>CM050509.1:68702048-70017465 GCA_027563665.1 Antrozous pallidus | reverse complement strand
TGATTTTTATATTTTTTCATTGATTTATTTGTGAATGTTGAACCATCCTTGTGCCCTTGGAATGATTCCCACTTGATTGTGATGTATTTGATTAGCTAGTTTTTTTTAAGGATTTTTGCACATGTATTCATCAGGGATATTGATCTTTAGTTTTCTTTCTTTGTGTTACCTTTGCCAGGTTTAGGTATCAGGGTTGTGTTGGCTTCGTTGAATATGTTAGGAGTTATTGCCTCTTCTTCAGTTTTTTTGGAATAAATTGAAAAGAATAGGCTTTAATTCTTCCTTGAACATTTGGTAGAATTCACTGGTGATGCTATCTGGTCCTGGACTTGTTTTTTGGGAGGTTGTTGATGTTTGTTTCAATTTCTTCACTTCTGATCTGTCTATTTAGATTTTCTAGTTCTTCATGATTTAGTCTAGGAAGATTATATATTTCTATGAACTTATCCATTTCTTCTAGTTATTTAATTTACTGGCGTAAAGGCTTTCATAATATTCTAGTACTAGAGACATGGATTCATGCATGGGGAGGGAGAGAGAAAGGAGATAAAGTTATAATAGTTTATCTCCCTTTCCACAGGTTTCTTGTGGGTTTGTGTCTCATCTGCCCCCGCCTGCCGCGCCCCCCTCCCCCAACAGCCCCAGCGCCTATGAATTGGGCCTTGGGGCTGCTGGGTGCCAGGCCTGCGGGTTTGTATCTCCAGTCCAACCCCCTCCCACCCTCCAGTCCCAGGTCTGTGGTGGCGGGGCTTGGGGCTGCTGAGTGCTGGCCTCCCTGCTGGTTTGTGTCTCAGATCCAGCCCCTCACACCCCAGTGCCCCCATGGCAGGGCTTGCAGCTGCTGGGTGCCAGCCTCCCTGCTGGTTTGTATCTCCAATCTGGGGGCCGCTGGGTGCTAGCCTCCATGCAGGCTTATGTCTCTGATTTGGCCTTTGCAGCTCCAGCACCTGGGTGGCAGAGCTTGTGGGTGCTGGGTACCGGCCCCCTGTGGGTTTGTGTCTCTGATCCAGGGGCTATTGAGTGCCAGCCTCCCAGCAGGTTTGCACCCCGCATGCGCCCCACCTGCCGAACCCCCCGCCAGCCCAAGGCCTAAAGCCCGACCGGCCCACCCCACTCTGCCGCTGCCAAGTGCCCCCGCTCAGTACTTCAAACTCACTCCTACAGTGGGTCTATCAAGAGAACTACATTTCCCAGAATTACTGGTGCCCACGATACCCTGCAGGAACCTAGAGCACCATGAATTTTCTCCACCCTGTGGTGGCCACCGGGGTCTCAGCACACTCCAGAGACTAGCAGCAGTCCCCCACTCCCATCGTGGGTGCTGGGCTAGGGGGCATGCAGGGACCCCGGGTGCTCATTTGCATGTGATTCCGGCACCATAAGCTTAAGGAGGGCTGGCCCTTAAGTACCTTCTGGGCCACCCTTACAGGGTGATGGTTGCTTTCACTGCACTGCGGCCATACCCCTGCCAGCCTTGCCCCCTGTGTGCTGGCCATGCTCCTGCCCCACCCTCTGTTCTGCTCTGCCCCCTGTTCTAATTGGCTGTTAGCATAGCCAATCAGGAGTCAAGGTACAATCACATTTGCATGTTACTCTTTTATTAGATAGGATATATATATACACACAC
Source organism: Antrozous pallidus (assembly GCA_027563665.1). Classification (NCBI taxonomy): domain Eukaryota; kingdom Metazoa; phylum Chordata; class Mammalia; order Chiroptera; family Vespertilionidae; genus Antrozous; species Antrozous pallidus. Next base: position 70,015,838 of record CM050509.1, on the reverse strand, counting down.
ACACACACATACACACACACACACACACACACATACTTACATACACTAGGGGCCCGGTGCATGAAATTCCTGCACTCGAGGTGGGTGATCCCTCAGCCCAACCTGCCCCTTCATACATACTGTCAGCCCTCAGGGGATGTCCTACTGACTGCTCACCCCCAACCTGCCCAAGACCTAAAGCCTCTGGCTGAGCCTCAGCCACTGGTGACTGCCCAGCCCTGGGGGGCCACACGCTCGCTGCCTCAGCTCCACCTGGCTCCCCAAGCCCTGGCCTTAGCCCTGGCTGCCTGTGACTGCCCAGCCCCAGGGGCCATGCGCTCACAGCCAGCTGCTTCGGCTCCACCCTGGGCCCACCGCTGTCTCAGCTCTGCCCCCGGGAGCCATGCACTCGCCACCAGGCACCTCACCTCCAGTACAGGCCTTAGCCCCAGCTAGCTCCACCCCAGCTCCTGATTAGCTAGTGGGTGTGACTAGTGAGTGTAGCAAAGGAATGGTCAATTTGCATATTACTCTTTCATTAAATAGGATATAGAAGACAGTTCTTTTTTTGTCTTTGATGTCTGTGGTGATTGCTCCTCTATCATTTCTGATTTTATCTATATGTGTATTTTCCATTTTTTTCTCAGTGAATATAGCCAGGGGTTTGTCATTTCTATTAGTATTTTCAAAGAACCAGCTCCTTGTTTTATTAATTTTTTCTATACTTTTTCTGTTCTCTATTTCATTTATTTCTGCTCTAATTTTTATTATCTCCTTTCTTCTGCTAATTTTTGATTACTTTTGTTCTTCTTTATCTAGTTTTTTAAGGTCTGATGTTAGGTTGTTTACTTGGAATTTCTCTTGTTTCTTGATATAGGCCTGTAATGATATAACCTTCCCTCTTATTACAGCTTTCACTGCATCCCAGAGGTTTTTATATGTTGTGTTATCATTCTCATTTGTCTCTATATATCCTTTGATCTTATCTTTTATTTATTCTTTGACCCAGTCATTATTTAAGTAGTATGTTGTTTAATCTCCATGTATTTGTAGGTTTTTTAACCTCCTTTGTGCAGTTGATTTCTAATTTCAAGGCATCATGATCAGAAAATATACTTGGAATAATTTCAATCTTTTTGAATTCATTGATGCTTGTTCCGTGATTCAAAATACCTAATATAAGGTCTATCCTTGAGAATGTTCCATGTGCACTGGAGAGGAATGTATAGTCGAATGTTCAGCGATGAAATGTTCTGTAAATGTCAATTATATATATCCATTTGGTCTAGTGTTTCATTTAAGGCTGATATTTCTTTATTGTTTTTTTTTTGTTTGTTTGATTGTTCTGTCTAGAGCTGTCAATTAAGTATTAAAGCCTCCAACTATAATTGTGTTTTGATCTGTTTCTCCATTTAGTTCTGTATTTGTTTAATATATTTTGGTGCTCCCTGTTTGGGTGGATAGATATTATGAAGTGTTTTGTTTTGTTGATGTAGTGTTTTCTTTATCATTATAAAGTGTCCATCTTTGGCTCTTGTTATCTTGACATTTATTTTATCAGATATAAGTATGGCTAACCCTGCTTTTTTGTGGATGTTATTTGCTTGGAGAATCATTTTCCATCCTTTTACTTTGAATCTACCTTTGTCCCTGCTGTTTAGATGTGTCTTTTATAGGCAGCATATGGTTGGATTTTGTTTTTTGATCCACTTTGCTACTCTGTGCCTCTTTACTGGTAAATTTAGACCATTTACATTTAGGCTAATTATTGATGTATGAGGATTTTCTATAGCCATTTTATCTTTTGTTTTCTGATAACTCTGTGCCTCCATTAGTTCTTTTCCATTATGCTTCTTTCTGTTGTTTTTGTTTGGTGGTATTCCATCCTTCTTTCATCTGTTTCCTCTTTTTTTAAGCTATGTGTCTTATTTGGGGGATTTGCATGTGTGATTGCCGTTAGTTTTATAAGAAATGAAGTTGTTTATATGCCATAGTTTTGTCCTTTTGAGTGCATCTGAGCACTTCTTATTCCTTTGCCTGTTCATACCTGTCTCTGTTCCCCTTATATGTTTTTGTTGTCACAAATCATCCCTATTTATACTATGAGTTTTTTGGCAACCCTACTGGTAGTGTTATAATCTTATGTTCTTTTTTTGAGGTAACTAACTCCCTTTAGTATTTCTTTCAATGCAGGTGTTCTAGTGATAAAATCCCTCAGTTTCTGTATGTCTTGGAATGTTCTTATTTTTTCTTCATATTTAAAGGATAATTTTGCTGGATATAATATGCATGGCTGGTAATTTCTCTCAGGCATTTGAATATTTGGTTCCACTTTCTTCTGGCTTGTAGAGTTTCTGATGAGAAGTCAGGTGAAATTCTGATGGCTTTTCCTTGGATGCTTATTTTCCCTGAATGCTTTGAGGATTTTTTTCTTTATCACTAATTTTTGACAGCTTCTTTACCAAGTGCCTTAGAGAGGGCCTTTTTGGACTAAGGTTAACTAGGTGTTTTGTTAGCTTTTTGGATTTGGGGATCTATTTCTTTCCATAGATTGGGGAGTTCTCATCCACTATTTGTTTTAATAGACTCTCAATTCCATTTTCTTTCTCTTCTCCCTCTGATATACCTATTATTCTTATGTTATTATTATTTTAATGGAATCAGAGTGGTCTCATAGGGCTATTTTGTATTTCTTTATTCTCAGGTCTCTCCTTCTCTCTGCATAATTTCTTGATTCCTATATTCAATATCACCACTTCTTTCCTCTAATTGGATGGTTATGTTTTCTATGCTCATCAGCTCACTCTTACTTTCTTTAGTTGCCTGCTGTATTTCCAGGATTTCTGCTTGGTTCTCTGTTAAAATTTCAATTTCTTTGTATAAATATTCATTTTATTCATTGATTTGTTTTCTGAGTGCACTGAATTGACTGTTGGTATTTTCTCACAAAGCATTGAGGTTTTTCAGAACTACAATCTTGAAATCTCTGTTATTCAACTCACATAATTCCGTGTGTTCCAGCCTGTTTTCTGAAGATGTTTCTCTTTTTGATCATCGTTGTGGTGGTTGTTAATGGTGTTCACTGTTCTCCTTTGTTTTCTAATTTAACTCTGAGGAGGTCTTTTTACTCTGTTCCAGTAAATAGTGCTGAATTGCAATATTTTTATCCTTTGTAGCCTCACAGTTTTGATCCTCTGCGGTTTCCATAGGGCTCTACTGCCTCTGTTGCTTGGGGGTGAGGTTTCTTTTTCCCTCACAGTAATGACGACCCCTGACCTTCACTGTTCCAGCCCAAGTCCCACTCCTGGGGTTCAGTCACAGAGGGAAGCCGTGTTTCTACTGCAACAGCTCTTGGCCTACATGTAATACACTATAGGAACAAATTCCAAGAACAATAGGAAGTGAGGTTTGGGAGTCTAATCTGAGATTTCCTTTCTTTATCTGAAAGCCCAGAGCCAGGCCCATCCATGCAGAGCATCTCTGTAGGGCGGCTGTCTGCTCACTTGCAGCTGAGGCATGCAACTCAGACCTCATTCACAATGCACACCCATGGTTCAAACGCTCTCTTACTGCTTGTGTGCAGGACCACACAATGCCACTACTCGAGTGGCAACTCCAACAGTTAGCCACTTGCTGAGTTTTTTCTCTGTTCCTCCCAACCAGCTGCGGGAAGTGTCCATAACTGCTACTGCCAGTTTCCAGCTGTGCTGCAGACATGCTGCTGTGCTGTAGCCATGCTGGGCTTCCCTCTCTTCTCATCTCCCTACTTATCCCAAGTAGCCTACCTTAGTTGTTCCAGTGTTCATGTCTCTCAGGCATGCATCTATGTTGACCAGAGACTTCTTTGTTGAATTACTAGTATAGGTAGTTATTTTGTTGAGATGTTAGGGGAGAGGATAGACACCCTTATGCTACCATTCTTCTGAAGTCACTCCTCAAAGGGGATCTAGTTAGGGCATCAAAAGCATCTGCTATAACTTATTTGCAGAGAATAAAAATTATCATGGTTTCACATTTGTATATGGACACTTAACAGATACATTCCAAATAAAAGGCAGTTATTGAATATAATTCGAGTCAAGTATTTGAGAGCCTAGCTATTATTCAAGCTGCACAATAATAGATAATGTGGAGAATATTAAAAAGAATGGATCATTACTCTTGCTCTTATAAGGCTCACAATTTTGTTGATGTGATGAATACTATGCATATAATATAAAATATCAAAAATAAGATATGATTATGTGTAACATGAATGGGACTACCAGCTGGTATCAGAGGCAACTTCCTTACATGATCAGAATAAAGTCACCTTGAATAAAAATTCAAAAAGCTGGGACACTCCATAGTAGTGTCCTGTGAGCCATTATGGTGGGCAAGTGTAATCAAAAGCACCATGCAAGAGAATGGGACTTGAGTTGAGCCCACAAGGACTGGTGAAAAAGAATGTGGTGATTCTTTGTTGGAGGAGGGGTCTAGAGGATCGAAACCTGAATAAACTCTCTGGGGCAGTATGCTCAGTAAGTGTTTTGAGGGAGTATTGAAGAGCATGTCTTAGCAGGACAGAGGACTTGTGTTACAAGGTAGTAGAGAGTATCGCAAGATAGGTGGCACTGAACTGCAAACAAAAGTAGATAATCAGGCAGATAAATCTGAATTTATTTTTAGTCAATTGTTAGCTACTGAATGTCATTGAGAATGAGAGTAATCTAATTAAATAATATTTTAGGAAGGATTATCTGGACAACATGAGGAAGACATTAAACTGTCTTTAACCAACGCATGATTTTTTAAAAAAATTAATGAATAGGCTTTGTCAATAACTATTTTATTTAAATTATTTATGGTAATGACTTGTATTTGGAATACAGTTACCATTCTTCTGCTTGGTTACATTCAGGTTTTCAAAAACATCTGGATACGTCATTGGGTAGCCTTAATTTTCTTTTAAAAGGTGTCATTAAGTGATGAAAAAGAAAATATTCATTCAAAACTTTCAGTTTGCCTGTCAAACGAAAACCCAGGGACAATTATTCATAGTCATTCCTATGTGTGATATGTGACAGTTTCATGAGTCACCATCTAGATTTTAACCAACCATGTGCAAAAAGGCACAACATAATTCCACATAGGCCATTTGGGAAAACATTCAGAAAAATAGTTTACCCTTTTTATTGACTTCCTGTGTAAAAATACGAATCCTAACAGCCCAAGGACACTTTCTAGTAGAACTACATTCAGTAAACAGCCTGTATTGAGCACCCACTGTATGCAGAAATACTTAAAAGGGGGCTGGTTACAAAATAAAGAAAATGTTTGTGCCTTTGGGGATGCTGTGGTGTAGAGCAGGCAATAGAGTGTTTGAAAAATGTATGAGAACATTTGTAAAGCAATATTTGAAAGAGGATAAATAAGATATAAACTGGGAGTCAATGCCAGAGGGCTAGGAGAATAAGTTCCAGGCATGAGGGAGTCATTAGACTACAATTCTCTGACCTGAGTCATTCTTCCCCCACATTAATGTGTGTTAATAAGAGACAGGAATAGTGTTTTCCTTGCTTCCTAGCATTTTCAGTTGCTGAAGAATATATAATCAAATTTGAAAATATTTATTTTATTTTATTTTTTTAAATATGTGTTTGTTTTGTTTTGTTTTGTTGTTTTTTTTAGAGAGAGGAAGGCATAGGGAAATTTCCCGAGAGAGAGAGAGAGACATTGATAAGAGAGAAATATATAGATAGGCTTTCACCTGCATGCTCTTCACTGGGGAATGAACCCACAATCCAGGCATGTGCCCTGACTAGGAATCGAACTGTGACCTACTATGCAAAGGTTGGTGCTTAATCACTGAACCACACCAGCCAGCCAAAAATATCCATTTTATTAATATGGTTACTCAATGGTAAATCACCACAACTTTCTGTAAGAGTCAAAATCTTTTGTAAATGGGGTATGTGAGATATGATGTTTATCAGAATTGAACCTCTGTTCCTAATGCCAGTGTATCTATTTACTCTGTGCCAATGAAGGGATTGACTTGGCCTTGAACTTCAAGAAAATACCTATCTTTTTATCTCACAAATAATTCTTAGACTAAGGTCCAGACACATCAGAAAACCAGACAGGTGCTGGGATTCCAGGGTGATGTATGGGGTGGCAGAGCTGGCAGCTACCTAGTTAGACTAATCTTAGCTGGAATTTGTAACTACATACTCAAATGGGTTAAGGAGAAAGAATATGTAATTCAAGGGAAACAAAGGGGTTTAGGAAGTGGCTGGATCATAGTAGTCTAGAAACCAAGGTTGTTATGTGGTAAGAAAATTGTGATTTCAAATGAGGGGAACTAATATGTCAATATAGCAGAGATTAAGTTACATAGATTTATGGTTAGAGTGAAATGGGATCAAATATGTTAAATATCTGACCCAGTGCCTGGCACATAATGCATACTCAATATAAGGTAGCTGGGATTATGAACTATTGCTGCTGCTTCCCTTATATAGAGACATAGTCTGTGGTTTAATTTATTCTTATCAGAAAGTGAGGTTTCAGTATAAATTTGCTTTTACCTATTCTAGTGCCTTTGAAACAGTTTTGTCAGTTTTCACCTTTGCTCTTAAACTTTGCTTTCTCTATTTTAGTGAAGTTGGCTGTCTTATGCTATTTACAGGACAGACTGAAAGAAAATCCCATAATACCATATTATTTTTTTAGAACTGTGTGTGACAAGCCACTTTTGTTCACCTTAGCACTTCTTAAAATTTAAAAAAATACTGAAAAACTGGTTATTTTTCAGGTAACTGAGAAAACACTTTCTTGACTTCTGGAGGTTAGAACTTGTGCCCCCAACATGGTCTCCTACATATATGGCAAGTTAGTTCTTTATAGAATGGTTGAAAATGTCCCAGGTCTCCCTAGTGGTAAAATAAAGTCAGGCAGGTTGAGACTTATAGGTTAGGAATTAAGACGATATACCTGCAAGTGGCAGGGTGTTGAGAAATGACATTATCTTTCTTGTGTTTAAATTTTCTTTGTCTTTTCTTGATGCTCCAAGAGCAAGAGGGTAATCCTATCTAATAAAAGAGCAATATTTAAATTGACTGCACCTCTGCCACACCCATAAGCCACGCCCACCAACCAATCAGGAGTGAGTATTCAAATTAACACCAATCAAAATGGCTGCAGTCCCTAAAAGAGCAGGAGGGAGGCTTGGATTTCCCCAGCAATGGAGGAAGCTTTCCATACACCTTGGTGGGCCCAGACCTCCACTCAAGGTTACAAAGTTTCAATTATAGAAGATAAAATTCCCAACAGAAATGGCTGCCACCAGAATGAACAGGAGACTTGGCTCCACTCCAGGCTACAAAGTTTTAATTGTAGAAGTTAAATAAATCCCAGATTCCAGGGCCTCTGCTTGGGTCACTAGGGGGCATGGCTGGCCTGCAAACCCCCACCCTGATTCAGAACACCCTTTAGGGCTAACCAACTGGCCCCACCTATGCACCAGTCCTATCTAATAAAAGAGTAATATACAGATTGACCATCAGTCCAACATACAAGATGGCTGCCCCCATGTGGTCAAAGATCCTGTCCCCATGTGGACACAAGATGGCAACTACAAGATGACCAGCAGGAGAGGGCAGTTGAGAAGGACCAGTCCTGCAAGAGAGGGCAGTTCTGGGCGACCAGGCCAGCAGGGGAGGGTAGTTGGGAGGGACCAGGCCTGCAAGGGAGGATAGTCGGGGGAGATCAAGCCTGCAGGGGAGGGCAGTTAAGAGTGATCAGACCAGCAGAGGAAAGAAGTTGGGGGTGAAAAAGCCTGCAGGGAAAGGCAGTTGTGGGAGACCCAGGCTTGCAGGGGAGAGAAGCTGGGGGAGGACCAGGCCTGCATGGGAGGGCAGTTAGGGGTGACCAGGCATGCAGGGGATGGCAGTCAAGGGTGACCAGGTGGAATCGGGCCTAAATGGACAGTCAGACATCCCCCGAGAGGTCCCAAATTGGAGAGGGTGCAGGCTGGGCTGAGGGACACACCAACCCCATGCAGAATTTCCTGCACTGGGCCTCTAGTGTATTATAAAGATGTACCAGATTACAACAGGTTAGTAAATCTCAAACATTTTTTACAAATGCAAAAAGTTACTATCCCAAATATGGCCCTCCACAAAAAAAGTCCTCCCCCCAAAATTAATGTAAAACTGAGGCCACTTTTATGAGAGTTCAATAAAATGAGACTTTTATTTTTTTATTAAATGCTGCTATCACATTTTCTTGGTGGAAATGAGTATTGTGTGGCCCTATTACATAATTAAAACTAGAAGCCCGGTGTTGAGATCTGTGCACTGGTGGGGTCCCTCAGTCTGGTCTGCAGGGATCAGGCCAAAACCAGCTCTCCAACATCCCCCCAGGGGGTCCCAGATTGCAAGAGTGCAGTTCTCAGGTGATGCACCCCGGAATTGGGCTCCCTCATCTCTTGTTCCAGGTGTATAACACAAGAACCGCAGCTGCCATGTTACCACAGCTTGGCAGCTCCTGCCTTGAGAGTTTGCCCCCTGTTGGTCAGTGTGCATCATAGCTACTGGCCCTCAGCCTGTCAGTGGGTTGTTTAGGCATACACACACACACACACACACACACACACACACACACACACACACACACACTAGAGGTCTGGTGCATGAAATTTGTTTATGGGGGGATGTCCCTTAGCCCAGCCTGAACCCTTTCCAATCTGGGACCCCTTGAGCGATGTCCGACTGCCCATTTAGACTCGATCCCAGTAGGATTGGGCCTTAATGGGCAGTCGGACATCCTTCTCACAATCCGGGACTGCTAGCTCCAAATGATTAACCTGCCTGCCTCCCTGATTGCCCCTAACTGCTTCCACCTGCCAGCCTGATCACCCTCTAACCACTACCCTGCCAGCCTAATTGATGTCTAACTGCTCCCCTGCCTGCCTGTTTGCCTCCAACTTCCCTCCTCTGCCAGGCTGGTCACCCCTAACTGCCCTACCCTGCAGGCTTGATCATCCTTAACTGCCCTTTCTTGCAGACCTGGAACCTCCCACTGTCCTCCTCTGCTGGCCATCTTGTGGTGGCCATCTTGTGTCCACGTGGGGGCAGGATCTTTGACCACATGGGGGCAGTTGTCTTGTGTGTTGGAGTGATGGTCAATCTGCAAATTACTCTTTTATTAGATAGGATAGAGGCCTGGTGCATGGGTGGGGGCTGGCTGATTTGCCCTGAAGGGTGTCCCAGATCAGGGTGGGGGTTCCCTTGAGGTGTGGGCAGCCTGGATGAGGGACCTATGGTGGTTTGAAGACTGGCCATGCCCCCAGCAACCCAAGCTAAAGGCCTGAGACCTGGGATTAATTTATGTTCTGCAATTGAAACTTTGTAGCCTGGAGCAGAGCCAAGCCTACTGCTCGCTTTGTGGTGACAGCCATTTCTGTTTGGGTTTATTTAAATTCTATAATTTGAAACTTTGTAGTCTAGAGTGAGGCCTAGGCCAGCCAGGGCTGCAGAAGCTTGGCTTTCTCCATCGCCCAGGCAACCCTAGCCTCTGCTGTCTCCAGCTCCGTGGCTGCCACCATTTCTGTTGGGATATATCTTCTATAACTGAAACTTTGTTCCATGTAGTCGAGGCCTAGGCTGGCAACGGCAGGTGGAAAGCTTGGCTTTCTCCATTGCCAGGGAAATCCAAGCCTCCCTCCTGCTCTCAGTGGCCATAGCCATCTTTGTTGGGGTTTATTTGCTCCTGATTGGCTGGTGGGCGTGGCTTTTGGGCATGACTTGATAGGAGGTATGGTCAGTTTTCATATTACTCTTTTAGTAGATAGGATATAGACTAGGTGCCAGACTGGACAGTCCATGTAAGATTCTTGTAGTCTACCAATTGTCTTCAGGACTGAATTTGAGAACTGAGAATAAGTGGATATTGGGTGACATATAGAATACTCTTGCCAGTGTAGTAGCTTTAAGTCCTCTCACTATTCAGATTATTCAGGACTATCTTATTGAATTACATTGCTTACTTCCCCCCAATTTATGTTTTTGTCCCTATAGTATTTGCTGCCTGTAGTAGTCATACATTCAAACACTCTCAACAAATCTTGATTCCTTCAGCTAATTTATAGAATCCTGCAGTTTTAGGGGAAAATCAGGTGGACTGTATTTATAATACTCTTGATTTTAATTGCAGCTTTTCAGCCATAGTTTGCTCTCATTCATGTCCTAACTCTGATGAGAGATTTTAAACTTTAATACAGTTGTTAATAATTATAAAGAGGGATGTGTTGGTATCATGATGAAAATATAAATCAAAATGCTCTTTGATTTAATTGCTAAATACTAGAGTGTCCAATGTTTGGGATTCCTTTTTTCCCCTTGAGAATATACACTATATTTGCTTGGTATCCTTAATGTTTAGCGAAGAGTTTTGAACATGGTAGATGCTCAGAGAAAATTTTAAAGTGCTTTTAATTTATGTTAACTAAGATTTTTTGGGTGCTTACAGAACAGCCTTTACAGGATTTTCAGCAGAGAAGGATTTGATCTCACTTGTAGTCTTCCTATTGGCATGAAGTTCAGTAACTTTCTAATTCAGACCCAATTGTTAATTTTCTTAGTGAACCATAGACAATGTCAAAATTAAACACAAACAAATTTGTAAATAAATGTCTCAAAATAAAACACAACTTTTGTATTTTATTAAAACTAGTAATCAAAAGAGAATAAAACTGAAATGCATTTAACTAAAGCTTTTAATAGCCTTTACCTCTTCCAAAGAATTAATAGATCAACAGAAATATAAACTTAAATTTAAATCACAATTCATGTCATGTGTTTAGTCTTGGTTTAGCATGAAGCAGGTGTCTGGTCTAAAATAAAAGGCTATTGTATTGAAAAATAACAATTTATAAGAAAATGCTAAAATCAGAATAACATGAATGAAGTGATATTATATATAGGGACAAGAAAAACCAAGTTTTCACCCCAAAATTCTGAAAATATCTTTAAGAGTCAGTGACTTTTCATTTAGCCTTTGAATAGGAAGTCATTCTTTAGCTAGACAGCTGGCTGGAAAGAAAGAAAAATGGGATTGCAAGAAAGACCAAAGATTAATCTCTTTCCCATATTGCTGAGACTCTGAAACTTTAATATGGTACTAAATTTATACAGATAATGGCTTCATTGACCTACTCCATTCAGCTCTTCTCCCACTGAGATTTTGTTCAAATGACTTTTAAATTTATTTCTAATGAGGCTGCTGGTTTGTATGCTATTTTGCTAATGATTTTTCCTACACCTTGAATGTTGTGTCAGACTTAAAGAGTTAATTGTATTTAGCTGTTCTACTGAAATATCCATGGTGTCTATCCTCCTGGGCATTTATTTACCTGAGTTATATGGGTGTGTGAAGGCCGAGAGTAAAGTGAGAAGAAAAAGGCTTTTAGTTTGCTGAAAAAGACATGAAACAACCTTAAATTGAAATAAAGACACCTCTAATCAAGTGCTTAATTATGTGTCAAAGCAAAGTCTGAGTAGGGGCAGCAATCACACAGAACTGGGTTCAAACTTTCATCCTATCATATGATGTCTCTGAGCCTCAGTCTCCTCAATTGCACAGAGTGCTTATAAAAGGACATTTTTTCTGACAAAATTGATGCATAAACCAAATGAGAAAACATGTTAAAGTGCTTAGCACAGCCCCCCGGATCTTAAATTAATGGTTGGTGTTGTGATTATCACAGATCAGTATTAGGGAAAGGGCCATGGTGCTGTAATTTCAGGGAAAAATAAGTCATTGGATCTGGATAGGAAGGGAGTGTATTCTGAATGCTATAAAGATAACCACCTTCTCTATAATAAACATAAGGGACCTCAGAGAATCATAGCCTATCACCTGCCTGCTTGGACAACATGTGTAATACAGTTTAATGACTATAACTTCAGGCATCAGTCTAAAACTACTTGGAGGTAATATTGCTTTACATTGCAGTTTCAGTGAAGTGGACAGGCAGAATAGAGTTTAATTTTACAGTCTGACCTCCTGATCATTACTTAAAGTCACAGAGCCATTTTTAATCTTTGCATTTTTCACTTTGCAAGTAGTTTCTAAGACAGACAGCATGTCATGTGCTAACTAAATTTCAGATTTTAGACAGTTAGCTCTATAACTTCAGATGATAAAAAACCCATTTAATGGAGAATGTTCTTTTGTTGTATACTTGATCAGTAAATTAAATAGATTAAGCCAGGCTGTCAAGACCAAGGACTGTCACTAAGGTTAGCCAATGGAACTGACCCATTTATCAGAGATGGAGACTAGTGAAAAGCAATCTTTGTTCTGTAATGAATATAAAGAAATAGTTCGTGGTTGGGCTCTCTCCCCTGACTGTATCTCAAGGTAAGGTGGATATAGTGGGGGAAAACCCACCGTTGGGATTCTCACTTGTTCAGTTGATTTGTGGGAATTTTTTTTTGTTATTTCCATTTGTTTCTTTGCAGCTACATTTATCCTTTGCATGTCATACAATGTTCCTTCTGAATTTCAAACATAATCTGTCAATTACTTTTGCTCATCAGAATTAGAACTCTGTGTGGCATGTAACATCATCCTTGCCTTCATGCAGCACCTAAAAATGATATATGACTAGAAAATTTAAAATTATATATCTCCATTGGGAACCATCTTGGCTAAGAGGGAGGAGGTTAGTTAAATTGGAACCCAGCATCAGAATGATGTGAGACTATTACTAACTGGATTCAAGCATTCAAGACTCATCAGGGGGTCTTCCCAGACGCCCTAATCCTTGGACTCTGTCTCATTACTTTTTTTCATCCCCTCTTTTTGGACTTTGGCCTTGGTATATACAATCTTGAACTGGCAAAATTTGTATGCCTAGTATTTTCCTCAGGGCCTTACCCGTGTGTGTGTGTGTGTGTGTGTGTGTGTGTGTGTGTGTGTGTGTATTAGAAGGGTTTATAATATAAAATAAACAAACATTAAAATTAGTTACAAGACAGAAGTTGTGATTTTATGAACTATATGCCATGAAAATTTTCTAACACTATAAGGGCTTCTTAATAAAGGCATGACAATGATATTAGGAAAACTAGATTCATTTTAAGCTCAATGAAATGATATGACAGATTCTTATTCTCTGTCTAAATATAAAAACAAGAAATGTTTTAATTTAAGGATATTTCCATTGCTATATAGATTCTAAACTGCTGCATATTTATTAATAAAGTCTGTTAATCTAAACAAATATCATTCTATTCTGAAACATAATTATGTAACATGCACTAGAGATATAAGATGTACCCCTTGCCCCCCACCAACTACACCCTATGGATTGATTGGGTGGAATTCAAATCCAAAGATGAAAGAAACAATCTTGCAGATTTTAGCTTAAAAGCAGCACTTAAAGACTAACTGAGGATAGTATAGACTGCCTTTGAAGGTAATGAGCTTTCTGCAACAGGAATACTCAAAGTTTGCATGAGCTTTGAAAAAATAATATGGAAATGAAGGAAACATCATAGATGGTAGATCTAGATAAACTTTAAATTCCTGAAAATGCCAAGGTTTACTAGTATATTTTTTATTATTTATTTTATTTTATTTTATTTTTTGTAGTATAACTTACATTTAATAGTAGTACATATGTTTTACTTCCCCCCCCCCCATTATCCTCCCCCATCCTCCCTGACCCCCCAGCACCTGTCCCCACCCACCAACCCTCCCCGCCCCAGTGTCTTTCATTCATTGGTTAGGCTCATATGCATGTATACAAGTCATTCGGTTGATCTCCTCCAGCATCCACCTCCCATCCACCCGAGCCTTCCCCCTATAGCTTGACAGCCTGTTCAAGGCCACCCTGCCTCTATATCAATCAATCTCCTCTGTTTCTTTTCTTCAAAAATATCTTGCCTCTGCATACTAGAAATAAATGTATACGAACAAAAAAATGTTTGAGTGTCAGTTTCAATGACCAACTGTTCTGAGTCCCACTTTCAGTGTCAAATAGATCTTTATGTGTACATGTCAGCAATGGTATCCAGATGGTGGACACATCGTGTCAATGCAAGATCCATCCTCTCTGGTTTGGTCCTGGGCTGCCTGCAGACATGCACAGCTGCCGACTGCTAGCATGGCAAGGTGCCATCAGTGTCCCCCATCTCTCGACCATCCTCGTGACTGGAACAGACCGGTCAGTTCCTCACAGTTGCAGGAACCCACTTGGTCTTAGAGTTGTTCTCTGAAAACACACAAACACATTCTCGACCAAAAGTTAACAAAGGGATCCTCTCTGTAAAATAGACTTGGAATTCTTTTTATTTTTGCCTAAATGATTTTCCCTTGGCTTGTTTTGACACCATGGGTATTTTTCATGGGTGTCCTGAAGTTGGCTTTACAAATGGAATTTGCTTTTCTGGAGTAAGAATTTCCTAGATGTATTTTACTTACAGGATAGTTTTCCTTAGATGATATCAGCCCACTGTCACCCACCCTTTTTGATTAATGGGGGTTTTTGGAAATTTTATATTGTAATCTTGGTAATTTTAAATTTTAATTTTTGCACACAAATATGACTGCTTTAGGTTATTTGGATGTTAGGCAATTTTACAGTGAGATGAACTACTAATAGATATTTTAGTTAATATTTTAGGAAAAGCTTTTTGTCCAGTACACTTAAATTTTTTGAGTATTCATTTATTTCACTTGGCCAATTTAAGTTAATGTGAAAACTTGATTACTATTTTACTGTCAATTTTAATACTCAAGCAGAAATCATAGTTTACCCTGTAAATATTAGTGTAAAGGAGTATTTGCATTTTTGAGTAGGTCCTGAGCATTCCTGGTAATAGGCTGAATTTATATAGAGAGCAGCTATTGCTGGTCGAGTCAATGTCTGCAACCTGGGTCCCGGTCTGAGTTGTGTGTGGGAGGCGAAGCAGCCGTGGGGGTAGGAGACCTCCCTCAGGAGGGGTGAGAATTCAAACCCCTGCAAGGTTTGTGGGTGAGGGTCTGTGCCCCACCTCTGTTGACCTTTTAGTTCTCTGCTGTTGGCCCCTCTATGACTGTGCCTGTCTCAGGTTGTTCCTTCCCTGAGGAATCTTACCTGTCTCTGGCTAACCAACCATACTACAGGGTCAAACAGGGTGATGTGAGGTTCAGTTCTGTCTCCTTTGTAGTCTATGCCCCCATGGCCTCTGCGTCCAGCACTTACCTTGGGGTCCCCTTGCTTGTTGGCGGGGTCCTGGTAATGATCACATATGTCTATGCCCCCATGACCTCCGCGTCCAGCACTTACCTTGGGGTCCCCTTGCTTGTTGGCGGGGTCCTGGTAATGATCACATATCTCGGGGGGACCAGGTTTCTTCTCCAGAGAGGGCCCAGCTCACAACATTGGTCGAGAGACAGGTCCATGGTGCCAGATGCCCAAAGGCTTCAGCCACAGCTTGAACAGAAGTTTCAGACAATAGCTGTGTATATTTGGTTAGTAAAAAGAGGGTCCCTCTTGGCAGAAAGGGCAAGAGGGGCCAATATAGAATGCTCGGATGCCTTGACAGTGCCTTAATTCCTTCTGAAAGGGATTAATTGCTTTCCTATTCTTTTTTTAAATTGCTGCCCAACATTCAAAGAATTAGTTTGTAAGTTTATTTGGGATAATTGTATAATATGCTGTTCTCAAATATCAAAAATTATAATGACATTGTAGAATAATATCATGTAAGGGTATTATGGTGTCACGGGAAGTTAAGGAGGGCCTAGCCTAAGGACTGGTGTCCATAGGAGATGACAAGCTCTAGGCCATGTCAATTCTATCTCAAACTAGCTGCCAATTTTCTTATAACTTTATATAAACTTTGTCAGGGATGTAAAAATACAAATTACTTACCTAAGTTCAAGAGTTAAAATATATGGATTTTCCCCCTTACTCCCACCACCTGCCACTTACCCTGAGGTTTGACATTCTGATGGACTTTTCTCAGTCTCTGGATCCATTCTTGTTCATCAGTCTATGTCATTCATTATATTCCTCAAATGAGTGAGATCATGTGATATTTGTCTTTCTCTGCCTGGCTAATTTCACTTAGCATAATGCTTTCCAAATCCATCCATGTTGTTACAAATGGTAGGAGCTCCTTTTTATCACAGTGTAGTATTACACTGTGTACATGTACCATGGTTTTTTAATCCACTCATCTGCTGATGGGCACTTAGGCTGTTTCCAAATCTTAGCTATGATAGATTGTGCTGCTATGAACATAGGGGTACATATAACCTTTCTGATTAGCGTTTCTAGTTTCTTGGGGTATATTCCTGGGATCACTGGGTCAAATGGGATCTCCATTTTTAGTTTTTTGAGAAAACTCCATACTGTTCTTTACAGTGGCTGCACTAGTCTACAATCCCACCACCAGTGCCCGAGAGTTCCTTTTTCTCCACATCCTCGCCAGCACTTGTAGTTTGTTGATTTGTTTATGTAAGCCATTCTGACAGGTGTGAGATGATACTGCATAGTCGTTTTGATTTGAATCTCTCGGAAAATTAGTGACTTTGAACAACTTTTCATATGTCTCTGGGCCTTCCTTTGGTCATCTTTCGAAAAGATTCTATTTAGGTCTGTTGCCCATTTTTTTATTGGATCACATGTTCTCCTTTTATTGAGTTCTGTGAGTTGCCTGTAGATGCTTGAGATTAAAGTTTTACCACTGATAACATTTGCAAATATGTTCTCCCATACAGTGGGTTTTCTTCTTGTTTTGTTGATGGTTTCTGTAGCTGTGCAAAAGCTTTTTATTTTGATGTAGTCCCATTTGTTTATTTTCTCTTTAGCTTCAACAGCCCTAGAAGCAGTATCATCAAAGAAGTTCTTTGGGCATATTCTGAGATTTTTCTTCCTGCGGATTCCTCTAAGGTTTTTATGGTTTTCTGTCTTACGTTTAAGTCCTGTATCCATTTTGAGTTTATTTTTGTGTATGGTGTAAGTTGGTGTTCTAGTTTCATTTTTTTGCATATATCTGTCCAATTATCCCAGCACCATTTATTGAAGAGACTGTCTTGACTCCATTTTATGTTCATGCATCCTTTGTCAAATATTAATTGAGCATAGTGGTTTGGGTTGATATCTGCATTCTCTATTCTATTCCATTGATCTATATGTCTGTTCTTGTGCCAGTACCAGGCTGTTTTGAGAACAGTAGCTTTGTAATACAGCTTGAAATCTGGTATTGAAATCCCACCGACTTTGTGCTTCTTTCTCAGGATTGATGTGGCTATTCAGGGCCTTTTTTTATTCCAGATGAATTTTTGGAGAGTTCTTTCTACGTCTGTGAAATATGCCATTGTTAATTTAATGTGGAGTGCATTAAATTTATAAATTGCTTTGGGTAGTATGGACATTTTAATGATGTTGATTCTCCCAATCCATGAACATGGTATGTTCTTCCACGTGTTTACATCTTCCTCTATTTCTTTTTTTAGTGTCCTGTAGTTTTCTGTGAATAGGTCTTTCACCTCCTTAGTTAAGTTTATTCCTAGGTATCTTAATTTTTTTTGTGTGATGATAAATGGGATTGCTTTATTAGACTCTCCTTCTGTAAGTTCACTATTAGTGTATAGAACTGCCATAGATTTCTTGGAGTTAATTTTGTAGCCTGCTACGTTGCTGAACACATTAAGTCTATGAGATTTTTATGGAGTCTTTCAGGTTTTTTATGTACACTATCATGTCATCTGCAAATAAGAATAGCTTTACTTCTTCTTTTTCAATTTGGATGTCTTTTATTTCTTCTTCTTCTCTAATTGTATTGGCTAATACTTCCAGTACTATGTCGAACAGGAGTGGTGAGAGTGGGCATCCCTGTCTTGTTCCTGTTCTTAGGGGAAATGGTTGTAATTTTTGCCCATTAAGTATGATGTTTGCTGTGGGTTTATCATATATGGCTGTTATTATGTTGAGGTATGATCCTTCTATTCCTACCTTGTTGAGAATTTTTTTTATCAAGAAAGTATGTTGGATTTTGTCAAATGCTTTTTATGCATCAATTGATATGACTATGTGATTTTTATATCTCAATTTGCTTATGTGATATATCACATTTATTGATTTGCGGATATTGTACCATCCTTGCATTCCTGGGATAAATCCTAGTTGGTCATGGTGTATGAACTTTCTGATGTACTGCAGTATCCGATTTGCTAGAATTTTATTGAGGATTTTGGCATCTATATTCATGAGGAATATTGGCCTGTAATCCTCTGTCATTGTGTCATCTTTATCTGATTTTGGTATTAGGGTGATGCTAGCTTCATAGAAGAAGTTTGGAAGTGTTCCATCCTCTTGAATTTTCTGGAATAGTCTGAGGAGGATAGGTTTTATTTCTTCCTTGAATGATTAGTAAAACTCCCCAGTGAAGCCATCTGGCCCTGGGCTTTTGTTTGCTGGAAGCTTTTTGATGACTGCTTTAATTTCTTCCACAGTTATTGGTCTATTGAGTTGTTTAGATTCTTCCTGATTGAGTTTTGGGAGGTTATATTTTTTCTAGAAATATATCCATTTCCTCCAGGTTGTCAAGGTTGTTGGAATCGAGTTTTTCATAGTATTTTTAAACAATACTTTTTATTTCAATGGGGTCTGTTGTTATTTCGCCTCTTTCCTTTCTGACTTTATTTATTAGGGTCCTCTATCTCTGCTTCTTGGTGAGCCTGGCTAGAGGTTCATCAATCTTGTTTATCCTTTCAAAGAACCAGCTCTTGGTTTTGTTGATATTCTGTATTGTTTCTTTGGTCTCTCTGTCATTTATTTCTGCTCTGAATTTTACTATTTCCTTCCTTTTGCTTACACTGGGCTTTTCTTGTTGCTTTCTTTCTAACTCCTTGAGTTTTTGGGTTAGATAATTTCTTGCCGCTGTTTCTTTCTTTCTTTTCTTTTTCTTTTTCTTTTTTTTTTTTTTTTTGCAGTAGGATTGTAGAGCTATGACCTTCCCTCTCAGAACTGCTTTCACTGTGTCCCATAGATTTTGGATTGTTGTGATATCGTTGTCATTTGTCTCCATGATGTTTTCTATCTCTTCCTTGATCTCTATAGTAACGCAGTCACAGTTTAATAGCTTGCTGTTTAGTCTCCATGTGTTTGATTTCTTTGGATTGTTTCTATTGTAGTTGATTTCCAGCTTTATGCCACTGTGATCTGAGAATATGCTTGATATGATTTCTATCTTCTTGAATTTGGAGAGACTTTGCCTATGACCCAACACATGGTCTATCTTTGAGAATGACCCATGGGCACTTGAAAAGAATGTATATTCTGTGGCTTTGGGGAGAAATGATCTGAAAATGTCAATTAATTCCATCTGGTCTAGGGAGTCATTGAGGATTGATGTTTCTTTACTGATTTTTTGTTTAGAGGATTTGTCAAATGGTTATAGTGGAGTATTAAAGTCTCCTACTATGATTGTATTGCTGTCTATCTTTCCCTTGATGTCCTCTAGGAGTTTTTGTATATATTTGGGTGCTCCTGTATTGGGTGTGTATATGTTTACCAGAGTTATTTCTTCTTGGTGGATTGCTCCCTTTAGTATTGTGAAGTGGCCTTCTTTATCTCTTGTTATGTCCTTCACTTTGAGATCTAATTTGTCAGATATAAGTATTGCTACCCCAGCTTTTTTAAAATTTTCTTTCACCTGAAAAACTGTTTTTCAACCTTTCATCGTCAGTCTGTGTGCGTTTTTTTTTTTTTTTTGGAGGTTGGTTTCTTGTAGACAGCAGATATATGGATCATGTGTTCTTATCCAGTCTACCACCCTATGTCTTTTTATTGGAGCATTTAAACCATTTATATTTAAAGTTATTATTGACATGAACTTATATGTTGCCATTTTTGTTCTTTACCCCTGTGTTCCTTCTTCATTTCCTATTTCTTTTTACAGCAGACCCTTTAGCATTTCTTGCATTGTTGGTTTGGTTGTAATGAATTCCCTTAGTCCTTTTTTGTCTGTGAAGGTCCTGATTTGAACTTCAATTTTGATTGATAGCCTTGCTTGGTATAGTATTCCAGGATTCATACCCTTCCTTTGCATGACTTTGTATATTTCATTCCATTGCCTTCTGGCCTGATACATTTCTGTTGAGAAATCACTTGTTAGTCTAATGGGGGTTCCTTTGTAGGTGACTTTTTGTCTGTCTCTGGCAGCTTTTAAGATTCTTACTTTGTCATTGGTGTTTGCCAAGTTAATTATAATTTGCCTTGGCGTAGGTCTTTTGGGGTACATTTTGCTTGGGCCTCTGTGAGCTTGTTGGATTTGTGTGGGTTTTTTCTTTCCTATATCAGGGAAGTTTTCTGTCATTATTTCTTCCAACAGGTTTTCTATTCCTTGCTCAGTTTTCTGTCCTTCTGGAAGCCGAACTATATGGATGTTGTTTTGTTTCCTGTCATCCCAAATTTCCCTTAGGCTCTCCTCCTGCTTTTTAATTGCTTTTCTAGAAGCTGTTCTGCTTGGTTATTTTTTCCTTCCTGGTCTTCTTGCTCACTGATGCCGTCCTCTGCTTCTTCTAGTCTACTCTTAATACTTTCTATTGAGTTCTTTACTTCAGTAATGCCACTTTTCATTTCTTCTTTGCTGTTCTTCATTTCTTCTTGGCTCTTCTTCATTTCTTCTTGGCTCTTTTTCATTTCTTCCTGCGTCTTCCTCATTTCCTCTTGGTTCTTCTTCAATTCCCCTTGGTTTTTACTCATATTGTCAAATTTGTCTTCCATTCTTTTCAGCCACCTTATGACCATTTCTCTGAATTCTTTCTCTGACAGGTTGTTAACTTCCATTTCGTTTACCTCCTTTTCTGGTGAGGCTTGTTTTTCTTTCATATGTGGGCTGTTTCTTTGTCTTTCCATGGTCTCTCTTCTCTGTGTATCTGCTTATTTAGTTCTTACTCTCCTGCATTGACTTAATGGCACAAAATACAACACAACCAGGTGCAACACACCAGGCACTGAACCGGAATGTAGTCACCATACTGGTAGTTCCAAATAAAGGTGATTGCCAGAGAAAGGCAAATTCAGTGATTAGTGAGAATAAAGAAAGAGAACCCCCCCAGACACACACAGACCCTCACACACCCACACTCATACAAAAGAAAGAGCCCCCCCCCACATACACACACTCACAAAAAGAAAGGCAGGAATGCCAAAATGATAATGGGAAAAGGGGAAGAAGTAAAAAAAATGGTAAATGTGGGGTGAAAACTCCTATAGGACAGCCCCTAATCCGAACCAAAACCAGAAACACGTACCTGGAGATTGATACAAACTACATATAACTACTAATATCAAGGGAGGTGAGGGAACACAGAAGCAAAATCTATCTAAAAAACAATGCAAATGAGGACAACAAAACAAGAAACAACACCAAAAAAACCCTACAAAACAAACCAAAATAAAAGAATAAGCAAATCAATCACATTAACCTGCATAAAAAATTGATATAACAACAGTCAAGTGAACAACAACAACAGGACAGGGATAGAAGCAATTTAAGATAGTGAAGTCTGAGAAGCTAGAGGTATATATGGACTTGGAGTAGATAGTTGGAGATTAGATATATAAGTGGTGTAAAATTTTAACAGGGGGTAAAAAGAAAGAATTAAGGTAAATCTAAAACGGGAAAAGTGTAAGGGAAACAAGGCACTAAATAGGCAAAGGTTAGCAAGAGAGCGGTGGTATAAAGGTGAAGTTGAGGTAGAGTAAAAGGTACTAAATAGTAGATGAAAATAGACTGTATTCCCAATGTTGAATAAAGAGAAAATAAAGTCAATTCCTTGTGTTACACAAGAGTCAATTTGTGATTTGGCCCCTGGGTGGCAGTGTTTCTAGATTGACCTCTGGGTCTATTGGTCCTCTCTAGCCTGAACTAAAATCTTGCTGTCTCTGTGATATTCAGTACTGCCTCTCTAATGGTGACTGCTATTTTAACACCCAGGACCCTCCCAAAATCTTCTGGGTTTCCCCCCTCTGTCAGGTCCAAATTGTTTGCGCTCCAGGGATTCACTCTGCCACCAGCTCCAAGGGCCCTCTCCCATGTTTACCATCTCCAACAGTCACATATTTTATTTCAGGTGCAGATCTCCCAGCTTTGAGTTCCAAGGCGCAGATATCCTGGTCTGCCAGCCTGCCCAAAGTACCCCCAGGGAAATCTGAACTTTCTGTGCTGGAGCACTGAGCTCCTTAGACTCTTAGCAAAGGCGCCAACTGGGCGTGGATGTTCTGGGAGTCGCAGCCGTCCAGCTGGTACTGCAGCTGTATATTTTCAGATCCTTCCCCTCCAAGATGTCATGGTCCACCTCCGTGCAGTTAGCACAGTGAGAGAACTCAGCAGTATTGGGGCCGCTCAGGCTGGGGAGGCCAGTCCAGCAGTCCCCTATCTTCTACTGGAGCACAGCTGTTCCCCTACTCACCAACAAACACTCCCTGTGCAACCTTCAGCAGCTCCCTCCTTCTGCCCTGGGAACAGATTCAGATAGCATCCCTCTGTTCTGCCACCATTCTACTAGTGTATTTTCTAAGCTAAGTATGTTACATTCATATGGTACATGACTTGTAACCCTTTCTATTCTCCATAATTCTTCTGTTATACTAGTACTCCCCCCCATATCCATATATATTTCTAGCCTGGCACTGGAAAATTCATTTAAATATGTATCAAATGAATACCATTAAATGTACTGCTTACTTTTAGTTTTGCAATGTCAGTTTTTTCTCTGAAGGGTTTTAGGTTATCAGTTGTGTATAACATAATATTTAATTTAATCAATTCTTTAATTGAGCATTTACTTTTCTTTCATTGACCTGCAATAATTTTATAATGTTGTAGTGTTATTATAATTACTAGAATGTCGATTGTAATGTGGAATATTATAAAAAACTTGAAATCATTGATATTTGAGTGGTTATCATACAATATTAATATGCTCTGCATATATACTTTGTTCTTCTATATTAATTTTTATGAGAAGTAATTAAACAATTTAAATCTCAGGGGCCTAACTCTTAACTGCATTTTCTGAATGCCTGAAACACCTAGAATGGTCTAGGAAGAAATGCTAAAATCTCCTCACTTGACAAAATTCCAATATAGGTCAAATCAGTGGCTTATCTTATTCAGTTTTTTAACTAACAAATATTTTCAACATGCCTTATGGAAAATCGTTTTGATTGTCCTTTATATCGCCCAGTCTTTTAAGGCTAAGAGTACCCCCTAAACATGTTTACTTAAAAATATTTATTTGATTATGAAAAAATGTTTATTGGATACCTACTATGTGTCAAGTACATGTAAGCATTGGAGCAATAGATCACCATCTTAAAGAGCTCTCTATATAGTAGGAGAAATAAACATACTAAAAATAAAATATAGTATGATAGGTTCTGTCAAATATATGTAGTAGGAAAGGTGTGGACAGTAAGGAGATGAAGTTTGAGCTAGGTTTAAAGGATAAATAAGAGTTTGTTAGAAAGATAAAGGGAGGAGACATCCCAAGCATAGAACCTTCTACATAAATGCTTTGCAGCATGAAACAGAAGGTGCACTTTGAAAGTAGTTTAAAGAGACTTGGAACAACCATGTCAAGGAAAAGTTGAATCTGTGACTTCTTAATGTAAGAATTAGAAGTAAAAGATGTTTCTAGAAAATCTAAAAAAACAAACAAACATAGAGGCCATTTTGTGTCATATTAAAGATCTATACTTACCTTGAGGCATATCGGTGAACTGCAATTTGTAAGCAGCTTGCATTAAATGAGCTATTGGTTACTGTTATGAGCTGAATCATGCTCCCCAGTTTACATTTAGAAGTTCTAACCTCTAGTACCTCAGATTATAACTATTCAGGGACAGGACCTGTAAAGAGGTAATTAAGAAAAAAATGAGGCCCTTAGGGTAAGGTCATAATCAAATCTGACCAGTGTCCTTAAAAGAATAGAAGATTGGAACAGACACAAAGGGAAGATCATGTAAAGACATAGAGGACTGTCATCTAAAAGGCAAGGAGAGAGGCCCTTAGAAGAAACCAATCCTGCCAACAACTTGATATCAAATTTCTATCTTCCAGGGCTGTGAAAAAATAAATTTCTGTTGTTCAAACTATCTACTCGTATCACTTTGTTATGGCTGTCATGGAAAACTGATACAGTTAATACTAAAAATGATCTAAGCATCATAAATAGTTTATTTTTAAGCATATGTAAACATTAATTCAACTTTATTCCTATAATGATAACAAGATTCTCATTTACTGGCAGCATAATATACTTTCTTGAGTCTAAGGGAAATCAGTGAAGACATCTTAATATTTTGAGCAAGGTAGTGACAAGGTAGGATGTGTGGTATGAAGCTTATTCTAGTAGTAGTGTGGAGGGAGGATTGGAGGACACTATGACTAGAAACAACAAGACTAGTTAGGAAAGTGTTGGGAGTCTTTATGAAGCCTAATCCCATAGCATATCTCTTCCCTACTTGTCTTTAAACCAAATTAAAAATAAAGCACATATTTGGAAAATGCAGGTGAAAATAGCACCTCTAGTGCTCTAAAGACTAGGCCGCTAGAGGATATAAATGAGCCTGAGAACGAAATTAGTCCTCTGTGCCAGAGGATGGAACTTGGAACAACACTGTCAAGGGAAAGTTGAATCTGTGAAACAGAGAACACTTGTTCAGATCACTGGTCTAGGTAGAAACAAGAAAAGGACCCAATTTTCTACTTCATACAGTAGAGAAATGTGGATAATTTAATCTTCCATGAATTTATGTAAAAACATTTTATTTTATTTTAGAATAATATGGAAAGGGGGGTAGTTATTTAGATTTGTGTAGTATCCTGAGGGTTAACATATTTCATTATGTTATTTCTTCTACTTAAGATAGGACTTTTCAAATGAGGGGCTAAGCCAGGAGTTTGCAACTTCCCTGGTCCTTTTCCTTTCTTTCCACCTCAAGAGTTTCTAATGAGTTATTATAGAGAAAAATCTTGGGAGTAAATTAAGTACTGGAATAGATGCAGTGATCTTCTCAGGCCACAGTGGCCCTGTACTTTGTGAAATTGTTTTATTCTCCCAAATAACTCAGCTGTAGTGAGAAACTCACAGAACAGTTGTTAATTCCCAAAGTATCCATCTAGGCTGCAAAGTTTGCCTTTGCTACTTGATCCAGCTAATCAAGAACTGAGTTCCAGAAATAAGACATAGCTTCTGTCACCACATTTATGATTAAAATGATTTAAGTTTATATTTCATGGGCATCTTTGATCCATCAATAGTTTAACTCCATTGTCGAGAAAGGGTACTAGTTTATGTTTCGAGTTGATTAACATTGACCATTTCAATTCTAATTCTAAAACTTGAAATTTCAGATGTTCCCCCAGTCATTTTCTCAACTTTGGGCAGCAAGATTTACCTTAATATTGGAACTATCTTTCTTCAATAGTATATGACTTTCTTTAGCTTTGGGGTTCTAAAAGCTCTCACATGTGGAATAAGCTTGATGTGGAGCTGTCATTAAGAACTCTTGCCATGACGAAACCGGTTTGGCTCAGTGGATAGAGCGTCGGACTGCGGACTGACGGGTCCCGGGTTCGATTGTGGTCAAGGGCATGTACCTTGGCTGCGGGCACATCCCCAGTAGGGGGCATGTAAGAGGCAGCTGATCGATGTTTCTCTCTCATCGATATTTCTGACTTTCTATCCCTCTCCCTTCTGCTCTGTAAAAAATCAATAAAATATATTTAAAAAAAGAACTCTTGTCATAATGTGGAGAGGATTTAAAGCAAGCAACCATGCTAATTGGCATTCACTTAGCCTCTGGGATATATTATAAAGAGCCTTTGGATTCCAATATTATGCTTTTCTTCTGCTTTCAATTTTATACATTGATCAATTAAATTTTAGAGACCAATGAAAAAAAGAGTCCCTCAAGCTAAAGATAGTCCTCATTCAGAAATAATTTATTAGGTCTCACGTTCTTTGCTTCTGAGCTCTGAAAACTTCAAGGGGATTTCACCATGTTTCTGAAACATCAAAAGACAGCACTCCGGAAGGAAAGGTTCAGAGAAACTGCTTTATATTGGCAAAGCCAGAACATTCAAAGTAGCATATTTCAGCATATATTCAAAGTACGTCTAGAACATTCAATCAATTAGATTCAGAACCTGTACTTAACAGTAAATATCCTATCTAATAAAAGTAATATGCAGATTGACCATCACTCCAACACACAAGATAGCTGCCCCCATGTGGTCAAAGATCATGTCTCCATGTGGACACAAGATGGCCACCACAAGATGGCCAGTAGGAGAGGGCAGTTTGGAGGGCCAGGTATGTAAGGGAGGGCAGTTGTGGGTGATCAGGCCAACAGGGGAGGGCAGTTGGGAAGGACCAAGCCTGCAAGGAAGGGCAGTTGGGGGAGATTAAGCCTGCAGGGGAGGGCAGTTAGTGGTGATCAAACCTGCAGGGGAGCACAGTTAGGGGCAAACAGGCTGGCAGGGGAGCAGTTAGACATCAATCAGGCTGGCAAAGGAGTGGTTAGGGAGTGATCAGGCTAGCAGGCAGAAGCGGTTAGGGGCAATCAGGAAGGCAGGCCTGCAAGCAGTTGGGAGCCAGCAGTCCCAGATAGTGAGAGGGATGTCCAACTGCCCGTTTAGTCCCGATTCCACGGATAGGGTCTAAACAGGCAGTTGGACATCCCTAGAGGGGTCCTAGATTGGAGAGGGTGCAGGCTGGGCTGAGGGACCCCACCCCCCGCATGCACGAATTTTGTGCACCAGGCCTCTAGTCCTTCTATAATCAGTCTATTAGTTATAATGGTTTTTAATGTGATACATGGTAGCTGTTTAATAAATATGCATTTAATGAATTAATTAATGAAGGGATGAGTATTTGAATATTATTTATACTCATTAGTAGGCTGTAGAATCAATTTAATAGTTTACAGCCAGAATTTTAAAGAAAGAGAATGCATGGAAATAGAAAATATTGGCATACGGTTTACATAGGAAGGATAAATTTTGTGTTAAAATTGTGTGTGTGTGTGTGTGTGTGTGTGTGTGTGTTTAAATATATGGATCATATATGGATTATGAGTAAAATGTATTTATTAATATGAATCACAGTCCAAATTGTTTAAGGTCAACAATCTATGATCTATGAGCCAGATTTGGCATATTACCTCTGTGTTAGTCTAGTCAAGCTGCTATCAAAATACCATAGACTGTGTTGCTTACAAACAACACAAATTTATTTCTCACAATTCTAGTGTTTGGGAAGTCCAAGATCAAGGCAGTGGCAGATTCATTGCACAGTGAGAGCCCCTTTCCTGATTTATAGATCATATAGATCATGGTCTTTTTCCCATGTACATACATGGCCTCAGTAGGGAGAGGTTTCTCTGAGCTGTCTTTTATTAGGGCATTAATCCCATTCATGAGGGCTCCACCCTTATTACCTAATCATCTCCCAGAATCCCCCACCTCCAGATATCATTACAATGGGTAAATTAGTTTCAACATATGAATTTTTGAGGAAAACAAACTTTCAGTCTGTAGCAACCTCTCTTTGTAAATAAAGTTTTATTGGAAGTTAGTTTTGCTTATTCATTTCCATATTGCCTTGGACTTTTGCACTGCAATGGCAGCACTAAGTAGTTATTACAGAGAACATATGATGTACCAAACCTAGGATGTTTACTCTTTGGCCATTTACAGAAAAAGTTTACTGATCCCTGAATTAGAAAATGCTAGGGACATTTAAATGTAGAGAACCTTGTTTTTGCAGTTTAGAAAAGAATAAAAGCTTATATAATCAAAGTATACTTAGTTGGAAGTTATCTTGTTTCTTTGGACTCAGGGTAAAAGTAGTAGGGTTTGAACATCTGTAAGTATATTTGAATTGAGCTAATTGCAGATGATTTAGAAATTTGGGCCAAAAATGAATGTATATTTATTGAACATGGTCATGTTCATGGACAGTGTGTGTCAAGGCAGTCTGTTATAGTGTGTTGTAAAGGGTCCTCATCTTGCACAAACTTTGCAAAACCTGCTCAAGAAGATTCTAGAAACCAATGATATGACCCACTCTAAACGTTTATATATGCTTTCAAAACTGTATAGCAATGTAACCAATACCCAAATAAAAATGCCATGCAGGGTTGGGGAAATAAAAACTATATCACAGGGAGGAAGAAATGAGGCTAGCTATGTTCAAGGAATAAAGTAGAATAAATGGCATTTAATCATCTATTCTTCCTCCCCTCCCCAATATTGGCTGTCTATGTTGATAGCAAGAAAGATTCATTTTTATACTCCACATTTGTTTAAACCTTATGCCATATACTGGTATCCTGATATATAAAAACCCTGGATCATAAGGACCAGTAATGACCTAACCTCGACCAACCAGAAGTCAGTCCTGCAGTCAGTGCTGAGTTGCGCAACCCAGTGCCGACTGCTCAGGGGGCTGTGAATCAGGGCCAGAGAGAGGTCTGAAGAGAGAAGCAGGGACCATTGCATCTGTGGCAACTTTTGATCAGCACTTACCTCTCTCTTTCTCTCTCATTCTGGCCAGCAGCCACATACAAGCCCCCACTGGGGCTGCTGATCAGTCCAGCCTTTCTGATCAGGCCCCATTGATAGGACCAGAGATGCTGATTGGCATAGGAACTGACCAGTCAGAACCAAATGTGGATGCTGTGAAGAAACCAATGGATACCTAGTTGGCAGAGCTTATGACACTGAATAGAATAGAAACTGACCAATCAGAACCAGATATGGTTGCTGTGGGGAGCCAATGGCTGCCTAGGAGGTGGAGCTTTAGATGCTGTGACTGGCATAGAAATTGACCAATCAGAACCAATTATGGGTGCTGTGGGGAGCCAATGGCTAGCTAAGAGGCAAAACTTTCAATGCTGACTGGTATAGAAACCAACCCATCAGAACCAAATCTGGGTGTTGTGAGGGAGCCAATGGCTGCATACAAGGCAGAGCTTTGATGCTACTTGGCATAGAAACTGACCAATCAGACCTAAATTGGCAAGCAAGGAGTGAAGTTGGGGGCAAGATCAGGCCAGCAGGGGAGGCCCATTGGGCATGAGATCAGGCCAGCAGGGGAGGGCAGTTACGGGCAACCAGGCCATCAGCAGAATGCCATTAAGGGTGATCAGGCTGGCAAGCTGAGGCAGTTAGGGGCAATCAGGCAGGCAGGCAGGTGAGCAATTAAAAGCCAGTGGTCCCAGATTGTGAGAGGAATGTCCCCACAATCCTTAGGTTGGGCTAAGGAAACCCCCTTTCCATGGATGAATTTCATGTACCAGGTCTCTAGTCCTATATAACAAAAGAGTAATATGCAGACTGACCATCACTCCAATACACAAGAGGGCTGCCCCCATGTAGTCAAAGATCCTGCTCCCATGTGGACACAAGATGGCCACTACAATATGGCCAGCATGGGAGGGCATTTGGGAGGGAACAGGACTGCAAGGGAGGGCAGTTGAAGGGACCCAGGCCTGCAGGAGAGGGCAGTTGTGGGGCAACCAGTACTGCGGGGGAGGGTAGTTGTGGGTGATCAGGAAAACAGGGAGGGCAGTTAGCGGTGACTGAGCCAGCAGAGGAGGGCACTTGCACTTGGGGGAGACTAGGTAAGCAGGATAGGACAGTTGGGGAGGACCTGGACTGCAGGGAAGGGCAGTTGGGAGCCAGCTGTCCTGAATTGTAAGAGGGATATCCGACCATCCACCCCTCAAGGGATCCTAGATTGCAGAGGGTGCAGGCTGGGCTGAGGGCCACCCACCCATGTATGAATTTTGTGCACTTGGCCTCTAGTCTTATCTAATAAAAGAGTAATATGCAAACTGACCATGCCTCCAATCAAGTCACACCCACAGCCATGCCCATCAGCCAATCAGGAGAAAGTTATGCAAATAAACCCCAACCAAGATGCCTGCGACCACAAAGAGCAAGAGGGAGGCTAGCATTTCCCTGGCAATAGAGGAACCCAAGCTTTCCACCTGCCATTGCCAGTCTCGGACTCCACTCAATGCTACAAAGTTTCAGTTATAGAAGATACATAATCCCAACAGAAAGGGTGGCAACCACAGAGCTGGAGAGAGCAGAGGCTAGGGTTACTGGGATGATGGAGGAAGCCAGGCTTCTACAGCCCTAGTGACTAGGCCTCCACTCTAAGCTACAGAGTTTCAAACAGAAATGGCTGTCACCATGGAGTGAGCAGAAGGCTTGGCTTCACTCTAGGCTACAAAGTTTTAATTGTAGAACATAAATTAATCCCAGATCCCAGGGCCTCCACTTGGGTCAATGTGGGGCATGGCCAGCCTGAAAACCACCACAGGCCCCTTTCCTAGGCTGCCCCACACCCCAAGGGACCTCCCAACCTGATCCAGGACATCCTTAGGGCAAACCAGATGGCACCCACCCATGCACCAGGCCTCTAGCCTATCTAATAAAAAAGTAATTTGCAGATTGACCATCACTCCAACACATAAGAGAGCTTCCCCCATGTGGTCAAAGATCCTGCCCTCATGTGGACACAAGGTGGCCACCACAAGATGGCCAGCAGGGAAGGGCAGTTGGGAGGGACCAGGCCTTCAAGGGAGGGAAGTTGGGGGCAAACAGGCTGGCAGGGGAGCAATTAGACATCAATTTGGCTGGCAGGGTAGTGTTTAGGAGGTGATCAGGCTGGCAGGCAGAAGTGATTAGGGGCAATCAGGGAGGTAGGCAGGCAAGCAATTTGGAGCCAGCAGTCCTGGATTGTGAGAAGGATGTCTGACTGCCCATTTAGGCAGATTCTACTGGGATCGGGTTTAATCGGGCAGTTGGGCATTCCTTGAGGGGTTCCAGATTGGACAGGGTGCAAGCTGGGCTGAGGGACACCCTCAACCCCCATGCACAAATTTCTCCCACCAAGCTTCTATTATATATATAAGCCTAAGTGACTGGCCAATCTGCCAGCAAGCCTATCAGTAGCTATGACATGCACTGACCACCAGGGGGCAAATTCTAAAAACAGGAGCTGCCGACCTATGGTGACATTGCAGCTGAGGTGCTTGTTGATGTACCTGGAACCAGAGGGGAGGGAGCCTGATTCCACTGTGTGTCACCTGAGAACCACCCTCTCACAATCCAGGACTCCTTGAGGGATGTCAGAGAGTGGGTTTTGGCCTGATCCCCACAGCATAGACCAAGAGGCCTCTAGTTTAATATAAGAACTATGATGGATGCTGGCAACTCTAACAATTGGCATGGCTGGAGCACTGGGTATGTGAATATGATAGTGAGAAGATGAAATAGAAGAGGTTGATAATACCCACATCTTACATGAGAGGGGTCCTATGAACCAAGGAAAGGAGTGCTTAGCCACTGTTCTGTTGGAAATGGGAAGCCCTGGGAGTCAAATAATCTGACTTATTGTTTTAGATGCACTCTTTGCACTATGACACATGGATTGGAGGAAGAAGAGACTGAAGAAAGAGAGACCAGATAGGAGGTCATTTTAGCAATCTAACTGAGAAACAAGACAGGTCTACAGACCAAGATATGGGTACAGAGTTAGAACCAAAACAATTATGGAGAGGTATGTTAAGAGATTAATCTGTAAGTTCAGTTGAGACATTAATATGGGGATTCTTTATGCCACATTAAAATTTTAAGACATCCTATCTATTAAAAGAGAAACATGCAAATACCTTCGCTAAGCTAACAGCCAATAGGAGCAATATGCAAATTAACCCCCAACCAACATGGTGGGTGACCCCTCCGCCCCCAGCTGGCCATGGCAGTGCTGGAGTGGCAGGGGTCCCCATTTCAGCCCCAGACCCGGCAGGGGATCCAGCCCCCACCACCCAAAGCCCAGCCGGCACTGCAGGCTGCCGGGGCCGTGATCACAGTCACAAACCCAGCCCCAAGCCCAGCCATGGAGGCGCTAGGGGCCATGGGGTGGCGATGGCAGCCACAAACCTGGCCCCAAGCCTGGCCAAGGCGGCTCTGGGGGGCTGCGATCTCAGCCAAAAACCCAGCCCCAAGCCCGGCCATGGCGGCACTGGGGGCACGTGGGTCGCAATCACAGACACAAACCCGGCCCTAAGCCCGGCAATGGTGGCACTGGGGGCCACGATATCAGCCACAAACCTGGCCCCAAGGCTGGCCATGAAGTAGCTGGGGGCCGCCAGGGTGGGGATCGCAACCAAAAACCAGGCCCCAAGCCTGGCCATGGTAGCGCTGGGGGCAGGTGGGTCACGATCACAGCCACAAACCTGGGCCCAAGCCAGGCCATGGCGGTGCTTGGGGACATGGGGGTGGCAACTCTATCTAATAAAAGAGTAATATGCAAATTTGACGATACCTTCACCACATCCACCAGCCACACCCACAAGCCATGCCCACAAGCCAATCAGGAGCAGATTATGCAAATAAACCCCAACCAAGATGGCTGCCACCACTGAGATCAGGAGGGAGGCTTGGTTTTCCCTGGCAACAGAGAAAGCCAAAATTTCTGCCTGCTGTTGCCAGCCTAGGCCTCCACTCAATGCTACAAAGTTGCAATTATAAAATATACAGAAATGGCAGCAGCCACTGAGCTGGAGAGAATAGAGGCTTGGGTTTCCCTGGCAATGGAGGAAGCCAAGCTTTCAGCCTGCCATTGCCAGCCTAGGCCTCTATTCTAGATTACAAAGTTTAAAACAGAAATGGCTGCCACCAGGGAGCAAGCAGAAGGCTTGGCTCTGCTCCAGGCTACAAAGTTTCAATTGTAGAACATAAATTAATCCCAGATCCCAGGGCCTTCGCTTATGTCGCTGGGGGGCATGGCCAGCCTGCAAACCTCCACAGGCCCCTCACCCAGGTTGGCTCTCATCCCAAGGGAACCCCCACCCTGATCTGGGACACTCTTCAGGACAAACCAGCTGGCCCCAACCCATGCACCAGGCCTATATCCTATCTAATAAAAGAGTAATTTGCAGATTGACCATCACTCTAACAAACAAGACGGCTGCCCTGATGTGGTCAAGAATCTGCCCCCATGTGGACACAAGATGGCCACCACAAGATGGCCAGCAGGGGAGGGCTTTTGGGAGGTTTCAGGCCTGCAAGGGAGGGCAGTTGTGGGTGATCAGGCCAGCATGAGAGGGCAGTTAGGGGTGAGCAGGCCGGCAAAGGAGGGAAGTTAGGGGCAAACAGGCTGGCAGGGGAGCAGTTAGACATCAATTAGGCTGGCAGGGTAATGGTTAATGGGTGATCAGGCTGTCAGGGAGAAGCAGTTAGGGGCCATCAGGGAGGCAGGCAGGTGAGCAGTTTGGACCTAGCAGTCGTGGATTGTGAGAAGGATGTCCGATTGCCCGTTCAGGCTGGATCCTACCGGGATCGGGCCTAAACGGGCAGTCGGACATGCCTCGAGGGGCCCCAAATTGGAGAGGTTGCAGGCTGGGTAAAGGGACATCCCCCACCCCCACCCTGTGCACAAATTTTGTGCACCAGGCCTCCAGTTATATATAAAAGTATTATTGAGCCACTGATTGAAAATCACTTTGATTCAGTGTAAAAAGAAATGATTGAAAATAGGCAAGCCCAGAGACAGAGATACGCATTAGAGAAGAAACTAGAGGTTATTTCCAGTTGACCTGATTAAAAGTTGTTTTTGAATGAGTCTATGAATATATTGAGCACGTTGACTTCCTCCTATTGCCTCTTGGAAAAAATGGAATAATCTTGTTATGAAAACATATACTTTAGCTATATTGTGAAATTGAACAGAAGGTATTCTATACATACCGGTAGTGGGAAATTAGAATGCTCTTTGATGCAAAACATGAAATTCTTTTTTTTTTAATCTTTATTGTTCAGTTTATTAATTACATTGTTTCCCCTTTTTATCCCCCTATAGCTTCCCTCCACCCTGTACCTATCCCACCCTCCACCCTCACCTTCCCCTCCCCACTGTCCTCTCCCATTGTTGCTAGATTTTTGTCCAGTCTCTTGCTGCACTTCCCACAACCCTTTTCTCCCCAAGAATTGTCAGTCCATTCCCTCTCTATGTCCATGTCTCTGTTATATTCACCAGTCTATCCTGTTCAACAGCCTATCAATTCACTTGATTTTTATGTTCATTTGTTGATAGATGTGTATTTGTTGTTGCTAGTTTGCACTTTTACCTTTTTCTTCTTCCTCTTCTTAAAGAATATCTTTCAGCATTTCATATAATGTTGGTTTGGTGGTGATGAACTCCTTTAGCTTTTTCTTATCTGTGAAGCACTTCATCTGACCTTCAATTCTGAATGATAGCTTTGCTGGATAGAGTAATCTTGGTTGTAGATTCTTGCTGTTCATCACTTTGAATATTTCTTGCCACTCCCGTCTGGCCTGCATCGTTTCTGTTGAGAAATCCACTGACAGTCGTATGGGTGCTCCCTTATAGGTAACCAACTGTTTCTCTCTTGCTGCTTTTAATATTCTCTCTTTGTCTTTTGCTCTTGGCATTTTAATTATGATGTGCCTCGGTGTGGTCCTCTTAGGGTTCCTATATATTGGGGTTCGGTGCACTTCTTAGACTCCTAAGTCAATTTCTTTCACCAGGTGTGGGAAGTTTTCAGTCACTATTTCTTCAAATAGGTTTTCATTGTCTTGGCCTCTCGCTTTTTCTGGCACCCCAATAATTCGGATGTTGGTATGCTTGAGGTTGTCCCATAGGCCCCTTACACTATCTTCAATTTTTTGGATTCTTTTGGTTTCTTGCTTTTTCAGCTGAGTGGATTTTACCTCTTTGTATTTCAAATCTTTAACTTGGTTCTTGGGGTGCTCCAGGGCACTTTCAGGTCTTTGTATAATATTTTTTGTTTCAGTCAGTGTATGCTTAATTTCTGG
Source organism: Antrozous pallidus (assembly GCA_027563665.1). Lineage (NCBI taxonomy): Eukaryota > Metazoa > Chordata > Mammalia > Chiroptera > Vespertilionidae > Antrozous > Antrozous pallidus. The sequence continues at coordinate 69,980,946 of CM050509.1, read as the reverse complement.
TTGGTCCTTTTTCATATCCTTGAGAGTCTGCTTTATATCCTTGAGGGTTTCTTTCATTTCCTTGTAGGACTCATTCATTTCCACGTTGATCTTGATCATTTCCACGTTGGTCTTGATCATTTCTTTGCAGCTCTCGTTTATATCCTAGAGGGTATTGTTCATTTTCTTGTAGGACTCATTCATTTCCTTTGTGGTCTTGCTTATTTCCTTATAGGCCTCGATCTTTTGTTGGAACCTCTTAAAAAACCCTATAACCGTGGTTCTGAATTCCATGTCTAGTCGTTTTTTTTCCTCCATTTCTTTCACATCTGATTTCTTTCCATGTTGCTGCATAGTAGCTGCTTCCCTGAGTTGGTCAATTAGCTTTGTGTGGTAGACGTGCTACAAGGGACAGTGGCTCAGCCTCCCCAGTTACCTGAGGTGGATATGGGTTGCACAGTCTTGCTGAAGTTAAGCTCAGTTAATCGTTGCTAGCACTTGGAGGGTTGACCTCCAGGCCAATTGTCTGTGAAGCTCAGCTATGCTCAGGTTGGGTGGGCGGAGTCTCTGGGCCAAGCAGACAGCGTTCGCTCCGCCCTATGCGGCCCCAGGGACTCTGTGCCGGGGGCAATGGCCGCCAGCACCTCTGAGAGAGAGCCGCTAAGGAGCTCCACCGGCTGCCGGTTGCCAGGGAATTCAGACTTTCCCAAAATGACTCTGCTAGCACAATGTCTCACCCAGGGTCGTAAAACAAAGCAGTCTGACGGTTTTCCGAATGAGAGGCAAGTCGCGGTGTGTTCTCTGCGCCGTCAGCAGCCGAGCTGTTCGCAGGAGAGCTGCCTTCTCCACAAGCCGGGAGACCCGGCAGCCCCCGAGCTTCGGCGTGCCCTCCCACTGTCCAGTTTTCACCCCGTGTGATAGTGGGTTCTCTGGACTTCGCCCAGAGCTGGAGAATCAATCAGTGGGACGCCTTTGTCTCCCTGTTCAAGAAAACTGGCCGGTTTTCCGCCGCCCGCCCTCTCCGCGGCATGCGCTCCAAACCTCTCTCTGGGCGAATCTTTCAACACCGTCCGCCGCCGCTCCTCCGGGTCACAGTGTCTTATCTTCACTTTTATTTGTGGAATTTTCACTCGGCGAGCTTTCTGGTGATTCTGGAAGGTGTTTGTTCTTTCGTTAAGCTGTAGTATTAAAATTGCTGATTATGACGGCAAGATAGGTGTTTTGCCTTTGCCGCCATCTTAGTTCTCCCGGCATACTAAAAACATGAAATTCTTTATGTAGACATGTATTAGACACTAACTCTTATGCTGGGGTGGATTATATTTTAAGAACACTTTACCAATTATGGTATTAAATTACCTGTAGCTACTCTTAAGAGTACTAGGGAAAACAATACATCTATTTCTTTCATTTAATTTGTTTGGGGAATTTCCTATTAGAGATATTTAGAACAACAAAATTGACTATAGGAAAGAATTTGATGAAAGGTCTCCCATAGGACATCTGATATTCTAACACCATATTTCACATATAATTGTTATTGATTTGATCCATAAAAATATCACTACTTTTTCAGTGGCAGTAGAAATTTTCATAACACAAGAATACTTGTGAAGGTATACTTTTCTAATTAATATTTGCAATGAAAGGTATTGTAGTTAACTGAAAATTATACTGCTAATTAATGTTATAAAAATATTTTTCCCAAATACATGCCAGTATTATGCAGCTCTGAATGCTACATATATCTATAACCTTAAAATGTGTCCAGTGAGTCTAAGATTCCAAAATGGTTTTAAAGTAAGTTGATACTTCACTAAAACTCTCCCAGGAAAAACCTTGAAATACATCTAAAGTACCAAAAAACTACCTTGAAAAATAAACTGAAGACTAGCTGAAAAGAACCCTGATAACAAAGGTGGAAAGTGAAGACTGCATTAGGAATGGTACCAAGTGCACATACACAAAACGGCTGGATGGACCCCCACAGGCAGCAGTTCCAGAGAGATATCTCAGCTGTAACTGGTTTTCACTAAGAACAATGGGGTCTAAAACTCAAGCTGGGCTCTCCATCCCAGAACACCAGGACTTAGAAAGGTGCCCGTTTCACATCTTGCTGTGAAAAGCAGCAGGGTTTCTATTTCCCAGTGAGAAACTGCTGTAAATGCAGGCAGCTTCTAAAAGGGACAATACACAAAATTTTATGTACAATCATTCACCTTTGGCTCCAGCATAGAGAGGGCACAGTTCTCTGGAACTCGGTGAGGAGAGTCAAGAGTTGGGGGCTATGGGATTGGCACTTGGAGGCCAGCCATGACAGTTTCCTGTGCTGAGTCATTTCCTCACACTGTGGAGGACATCTTTATCCCAAGGAGGACACCTTGGCTATCCAGGTGGTTTTTGCCTGGAGGAAAGGCAGTTGCCATACCCTATTGGAAGACCTTTTGGCCCACAAAGTGGTAGGTAGCCAGAGGCTAATCAAGGCAGATATCAATCAGACTGTAGGCAGAGGCAGGTCTCTGGAGGCTTGAATCTTTGCCTCATGTAATCCTGGGATAGGAAAAGCAGACCCTGGCACACATCTTGATCCTTTCCAAAGGCACCCAACCCCGGGAGAGGGAGGCACAAGCTGTGGATTGATAATAGCCCCAAATAGGGCACTCAGGCCAGTTAGAAACAATATCTGCCATTGCCCTGCTAAAGTGGTTGGGAGTCATAGCACATCTACCTTATACACAGACACGAACACAAATACAAACAGGCAGCCAAAATGGGGAAACAAACAGAATAACAATTCCCATGACAGAACAAGAGAATTCCCTAAAAGGAGAGCTAAACAAAGTGTAAATGAGAAATTTATCTGATATAGAGTTCAGAATAATGATGGCAAAGATGCTCAACAGCATGAGAAATGATATGGTAACTGAAAAGAAGACTGGTCAGAAATAAAGAATGACATAGCACTAATACAGAATACATTGTAAGAAATACACAACAGGTTAGGGGAAGCCAAGGTTCAGATCAGTGAATTGGAAGACAGTGTAGAAAAAAATCACCCAATCAGAGAACCAAAATGAAAAAAAAAATAGGAGGACAGCTTAAGGGAGCTCTGGAACAAAACAATGTTCATATAATTGGAGTGATAGCAGAATAAAGTGAGCAAGGGATAGGGAATGTGTTTGAAGAAGTAATGGCAGAAAACTTTCCTTACCTGGTGAAAGCAAAAGTCACACAGGTCCAGGAGACAAAGACAGTCCAAAGCAAGAACCCAAATAGGTCCACATCCTGACACCTTATAATTAAAATGCCAAAAATTAAATAAAAAAGAGAATCTTAAAGGCAGCAAGAGATAATCAATTTGTTAAGTACAAAGGAACTCCCATAAGGCTGTGAGATAATTTCTCATTGGAAACTCTACAGGCCAGAAGGGCATGGCATGAAGTACTCAAGGTAATTAAAGGCAAGGGTCCGATATCAAGTTTACTGTATACAGCAAGACCATTATTCAAAACTAGTGGCTCAGTGCACGAAATTCGTGCATGGGGGTGTGATGGTCCCTCAGCAAAATCTGCCCTCTCTCACATACTGGGAGCCCTTAGGAGATGTTTAACTGATGGCTTGGCCTTGGACACAGCCATTTTCCTGCTCTGCTCAGCTACAGCTGCCTGTGACCACCTGACCACAGGGGCTGGGCGCTCACCTCTGCTCCTGTGCCCTGGCCGCTTGCCCCGCCCCCTGGCCGCCTTTCACGCTCGCCCCGCCCCACACCCCGGCCGCCTCCAAGCTTGGGCGGCCAGGCCGCTGCGATGCTCCTGTGCTTGCCCCACCCCATTCCCCGGCTGCCTCCTAGCTGGGCAGCCTGGGTGTTCTTTCGCCCCTGTGCCCCGCACCCCAGCCACCTCCAAGCTTGGACGACCAGGGCACCATGGAGCTTACTGCCACTACTGCTTCATCTCCACCCCCGGGGCCCAGCCCTTGCGCCGCTCAGCCCTGCCCCTCGGCCTCACCCCCTGCTCTTGATTGGGTGGTAGCTTAGCCAATCAGGAGCCAAGGTATGGTCACATTTGCATGTTACTCTTTTATTAGATAGGATAGATGGGTGAAATGAAGAGCTTCCCATTCTGAGGAGGGCTAAAGGATTTTCTCACCACCAAAGCAGCACTGTAAACAATGTTAAAGAGACTGCTATAAAGAGAATAAAATATGTATATATGGAGAAACATAGACATTAAGAGTTAAAATGTCAATAAGTAAGTACATATCAATAATAAAACTAAATGTAAGTGGATTAAATGCTCCAATAAAATAACATAGGGTAACTCCATGATACAAAACATGACCCAACAACATGGTTTTTGCAAGAGACTCACCTCAGATCAAAAGGCTCATAGTGGATGACAATAAAGAGATAGAAAAACATTTTCCAGGCAAATGGAAACAACAAAAAAATCTGGGGTAGCTATTCCCATATCTGACAAAATGTAATTCAAAATGAATTCCATCACATACAATAATACAGGAGAAACTATACATATACCAAGTGGCCAGATTATTATTATCTCTGAATGCATAATAATCTGGCCACTCAGATATTAGAAGCCTGGTACATGAATTCATGCATTAGGTGGGGTCTGGCCAGCCTGGCCAGAGTGGGGGGACATGGGCAGTTGGCCGGCCTGCTGGCTGGTCAAACTCCTGGTCGAGGGGACAATTTGCATATTAGCCTTTTATTATATAGGATATACACTGAGTGGTCCAATTATTATGTGTTCAGCAATCATAATAATCTGGTCACTCAGTATATATATATATCCTATCTAATAAAGAGAGAATATGCTAATTGACTGCCACACCCTCAAAGAAAGCCGCACCCATAGCCACAGATGACAGTGCTCAGTCCCCTCAGCTTCACAGGGCCAGCCCAAGGCATAGAGAAGCCTTGGATGTCAGCTGCCCAACTGCCCAGGCTCAGGTAACCAAGGCCAGCTGAGGCTTGTGTTGCTGGCATTGGCAGTAGCAGATGTATGATGGGGGTGTTGTCTTCCCCTGATTGCCAGGTCACCTGCCCCTTAGGGCTCCTGGACTGTGAGAGGGCATAGGTTGGGCTGAGGGACTCCACCTCCAGTGCATGAATTTTCATGCATCGGGCCTTTAGTGTGTTTGTGTGTGTGTGTGTGTCCTATCTAATAAAAGAATATCTAATATGAAAATTAACCATACCTCCCCTATACCCACAAGCCATGCCCACAAGACATCCCCACCAGCCATTGAGGAGCAAATATGCAAATAAACCCAACCAAGATGGCTGATGGCCACAGAGAGGAGGAGGGAGGCTTGGGTTTCCCCGGTGATGGAGGAACCCAAGCTCTCTGCCTTCCCTTGCTGGCCCAGGCCTCCACACCAGGCTACAAAGTTTCAATTATAGAATCCCAACAGAAATGGCAGCAGCCATGGAGCACACAGAAGGCTTGGCTCTGCTCCAGGCTACAAAGTTTCAACTGTAGAAGACACAGAAGTCCCAGATACCAGTGCCTCCACTTGGGCCGCCAGGGGGCATCACCAGCCTGCAAACCACCACAGGCTCCTAACCCAGGCTGCTCCATGCCCCGAGGGAATCCCCACTCTGATCTGGGACACCCTTCAGGGCAAACCAGCTGTCTCCCACCCATTCAATAGGCTTCTGTCCTATCTAATAAAAGAGTAATGTGCAGATTGACCATCACTCCAACACACAAGATAGCTGCCCCCATGTTGTCAAAGATTCTGCCCCCATGTGGACACAAGATGGCCACCACATGATGACCAGCAGCGTAGGGCAGTTGGGAGGGACCAGACCTTCAAGGGAGGGCAATTGGGGGCAATCAAGCCTGCAGTGGGGGGCAGTTAGGGTTGACTAGACCAGCAGAGAATGGCAGTTTGGGGGATCAGGCTTACAAGAAAGGGCAGCTGGGGAGACACAGGCCTGCAGGGAAGAACAGTTGGGGGGGAGGGCAGTTAGGGGCAAACAGGCTGGCAGAGGAGTGGTTAGGGAGTGATCAAGCTGGCAGGCAGAAGCATTTAGGGGCAGTCAGGAAGGCAGGGAGGCGAACAGTTCAGAGCCAGCAGGCTTGGATTGTGAGAGAGATGTCCGACTGCCCATTTCAGCCAGATACCACTGGGCAAGAGGCCTGTGGTGGTCTGCAGGCCTGCCATGCCCCTCGGCAACTGAAGTGGAGGCCCTTGTATTTGGGATTTATGGGCAGTCAGGCAGTCGGACATCCCTCAAGGTGCCTAAGATTGGAGAGGGTGCAGGCTGGGCTGAGGGACACCCCACACCCCGTGCACAAAATTCGTGCACCAGGCCTCTAGTGTGTGTGTGTGTGTGTGTGTGTGTGTGTGTGTGTGTGTGTATGTATATATATATATATATATATATATATGTATATATATATATATATAATCTAGAGAACTTTTATGGAGAGATTGACAACAATATAGTCATAGTATGGGACTTTAACACCCTACTGACTTCATTGATATATCTTCCAGACAAAAAATTAACAAAGAACCTGAAACTCTAAATGACACTCTGGATCAGATGGATTTAATTGACATTTATAAAATATTTCACCCCAAACCTGCAGAATATACATTCTTCTCAAGTGCACAGGAGTCATTTTCAAAGATAGACTACATCATATTTATTTTAAAATAAAATTTCCCCAAATTTCAATGTAACTTCATATTTCCCTATAGAATTCTCTCACACACACAATACTCTTCTTTCATTTCATTATCTCCCTCCATCCCTATCTTCCTTCCTCTCCTCTTTCGCACACTTGGGAAAGTTATAACCAAGCTATACCATTGAATTAGTGACCAGTTTTTTATAGAAGGAGCTAGAGCCAAACTTTATCAATGAAACTACAGCACTCAGATGCAGACATACAAATACCATAAAAGAGGAAGAAAGTTGCATGTATGAGATTTAGTTCCTATACTTCCAATATAATTTATTTTTTAAGAATTTTTTTCCCGTAACCAATTCCCTATACCTCATCTCTGAGTCATTATTGGAAACATATCAAATTTACTAGATTTAGTGTGACTAGTATATTTTTTTATTTATCCCTGTTTAAGTATTTCTATCTTATATTCAGCCTGTTGAGACCCCATGGTAACACATGCTCCTAGATCTAGTGTCTTTTCCACTGATACTGCATTAAGATATTATAATTGCAGTCATTTACAATTACTTCCCTGAATAAGGCTACAGATCAAATGAACCTGGAGCCAGCAGTCAGTTCTATGAATAATAACAGTGGCTGTTTATTGAGTGCATTCAATGTGTGAGGCATTGTATGCAGAACTTTATATGCATTATCTCATTTTATCCTCCAGCAACTCCATGAGAGGAGTACTAAGAACACTTATTTTATTTAAAATATAATGAAACTAGAGGCCTGGTGCACAAAATTTGTGCACTAGGGGGTGTGTCCCTCAGCGCAGCCTGCACCCTCTCCAATCTGGGACACCTTGAGGGATGTCTGACTGCTCATTTAGACACGATCCTTGTGGGATTGGTACTAAACAGGCAGTTAAACATCCCTCTCAAAATCCAGGACTGCTGGCTCCCAACTGCTCACCTGCCTGCCTTCCTGATTGCCCCTAACCACTTCTGCCTGCCAGATTGATCATTCCCAAACTACTCCCAAGGCAGCCTGATTGATGTCTAACTACTCCCCTGCCAACCTATTTGCCCCCAACTTCTCTTCTCTGCTGGCCTAATCATCCCTATCTGCCCTCCCCTGCAGGCTTGATCATGCCTAACTACCCTCCTTGCAGGCTTGATTGCCCCCAACTTCCCTCCCTTACAGGACTGGTCCCTCCCAACTGCCATCCCCTGCTGGCCTGATTGTTCAAAACTTCCCTCCCTTGCAGGCTTGGTCCTTCCCAACTGCCCTCCCCTGCTGGCCGTTTTGTGGTGGCCATCTTGTGTCCACATGGGGGCAGGATCTTTGACCACCTGGGGCCAGCCCTCTTGTGTGTTGGAGTGATGGTCAATCTGTGTATTACTTGTTTATTAGATAGGATAGCGGCCTGGTGCATGGGTGGGAGTTAGCTGGTTTGCCCTGAAGGGTGCCCCGGATCAGGGTTGGGGTTCCTTGGGGCATGGGACAGCCTGGGCGAGAGGCCTGTGGTGGTTTTCAGGCTGGCCATGCCCCCCAGTAACCCAAGTGGAGGTCCAGGGATCTGGGATTAATTTATGTTCTACAATTAAAACTTTGTAACCTGGAGCAGAGCCAAGCCTTCTGCTGGCTCCGTGGCAACAGCCATTTCTGTTTGGGTTATTTAAATTATATAATTGAAACGTTGTAGCCTGGAGTGGAGGCCTAGGTTGACCAGAGCTGCAGAAACTCCATCACCCAGGCAACCCTAGCCTCTGCTCTCTCCAGCTCTGTGGCTGCTGCCATTTCTGTTGGGATATATCTTCTATAATTGAAACTTTGTAGCACTGAGTAGAGACCTAGGCCAGCAACGGCAGGCAGAAAGCTTGGCTCCCTCTGTTTCCGGGGAAACCCAAGCCTCCCTCCTGCTCTCAGTGGCGACAGCCATCTTGTTTGGGGTTTATTTGCATAGTTTGCTCCTGATTGGCTGATGGGCATGACTGTGGGCATGGCTTGATTGGAAGTATGATCAATTTGCATATTACTCTTTTATTAGATAGGATTATTCTACTTGTTAATATCTTGCTCTTTCTCTTTTTACAGTGTCCTGTAGTTTTCTGAGTACAAGTGTTTTACCTTCCCTGTTAAGTTTATTTCTAAGTATATTTATTTTGTTTCAATTATAATAAGATAATTTTTTTAGATTCTCTTTCTGAGAATCCATTACTGCTGTATAAAAATGCCATCAATTTCTATTTGTTAATTTTGTACTGTGCTATATTACCAAAAGCACTCATATAAAATATTAGATTTTTAGTATAGTCTTTAGGGTTTTCTAGTACAATATCATGTCATCTGTGAATAGTGAGCATTTTACTTTATCCTTTCCAATTTGGAGGCTTTTTATTTCTTCTTGTTGTCTGACCTCTGTGACTAAGACTTATAATACTGTGTTGAATAAGCTTGGTGACAGCAGACATCCCTGACTTGTTCCTGTTCATGGAACACGGTTTTAGTTTTTCCCATTGAGAATGAAGTTAACTGTAGGTTTATCATAAATGGCCTTTATTATATTGAGATATGCTCCCTCTAGTCCTATTTTACTGAGAGCTTTTTATAAAAAATGGATGTTGGATTTTGTCAAATGCTTTTTTGCGTGTCTATTGAAATGATCATGTGACATTTGCCTTTTATTTATTTTTATTTTTTTATATATTTTTATTGATTTTTTTTTTACAGAGCAGAAGGGAGAGGAATAGAAAGTCAGAAACATCGATGAGAGAGAGACATCGATCAGCTGCCTCTTGCACGCCCCCTACTGGGTATGTGCCCACAGCCAAGGTACATGCCCTTGCCGGAATCAAACCCAGGACCCTTCAGTCCGCAGTCTGACACTCTATCCACTGAGCCAAACTGGTCTCGGCTGACTTTTGCCTTTTGGTATGTTTATTTTTATTTTTTTATTTTTTAATTATTTTTATTGATTTTTTGCAGTATAATAGTAGTACATGTTTTCCTTTCCCCCTCCCCCTTATCCTCCCCCCAGCCTCCCCCACCCCCCAGCACATATCCCCAGCTTCCCTCCCTCCCCGCCCCAGTGTCTTTCATTCATTGGTTATGTTCATATGCATGCATACAAGTCCTTCAGTTGATCTCCCCCCGCATCTGCCTCCCATCCACCCAAGCCTCCCCCTGTAGCTTGACAGCCTGTTCAAGGCCATCCTGCCTCTATATCAACCACTCTCCCCTGTTTCTTTTCTTCAAAAATATCTTGCCTCTGCATACTAGAAATAAATGTATAAGAACAAAAAATGTTTCAGTCTCAGTTTCAATGTCCAACTTTTCTGAGTCCCAGTTTCAGTGTCAAATAATTCTTTATGTGTATAAGTCAGCAATGGTATCCAGATGGTGGACATATCGTGTCCATGCAAGGTCCATCCTCTCTGGTTTGGTCCTGGGCTGCCTGCAGACATGCACAGCTACTGACTGCTAGCATGGCAAGGTGTCGTCAGTGTCCCCCATCTCTGGACCATCCTCGTGACTGGAACAGATCCATCAGTTCCTCACCGTCGCAGGAACCCACATGGTCTTGGAGTTGTTCTCTGAAAACACACAAACCCATTCTCGACCAAAAGTTAACAAAGGGATCATCTATGCAAAATAGACTTGGGATTCTTTTTAATTTTTGCCTAAATGATTTTCCTTTGTCTTATTTTGACACCATGTGTGTTTTTTCATGGGTGTCCTGCAATTGTTTTTATAAATGGAATTTACTTTACTGGAGTAAGAATTTTCTAGATGTATTTTACTTACTCGATATTTTTTCCCTTACATGATATTACCCCGCTGTCCCCTCCCCTTTTTTGATTAATGGGGACTTTTGGAAATTTTATATTGCAGTCTTGATAATTTTAAATTTTAATTTTTGCACACAAAGTGACTGCTTTAGGTTCTTTGGATGTTAGGCAATTTTACAGTGAGATAAACTACTAATAGATTTTTTAGTTAATGTTTTAGGAAAAGCTTTTTGTCCAGTACACTATAATTTTCTTGAGTATTCACATATTTCACTTGGCCAATTTAAATTAATCTGAAAACTTGATTACTATTTTCCTGTCAATTTTAATACTCAAGCAGAAATCTTAGTTTACCCTGTGAATACTAGTGGAAAGGAATACTTGCAATTTTGAGTATGTCCCGAGCATTCCTGGTAATAGATTGAATTTAGATATAGAGCAGCTATTGCTGGCCGTGTCTCTGTCTGCCACCTGGGTCCCCGTATGAGTTGTGTGTGGGAGGCGAAGCAGCCGTGGGGGTAGGAGACCTCCCACAGGAGGGTTGAGAATTCAAACCCCTGCAAGGTTTGTGGATGAGGGTCTGTGACCCACCTCTGTTGACCTTTTAGTTCTCTCCTGTTGGCCCCTCTGCGACTGTGCCTGTCTTAGGTTGTTCCTTCCCTGAGGAATCTTACCTGTCTCTGGCTAACCAGCCATCCTCCGGGGCCAAACAGGGTGATGTGAGGTTCAGTCCTGTCTCCTTTGTAGTCTCTGCCCCTCTGTGGCCTCCACGTCCAGTACCTGCCTTGGGATCCCCTCGCCTGCTGGCGGGGTCCCGGTACTGATCACATATCTCGGGGGACCCAGGTTTCTTCTCCAGAGAGGCCCCAGCTCACACAATTGGTCGAGATACAGATCTATGGTGCCAGCTGCCCAGAAGCTTCAGCAACAGCTGGAACTGAAGACTCTGGCATCAGCTGTGTGTATTTGGATAGTAACAAGAAGGTCCCTCTTGGCAGAAAGGGCAAGAAGGGCCAATATAGAATGCTCGGATGCCTTCCCAGTGCCTTAATTCCTTCTGAAAGGGATTAATTTCTTTCCTATCCTTTTTTAAGTTGCTGCCCAACATTCAAAGAATTAGTTTGTAAGTTTATTTGGGATAATTGTATAATATGCTGTTGTCAAATATCAAATATTATAATGACATTGTAGAATAATATCATATAAGGGTATTATAGTGTCATGGGAGGTTAAGCAGGGCCTACCCTAAGGACTGGTCTCCATAGGATATGACAAGCTCTAGGCCATGTCAATTCAATGTCAGACTAGCTGCCATTTTTTAGTAATTTTATATAAACTTTGTCAGGGATGTAAAAACACAAATCACTTACCTCAGTTCAAGAGTTCAAGTATATTGACTTTTCCACTTACTCCCACCACCTGCCACTTAGCCTGAGGTTTGACATTCTGATGGACTTTTCTCAGTCTCTGGATCCATTCTTGTTCATCAGTCTATGTCATTGATTGTATTCCTCAAATGAGTGAGATCATGTGATATTTGTCTTTCTCTGCCTGGCTAATTTCACTTAGCATAATGCTCTCAAAATCCATTCATGTTGTTACAAATGGTAGGAGCTCCTTCTTTTTTTCTGTGGCGTAGTATTCCATTGTGTAAATGTACCATAGTTTTTTAATCCACTCATCTGTTGATGGGCACTTGGGCTGTTTCCAAATCTTAGCTATGGTAAATTGTGCTGCTATGAACATAGGGGTATATATATATTTTCTAATTCGCCTTTCTAATTTCTTGGGGTATATTCCTAGAAGTGGGATCACTGGGTCGAATGGGAGCTCCATTTTTAGTTTTTTGAGGAATCTTCATACTGTTCTCCACAGTGGCTGTACTAGTCTACAATCCCACCAGCAGTGCAGGAGAGTTCCTTTTTCTCCACATCCTCGCCAGCACTTGTCGTTTGTTGATTTGTTGATGTAAGCCATTCTGATAGGTGTGAGATGGTACCGCATAGTCGTTTTGATTTGCATCTCTCGGATAAGTAGTGACTTTGAGCAAGTTTTCATATGTCTCTGGGCCTTCCTTTTGTCTTCTTTCGTGAAGATTCTATTTAGGTCTGTTGCCCATTTTTTTATTGGATCATTTGTCCTCCTTTTATTGAGTTGGGTGAGTTGCCTGTAGATGCTTGAGATTAAACCTTTATCACTAATAACATTTGCAAATATGTTCTCCCATACAGTGGGTTTTCTTGTTGTTTTGTTGATGGTTTCTTTAGCTGTGCAAAAGCTTTTTATTTTGATGTAGTCCCATTTGTTTATTTCCTCTTTAGCTTCCATTGCCCTCGGAGCAGTATCATCAAAGAAGTTCTTTTGGCATATGTCTGAGATTTTTCTTCCTGTAGATTACTCTAATATTTTTATGGTTTCCTGTCTTACGTTTAATTCCTGTATCCATTTTGAGTTTATTTTTGTGTACGGTGTAAGTTGGTGCTCTAGTTTCATTTTTTTGCATGTATCTGTCCAATTTTCCCAACACCATTTATTGAAGAGACTGTCTTGACTCCATTTTATGTTCCTGCCTCCTTTGTCAAATATTAATTGAGCATAGTGGATTGGGTTGATATCCGGATTCTCTATTCTATTCCATTGATCTATATGTCTGTTCTTGTGAGAGTACCAGGCTGTTTTAAGAACAGTAGCCTTGTAATACAGCTTGAAATCTGGTATGGAAATCCCACTGACTTTGTGCTTCTTTCTCAGGATTGCTGTAGCTATTCCGGGCCTTTTTTTGTTCCAGATGAATTTTTGGAGAGTTCTTTCTAGGTCTGTGAAATATGCCATTGGTATTTTAATGGGGAGTGCATTAAATTTATAGATTGCTTTGGGTAGTATGGACATTTTAATTATGTTGATTCTCCCAATCCATGAACATGGAATGTTCTTCCACCTGTTTACATCTTCCTCTATCTCTTTTTTCAGTGTCCTGTAGTTTTCCACGAATAGATCTTTTACCTCCTTAGTTAAGTTTATTCCTAGGTATCTTAATTTTTTTGGTGTGATGGTAAATGGGATTGCTTTTTTAGTCTCTCTTTCTATAAGTTCACTATTAGTGTATAGAAATGCTATAGATTTCTTGGCATTAATTTTGTAGCCTGCTACATTGCTGAACTCATTTATTAAATCTACTAACTTTTTTATGGAGTCTTTCGGGTTTTTTATGTACAATATCATGTCATCTGCAAATAAGGATAGCTTAACTTCTTCTTTTCCAATTTGGATGCCTTTTATTTCTTCTTCTTGTCTAATTGCAATGGCTAATACGTCCAGTACTATGTTGAACAGGAGTGGTGAAAGTGGGCAACCCTGTCTTGTTCCTGTTCTCAGGGGAAATGGTTGTAGTTTTTGCCCATTGAGTATGATGTATGCTGTGGGTTTATCATATATGGCTTTTATTATGTTGAGGTATGATCCTTCTATTCCTACCTTATTGAGAGTTTTTATTAAGAAAGGATGTTGGATTTTGTCAAATACTTTTTCTGCCTCAATTGATATGACTATGTGATTTTTATCTCTCAATTTGTTTATGTGATGTATCACATTTATTGATTTGCGTATATTGTACCATCCTTGCATTCCTGGGATGAACCCTACTTGGTTGTGGTGTATGATCTTTCTGATGTACTGCTGGTTCCGATTTGATAGAATTTTATTGAGGATTTTGGCATCTATATTCATGAGGGATATTGGCCTGTAATTCTCTTTCATTGTGTCGTCTTTATCTGGTTTTGGTATTAGGGTGATGCTAGCTTCATAGAAGGAGTTTGGAAGTGTTCCATCCTCTTGGATTTTCTGGAATAGTCTAAGGAGTATAGGTTTTAGTTCTTCCTTGAATGTTCAGTAAATCTCCCCTGTGAAGCCGTTTGGCCCTGGGCTTTTGTTTGCTGGAAGCTTTATGATGACTGCTTCAATTTCTTCCCCAGGTATTGGTCTATTGAGTTGTTTAGATTCTTCTTGATTGAGTTTTGGGAGGTTATTTTTTTCTAGAAACATATCCATTTCCTCCAGGTTGTCCAGTTTGTTGGAGTAGAGTTGTTCATAGTATTTTTTAACAATCCTTTGTATTTCAATGGGGTTTGTTGTTATTTAACCTCTTTCATTTCTGATTTTATTTATTAGGGTCCTCTCTCTTTGCTTCTTGGTGAGTCTGGCTAGAGGTTCATCAATCTTGTTTATCCTTTCAAAGAACCAGCTCATGGTTTTTTTGATCTTCTGTATTGTTTCTTTCGTCTCTATGTCATTTATTTCTGCTCTGATCTTTACTATTTCCTTCCTTCTGCTTACACTGGGCTTTTCTTGTTGCTTTCTTTCTAACTCTTTGAGTTGTTGGGTTAGATAATTTATTGCCGCTGTTCCTAGTTTTTTGCAGTAGGATTGTAGAGCTATGAACTTCCCTCTCAGAACTGCTTTCACTGTGTCCCATAGAATTTGGATTGTTGTGCTATCATTGTCATTTGTTTCCATGCTGTTTTCTATCTCTTCCTTAATCTCTCTAGTAACCCATTCATAGTTTAATAGCATGCTGTTTAGTCTCCATGTGTTCGATTTCTTTGGATTGTTTCTATTGTAGTTGATTTCCAGCTTTATGCCACTGTGATCTGAGAATATGCTTGATATGATTTCTATCTTCTTGAATTTGGAGAGACTTTGCCTATGACCCAACACATGGTCTATCTTTGAGAATGACCCATGGGCACTTGAAAAGAATGTGTATTCTGTGGCTTTGGGGTGAAATGATCTGAAGATGTCAATTAATTCCATCTGGTCCAGTGAGTCATTGAAGATTGATGTTTCTTTACTGATTTTTTTGTTTAGAGGATATGTCCAATGGTGATAATGGGGTATTAAAGTCTCCTACTATGATTGTATTGCTGTCTATCTCTCCCTTGATGGCCTCTAGGAGTTTTTGTATATATTTGGGTACTCCTGTATTGGGTGCGTATATGTTTATCAGAGTTATTTCTTCTTGTTGAATTGCTCCCTTTAGTATTATGAAGTGGCCTTCTTTATCTCTTGTTATGTCCTTCACTTTGAAATCTAATTTGTCAGATATAAGTATGGCTACCCCAGCTTTTTTTTTCATTTCCATTCGCCTGAATAACTTTTTTCCAACCTTTCATCCTCAGTCTGTGTGCGTCTTTTTTTCGGAGGTGGGTTTCTTGTAGACAGAAGATACATGGGTTGTGTTTTCTTATCCGGTCTATTACCCTTTGTCGTTTGATTGGAGCATTTAAGCCGTTTACATTTAAAGTTATTATTGATAGGTGCTTATATGTTGCCATTTTTTTTCTTTACCCCTGTGTTCCTTCTTCGCTTCCTATTTCTTTTTACAGCAGATCCTTTAGCATTTCTTGCATTGCTGGTTTGGTGGTGACGAATTCCCTTAGTCCTTTTTTATCTGTGAAGCTCCTGATTGGACCTTCAATTTTGATTGAGAGCCTTGCTGGGTATAGTATTCTAGGAGTCAGACCCTTCCTTTGCATGACTTTGTAAATTTCATTCCACTGCCTTCTGGCCTGATAGGTTTCTGTTGAGAGATCACTTGTTAGTCTGATGGGGGTTCCTTTGTAGGTGACCTTCTGTCTCTCTCTGGCAGCTTTTAAGATTCTTACTTTGTCATTGGTGTTTGCCAATTTAATTCTAATGTGCCTTGGTGTAGGTCTTTTGGGGTTTATTTTGCTTGGGACTCTGTGAGCTTCTTGGATTTGTGTGGGTTTTTCCTTTCCTATACCAGGAAAGTTTTCTGTCATTATTTCTTCCAACAGGTTTTCTATTCCTTGCTTAGTTTCCTGTCCTTCTGGAAGCCCAATTATATGGATGTTGTTTTGTTTCATGTTGTCCCAAAGTTCTCTTAGGCTCTCCTCCTGCTTTTTAATTTTTTTTCTAGAACCTGCTCTACTTGGTTATTTTTTCCTACCTGGTCTTCTTGCTCACTGATGCGATCCTCTGCTTCTTCTAGTCTACTCTTAATACTTTCTATTGAGTTCTTTACTTCAGCAATGTCACTTTTCATTTCTTCTTGGCTCCTCTTCATTTCTTCTTGGCTCCTCTTCATTTCTTCATGGCTCTTCATCATTTCTTCCTGGGTCTTCCTCATTTCCTCTTGGTACTTACTCATATTATCAAATTTGTCTTCCATTCTTTTCAGCCACCTTATGACCATTTCTCTGAATTCTTTCTCTGACAGGTTGTTAACTTCCATTTTGTTTACCTCCTTTTCTGGCGAGCCTTGCTTTTCTTTCATATGTGGGCTATTTCTTTGTCTTCCCATGGTCTCTCTTCTCTGTATATCTGGTTATGTAGTTCTCACTCTCCTGCATTGATTTAAAGGCACAAAATACAACACAACCAGGTGCCACGCACCAGGCACTGAACCGGAATGTAGTCAAAGTAATTGTAATTCCAAATAAAGGTGACCGCCAGAGAAAGGCAAATTCGGTGATAGGTGGGAAAAAAGAAAGAGAACCTCCCCCAGACCCACACAGACACTCACACACCCACACTCACACAAAAAAGAAAGAGACCCCCCCCCACACACATATACTCACAAAAAAGAAAGACAGGAATGCCAAAATGATAATGGGAAAAGGGGGAGAAGAAAAAAAAAGAAATAAAAGGAGTAAATTATAAATGTGGGGTGAAAACTCCTATAGGACAGCCCCTAATCCGAACCAAAACCTGCAACAAGTACTTGGAGATTGATACAAATTACATACAACTACTAATATCAAGAGAGATGAGGGAACACAGAAGCAAAAATCTATCTCAAAAACAATGCAGATGAGGACAACAAAACAAGAAACAACACCAAAAATAAAAATAACCCCCCCTACAAGACAAACCAAAATAACAGAATAAGCAAATCAATCTCATAAACCTGCTTAAAAAATCAATATAATCAACAGTCAAGTAAACAACAACAACAGGACAGGGCTAAAAACACTTTAAGATAGTGAAGTCAGAGAAGCTAGAGGTATATATGCACTTGGATCAGGTGGTTAGAGATTAGATATATCAGTGGGGTGAAATTTTAACAGGAGGTAAGGGGAAAGAATTAGGTAAATCTAAAGCGGGAAAAGTGTAAGGGAAACAAGGCACTAAATAGGGAAAGGTTAGCCAGAGAGTGGTGGTATAAAGGTGAATTTGAGGTAGAGTAAAAGATACTAAAGTGTAGATGAAAATAGACTGTATTCCCAAGGTCAAAGAGAAAATATAATCAATTCCTTGTCACATAAGAGTCAATTTGTGATTTGTCCTCTGGGTGGCAGTGTTTCTAGATTGACTTCTGGGTCTATTGGTCCTCTCTATCCTGAACTAAACAATACTGCCTCTCTAATGGTGACTGCTGTTTTAGCAGCCAGAACCTTCCCAAAATCTTCCGGGCTTCCCCCCTCTGTCAGGTCCAAACCGATTGCGCTCCAGGGATCAACTCTGCCACCAGCTCCAAGGGCCCTCTCCCACGTTTACCAGCTTCAACAGCCACAGATTCTATTTCAGGTGCAGATCTCCAGGTTTTGAGTTCCAAGGTGCAGATCTCCCAGACTGCCAGCCCCCTCAGTTTCGCGCCCAAAGTACCCCCAGGGAAATCTGCCCTTTCCGAGCTGGAGTTTAGCGCTCCCTGGGCTCTGCGCACCTCCGCGCCAACTGGGCGCCGGTGCTCCGGGAGCCCCAGCGGTCCAGCCGGTACCACGTACGGCAGCTGTATATTTTCCGGCTCCTCTTCTTCAAGATGTCGTGGTCCGCCTCCGAGCGCCTCCTCGCGCAGTTGGCTCAGGGAGAGAACCCAGCAGTACTGGGGCTGCTCAGGCTGGGGAGGCCAGCCCAGCAGTCCTCTATCTTCTCCTGGAGCACAGCTGTCCCCCTAGTCGCCGACAAATGCTCCCTGCACGACTTTCAGCTGCTCCCTCCCTCTGCCCTGTGAGCAGATTCAGATCGAATCCCTCCGTTCCGCCGCCATTTTCTCCAGCTGAACTCCATCCAGGCACCTCTTAACTGAGGTGCAGGGCCTTGAGCTGCCTTTTAGTATGTTTATGTGATTTATCACATTTATTTATTTGTGAATATTGTACCAGATTTGGATCCCTAAAATAAAACTCACTTTATCATGGTATATGATCCATTTAATATATTGCTGGATCTGTTTTGCTAATATTTTCTTGAGGATTTTAGCATCTGTGTTCAGCAGGGATATTGACCTATAGTTCTCTGTCTTTGTAGTGCACATATCTGGTTTTGGAATTAGGATAATGTTGGCCTGCTAAAAAGAGCTTGGAAGTGTTTATTTCAGTTGGAATTTTTGGGATAGTTTAAGGAGAGTAGCTGTCAATTCTTCTTTGAAAGTTTGCTAAATCTCCCCTATGAAACCATATAGAATAGGCCTTTTTTTTTGCTGAGAGTTTTTATTATTATTATTATTATTAATAATAATAATGCATCTATTTCATCAGTTGTTATTGGCCTATTCAGATTATGGGATTTGTCTTCAGTCAGTTTTGGAAGATTCTACTTTTATAAGAATTTCTTCATTTCATCCACATTATCCATCTTGTTGTCATATAGTTGTTCATAATATTTTCTAACAATCCTTTGTCTTTCTGTGGTGTAAGTTGTTATTTCTCTGCTTTCATTTTTTATTTTATTTATTTGAGTCCTCTTTGTTTCTTGATGAGTCTGGCTAAGTAATCTAGTTAAGTAATCTTGGTTATCTTTTCAAATAACCAGATACTTGTTATTAATCTTTGTATTTTTTAGCTTCTATATCATTTATTTTTGCTCTAATCTTTATTATGTCCTTCCTTCTACTTGCTTTGGGCTTTTGTGTTGTTCTCTTTCTAATTCTTTAAGATGTAGGGCTAAATAGTTTATTATTTTTCTTCTTTTTTATTGAGGTAGGTCTGTAGTGCTATGAACTGCCTTCTTAAGAATGCTTTTACTGTGTTCCAGAGATTTTGGTTTGTTGTGTGTTCATTTTTATTTTTTTCCAGAAACTTTTTGATCCCTTTCTTGTTCTCATTGGTAACCCATTCATTGTTTAACAACATGAAATTTAGCCTCCATGTGTTTGAATATTTTTGAGTATTTTTACTGTAGTTGATTTCTAATTTCAATCACTTGTAGTTTGAAAAGATACTTGATATTACATAAATCTTTTTGAACTTGTAGAGACTATTTCATGTCCTAAGATGCAGTCTATCTTTGAGAATGATGCCTGTGTCCTTGAGAAAAATGTATATTCTCCAGCTTTGAGGTGAAATGTTCTATATATGTCAATTAAATACATCTGACCCACTGTGTCATGTAGAGTTACTTTTTCCTTGTTAATTTTGTGTCTATAAGATCTATCCAGTGAAGTCTGTGGAGGTGGTAAAGTCCCCTACTATAACTAAATTACTATCAATCACTTACTTAAAGTCATCTAAAATTCTGTTATATATTTAAGTGCTAATATATTGGGTGCATCCCTTAACTCTTATCCTGTGAGAGTTTTTTTTCTGAGGTGGTTCTTTTGTAGACAGCATATATATAGGCCTATGTTTTTGTATTCATTCATCTACCATATGCCTTTTGACTGGAGTATTTAATCCATTTACATTTAAGGTTATTATCCATTGGTACTTATTTATTGCCATTTTAATTCTGTATTGCTTATGTTTCTTTCTCTATTTCTCTTTATGACAGTAATCCCTTTAGCATTTCTTACAGTGCTGCTTTGTTAGTGCTAAACTCCTAAAGCCTTTTTTTGGAGGGTCAGGAAGCTCTTTATTTCAGCATCTATTTGAATGATAGTCTGCTGTATATAGTAAACTTAGTATCAGACCCTTGCCTTTAATTATCTTGAGTACTTTATGCCATGCCCTTCTGGCCTGTAGAGTTTCTGATGAGAAATCATCTGACAGCCTTATAGGAGTGCTTTGTACATAACAAAATGATTTTCTCTTGCTGCCTTTCAGATTCTCTTTTTTATTTAATTTTTGGCATTTTAATTGTAAGGTGTCAGGATGTGGACCTATTTGGGTTCTTCTTGCTTTGGACTGTCTTTGTCTCCTGGACCTGTGTGACTTTTGCTTTCACCAGGTAAGGAAAGTTTTCTGCCATTACTTCTTCAAACACATTCCCTATCCCTTGCTCACTTTATTCTGCTATCACCCCAATTATATGAACATTGTTTTGTTCCAGAGCTCCCTTAAGCTGTCCTCCTATTTTTTTTTTCATTTTGGTTCTCTGATTGGGTGATTTTTTTCTACACTGTCTTCCAATTCACTGATCTGAACCTTGGCTTCCCCTAACCTGTTGTGTATTTCTTACAATGTATTCTGTATTAGTGCTATGTCATTCTTTATTTCTGACCAGTCTTCTTTTCAGTTACCATATCATTTCTCATGCTGTTGAGCATCTTTGCCATCATTATTCTGAACTCTATATCAGATAAATTTCTCATTTACACTTTGTTTAGCTCTCCTTTTAGGGAATTCTCTTGTTCTGTCATGGGAATTGTTATTCTGTTTGTTTCCCCATTTTGGCTGCCTGTTTGTATTTGTGTTCGTGTCTGTGTATAAGGTAGATGTGCTATGACTCCCAACCACTTTAGCAGGGCAATGGCAGATATTGTTTCTAACTGGCCTGAGTGCCCTATTTGGGGCTATTATCAATCCACAGCTTGTGCCTCCCTCTCCCGGGGTTGGGTGCCTTTGGAAAGGATCAAGATGTGTGCCAGGGTCTGCTTTTCCTATCCCAGGATTACATGAGGCAAAGATTCAAGCCTCCAGAGACCTGCCTCTGCCTACAGTCTGATTGATATCTGCCTTGATTAGCCTCTGGCTACCTACCACTTTGTGGGCCAAAAGGTCTTCCAATAGGGTATGGCAACTGCCTTTCCTCCAGGCAAAAACCATCTGGATAGCCAAGGTCCATGGGATAAAGATGTCCTCCACAGTGTGAGGAAATGACTCAGCACAGGAAACTGTCATGGCTGGCCTCCAAGTGCCAATCCCATAGCCCCCAACCCTCGACTCTCCTCACAGATTTCCAGAGAACTCTGCCCTCTCTGTGCTGGAGCCAAAGGTGAGTGGTTGTACACAAAATTTTGTGCATTGTCCCTTTTAGAGGCTGCCTGCATTTCCAGCAGTTTCTCACTGGGAAATAGAAACCCTGCTGCTTTTCACAGCGAGATGTTGTGTGGGCACCTTTCTCAGTCCTGGTGCTCTGGGATGGAGAGCCCAGCTTGTGTTTTAGACCCCAGGGTTCTCAGTCAGAACCAGTTACAGCTGAGATATCTCTCTGGAACTGCTGCCCTTGGGAGCCTGTCCAGCCATTTTGTGTATCTGCACTTGGTATCATTCTCTGTGCAGTATTCACTTTCCACCCTTGTTATCAGGGTTCTCTTCAGCTGGTCTTCAGATTATTTTTCAAGGTAGTTTTTCAGTACTTTATTTGTATTTCAAGTTTTGTCCTGGGAGAGTGTCAGTGTAGCATTGCCGGGAACCAATTCCAGCATTTAATAATTATAAGAGTTTCACCAAAAGATTGGTGAAGCTTGGGGAGCTCAACAGGGTTGAATCAAAAGTAGTTTACCTATTGGAAATGGCTAAATGGCACTTCCCACAAACCTGAATATGATTGTCTACTGCCAGACAGCTCAGGGCTTTTTATTGCCTCCTGTTGGCCAATTACCTGGACAGCTATAGGCTATTCCCCGAACTGACAATGCTTCTGTGACCCTACTCTTTGAAATGTATATCTCCACCTTGCTTTAGGACAGATTGTGTTTAATAAATACCATGGGGTCCTAGACAAGGAGAGTATTTAGCTCCTTCAGCTGAAGCTCCTGTGACCCCCAATGCCTTTCAAAATTATCTTTCGTCTCCAGACTCTTTAATCGTCTATGTGTAGCCCCTTTCTCCAGAATACTGAACCCTTTGTAAGGCTGGGAAAAGAACCCTAGCATAGCATCAACTTACTCCACCCACTGTTTTAAATTTTTATTTATTTATTGAAGTTCTGGATACTGAAATGGTATACCAGGGATACCAGGGTGTCAGCTTGGTTGGTTGTTGGTTTCTGGTGAGGGCCTGCTTCAGGTTACAGACTGTTAAATTCTTGTATCCTCATTTGTTGGAATAGTGAAAACACATGATTTTTAAAAGTTTCAGAGTATGTAAAAATCACTTGAAAAAGTCTGTTTCTGTTCATATAAATCTCACTAATTCAGGCTAGTGAGTAAAAAAAAAAATACTTTCTTTAGAAATATTTTTTACTCAAGCCATATACTCAGTTTTTGTTCTTTATAATGAGGTTGCTTTTATAACTGTTTTGAAATGTAGGAAGAAACCTGAAGATACCCTCTTCTATTTGTCCAAATGATACACTTTTAGCTCTCACATTATATTAGAAGTCTGGGACACAAAGGTCAAAATATAGAACCAGGTATTGCCATTTAGTCTTTTTTTTTTACCTTAATTTCTTCATCTATACAATGAAGGCATTGTCTTGTTGACCTTTAAGATACTTTCAAACTTTGACATCATTTTTTATTCTTACCATTGGAAATTTGACTGTAGATAACATTTTCCATTACTTAAAATTTCAAAGTTATTGTCCTTCTGTTTGTTTTTTTCTGAAAAAAAGTTTTATAGCTTTTACTAAGTGTAGTATGCCTAATTCTAAGCTCCCTTGTATAAAGGTAACAGGAAGGCCTTGAAAAGATGCTGAATAAGATACACAAGGTGATTAGAATGCAGACACATTAGATATTAACAAAACATTAGCATGGATGATTCTTTCTCTTCAAGTTAATTCTCATTATATGTCAGAACTTCTGACTGTTACATCAGTTTCCACTTTGAAAGAATGGTTTTGTATACTTTAGTTCAATTATTTTAACTATTTTCTGGAGGTTGGACTTATAGTCTTAATTAAATTATAAATTCCTTAACAGCATCAATTATGATTTTGTCTTATTTTGTATTCTCCACAGTGATGAGCATCAAAGTGGATTGATGCTGGGCATTAGTATTGTTAAATTGTATGTTATTGAGAAGACCTGCATAATTTAGTGTCATGTATAAATTCTGGCCAAGAGGGCAGAATAAGCAGAAATAAAATAAAATAAAATGCAAAATTCTGTGTATAAAGGGTGTCCCAAAAATGTATATACATTTTAATAACTGATAGCTCAATTTTGAAAGTGAAAATCATTTTAATAAACACTTCCTTTATAATTATTCAAAGTGTGTGTATACTTGGGGGGGGACACACCCTATATTTTAATGTATATAGCCAAATATTGAAAGAACAAAAAGGGTATATGTAGATGTTAGAAATAAAAAACACACAAACACAAACCTACAATAAAGTGGTGAGTGATAATTGAAGATTAATAAAATCTGAAGGATCTGGTCTCTGAATACACCTTACCTTTGGTGTTAGAAATCTAATGCTTCACAAGTTAGGAGCACGAGTAATTTCAATTTTTTATAGGACATGAAATTTACACAATTTATAAATCTCTTCTTTAAAAAAGTATCTTACTTTTCAATTTCACCCAAATCCATAATTGTATGGACATATTTCCAGGGCCATTCCTTGGGCCATAGAAGGATCCCATTCAAGTGAGGCCCTGCAACTCAAGCTTTATTAGCTACATGGTAAACCTGCCTCTGGTTTATTGTCAATATCACAGCCTCCTTAAAAGGCAAGGAATGGAGATTAGGTTTCCTAAATGTTTCCAAGAGCAAGAAAAACATTGTATCATTTATGAATAGCTACTACACAATCTTTGCTGGCTGGCTGAGGGGCTTGCAGACAATTTACTATTTACCCTAAGCTTTAGGTCACATGATAAAAAGTAGAGCCCTACCATTGAGTTGTAGGGGCTGAAAGCGAACAAATAAATGTAAAAACTGGATTGGAAATGGTGAATCTTTTAGTACTCAGGCAGGAGCATCTATGAAACCATGCAAAGGAGGCCATCACAACCCATAGTCTATTTGTGTCTTCTGAAGAAAATATGCTCACATCTCTGTGGAAGTTGAGGTCAAAGATAAAAAAATTATGAAAAATGCCAACATCAAGTATAATATACCACAGAAACAAAAGATCAACAAATTCTTATCCTGGCAATTTGAGTTAGTAGAGCAATATAAATGGGACTTCAAAGTAAGAAATTTAAAAATGTATCTGTATAGTGTCTCATTACCTTCAAGCACATATACTGTATTGACTTCTAGAGGTTCCCCTATTATCTTCAATTAAGTTATCTGCAGTAATAAACAACCCCAAGATCTTAGTGGCTTACAAAAACAAATATGATTTCTCACTTAGGAGTTTTCTGCAGGTTGATTGCAGCTGTTCCATGGTTTCCCTTCATTTGGGGACCTAGGGTAAAGGAACAGTTCCCAACTTGTACAATAAATTTTCATTTCAGAAGAAAAAGAGTAAGTTCTAGATAGATACTTTGATCTTAAAAGTTCTAGGAGACATCATACATCACTTTCATTCATGTTGCATTGGCTAAAGCAAGTCATATGTCTAAGCCATAAGACAATAGGGTGAAAGTATATAATCTTCTTTTAGGGAGATAACAATGAATATGTTAAACAGAGGATACAAACCTTGATGTGACATAAGAAAAAAATTGATACTAGCAAATGAGTGCTTCTGGTATATGTAAGGAAGCTTGAAAATAATTACTTTAAATAGTTTTCTCCTATAATTGTATATACTCTTAAAAACTGTTTATTGATGATATAAGGTTTATCATCACTACTCTCAAATTAGCTGGAATCAAATATACAGACATCATTGTCATTTCCTGAATTGTACCTTTAATTCAAAGTTCTTTTTCAACTTTTATTTTGTTCTAGTGCAGGCTTCTAAATATGTTTTTATTTTTTAACTCTTTCTTTGAAATTTAGGATGTGCACAAGATTATGAGAAGGGAAAATGAGGTGGAACATGTTTTTCTTTCTTTACCAGGCTAATCTGATGTTCACCAACTTTTCTATGAATGCCAGAGTAGCATAATTCCAATGGCAGCACTCATCCTGTACCCACAAATCAGGTCCTCTTTTTTGGACTGGTCAAGATAGAGGATAGTGAATAAAATGAAAAGGCATGTTAATTTCAAGCTCCATTTAGAAACACACTAGAAAAATAAATGGCTGGTAAATAGAAATTGGAAAAATTGGCAGAAAGAATTTTTATATTCAAGTAGGGAAGGGACTGGAATATAAATCTGCACCCTGACCAGATAATAATGAAATAAAACTATGATGATACTAGAAAGGCACTTGATAAGTCTCTTTTCTAATGTTTTAGTGCACTGAGAAATGTCTGCCTCTCGTATTCACTGAATAAAAATTCTGTAAGTTTATTGAGATCGGTTTGGCTCAGTGGATAGAGCATCGGCTTGCGGACTGAAAGGTCCCAGGGACGATTCTGGTCAAGGGCATGTACCTTGGCTATGGGCACATCCCCAGTAGGGGGTGGCAAGAGGCAGCTGATCAATGTTTCTCTCTCATTGATGTTTCTGACTTTCTATCCCTCTCCCTTCCTCTCTGTAAATAATCAATAAAATATATTTTTAAAAAAGATTCTGCAAGTTTAAAGTTTAAATTCCAACCTTTGGAATTAAAGGCTGTCATTAGGTTTCTGTAACCTCAGTGATTTCACAGAACTAATGTTGGGATACATAAGCTCCTGGAAGGAGTGATTAACCAATAGATCTAATGCTAAAGGGTTTTATGAAATCTGGATTCTAGCAGGGTATACTTATGGGGGCTTTAATTTTCAGGATTAAAATATAGCTTTGTCAGCAAAAGTTCACTGCCACCAATATAATGCCAACAGGAGTCTAGAGTGAAGATACAGTAGAGACTTTATTCAGGTAAACACTTTGTAAAATAGGGAAATGCACCCTCCAAGACAAAGGAGAATCTCCCTTATAAAAGATGCTCATCCTGGTCCCTAATTGGTCCATTTTTATGTAAACGAAGAATCAAAATTGCAAGTTTGATTGGTCCAAATAGCACTGTCCTGATTGATCAGAAGCACTGATTCTGATTGATTGTAATGGGGTCACTCTGATTGTTAAAGATGCAAATGAGGGTATAGCTGTGCAGCTCCAATTGGATGAGACAGGTAACAGCTCATTGTTCAAAATGTCATTCCAGGAGCTCCTTTATAAGGGTCAGCTCAGAGGGCAGGAATGTAGTACAGGAGGCTTGGCAGCTCAGTCTGTTGTTTCTTCTGAAAGGCAGTGTGCATGGGAGGCTTCTGTAAGCAATGGCTGCTAGACGCTGATTATGAATTTTGGCCCTGTAAACCATAAGGAATCCTTTTTGGCAGGTATATTCCTTCTTGGGGGCAATATATTCTATGTTGAATTTCACAATCACTTATTCTTTAGTGGTATATCTGAGAAATAGGACACTTTTCTGAGACCTCTCTAGCCTTTTATTTTATTTTATTTTATT
The DNA here is from genome assembly GCA_027563665.1 of Antrozous pallidus. Taxonomy (NCBI): domain Eukaryota; kingdom Metazoa; phylum Chordata; class Mammalia; order Chiroptera; family Vespertilionidae; genus Antrozous; species Antrozous pallidus. The sequence continues at coordinate 69,954,003 of CM050509.1, read as the reverse complement.
TTATTTTATTTTATTTTATTTTAACAAGTTCGTCATTTAATAAGTCTGAATTCACTTTCGTCATGTGGTATTGTATACAGTCATCTGTTGAAACATTTCTTTTGAACAGATCTTGGTTTAAAAAAGTCATAGATAATGTAAGTTCTGTATAAACTGATAGATAGGTAAGTTAGTTCGTTAGTTGTGACTTATAAGCCTCAACTTCACCACAGAATAAAGACTGTAGGCCATAGAAAGCATAATCGCTCAGTCGTATAGAACAGTATTGTTTCTATAATTTGGAGCTTTCTGAATGGACTGGTTCAGGCCTGATGGAACTATAAAAAGATTGCTTAATGAATAGACTATATGGAAATTGTATAAAATGTTATTAACTTTAATCATTAATAGCTTAAACAGAACTATGTTACTAATTGGTATTCAAACTCAAAAATCTGATTTTGGATCCTCAAGAAGGTGGCATGGGTACACAAACCATACCTCCTTATACTTGAGAGTGTGTCAATACATATTCCAACAGAAACTTGGCTTTAGGAAAGAGTCATAAACATTGAAAATAATGGCTTTGTCATTTTAAGTATAAGGTAGAGGAAAGTGTGCTTTAATTAAATATACATTATACCAGTGATGCTGGCAAGGTTGAAAGTTACTCCTAATGTTGATAGCTATAAAAACCAGTTTGTACATGACAAGACAATGAGAAATAAGCAATCCCTTTGAAACAAATTCCTAAAAACATGTTCACAATGATTTGTATTAACAGTATGCATTTTATGACAATAACATATACAGACTGAGCACCCTAGGGCTCTCTTTATAGCCTAAAGAAAACAAGCATTTATATTATCCTTGGGTTTTACTGAATTGAAAAATGAAAGTCAATTGTACATTTACCCCTTAGACAGGATAAACTGTCTTGGGAGTGCACAGCTTTAACACCACCATTAAGCTTGTTTGCAAAGGGAAGGGAGAACTAAAAAACAAAATATTTTTCTTGGGAGTGAAGTCTTTCATTTGCTGTTATAACCAGCAAATGCCATTCATTAACTGAAAAAATGGTAGGGAGGGCCCTACAAACACACTATTTGAGCAAGCTTACCAATACACATTACAGTTTTTAAAATGAAGGTTATATACTATATGTTACAAGTCCCAACTAGGCAATGTCAAAATGATATCTACTTCTTTGCTTGCTTTGTGCTCATACCCCTTGGAGGTGTTACGGGTCTCGTAGCACTCGGCTTCTTTTTCTCTGCAGGCTTTAAAATCTGAAAAGAGCACATTAATGTTTCGTCCACACTCATCATGGAACCTGCATTGTCAAACTCTCCACAATAATTGGGTACAGAAAACAGAGTGACCAACTGCCTCTTTGCAAAAAATTCATATCCATCTTCAACCACCTGATGGGCTCTACATATAAGATCCAAATCATGCTTATGGAGAAATTTTGCAACCACTTCTGCACCAAATGTGAAGGATACTCCTCTGTCATTTTCACCCCAGCCTACGACATCTTTATCGAGGTCAGAAAGAAGACCTTGATCTAGTACATTAGTTGTTCGCATAATTCGCTGAATCTGCTCCATAGATTGAAGATCTGGTGATAAACCTCCATGACAGCAAAATATTTTCTCATCTATGATGGCTGCTATCGGTAAACAGTTAAAGCAGTCTGTGAAAGTTTTCCATGGTTTAATGTTATATCTTCTTTTACATTCATCATAAAATCCGTAAATTCTATTGATGCTGGCACATTCGTGGTTTCCTCTGAGAAGAAAAAAATTCTCGGGATATTTGATTTTATATGCCAGCCAGTAAGAGGCAGATAGTCTCCAGTGACTGCTTTCCCCTGTCCACATAGTCCCCAAGAAACAGGTAGTTGCTTTCTGGTGGGAAACCACCATACTCAAAGAGTCGAAGCAAATCATAATATTGCCCAATGATATCACCACATATTTTGAGTGGTGCTTCAAGTTCTAGTAGGATAGGCTGACTGAGAAAGATCTCTCGAGATTTTAAGCACAGTCCTCTGATTTCATTCTCCTGGAGCTGGACATTCTTATCAGGCTTGGACCCTCTTACTTCCAGCAGCCATTGGATGATGCTGTTGATGGTGAGTTTATCTATATCTGCCATCACCTTCCCACCACCGACCCTCCAGCAGTGGCACTGCCTGCGGCTTGCGCCGGGGACTCATGCTTCCTTTCTCACGCCATGAGCACAGAGGCGGTGGTGGCAGTGGCGGTAGCAACAGCCACTGCGGGTCCTCCCAACCACCTCGCTCCCTGCTTCCTCCTCTCTCCCCACTGGAACCACAAGAAGCGACCTCTCTAGCCTTTTATAAAATAAGTAGTTTTTCAACTTTCTGATTCTGGAGGAGAGAATTGCTTCTCCCATCTCAATTCACACCATTCCCATCACTAACCTGAAGTATATTTTTCTCCATGAAGCCTACACCAACAATTTTAGCTCTCACTTATTTTTTTATTTTCAGAACTTCTGGGGAAATGTATACCTTTGAAAGACACACAGAGCTATACTTTTCAGTATTGTTTTTTAAATGATTCATATTATTAGTTTATTGGGCACCTACTTTACCAGATACTATGCTTAACAGTTCAAACACAAAAAATTGGTTAAATCATGACTTCTGCCTCAAGATGCTCATGGTCTATTAGGGAAAGGAGACAAGTAACTGGGCAGTTAAGGTACATTGTGAAAGGGACCAGGAAGTAAGCACAGGGTGTTATGAGAACATTTAATTTTATATATATATATATATATATATATATATATATATATATATATATATATATATATTCCTACCCACCCAGGTAGTAAGTTCCTTTAGGATAAGATCGATATCTTCCACTTTTCTCCCATTTCCCATAGTGCTTGGCTTACACTACTCTTGGTCTGGAATCTTTTCCTCCAGATATCTGCACTCTTTCTTTTCTCTATTCCTTTAAGCTTTTGCTCAAAAATCAAGTTCTCAGAGATACTTAAGCTATGTTATTCAAAATTATATTACGCCCCCCCCCACATACAGTCACATTCTGGACATACTTGTCTTCTTTCCTTGTTTTTTTCCACTTAGCACATACCACCATCTCTGATATACTACATCATTTACTTATTTAATTTTGTTTATTGTCTATTTCTCATGCTAGAATCTAAGCTCTATGAGGCCAGAAATTATGTCTGTCTTGTTCAATGTTTCATCTCTAGAGAGGCCTATCACTGTGCAGGACACATCATAGTAACTCAAGTTAGTTGTTGAGTTAACGATAGGTGGTAACAGCAGTAGTTAATACTTGAAAAATACTTTTTGGCTGAATAATTTATTTTTTGAATTATATACACCATTACTCTATCTACTTTTGGTTTGATTTGGTACTGAAGGGCCTGTTCTGCCCATCTCTGACTTTGAAGAATGGGCACTCTTTTAGCCCTCCTAATTGCATCAACAAAGGCAGAAAAAAACTGCCTTAATTAAGCTGGCTTCAACCCTCTAAAGATATTCAGCACATGGACCACACTTTGAGAATCACTAACATCACTCATGAAAGCTCTCTTTTTAAAATGTTGTTTAATAGGTGTAATATGTTCATGATAATTTCATATTATTCATTTGTTTCTATGTGAGATCTTCTAAAAGTTAGGAAAATTTATAGTAAAGAAGTCTGACATATAATGTATATTTTAAATATTTTGTACTGTATGATATAATTTACCTGTAGAGTCTGAAAAGGACAAACTCAGAGAAACAGAGAGTGGAGTGGTGTTTACCAATGCGTGTGTGTGGAGGAAATGGGGAGATATTGCTCAAAGTTATAAGATTAACATATTTAGTATACAGCATGGTGATGATAGCTAATAATATTGCATCACATATTTGAATGTTGCTAAGAGAATAATATTGAATGCTTTGGTCACAAAAAAAGAAATGGTATTATAAACAGGATAGAGGTAGTAGCTAATACTATGGTGGTAATCATTTTCCAATTAATAAATGTATCAAATCAACACATATACTTTACATATACACAATGTTATATGCCATTTATATTTCAATAAGCCTGAAAAAATATTTGGTTTCTTCCAAGACAAAGGTTGGGAAAAGATTGAAAATTTGGCAGTATTTTCTGTCTGAAGTTTCTTGGTTATTTTTTCATAGTGAAAAAAATAAACAAACTGGTTTTCACACACACACACACCAAAATCACTGTCATATATTTTAATTTTTTCCTTTCCAGCATATGACTTCACATCAAGTTTTTAAAAGATATTTTGGTATCTTTTTGGAAAATGTTAAAAACTAGAGGCCCAGTGCATGAAATTCATGTCAGGGTGGGGGGCGTATCCATCAGCCCAACCTGCATCCTCTCCAATCTGGGACCCTTCGAGGGATGTCTGACTGTCTATTTAGACCCGATCCTGGTGGGCAGTCGGACATCTCTCTCACAATTCAGGACTGCTGGCTCCCAACTGCTCGCCTGTCTGCCTTCCTGATTACCCCTAACCGCTTCTGCTTGCCAGCCTGATCACCCACTAACCACTCCCCTGCCAGCCTGTTTGCCCCTAACTGCCCTCCCCTGCAGGCCTGGTCACCTCTAATTGCCCTCCCCTGCATACCTAGTCCCCCCCAACTGCTCTCCCCTGCAGACCTGGGTCTCCCTACACTGCCCTCCCCTGCAGGCCTGGTCACCCCTAACTGCCCTCCCCTGAACACCTAGTCCCTCCCCAACTGTTCTCCCCTGCAGACCTGGGTCTCCCCCAACTGCCCTTCCCTGCAGGCCTGGTCACCTCCATCTTCCCTCCTCTGCCAGCCTGGTCACCCCTAACTGTCCTCTCCTCCTGGCCATCTTGTGGTGGCCATCTTGTTTACACATGGGGGCAGGATCTTTTATCACATGGGGACAGCCATCTTGTGTGTTGGAGTGATGGTCAATCTGCATATTATTCTTTTATTAGATAGGATAAGCATTATTAAATAATTTACACCTGCAACTATTCAAGAGAACTCAGAACCAACTTGGGAATAATTTCTGAGTGAGATTTGCAATGTAAATATCAAACATATAGAGCACTGCCATCAACAACTTTAATCAATTGAGCTGCCTATGTATACAGAGCATTATTTTTCTTGAGATATACCCAAGGGCAAATAAGATAAAATAAGTATATTCTATGAACAAACAGCATTGCTTACTGGAAGAGATAACAGACTCATAGAGAACTAATAGACATGTACAATACCTGGAAAAATGAAGTAAAGCTCCAAAAATTTTTGGGAAATGCTTAATAAAAATATATATGCCTCTATATTGTAGCATCTTGGCTGGTGGTGGGATGACATATAGGAAACTTTGTGGACTAAGACCATTTTAGCTTTTATTCCACAGGTATCTTTCTGCCAAATGGCTTTGTACTGCCCTTATTGCTTTTTCAGCATGTCTTTGTGTATGTTGTCAGGTTGCATTGACTGAGGTGTGGTACATCAACTTCAGACCATACCACTTAGCAAGGCCCTGGAACTTTGGGTTAGTCAGAAGTGTAGTTTCACTGCACTCTGTGCAGATTCTAATGACCTTCCCTTTCATCTGGCTTTCCACTAATATTTTACTATCTCTCGATATGATAATTCATTGGTTTTCTGAATTTCTTGTATGTGGGTAAATTTAATAATAACCATAATTTGTTCAGAAGTTTATATATTCTGTAGGCACTCTGCTCTGAGCTACATATATTAGTATCTGTTATAGTCTTCACAAAAAATGATGAGGTAGGTATTCTAATTATACATATTCCAAGGATAAAGAAACTGAGGCACAATGATATTAAATAGCTTTCTCAACCTCATTTATGTTCTTACACTCTTAGTGTGACTGTGATTTCCCTGAAGGTGGGTGGCATAAGTTGTAAAATTATTTTTGGAACTTGGTTCTAAACAGACTGTTATGTACATCTAGGAAGTTAATCATAGGTACTCTTATTAATATGCCAATTAATTTTAGGGATTCCTGGGAGGTTTCTTTGCTTGCCCAAATTTATTTCTTACTAGATTGCTGTTGGCTAAAATCTTAATATTTAGAAACACATTTTTTAGCTCGAAGCTCCATGTTCTTTATTTAAAAAGCAGATATTCCTGAAAGTCTAATTATAACAAATATTACTGGATATTAAAATAAGTATTTTTAGCTCTCTTTTTAAATGAACACATTTTGATGGGAGTAAGTTCAAAGAATGTGAGTGCTTTGGATGCCAAATTTGTAAGAAAAAAAGACAGTATGAAGGGAAATATGGCAGAGAAAGATGTTAAGGGTACTAAAAGATCAATTGAATCCTAATTTCCAATTGAGCCAGTCCCACAATTAATAAATATTTTTTAATTGTGGTGTATATTAAGAGTTTTCACAAAGCCATATAAAACATTATCCTATATAAGAAAAGCTTAATATGCAAATTTCCCCCTCTACCAGAGTTTGGCTGGGAGTTCGACTGCTTGACCAGTTGCTATGATATGCACTGACCACCGGGGGCAGACATTCCAACTGGTAGATTAGCTTGCTATGGACATTAGTGGGCTGGAGTAGAAAGTGAGGTGCGAGGTGAGAGCCGTTAGGAAGCTCCCAGGGTTTAGCCCAAGCCCCAGGTGGAGGTGGGTGGGTGTGGGAGCCATGAGGGACCACATGGGTGGAAGGCTACTACACATGATCCAAGAACCATGGACTAAGCAGCCTTCCACAACCTGTGGTATTCTCAATGCATAATTTAAAATCTCTAGAGCTGCTTCTTTTTATCTGTTAAATTTCACTAACTACTCTGGGAGAGTGGGTAGTACCATTACAGGGGTATGGGCCAGGCACACCTGCCCAAGGCCAAGGGGCGGCCTCGTTTCAGGGGACACAGTGGAGAAATGTAGTCCAAAACTTAAAAGGAAGCAGGAGGCAGTGAGGGGCAGAGGGTGACAGCTGCGCAGGGGCCTAGAAAAGCTGCTGGGTGAGGGCAGCCTAGGAGCCAGTGCCTCTCCCATGGGACAGGCTCCATGTCCCTCCGTCCTTCTCCCTGTGACCCATCACCCCAGCTTTCTTCAGAGGCCCCACCTGGGCTCACCCCACACAACTCCATACCACTGCATGGCCCTGCACAGCCCAGCCTACACTGCCTCATCCAGCAGTGCCTCACCTGCCTACACAGCTCTGCCCTGCACAACACAGCACCACCTCACCTCTCACAGCCTTTGGAGAGCTCCCTCCTCTGAAGAAAAAGGGGGATGCTGCAGATAAGAGGTCACAGGAGGAGGAGGCAGAGAAGGGCCCACCAAGTTAGATGGAGGGGAGGGAGAGACCCCACAGGACTGGGGACAGAGATGGGCAGGGAAGCCATGCAGAAGTGGCGCCCTTGGTTGAAGTAGAAATCCTGACCCCATTTTACAGACCCCAGAAGAGTGTGTGTGTGTCGGGGGGGGGTTGGGGGGGGCGAAGATAAAAGAGGGTGTGAGGGGACTGGATGGATTGAGTGCAGTGACATTTGATTCATGGCCTATTCATTTTTATTTTTGTTAATATGTTTTTAATGATTTCAGAGAGGAAGGCAGAGGGAGAGAGAGAGAGAGAGAGAGAGAGAGAGAGAGAGAGAGAGAGAGAGAGAGAGAGAGAGAGAGAGATGATGATGATGATGAGAGAGAATCTGCTGCCTCCTGCAGGCCCCCTACTGGGGATTGAGACCGCATCTCAGGAATGTGCCCTTGGCTAGAATTGAACCCAGGACCCTTCAGGCTGCAGGCCATGGCTATATCCACTAAGCCAAACCACCTAGGGTAACCCTTGGCCTATTTAAAACCACTGCAGTAGGCTGAGCAGGGGTCTTACCACAATGGTATTACCTGATAATGAGGGTGTATCTCCTACGTTGGGGTAATCGGAACTGCAGCAAAGTAAAGATACACTCATGGCGCCTGCAAAGGGTTTCCATGTATATGATGCAATTTACTTTGTGTGGCAGCTGAAGAGGGTGAGCAGAACCTTGGAAGGACATGAGGTATCCAAGACCAGGGGCTGGAGGGAAAGTTCATGCCAAAGAGTTACAATATATATATATATATATATATTTAATATGCTAAGTGTCCAACCAAGCAGTCAACTGACCAGTTGCTATGACATGCACTGACCACCAGGTGGTGATGCTCTGACCAGTAGGTTAGCTTGCTCCTGGGGTCCGGCCAATCGGGACTGGGCAAGACAGGGCCTGACATACCCTGGATCCCTCCTGTGGTTATTCCTGTGGTCCCTTCCCAGCCACCAGCCCCAATCAGCTTTGATCGGGACTGGGCGAGATGGCCCAGATCAGCCCTTATAGCTGACCAGGTGGAGGAACCCCACCCATGCACGAATTCATGCACTGGGCCTCTAGTATCCTATATAAAGAATGAACTTTTGTTTTATTTTATTGTATTATCATTTTAATCCTCACCCTAGAATATGTTTTTATTGATTTTAAAGAAATAGAGATGAGAGAGAGAGAGAGAGAGAGAGAGAGAGAGAGAGAGAGATGGATGTGAGAAACATCAATCTATTGCCTCCTGTATGCATCCTGACCAAGGTTAGAACCCATATCCTAGGTATGTGCCTAATGTGCCTGACCAGGAATCGAACCTATAAGCTTTTGGTGTAGGGGACAGTGCTCCAACCAACTAAGCCACCCCATCCAAGGCCATTTTTGTTTTATTTTTAGATTCCCAAATTTTACTAAATTGTAGATGTTAACTGAAAATAATTGTGTAGAAATCCATTGCTAGTTAAACATTGTCATAAGGGCATGTAACTCCAGAATACTAAAAATTCTTCTTAGTCCTACATTTTTTCTTTTTGTTTTTGAATGCAAAATGGAACACACACACACACACACACATACGCACACGCACATGCACACACACATATATTTGTAAATGAACTAGTAGAAAAAATACAGGGATGAACAAAATAAGCCTTGCTCCAGGCAACTGATGCCTCTTTTGCATGTGCATTTCTTTTGCAATATGCATGGGAATGTCAAGTGTCACATTTGTGTCAATTGACAACTTATTCAACATACAGCAGTTTCAATTTTAAGTGTAGTTTGTTTATTCTTTATTGAATTATTTGAGGTTCTCTTTGTGTTGAGCAAACTTTATTTTTCTTTGCAATGGGATATACAATATTAAATTGTTGCCTGAAACTGATTTCTTTCACTTGCTTCAAGCTCCCCAAATCTGGTGTAAGTTATGGCACTAGTTCTCGTTGGTATGATGTGTTGTATTTTGTAAATGTGGCCATTTGACATAATTCTCTAAATAGGTATGAGTTTAGCTATCATGATTTTTTAATGACAGAATTTTATATTTTTTATGTCAAAGTTATTTGATTTGTGTGGATCATTTTTGGTGAGGTAAAAGGGAAGTAGAGACTTAAAGTAAGAAATACTCATAATGCCCAGCTGGAATGGCTCAGTGGCTGAGTGTTGACCTATGAACGAGAAGGTCAACATTCATTTCCTACTCAGGACATATGGCCAGGTTGCACGCTTGATCCCCAGTGTGAGGCATTCAGGAGACAGCCAATCCATGATTCTCTCTTATCATTGATGTTTCTATCTTTCTCCCTCTCCCTTCCTCTCTGAAATCAACAAAAATATTACAAAAGAAATACTCATAATTATAAAATAACTTATTCAGGACAGACTAAGCCTAGATTGAATTACCTAAGGAATAGTTTCCAGGTAGCAGATAGGGATGGTGAAGTTGGCAATCAGTAATTAGGGTAATGTGAAGATTACATTACCAAGTTCATAGAGTAAGTTAATTGGTAGGTAACCAAACTATAGTACTTGTCATTTTCCCCTATTGAGTACATAAAATCTCTTTCACATTATTTTTTTCTTCTGCTTCTCTTTACTTCTCCTATAAGTAATTGTGGTTAGTAGCAAATTTTCCAGTTATCTCCTCTGTCAATTAGGATTGGGTTTCTCCTCAAATAATGCATGGAACAAATAATGAAGGAAAACCTTATAATAGGGGATATATGACTTTAGCCCAGTAAGCTGGTTATATTCTCCTATGGCAAGCTACCAGTCAAGCTTCTATAGGACATCCCTGCCATAGATTGGCACTGTTTATAACCACCAAACTATTAGGAGGGGTTAGGACTTCATCTGATAATAAACAAGGTCCCATTGAGCATATAGCCTCTGGAATTCACTGCCATCCCATAAACCTTCCAGGGATCAGATAACTTTCATTTTTTTCTACACACTTTTTATACCAAGTTAGAATGCATTTTCTTTTTTTTAAATTTAATTTAATTTTATTTTTGCAGTATAACTTATATTTAATAGTAGTACATAAGTTTTCCTTTTTCCACCCCAATATCCTCCCCCAGCCTCCCTTACCCCCCAGCACATATCCCCACCTGCCCCCCTCCCCGCCCCAGTGTCTTTCATTCATTGGTTATGCTCATATGCATGCATTCAAGTCCTTCAGTTGATCTCCCCCCGCATCCGCCTCCCATCCACCTCAGCCTTCCCCCTGTAGCTTGACAGCCGGTTCAGTGCCTCCCTGCCTTTATATCAATCACTCTCCCCTGTTTCTTTTCTTCAAAAATATATTGCCTCTGCATACTAGAAATAAATGTATAAGAACGAAAAATGTTTGAGTGTCAGCTTCAATGTCCAACTGTTCTGAGTCCTAGTTTCAATGTCAAATAATTCTTTATGTGTACATGTCAGCAATGGTATCCAGATGGTGGACACATCATAGCAATGCAAGATCCATCCTGTCTAGTTTGGTCCTCGGCCGCCTGCAGACATGCACAGCTGCCGACTGCTAGCATGGCAAGGTGTCGTCAGTGTCCCCATCTCTGGACCATCCTCATGACTGGAACAGACCCGTCAGTTCTTCACTCTCACAGGAACCCACATGGTCTTGGAGTTGTTCTCTGAAAACACACAAACACATAGAATGCATTTTCTTATAGAAGTACTTGATAAGTAAGACTATTCACTACATCCATTATTTTCCAGGAAGGTAGCCTTTTCCCTAAAATTTCCCGTTTATTTTTATTTTCCAAGTTTATCATTTAGAATCCTTTCCTAAGCAAGGATAAAGGAGTTCATGATACATTTTACATATAAGGTACTAAATAGTACATGAAAAAATTGAAATTTGCTATAATTTGGATAGATCTATTGATTCTCATTATCTAAACCAGTGGTCGGCAAACTGTGGCTAGTGAGCCACATGAGGCTCTTTGGCCCCTTGAGTGTGGTTCTTACACAAAATACCACATTATGTGACATATACTTATTTTGACTCTTAGATGTTTCAATAATAACCTTGTTTTACCTAATGGTTATTAATGTGTAGTATAATTTAACAGTGCTGCATCTCTTAAAGGTAGTTAGAAACTCAGACTACACATTCATTCTAGTCTCCTGGACTTTATTCTACATAAAATGAGAGTTTACTAGATATGAATGGTTATATTCTCATTTTAAGATGGTATTTTATTAAATAAGAGCACAAATGTTATTTTTTAGTTACTTCCCCCTGACTCAAAAAATATTTTAAATAAATGAAAAATGAGATTTATATTTCTTTAAAAGTATGTTCTTTGAAAACAAACATGGGAGTATTTATTTATCTTCTTTGATATGCTACTGGATTTAATTCAGCACAAAGAAATAGTAGTAATTTCTCATATTTATCTGTAAGAGTCACTGAATCTGGTTAGAGTCACTTTAGGAAGTAATGATTTATGTACTTTCTAATTATTTATCTGCTTATATAAGCACAGTTCCATTTTAGGAAAGTTATTATATATGGAAAAAATAATTTTCATAAATTAAGCTCTGCTCTTTGGCAATCTGATTTGTTTTGCATGCCCTGCTATGTAATATAGGTGTTTGCAGGTACTAAGTTGGTAATTTATTATAAGATTTAAATAGATTCTAGGAAGAGTTTATAAAAAATGATGATCTGTTCAAAAGTGGCTATTTTTCTGAAAATAAAGTCTAAGAGGCTAAACCCATATAGTTAAATTATCCATCCTATTTCAGAACTAAAAACACAATGCAACCTGAATAGGTATAAGTTCATTGCTCTCTTTCCCCCTGCAGGGATATTGGGATAAAAGGTAGAGGATAAGTGTATGCTGAGGAAATCTTGTAATTTAAACAAAGGAAGGAGGTAAAAATTATTTTGAGAACTTTTCCCTCAAGCTTAGAGAAAAAAAACCCTGAGAAATAAGTAGCCTTTTAAAAATAGGTTACAATAAAAGTTTATTTTTTAAGTGCTAGTTTTATGAAAATTCCAAGCTTAATACTAAGTGAAAGTATTCTATATGTTTGAAGAACTATTTATGGCCAAGTGTATATGCTTCTGTCTGTGGATTACATGCTTTCTAAAAACAGATACATGAACATCCTATTTTGTAATAGAACATTACTATTTAGAAGATGTAAATATACATACAGAAATGTGAAAATTTAATGCACAAATGCTGAGGAAATACAGAATAATGATAAAAAGGAGTCCCAGTTTCAGACATATATTTTTTAAGTATTTTAGGAATAATTTAATAACAAAGCATCCCAAAATTTATGGCTTTAACAACAGTTTATTGTATCTTACAGTTCTGTAGCCAGTATCAGCTTATCAGTTGTCACTTGGGCTCTCATGAAGTTACTATCAAATGGCTAGGGCTGAAATAATCTGAAGACTGGATGCCATGATGGCTTCTTCACAGATGTATCCAGACCCTAGGTAGTGATAGAGGGAAAACTGAGAACAGGCTGAAAACTTTTCTTTCCACATGGCCTCTCCACATAGTAGTATGGGCTTCATTATACTAAGATGGAAGTGGTCTCAAGCTACTTGGATTTCTTATGCAGTAGTTGTTGCTCTCAGAGAAGGTGTTCTAAGAGTCAGAAAATGAAAGGGGCCAATCTTTGAATTCTTGGGCTCAGAATCTGGCACAGTCACTTCTTCATATTCTACTGATAAAAATGCAGTATCTGCAAAAATTCAAGGAGAGAGGACATGGACCACACCTCTCAATGGGAAAAGTGTCAAATAATTTGTAGCCATTGTTAATCTACTACAAATGTTATGCATGGTAGGTTAGCAGGCCCTACATTTTCTTTGTTGAAATAGCAGAGACAATAAATCTAAACCAGTAGAGAAGCCAACAGATCTACCATAGGCAAAGCCAAAAGTTAAGCAATTTTAAGCATAACAGTGCGTGTGACCTTGATATCAGAACACCTCACCATGAAAAGTACCATGGGCATCATTTTCATTAAGTCATATTTTATTTGTATGTGCTAGGGTTGCTGGCTATTTAAAGAAGAATATTGTGTGTTTTTTAAATGAAGAAAAATTTAAAGACATTGAACACACAGTAAGTGCATGATAAATGCTACTTTTTTCTCATTTTCTTGTTCCATTAGTAGTTTCTTAAAGAAATATTGAGTTCCTTTTAAGATTTACTTACCTCTTAAGACTTGAATTTAAATTCCATTTATTTGCCTTGGGATTTGAAAGTGATGGGTTGTGAAGGTGGGAAGTGGAGGGTTGCAGGCAAAGGAAATTTTACCTAAGACAGGAAGCCCTACTTTTCAGTAACTTTTCTATTTGGTTTCTGTGGAAGCCAAGCAAATGAGAACACAGAGGCCTTGTTATGTGTACACCGGGATGTTCAAGGCCATTCTGGCATGAGCATAATTGGGGTGCCTACGGCCAAGATACCATGAGTGGGTGCAAGGGTACACTGTGTCCTTATGTAACCCATATGATTGATGTCACTGTTGGCAGCTAGTCTTCATTTCTGGAGCAATATACAAGTTGCCAACCAGAGAGAGGCTAGAGAGCTCAGAGAAGCAGAGGCGACAAGCACAGAGAATGTAGCTCCTATGTGTGCAGGAGGGAGAAGAGCTCAGATGGAGCTAAGAGGTAGTACTGCTGTGATGTAAATCTAAGATCTAATAGAGAGCTCAGATATAGCTACCACATTAACCAGCCAGTGGGCTGGGCAGGGGAGACAGGAGAAGTTTTTGAGCCAGAGAACTGAGATACCACTATGAAGTAAAGTGGTGAGTTTACAGGCAGCATGCAGCTGCTCAGATAATAAGGGTGAATACAGAGACAGATGTTGCTTTTGTGGGAAAGATGTATCTGTTCACCAGCAAGTGTCCAGCTGCCTGCCTGTATGGACTTTGTTGTGAAAGATTGTGTTGTCTGATGGCTACTTGGCCACTGGCTTCTGCAATAAAGACTAATTCTTATATACCCACAACTTCTCATGGCATCTCCATCTGCCCTCTTACTGAGAATTTACCCTTGTTTCTGTGAGCAGAGTACAAAGGAGGAACTTGGACTAAGTTCCCAACAGTTAATATAGTGAGCAGGGTTTGAGGAGAAACCAGCCCTAGCGTAGTTGGGAAGAATTTAGAATATATGGACTCAGAACAACTGAGAACAGTAGTGCTGAGCAGTGCTCCTGTTGGCTCTGATAGTTTCCATGGAAGCTGGTTTTGGATGGTGAAACTCATTGGTTGTATTTGTGTGCCTCCATGCATAGATCTTTAGGGGAGGGTAAAATGATAGTGGGGTGGAATTGGAAAGACCAGCACAAATGTGCTGGAATAAAAGAAATTCCTTGGGGGTCGCTTCTGTTGATTTTATGCTATAAGGACTACTCTGAACCACACATACCTCTTATAGGATGCTCAATGAGAGACGAATAAATATAGTTATGCTAGCATTCACAGTTGCAAGTGACATCAAGCTAAATTTATTTTTAAGATTACACAAAAGGGATAAGTTTTTTTAATCCTTATTTCAAGTGAAAAGAAGGAAAACAAAATTCTGGGGTTGACCTTTATTGCATTGCCTTTTAAGCATCTTGGCTGAAGTTTTCATCTTTTGTTCTAGATTAATTTGAAATTTTTGGTTAAAATAATGTGCCTGTCTACCTGTCCCTTGCCTTTTTATAAATTGTTAAGAGAAAAGGATAATTTTAGATGTTCAATATTACATGATTGGAAGGAGTATGAATAGGGAAGGGATTTATGTATCTATATCAAGTTATAATATTGACCATATCAAAATGGCTTTAAAAATAGAAAAATCACTTCAGACATCATATTTTTTCTGTAGAGCCAGTATCAAAACAAAATGATTTTAATCACATTCTGGAGAGTCCGTTGTTGTTGTTATTATTATTGTTATTATTATTATTATTATTATTATTATTATTTAATCCTCACTCAAGGATATTTTTATTGATTTGCAGAGAGAGAGAGAGGAAAAGAGAAACATTGCTGTGAGGAACATTGCTTTTTTGCCTCCTATACATGCCCCAACCTGAGACTGAACCTGCAACTTAGGTATTTTCCCTGACAGGGAATCAAACCTGTAATTTTTTTGGTGTACAGGACGATGCTCCAACCAACTGAACCATTGTCCAGGGCTCCATTATTTTGTTAAATTCTATTTTTGTTAAATGTCTTGATACTATGGAAAGAGCAGGGAAGGAACCAAACAGAAACTAAGCAAAAGGGAATATAATCTGAAGTGCACCTTTAAGTAGTCATTCTCAACTTAATGTTACATAAACAAATATCTGTTGTAACTTGACTGTCACTAAAATGTTTTATTTGGAGTTTTTATTTTGAGTATAAAGCATATTAGTAACTGCTAGAGTACATGATGGAAAATCAGATAACATAAATATAAAAAGAATTAGAGAAAAGGATAGCAGATCTGTGTGGGTGTTGTTGTTTTAACCAGATAAACCTCTCTTTTAAAAGCTGATTTGTAGGAGAACTAAGATGGCGGCAAAGGTAAAACACCTATCTTGCCATCATAATCAACAATTTTAATACTACAACTTAGCGAAAGAACAAACACCTTCCAGAATCACCAGAAAGCTCGCCGAGTGAAAATTCCACAAATAAAAGTGAAAATAAGACAGTGTTCACAGCGGCAAACAGCATTAAAAGATTCGCGCGGAGAGAGGTTTGGAGTGCGCGACACAGAGCGGGCGGGCGGCTGAAAACCTGCCAGTTTTCTCGAACGGGGAGACAAAGGCGTCCCACTGGACTGATTCTCCAGCTCTGGGCGAAGTCCAGAGAACTCACTATCACACAGGGTGAAAACTGGACAGTGGGAGGGCACGCCAAAGCTCGGGTGCTGCCGGGTCTCCCGGCTTGTGGAGAAGGCAGCTTGGTTGCGAACAGCTCAGCTGTGTGACGGCGCAGAGAGCGCTCTGCGACTTGTCTCTCATTCGGAAAACCGTCAGGCTGCTTTGTTTTACGACCCTGGGTGAGACATTGCACATGCAAAGTCATTTGGGGAGAGTCTGAATTCCCTGGCAGCCAGTGGAGCTCGGCAGCGGCTCTCTCTCAGAGGTGCTGGCACCCATTCCTCCCGCACAGAGTCCCCAGGGCCGCATAGGGCGGAGCTAACACTGTCTGCTTGGCCCGGAGACTCCGCCCATCCAACCTGAGCACAGCTGAGCTTCACAGACAATTGGCCTGGAGGTCAACCCTCCAAGTGCTAACAAAGATTAACTGAACTTAACTTCAGCAAGACTGTGCAGCCCATATCCACCTCAGGTAACCGGGGAGGCTGAGCCACTGTCCCTAGTAGGAAGTCTACCACACAAAGCTAATTGACCAACTCAGGGAAGCAGCCACCATGCAGCAACATGGAAAGAAATCAGATGTGAAAGAAATGGAGAAAAAAAAAAGACTGGACATGGAATTCAAAACCACGGTTATAGGATTTTTCAAGAGGTTCCAACAAAAGGTCGAGGCCTATAAGGAAATAAGCAAGACCACAAAGGAAATGAATGAGTCCTACAAGGAAATGGACAAGACCCTCGAGGATATAAACGAGACCTGCAAGGAAATTATCAAGACCAACGTGGAAATGAATCAGTCCTACAAGGAAATGAAGGAGACCCTCAAGGATATAAAGCAGACTCTCAAGGATATGAAAAAGGACCAACCAGAAATTAATCATACACTGACTGAAATAAAAAATATTATATAAAGACCTAAAAGTGCTCTGGAGCACCCCAAGAACCAAGTTCAAGATTTGAAATACAAAGAGGTAAAATCCACTCAGCTGAAAAAGCAAGAAACCAAAAGAATCCGAAAAATTGAAGATAGTGTAAGGGGCCTCTGGGACAAACTCAAGCATACCAACATCCGAATTATGGGGTGCCAGAAAAAGAGAGAGGCCAAGACAATGAAAACCTATTTGAAGGAATAGTGACTGAAAACTTCCCACACCTGGTGAAAGAAATTGACTTAGGAGTCCAAGAAATGCACTGAACTGCAATATATAGGAACCCTAAGAGGACCATACCAAGGCACATCATAATTAAAATGCCAAGAGCAAAAGACAAAGAGAGAATATTAAAAGCAGCAAGAGAGAAACAGTTGGTTACCTATAAGGGAGCACCCATACGATTGTCAGCAGATTTCTCAACAGAAACGATGCAGGCCAGACGTTAGTGGCAAGAAATATTCAAAGTGATGAACAGCAAGAATCTACAACCAAGATTACTCTATCCAGCAAAGCTATCATTCAGAATTGAAGGTCAGATGAAGTGCTTTGCAGATAAGAAAAAGCTAAAGGAGTTCATCATCACCAAACCAAAATTATATGAAATGCTGAAATATATTCTTTAAGAAGAGGAAGAAGAAAAAGGTAAAAATATAAATTATGAACAACAAATACATATCTATCAACAAATGAACATAAAAATCAAGTGAATTGATAGGCTGTTGAACAGGATAGACTGGTGAATATAACAGAGTCATGGACATAGAGAGGGAATGGACTGACAATTCTTGGGGGAGAAAAGGGTTGTGGGAAGTGCAGCAAGAGACTGGACAAAAATCTTGCAACAATGGGAGAGGACAGTGGGGAGGGGAGGTGAGGGTGGAGGGTGGGATAGGTACAGGGTAGAGGGGAGTTATAGGGGGATAAAAAGGGGAAACAATGTAATTAATAAACTGAACAATAAAGATAAAAAAATAAAAAAAAATAAAAGCTGATTTGTGGATTCTTCTTTAATAAATGCAAATTAAAGTTTGACTGTGTGCCATAAAATGACAAATTTGCAGCAAAACAATTGCATTTTTTGGGAATGCATACATATTTGTAAACCAAAAGCTCTAAGCACCAGCCTTTCAAAAAAAGAAAGCTGAATAGATTTCCATGGCAAAAACTTACCATTGTTTTTTTTCCAACTATATACCCATTGCCATATGTACATACTTTCATTAAAGTGATCATGAGATATCACACTAAAATAAAAAATTAAGTGTAAGAGAAGTGACCTACTAGTCTATAAAATCTACAAAGATAATCTCTCTATATATAAAAGGCTAAGTGACCATCACATCTGAAACAATTGAAAGGATGACCAAATAGATTAGTGAAGGATGACCAAATAACTGAGCAGCAGGCTGCATGGGGCTACCAGGCCCACAGTGGGGGCAGTGAGGGGCAACTAGGTTGGGGGGCAGTTTGGGACAACCACGCTGGCAGGGTGTGCAGTAAGGGTGGCAACTGTTCCTGCAGAGAGGGCAGTTGGGGGTGACCAGGCCAGCCGGTGGGAAAGTTAGGTGCAATCAGGCAGGCAGGCAGGTGAGCAGTTAGGAGCCAGTGGTCCCAGATTGTGAGAGGGATGGCCGATGCCATATTGGAGAGGGTGCAGGCTGGGCTGAGGGGACCCGCCCCCCATGCATGAATTTTGTGCATCAGGCCTCTAGATCAGTATGTATGAGTAGAAACACCCTGTTTTATTCTTTTCGAGCCATTCAAAATACATTTTTACTCATGACCACAAAAAATAATTCTGGCTGTCTCCAAAGGAGAATCCTTCTCTTGGATTAAAAAGGGCAACATTAACATCATGGTTTGCCCAGAACAATTCTGGTTTAAGCTTCTTGTCCCAGCACAATTACTCTCACAAGTGTCCTAGTTTGAATAATCAGTTACATGGTAACTCTATTTATATATTAAGCACAAATATTAAGACATTAATTAAGCACCTAGTTGTTCTTGCTACTTCACAATGTATTAATTATATAAGACATAGCAAAGACAGAACCTCTGCCCTCTGGGATCTTCATGTATAAGAAACATAGTATTACTGTGAGCACGCATATAGGAGATCACGTGCATTTAAAACAGTAACTCAAGGACCAAAATGTTCATGTCATTGTCCATAGGAACACATTTATTTTCTGGCCAAGGGGAGGAGGAGAACTCTGGTTGACAGAATGTATGCATTCCATGTAGAAATGATGTGGTGCAAATAGACTCTCAGCCTTTTTTTAGTTTATCTGGAATGGCCATCAGTACATTTTTTTTGCTACATCACACCATGGATTACCTTCCATGAGTTAAAAAGGATGTTAATTTGATTTCCATTTAACTGTCAGCCCACTGTTTCACTGGAAACTGTCCACAAATCAGGACTGAGCTTGGCTGTGCAACCTTTTTTTCAAAAAAAAAATTTAACACTTTCTCAGTGTCAGTGTATGAGATAAAAAGGGATAGAATTAAGAATGGTAAACTGTATCCCAAAGGACTATGTTGCAACTTGATATTGCTTTGAACACATTTTTGAAAACATTTCTAGCTAGCCTGGTAGATACCTTCTAACATTGGCTGAAGATTGATTCTGAAGTAATCATATATCCTTTAAGCCAAGAAAACTCCTAGACTATCAGTAATTTGTAAAGTGAATTGGTAAACAGCATTGGACTAAGAGGGTATTGTTCTGATGTTCCACAAATAATTGACCTGCCCCTGGCTCTAGAGCTATGGAGAGAAAAAAGAAGTGATAGCACTACTTTCCTAACCAGAGAGGAAGATGGAACTTCAGGGAACAATGTTCATGGAGCTTTGAATATATGCAAACAAGAAATATGTTCCATTGAAATTAGATTTTAGAAGCATTCCTCAAATCCTGTGAGAAGGTCTTATTTTTAAGCCAGAAGTCCTGTGAGGAAGGTTCCCATTCTACCCCCAAGCTTCCATTTCTATAGAAGGAAATCAAAACCCCAGCCTTAATGTGGAAGGTTATCAGTATGCTCTGGTTTTCAAGCCTTAGGATCAGGACCTATTTGAAGTTGACTGAAATTATTTTACCTTTCTGTTTTCTTGCTCTTTAGCAAATCAAGCAATTTATCTGCAATCCAGTGTGGCATAGATATGACTTAGATAGTAAACCTTTTTTTACCGAGAATTGTCAGATACTAGGGTTTTAGGGTCATATTGAATATTTAAGGGAAAATGAGCATCTGGCTAAACCCAAAACTTATTAATTAGGCAAAATTGTAATTCCCCCAAACACCATGACTGGTCATACTTCTGAGATTTCATTTCTGTTACTGCACTGCTTAAAATTTCTTCTTGTCTTCCTGGAGACCCTTCTTCAACTTTCAAGACTTTATTCAGGCATAACATCCTCTTTGAAGATAACATTGACTTCCTCCCAAATGCCCTCACCTCATCTCTTATGTATATGTGATCTCTCTTTCCTTTACTTGTATAGCTGTCTACTCCACTAGAAGGTAAGCTTCTTGAAGGAAGAGACTAATCAGAGGATAGCATATAGTAAGAAATCAACAACTGAGTGTGTTAATGAATGAAATAACAAAAGAGAAGGGTGCAAAAAAATTAAATCATGTGTTAATGAGTAAGATACTGGGCCCATTAATGATATGGATATCCTTGTAAAATTTCAAGTTTGCTCCAAAAAATGTTTGGCCTGCCAAAATCAACCTGCCCTGCTACCTCCTTGTCTAAGCAGAAAAGTCTATAATTTTCTTAACTCTTAGCAAACTAGACTTAATTAAGAACTTATATCCCCTTCAGATTTTGTACAATGACACTATATAATGAAATTTTAAAATCTATTTTTTTTACCCTATAAAGTTTCTTAATAGTTAGATATCTGCAAACCTCTTCTTGGATTTTTCTTTTGTTTTAATATTCGAGTTAAATCTTTTCTTTTCTTTTTTTCCATTTTCCCCTGCAGGCAATCCACTGGTTATTATTGTAGGAAATACATTTAAGAAAATGATACTCTTCTATTAACTCTATAGTCAAAGTAGCATTTTTTTCTACTGTTGATTTCTTTTTTTGGCAAATTGTTTTTATCTGTAAAAGAGTAATAATATGATTATACTTGTTTATTACAAATATTTTGTGTTATTTCCATACAGTGGGAGTGTTAGTATAAATGCTAAGCAATCTGAATGAAATAGCATAAATAGTAGTATTGATATTCAAATTACTTGTCAATACCCTGGAGTTTATGATTACAGCTGACTATGCAACACAAACTGAACCATAGGTTTTACATTTGCAATCAGCCTATTATAAATGAACTGTAAAAATTGGAGAGGTCTTTTTATGAAAATTGGAAGATGTTTTCCTTGAAGTATGTAAAGCCCTTGAGAGAGCTTGAATTACTTGTCTGTAATTTTGTTATAAGCTTTAATGCTATTCATTTAACTTGAAGTTTATAGCTCTTGAATATGTTTTTCTGTGTCTTTCCATTTAGTAACATACATACTATACTCTTAACATTTTTATTTAGGATATTATTCTAAATGTTTTCATTGTTGTTCTCAACTTTAAAGAGTTATCTTTTCTGAGAGCATGATTCATAGAAAAAAAATGAAAATACCTCTGTATTTTAAATTAAAATTATGAATGGAAATACAAAATACAGTTTCTCTTTGATTCCACTTGGTTCTTTTATTTTTGGAGTAAAATTGACCCAACATTTAGATGTGTGAATCTGTAGAGGATGTGTCCAATATTTTATGCCATATATAGTTATGTGTTCTGGTAGCTTGACAAAATAAGAACAGACCAATTTATGTCCATATCTATCTCTTGTTTCTCTTTTCTATCTTTACTATCTTTCTTCATCCTGAAAAATATATGTATATTTAGTTCCTAGGAATATAAAAAATAAAAATTGTTCACTTCTCTGGAGGAACTCCATATCACCCCACTTTCCAGATGAAAAAAAAAGAGGCACAGAGAAGCTAAGTGATTTTCCCAAAGTCACACAGTTAGTAGGTGACAGAGATGAGACTAGAATGCACTTCAGTTTCCTGCCAATTAAACTCCATAAGTATTAATAGGGCATATAACTGCAATGGACTCTGCCAAACTACCTTGTGAATTTGGTTTCCTTTCTTCCTAGAAGTAAATGTTAAATAGGAATGGAGGCTTGTCAGTCACATGCTTTGACTTCTGTTGCAAGGAAGTTTATATTAACACGGTTCTTATGGAATAAGATTGAAGCATTATACTAAATTTTCAGCATAAAAGCACAGCAAATAGTATTATATATTTTATATCAAGATAAATACTGCACTTTGTGTAGAGTCAGGCTTGGTAATTCAGGTACTCTGCTTTTAGAGACGCAGTTGTCAAAATCTTGTGCTTACCAAAGAGATAAATAAGGAGAATAATATTTTAACTACAGAAGATTTTTCAATTTATAAATGGATTCACTGTGGGGGTCCTTTAAAGTAATTCTCCCTTCATACTTCTGAATACATCTTTCTTGGTCATTGGCTACTTATCAGGAAAAAAATTGAGGAGCAAACAAATAGCTAGTGTTAGGAATTGCAGCCAGATGGTAATTGAAATGAGGACAAAATACTTCTAACATTATAATGTCCATTGGTGAAAAAGGAACATGTGATTTATGTAAAAATGAGTTCAGGAACTAATTTTCAAAAACATGTATGCAGTGTGGGGAAACACACTGGACTTACATAATAAAACATTCTAAAGCAGAGATTCTTAGCATATATAAATTTTTGATGGGGAAAGGTATTGTGAATGTGTCTACAGTCAACTATTGTTGTAGTCATGCTACAAACAAAACTGTGATAAAATCTCTATAGCTAATTTTTTGCCCACAAAAGAGATTATTTCCCTGGTATATATCTGAAGAAATAAAATTCAGTTAAAGTGAAAAAATTCATACACCAATATGCTTAAACATATTGAATTGGTAATAAAAATTAACCCTACCTCCAAAAAGAGACTCCAGATTCAAGTGATTAGATAATTTTACTGGCCAATTTTCTCTAACCCTCAAGGATTCAACAATCCAAATTACCTGAAAAATTTCAGAAAATGTAAAAATGAAAAAAATCTACTCAACTTACTTTATGAGAGTAATATAATCTTGATCATAAAACCATGAAAGGAAAGAATTAGAAAAATACAGGTCAATCTCACTTATGAACACAGGTGAGATATCTGAAATAAGAATCATTAGACAATTATTGATCAGATCTAACCCCAAGAATCATTTTTAATCCCCCTTTTCCTCCTCATATTCCACACCAAATTAATCAGTTGGCAAGTCTTGTTGATTCTGCCTATTAAAAATAATATTCCAGGAGAGGAGAACTAAGATGGCGGCATAGGTGAGCACCTGTCTAGCTGTCCACGCAACAATTCTGAAACTACAACTTAACAGAACAAACAACATCCAGAATCACCAGAGAGCTGGCGGAGTGAAAATTCCACACATAAAAGTAGAGGTGGGACGCAGCGGTGACTCGGGAGCAGCGGTACACAGCTTTGAGGTTCGGAGCGTGAGCGAGCGGTGAGGGACAGGTGGAAGACAGCAAGCCCAGCTGGTTTTCTCCAGCGGGGAGGGCGGAGGCCTCCCACAGCACCGACCCCCCAGTACCAGGCGAGCTCCCAGGTTGGGGAAAGGAGGATCCCGGGTGCGGCTGAGGTCTGTGTGTTTGGGGAGAGTGCACGAGTAAATTAGAGTGTGCAACCGGGCAGAGAACGCGGGCAGAGAACGCGCGACTCGCTCACTTGCTCGGAGACCACCATACTGCTTTGTTTTACAACCCTGAGTGAGACTTTGGCTGTGCAGACTCATTTGGGGAGAGGCAGAGTTGTCTGGCAACGGGGAGATCAATGGTAGAATTACATTGCCACCCAACACTAAGACCCGTGAGCCGCACAGATAAGCTGATGCCGCGAGCCCCATAGACCTGAAGCGGTGGGCCACGAGGGGCGGACCTAAGCCTGACGCTGCGCACCCATTAGATGCTGACTCTGTGCGCCACGAAGGGTGGACCTAAGCCTGACGCCGCGTGCCCATTAGACACTGAAGCTGTGCGCCACGTAGGGCGGACCTAAGCCTGACGCCGGGCGCTGCATAAGGAAGCTGAGCCACTGTTCCTTAGAGGATACCTATCACACACCACTAAGGGACCAACTCAGGAAAGCAACCACAATGCAGAGAAAAGGAAAGAACTCAGCTGTGAAAGAAATGGAGGAAAAAAGACGACTACACATAGAGTTCAAATCCACAGTAATTAGGTTTATGAAGAGGCTACTAGAAAAGGCCGAGAAACTTAATGAGAACTATGCCAAAATAAATAACACCTACAAAGAAATGAACAACGCCTACAAGGATATGAAAAAAGACCAACTAGAAATTAAGCATAGACTGACTGAATCAAAAAATATTATACAAAAACCTAAAAGCAGTCCAGACGACCGCAAAAACCAAGTCAAAGATTTGAAATACAAAAAAGCAAAATCCACTCAGCTGGTTAAGCAAGAAGCCAAAAGAGTCCAAAAAATTGAAGATAGTATAAGGGGCCTCTGGGACAACCTCAAGCATACCAACATCAGAATTATTGGGGTGCCGGAAAAAGAGAGAGAGCAAGATAATGAAAACCTACTAGAAGAAATAGTGACTGAAAACTTCCCCCACCTGGCAAAAGAAATTGACTTGAAAACCCAAGAAGTGCACACAACCCCAAAATATAGGAATCTAAAGAGCACCACACCAAGGCATATCATAATTAAAATGCCAAGAGCAAAAGACAAAGAGAGAATATTAAAAGCAGCAAGAGAAAAAGTTAGTTACCTATAAGGGAGCACCCATACGATTGTCAGCAGATTTCTCAACAGAAACGATGCAGGCCAGATGGGAGTAGCAAGAAATATTCAAAGTAATGAATAGCAAGAATCTACAACCAAGATTGTTCTATCCAGAAAAGCTGTCATTCAGAATTGAAGGTCAGATAAAGTGCTTCACAGATAAGAAAAAGCTAAAGGAGTTCATCACCGCCAAACCAACACTGTATGAAATGCTGAAAGGTATTGTTTAAGAAGAGGAAGAAGAAAAAGGTAAAAATGTACATTATGAACAAAAAGTACACATCTATCAACAAATGAATCTAAAAATCAAGTGAATTAACAACCTGATGATCAGGATAAAATGAGGAATAGAACAAAACCATGGACATAGAGAGGGAATGGACTGATAATGCTTGGTGAGAAAAAGGGTGCAGGAAGTACAGCAAGAGATTGGACAAAAATCATGCAACTATGGGAGAGGACGGGGGGGGAGGTAAGGGCGTAGAGTGGGATGGGTACTGGGTGGAGGGGAGCTATTGGGGAAAAATATAATTAATAAACTGAACAATAAAGGTAAAAAAATAAAATATAATAATATCCCGAATCTGTTTTATTTTTCTATATATACTATTATCAGCATAGGCAAAAGTTCCTCTTATTTTAGTTACCTCCTTGTTCATCTTTCCACTCTTATCCTTATCACAATATATCAGGTCATGTCATTCCCGGGTCAAAACTCTCTAAAGCCTTTCCATGATGCATAGAATAAAATCTAGACCTCTCACTATGATATACAAGTTTCTTCATGATCTGGCCTCCACATACCTCTTCAACCTCATCCCTTTCTCCTACTACTCTCCTTCTCTAGTCCACTCTAGAAGTACTGACATTTTTGTTATTTGAAAGGACCAAGCATTTTTTTCTTTTCCCTCTACCTAGAATACTCTTCCTCTAGATATTTGAACAACAATCTCTCTGTCATTATTCAGGACTCTTATACTCAAATATCACCCTCCTCAGAGAGATCTTCCCCAGTCTATATTGCTATTTCTTCATTCTCCCTCCCTCCTATATTCGATCTATATCCCATTAAACTTCTTCATTTATCTTCACTATCACTCGTAATTATTTAAAACTAGAGGCCTTGTGCATGAAATTCATGCATGGGGGGTGTCCCTCAGCCCAGCCTCTACCCTCTCCAATCTGGGACCACTTAAGGGATGTCCAATTACACAGGCAGTTGGACATCCCTCTCACAATCCAGGTCTGCTAGATCCCAACCGCTCACCTGCCTTCCTGCCTGATTGCCCCTAACCGCTCACCTGCCTGCCAGCCTGATCATTCACTAGCCACTTCCCTGTTAGCCTGATTGATGCCTAACTGCTCTACTGTCAGTCTGATTGCCTCTAACTTACCTCCCCTGCTGGCCTGATCACCCCTAACTACCCTCCTCTGCCAACCTGATAGCCCCCAACTGCCCTCTCTTGCAGGCCTGGTCCCCCCCAACTGCCTTCCCCTGCAGGCCTGGTCCCTCCCAGCTTCCCCCCTCTGCCAGCCCAATCACCCCTAACTGCCCTCCCATGCTGGCCTTATTGCCCACAACTGCCCTTCCATGCTGGCCATCTTGTGACAGTCATCTTGTGTCCACATGTGGACAATCATCTTTGACCACATGGGGGCAGCCATCTTGTGTGTTGGAGTGATGGTCAATTTGCATATTTCCCTTTTATTAGGTAGGATTATGTAAGTACCACATAACTATGACTGCACTAGTGGAGGTACAAAAGAAGTGGCAGAACAAATCCTTATAATCAGATATCTTATAAAATAGACTCTTGAAAGAACTAGAAAAAAATAATGACACATTATATAAGCAATGAAGATTAAAAAAAGAATTTTAGGAGTAATACTGTATCTATCAGGGCCAGTGACATTCAGAATAAGAGAAATATCATTGTGAGGTAGAGTTAATATGAGCAAGCAACACAAACAATGTGATACAAGACTATGTGTGGTCTTTCAGCTCTTTGTGGAAATGCTCACAATGTATTGATATATCATTAAAAATAGTTTATTTTGTTTGCATTCAGGCTGAAAACCACTAGCCATAGGAAAAATAATTCACTAAAAGTCTTAGGAAAGTCTAAGTTTTTAAAATGTAGGAAGATAATAAGGTCTGATAGTTGCCTTTGATTTTCTAGGTGGTACCACAATGTTCAAGTACCGTGTGTCTTCCTTCAGAAGTGGGAACAGGGATGTTGTCCTGACACTGTGAAATATTTCATGAGGTTTCATCAAAGTTTCAGAATATCAGCTTCTTTCTGGATTATTACTTTAGGCCCCTAAACAAATTGCAAGGGCTATGTACTGTTTTGTTTGTTCTGGGCTGTCTACATCTTTGGGTTGTCTGTTTCCTGTGAACTGCCACTAGAGAGAGGCTGATTAACTGCATTTGATTTGCAGATATAATTTTAAGCAACATTAAAGAAGTCTCACTTACACTGCTTAGGTCTTTCAGGCACAATCCTACAAACTCCAACCCTGAGTTATTCACATTAAAGGTAATGGTGACTCTGTCTCATGAAGGCAGCTCAGCCAACTGAGAAGTCTGTGATGGTGGATGGAAAGATTATTCAGAACTTTGCAAATGTCATTCATGTCTGGGGGAATTAGGTCTTTATATAAGCTGCAAAATAGAGCCCTCCATTTGCCATGTGCAAAACACTAACCGTATTTCTACTTTAGAGATGTGTTAGGGAAAAATTAAGT
The DNA here is from genome assembly GCA_027563665.1 of Antrozous pallidus. Classification (NCBI taxonomy): domain Eukaryota; kingdom Metazoa; phylum Chordata; class Mammalia; order Chiroptera; family Vespertilionidae; genus Antrozous; species Antrozous pallidus. The sequence continues at coordinate 69,926,237 of CM050509.1, read as the reverse complement.
ACTAGAAAATGTGGTTTGTTATAATAAGAAATATATGGACTTTAAAAATAGCTTTTGGATGCTGAGAGTAGAAATTTGGTTTAGAGTGATACAATTTTTGTACTTATTTAGTTCAGAGCATTTTTTGAGCAGTGTGTGCAGATAAATTAAAAATACTATTGTATTTATTTTAAATATGACATAAGAACCAAAAGCAGTGTTTCTAAAAATCAGGGTTACCTTTAATAAGATCACCTTGGGAGCTTGTTATCAATGCAGTTCTCTAGGCATCATGCAAGTCCTGTTAAATGAGACTCCCTAAAGTGAGGGCCTATGGACCTTTACTGAAAAAAAATTTCACAAAACTGACCAGATATTTACCACACACTATAAAGTTTTATTATGTCACTTGAAGTTTAAGTTAGAGAGTAATTAATTAAGAGTAAAATTTGTTAGAAAGGGATCAGCAAAAGGATAGGAAATGCTGGGCAAATTTCTGATGGCTTTTTACCTCATTTACATTCCAATATTGTTTATAAGAATGAAAATTCTAAGTGTCCAATAAAGGTAGACTAGATATATTATGGCATACCTATGCAATACTATACAACCATTAAAAAGGATTTTATAGAATGATATAAAAATACATGGAAAGACAGTCATCCTATATTTTTATTTTATTTATTTTAATATATTTTATTGATTATTTACAGAGGAAGGGAGAGGGATAGAAAGCTAGAAACATCAATGAGAGAGAGCATTGATCAGCTGCCTCCAGAAACCCCCCTCCCTCACTGGGGATGTGCCAGCAACCAAGGTACATGCCCTTGACCAAAATCGAACCCAGAACACCTCAGTCAGCAGTCTGATGCTGTATCCACTGAGCCAAACAGGTTTCGGCTCATTCTATATTTTTAAATGAGGAAAGCAAGTCACAAAACATTTAGGATGTTGCAGTTTCTTTAGAAAATACTATAGTTATAAGCAAGGAAAAATACCTAGATAGACATATAAAAGGAATATATACATACAAATGTTTAACACCTGAACAACTGGTTGACCAGTAGCTATGATGCACACTGACCACCAGGGGACAGACGCTTAAAGCACAGGATCAGGTTCCCTCCTGCCTGGATCAGGCCTGTGAGGATTGGACCTGTGGGGACCGGGCTCCCTCCTGTCTGGCTTGGGCCTAACCCAGCTATCTGATATCCCCCGATGGGCTGCAGATTATGAAAGGGTGCAGGACAGGCAGAGGCACCCTACTGTTGCAGGAATCCATGCACTGGGCCTCTAGTTAATGGTATAAGATTACAAGTAATTTTAAAATTCTTCTTCTGCTTATCTACATTTTCTAAATTTTTGATAATGAACATGTATTACAAAAGTAATACCTAAATTTTTAAAATAAGGAGGAAGTATTCACTTCTCATAGAATAATGTAATTTTTAACATCTTAATTGAAGGAAGCTTTTTGGATCCATACATTAATACTTCAGAACCACAGATATTACTATTATTCAAATAAAAAGTGGTTATTTGTTTTCTAATAATGTAACTTTTTTCACTTTTTAAAATTTCTTTATTGATTAAGGTATTACATATGTGTCCTCATCACGCATTACCCCTTCCAATCCACTCTGACCCCATCACCACTTATGCCCTCACCCCCCTGGTGTCCACCTCCACTGATTAGGCCTATATGCATGCATAAAAGTCCCTTGGTTGATCTCCTCCCCTTACTCCCGCCCTCCCTGACCATCCCTCTGAGGTTTGACAGTCAATGCTTTTCTGTCTCTGGATCTGTTTCTGTTCACCAGTTTATGTTGTTCACTGTATTCTACAAATGAGTCCATGTGATACTTATTCCTCTCTGACTGGCCTATTTCACTCAGCATAATGTTCTCCAGTTCCATCCATGCTCTAGTTTGAAGCAGACACCTTTTTCTTCTTCTTAAAGAATACCTTTCAGCATTTCATATAATACTGGTTTGGTGTTGATGAACTCCTTTAGCTTCTTCTTATCTGGGAAGCTCTTTATGTGACCTTCAATTCTGAATGATAGCTTTGCTGGGTAGAGTAATCTTGGTTGTAGGTTCCTGCTGTACATCACTTTGAAAATTTCTTGCCACTCCCATCTGGCCTGCATCATTTCTGTTGAGAAGTCAGCTGACAAGCATATGGGTGCTCCCTTGTAGGTAATTAAGTGTTTTTCTCTTGCTGCTTTTAATATTCTCTCTTTGTACTTTGCTCTTGGCATTTTAATTATGATGTGTCTTGGTGTGGTCTTCTTTGGATTCCTTTTGCTTGGGGTTCTGTGCACTTCCTGGACTTGTAAGTCTATTTCTTTCACCAGGTGGGGGAAGTTTTCAGTCATTATTTCTTCAAATATGTTTTCCATATCTTGCTCTCTCTCTTCTTCTGGCACCCCCATAATTCTGATGTTGGTGCATTTGAAGTTGTCCCAGAGACTTCTTACACTATCCTCGAATTTTTTTATTCTTTTTTCTTTTTTCTTTTTCAGATGAGTGTTTTTGGCCTCTTGGGATTTCAAATCTTTGACTTGATTCTTGTGTTCTTCTAGTCTGCTGTTGGGTTTCTGTAAAATATTTTTTATTTCAGTCAGTGTATGTTTAGTTTCTAGTTGGTCCTTTTTCATATCCACGAGGGTCTCGCTCATCTCCTTGAGGGTCTTGTTCATATCCTTGAGGTTCTCACTGAGCTTATAGGCTTTTTTTAGGAGCCTCTTGAAATACCTTATCACTGTGATTTTGAACTCTATATCCAGTCGTTTGTTTTTCTCCATTTCTTTTGTTTGCAATCTTTTTCTTTCTCTCCCCATTTTCACTGCTTCCCTGAGTTGGTTGGGTAGATTTGTGTGCTAGGTGTCTCGCCCTCCTCTGTTATCTGAGGTATACACTCTTGGTGCACCCCTTTGTGGACTGTGTATATAGCCTTGTTGCAGATAATTCTTGTTTGTTGTTGGTATCACTGTGAGGAATTGACCTCCAGGCCAACTGACTATAAGGATCAGCTGTGTCTACTCTAGGAGACAGCCTTCAGTGTCTGGACTTGCAAATTTGCCACGGTCTCGTGCTCCGTTTGGATGGGGTGGAGTTTCAGGGTGGAGCTGACAGCCTTGGCTTCCAGTCATCCCCGGCCCATGAGGTCCCCGGGTCCTAGCGTCTGCAGGCAATCACTGCAGGCACCTCTGTGAGAAAGGTGCTCTCTCGCTCTGCCTGCCACCAGAACATCCAGTCCCCAATGGATCCTGAATCTCAGATTTTTGCCTGGCACCTGGGTTCAGTGCAATTGAAACTCCTTTTTCCTTACACCAGACGCCAGCCACACAGTCAACAGAACGCCCTCACTGTGAGCACCTGTGCGTGCCCCCGGAGTTCCACCTCTGGCTGGAGCTCCCCTCTCCTAACAGACACAGCCAGTGACCCGTTTGTCCCGTTTGTCCCCTCTGCACGCACTCAAGTGCACACTTACAGAAGTCCACCTCTGGTTCTTCCCCTGGGATTCCGCCTGCAATCCATGTTCTCCCCGTAAGGGCTTGGTTCCCCCGAGTTTTGAGTGCAAATCAAATTAGGTTCAGCGCAGCCTGGAGCCCCTGTCTCCTTTCTGCCAGACACCCCTGCCAGGCTCAGACACCCTGTCCTCTCTTGCGTGGGAGTTTCCACCTTACTTGGGATTTGCAGAGGCTCTGATTATCTGTGTGCACTTCTCTATCCCTCCAGTTTCAGATCTTCCAGTCAGCCAGCCTTCCTGTGGTTCTGGACAGTGTCCATTCTGTCCTTCAGTTCTATTCTCGTAATTTTTGTGTGGGGCAAAAGCCTAGGTGTTTACCTATGCCACCATCTTGGATTTTTTTCTAATAATGTAACTTTACAAAATATAAATCTATTAAAGAAATATATTAATTGAGTTTTGGTCATTGGATGCCATTTTAATGGAATAGAGGAAAATATTATTTTGGCTTTGGCCTACCTTACTTTCAGTGAAAAATATCCTTTCCATCATCATGTATGCCTATTTTAAATATTTTTATTGCAGACCCAAATAAATTTAAATATTGTTTGAAATAAATTTTTTGAAAAGGGGAGAGTTACAATGCTTAATATTGTGATAACTAGCCACATGAGGCTATTAAGTGCTTGATACATGGCTAGTCTGATTTCACATGTGCTAGAAGTGTGAAATATACAATTTCTTTTAAAGACTTGGTAGAGGAAAATAATGTAAAATATCTTAATATTTATTTATATTTTACTTGAATAAAATATATCATTAAATTTACCAGTTTATTTTTCTTTTTAAATTAAGTTACTAAAAACTTTTAAATTACAAATGTGGCTTGCATTATTTGTCTAATAGATAGCATGGCTCAAGTCCATATACTATGTTTTATAAGGAAACCTTATGGATGGCCTCTCTTCCCTGGAGGACAGATGATGCTACTGAGCCTGCGACCAAATTTGATTCACACTAGACCTTCTCAAAATGTGGTCTCTGGATCAGCAGCATTAGCATGATCTAACAACTTGTTAGAGATATACATTATTGGATGAAATCCAAGACCTACAGATTCAAAAAACTTGGAGACAAGGCCAAACAATATGTATTTTAACAAGCATTCCCACCTCCACCTCAGGTAATTTTGATGCAAACTAAAGTTCGAGAAGTGCTGATTTGAAGGATCTTGTGGTAAATCTTATTGTAAATTCAGGAATACCAGGTGTACCAGTTAATAAAGTTGATTTTGTGATCAAGGAAAACATGATAATTTCAAGAGAAACATCAAAAGTGCTTTATTCAAAGTAATGTCCATCACTAGGTATACATTTTCCCCATCTTTCAGGTAATTTGTGGATACCATCCTAGTATAACTCTTCTTGTTTTGAGGCAAACCAATCTGAGACCCGATTTTCCACTTCATACTTTTTGAAGTGCTGCTCAGAAATTGTGTGTGCCATCGATCAAAACAAGTGTTAATCTGGAGGAGCAAGGTCTGGTGAATATAGCAGGTGGTTTAATACTTCCCAGGGAAGATCTTTTAATGTGTCTTTAACTGGTTTTGAAGTGTGTGATGGTGTGTTATCATGAAGCAAAATTACTGTGTCTTCTGGCACATTCTGGTCATTTCACGATCAAAGCCTGTTTCAAATTGGTTATTTGTTGTCAGTAGTGATCAGTATTAACTATTTCACCTGGTTTTATCTCATACATAATACACCACACCTTCCTGATCCAACCAAACACAGAGCATTGTCTTCTTTCTGAAGTGATTTGGCTTTGCAGTCAATGTTGGTGGTTGACCTGGATCAACCCATGATTTTGTACATTTGGGATTCTTAAAGTAAATCCACTTTTCATTGCCAGTCACAATTCTATGCACAGAAGACTTCCTTTCATGCTGTCGAAGCAACATTTTACTGATGACTTTTCAGTTTTCAATTTGTCTTTTGTTCAGTTGATGTGGAACCTATTTTCCTTTATTTAAAATATTTCTCAGTGCTTGTAAATGATTGCAAATTATTCGCTGAGCAATGTTTAATCTTTCTGCAAGTTGTTTTTGAGTTTGACACGGATCTTCATCCAATAATGCTTGTATTTGCTGGTCTTCAAATTTTTTCAGTTGACCTGGACATTCTTTATCTTTCACATTGAAATCATCATGGTTAAAGCATTTAAACCAGCGTTCACAAGTATCTTGAGATGGAGCATGTTCACCATAAGCTCCCCAAAGTATACGATAACTTTCAGCTCCCCAAAGTATACGATAAATTGCTTCAAACTAAAGTAATGAATTTAATCTTCCCCCAAATGCTCTTTTATTTTGGCATGAAATTTGACATTTTGAGCATTAAAATATCTATGATCTTAACACCTTCACTAAACTTGACATATGAAGTTTTGAAGATTGCTTTCAATACAACAAAATAGTATACAATTCAAATTACATATATATTAACATATATGTACTCCATCTATTAAAAAATCCATATTATTAAGCAGTACACCTAGTATTAGTTTTGAAAAAATTTGGATTTCTAGCTTTTGTTGTTTGCTTAAATAATGGCCTAGTTGCCACAAGATAAGGATTAAAGTTATGATGATGATTACTGATTATAATGCTGATATAATATAGTCATCTGCTATTTAGATTTGGAAAGGAAATGTAACCTTCAACACTAAAATAAGTGAATAATATCTATTCACAATTCTCTCAGGGGATAAAATGTGTGTTAAATAAAAATAACATATATGCACTTATTATTTTTCTGAATATAGACAAAGGGAATGGCCTGGTGAGGAAAGGAAGGAAAGAAGAGGGGTTAGTTTTATTCATTCATCCATTCATTAATTCAGTCAGCAAATATTAGTTGAACATCAATACAGAGAAAAACCTCTTTTGAAAATTTTATTTTATTGTTTAAAGTATTACAAATAGTAGTAGATATGTCTCTAAACCCCCTGCACATGCTTTCACCTCCTCCTGTCTTGTGTCCATTGGTTATGCTTATATGCATTCATACAAGTCCTTCGGTTGATCTCTTACCTCCCCCCACAACCATTGCCAGCCTTCCCTTTAGTTTGAAAGTCTGTTCTATGTTTCTCTGCCTCTATATCTATTTTTGTTCATCAATTTATAATGCTCTTTATTACCCATAAATGACTGAGATCATGTGGTATTTTTCTTTCGTTGCACGGTTTATTTCACTTAACATAATGCTCTCCATGTCCATCCATGCTGCTGCAAATGGTAAGAATTCCTTCTTTTTTATAGCAGTGTAGTATTCTATTGTGTAGATGTACCACGGTTTTTTAATCCACTCATCTGCTGATGGGCATTTAGGCTGTTTCCAAATCTTAGCTATTGTAAGTTGTGCTGCTATGAACATAGGGGTGCATATATCCTGTCTGATTTACATTTCTGGTTTCTTGGAATATAATCCTACAAGTGGGATTACTGGTTCAAATGGGAGTTCCATTTTTAATTTTTTGAGAATACTCCATACTGTTTTCTGCAGTACCTTCACCAGTCTGCATTCCCACAAGCAGTGAAGGAGGGTTCCTTTTTCTCCACATTCTCTCTAGCACTTGTCGTTTGTTGATTTGTTGATGATAGCCATTCTGACAGGTGTGAGGTCATACCTCATTTTTTTTTATTTGCATCTCTCAGATGATTAGTGACTTTGAGCATGTTTTCATGTGTCTCTTGGCTTTCTAAATGTCCCATTTGGAAAAGTGGCTGTTTAGGTCCATTTTTTGCCCATTTTTTATTGGATTATTTACCTTCCTTTTGTTAAGTTGTATGAATTTACTGTAAATTTTGGAGATTAAACACTTATCAGAGATAACATTGGCAAATGTGTTCTCCCATGCAGTGGGCTTTCTTGTTGTTTTGTTGATGGTTTATTTTGTTGTGAAGAAACTTTTTTATTTTAATGTAGTCCCATTTGTTTATTTGCTACAACAAATGCCTGCTATTTTGCTGCCTATGGCTTCTTCTAAGATTTTTATGGTTTCCTATCTTATGTTTAACTCCTTTACCCAGTTTGAGTTTATTTTTGTGTATGGTGTAAGTTGGTGATCTAGTTTCATTCTTTTGCAACTATCTGTCCAGTTTGCCCAACACCATTTATTGAAGGGATTGTCTTGACTCCATTGTATGCTCTTGCCTCCTTTGTCAAATATTAATTAAGCATAATGGTTTGGGTCTATTTCTGGGTTCTCTGTTCTGTTCCACTGCTCTATATGTCTGTTCTTGTGCCAGTATCAGGCAGTATTGAGAACAATGGCTTTGTAGTAATGCATGATATCTGGTATTGTGATCCATTCAAGATTGTTTTTCCTCAGGTTGCTGCAGCTTTTCGGAATCTTTTTTTTTTTATTCCATATGTAGTTTTGGAGAATTTGTTCTAAGTCTTTGAAGTATGCCACTGGTATTTTAATAGGGATTGTGTTGAATTTATAGATTGCTTTGGGTAGTTGAACATTTTAATGATGTTGATTCTACCAATCCATGAGAATGGTATAGTCTACCATTGTCTATTTATTCAGCATCCTGAAATTTTTTGAGAATAGATTGATCTTCTCTGTGGTTAAGTTTATTACTAGATATGTTATTATTTTGCAATGATAATGGGATTGCTTTTTAAATTTCTGTTTCTGTGAGTTCATTATTGATATACAGAAAAGCCATAAACTTCTGAGTGTTAATTTTGCATCCTGCAACATTGCCAAATTCATTTATTAAGTCTCTTAGTTTTTTCATGGAGTATTTGGTGGGGTATTCTACGTACAATATCATGCACGCCATCTGCAAAGAAGGACAGTTTTTCTTCTTTTCCATTTTGGATGCTTTTCATTTCTTCTTCTTGTCTGATCACAATGGCTAGTACTTCCAGTACTCTGTCAAACAGGAGTGGTGAGAATGGGCATCCCGTCTTGTTCCTGTTCTTAGGAGAAATAGTTTTAGTTTTTGCCCATTGAGTATGATGTTGGCTGTGGGTTTGTTATATATGGCTTTTATTATGTTGAGTCATGATCCTTCTGTTCCCACTTTCCTGAGAGTTTTCATCAAGAAAGGGTGTTGGATTTTATCAAATGCCTTTTATGTATCAATAGACATGATTGTATGGTTTTTATCTCTCAGTTTGTTTATGTGGTATATCACATTTATTGATTGGTAGATATTGTACCATCCTTATATCCCTGGAATAAATCCCTCTTGTTCATGGTGTATGATATTTCTAATGTAATGATGGATTTGCCTTGCTAGAATTTTATTGAGATTTTTGACATCTATGTTCATGAGGGATATTTGCCTGCAATTATTTTTCTTTGTATTATCTTTATCTGATTTTTTGTAATCTGATTTTGTTATTAGGGTAATGCTGCTTCATAGAAAAAGCTTGGAAGTGCTCCTTCCTCTTAAATTTTTGGAATAATCTGAGGAAAATAGGCCTTATTTCTTCTTTGAAAGTTTGATAAAACTCCCCTATGAGCCCTAACCAGTTTGGCACAGTGGACAGAGAGTCGGCCTGCAGACTCAAGGGTCCCAGGTTCGATTCTAGTCAAGAGCATGTTTCTTGGTTGTGGCCACATCCCAGTAGAGGGTGTGCAGGGAGTAGCTGATTGATGTTTCTCTCTCATCAATGATTCTAAATTTCTCTCTCTCTCTCTCTCTCTCTCTCTCTCTCTCTCTCTCTCTCTCTCTCCCATCCTCTAAGAAAAAAATCAATAAAATACATATTAAAAAACAAAAACAACTCCCCTGTGAAGCCATATGGTCCAAGGCTTTTGTTTATTGAAAATTTTTTGATTACTGCTTTAATTTCCTCCATAGTTATTGGCCTATTCAATTTTTTTTATTTCTCTTGGTTGAGTTTTGGAAGGTCATATTTTTCTATGAATATGTCCATTTCTTCTAGGTTGACCAGTTTGTTGGAGTAGAGTTGCTCATAGTATTTTTTTTTACAATTCTTTATATTTCTGTGAGGTCTGTTATTTCACCTGTTTCATTTCTGATTTTGTTGACTTGGGTCCTCTCTCTTTGCTTTTTGGTGAGCCTGGATAGAATTTCATCAATCTTGTCTATCCTTTCAAAGAACGAGCTGTGGGTTTTATTGATCTTTTGTATTTTTTTTGTCTCTATGTCATTTATTTCTGCTTTCATCTTCATTATTTTCTTCCTTCTGATCACACTGCGCTTTTCTTGTCACTCTCTAATTCTTTAAGTTGCAGAGTTAGATGGTTATTACAAGTTTTTCTTGATTTTTTGAGGTAGGCCTGTAATGCTATTAACTTCGCTCTCAGGATTGCTTTCACTATGTTCCAAATATATTGGATTGTTGTGTTTTAATTGTCATTTGTTTCCAGGATATCTTTTATTTCTTCTTTGATCTCTTTTGTAACCCAATCATTGTTTAATAGTATGCTATTCAGCCTCCAAGAGTTTGAATTTTTGTGGTTATTTTTACTGTAGTTGATTTCTAATTTTGTGCCATTGTGATTTGAGAAGATGCTTGATGTGATTTCAATCCTCTTGAATTTGGAGACACTTGGCCTGTGTCCCAATATGTGGTCTATCTTTGAATATGCCCCATGTGTGTTTGAGAGGAATGTATTTTGGGGTGGAATGTTCTGAAGATGTCAAGTAAATTCATCTGATATAGTGAGTGATTTAGGATTGAAGTTTCTTTGATAATTTTTGTCTAGAGTATTTATTCAGTGATGTTAATGTGTTACTAAAGTCTCCTACTATGATTGTATTTCTGCTAATCTCTCCCCTGATATATCCCCCCCCCAAATTTTTAAAAATATATTTAGGTATTCCTGTATTGGTTGCATGTTACATTGATCCCTTTAGAACTATGAAGTTGCCTTCCTTGTCTCTTGTTAATGTCTTCACTTTGATGTCTACTTTATCAGATATAAATATTGTTGCCCCAGCTTATTTTCATTTCCATTTGCCTGATATTTTTCCATCCCTTCACTTTCAGTCTGTGTGAGTCCCTTGTTCTGAGGTGGGTCTCCTCTAGATAGCATATATAGGGGTCATATTTCCTTATTCATTTAGTCACTCAATGTCTTTGATTGGAGCATTTAATCCTTTTATGCTTAATGTTATTATTGATAGGTACTTGTTTTTAGCCATTTCTGTACTTTATACCTGTGTTCCTTTCTCCCTTTCTAGTTCTTTTTTTTATAGCATTCCCTTTAGCATTTTTTATATTGCTGGCTTCATAGTGGTAAACTCCCTGAATTTTTTTTTCTGCAAAGCTCCTAATTTCCCCTTAGATTGTGAATGATAGTCTTGCTGGACAGAGTATTCTTGGATTCAATCCTTTGCTTTGCATCACTTTGTATATTTCATTCCAGTCCTTTCTAGTTTGATGTGTTTCTATTGAGAAATAATTTGATAATCTGATGAGGGATATTTTTTTATGTAACTCTTTGTCTCTCTCTTGCAGCCTTTAAGATTCTCTCTTTGTAAATAACATTTTCTATTATAATTATTATGTGCCTTGGTGTGGGTCTTTTGACATTCATCTTGCTTGGGACTCTCTGTACTTGAGTAACTTTTTTCTTCCCAATATCCAGGAAGTTTCCTGTCATTATTTCTTCAAATAGATTATTTAATCCTTGTTGCTCTTTTTGACATTTTTGGCAATCCTATTATAGATCTGTTACTCCATTTCTTGTTGTCCTAAAGCTCCCTTAGGCTCTCCTCCTGCTTTTTAATTATTTTTCCAGTTGCTGTTCAGATTGGCCTTGTTTCTATACCTTACCTTCTAACTCACTAATTCAGTCCCCTGCTACTTATAGTCTACTGTTAAAATGTTCCATAGCATTTTTGATTGTAGCTATATCAATTTTGATTTCTTTCTGATTTTTGCATAGGTTTTTTTATTTTCTTGTTCATCTAGTTTATGAACTGTACAACCATTACCCTGAATTTTTCCTGTCATGTTGCATGCCTCCATTTCATTTATTTCCTTTCTTGACAAGTCCTCTTTTTTCTTTTCTCTGGGGATTGTTTAGTTGTCTCCCCTTTCTAACTATCACCAGAAGATCCAATCACTGAGTATAGAGTGAGCTTCATGCAACCTAAGTATTACTGAAGAGCTCCAACCCCAAGATGTGTGGCTGCTGTGGGTTGGTGGGAGCCACCCTTGCCCAGGATCTGAGTCACCAGTGCTCAGTGTGGCCTTGTGTATGCACCTAGAATCAGGGACCCTGCCTGTACTGTGCATAAAATAGACCCTGCTGGTGTGTGCTGAAAATCAGAGTTCCCTAGCACATGCCAGGAGTCAGTGGCCCCATGTGCCTATGCCAAGAATCGTGTATCAGTGTCTCTATTGCTTAATGTGGACTCACATTGAGAATCAAGGTCCCTCTGTGCACATGCACTGTGAATTGGAGTCACTGGCTCTTAGAGTGCATGCACTGGGAATCAGGGATCCTGTGTGTGCCTGATGAGAAACAGAGTCAAGTCACTGGTGCTCAGTGCAGCCTCTCATGTGGAGAGTCAGGACACCTAGTCTGCTTGGGGGACTGGATTGCACAACCACTCTGTGTTGTTGGGAGGTCTATTACTGCACTACGCGAAATAGGCTTCCATGTGCACTTGGCCAGAATCTAAGTCAGGTGGCACAGCTGTCCTGTGTGGGCCTGGGGTCTGGTCACACAAGTGCACTCTGTGAGTAACAGACTCCCTATTTCCATGTGTCAAGACTCCATATTAGGTAGCACAGCCATCTTGTGAGGGTGTGGGGTCAAGTCTCATGAGTGCGTGCTGCAGGGAACAAACTCCTGGTATCCATGTGCCAGGCTCAAAGTCAGGTAGTGAAGCTGCCCTTTGTGGACAGGGGTCCTGCTTTCATGGAGCGGGTCTAGCAGTTCCTATGTCACTGCAATGAGCTGGAGGGAGGGATGAGCTCTATGACTCACAGAAATCTGGGGCTGGGATGCCTGGAGAATTGGTGTCTGTGAGTCTATAGCTGTGGTCACAGGTCTTTTATTGAGTAGCTGTAGGGTCCTGGTTTTCATCTGAGACCAGATTGGGTGGTGGTGAGGTTAGGATCCTAGTCTCAAGCAGTTCTGTTCTTCAAGATGCCATTGTTTCTGTGCCAGCGGTGCCCACCCTAGAGTGTTTGCTGTGGCATGGGGTTTCACCATCTAAGACTGCCTGGTTTGGCAGCCCAAAGAAGACCTGCAGGATCTAACTGGCTCTCTCTCTCTCATTCTCTCTCTCTCTCTCTCTCTCTCTCTCTCTCTCTCTCTCTCTCTCTCTCTCTCTCTCTCTCTTTCACACACACACACACACACACACACACACACACACACACACATACACACAAACACACACATACCCCACAAGTCCACACACTCCTCTATTGCTCCCTCACTCTCTCACACACTCTCCCTCCACACCTTCTTGCTAATGCCATCTTTTTCTCCCCAGAAATTCTTCAAAGAAAAACCTCTTGATTTTAGTCTGGGATCCCTTTTTTTCTGCTTCTGCTTGGGCAATACTACTAGAAAATTAATGGTGCTACTAAGAGGAATCCAGAGAAATAGTTGCTACAGGCAGCAGTGACTGGAGAAGCAAGAGGAAACAGCATTACTGACTGCAAAGAAGCAGTTATCTGAAATTTCTTATAACACTTGTGTAGATTTATTAAGATAAAAATATCTTTATGTCATAGTCATAAGAGTAACAGCTCTTTCAAAAAACAGAGGCTTCTGCAGCTGTTTAAAAAGATCATGAATGCCTTTCATGAGTGTTTATTGATTTTGAACTGTGATAAGACTTTTATTTTTTAAATTTTATTTACAATATAACTTATATTTAATAGTAGTACATATGTTTTCCTCCCCCCCAATTTCCTCCCCCCAGCCTCCCCTACACCCCAGCACATGTCCCCACCTGCCTCCCTCCCCACCCCAGAGTCTTTCATTCATTGGTTATGCTCATATGTATGCATACAAGTCCTTTGGTTGATCTCCCCCAGCATCTGCCTCCCCTCCACTCCAGCCTTCCCCCTGTAGCTTGACAGCCTGTTTGAGGCCACCCTGCCTCTATATCAATCACTCTCCCCTGTTTCTTTTCTTCAAAAATATCTTGCCTCTGCTTACTGAAAACAAACGTATAAGAGCAAAAAAAGTTTGAGTGTCAGTTTCAATGTCCAACTGTTCTGAGTCCCAGTTTCAATGTCAAATAGTTCTTCATGTGTACATGTCAGCAATGGTATCCAGATGGCGGACACATCGTGGCAATGCAAGATCCATCCTCTCTGGTATGTTCCTGGGCCGCCTGCAGCCACGCACAGCTGCCGACTGCTAGCATGGCAAGGTGTCATCAGCGTCCGCCATCTCTGGACCGTCATTGTGGATGGAACAGGCCCGTCAGTTCCTCACTGTCGCAGGAACCCACATGGTCTTGGAGTTGTTCTCTGCAAACACACAAACACATTCTCAACCAAAGGTTAACAAAGGGATCCTCTCTGCAAAATAGACTTGGGATTCTTTTTATTTTTGCCTAAATGATTTTCCTTTGGCTTATTTTGACACCATGTTTTTTTGTTTGTTTGTTTGTTTGTTTGTTTTTTGTTTTTGTTTTTTTTGTTTGTTTTTTTTTATGGGTGTCCTGCAGCTGGTTTTAAAAATTGAATTTTCTTTTCTGGAGTAAGAATTTTCTACATGTATTTTACTTATAGGATATTTTTTCTTACATGATATTACCTCATTGTCCCCCACGCCCCTTTTTTTGGTTAATAGGGGCTTTTGGAAATTTTATCTTGCAGTCTTGGTAATTTTAAATTTTAATTTTTGCATACAAATATTTCTACTTTAGGTTCTTTGGATGTTAGGCAATTTTGCAGTGAGATGAACTACTAATAGATAATTTAGTTAATGTTTTAGGAAAAGCTTTTTGTCCAGTACAGTTAGATTTTCTTGAGTATTCACTTATTTCACTTGGCCAATTTAAATTAATCTGAAAATTTGATTACTATTTTACTGTCAATTTTAATACTCAAGCAGAAATCTTAGTTTACCCAGTAAATACTTGTGGAAAGGAATATTTGCATTTTTGAATAGGTCCTCAGAATTCCTTGTAATAAATTAAATTTGGATATAGGGCAGCTATTGCTGGCCGAGTCTCTGTCTACCACCTGGGTGCCGGTGTGAGTTGTGCGTGGGAGGCATAGCAGCTGTGGGGGTAGGAGACCTCCCTCAGGAGGGGTGAGAATTCAAGCCCCTGAAAGGTTTGTGGATGAGGGTCTGTGCCCCACCTCTGTTGATCTTTTAGTTCTCTCCTGCAAATGTGCCTGTCTTAGGTTGTTCCTTCACTGAGGAATCTTACCCGTCTCTGGCTAACCAGCCATCCTCCGGGGCCAAACAGGGTGATGTGAGGTTCAGTCCTGTCTCCTTTGTCGTCTATGCCCCCGTGGCCTCCACGTCCAGCACCTGCCATGGGGTCCCCTTGCCTGCTGGCGGGGTCCCGGTACTGATGAAACATCTCAGGTGACCCAGGTTTCTTCTCCAGAGAGGGCCCAGCTCACGCCACTGGTCGAGAGACAGATCCATGGTGCCAACTGCCCAGAGACTTCAGCCACAGCTTGAACTGAAAGTTCACGCATCAGCTGTGTGTAGTTGGATAATAAGAAGAGGGTCCCTCTTGGCAAAAGGGCCAGAGGGGCCAATATAGAATGCTCGGATGCCTTCCCAGTGCCTTAATCCCTTCTGAAAGGGATTTCCTATCCTTTCTTTAAGTTGCTGCCCAACATTGAAAGAATTAGTTTGTAAGTTTATTTGGGATAATTGTATAATATGCTGTTGTCAAATACCAAATATCATAATGACATTGTAGAATAATATCATGTAAGGGTATTGTGGTGTCACGGGAGGTTAAGGAGGGCATAGCCTAAGAACTGGTGTCCATAAGAGATGACATGCTCTAGGCCATGTTAATTCAATCTCAAGCTAGCTGGCAATTTTTTTTATAACTTTATATAAACTTTGGCAGGGATGTAAAAACACAAATCACTTACCTTAGTTCAAGCATTCAAATATATTGACTTTCTCCCTTTCTCCCACCACCTGCCACTTACCCTGAGGTTTGACATTTTAATGGACTTTTCTCAGTCTCTGGATCCATTCTTGTTCATCAGTCTGTGTCATTCATTATATTCCTCAAATGAGTGAGATCATGTGATATTTGTCTTTCTCTGCCTGGCTAATTTCACTTAGCATAATGCTCTCTAATTCCATCCATGTTGTTACAAATGGTAGGAGCTCTTTCTTTTTTAGCGCAGCATAGTATTCCATTGTGTAGATATACCACAGTTTTTTAATCCACTCATCTGCTGATGGGCACTTAGGCTGTTTCCAAGTCTTATCTATGATAAATTGTGCTGCTATGAACATAGGGGTACATGTATCCTTTCTAATTCGCCTTTCTAGTTTCTTGGGGTATGTTCCTGGAAGTGGGATCACTGGGTTGAATGGGAGCTCCATTTTTAGTTTTTTGAAGAAACTCCATACTGTTCTCCACAGTGTCTGCACTAGTCTACAATCCCACCAACAGTGCAGGACAGTTTCTTTTTCTCTGCATCCTCGCCAGCTCTTGTCATTTGTTGATTTGTTGATGTAAGCCATTCTGCCAGGTGTGAGATGGTACCGCATAGTCGTTTTGATTTGCATCTCTCGGATAATTAGTGACTTTGAGCAAGTTTTCATATGTCTCTGGGCCTTCCTTTTGTCTTCTTTAGAAAAGGTTCTATTTAGGTCTGTTGCCCATTTTTTTATTGGGTCATTTGTCATCCTTTTATTGAGTTGTGTGAGTTGCCTATAGATGCTTGAGATTAAACTTTTATCACTGATAACATTTGCAAATATGTTCTCCCATACAGTGGGTTTTCTTGTTGTTTTGTTGATGGTTTCTTTAGCTGTGCAAAAGCTTTTTATTTTGATGTAGTCCCATTTGTTTATTCTGTCTTTAGCTTCCATTGTCCTAGGAGCAGTATCATCAAAGAAGTTCTTTTGGCATATGTCTGAGATTTTATTTCCTGTAGCTTCCTCTAATGTTTTTATGGTTTCCTGTCTTACGTTTAAGTCCTGTATCCATTTGGAGTTTATTTTTGTGTATGGTGTAAGTTGGTGGTCTAGTTTCATTTTTTTGCATGTATCTATCCAATTGTCCCAACACCATTTATTGAAGAGACTATCTTGATGCCATTTTATGTTCATGCCTCCTTTGTCAAATATTAATTGAGCATAGTGGTTTGGGTTGATATCTGGATTCTCTATTCTATTCCATTGATCTGTATGTCTATTCTTGTGCCAGTACCAGGCTGTTTTGAGAACAGTAGCTTTGTAATACAGCTCGAAATCTGGTATGGAAATCCCACCGACTTTGTGCTTCTTTCTCAGGATTGCTGTGGCTATCCGGGGCCTTTTTTTATTTCAGATGAATTTTTGGAGAGTTCTTTCTAGGTCTGTGAAGTATGCCATTGGTATTTTAATGGGGAGTGCATTAAATTTATAGATTTCTTTGGGTAGTATGGACATTTTAATTATGTTGATTCTCCCAATCCATGAACATGGTATGTTGTTCCATCTATTTACATCTTCCTCTATCTCTTTTTTTAGTGTCCTGTAGTTTTCTGCGAATAGGTCTTTTACCTCCTTAGTTAAGTTTATTCCTAGGTATCTTAATTTTTTTGGTGTGATGGTAAATGGGGTTGATTTTTGAGTCTCCCTTTCTGTAAGTTCATTATTGGTGTATAGGAATGCCATAGATTTCTTGGCATTGATTTTGTAGCCTGCTACATTGCTGAACTCATTTATTAAGTCTATTAGCTTTTTATGGAGTCTTTCAGGTTTTTTATGTACAATCTCATGTCATCTGCAAATAAGGATAGCTTTACTTCTTCTTTTCCAATTTGGATGCCTTTTATTTCTTCTTCTTGTCTAATTTCAATGGCTAATACTTCCAGTACTTTGTTGAATAGGAGTGGTGAGAGTGGGCAGCCCTGTCTTGTTCCTATTCTTAAGGGAAATGGTTGTAGTTTTTGCCCATTGAGTATGATGTTTGCTGTGGGTTTATCATATATGGCTTTTATTATGTTGAGGTATGATCCTTCTATTCCTACCTTGTTGAGAGTTTTTATCAAGAAAGGGTGTTGGATTTTGTCAAATACCTTTTCTGCATCAATTGATATGACTATGTGATTTTTATCTCTCAATTTGTTAATTTGATGTATCACATTTATTGATTTGCGGATATTGTACCATCCTTGCATTCCTGGGATAAATCCTACTTGGTCATGTTGTATGATCTTTCTGATGTACTGCTGGATCCGATTTGCTAGAATTTTATTGAGGATTTTGGCATCTATATTCATGAGGGATATTGGCCTGTAATTCTCTTTCATTGTGTCATCTTTATCTGGTTTTGGTATTAGGGTGATGTTAGCTTCATAGAAGGAGTTTGGAAGTGTTCCATCCTCTTGAATTTTCTGGAATAGTATGAGGAGTATAGGTTTTAGTTCTTCCTTGAATGTTTGGTAAAACTCCCCTGTGAAGCCGTCTGGCCCTGGGCTTTTGTTTGCCGGAAGCTTTATGATGACTGCTTCAATTTCTTCCACAGTTATTGGTCTATTGCGTTGTTTAGATTCTTCCTGATTGAGTTTTGGGAGGTTATATTTTTCCAGAAATATATCAATTTCCTCCAGATTGTCCAGTTTGTTGGAGTAAAGTTGTTCATAGTAATTTTTAACAATCCTTTGTATTTCAATGGGGTCTGTTGTTATTTCACCTCTTTCATTTCTGATTTTATTTATTAGGGTCCTCTCTCTTTGCTTCTTGGTGAGTCTGGCTAGACGTTCATCAATCTTGTTTAATCTTTCAAAGAACCAGCTTTTGGTTTTGTTGATCTTCCGTATTGTTTCTTTGGTCTCTATGTCATTTATTTCTGCTCTGATCTTTATTTCCTTCCTTCTGCTTACACTGGGCTTTTCTTGTTGCTTTCTTTCTAACTCTTTGAGTTGTTGGGTTAGATAATTTATTGCCGCTGTTCCTAGTTTTTTGCAGTAGAATTGTAGAGCTATGAACTTCCCTTTCAGAACTGCTTTCACTGTGTCCCATAGATTTTGGATTGTTGTGCTGTTGTTGTCATTTGTTTCCATGATGTTTTCTATCTCTTCCTTGATCTCCATAGTAACCCAGTCATAGTTTAATAGTATGCTGTTTAGTCTCCATGTGTTTGATTTCTATGGGTTGTTTCTATTGTAGTTGATTTCTAGCTTTATGCCCTTGTGATGTGAGAATGTGTTTGATATGACTTCTATCTTCTTGAATTTGGAGAGACTTTGCCTATGACCCAACACATGGTCTATCTTTGAGAATGACCCATGGGCACTTGAAAAGAATGTATATTCTGTGGCTTTGGGGTGAAATGATCTGAAGATGTCAATTAATTCCTTCTGGTCTAGTGATTCATTGAGGATTGATGTTTCTTTACTGATTTTTTGTTTAGAGGATTTGTCCAATGGTGATAGTGGGGTATTAAAATCTCCTACTATGATAGTATTGCTGTCTATCTCTCCCTTGATATCCTCTAGGAGTTTTAGTATGTATTTGGGTGCTCTTATATTGGGTGCATATAGGTTTACCAGAGTTATTTCTTCTTGTTGGATTGCTCCCTTTAGTATTATGTAGCGGCCTTCTTTATCTCTTGTTACATCCTTCACTTTGAGATCTAATTTGTCGGATATAAGTATTGCTACCCCAGCTTTTTTCCATTTCCATTCGCCTGAAGAACCTTTTTCCATCCTTTCACCCGCTGTCTGTGTGCATCTTTTTTTTGGAGGTGGGTTTCTTCTAGACAGCAGATATATGGGTCGTCTTTTCTTATCCAGTCTATTACCCTTTGTCTTTTGATTGGAGCATTTAAACCATTTACATTTAAAGTAATTATTGATAGATAGTTATTTGTAGCCATTTTTTTCTTTGCCCCTATGTTCTTTCATGGCTTCCTATTGCTTTTCACAGCAGACCCTTTATCATTTCTTGCATTGCTGGATTTGGTGGTAATGTATTCCCTTAGACCTTTTTGTCTGTGAAGCTCCTGATTTGACCTTCAATTTTTATTGATAGCCTTGCTGGGTACAGTATTCTAGGATTCAGATCCTTTCTTTGCATAACTTTGTATATTTCATTCCAATCCCTTCTGGCCTGATAAGTCTCTGTTGAGAAATCACTTGCTAATCTGATGGGGGTTCCTTTGTAGGTGACTTTCTGTCTGTCTCTGGCAGCTTTTAGGATTCTCACTTTGTCGTTGATGTTTGCCAATTTAATTATAACATGCCTTGGTGTAGGTCTTTTGGGGTTTAATTTGCTTGGAACTCTGTGAGCTCCTTGGATTTGTGTGGGTTTTTCTTTCCTATATCAGGGAAGTTTTCTGCTATTATTTCTTCCAACAGGTTTTCTATTCCTTGCTCAGTTTCCTTTCCCTCTGGAAGCCCTATTATACGTATGTTGTTTTGTTTCATATTGTCCCAAAGTTCCCTTAGGCTCTCCTCCTGCTTTTTAATTTTTTTTTCTAGAAGCTGCTCTACTTGGGTGTTTTTTCCTACCTTGTCTTCCAGCTCACTGATGCGGTCCTCTGCTTCATCTAGTCTACTTCTGATACTTTCTATGGAGTTCTTTACCTCAGCAATGTCACTTTTCATTTCTTCTTGGGTCTTCTTCATTTCTTCATAATTCTTCTTCATTTCTTCATAGTTCTTCTTCAGTTCTTCCTGGCTCTTCTTCATTTCCTCTTGATTCCTCTTCAATTCCTCATGGTTCTTACTTGTATTGGCTTCTGTTCTCTTCATCCACCCTATGACCATTTCTCTGAACTCTCCCTCTGACAGGTTGTTTGCTTCCATTTCGGTTACCTCTTTTTCTGGTGAGGCTTGCTTTTCTTTCATTGGTGGGCTATTTCTTTGTCTCCCCATTGTGTTTCTTCTCTGTGTGTCTTGTTATGTAGTTCTCACTCTCCTGTGTTGATTTATAGGCTCAGACTACAACACAACCTGGTGCAGCACACCAGGCACAGAAGAAGAATGTATTCACAGTATTGGTAACTCCAAATTAAAAGTGATTGCCAGAGGAAGGTAAATTAGGTGATAGGTGGGGTAAGAGAGAGTAAGAGAAAACACACTCGCACACACAAAATAAAGAAAGAAAGATCGAAAGAAAGAAAGAAAGAGAAAGAAAGAAGGAAAGAAAGAAAGAAAGAAAGGAAGGAAGGAAGGAAGGAAGGAAGAAAGAAAGAAAGAAAGAAAGAAAGAAAGAAAGAAAGAAAGAAAGAAAGAAAGAAAGAAAGAAAGAAAGAAAGAAAGGAAGAAAGAAAAAAGGGGAATGTCAAAATAAAGTTGGGAAAAGGGAAAGGAGTAAAAAAAAGGAAAAGGGAGTAAACTATAAATATGGGTTGGAACCTCCCAGAGGATCGCCACTAATCCCAGCAAAAGCCAGCAACGAGTACCTGGAGACTGATAGAAACTACATACAACAACTAATATCAAGGGAGGTTAGGGAACACAGAAGCTTAAATTTCTCAAAAAACAATGTAAACATCACCAATACACAAAACAATGCCAACTCCCGCCCCACACAACAAATTAAAAGGAAAGAATAACCAAACCAATCTCACAAATATGCATAAAATATAAACAACATCAGCAGGACCGAGAGAAAAACATTTTAGGGTAGTGAAGTCGGAGAAGCATTAGATGTGTATGGACTTGGAGCATGTGGTTGGAGATTGGATATAAAAGTGGGGTGAAATTTTAACAGGGGCTAAAAAGAGAGAATAAGGAAAATCTAAACCAGAAAACATGTAAGGGGAATAAGACACTAACTAAGGAAAGGTTAGCAAGAGAGTGCTGGCATAAGGGGGTAGTTGAAGTAGGTTAAATAGATACTAAAGGGTAGAATAAAAAAGACTATATATCACTAATCTCTGAGTAGAATAAAGATGGAATAAAATGGCACTTAAAAATTTAAATAGTAGAAATAAAATTGATTCCTTGATTTGTGTTACACAAGAGACAATTTATGATTCAGCCCCTAGGTGGCAGTGTTTCTGGATTGACCTCCGGGTCTATTGGTCCTCTCTAGCCTGGTCTAAAATCCCGCTATGTCTATGGTATTTACTACTGATTTGTGGAAATAGGCTACCCCAGAGCTGCCTCTCTTAATTGTGAGGACCTGTTCTGATCCCCAGCGTCAGAAAAACAGCTCGCCCCTGTGGTCTCCCAGGTTATCCCCCACCAGGGGATCCCCCCTTCCTCGTTCAGTGCTGAGAAATTCGGATTTAGAGAGGACCAACGCAGGCGCAGGAACTCAAGTCCTGCTTGTATGTTTGCGCGAAACCCTTTCTCCCCTTGGGTTTGGCAGCCCGCTCCCTCCCAAAACTGCCAGGCTGGCCCTCTCCTTCAGGTCCAAATGTGTCGCCCTCTATGTATCCCCCCTCCTGTCACCAGCTCCGAGGACCCACTTCCACGTTTGCCGGCTCCAACAGCTGCGGGTTTTCCTCTTTTTTCGCCAGACACGAATCTCCCTGTGTTACCAGCTCCCTTAACCCCTGGAGAAACCTGAACTTTCCGTGGCTGAGCACAGGTTTCCTCGGAGTCTGCTTCTTCACCAACTAGGAATCGATGTTGGGGAGGAAGTGGTAGTCTCAGACGCCAAGTGGGTACCGCAACTGTAAACTTTTTAGGCTCTTCCCCTTTAAGATGGCGCAGCCGCCTCTGATCCAGGCTCCTGGAGAGAACCCAGCCGCACGGAGCCGCTCCGTTAAGGGCGGCTAATCTGGCAGTCCCCCCCCTTCTCCCAAAGCCCTGCTGTCCCCCCACTCGCCAACAAACACTCCTCCCGCGACCCTCAGCTGCTCACCCTGTCTACCCCGGGACACAAATGATTACACGTCCTTCTGACCCGCTGCCATCTTTTTTCCTGTGACAAGACTTTTAAATGTAAATGAAAAAGACATCACAGGAATGGTGACATTAGAGCCCCTTGGCCTCTCCTCTTGAAATGTCAACAAGTTAACCAACTATAATTCAACAGATAAATCCTCACTCAACACAGATGCACACCTGAGAGACCAGTTCATTGAAACATCTAAAGGTGGGCAACCAGGAACAAATGGGGAGACAAGAAGGGAAGAAAGTACAGACAACCCACAGACACAGCTCTGCAGCCTGGAGCTCACAGCTCAGCCAGGAGAGGAGAGAAAGCTAGTGATAGCAGGTATTTGCTTTGGTGGGGAGGAACAGAGAACTGTTACGGAGGGAGGGTGCAGCCCAGTAGGGCAAGTAGTGAGGGAGCAAAAATATCTGAGTCAACAGATTCTTGACAAAGCATTGGTTTCTCCATGCAGATCTCCCCTGTCAGGTTGGCGGTGGTGTTTCAGACAAATAAATAGAACCCCTGAACCTTGGTACCACTTGTACTCCCAAAACTTGCCTCCTCTTGCCCTGGGAGTTGGGTCCAGGAGCATATTATCTGTCGAGCAAGAGCTATTGTAGTAGAAAATTTCCCTCTGTTACTGACCCCCATGCCATTTTTTTGAAGAAATAGATTGAGAAATATTCAGATATGTATGAAACCACAAAAGAATCCAAATAGCTAATGCAGTCCTGAGAAGAAAGAATGAAACTGGAGGTATCACACTACCTGACTTCAAATTATACTGCAGAGCTATAATAATCAAAACAGCATGGTATTGGCTGAGAAACAGGCACACCAATCAGTAGAAGAGAATAGAAAACCCAGCTATAAAACTACATGTATATGTAAGAGCCAGAAAAACACAATGGAGTAAAAGTAGTCTCTTCAATAAATAGTGCTGGGAAAACTGGAAAGCCATGTAAATGAATAAATTGAATTACAGTTTGTCACCATGTACAAAAATTAGTTCCAAATAGATCAAAGACCTAAATATAAAACTAGAAACAATAAGATAAATAGAATAAAATTTAGACACCAAAGTTATGGGCCGTGGTAGTAGAGAATATTTTAAGAATTTCACATCAAAGGAAAGGGAATAAAGACAAAAAATTAAAGACTGAGACTATATCAAACTAAAATGCTTCTGCACAGGAAAAGAAACCAACAAAATAAAGAGGCAGCCAACCAAATGGGAGATGACATTTACAAACAGTAGCTCTGACAAAGGTTTAACTTCCAAACTATATAAAGAACTCATAAAACTCAACACAAAACAAATAAACAAAACAGTTAAAAAGTTGGCAGAGCACCTGAAAATACACCTTTCCCAAGAAGACAGACAAATGGCCAATACATATATGAAATGATGTTCAACATCACTAGCAATTAGGTAAATTCAAATAAAAACTACAATGACATACCATCTCACACCTGTTAGAGTGACAGTTATCAACAAGATAAGTAATAACAAGTATTGGAGAGGTGATAGAGAAAAGGGAAACCTCATTCACTGCTGGTGGGAATGTAGACTGGTACAACTACTATGGAAAGCTGTCTAAAATTCCTCAAAAATTAAGAGTAGAGCTACCTGTGACCCAGCAATCCCTCTCCTGGTTATATACCCAAAAAACTCGAAATTATGTATTTGCAAAGATAAATGCACCTTCATGTCCATTGTAGCATTGTTCAGAGTGGCCAAAATCTGGAAACAACTCAAGTGACCTGTTATAGAGGACTGGATAAAGAAGATTTGGTACATACTGGTATACAAAATGGAATAGTACTCAGCCACAAGAAAGGATGAAATAGACCATTTGCAACAACATGGATTGATCTTGAGAACATTATGCTAAGTGAAATAAGTCAATCAGAGAAAGCTGAGAACTATATGAGTTCACTCATAAATGGGATATGAAACTGAAACTCATGAACACAAACAGTAGTGTGGTGTTTGCCAGGGGGCAGAAGGTGGAGGGAGAAGGAGATCTTAATATATGGTGACAGGAGAAGATTTGACTTTATGTGGTGATCACATAGTGAAATATACAGATCTTGTAACACAGAAACCCACACCTGAAACCTATATGGTCATGTCAGCCAATGCTACCCCAATAAATTTAATAAATAAAAAATGCTGATGCAATATTTTAGATGTCATATGCTCCCATATGGCCCCAACAAATGAACCTCAAAGCATCTATTACATATGTTATAGTGGATGTTTAAAAGCTTTTAGGTTACACTATAATGTTGATATAATAATATGCACTCCTGAGCATTTGGCATAAAGTTGATGTTTTTCAGAAATCATCTAAAAGTAGCTACCTTGTTTATTATTTCACTCATATGTGGAATATAAAACTGAAACTCACTGCTTTGGCCAGTGAGGCTCAGTTGCTTGGAATGTAGTCCCATACACCAAAAGGTAGTGAGTTCAATTCTAGGTCAGAGCACATACCCAGATTGTGGGAAACACCACTAATTACCCTTCTTTTCCCCTGATTTCTGTTTCTCTCTTGCTTTCAAGAACCAATGTTAGTACTGTTTCTGATTTCCTGTGTGGATTTCTTCTTCTGTTGAGTCCTTTCCCCTCTCCAACATATGTTTGATACTTTTGGAGCATTCTTCTTTTTTTTGACAGTATTCCAGATGTACCCTATTTCCCTCCCACCAACTTTGTCCCCATCCACTCACACACACCCCATCCTCATCACATTGTTTTCTATGTACATAGGCTATGCATGTATTAATATATGTACTTTGGCTAATCTCTTCCAGTTCCCCCACCCCTTTCCCTCTGAGATCTGTCATTGTGTTCCATGTATTTATGCCTTGGTCAGTTTATTGTCATTAGATTCCACATAGAAAGAACCTTTGATGAACCAGACAGAAATACCTATTTTTTTTGTTTGTATTGTAGTGAAAATTACTTGTATTCCCAATTTTAATTTATTTTGCTTTGCTAAACTCCTGTACAGCCCATTGATTTCTCTTCAGATTGTTTTGGACTCGACACATATTCTTTTGGTCATTAAGTTGGTTTTTCATGCATTTACTTTATTTCTTAAATGTATTACTTCTTCCTGTTTTGTCCAAGTATCTGGGTGGTGGGTGGATTACCTGGCCTTATTAACTATGACCTCACTACAGTGTAGTCAATGAGCCCCTCATCCTTGGTTATCTTATGAAGTCTTATTATATTCCACACAATTTTCCATCTATGGAATATCTGGATAAATATTAAGGGAAAGGATGGGGGTTTCTAGAAATATTTTTAAGGATGAGGATTTCTAGAAAAATTCTTTTTAAAACTTTTATTGAAGTTATTTTGGTAAATAACATCATATAAATTTAGGGTGTACAGCACTGTAATTAAGATCTGTATATTCCATTGTGTACTCATCACCAATAGTCAAGTTTCCATCCATTACCATATATTTGACCCCTTTTACTGATCTCACACTACCTAGTCCCCTTCAACTGTGGTAATCACCATTCTGTTGTCTATATCTATGAGGTTGTTTATCTTTTGTTTTGTATTAGACTCTTCACCACTCCTTTTTTCTGCCTCACTACCCCAAGCCCCATCTTCAAAGGTACCTATCTCTTTAACATATGTGCATTTCAGGAGTTTCATGGGAGAAAATAGGCTTGTTTCTTGTTGATTTTCTGACATGATTTAAGTTTTAAATTTCTTCAGTTATGTCAGTTACTATTTATTCATTTGTTTTATACCTTCCAAAATTCTGTCGACATTTTTTGATTGCTATAATATTTCTTGTTATGTGTGTGAATGCTCATTTATTGTCAATTTAGTAGGCTTTTAGAGGGAAGATAAGGGGAAAAGTGTATGTTTCCTGGCAAGTAAAGTATGTTTCAATTTCATATTAGGTAGCCAAGTTTATCAGACTTTTATATACTAAAATTACTTGTATTCCCAATTTTAATGACCAAAACACAAATCATAGATTAAACTGTCATTTAAACTACACTTGTATAATGATTATTCACAAATGTCCATTGTTTCTCTATTGGTTATGATACACAGTTTTGTCTAAGACTGTGGCCTTGAATTTGTTGTCCAGTTCATGCAGATTTTGAGTTTGGAGCAGATTATATAAAGGTTTGGGAGTGATTAATGAATAAAAATGATTTGTTACACCAGGATTTTTATGTTCTTCAGTTCCTTTCCCACATCCTATGATAAGTTCCCCAGGAAGCAATCAATATGTTTTTCCCATCTTCAATGATTAGACTAATGAGCAAGAGGTTCAATAAAAGTGAGAATTGTATTGATCATACCAGTCTGTCCAAAGACATAGGATCTTTGATATATGGTTCTCAGTTTAATTCTAAAGAAAGCAAGTGGTACTTTGGGATCTTGTCTTTTCTGATATTTTACTTTTTCCTAATTCAGTTAGTGAAACAGGGTTGGAGATGGGAAATACACAGTTGTAGGGAAATTCCCCTAACACCATTTTGGGAATGCTTGATATTTAAACAATTTGCTTTTAAGTCAATTGCTTTGAAATCCTATCAGTTAAAGAGAAGTGCTAAAGAAGATATAATCTTGTGAGTGGAGAATTATCAAGAATTTGATTATTATAAAAATGAATATGTAAAGTAAGAGCAATTTTGGAGTTGTAACCCTTTATTATTAGAAATAACACAATTTTTAAACTTTAAAATAGAATCAGGTAAAACAACAACAATGACAACAAAAAAAAAAAACAAACAAAAAAACAAGATCTTTTAAGGAAGGAAAGCCCAAAGACTGAGAAAAGGATATGATTAATTTGTAAAATCATAAAAAGTTAGGGTAGAGGAATATATGTTTTATTCTTTAAGTCTATTGATTCCATTACCAGTCCAAAACACATTCAAGTCTCAAAAGAGTACATTTACAACAAATGACACTAAATCATTAAGAAGAATAAATGCAATAATCAAATATAAGTCCACTTATTTAACCAATTTTTATTGAGTCTCTAACTCTAGCTAGGCATTAAATCCGGCCAGGTTGGCAATAAAAAAAAATGAATCACGGAATAGATAAATGAGTAAGGCATGTAAACACCTGAGTGAAAAACAGTGTGATTAGTGCTAGGGTAGTGTCTACAAATAGCTATCTATAATGGTGGCACAAAGAATGTCAAATAGGTTATGAAGTCTTAATAATGGAGTAGAAGATTTAGCTAGATCATAAAATATTTGTGGAACTTTTGCAGGCAGAAAAACCAAGGAAGGGAATTTAATGGCTAAGGGATAATATTTATAAACACATGAATGTATAAAATACCATATCAACGTCAGCACCACTAGTAATTCTCATTGACTGGTACATAGGGTTTGAGGAAACAAGTAGCATATTAGTTTTCTATTGTTTAGCAAAAGCACACAAAATCAGCAGCTTAAAACAACACACCTTTATTGTTATCACAGTTTCTGTAGGGCTGAAGTTGTTACAGCCTAACTGGGTTCTCTACTTTGCATATCACAAAGCTATACTCAAGTTGCTTTTATCTGGATCTCAGGAGTGTTTACAACATCAGATTGTTGGCAGAAAATTTTTGTGAGGCTGTAGAATCCATGGTAATTTGATCCTTCAGTGTTAGCAACAAGGAGTCTCAGCTGTTTTAAATATCTCATGTTAGGAAAGGACTAAATTCACTTGCAAAACTCACCTGATTAGGCCAGGCACATCCATAGCACTATTTTTTTATTTTTTTTAAAATTTAATCTTTATTGTTCAGTTTATTAATTACATTGTTCTCCCTTTTTCCGCCCTATAGCTCCTCTCCACCCAGTATCTATCCAACCCTCCGCCCTCAACTGTCCCCCCACTGTCCTCTCCCATAGGTGTATGATTTTTGTCCAGTCTCTTGCTGCACATCCCACACCCCTTTTCTCCCCAAGAATTGTCAGTCCATTCCCTCTCTATGTCCGTGATTCTGTTACATTCACCTGTTCATCAGCTTATTAATTCACTTGCTTTTTAGATTCATTTGTTGATAGATGTGTATTTGTTGTTCGTAATTTACACTTTTATCTTTTTCTTCTTCCTCTTCTTAAAGAATATCTTTCAACATTTCATATAATATTGGTTTGGTGGTGATGAACTCCTTTAGCTTTTTCTTATCTGCGAAGCACTTTATCTGACCTTCAATTCTGAATGATAGCTTTACTGGGTAGAATAATCTTGATTGTAGATTCTTGCTATTCATCACTTTGAATATTTCTTGCCACTCCCATCTGGCCTGCATCGTTTCTGTTGAGAAATCTGCTGACAATCATATGGGTGCTCCCTTATAGGTAACTGTTTTTCTCTTGCTGCTTTTAATATTCTCTCTTTATCTTTTGCTCTTGGCATTTTAATTAAGATGTGTCTTGGTGTGGTCCTCTTTGGATTCCTATAGTTTGGGGTTCTGTGTGCTTCTTGGACTCCTAAGTCAATTTCTTTCACCAGGTGTGGGAAGTTTTCAGTCACTGTTTCTTCAAATAGATTTTCATTGTCTTGCTCTCTCTCTTTTTCTGGCACCCCTATAATTCGTATGTTGGTATGCTTGAGGTTGTCCCAGAGGCCCCTTACACTATCTTCAATTTTTTGGATTATTTGGCTTCTTGCTTTTCTGGCTGAATGGATTTTGCCTCTTTGTATTTCAAATCTTTGACTTGGTTCTTGCAGTCCTCCAGACTGCTTTTAGGCCTTTGTATATATTTTTTTTATTTCAGTCAGTGTATGCTTAATTTCTAGTTGGTCCTTTTTCATATCCTTGAGGGTCTCATTCATATCTTCATAGGTCTCATTCATTTCCTCGTAGGTCTTGTTCATTTCCTTATAGGTCTCATTAAGTTCATCGGCCTTTTCTAGGAGCCTCTTGGAAAACCTTATAACTGTGGTTTTGAACTATATGTCTAGTTGTCTTTTTTCCTCAATTTCTTTCACATCTGATTTCTTTCCATGTCTCTGCATGGTGGCTGCTTTCCTGAGTTGGTCTATTAGCTTTGTGTGGTAGATGTCCTCCAAGGGACAATGGCTCAGCCTCCCCAGTTACCTGAGGTGGATTCTCTTGCTCCAGCCCTTTATGGGTTGCACAGTCTAGTTGAAATTAAGCCTGGATTATTGTTGTTAGCACTAGGAGGGTTTGACCTCCAGGCCAATTGGCTGTGAGGGTCAGTTGTGCTCAGGTTGGATGGGTGGAGTCTCTGGGTTGAGCAGGCAGTGTCAGCTCTGCCCTATGCAGCACCTGGGTCTCTGTGCCTGGTGGTAATGGCTGCACGCACCTCTGAGAGAAAGCTGCCACTGTGCTCTACCCACTGCCGAACAACGCAATCCAGTGGTTTCCCAAACGAGAGAGTGAGTCACGAGTCCTCTATGCACACTCGTGCACCTCTGCTGTTCCCAAGTTTACGTGCACTCTCCACAAGCTCGCCCTCTCCACAAGCTCACAGACCTTTGCAGTACTGGAGTTTCAGCGTGCTTCCCTACTGTCCAGTTTCACCATGTATAAGTGTGGGTTCCCTGCACCTCACCTGGAACTGGGGAGTCAGTGCAGTAGGATGCCTTTGTCTTTGCAGCCTCCCACCGTCTCTGCTCATGCATGCAGGGCTCCAAACCTCTGAGTTGGCGCATATCATCAACGCTGCCCTCTGCCACTCCTCTGAGTCACAGTGTCCTATCTTTACTTTGATTTGTGGAATTTTCACTCAGCCAGTTTTCCGGTGATTCTGGATGATGTTTGTTTGTTGTTAAGTTGTAGTTTTGAAATTGCTGTATGGGGCAGCAAGATAGGTGTTTACCTACGCTGCCATCTTGGTTCTTCTCCCATAGCACTCTTTTTTAATTAACTCAAGGTCAACTGATTAGTGACCTTGATTATACCTGCAAAATTCCTTCACCTTTGACATATAATGTAACAGTCATGGGAGTCATATCTCTCACCTTTGTTATATTCTATTTGTGAGAAGCAGGTCACTGTTTCCATCCACAGTCAAGAGCAGGGGTTACAAGAGAAGATTTCATAAGTGCATGAAGTTTATTTTAGGGTGTTCTTCACAAGTAGAAAGACCAGGCAGTAGAAGTTACATATATCATGTTGAAGAGATTGAATTTTAATATTTAACTAATGGGGGAAACCAATGGAAATTTCAAACCAAGAAAATACATTATCTCTGCATATAGGCAGCTTATAAATTGGCAAACAGCTCAAGGGGAATTTACTTGAGGAAATTCTGGCTTATCTCTTTCTTGAAAAATGACTCATTTTGAGTCTCCACTACCTTGGCAACATCAAACTACAACTTTTGTCTCCATACTACAGTGAGACCACTGCAATCCCCAGACTGATGCTTCTCCCTCTCTGATTCTCCTCTACATTGTTAGTAGGTGAATATATCAGGGATAAAAATAGATGAATGTGGGTTCACTTCAGTGTATTTCTATTCTATGCATAATCTTGGCTCCTTTGAGTTATGGTTTCCTTCTTTGATAGCTGATGACTTCAAATATGTATTTTAAAAATTTTATACAGAGTTTATAGTTAATCTCAGTCTGATGTAAGCTACTTCATCATGGCTAGATGCAAAAATTTTAAAAATTTTGTCAATTTGGTAAACCAGTTGTTTTTAAATCAATGTCTTAACTTTATCCCTTATATTGACATATGCCCCCAGGATTGTGACCTTTTGCTTTAGTAAACCAATCCTTGTTCTTGTGGAGGGATATTGATTGACCCCTTAGCTCTGAAAAAAACTAGTAAGTCATCAATACATACTTTCCAGCGTAAGGATCATGGTTTAAATGGCAGAAAAAACACAAATCTAACTATTTACAGTGTTCTGAATTGTTTATAAGAGATAATCATATATGTGTTAACAATGACAGACCAAAAACCATAATGCCATTGAATGTATGGTTGTGCTAAAATGAAGGTATAAGCCTTTCATCAGCAGTAGATAGGTAAGGACAAATCCACTCCTACTAGTGGGGTAGCTATAGCCTTCTGACACTGGCCCAATTGCATTCTCTTTGTATATGAAAGGAAATAGATTACTAAGAAAAAAAACAAACCAAAGTATTGATACTAAGAATTTTGACAGAACCTTGGGGGGTGGGGGTTGCAAAAGCAGCAATTTAAATAGTTTCCTGTGGAACTGATGACCCATTCTAGGGTATAAAAATTACTTTCAAAAACAATTTGCAAATAAATTTTTAGCATACCTTGAATAAATTTTTATTCAAACCTTGTAATACATTTTTTGTTTGCCATATTGTATAATTATATTTATAGACTTGGTTAGTCATGCATGATTATTATTGAATTTTGACCTTGAATACTCTGCCATGCAACAATTTGGTGATGACATTTTCCTTTTGCTAATATGTCTATATTCATGAGAGTGTATAAATAAAATAGATTTTTCACAGACTAAATACCACCAGTTCACTTCATTTTTTTTTCACACACCTCTGTTTATTTCTACCAAATAGAATTTTTTTTATTGTTCAGTTTATTAATTAAATTGTTTCCCCTTTTTTATCCCCCTATATCTTCCCTCCACCCTGTACCCATCCCACCCTCCGCCCTCACCTCCCCCTCCCCAATGTCCTCTCCCATTGTTGCAAGATTTTTGTCCAATCTCTTGCTGTACTTCCAACAACACCCTTCTCCCCAAGAATTGTCAGTCCATTCCCTCTCTATGTCCATGTTTCTGTTATAGTCACCAGTTTATCTTGTTCATCAGCCTATCAGTTCACTTGATTTTTATGTTCATTTGTTGATAGATGTGTATTTGTTGTTCATAATTTATATTTTTACCTTTTTCTTCTTCCTCTTCTTAAAGAATATCTTTCAGCATTTCATATAATACTGGTTTGGTGGTGATGAACTCCTTTAGCTTTTTCTTATCTGCGAAGCACTTTATCTGATCCTCAATTCTGAATGATAGCTTTGCTGGATAGAGTAATGTTGGTTGTAGATTCTTGCTGTTCATTATTTTGAATATTTCTTGCCACTCGCGTCTGGCCTGCATCGTTTCTGTTGAGAAATCCGCTGACAATCGTATGGGTGTTCCCCTGTAGGTAACCAACTGTTTTTCTCTTGCTGCCTTTAATATTCTCTCTTTATCTTTTGCTCTTTGCATTTTAATTATGATATGTCTTGGTGTGGTCCTCTTTAGATTCCTATATTTTGGGGTTCTGTGTACTTCTTGGGCTTTTAAGTCAGTTTCTTTCACCAGGTGGGGAAAGTTTTCAGTCACTATTTCTTCAAGTAGGTTTTCATTAACTTGCCCTCTCTCTTTTTCTGGCACCCCAATAATTCGGATGTTGGTATGCTTGAGGTTGTCCCAGAAGCCCCTTACGCTATCTTCAATTATCTGAATTCTTTTTGTTTCTTCCTTTTCCAGCTGAGTGGATTTTGGTTCTTTGTATTTCAAATCTTTGACTTGGTTCTTGTGGCCCTCTGGACTGCTTTTAGGACTTTGTGTAATATTTTTTATTTCAGTCTGTGTATGCTTGATTTCTAGTTGGTCATTTTTTTTATCTGTGAGGGTCTGGTTCGTATCCTCAGAGGTCTTGTACATTTCCCTGAGGGTCTCATTCATTTCTTTGTAAGTATCATTCATCTCCTTGTAAATCTCATTCATTTGCTGGTTGGTCTTGTTTATTTCCTGGTAATTCTCATTAAGTTGATCGGCCTTTTGTAGGAGCCTCTTGAAAAGCCTTATAAGCGTGGTTTTGAACTCTATGTCTTGTCGTCTTTTCTCCTCCATTTCTTTCACACCTGATTTCTTTCCATGTCTCTGCATGGTGGCTGCTTTATGTGGTGGCTATCCTCAAAGGGACAGTGGCTCAGTCTCCCCAGTTACCTGAAGTGGGTACTCTTACTGCAATCCTTTATGGGTTGTATTCAGTGTTTTTGAATTTAAACCCAGCTTTTTGTTGTTAGCCCTAGGAGGGTTTGACCTCCAGGCCAATTGTCTGTGAAGCTCAGCTGTGCTCAGGTTGGATGGGCGGAGTCTCCGGGCCACGCAGACAGCGTTAGCTCCACCCTATGCAGCCCCAGGGGCTCTGTGCCGGAGGCAATGGCTGCCAGCACCTCTGAGAGAGAGCCGCTGTGAAGCTCCACAGGCTGCCGGGGAATTCAGACTGTCCCCAATTGACTTTGCATGCGCAATGTCTCACCCAGGGTCGTAAAACAAAGCAGACTGACGGTTTTCCGAATGAGAGACAAGTCGCGGTACGCTCTCTGCGCCGTCACGCAGCCGAGCTGTTCGCGCGAGAGCTGCCTTCTCCACAAGTTGGCAGACCCGGCAGCACCCGAGCTTCGGCGTGCGCTCCCACTGTCCAGTTTTCACCCCCTGCGATAGTGGGTTCTCTGGACTTCGCCCAGAGCTGGAGAATCTGTCCAGTGGGACGCCCCTGTCTCCCCGTTCGAGAAAACTGGCTGGTTTTCAGCCGCCCGCCCTCTCCGCGGTGAGCGCTCCAAACCTCTCTCTGCGCGCGAATCTTTCAATGCTGTCTGCCGCCGCTCCTCCGGGTCACAGTGTCTTATCTTTACCTTTATTTGTGGAATTTTCACTCGGCGAGCGTTCTGGTGATTCTGGAAGGTGTTTGTTCTTCGTTAAGTTGTAGTATTAAAATTGCTGATTATGGCGGCAAGATAGGTGTTTCACCTTTGCCGCCATCTTAGTTCTCCCCCACCAGTTCACTTCATAAAGCTTTATTTGGAATATAGGTTTGAAATAAGCAAAATTAATCATTCCTGCTATCAAGACTTGCAGTATATAACTGAAAATATGAACACAATCACATTTTGCTGGTTTACCTTGTTGGTCTTATATCTTTCTTTTTTATCTGCTATAATTACAAATGCTCATTTATTAAACTTTATATTTGTCTTTCTCAAATAATAACTGCCTGACTAAAAATTATTTAGTTAGACTAACCAAACAAAACTATGTATTAATGTTTTTTAGGAGTTCTTTTGCACATACCTGCAAAATAATTTGAACACAACTTGAACTTATTTTGTAACCGCCCTCCATCCCTTTCTTCATTCTTTTCTTTTTCTTTATATATCTGTACTAATTGCAAGGGTAGTACAGAAATGCGGACTAGATTGACTCCAAATCTACTGCCAAATTCAGAGTTGAATACTATTTGAGGATTAGTCTTATATAGAGACATTGTTGTAAATTGCCTAACATCACTGTCACAGCCATCACCTACTTGCTGAACGCAATCTACTAGAACACATTTAGAACAAAGTATTGAAATAATAAGTGAACTTGGCCCAATATATGAAGAACACATTAATAGACTGGATCTATCTTGTCTGGAGAAAAGACTAAAGCTAGAGGTAGGAAAACAATAATTATCTTGAAATATTTTAAGAACTGTCATGTTGAAGAGGGAGGGATTAAACTCATTGAAGAAGGTGAAAGAGTACAAATAGGATGAACCATAAAAAGCAACAAGAAGAAAAATTTCAGCCCTAACTGGTTTGGCTCAGTGAATAGAGCGTCGGCCTGTAAACTTGAAGGTCCCAGGTTCAATTCCAGTCAAGGGCATGTGCCTTGGTTGCGGGCACATCCCCAGTAGGGAGTGTGTAGGAGGCAGCTGATTGATGTTTCTAACTCTCTACCTGTCTCCCTTCCTATCTATAAAAAATCAATAAAATATATTAATGAAAAGAAGAAAGATTTTAACTAAATGTAAGTATTAACATTCTAATTGCCACTGGAAAACAATAGCAATTTGTTTTTGATTTATGATAAAAAAAACCTTAAATCTCATAGAGTTCCTTAGTTTTTACTTAAATTAGTTAAAAATATTTAAAATACATTTTTATTGATTTCAGAATGGATTGGAGAGGGAGAGGGAGAAACATCAATGACAAGAACTATAGGCTGGCTGCTTCCTATACACCCACTACTGGGAATCAAGCCTGCAACCTAAGCAAGTGTTCTGACTGAGAATCAAGCCATGACCTCCTGGTTCTTAGGTCAATGCTCAACCACTGAGCAATACCAATGAGGCATGTTTTTTTTTTTTTATGAAAGAAACAATTATTTAAAAACTAATTATTGAAAGTTTATCAAATGACATCTTTAAAGTAGTGAAAGACTATAGCAGTTAATCTAAAACTATTTACATAGAGATAACATTTTCTAAAAATAAAGTTTAATTACCTTTTCACCTACCAATGCATTTAAAAATTTTTTCAAATTATAAAAGAAAATTATCATTTTAGAAATTTTGAATTATATGTAATGTATAAAGAGGCAGAAGTAAATACTTATAATTCCATTAGCATGTTTCCCTCAAGGTTTTTAAGTTTTGGTTTATACCTTTTTCAAATTTATACAAATATAAAATATCAAAAAGTTCCCGATAGTTTGCTACAAAAACAAATCTATGCTCCTCCTTTCTTTCTCATTTCTTTTCCCACCATCTATTTGAGCTAATACTTTATTTTTTTATTGAACTTATTAGAATGGCATTGGTTAATATCTAATATATGTATATATAAAAGGATAAATGTCTGTCCATCTGACTGGTAGCTATGATGGGCACTGACAAACAGGGGTCAGATGCTTAACGCAGGAGTTGCCATGACATGCACTGGCCGTTTTAATAAATGGCACCATGGACTTGGCACTCACAAACCAACACTTGGCTTCCGCCAAGTGGGACACAGGTCCCGCCACCACCCCAGACAGACACCCCACCAAATTGCAGCTACCAAGACCCCATGTTGCAAAATGTGGCCCATAGCCCAGCCCAGTCCGAAAATGGTGACTGTGGGTACCAGGCAATGATATTGAATAGCAATGCCTGGCTTCCTCTCCCTAGCAACTAGCCTTCTTAGAATTTCTTTAGCCCAGGAACCCTACTTACTTTATAGCCAGGTGCAAACAGTCTCATGCTGGTGCCAATCCCATACATATGTTTTGATCTGTTATTGTCAATCGTGGATTTGGTTGACACTTCTATTATAGAGAAAGGGTGAATAGTGATATTAAAATATTTCTTCTAATTCATTTTCTTTCAATGTGCATGAATCCATGCACCAAGACACTAATAGAATTATATGGTTTCAGGTATATAACATTTCAGTAACCTTTTTTTGAAAAAAAAAAAGAATTAAACACATTTGAAAACTAATATGAAAGAAATTGATACATGTGTAAGACACACAATGAGAGTTATGAAGGGGAGTTCTTCATGCAGTAGGTCAATAATCCCAGATAGAAGGATGGGGAGGCAGAAGGAATCATAATACTAAAAGGCTAATATGCAAATGGTCATCATGCCCTGATGTGTAACAACCAATCAGCAGGGACCTGAGGCTGCATGATGCCTGGCCAGGGTAGGGACCTCAGACTTTGCTCTCCTACCCAGCAGGGCTTGATGGGGACCTTAGGCTGCAGCCCCCTCCCTGGTGCTGAGCTGGAGGACATCAGGCCAAGCTCCCTGCCCCAGCCCCAGGCCGGGGGACCTGAGGCTGCACCCCTCACCTGGTGGGGTTTGACAGGGGACCTGAGGCTATGCCCCCTGCCCAGTGCCAGGCTGGTGGACCTGAGGCTGCACCTCCTGCCTGGCAGGGCTTGACAAGGGTGGGGCCAGCAAGGTCTGGGTCTCACCCAGTGGGGGTGGGACCAGCGGATCTGGGTCTCCTGTGATTTCAAAGTGCAAGTGGGTAGGCAGAGACTTGACTCTGGATCCCTGGCATACCTCAAACTCTGACAGTAGGGAGATTTTCATATAAATTTTACTTATTTTCTTTATCTCTGACACTTCTATTATAGAGAAAGGGCAAATAGAAATATTAAAATATTTCCTCTAATTAATTTCCTTTTCATGTGCATGAATTTAATGCATCAGGCCACTAGTGAAGAACATCAGAAAAGATAAATATGTGAGAAAATATCCTATCTAATAAAAGAGTAATATGCAAATTTGACCGTACCTTTACCACACCCACAAACCACGCCCACAGCTACGCCCACCAGCCAATGAGGAGCCAATTATGTAAATAAACCCCAACCAAGATGGCTGCCAACACTGAGAGCAGGAGGAAGGCTTGGGTTTCCCCAGAAATAGAGGAAGCCAAGCTTTCTGCTGCCCTAGGCCTCTACTCAATGTTACAAAGTTTCAATTACAAAAGATACAGAAATGGTGGCAGCCACTGAGCTGGAGAGAACAGAGGCTTAGGTTTCCCTGGCAATGGAGGAAGCCAAGCTTTCATTCTGCTATTGCTGGCCTAGGCCTCCACTCTAGGCTATAATTTTCAAACAGAAATGGCTGCCGCCCTGGAGTGAGCAAAAGGCTTGGCTCTGCTCCAGGCTACAAAGTTTCAATTGTAGATATAGATTAATCTCAGATCCCAGGGCCTTGGCTTGGGTTGCTGGGGGGCGTGGCCGGCCTGCAAACATCCACAGGCCCATCGCTCAGGCCGCCCCTCAACCCAAGGGAACCCCTACCCTGATCTGGGACAGTCTTCAGGGCAAACCAGCTGGCCCCCACCCATGCACTAGGCCTCTATTATATCTAATAAAAGAGTAATTTGCAGATTGACCATCACTCCAACACACAAGAGGGCTACCTCCATGTGGTCAAGATCCTGCCCACATGTGGACACAAGATGGTCACCACAAGATGGCCAGCAGGGGAGGGTCATTGGAGGTTCCAAGCCCTGCAAGGGAGGGCAGTTGGGGGCAATCAAGCCTGCAGGGGAGGGCAGTTAGGGGTGACCAGGCTGGCAGAGGAGGGAAGTTGGGGGCAAATAGGCTGGCAGAGGAGCAGTTAAACATGAATTAGGCTGGCAGGGTAGTGGTTAGCAAGTGATCAGGCTGGAAGGCAAAAGCAGTTAGGGGCAATCAGAGTGGCAGGCAGGTGAGCAGTTTGGAGTCAGCAGTCCTGGATTGTGAGAAGGATGTCCGATTGCCCATTTAAGCCTCATCCTACCAGGATCAGGCCTAGCTGGGCAGTCGGACATACCTTGAGGGGTCCCAGATTGGGGAGGGTGCAGGCTGGGCTAAGGAACATCTCCCGCTCCCCGTGCATGAATTTCATGCCCTGGGCCTCCAGTTTAGGGATATTATAAATGAATACTGATTATTTAAAAAAAACAATATCTTATGAGGTTTAAATATAGGTGGATAGAAAATGCATAGCGAAAATAGCATAAATGGCATAAAGAAAATAAGGGTAAAGGTAGTATAAAGTATTTACAGTATCTTGGAAGTGGCAAACAGTGTTAATTTAATAGGCTGAGAATGAGTGCATTCTATAATTACTAGAGTGATTACTGAAAAATTATAACTACTAAGTAAAAGAATGAATAACCACAAGTTGGAGGAGTCAAAATAATAAATAGTAAAAATAAAAACACACTTAATTTCTCTGAAAGTAAAAAGAATGAAGGAAGTTGGTGATAAAAAACAAATGGGATAACTACATAATTGATTTAAAACAAAATATATCATAATTGCATTACATGTAAATAAACTAATTGCTCTAAATAAATGACAAAGATTATCAAAGTGGATTAAAAAATACATATTCTTTATAATCAACACAACTTAAATAGAATAAAGTTTTAAAAGTCCAGAAAAAAAATGTACCATGCAAATGGTAGACAAAAGAAAGCTTGTATAGTTATACTAATATTAGACCAAGCCAATTCTAAGGCAAAAATGTATTACCACTTAGATAAAGTGATGACTTATCCTATATAATGGAGATATAATATGACAATTGACCATCACTCCAACACACAAGATGGCTACCTCTATGTGGTCAAAATGGCCACTCTCATGAAGACACGAGATGGCCACCACAAAATGGCCACCAGGGGAGGGCAGTTGTGGGCAATCAGGCCTGCAGGGGAGGGCAGTTAGGGGTGACCAGGCCTACAGTGGAGGGCAGTTGGAGAGAACCAGAACTGTAGGAGAGGGCAGTTGGGGGTGACCAAGCCTGCAGGGCAGGGCAGCTGGGGGTGATCAGGCCTGGAGGGTAGGGCAGTTAGGGGTGCCCAGGCTGGCAGGCAGGTGAGGGTTTGGGAGCCAGCATTCCTGTATTGTGAGTGGGATGTCTGACTGCTCATTTAAGCCCGATGATTGGAGAGCATGCAGGCTGGGCTGAGGGACACCCCTCTTCTTTGTGCACAAATTTAGTGCATCGGGCCTCTAATAATGATTATAAATAGTCAATCCAGGAAGAAGAAAAAAGCAACTATCTTAATTAATCTAATAGCCTCAATGGGTATCAAGCAAAAATTTTCATAACTAAATCATAATAGTAACTTAAACTGAGGTAATTCTCTCAAAGAAAATGGTAAAAGAAACAGAAAAATCAGTAAGAATATAGAACATCTGAATGAAAACGTGGCAGCTTGAACTAATTTTCACATATAGTAAAATGCCCAAATTACTACAGAATGTACCTCTTTTTATCAAATGCTCATTAATATTTACCAAAATAGGTCTTATCCTTGTTTGTAAGGAAAATCTTGATAACTTTTTAAGGATTGAATTCATACGCATGTTCTTTAGAACAGAGGATTCAAGCTAGAAAATCTCCAAAGTGAAACATTTTAAAACAAGGGTATGAAATAAACTTCTAATGAGGCTAAAACTTAAAAACAGTAATACTTATAAGGAAATTTATAGCCTTAAATATGGATCTATTAGCAAAGAATAACGTATAAAATCAATGTTCTAATAATCTATCTCAAGATGCTCAAAACAAATATATTTAAAGACATTTATAAAAGACTAGAGGCCTGGTGCATGAAATTCATGTATGTGAGGGGTGGATCTCTTAGCCCTCTCATAGTCTGGAAGCCCTTGGGGGTTGTCTGACTGACAGCTTAGACCCACTGTCTGCTGCACTCCCCAGCCATGAGCCCAGCTCAAGGCTTCTGGCTGAGCAATGCTCCCCCTGTGGAAGTGCACTGACCATCAGGGGGAAGCTCCTATATTGAGGGTCATAGCAACCAGTCTTTCTGCTGTTTGGTCGATTTGCACGTTAGCCTTTTATTATATCAGATAAGAGCTGAAGTAAATAAAATAACAAATATATAATAAAGGAGGCTAAAAGTTGATTATCTGAAAAGGCTAATAAAATTGAAAAAAAGGAAATATATATTACCAATAAGAATGTATCTAGCTCAGGCTAGTGTTGCTCATTGGGTTGGATGTCATCCTATGCACCCAAAGGTTGCTGGTTTCCATTCCAGTCAGAGGACATGCACAGTTTACGGGCTCAGTTCCCCATAGAGAGCATTCAAAAGGCAGACAATCAATGTTTTTCTCACTTCCTTTCTCTAAAAATCAATAGAAAATGTTTTTTTTAATATATTTTATTGATTTTTTACAGAGCATAAGGGAGAGGGATAGAAAGTCAGAAACATCGATGAGAGAGAGACATCGATCAGCTGCCTCTTGCACGCCCCCTACTGGGGATGTGCCCGCAGCTAAGGTACATGCCCTTGACCGGAATCGAACCCGGGACCCTTCAGTCCGCAGTCCGACGCTCTATCCACTGAGCCAAACCGGTCCTGGCAATAGAAAATGTTTTAAAAAGAATATGTCTCATAGATTATTTAAAAATCATTAAAAAATTATGAAATACTTTATGCCATGTTTTTAAAATTTATATGTTTATAAAACACACCCTAACAAAACTCTTATAAGAAGAAAATTAAAAATTGAATTTTTGTACACTTATTTAAAAATCGTCATATTTTGAAATCTTACTTAAAAAATAAAACAGATTCAGATATAAAAGGTTGAATTCTTCTAAGTCTTAAAGAAGAGATAATACCACTCTTGCCCTGGCTGATGTGGCTCAGTTGGTTGTGGCATGGCCCAGTACACTAAAATGTCCAAGTTCTATTCTGGTGAGGGCATGTGCCTAGTTTGTAGGTTTGGTCCTGGCTGGGAAGCGTTTGGAAAATAGCTAATCAGTGTTTCTCATGTCAATCTCTCTCTCTCTCTCTCTCTCTCTCTCTCTCTCTCTCTCTCTCTCTCTCTCAAAAAAAAAAAAAAATCAGTAACCATGTCCTCAGGTGAGGATTAAATTAAAAAATGTAATAATGTCATTGTTACACAATCTCAGAAAACTGAAAAAGAAGAAACATTTCACAATTTTGTTTTTGCTGTTAGCATAACCTTGACATGAAAAGCTAATAAGAACATTAATATAAGAGAATAATGAAAGCCATTTCTAGTGGAGGCTCCCGGGATGTGCTGGCACCTGGCTCTTTTATTTTTTATGTGACCTGGAAATTAATTAAAGTTGCAACATACACTCAGGAATACTGACTATGAGCTCATTAGTTAAGAATTTAGATATTAGATTGTGCCATTTTTGAGGATCTCCAGAGTCAACCTTGGGAGGAAGCTGTTAGGGAGTGGCAGTGACCCACACAGTTGTGCACCACAGACATGTGTGCACCACCCCACTGCTGGGACACAATGCCCTTGGACACATGGGACTGATGTCTCAACCCGGCATGCCTGGATGGGTGCCCCAAGTTGACCAGACCTACCACCTGCTATTGCATGTCTGGCCTGCCCTGCCACCTTGACAGGTGGTGCACTACAATTAATGGTTCTGCCTCTGTGTCAAAGTGTACCTGCACGGTGCCCCAGATGACTGGCCTGCCTACTTGTGCCTTGCCCCACAGCCATGACCTGACACCACCAAATACAGGGATCTGGCTCTGGGATCAGGTGCACCTGATAGGATGTATCGGGAAGGCCAGAACCCTGCTGTGGCCTGATGCCCCCAGACACACAGACCTGAGATCATGATCGGGTGTGCCTAACCCAGTGCCACCAGAAGATCAGACATACTGCTGAAACCCACCATGACTCAGGGCTCCAGGATGGATAGACCAAACTCCAGGATGCACATGCCTCATGCTTTATACATTGCCATGGACTATTAGACCACTAGAATGAGGGGATAAAGGAACATTCCCCCAAATGGAAGAAAAGAAAGAATTGCCAGAAAGGAAACCAAATTAAATAGAAGCGATAAATGTGTCAGGCAAATAATTTAAAGTAATGGTTATAAAGTTGCTGGAACAACTTAGAACTACAAGCAACTTCATGAAAATTATAGGAACTTAATGAGAACTACACCAGCCTGAAAAAAAAGGGTAGAAATAATGAATAAGAGTAAAAAGTAAAGACTGACAGAACTACAATAAAAAAATACCTTGAGCCCTAGCTGGTTTTGCTCAGTGGATAGTGTCAAACTGTGGACTGAAGGGTCTCAGATTCAATTCCAGTCAAGGGCACATGTCCGGGTTGCAGGTTCAATCCCCAGTTGGGGGGCATGCAGGAGGCATCCAATCAATGATTATCTCTCATCATTGATGTTTCTCTCTCTCCCTCCCTTCCTATCTCTCCCTCTCTTCCTCTCTGAAATCAATAAAATATATATATATATATATATATATTTTTTTTTTTTAAAAAGGATACCTTAAAACATATCAACAGTAGATTAAAAGAAGGGGAGGAATGAATCAGTGAATTAGAAGTCAAGGTATAATAAAAAATACAATCAAAGCAACATTGGGGGAAAAAACATGAGAAGAGTTTAAGAGAGCTTTGGGGCAACATGAAATATAACAACATATACATATGAGAAAGGAATAGAAAACCTGTTTCAAGAAATAATGACAGAAAA
The DNA here is from genome assembly GCA_027563665.1 of Antrozous pallidus. Classification (NCBI taxonomy): domain Eukaryota; kingdom Metazoa; phylum Chordata; class Mammalia; order Chiroptera; family Vespertilionidae; genus Antrozous; species Antrozous pallidus. The sequence goes on along the minus strand of CM050509.1, from coordinate 69,883,027 downwards.
CGTTTCTGACCTGGTGAAGGGAAAAGTCACACAAATCCAGAAAACATAGATAGTCCCAATCAAGATGAAACCAAAAGGACTCACAATAAGACACATCATAATTAAAATGGCAAACATTAAAGAAAATAAAGAATCTTAAAGGCAGCAAGAGGGAAAGAGAAAGTTACCTACAAGGGATCTCACATTAGATTGTCAACTGATTTCTTAATAGAAACACTTTAGGCCAGAAGGGAGTGAAATAAAGTATACAAAGTAATGAAAAGCAAGAGACTGAATCCAAGACTAGTGTATCTAGCAAGGCTATCATTCAAAATGAAAGGTGAAATAAAGAGCTTCACAGACAAAAAAAATAAGACTAAAGGAGTTTATTACTACCAAACCAGCATTGCAAGAAATGCTACACGGACAGTTGTAAGAAAAATAAATAGAGAGAGAAACATAGGCATAAGTAATAAAAATGGCAACAAATATGTACCTATCAGAATAAACTTAAATGTAAATGGCTTAAATGCTCTAAACAAAATACACGGGATAGCTGAATGGATAAAAAAAAATATGGCCCAAATACAGTATATGCTGTTTATAAGAGACCCACCTCAAAACAGAAGACACACACAGGATGAAAGTGAAGGGATGGAACATTTTTTACCAATTAAATGACAATGAAAAAAAAAAACTGGGGTAGCAGTACTTATATCTGAAAAAAATCTACTTCAAAATGAAGGCCACATACTAGTACTAAAGGAATCAATGCAACAAGAGGAAATAACCTGAGTAAACATATACGCAACCAACACAGGAGCACCTAAATAAATTTAAAAAGAAACAAAAACTTCTCAAGGACTTAAAGGAGAGATCAACAAAATACAATCATAGTAAGGCACTTTCAACACCCCATGAACATCACTGGATAGATCTTTAGACAAAAAAATAAATTAAAACAACCATAGAGGACACACTAGATCAAATGAATTTAATAAATATTTACAGAACATTTAACCTCAAAGCTGCAGAATATACATTCTTCTCAAGTGCACATGGGATATTCTCAAAGATAGACCACATGTTGGTACACAAACTAAGTATCTGCAAATTCAAGAGGACTGAAATCATATCAAGCATCTTCTAGGATCATGGCAACATAAAATTAGAGCTAAACTACAATAAAACCCCCAAAACATTAAAACACATGGAGGCTAACTAACATTATTAAATAATGAATTGATTATCAATGAAATCAAGGAAGAAATAAAAAAAACTTTCTGGAAACAAATGAAAATGAACACACAGCAGCTCAAAATCTATGGGACACAGAAAAAGAAGTCCTGAGAGTGAAGTTCATAGCATTCAGGCATATCCCAAGAAACAAGAAAAACTGCTAATAAACTAACCCTACCACATAAAGAACTAGAAAGAATACAACAAGATAAGTCAATAGTAAGGAGGAGTGAAATAATAAAAATCAGAGCAGAAATAAATGACATAGAGATTACAAAAAATAAAAAAAGATATATGAAACCACTAGTTGGTTTTTTGAAATGATAAGCAAGAATGATGAGCCTTTATCCAGACTCATCAAGAAACAAAGACAGAGAACCCAATAAATAAAATAAGAAACACTAGGTAAAATAAGAGACCCACACAGAAATACAAAGTATAATAAGCAAATACTGTGAACAACTGCATACCAACAAGCTGGATAACCTGGATAAAATTCCTAGAAAAATACAACCTTCCAAAACTCAATCAGGAAGAATCAGAAAACTCGAATAGGCCAAACACAACTAATGAAATTGAAGCAGTGATAGAAAAACTCCTAGCAAAGAAAAGCCCTTGCCTGGATGTCTCACCAGAGAAGTTTTACCGAATATTCATAGAAAACTAACACCTATCCTCCTCAAAATATTCTAAAATATCCACAAGGAAGGAATATTTCCAACCTCTTTATTTTTTATTTTTGCAGTATAACATAGGTTTAATAGTAGTACATATGTTTTCCTCCCCCCCACACTTTGTCATCCCCCCAGCCTCCCCTACCCCCCAGCACATGTCCCGACCTGCCCATCCGCCCCAGTGTCTTGCATCCATTGGTTATGCTCATATGCATGCATACAAGACCTTTGGTTGATCTCCCACAGCACCCGCCCCCCACCCTCCCCAGCCTTCCCCCTGTAGCTTGACAGCCTGCTCAATGCCTCCCTGCCTCTATCAATCATTCTCGCCTGTTTCTTTTTTTAAAAAATATTTTGCCTCTGCATACTAGAAATAAATGTATAAGAACAAAAAATGTTTGAGTCTAGTTTCAATGTCCAGCTGTTCTGAGTCCCAGTTTCAATGTCAAATAGTTCTTTATGTGTACATGTCAGCAATGGTATCCAGATGGTGGACACATGGTGCCAATACAAGTTCCATCCTCTCTGGTTTGGTCCTGGGCCACCTGCAGCAATGCACAGCTGCCAACTGCTAGCATGGAAAGGTGTCGTCAGTATCCCCATCTCTGGACCGTCCTCGTGGCTGGAATAGACCCGTCAGTTCCTCACTGTCGCAGTAATGCACATGCTCTTGGAGTTGTTCTCTGAAAACACAAAAACACATTCTTGACTGAAAGTTAACAAAGGGATCCTCTCTGCAAATTAGAATTGGGATTCTTTTTATTGTTGTCCAAATGATTTTCCTTTGGCTTATTTTGACACCATGTGGTTTTTCATGGGTGTCCTGCAGTTGGTTTTACAAATGGAAGTTACTTTTCTGGAGTAAGAATTTTCTAGATGTATTTTACTTACAGGATATTTTTCCTTACATGATATTACTCCACTATCCCCCCCCCAACACACACACACACACACACACACACACACACACACACACACACTTTTTGATTAATGGGGATTTTGGAAATTTTAGATTGCAGTCTTGATAATTTTAAATTTTTGCACACAAATATGACTGCCTTACGTTCTTTGGATGTTAGGCAATTTTACAGTGAGATACAATACTAATAGATATTTTAGTTAGTATTTTAGGAAAAGCTTTTTCTCCAGTACACTTATATTTTCTTGAGTATTCATTTATTTCACTTGGCCAATTTAAATTAATCTGAAAACTTGATTACAATTTTACTGTCAGTTTTAATACTCAAGCAAAAATCTTAGTTTACCCTGTAATATTAGTGGAAAGGAATATATGCATCCCTGAGTAGGCCCGGAGCATTCCTGGTAATAGACTGAATTTAGATATAGAGCAGCTATTGCTGGCTGGGTCTCTGTCTGCAGTCTGGGTCCCGATCTGAGCTGTGCGTGGGAGGCGAAGCAGCCATAGGGGCAGGAGACCTCACACAGAGGGGTGAGAGTTCAGGCCCCTGCAAGGTTAGTGGGTGACGGTCTGTGCCCCATCTCTGTTGACCTTTTAGTTCTCTCCTGTTGGCTCCTCTGCGACTGTGCATGTCTTCGGTTGTTCCTTCCCTGAGGAATCTTTTTTTAAAAATATATTTTATTGATTTTTCACAGAGAGGAAGAGAGAGGGATAGAAAGTCAAAAACATCAATCAGCTGCCTCTTGCACACCCCCTGCTGGGGATGTGCCCGCAGCCACAGTACATGCCCTTGACTGGAAGCGAACCTGGGACCTTTCAGTCCGCAGGCTGACGCTCTATCCACTGAGGCAAACCGGCTTCAGCTCCCTAAGGAATCGTACCTGTCTCTGCCTAACCAGCCATCCTCTGGGGCCAAACAGGGTGATGTGAGGTTCAGTTCTGTCTCCTTTGTAGTCTATGCCCCCATAGCCTCCACGCCCAGCACCTGCATACAAGGAGGTTTTTACCTCCTTATTTGGGGTCCCCTCGCCTGCTGGTGGGGTCCCGGTACTGATCACATATCTCGGGGGAACCAGGTTTCTTCTCCAGAGAGGGCCCAGCTCACACCATTGGGTGAGAGACAGATCCATGGTGCGAGCCGCCCAGAGGCTTCAGCCACAGCTTGAACTGAAAGCTCAGGCAGCAGCTGTGTGTATTTGGATTGTAAGAAGAGGGTCCCTCTTGGCAAAAAGGGTAAGAGGGACTAATATAGAATGCTCAAGTCCTTCCCAGTGCCTTAATTCCTTCTGAAAGTGATTAATTCCTTTCCTATTCTTTTTTAAATTGCTGCCAAACATTCAAAGAATTAGTTTGTAAGTTTCTTTGGGATAATTGTAAATATGCTATTGTCAAATATCAAAAAATTATAATGACATTGTAGATTAATATCATGTAAGGGTATTATGGTATCACAGGACGTTAAGGAGGGCCTAGCCTAAGGACTGTTGTCAATAGGAGATGACAAGCTCTAGTCCATGTCAATTCAATCTCAAACTAGCTGCCAATTTTTTTTATAACTTTATATAAACTTTGTCAGGGATGTAAAAACACAAATTACTTACCTTAGTTCAAGAGGTAAAATATATGGACTTTTCCCCTTACTCCCACCACCTCCCACTTACACTGAGGTTTGACATTCTGATGGACTTTTCTCAGTCTCTGGATCCGTTCTTGTTCATCAGTCTATGTCTTTCATTATATTCCTCAAATGAGTGAGATCATGTGATATTTATCTTTCTGTGCCTATCTAATTTCACATAGCATAATGCTCTCCAGCTCCATCCATGTTGTTGCAAATGGTAGGAGCTCCTTCTTTTTTACTGCAGCGTAGTATTCCATTGTGTAGATGTACCACAGTTTTCTAATCCACTCATCTGCTGATGGGCACTTAGGCTATTTCCAAATCTTAGCTATCGTAAATTGTGCTGCTATGAACATAGGGGTGCATATATCCTTTCTAATTCGCATTTCTAGTTTCTTGGGATATATTCCTAGAAGTGGGATCACTGAGTCGAATGGGAGCTCCATTTTTAGTTTTTTGAGGAACTCCATACTGTTCTCCACAGTGGCTGCACTAGTTCACAATCCCACCAGCAGTGCACGAGAGTTCCTTTTTCTCCGCATCCTCTCCAGCACTTGTCGTTTGTTGATTTGTTGATGTAAGCCATTCTGACAGGTGTGAGATGGTACCGCATAGTCATTTTGATTTGCGTCTCTCGAATAATTAGTGACTTTGAGCAAGTTTTCATATGTCTTTGGGCCTTCCTTTTGTCTTCTTTTGTGTAGATTCTATTTAGGTCTGTTGCCCGTTTTTTTATTGGGTCATTTTCCCTCCTTTTATTAAGTTGTATGAGTTGCCTGTAGATGCTTGAGATTAAACCTTTATTACTGATAATATATGCAAATATGTTCTCCCATACAGTGGGTTTTCTTGTTGTTTTGTTCATGGTTTCTTTAGCTATGCAAAAGCTTTTTATTTTGATGTAGTCCCATTTGTTTATTTTCTCTTTAGTTTCCATTGCTTTAGGAGTGGTAATACTGAAGACATTATTTCGACATATGTCTGAGATTTTTCTTCCTGTGTATTCCTCTAATATTTTATGGTTTCCCGTCTTATGTTTAAGTCCTGTATCCATTTTGAGTTTATTTTTGTGTATGGTATAAGTTGGTGGTCTAGTTTCTTTTTTTTTTTTTTTTGCATATATCTGTCCAATTTTCCCAGCACCATTTATTGAAGAGACTATCTTGACTCCATTTTATGTTCATGCATCCTTTGTCAAATATTAATTGAGCATAGTGGTTTTGGTTGATATCTGGTTTCTCTATTCTATTCATTGGTCTATATGTCTGTTCTTGTGCCAGTACCAGGCTGCTTTGAAAACAGTAGCTTTGTAATACAGCTTGAAATCTGGTATTGAAATCCCACCAACATTTTGCTTCTTTCTCAGGTTTGCTATGGCTATTTGGATTCTTTTTTTATTTCAGATGAATTTTTTAAGAGTTCTTTTTAGGTCTGTGAAATATTCCATTGGTATTTTAATGGTGAGTGCATTACATTGATAGATTGCTTTGGATAGTAAGGAAGTTTTAATCATGTTGATTCTCCCAATTCATGAACTTGGTATGTTCTTTCACCTGTTTAGGTCTTCTTCTGTCTCTTTTTTTAGTGTCCTGTAGTTTTCCCCGAATAGGTCTTTTACATCCTAATTTAAGTTTATTCCTAGGTATCTTAATTTTTTGGTGTGATGGTAAAAGAAATTGCTTTTTAGTCTCTCCTTCTGTAAGTTCACTATTAGTGTATAGAAATGCCATATATTTTTGGCCTTAATTTTGTAGCCTGTTATGTTGCTGAACTCATTTATTAAGACTATTAGTTTTTTCATGCAGTCTTTTAGTTTTTTTATGTACAATATCATGTCATCTACAAATAAGGATAGCTTTGCTTCTTCTTTTCCAATTTGGATGCCTTTTATTTCTTCTTCTTGTCTAATTGCAATGGCTAATATTTTCAGTACTATGTCGAAGCAGAGTGGTGAGAGTGGGCATCTCTGTCTTGTTCCTGTTCTTAGGGGAAATGGTTTTAGTTTTTGCCCATTGAGTATGATGTTTGCTGTGGGTTTATCATACATGGCTTTTATTATGTTGAGGTATGATCCTTCTATTCCTACCTTGTTGGGAATTTTTATCAGGAAAGAGTGTTGGATTTTGTCAAACGCTTTCTCTGCATGAATTGATATGACTATGGGATTTTTATCTCTCAATTTGTTTATGTGATGTATCACATTTATTGATTTCCGAATATTGTACCATCCTTGCATTCCTGGGATAAATCCTAGTTGGTCATGGTGTATGATGTTTCTGATGTACTGTTGGATCCGATTTGCTAGAATTTTATTGAGGATTTTGGCATCTGTATTCATGAGGGATATTGGCCTGTAATTCTCTTTCATTGTGTCGTCTTTATCTGGTTTTGGTATTAGGGTGATTTTAGTTTCATAGAAGGAGTTTGGAAGTGTTCCATCCTCTTGAATTTTCTGGAATAGTCTGAGGAGAATAGGTTTTAGTTCTTCCTTGAATGTTTGGTAAAACTCCCCTGTGATGTTGTCTGGCCCTGGGCTTTTGTTTGCTGAAAGCGTTTTGATGAGTGTTTCAATTTCTTTCATACTTATTGGTCTTTTGAGCTGTTTAGATTCTTCCTGATTGAATTTGGGAGGTTATGTTTTACTAGGAATGAGTCCATTTTCTCCAGGTTGTCCAGTTTGTTGGAGTAGAGTTGTTCATAGTATTTTTTTTTAACAATCATTTGTATTTCAGTGGGATCTGTTGTTATTTCACCTCTTTCATTTCCAATTTTATTTATTAGGGTCCTCTCTCTTTGTTTCTTGGTGAGCCTGGGTAGAGGTTCATCAATTTTGTTTATCCTTTCAAAGAATTAGCTCTAGGTTTTATTTGATCTTCTGTATTGTTTCTTTGGTCTCTATGTTGTTTATCTCTGCTCTGATCTTTACTATTTCCTTCCTTCTGCTTACACTGGGCTTTTCTTGTTGCTCTTTCTAACTCTTTGAATTGTTGGATTAGATAATTTATTTCTGCTGTTTCTCATTTTGTTTTTTGTTTGTTTGTTTTGTTTGTTTGTTTGTTTTTGCAGTAGGATTGTAGAGCTATGATCTTCCCTCTCAAAACTGCTTTGATTGTGTCCCATAGATTTTGGATTGTTGTGCTATCATTGTCATTTGTTTTCATAATGTTTTCTATTTTTTCTTGATCTCTCTGGTAATCCAGTCAACGTTTAATAGCATGCTGTTTAGTCTCCATGTGTTTTATTTCTTTGGATTGTTTTTATTGTAGTTGATTTCCAACTTTATGCCACTGTGACCTGTGAATTTGCTTGATACGATTTCTATCTTCTTGAATTTGGAGAGACTTTGCCTATGATCCACCATGTGGTCTATCTTTCAGAATCACCCATGGGCACTTGAAAAGAATGTATATTCTGTGGCTTTGGGGTGAAAGGATCTGAAAATATCAATTAATTCCATCTGGTCTAGTTAGACATTGAGGATTGGTATTTCTTTACTGATTTGTTGTTTACAGGTTTTGTCCAAAGGTGCTGGTGGGGTATTAAAGTCTCCTACTATGATTGTATTGCTGTCTATCTCTCCCTTGATATCATCCAGGAGTATTTTTATCTATTTGGGTTCTCTTGTATTGGGTCTGTATATTTACCAGAGTTATTTCTTCTTGTTGGATTGCTCCCTTTAGTATTATGAAGTGGCCTTATTTATCTTTTGTTATGTCCTTCACTTTGAGATCTAATTTGTTGGACATAAGTATTGCTACCCCAGCTTTTTTTCCATTTCCATTCACCTGAAGAATTTTTTTCCCATTCTTTCACCCTCAGTCTGTGTGCGTTTTATTTTTTTTTCCAGAGGTGGGTTTCTTGTAGACAGAAGATACATGGGTTGCGTTTTCTTATCCAGTCCATTACTCTATGTCTTTGCGTTGGAGCATTTAATCCATTTACATTTAAAGTTATTATTGATAGGTACTTATTTGTTGCCATTTTTGTTCTTTCCCCTGTGTTCCTACTTCACTTCCTATTTCTTTTTCATAGCAGACCCTCTAGCATGTTTTTGCATTGCTGGTTTGGTGGTAATGAATCCCCTTAGTCCTTTTTTGTCTGTGAAGCTCCTGATTTTGATTGATAGCCTTGATGGGTACAGTATTATAGGATTCAGACCCTTCCTTTGCATGACTTTGTATATTTCATTCCATTGCCTTCTGTCCTGATACATTTCTGTTGAGAAATCACTTGTTAGTCTGATGGGGGTTCCTTTGTAGGTGACTTTCTGTCTCTCTCTGGCAGCTTTTTAGATTCTTACTTTGTCATTGGTGTTTGCCAATTTAATTATAATGTGCCTTGGTGTAGGTCTTTTGGGGTTCATTTTTCTTTGGATTCTGGGAGCTTCTTGGATTTGTGTAGGATTTTTCTTTCCTATATCAGGGAACTTTTCTGTCATTATTTCTTCCAACAGGTTTTCTATTCCTTGCTCAGTTTCCTGTCCTTCTGGAAGTCCTATTATATGCATGTTGTTTTGTTTAATTTGTCCCAAATTTCCCTTAGGCTCTCCTCCTGCATTTTACTTTTTTTTTTTCTAGAAGCAGCTCTACTTGGGTGTTTTCCCCTACCTTGTCTTCTAGCTCACTGAAGCAGTCCACTGCTTCTTCTTATCTAATCTTGATACTTTCTATGCTTTACTTCAGCGATGTCACTTTTTATTTCTTCTTGGGTCTTTTTCATTCCCTCTTGGTTCTTACTCATATTGTCAAATTTGTCTTCCATTCTTTTCAGCCACCTTATGACCATTTCTCTGAAATCTTTCTTTGACAGGTTACTAAATTCCATTTCGTTTATCTCCTTTTCTGTTGAGGCTTGTTTTTCTTTCATATGTCGGCTGTTTCTTTGTCTCTGCAATGCCTCTCTTCTCTGCGTGTTTGGTTATGTAGTTCTCACTTTCCTGCATTGATTTAAAGGCACAAAATACAACACAACCAGGTGCAATGCACCAGGCACTTAACAGGTATGTAGTCACAGTATTGGTAACTACAAATAAAGATGTTCGCCAGAGAAAGTTAAATTCGGAGACAGGTGAGAAAGAAGAAAGATAACACACACACACACACACACACACACACACACACACACTCACATACCACCCACACACACACACACACAAAAAAAGAGAGATAGGAATGCCAAAATGATATTGGGAAAAGGGGAAGAAGGAAAGAAAGAAAGAAAGAAAGAAAGAAAGAAAGAAAGAAAGAAAGAAAGAAAGAAAGAAAGAAAGAAAAAGAAAGAAAGGGAAAGAGAGAGAGAGAAAGAAAGAAAGAAAGAAAGAAAGAAAGAAAGAAAGAAAGAAAGAAAGAAAAGGGGAATAAACTATAAATGTGGGGTAAAAACTCCTATACTACAGCCACTAATCTGAACTAAAGCCAGCAACAAGTACCTGGAGACTGATACAAACTACATACAACTACTAATATCAAGGGAGGTGAGGGAACACAGAAGTAAAAATCTATCAAAAAACAATGCAAATGAGAACAACAAAACAAAAAACAATACCAACCCCCCCAAAAAAAACAAACAAAAATAAAAGAAAAAGCAAACAAATCTCACAAACCTGCATAAAAAATCAATATAATCAATAGTCAAGTAAACAACAACAACAGGACAGAGTGAAAAACAATTTAGGATAGTGAAGTCAGAGAAGCAAGAGGTATGTATGGACTTGGAGTAGATGGTTGGAGATTAGATATATAAGTGGGGTGAAATTTTAACAGGGGGTAAAAAGAATGAATAAGGTAACTTTAAAGTGGGAAAAGTATAAGGGAAACAAGGCACTAAATATCGAAAGGTTAGCAAGAGAGTGGTGGCATAAAGGTGAAGTTGAGGTAGAGTAAAAAGATACTAAAGGGCAGATGAGAATAGACTACAGAACACTAATCTCAAAGTAGAATAAAGAGAAAATAATATTAATTTCTTAATTTGTATTATACAAGAGTCAATTTGTGATTCAGCCCCTGGTTGGCAGTGTTTCTAGATTGACCTCTGGGTCTATTGGTCCTCTGTAGCCTAAACTCAAATCCCGCTATCCCTGTGGTATTCAATACTGATTTGTGGGGATGGGCTGCCCCAGAACTGCCTCTCTAATGGGGACTGCTGACTTTTATCTCCAGGCTCCAAAAATAGTTTTCTCCTGCGGTCTCCCAGGTTATCCCCCACCAGGGGATCCCACGATCCTGGGTTAGCACTCAGAAGCTCTGATTAGGAGAGGGGGAAAAATGCAAGTGTGTGAATTCAGGTTCTGCAAGTATGTGTGAGCAAATCCCCTTTTCCCCTTGGCTTTAGCAGCCAGGACCCTCCCAAAATTTTTGGGCTTCCCTCCTCTGTCAGGTGCAAATGGATTGCTTCCTAGGAATTCCCTCCTCTGTCAGGTCCAAATGGATTACTTTCTAGGAATTCCACCAGCTCCAAGGGCCCTCTTCCATGTTTACCAGCTCCAACAGCCACAGACTTTATTTCAGGAACAGATCTCCCAGCTCTGCCAGCTCCTTCAGTCTCGTGCCCAAAGTAACCCCAGAGGAACTCTGACCTTTCTGTGCCAGAGCACAGAACTCCTTGAAATCTGTGCATCTGCACCAACTGGGCACCAGTGATCTGGGGGTCTCAGCCATCCAGTGGGTACTGCAGCTGTATATTTTCAGGCCCTTCCCCTTCAAGATCGCGTGGTCTGCCTCGGAACCAGTGGTTCTGCGAGAGAACCCAGCAACACCGGGGCAGCTTGGTCAGGGGAGGCCAGTCCAGTAGTGCCTTATCTTCTCCTGGAGCATAGCTGTCCCCCAACTCGCCAACAAACACTCCCAGTGTGACCCTCAGCTGCTCCCTCCGTGTGCCCTGGGACAATATTCAGATCACACCCCTCTGTTCCACCACCATTTTTTTTCTCCCTCCAACCTCTTTTGAAGAGGCCAGCGTTATAATAATTCTAAATCCAGATCAAGTTACTACAAAAAAAGAGAGAGAGAATTACAGGCTAATGTCCCTGATGAACATAGATGCTGAAATCCTCAACAAAATATTAGCAAATCAGATCCATCAATATACTAAAATGATCTTACATCATGACCAAGTGGGATTTAATACAGGGATGCAAGATCGGTACAATATTTACAAATCAATAAATGTGATGCATCATTTAAAGTAATTGAAAGACAAAAGTCACATGGTCATATCAATAGTTGCAAAAAAAATCGTTCAATGAAATCTAATACCCATTTTTGATAAAAACTCTAATTAAAGTGGGAATAGTGTGATCATACCTCAACATAATAAAGGACATATATGACAAACCAACAGCCAACACCATATTCAATGGGCAAAAACTAAAACCATTTCTCCTAAAAATAGGAACAAGCCAGGATTGTTCACTCTTATTCAGCATAGTACTGGAAGTCATAGCCACGGCAATCAGATAAGAAAAACATAAATAAAAGTTATACAAACAGTAAAGGAGGTTGTAAAACTATCATTATTTTGTAACTAACATGATATTGTGCACAGAAAATCCTAGAGACTCCACCAAAAAACTACTAGATTCAATAAATTCATTTATTCAATCATTCAATAAATGATTCAATAAATAATTCTTATTGAATCTATTAGATTCAATGCGATTCAATTGATAATATATCACAATACATAATTAGCTCCCAGAAATCAGTGACATTTTTATGTACCAATAATTAACTCTCAGAAAGAGAAACTAAAAAATAATAGTCCCATTTACCATTGCAACAAAAAAAAAAATTAAGATACTTAGGAGTAAACTTTAATCCAGGAGATAAAAGACCTATACTTGAAGAACTACAGAGCATTGAAAAAGAGGTATAGGAATAAATACCAGTGGAAGAATATACTGTGTTCATGGTTTGGTAGAATTAACATCATTAAAATGTCATTATTACCCAAAGCAATATACACATTCAATGCAATCCCTATTTAAATACCAAGGGCATATTTCTCAGATCTAGAGCAAACACTCCAAAAATTTGCATTGAAAAAATAAAACAGACTACAAATAGCTGCAGAAATCATGAAAAACTAGAATAAAGTTGGTAAATATGTTCTTCCATGCAGTGCGCATTCTTGTTCTTTTGTTAAGGGTTTCTTTTGCTGTGAAGAAGCTCTTTATTTTCATGTAGTCTCATTTGTTTATTTTCTCCTTAGTCTCCATTGCCCTAGGAGCTGAGTCGGTAAAGATATTGCAATGCCATATGTCTGCTATTTTGCTGCCCATGGAGTCTTGTAGGATTTTTATCATTTCCCATCTTACATTTAAGTCATTTAGCCATTTTGAGTTTGTTTTTGTGTATACTGTAAGTTGGTGATCTAGTTTCTTTTTTTTTTTTTTTTTGCATGTATGTGACAAAATTTCCCAGCAACATTTATTGAAGAGACTGTCTTGTCTCCATTGTATGGCCTTTCCTCCTTTGTCAGATAATTGAGCATAATGGGTTGGGTCGATTTCTGGGTTCTCTGTTCTGTTCCATTGGTCTATATGTCTGTTCTTGTGCCAGAACCAGGCAATTTTGAGATTTGTGGATTGGTAACATAGCTTGATATCTGGTATTGTGCTATTTTCAAATTTGTTCTTCTTTCTCAGGATTGCTGTGGCTATTTGGGATTTTTCATTTTATTTTACTTTTTTTCATATGAATTTTTGGAGAGTTTGTTCTAGACCTTTGAAATATGCTATTAGTATTTTAATGTGGATTGCATTGAATCTATATATTGCTTTGGGTAGTATGGACATTTTAATGATCTTGATTCTACCAATCCATAAACATGGTACATTCTTCCATTTCTTTATGTCTTTCTGTATCTCTTTTTTTCAATATCCTGTAGTTTTCTCAGTACAGGTGTTTTACCTCCTTAGTTAAGTTTACTCCTAGGTATCTTAATTTTTTTGGGTGTAATGATAAATGGGATTTTTTCATTTATCTTTCTGTGAGTTCATTATTGGTGTATAAAAAGGCCATATGTTTCTGGGTATTCATTTTGTATCCTGATACATTGCTGAATTCATTTATTAGATCTAGTAGTTTTTTGATGGAGTCTTTGGGGTTTTCTATGTATGGTATTATGTCATCTGAGAATAAGAACAGTTTTATTTCTTCTTTTCCAACTTGGATGCCTTTTATTTCTTACTAGAGCCCTGGTGCACGGAATTCGTGCACAGGAGGTAGGGGAAGTCCCTCAGCCCAGCCTGCACCCTCTCCAATCTGGGACCCCTGGAGGGATGTCCGACTGCCCATTTAGGATTAGGCCTAAACAGGCTGTCAGACATCCTTCTGACAATCCAGGACTGCTGGCTCCAAACTGCTTGCCTGCCTGCCTCCCTGATGGCCCATAACTGCTTCTGCCTGCCAAGCTGATCACCCCCTAAGCCCTACCCCGCCAGCCTGATTGATGTCTAACTGTTCCCCTGCCAGCCTGTTTGCCCCCAACTTCCCTCCTCTGCTGGCCTGGTCATCCCTAACTGTCCTCCCCTGCAAGCTTGATCACCCCCAACTGCCCTCCTTTGCTGTCCTGGTCCCTCCCAACTGCCCTTCCCTGCTGGCCTGATCACCTACAACTGCCCTCCCGTGCAGGCCTGGAACCTCCCAACGGCCCTCGCTTGCTGGTCATCTTGTGGTGGCCATCTAGTGTCCACATGGGGGCAGGATCTTTGACCTCATGGGGGCAGCCCTCTTGTGTGTTGGAGTGATGGTCAATCTGCAAATTATTCTTTTATTAGATAGGATAGAGCCTGGTGCATGGATGGAGGCCAGCTGGTTTGCCCTGAAGACTGTCCCAGATCAGGGTAGGGGTACCCTTGGGGCATGGGGCAGCCTGGGTGAGGCGCCTGTGGTGGTTTTCAGGCCAGCCACACCCCCCAGCAACCCAAGTGAGGCCCTGTGATCTGGGATTGATTTATGTTCTACAATTGAAACTTTGTAGTCTGGAGTGGAGCTAAGCCTTCTCCTTGCTCTGTGGCTACAGCCATTTTTGTTTGAAACTTTGTAGCCTAGCGTGAAGGCCTAGGCTAGGGATGCAGAAGTTTGGCTTCCTCCATCGCTCCAGCAACCCTAGTCTCTTCTCTCTTCAGCTCTGTGGCTGCCACCACTGCTGTTAGGATTATGTATCTTCTATAATTGAAACTTTGTAGCATTGAGTAGAGGCCTAGGCCACCAATGGCAGGCGGAAAGCTTGGCTTCCTCCATTGCTGGGGAAACCCAAGCCTCCCTCCTGCTCTCAGTGGTGGCAGCCATCTTGGTTAGTGATTTATTTGCATAATTTGCTCATGATTGGCTGGTGGGCGTGGTTGTTGGTGTGGCTTGATCAGAGTTATGGTCAATTTTCTTATTCTTTTATTAGTTAGGATTCTTGTCTGATTGCTATGGCTAGCACTTTCAGTACTATACCAAACAGGAATGGTGAAAGTGGGCATCCCTGTTTTGTTCCTATTCCTCAGGGAAAATGGATTTAGTTTTTGTCAGTTGAGTATAATGTTTGCTGTAGGTTTGCCATATAAGGCTTTTATTATGTTGAGGTATGATCCCTCTATTCCCAATTTGCTTCAATTTTTTTTTTATCAAGAAAGGGTGTTGGATGTATGTGAAAGTTGATTGTGCTTTTTCAAATGCTTTTTCTGCTTTGATTTATAAGATTATGTGATTTTTGTCTCTCAATTTATTTATATGATGTGTCACATTTATTGACTTGCAGATATTATACCATCCTTGCATTCCTGGAACAAATCCCACTTTGTCATGGTGTATGATCTTTCTAATTTTATGCTTAATCCTATTTGCTAGAATTTTGTTGAGGATTATTTGTCAATGATATTTTAGATAAGGGTTTAATCTCCAAAATGTACAGAGAACTTATACAACTTAACAAAAGGAAGATAAATGATCCAATCAAAAAATGGGCAAAGTACCTAAATGGACACTTTTTGAAAGAGGACATACATAAGAGCACGAGGCATATGAAAAAATGCTCAAAATCATCCGAGAGATGCAAATCAAAACAGCAATTACATACCATGTAACTCCTGTCAGGATGACTATTGTCAACAAGTCAAATGGCAAGTGCTGATGAGGATGTGGAGAAAAGGAATCTTCATGCACTGGTAGGAATGCAGACAGGAGTAGCCACCTTCGAAGACAGGAGTTTCCTTAAAAAATAAAAAATGGAATTCCCTTTTAACCCTGTAATCCCACTTCTAGGACTATATCCCAAGAAACCAAAAACGCCAATCAGAAAGGATATATGCACCCCTATGTTCATAGCAGCACAATTTACAATAGCTAAGATTTGGAAATAAGCTAAGTGCCCATCAGCAGATGAGTGGATTAAAAAAAACTATGTTATATCTACACAATGGAATACTATGCCACTATAGAAAAGAAGGAACATTAACCATTTGCAACAACATGTGTGGAACTGGAGAACACAATGCTAAGTGAAATAAGCCAGTCTTAGAAAGATAAATATCACATGATCTCACTCATATTTGTGGTATATAATGATCAACATAATTTGATGGACAAGAATTGATTCAGAGACAAATGGAAGGGGAGGGGGAATAGTTAGAGAGCAACCAAAGGACTTGTATGCATGCATATTAACATGAGCAATGGACACAGACACTGGGGCGGTGTGGGCCTGCCTGGGATAGGAATGGCTTGGGAGGGAGGTCAAGCGGGGAAAAGGGAGACATATGTAAAACTTTAGGTAAAAAATAAACAAATAGATTTTAAAAGTAAAAATGGAAAGAAAACAAATGTATAACAAAGTTGGAGGATCCCAATATGAGGTGTTCATCTATACCACAAAGCAAGTGTACTCAAAATAGCCTGGTACTGACACAAAAACAGGCATATAGATGAGTGGAAAGGAACAGATACCCCAAAAATCAACCCAAGCCATTATAGTAAATTAATATTTTATAATGGAGGCAAGAGTATACTAGTATAATATTATAAAGGCAGTCTCTTCAATAAACGGTGTTGGGAAAATTTTATAGTTATATGCAAAAAAAGAAACTAGACCACCAACTTATACCATACATCAGAATAAACTCAAAATGTATTAAACCTTAAATGTAATTTGTGAAACCATAAAAATCCTAGAAGAAAACATAGGAAGCAAAATATCAGACATCTCACATAGCAGAATTTTCAGTTATATCACCCATAGCAAGATAAGCAAAGGAAAACATAACATATATAAAGTACTACTGCAACTCAACAAATGGAAGACCAATAATCCAATAAAAAATGGGAAGGGGACTACTTCTCCAAAATGGACACAGATGGACAATAGATATATGAAAAAAATGCTAAAAGTCACTAATCATCTGAGAGATGCACATTAAAATCACAATGATGTGCCACATAACACCTGCCAAAATGGTTACCATCAATTAACAGTATGTGCTGGTGAGGATCTGTAGAAAAGTGAACCCCACCACACCACTGTTGAGAATGCAGACTGTTGCAGCCACTATAGAAAACTGCAATTTCCTAAAAAATAAATGGGACTGACATTTGGCCCTGTGTTCCCACTTTTAGGAATATATTCTTATAATTCTGAAACACTAGTCAGAAATATATGCATCCATATATTCCTAGCAGTGTTATTTACATTAACTAAGATCGGGAAACAGCCCAAATGGCCATAAGTAGATGAGTGGATAAAAAAGCTGTGGTATATTTACACTATGGAGTAATATGCAGCAGTAAAAATGAAGGATCCCTTACCTTTTGAGACACCATGGAGGGACCTGGAGAGTATTATACTAAAGTCAGAGAAAGACAAATATCACATGATCACTCATATATGGAATCTAATGATCAAAATAAACTGATGAATAAATAGATCCAGAGATGAAGAAGCATTGAAAAGACTGATGGATTTCAGAGGGAATGCACAGTAGGGGATGAAAGGGAGAGATTAACCAGGGAACTTTTATGCATATATGCCTACCCTATGGACAAAGACAATAGTGTAGTGAAGGCCTAGGGTTGGTGGATATATGGTAGAGGGGTCAGTGAAGAGAAAAGTATGACATATGTAGTACTTTCAACAATAAAAATAAATTTTAAAAAAACTGTGGTGAGATTATACAATCTAATACTATGCAGCTGTAAAAAGTTCTATTACCCTTTGATATAGCATGCAGGGACCTCAAGATGATTATTCTAAGTGAAATAAGCCATTAAGAGAAAGACAAATATTACATGAACTTATATCACTTATATTAAGAATCTAACAATATGCTGACGAATAAAACAGAGTCAGAGGCTTGGAAACATGGAACAGACTGACGAATCTCAGATGGAAGGAGGGAGGGGTTGGTGGGAAGGGATTAACCAAAGAATTTATATGCATATAAGCATTATCCATGGACACAGACAAGGGGGAAAAATAGAGAGTCATTTATAATATTCTCAACAATAACGATTTAAAAAAAGAAAACCATTTCTATCATAAAAATAAATAAAATTTTCTAAATAAAATTGTACCAGATTAATTCTAGCAATGTCTATGAGAGGGTAATACATCACAATCAATTTGGGGTTCATTCCAGGTATATAAGTTTAGCACTGTAATTTATTATAATAATGCAATAAAGAGGGAAAAAACAAATGATTTCAAGAGGTGCAGAAAAATTCAATACAGATTTATTACCATTCTTAGTAAGCTAAGTATTTAAGAGCATTTCCTTAATCTAGTAACTATAGTAAATATTTTTATAGTGAAATATGGAAGATTTCCCCTGTGATTTAGAATGATACAAGGATGTCTATTTTTTTCTTTCCCTATTGTATTACTAAATTTCCTATTAAATTTAACATTTAAATTTTATTTAACATTATCCTTCAGGTCTTGATCAGCAAAATAAGGCAAGAAACAGACTATACATTCATATATATATGAAAGGAATAAATAACATTGTAATTTTTTTTGCAGAGATCATGTTTGCATACATAGAATTTTTTAGGTCTATAGATAAAATATTACAATTAAACATTCAATTTAGTATGGTTGCTGATTACAAGGTGAAGTTACACAGTGCAATTGTATTTTAATATACTACAAACAAATAATTAGAAAATGAGATTTTGGGAAATAGTAACATCTATAGCAGCATCAAAAGTCATAACATATTTTTTTTAAAAAAACTTTTAAAAAAGAGCTCTACGCTCAGCCAACTTTGCTCAGTGGTTGAAGTTTGACCTATGAACCATGAGGTCACTGTTTGATTCTCAGAGTTCATGAACAAGTTGCGGGCTCAATCTCCAGTAGGTGTGTGCAGGAGGCAGCCAGTTACTATTCTCTCTCATCATTCATGTTTCTATATCTCTCTTCCTTTCCCTACCGTTCTGAATTCAATATTTTTTTTAAAAAAACTACATATAAAAATACATAACATTATGGAGAGTAACTTAATGACAGGTTCTAAATAAATAGGATATTTCCATATTTATGATTTAGAAGTTTCAGTGTTGAAAAATATACAGATTTTTTAAAACTTTATTTATAGACTGGAAAAAGCCACAATAAAAATCTCAGGAGGATTTTGTGGCCATTGCTAACTTACTAAATGGATACATAAATAAAATGGATGAAAGTAAATAAGAGAATCTTAAGGCACAAAGCAACGTTGGAAAACTCTATTCTACAAAATAAGGATATATATAATAATAAAAGTGTAATATGCTAATTATACTAGACATCCTTCTGGACGAACTTCTGGACAAAGCCAGGGCTTTGAGGGAAGCCCGGGTCCTGTGTGCCAGAGAGAAACCAGTGCCAATAGCAGGGGAAGAAAGGCCTACTCTTGCAAGAATTTCGTGCATTAGGCCTCTAGTTTATTATAAAGTTAGAAGCATTAAAACAGTGAGGTAATGGTACAATGATAGTCAAAGGGACCAATAGAACAGAACAAGATCTGGAAACACACCCAAACAGAGATGGCCACCTGATAGATGATAAAGATTATATTGAAATGCAGAGGGGTAAAAGATGGTCTTTTTTATAAAATACTAGAGGCCTGATGCACAAAATTTGTGCACTCAGTGGGAGGTTCCTCAGCCCAGGAGGCCTTGGGGGATGTCCGACTAATAGCTTAGGCCAGCTCCCCATGTGAGCCTAGCTTCTGGCTGAGCGGTACTCCCACTGTGGGAGCTCCTGTGTTGAGCATCTGCCCCCGGGTGGTCAGTGCATATAATAGTGATTAGTAATTCTGCCGTCAGGCTGAAACTGGCTCTCCAACATCTCTCCAGGGGACCTGGATTGTGAAAGGGCACAGGCCAGGCTGAGGGACCCCACCTGTGCACAATCAGGGCTGGGGAGGGATGCAGGAGGTTGACCAGCCTGGGAAGGACCACAGGAGGTCTCTAGTGCATATCCAGCCTTTCTTGCTCAGTCCTGATTGGCCAGACCCCAGCAGCAAGTTAATCTACCAGTTGGAGCGTCTGCCACCTAGTGGTCAGTGCATATCATAGTGAGTGGTCAAGTGGCCTTAGCATATCATTAGCATATTATGCTTTGATTGGTTGAATGGAAGACCAGACAACCAGATGACTGGACACTTAGCATATTAGGCTTTTATTATATAGGATATTTTTATTCATTTCATAGAGTAGAAGTGAGAGGGAAAGGGAGAGAAAAGTAGAAATTTCAATAATGAAAGAGAGTCATCGATTGGCTGCCTCCTGCATGCCTCCTACTGGGGATTAAGCCCACAACCTAAGCATGTGTTCTGACCAGGAACTGAACTTGTGATCATGGATCAATGCTCAACCACTAAACTACAATGGCTGACC
This sequence comes from Antrozous pallidus, assembly GCA_027563665.1. NCBI lineage: Eukaryota > Metazoa > Chordata > Mammalia > Chiroptera > Vespertilionidae > Antrozous > Antrozous pallidus. Next base: position 69,862,735 of record CM050509.1, on the reverse strand, counting down.
TGGGCTGATCTTTTCAATCAATGGATCTGGTCAGTTGGATATTCATGTTGAAAACAATATGTCTTAATCCCTACCTCATATCATATGCAAAAATAATTCCAAATCAATTTTAAATTTCAATTTCAATGGCAAAACAGTAAAGCTCTGAAAACTAATAAATTATAGGTGAATATCTTTAGGACCTTGGGTTAGGCAAATATTGCTTAAACAGAACTCAAAAGCACTAATTATAAGAGAACATATTGAAAATTGCACTTAATTAAATTTTAAAACTTATGTTTATCAAAAGACACTGAGTAAAATGGCAAGCCACTGAGCAGGAGAACATATTTGCAATACATATATCTGACTAAAGACTTTCAGTATTGTATGTAAAATAAATATATAAGGAATCCTCTAATATCAATAAGAATAAAGAGAAGTATATCAATTTTTTAAAAAACTAGGTCAACATTTGAGCAGACCCTTAAAAAAAGATAACTTTAAATATCCAACAAGCATATGAAAATCTGTTCAGTATTGCTAGTCATTGGGTAAATGCAAATTAAAATCACAATTAATGTACCAGAATAGATAAAATTTCAATGATTGATAGAACCAAGTATGGGCAAAAATGTTGAACAGTTTGAACTCAGTGGAGGTATAAATTGGCATTAGCATAGCCACTTTAGTAAAACTGGCAAAATTTTTGAATACCAGTCATATAGATATCCCATGACCAAGCAATATTATTCCTAGCCAATGAGAAGTGAATTCATACCTGCATCAAATGTCAGGAACAATAAATACCTATGTATCTTCTTTCACAATAACCAAAACTTGATTCAACAAATAATGAATAAATTGCAATATAGTAATCCAGTGGAATATGACACAACAATGAAAAAGTAAACTACTTAAAGCTAAAAACATAGATAAATCTCACAAGCACAAAATACAGATAAAAAGAATATAATCATACTCATGTGAACATAATTTTAATAATTCCAAAAGAGAAAACATTAATCTTTGGTAACAAAAGTCAAAGTATCATGTACCTTGGCAGGATGCTGATTGGAAGGGACATAAGGCACAGTGGAGTTCTCTGGAATGCTGGTACTACTCTATCTTCTTTTGTGTGGTAATTATCTTTTTATTGTCTATTTATGTCTATCACTCTCTATCTACTTAAGATTTTTTACTTTTACGAATATATTTTCTTTAACAAAAATGTTTACCAAGAAAATCCACCAACACTAAAACAGAAGGAAATGAAATAAATGATGACAAAGCAATAAACATAAATGTGAATGTTTCTCTGGATATGTATATTCACATTATTAGAGTCAATGCTTTTTTAATGAAAAATGGGATTCTATAAATTGTTACTAATAGAAAGAACATGAAAAACTGCCTTCATGTTAACTGGAATTTTGAGGAATTTATGAACACAATATGGCTTCACATTTTAGAGTGATATAATTGAAAACACTTCATCTCCATAATGTGGGAAATCGATGCCCTTCTGTTATTTGTAAATTTCAATGTGTGCTTATAATCTTTGCTTTTTTTTTTTAAAGAAACTCTCTGGTTTTTAAGATGTAATATAAATAACTTTTAATTTTTCCCACCTGGACCTATATCTCCAGTCTATTCTTCCTCTTTCCCCATTAATCTTTCAGCTTTGTATTGGTAATCCATATTCTGTCATCTGACATCCTAACCCCTGAGAGTGATGTACCAGTAAATCGCTAAGTCACATGCAAAGCTTTATTTATTCTTTATATCAAATACTAGGGACCCAGTGCACAAATTCATGTACCTTGAAAGGAACTGTGGGCTGCAAGGCTGTGGTGGGCACAGGGGTGGGTCTTGGCACATTCTCTGTGCCCTCGCCCTGCCCCTCCTGCATGGCCCAGGTCTTCTAACTGCCAGTAGCCCCACTCCCGCTGCTGCTGCCACTCTCATGCGCTGAAGGTGCTGGCCCCACTTGCACCTGCTGATGGTATGGAGCAATTGGGGCCGGTGCCAGCAGCAGGCATGATCAGTGACTGCTGCCCCAGTTGCCTCTCAGAAGCAGGGGGAGGTGGAGAAGCCCTCAGGGTGAATGGGGCTGCCAGCTGCCACTTGTATCCACTAATAGTGCCAAGCAATCAGGACCAGTGCCAGGTACCAGCAGTGGGTGCGAGTAGCAGCTCTGGCGCCAGCAATGAGTGCAAGCAGGGCCAGCACTGGCAGCAGGTGTGAGTGCTGGCCAGAGCTGTAGCATGCAGGAGCAAAGAATTTTCAGTAACCACCAGTGGCTTACACTGGTGACAGTGACTGGCGCCCTGCCTCGGTCTGGCACCCCCACCCAACTGCTCCACCATCCTGCTGCAGCCTACTCCCACCATGTTCTGCACTCTGCCACCTGCTGCCAACACTCACCATGGCCTGTGCTTGCCCCATGGTGGCCAGCGCACATCATAGCTACATCATAGCTACCAGTTGTTCAGTTGTTCTGCCATTCGGTCTATTTGCATATTAGGGATATATATAGATATAGATAGATAGAGATAGAGATAGAGATAGAGATAGAGATAGAGATAGAGATAGAGGTATAGAGATAGAGATAGAGATAGAGATAGAGATAGAGGTATAGATATAGATATAGATATAGATAGATAGATATAGATATTGATATGGTAATTATTAGCAAGATTGCAAAAATCTGGTACATTTGAAGTAAGTAATAGAAAATAAAAAGAAATGTGGCAAATGTATTATTTCATCTAGAAAATTGAAATGGCAGTAAAAGACAATGAGATCAAAACCTTTTAATTTTTTATCTTTGGGATCTAAAATGTTCTTTGTTAATATTATAACATAGGATAGAACAAAGATACTTGGTAAAGCAAAATATGAAACTGTCTATGACAAAAATAAGTAGCTGCTTCTTAGTTTGTTGAAAGAAGGGGAAAAAGAGATGATGAAAATCTCAAGGTCTCTTATATTCTTCAGATGTCAGGAAAAATTATTATTTTTTCTTTAGTTTTTGATGTTATAATATTCAAGAGGTGCAAACTAACTCACTGTAAAAAAAAAAAGATTCCTTAGGTAGGATGTGGTCCTGGGTGAAAATGAAACTAGGGATTCCTCCATTTGATTATTGGATATATATTTATTTTAGGGAAGCTCCCACACTGATTGTGGTTTTTAAAGTGAAGACTTTGTCAAATCAATTCACTAATAGGTAGGAGTGGAGTAACATTTTACCAGGGGGATCAGGCAAATGCGACCCCCCCTAGTTTCCAGACTTAGAATATTATATTATTGTTCCCAGAGGAAATAAGTAATTACCCTCTATATCAGTCTAACCCTATTTTCAAGGTAAGAGTTTCACAAATGACTGTGCCCAGTTGAGCTGAACTTGCAGCTAAAAAAATTGCTTGAAAGGAAAACTGGCTTGGAATGTCTAGAAACAGTTTATGGAAACCTGGATGTTAAGAGTTTTTGGCTGAATTATATACAAGATGAAGTTGCTTCTCAATTCAGATGAGTAAAAAAAAGACCTATGGGATATTTAGAAAGTCTCTTCTTTTCTCTTTTCAGGATCTTTGCTAACTTCTAGTAGCAATTACTTTTGACTTCATTTTATCAGATAAAAAAGTTATTGTCCTAATAAAATTAGAGAATATCATTTCACGGCTCCAAAGAAAGTTTGTGTAATAATTGTCAAAAGTCTAGTAATTAAGAATTATAAAATTAGGCTTCCGGTTACGAGGCGGCTCGCGTCTGCTGGGTCCCCTGGGCGCGGGGCTTTAGGTCCCAGAGAGTGAAGACTTAATCCTAAGGTCATGACAAAACACCTGAAGTTCATTGCCAGGACTGTGATGGTGCAGGAAGGGAATGTGGAAGGTGCATTCAGGACCCTAAACAGAATCCTTACCATGGATGGACTCATTGAGGATATCAAGCGACGCCGGTACTATGAGAAGCCTTGCCGCAGATGACAGCAGGAAAGCTATGAAACTTGCCGGAGGATCTACAACATGGAAATGACTCGCAAGATCAACTTTTTGATGCGAAAGAATCGGGCAGATCCATGGCAAGGCTGCTAAGGCTGTGGATAGTAAGCCCCATAGGAAAACACCTATCTGGTTGTTTCTCCATCTCTTCTTTCTGCAACCCCATTTCTTGCAATAAACTCAATCATATATATATATATATATATATATATATATATATATATATATATATGTATATATATATATATATATATATATATATAAAAGAATTATAAAATTAGGCATTAAGTACAGGCTTTTCCAGAATCTTAAGGTGATTATCTCTTAACTGAAAATTTTAGATTATATGATGTATACTAATCTGTAAACATTATACCTTTTATTTCTGGCTGACATGTTATACTAGTAAATCATGGCATGTTGCCTAGAAAATACAAAAGAAAAATGGGGAGGTGTGTTTGAAAAATTATATTCCCTCTATGATGGACTAATCATCTACACTTATAAAAGAGAAACATGCAAATTGACCATCCCTCCACTATGCCCACCAGCCAATCAGAGCAATTATGCAAATTAACCAAAGATGGTAGTTAATTTGCATACTTAGCCACGGAGCATAGACTGAAGACAGCATAGAAAGAAGCCAAGCACTGCAGAAGGGCATGAAGCTGTGGAGAAGAGAGGGAAGCAGGGAAGCGGGACAGTGGAGACAACTCAGTGGGTTTTGCTCCTTTCTCTGCTTCACTCCAGCAGCAGAAAGCCCTATTCTTGCAGGAATCTTCCTGCAATGGGCCTCTATAATATAATAAAAGCTTCATATACTAAGTGTCTGGTTGTCCGGTCAGCTATTCAACTGCTCAAAGCATAATATGCTAATGATATATATGTTAAGACCTCTCAACCACTCACTATGACATGTACTGACCACCAGGAGGCAGACTGTCGACCAGTCACTATGATGTCCACTAACCACCAGAGGGCAGATGCTCTGACTGGTAGGTTAGCTTGCTGCTGGGGTCCAACTCATCGGGACTGAGAGAGATGGGCTGGACACACCCTAGAGCACTCTTACAGTCCCTCTCTAACTGGCCAACCTCCCATGTCCCTCCTTTGCCCTGATCCTGCACCAGTGGGGTCCCTCAGCCTGTCCTTCACCCTCTCACAATCCAGGCTGAGGGACCTCCCACCTGAGTGCATGAAATTTGTGCACTGGGCCTCTAGTAGGGTTATATTAATATGTGATATTTACTGCATTCATTTAACATTTGGAGAGTTGAAGGGCAAAGGAAGTTTGCATACACCCATACCTTAGCATTTGACTTCTACAACCTATGATCATCACTTCTATTGTAACATCTCACTCAGATATTAATATTAAAAATATATGAAGGAGAACTTTGTTGTTTATACTTTAGGGATATCTGTAATGCTGTCAACAATAAGTACTTTTATAAAGTAAAGGAATTGACAATAATACAAAAATATCATTAAAAAAGGACCAAGGATTCTGACCAGACAATATTTATAAAGATAAATGAACTAAAATTTAACAGAGGCAAAAATCTCAATTGAGTATCTTCTGTTAGAAAGATCACTGGAACAAGGTTTAGAAACCTGGATACTATTCTTGATGATTAACTTTTTATTGTTTTTCAAACTTATTTTTAAAGCTGATGCCCTTTGGGGGGAAAAAAAAGCTTATGGAAAAATACCATAGGCTACTATTCTATATAATAAAAGCCTATTATGCAAATCAACCAAATGGCGAAATGACTGGTGGAATGACTGGTCAATATGATGCGCACTGACCACCAGGGAGAAGATGCTCAATGCAGGAGCTTCCCCCAGCCTGCAGGCCTCAGGCCAGCCAAGGCGATTGCCAGCAGGGGCTCCACAATCACCCCACTGGTCACCGCACAGATAGACCCTGATCGCTGCCCAGACCTAGGGACCCTAACCATGCACGAATTTTGTGCATCAAACCTCTAGTATTAGATAACTCTAATGGCAAACTTCAGATCCTCTCTGCTTCCCAAGTCTCTGGAGGCTCTTTGGCACTTTTTCTGTCCCAGCCAATCTTGTAGGGAACTATTTCTGTTTGGGTTCAGACCAACTACACAAGGGGGCAATCTTGTAAAATATCAGTATTGTGTGACTGGTGCTTACCATTTTGAGGCTTTCCTCTTGCTGCTAACGTATGAGATGTCATGGAACTCACTCAACCCTTGTCTATACAACCCAAAACTGCAAAGGAAATTATGCTCTGTGCGAAGACTGACTAATGAAGACTGCTGCTGGCAGATAATTTCTTCTCAGCCCCCACACCCAGATTTATTCTTCTGAATAACAATAGTTGATATAGTCTCTTAGTAAATGGTCCTAATATATCAAGCAATCAGTTGCTCTTGATACCAAACAATGGTCAGCTCAGTATCACTCTCTCCTAGCATTGTTTTTATACAGTTTCACTCTCCTTTTCCCTTACTTTTGCTATCCTGGGATTGCATTGTCAAATAGTAGTACTGGCATTTGATATTTTGCCTCAGTCTATACTTTCTAGAGATACCAGACTAAGATAAATATAATTTAAATACATTTAAAAAACAGAGTAGTTGGTTTTCTGGGCTAAGTTTACCTTCATCTGAGCTAGTGATTAGGACACTATTTCTGGAGACTTTCTGCTGTGCACCAACAATGCAACAGAGCCCTGCTTTAGGAAATGCCCATCCAAGTAGGCTTTAGTAAGAAAGGGAAGGAAAAGTAGTAACACTTTATCTTTACAATTTTAGCTTACATCCATGGTAGTAGTGTTCCTGAGACAATCCAGCTGGTAGCTTTGGGAAGCTTTAAAGCACTAGCAGATGTTATACTGTTTAGTTAGAATACTTCTGCTTTATAGCCACACAAAGGACATGACCGTGCTAGGCTTCATGAGAGACAGGTAGAGGCAGCTTGTAGTAGGTAAGAAATTCACTGTGTGAATTCTTTGTCCATTTCAAACCCTACTCCAGGGCTGAGAGATCCATGTTCCAGATTTGTTCTTTTATTATTTTCACATTTATTTATATATATTTATTGACAGTTCTGTCTGTTTAAATCAGAACAGTAATTAGGTATCATCATTGTTAGTGCTTTAGTTTGTTATGGGCTGCAGCCCCAGACTTACTCCCATAACCATCCCCACATCCCAGTCCTGTCTGTGGTATGATGTTGTTGTTTATATTCAGCATAGGTACAGGGAAGATTTATGTAAACTAACTCTAGTTTAAGTACAGGAAGATGCCATTGAGCTTTTTGGTTTGTGACAGAACCAAGATGGTCTGTCTGCTCTCCCATTGTTAGGTATGGCTCCCACTTTACGTTCAGCTAGTCATTTTAGCATTTGAAAGACATGGTATTATTTAGATTCACTTGGAGTGATTTATAGTTTGAAGTATATGTAAAATTTCCTATTTCATCATTCAGTCCCACCCAGGTCAAGGAAAAGAGCAGCTTTAACAGTGTTGTTTTTTTTTTTAATAGACCATGTTATTAAGATAAGTGCAAGTCAAATGGTTTAATAATTGGTAGGTGCCTGAAGTCTGGGTATAAATAAATAAATATATGCTGGCAGTTTCTGATCTTAAATGTTAGCTCCTTAGTTAGGAAGAAACTAAAGATGCCTGACTGGCAGCTCCCTGCTGGGTAGAGGCTTCACCTGTGGGGCATGGAGACCTGACAGTGTTCCTCTACTGAGGGTCTCCAAAGCCAGACCCCACCCAGGTCACCATTCCTCCCAATCTCTGCAGAATCCTGCTACTCAAAGGGCATTCCCAAGAAGTTTTCATTCTTATAGTCTCTGATAAATATTTCCAGTACACTGGTCTACCCTGAAATTCACTGCCGATTCTAAGCAAACGGTCCAGGCCAGAGAGTGAGAATGTTATGTTCAACAAGAATGCAAGCCACATCATGTGGTTCCCAAATGGCCTTGGTAGTATTTTCTTACTGCATGCTGACATTTAAAACTATAAACCTTGGATTCTTTTTTTCTTTTTATTTGGGGGGGGGGGGGTTTGACTGTCTGAACACCCTGAGAGCTCCCTGATAATCTGTGCACTGGACAGAAGTACCTTTCAGACATCCTCATGCAGGAGCTACTGACCTCCATGAAGACTCTAGATGGAGTAAGGACACTCCTGCACTTTATGATTTTAAGAAAATAAATCATAACTAATGGTTGAAAGGGAAAATAGGAGCATTTAGAAGGGTTGTTCTCTGGTTTAACTTCCTTTATGGCTCATTGGTGCAGAACAACCAGGCAGCAATTAGGCTCTCGCCTGTTCCTGCTTATTCTAAATACCAGGCAAGGCCACAGTAAGAATACCTGCTGACGATCAGGACTGTGACTATCCTTCCTACAATCTTGTTTAACTTGGAAGTATGGTTGGAAAGGGTGGCCAAATTTCCTCTATAATCTTGCCATTTTAAAGACTATAAAAAGGCCCTTCAGTCTGCTATGTTTGAGGAAACAAAAATAAAGTGAGTTTGAGCAGAAGAAATATTTACACTCATTAGTAAATAAAATTATAAAAACATACATGAAGCAGCTACACAAAAATGTCAGAATCTTGGGTACCTCTGGGGAAGAAGGTATAAGAGAATTCTTTAACTATATTATAGATGTACTATCCTATCTAATAAAGGAGTAATATGCAAATTGGCTCTACCTCCAATACACCCACAAGCCATGCCCACCAGCCAATCAGGAGAGAATATGCAAATAAACCCAGACAAAATGGCTGCTGGCCACAGAGAGCAAGAGGGAGGCTTGGGTTTCCCCAGCAATGAAGGAAGCCAAGCTTTCCGCCTGCCCTTGCCAGCTCAGGTCTCCACTCAGTGCCACGAAGTTTCAATTATAGAAGATAATGATGGCAGCCACAGAGCTGGAGAGAGCAGGAGCCTTGAGTTGCACCCAGAGATGGAGGAAGTCAAGATTTCTACCTGACCTGGCTGACCCAGGTCTCAGCTTAAGGTTACAAAGTTTCAATTATTGAAGGTAAATAAATTCCAACAGAAATGGTTTCCACCAGGCTTTGCTCCACTCCAGGTTACAAAGTTTCGATTGTAAAAGAAAAATAAATCCCAGATACCAGGGCCTCCCACATAGGTCACCAGGGGGCAGGGCCAGCCTACAAACTATCAAAGGCCCCTCATCCAGTCCACCCCACTCCCTAAGGGAACCCCCACCCTGATCCGGGACACTCTTCAGAGCAAACCAGCTGGCCCCCATCCATGCACCAGGCCTCTATCCTATCTAATAAAAGAGTAATATGCAGACTGACCATTATGCCAACACACAAGATGACTGCCCCCATGTGGACACAAGATGGCCATCACAAGATGGCCACCAGGGGAGGACAATTGGGAGGGACCAGGCCTGGAAGGGAAGGCAGTTGTGGGTGATCAGGACAGCAGGGGAAGGCTGTTGGAAGGGAACAGGCCTGCAAGGGAGCGCAGTTGGGGGGCAATCAAGCCTGCAAGGGAGGGCAGTTAGGGGTGACCAGGCCGGCAGAGAATGGAAGTTGGGGGTGACCAGGCCTGCAGGGGAGGGAAGTTAGGGGCAAACAGACTGGCAGGGGAGCAATTAGGCATCAATCAGGCTTGCAGAGGGTGATTAGAGGGTGATCAGGCTGGCAGGCAGAAGTGGTTAGGGGCAATCAAGAAGGCAGACAGGCGAGCAGTTGGGAGCCAGCGGTCCTGGATTGTGAGAGGGATGTCTGACTGCCCATTTAGATCCCCCAAGCTGACTTGGACCCTGACTCTCAGGGCAAGAGGCATCACTCAGCACCAGATAATTGACTCTGTTTCTTATCACATGCTCCTGGGATCCCTGACTTCCAGTGCATTCACACGAAGAGCCAGCGACTCCAATTCTTGGTGTATGCACACATAGGGAACCTGATACTCTGCATGAAGCAACAGGAAGCAACAGAGACTCTGATACTTGATTCTTGGTGCAGGTACAGGGGAACTCTGACTCCTGTTATGTGCTAGGGGGCTCTGATTTTTGGCACATGCCAGAGAGGTCTCTGTTTCAGCACAATGCAGGTGGGGTCCTGGATTCAAGGTGTACACACAAGGCCACACTGAACACTGGTAATGCTGACTCTGGGCAAGCTTGGTTACCAACAACCTACAGCAGTCATGAATCTTAGTGTTGGAGCTCTTCAGTCACAATTGGGTGGAGCAAAGCTCCCACTGTACATGGCATAGGCCTGTGCAACTCAACTTTTGAATCTTTTGGTGATAGTCAGAAAGGGGAGATGACACAATACCCAGAGGAAAGAAAATGAGAAGTTACCAAGAAAGGAAATTAGTGAAATCGAAGCACGCAACATGACAGAAAAAGAAATCAGAGTAGGGGTTGTACAATTCATTCACCAGATGGATGAGAAAACAACCTATGTAAGAATCATGAAGAAGTGAACAGTGATATAGCTGCAATCAAAAACACCATGAGGGGTTTCAACAGTAGACTAGAAGAAGCAGAGGACGGAAGTAGTCAATTAGAAGATAAGGTAGTAAAACAAGCTCAATCTGCACAGCAACTAGAGAAAAAAATGAAAAACCAGGGGAGTGTAAGGGAGCTTTGGAACAACACAAAACAAAGTAACATATGTATAATAAGGCTGCTAGAAGGACAAGAAGACCAGCACGGATTAGAAAATTTGTTTGAAGAAATAATGACAAAAAAAACTTCCCAGATATGGGGAAGAAAAACTTATATAAGTACAGAGAGTCCCAAGCAAGATGAATCCCAAAAGACTGACATGCACACACAACAGAATTATAATAGCAAATGTTCACAACAAAGAGAGAATCTTAAAGTTTGCAAGAGAGAGACAGTTACCTACAAAGGGTACCCAATCATATTATCAAATAATTTTTCAACAGAAACACACCAAGCTAGAAGGTTATGGAAGGAGGTATATAAAGTGTTGCAAAGCAAAGGATTAATCCAAGAATACTCTATCCAGCAAGACTATTAATCAAAACTAAAGGGGAAATCAGGAGCTTTGCAGACAAAAAAAGAACAAGGGAGTTTATCACTACTAAGCCAGCAACGCAAGAAATGCTAAAGTGAATGCTGTAAAAAGAAGAAATAAAAGGGTAAGAAAGAACACAGGCACAAAAATAGAAATTACTATAAACAAGTACCTTTCAATAATAATTTTAAATGTAAATGGACTAAATGCTCCAATCAAAAGACATCAGCAATGGTATCCAGATGGTGGACACATCGTGGCAATGCAAGATCCATCTTCTCTGGTTTGGTCCTGGGCCGCCAACAGCCATGCATAGCTACTGACTGCTAGCATGGCAAGGTGTCCTCAGTGTCCCCCATCTCTGGACCATCCTCATGACTGGAAAAAACCCGTCAGTTCCTCACTGTCGCAGGAACCCACATGGTCTTGGGGGTAGTTCTCTGAAAACATACAAACACATTCTCGACCAAAAGTTAACAAAGGGATCCTCTCTGCAAATTAGACTTGGGATTCTTTTTATTTTTGCCTAAATGATTTTCCTTTGGCTTATTTTGACACCATCTGTGTTTTTTTCATGGGTGTCCTGCTGTTGGCTTTACAAATGGAAGTTACTTTTCTGGAGTATGAATGTTCTAGATGTATTTTACTTACAGGATAATTTTCCTTACATGATATTACCCCACTGTCCCCCCCCCCACTTTTTTGGTTAATGGGGGCTTTTGGAAATTTTATCTTGCAGTATTGGTAATTTTAAATTTTAATTTTGCACACAAATATGATGGCTTTAGGTTCTTTGGATGTTACGCAATTTTACAGTGAGATGAACTACTAATAGATATTTTAGTTAATGTTTTAGGAAAAGCTTTTTGTCCAGTACACTAAAATTTTCTTGAGTATTCACTTATTTCACTTGGCCAATTTAAATTAATCTGAAAACTTGATTACTATTTTACTGTCAATCTTAATACTCAAGCAGAAATCTTAGTTTATCCTGTAAATATAAGTGGAAAGGAATATTTGCATTTTTTAGTAGGTCCTGAGCATTCCTGGTAATAGACTAAATTTAGATACAGAGCAGCTATTGCTGGCGGAGTCTCTCTTTGCCACCTGGGTCCTGGTCTGAGTTGTCCATGGGAGACGATGCAGCCGTGGGGGCAGAAGACCTCCCTCAGGAGGTGTGAGAATTTAAGCCCCTGCAAGGTTTGTGGGTGAGGGTCTGTGCCCCACCTCTGTTGACCTTTTAGTTCTCTCCTGTTGGCCCCTCTGCGACTATGACTATCTTAGGTTGTTCCTTCCCTGAGGAATCTTACCCGTCTCTGGCTAATCAGCCATCCTCCAAGGCCAAACAGAGTGATGTGAGGTTCAGTTCTGTCTCCTTTGTAGTCTTTGCCCCCTTGGCATCCACGTCCAGCACCTGCCTTGGGGTCCCCTCGCCTGCTGGTGCGGTCCCAGTACTGATCACATATCTCGGGGGACCCAGGTTTCTTCTCCAGAGAGGGCCCAGCTCACACCATTGGTCGAGAGACAGATCCATGGTGCCATCTGCCCAGAGGCTTCAGCCACAACTTGAACTGAAAACTCAGGCAACAGTGTGTGTATTTGGATAGTAAGAAGAGGGTCCCTCTTGGCAAAAAGGGCAAGAGGGGCCAATATAGAATGCTCGGATGTCTTCCCAGTGCCTTAATTCCTTTGGAAAGGGATTAATTGCTTTCCTATCCTTTTTTTAAATTGCTGCCCAACATTCAAAGAATTAGTTTGTAAGTTCATTTGGGATAATTGTATAATATGCTATTGTCAAATATCAAATTATAATGACATTGTAGAATAAAATCATGTAAGGGTATTATGGTGTCACGGGAGGTTAAGGAGGGCCAGGCCTAAAGACTGGTATCCATAGGAGATGACAAGCTCTAGGCCATGTCTATTCAATCTCAAACTAGCTGCCAATTTTTTTTGTATAACTTCATGTAAACTTTGTCAAGGATGTAAAAATACAAATCACTTACCTTAGTTCAAGAGTTCAAATATATTGACTTTCCCCCTTACTTCCAGCACCTGCCACTTACCCTGAGGGTTGACATTCTGATGGTCCTTTCTCAGTCTCTGGATCCATTCTTGTTCATCAGTCTATGTCATTCATTATATTCCTCAAATGAGTGAGATCATGTGATACTTGTCTTTCTCCACCTGGCTAATGCTCTCACTTAGCATAATGCTCTCCAAATCCATCCATGTTATTACAAATGGTAGGAACTCCTTCTTTTTTACCGCAGCATAGAATTCCATTGTGTAAATGTACCAACGTTTTGCATCCACTCATCTGCTGATGGGCACTTAGGCTGTTTCCAAATCTTAGCTTTGGTAAATTGTGCTGCTATGAACATAGGGGTGCATATATCCTTTCTAATTCGCGTTTCTAGTTTCTTGAGGTATATTCCTAGAAGTGGGAACACTGGGTCGAATGTGAACTCCATTTTTAGTTTTTTGAGGAAACTCCATACTGTTCTCCACAGTGGCTGCACTAGTCTACAATCCAAACAGCCATGCACGAGATTTCCTTTTTCTCCACATCCTCGCCAGCACTTGTCATTTGTTGATTTGTTGATGTAAGCCATTCTGACAGGTGTGAAATGGTACTCTATAATAGTTTTGATTTGCATCTCTCAGATAATTAATGACTTTGAGCAACTTTTCATGTGTCTCTGGGCCTTCCTTTGTTCTTCTTTCAAACAGATTCTAACTAGGTCTGTTGCCCATTTTTTTATTGGATCATTTGTCCTCCTTTTATTGAGTTGTTGGAGTTGCCGGTAGATGCTTGAGATTAAACTTTTATCACTGATAACATTTGCAAATATGTGGGTTATCCTATACAGTGTGTTTTCTTATTGTTTTGTTTATGGTTTCTTTAGCTGTGCAAAAGCTTTTTATTTTGATGTAGTCCCATTTGTTTATTTTGTCTTCAGTTTCCATTGCCCTAGGAGTAGTATCATCGAAGAAATTCTTTCTGCATATGTCTGAGATTTTTCTTCCTATGGATTCTTCTAATATTTTTATGTTTTCCTGTTTTGATTTTAAGTCCTGTATCCATTTTGAGTTTATTTTTGTGTATGGTGTTAGTTGGTGGTCTAGTTTCATTTTTTTGCATGTATCTGTCCAATTTTCCCAACACCATTTATTGAAGAGACTGTCTTGACTCCATTTTATGTTCCTGCCTCCTTTGTCAAATATTAATTGAGCATAGTGATTGGCGTTGATATCAGGATTCTCTATTCTATTCCATTGATCTATATGTCTGTTCTTTTGCCAGTACCAGGCTGTTTTGAGAACAGTAGCTTTGTAATACAGCTTGAAATCTGGTATTGAAATCCCCCAGACTTTGTGCTTCTTTCTCAGGATTGCTGGCCTATTCAGGGTCTTTTTTATTCCATATGAATTTTTGGAGAGTTCTTTCTAGGTCTGTGAAATATGCCATTGTTATTTTAATGGGGAGTGCATTAAATTTATAGATTTCTTTGGGTAGTATGGACATTTCAGTGATGTTGTTTCTCCCAATCCATGAACATGGTATGTACTTCCACCTGTTTACATCTGCCTCTATCACTTTTTTTAGTGTCCTGTAGTTTTCCGTGAATAGGTCTTTTACCTCCTTAGTTAAGTTTATTCCTAGTTATCTTAATTTTTTTTCATGCGATGGTAAATGGGATTGCTTTTTTAGTCTCGCTTTCTGTAAGCTTACTATTAGTGTATAGAAATGCCATAGATTTATTGGCATTTATTTTGTAGCCTGCTACGTTGCTGAACTCACTTATTAAGTCTATTAGTTTTTTTATGGACTCTTTTGTGTTTTTTATGTACAACATCATGTCATCTGCAAATAAGAATAGCTTTACTTCTTCTTTTTCATTTTGGAAGCCTTTTATTTCTTCTTCTTGTCTAATAGAAATGGCTAATACTTACAGTACTATGTCAAACAGGAGTGGTGAGAGTGGGCATCCCTGTCTTGTTCCTGTTCTTAGGGGAAATGGTTGCAGTTTTTGCCCATTGAGTATGATGTTTGCTGTTGGTTCATCATATATGGCTTTTATTATGTTGAGGTATGATCCTTCTATTCCTACTTTGTTGAGAATTTTTACCAAGAAAGGGTGTTGGATTTTGTCAAATGCTTTTTGTGCATCAATTGATATGACTATGTGATTTTTATCTCTCAATTTGTTTATAAATGTATCACATTTACTGATTTGCGGATATTGTACCATCCTTGCATTCCTGGGATAAATCCTACTTGATCATGGTGTATGATCTTTCTGATGTACTGATGGATCGGATTTGATAGAATTTTATTGAGGATTTTGGCATCTATATTCATGTGGGATATTTGCCTGTAATTCTCTTTCATTGTATTGTCTTTGTCTGGTTTTGGTATTAGGGTGATGCTAGCTTCATAGGAGTGTGGAAGTGTTCCATCCTCTTGAATTTTTGGAATAGTCTGAGGAGGATAGGTTTTAGTTCTTCCTTGAATGTTTGGTAAAACTCCCCTGTGTAGCTGTCTGGCCCTGGGCTTTTGTTTGCTGGAAGTTTTTGATGACTGCTTCAATTTCTTCCCTATTTATTGGTCTATTGCGTTGTTTAGATTCTTCTTGATTGAGTTTTGGGAGATTATATTTTTTTTAGGATTTTATCCATTTCCTCCAGTTTTCCCAGTTTTTTGGAGTAGAGTTGTTCATAGTATTTTTTAACACTCCTTTGTCTTTCAATGGGGTCTGTTGTTATTTCACTTCTTTCATTTATGATTTTATTTATTAGGGTCCTCTCTCTTTGCTTCTTGCTGAGCTTGGTGAGAGGTTCATCAATCTTGTTTATCCTTTCGAAGAACCAGCTCTTGGTTTTATTGATCTTCTCTATTGTTTCTTTAGTTTCTATGTTTTTTATCTCTGCTCTGATCTTTACTATTTCTTTTCTTCTAGTTACACTGAGCTTTTCTTGTTGCTTTCTTTCTAACTCTTTAAGTTGTTGGGTTAAGTAATTTATTGCTGCTGTTTCTTGTTCTTTTTTTGCAGTAGGATTGTAGAACTATGAACTTCCCTCTCAAAACTGCTTCTGTTGTGTCCCATAGATTTTGGATTGTTGTGCTGTCATTGTCATTTGTTTCCATGATTCTTTCTATTTCTTCCTTGATCTCTCTAGTAACTCAGTCATTGTTTAATAGCATGCTGTTTAGTCTCCATGGGTTTGATTTCTTTGGATTGTTTTTATTGTACTTGATTTCCAGCTTTATGCCACTGAGATCTGAGCATATGCTTGATATGATTTCTATCCTCTTGAATTCGGAGAGTCTTTGCCTATGACTCAACATATGGTCTATCTTTGAGAATGACCCATGGGCACTTGAAAAGAATGTATATTCTGTGGCTTTGGGGTGAAATAATCTGAAGATGTCAATTAATTCCACCTGGTCTAGTGAGTCATTGTGGATTGATGTTTCTTTACTGATTTTTTGTTTAGAGGATTTGTCCAATGGTGATAGTGGGCTATTAAAATCTCCTACTATGATTGTATTGCTGTCTATCTCTCCCTTGATATCATCCAGGAGTTTTTTTTATGTATTTGGGCGCTCCTGTATTGGGTGTGCAAATGTTTACCAGAGTTATTTTTTCTTGCTGGATTGTTCCCTTTAGTATTATGTAGTGGCCTTCTTTATCTCTTGTTAGGTCCTTCACTTTGAGATCTAATTTGTTGGATATAAGTATGACTACCCCAGCTTTTTTTCCATTTCAATTCGTCTGAAGAACTCTTTTCCATGCTTTTACCCTCAGTCTGTGTGCGTTTTTTTGTTTGTTTGTTTGTTTGTTTGTTTTTTTGGAGGTGGGTTTCCTGTAGACAGCAGATATGTGGGTCGTGTTTTCTTATCCAGTCCATTACCTTATGTCTTTAGATTGGAGCATTTAAACCGTTTACATTTAAATTTATTATTGATAGGTACTTATTTGTGTCTATTTTTGTACTTTAGCCCTGTGTTCTTTCTTTGCTTCTTATTGCTTTGTACAGCAGACCCTTTAGCATTTCTTGCATTGCTGGATTTGGTGGTAATGTATTTCCTTAGACCTTTTTTGTCTGTGAAGCTCCTGATTTGACCTTCAATTTTGATTGATAGCCTTGCTTGGTAGAGTATTCTAGGATTCAGATCCTTTCTTTGCATGACTTTCTATATTTCATTCCAATCCCTTCTGGCCTGATAAATTTCTGTTGAGAAATCACTTGCTAATCCGATTTGGGTTCCTTTGTAGGTGACTTTCTGTCTCTCTCTGGCAGCTTTTAAGATTCTCACTTTGTCATTGATGTTTGCCAATTTAATTATAATGTGCCTTGGCGCAGGTTTTTTTGGGTTTCATTTACTTGGAACTCTGTGAGCTTCTTGGATTTGTGTGGGTTTTTTTCTTTCCTATATCAGGGAAGTTTTCTGTCATTATTTCTTCCAACACGTTTTCTATTCCTTGCTCAGTTTCCTGTCCCTCTGGAAGCCCCATTATTTGGATGTTGTTTTGTTTCATATTGTCCCAAAGTTCCCTTAGGCTCTCCTCCTTCTCTTTAATTTTTTTTAGAAGCTGCTCTACTTGGGTATTTTTTCCTACCTTGTCTTCCAGCTTACTGATGCGGTCCTCTGCTTCTTCTAGTCTACTCCTGATACTTTCTATGGAGTTCTTTACCTCAGCAATGTCACTTTTCATTTCTTCTTGAGTCTTCTTCATTTCCTCTTGGTTCTTCTTTAATTCCTCTTGGTTCTTACTCATACTGACTTCTATTCTCTTCAGCCACCTTATGACCATTTCTCTGAAATCTCTCTCTGACAGGTATCTTGCTTCCATTTCGTTTACCTCTTTTTCTGGTGAGGCTTGTTTTTCTTTCATTGGTGGGCTGGTTCTTTGTCTACCCATAGTCTCTCTTCTCTGTGTGTCTGGTTATGTAGTTCTCACTCTCCTGTGTTGATTTAAAGGCTCAAACTACAACACAACCAGGTGCAGCACACTAGGTACTGAAGAAGAATGTATTCACAGTATTGGTAACTCCAAATTAAAGGTGATTGCCAGAGGAAGGGAAATTAGGTGATAGGTGGGAAAAAAAGAGAGTAAGAGAAAACACAGTCACACACACAAAAGAAAGAGAAAAAAGAAAGAAAGGAGCAAAGAAATAAAGGAAGGAAGAAAGAGAAAGAAAGAAAGAAAGAAAGAAAGAAAGAAAGAAAGAAATAAAGAGAAAGAAAGGGAGAGAGAAAGAAAGAAAGAGAGAGAGAAAGGAAAAAGGTAATGCCAAAATAAAATTAGGAAAAGGTAATAAACTATAAATATGTGTTGGAAACTCCCAAAGGACCGCCACTAATGCCAGCAAAAGCCAGTAACAAGTACCTGGAGATTGATACAAACTACATACAACAACTAATATCAAGGGAGTTTAGGGAACACAGAAGCTTAAATCTATCAAAAAAATGTAAACAACACCTAAGCAAAAAAACAATGCCAAAAACTCCCCACAAAACAAATAAATATAAAAGAATAACCAAACCAATCTCACAAACATGCATAAAATATCAATATAGTCAACAGTCAGGTAAACAACATCAGCAGGACTGATAGAAAAACAATTTAGGATAGTGTAGTTGGAGAAGTGATAGTTGTGTATGGACTTTGAGCAGGTGTTTGGAGATTGAATATAAGAGTGGTGTGAAATTTTAACAGGGGGTAAAAAGAGAGAATAAGGAAAATGTAAACCAGAAAAAGTATAAGGGGAACAAGACACTAACTAGGGAAAGGTTAGCAAGAGAGTGCTGGCATAAGGGTGAATTTGAGGTAGAGTAAATGATACTAAAGGGTAGATGAAAAAAGATTGTATAACACTAATCTCTAAGTAGAGTAAAGATGAAATAAAATCGCACTTAAAAAAGTTTAAATAGTAGTAGAAATAAAATTGATTCCTTAATTTGTGTTACACAGGAGTCAATTTGTGATTCAGCCCCTGGGTTGCAGTGTTTCTGAATTGACCCCCGGGTCTATTGGTCCTCTCTAGCCTGAACTAAAATCCCGCTATGTCTATGGTATTCACTACTGATTTGTGGAAATAGGCTACCCCAGAGCTGCCTCTCTAATTGTGAGGACCTGTTCTATCCCCAGTGTCAGCTAAACAGCTCGCCCCTGTGGTCTCCCAGTTTATCCCCCACCAGGGGATCCCACGTTCCTGTTTCAGCACTGTGAAATTGGTCCTCTCTAGCCTGAACTAAAATCCCGCTATGTCTATGGTATTCTCTACTGATTTGTGGAAATAGGCTACCCCAGACCTGCCTTTCTAATGGTGAGCACATGTTCTGATTCCCAGCCTCAGCAAAACAGCTCACCCCTATGGTCTCCCAGGTTATCCCACACCAGGGGATCCCACGTTCCTGGTTCAGCACTGAGAAATTCGGATTTGGAGACAATGAAATATTCTTAAGCACTAAAAATAAATGAGCTATAAAGCTGTGAAAAAAAATGGGATAACCTTAAATATATGTTACTTAGTGAAAGAAACCAATCTGACAAGCTACATACCATGATTCCAAATATATAAGCTATTGTGAAGCACAACTATAGAGACCGTCAAGAGATCAGTCACTATCAAAGGTTGTAGAGAATGAAGAGGGATGAATAGGCATAACTGGAGGATTTTAAGGGCAGTGAAACAATTCTGTATGATAACAATGATGGATACATGTTATTATACATTTTACAGGAGAAGGGCATGGAGTAGAAGGTGTCAATGGGGAAAAGGGACATCTGTAATATTTTCAACAATAAATATAAATTAAATATTGTAAACTTGTATGTACTTTAAAATAATGTTTTTTTAACTAAATTTAGTTTTTATAACAGTTTTAGGTTAATGTACATGGTGAGTAAGAGTAGGTTTACAGTTGTGAGTACATGAAACAGTTTGTGTATTATTGCTTATTAATTATTGTATTATTTTCCAAATAAACAGCTATAACCCTACTTTTACCCACCATTGTACAACACCGAGTGAATTCTAATGTAAACTATGGACTTTGGGTCATTATGATGACTCAATTAGGCTCATCAATTGCAACAAATATACCACTTTGGTGGGGGATGTTGATAATGGAAGAGGTTATGAATGTTGTGGGACTAGAGGATATCTGGGAAATTTTTGTACTTTCCACTCAGTTTTGCTATGAACCTAAAACTGTTCTAAAAAACTAAATTTAATTTTAAAATGTTGTTTTAAAGTATATACAAGTTTACAATATTTAATTTATCTTTATTGTTGAAAATATTATAAGTGCCCCCTTTTTTCCCCATTGACACCCTCCACTCCAAACCCCTCTCCTCCAGGACTTCACCACACTATTGTCTGTGTCCATAGGTTATACATATAGGCAGTCCTTGGGTTACATTGGACTCAACTTACATTGTTTCATGGTTATGTCACCATCTCCCATTTACAGTATTTATTTAAAAAATAATTCCATCATTTCAATCTCTGAATGCATAATAATCTGGCCACTCAATGTATATCCTATATAGTAAAGGGCTAATATGCAGATTTCCCCCTCCACTAGGAGTTTGACCAACAAGCAGGCCGGCCAACCACCCATGTTCCTCCCCCTGGCCATGCTGGCTGGACCCCACCCATGCACGAATTCATGCACCGGGCCTCTAATATATACATGAGGCCAGATTATTATGCATTCAGAGATTGTAATAATCTGTCCACTCAGTGTATGTGCTTTGTATTTTTATTATTTATTTATTATGAGTAAAGGTTGAGAATTGTTATCTTTATTTTACTTTTTTTTTACTGTTTCACTTCATTACCATGTGAATGACATAGGGGCTTATGAAGGTGGGTCCCGAGTTATGTTGCTCCATAGGAACAGATCTCTGACATAACCCAATGACTACCTATATATGCATATACGTTCTTTGGTTAATTTCTCCCACTACCCCCAACTTCCTTCTGAGAATCTGTAGTCTGTTCATGCTTCTATGTCTCTGGACCTATTTTGCTCATCAGTTTAGTTTGTTCAGTAGATTTCCCATATGAGTGAGATCGTGTGATACTATGTGATAGTTGTCTTTCTCTGACTGACTTATTACATTTAGCATAATGCTCAACAGGTACCTCCATGCTGTCTCAAAAGGTAAGAGATCCTTCTTTTGTATAGCTGCATAGTATAAATGTAGCTTTTTTGTCCACACATCTACTGATGGACAATTGGTCTGTTTCCAGATCTTAGCTTTTGTAAATTGCACTGCTATGAACATATGGGTGCATATATTCTTTCTGATTGGTCTTTCAGGGTTTTTAGGATATGTTCCTAGAAGTGGGATCACTGGGTCAAATGGCAGATCCATTTTAAATGTTTTGTGGAAACTCCATACTGTTTTTCATAGTGGCTGCATCAGTCTGCATTCCCACCAGAATATTAGGGTTCTTTTTTATCCAGATTCTTGCTAGCACTTCACTTATCATTTGTTGATTTGTAGCCATTCTGACAGGTATGCAGTGATACCTCATTGCTGTTTACAATATTTTTGACCAATGTTACCAGAGACCATAATTCTTATAACAAAAAGAAAATGATGTTCAACTTATGATGTGGTACAGTGGTTGAGCATCAACCCATTAATTAGGAGGTTAGTGTTCTATTTCCAGTCAGGGTACATGCCTGGGTTGCAGGCACAATCCTCAGTGTGTGGTGTGCAGGAACCAGTAGATCAATAATTCTCTCTCATCATTGATATCTCTATCTCTCCTTTTTGCTTTCTCTCTGAAATAAATAAAAACATTTTAAAAATAATGAGTTGTCAAGCATAACATGAATAAATAAATATTCTTGATAATGGAAATATGGCATCAAAAATATGTTCTTTTGAAGAGAATCTATGAATTCTAGCCAAAGCTTTCATTTTAAGCATCTGAAAATTAACATATTGTCTGTTTTAATTCATAAATATACTCTTCAGCAATCATTTTCACTTGTAGAGTGTGCCATACTTGCAGGTCCAAAATGTTCTTTAATTTGTTTCTTTATCCTATCTTAGAAGGCCTAGAATGAATTGGACACTTTCCAATGCTGAAATTAAATATGATCCTACAGCATCTCAGTTCTTGAAAATTTTATGAATGTGTATGTTACTAATGTGACAGGGTAAGAATGTAGTATAGCATAAAATTCTCAATTTGGATATCTCTGGCTCTTTTTTTTCTGAAGGTTTTATATCTATCTATCTATCTATCTATCTATCTATATATATGTATATATATATAGATAGATAGATAGATAGATATAGATATAGATATTCTAATAAAAGAGTAATATGCAAATGGACTGTACCTCCGATCAAGCTGTGCCCACAAGCCATGCCCACCAGCCAATCAGGAGCAAATAACCCCCAACCAAGATGGCGGCTGGGCCCCCTGCTGCCCAAAGCCTGGCCATGGCGGTACTTCGGGTGGCAGCAGAGTTCCGCATCGCAGCCCCAGACCCAGCAGGGGATCTGGACCACCACTGCCGCCCAAAGCCTGGCCATGGCGGCACTTTGGCTGACGCAACAGGGGATCTGGACCCCCGTACCCCTGCCGCCCAAAGCTCAAACATGGCAAAACTGGGGCTGGGGGGTTGGGAGGCATGGATTGAAGACAAAAACCTGCAGGCCTGGTACCAGCAGCCCTAAGGCCTGAGGTGAAGGTGCTTGGGTTGCTGAGGGGCATGTTGGGGCAGCAGGGACACAAACCTGCAAGAGACCTGTTGAAAGGGAGATAAACTATCATACCTTTGTCTTCCTTTCCATAAGATGAGAAAACTGGCCCTGGATTACTTAGTGCTGTGGCCAACATCTTTCTACAAACAGAGGGTAATATTATGATCACTCCCAGGAAGGTCTGGTCAGAATACTGTCTCCAGGGAATAATGCTACTGTGGCAAATCGAAGAGAAGAAGCAAGCTTTTGTTAGGTTTATTCTGAAGGTCAGAGAACATGCCACCCCAACGTATGCTGTGTGTTGTTATATTAATGATCTTGAGCTGTAGATGCTTGAAAATCAGCAAATGCATGCAGAGGATTTCACTGAAGTCTCCTGATCTCCCTAAAATTAGACACCCCTAAAGGAGCTTAAATGTCATAGGTCCCCATCATGGGAGAAGTGTCATCAGGCAGAAAGACTAACTCCTGTCACAGGACAGGAGAGTAGAAGTTGACATCATACCCAAACTTTGTTACAAATTATCTCTCCCCACCCCATTGATCTTTCCTAAATATAATTTACTCTCCTCCAAGAGGACTATATCTCCTGTCCCCTTTCCCTAGAAAGAAGATATTTAAATCTGCATTCTAAGCCACCTTGGGGAGTTACTCATTTTTCCTTGGGATCTCCCACATATACACAAGGTACACATGTTGATGAACTTTTGTTTTTCTCTTGGTGATTTGTCTTTCATTACAAGGGCCTCCACTAAGAACTCAGAAAGGTAGAGGAAAGCTATTTTTCCTCCTCCATAATTCTATCTCGGGAAATCAAGTCCCTAGCTAAACTATGAGGTTGGCTCAAGTACCAAGCAGTCCCGGCTGATGAGAAGAAAGCTTCTAGGGAGAAATCAATGATATTTGCATCAAAGGGGGATGGAGGGCACATGCCTGGTTGCTGGTAGGAGTTTAAAGTGGTTCAACACTTTTGGAGAATGATTTGACAAATTCGATAGAAATGTTCAAGGTACATCCAAGAGTCTTCTTCTAGGAATCACATCTGCTGAGATAAAGTACAAGCGCATAAGCCTTGCTCAGAACCCAGGATGCTACTGTGGGCTCCCCTTCCACGATAGGAAAACCTGGGAAAAACCTGCATTTTTAGATCAGGGTTGTATCTATACTAATAAAAGGGTAATATGCTAATTAGACTGAACATCTTCCAGACGACCTTCGGATGTCCTTTCAAACGTCCTTCCTAACAAAGGCAGAGGAGGTTAGAGGCAATCAGGCAGGCAGGGGAGAGCAGTTATGGGGACCAGGCCAGCAGGGGAGAGCAGTTAAGGCAAATAGGTTGTCAGGGGAGTGCAATTAGGGGGATCAGGCTGGCAAGCAGGTGAGTCATTAGGAGCCAGAGGTCCAAGATTGGAGAGAGTGTAAGGCAAGCTGAGGCAACCCCTTCCCATGCACGGATTTCATGCATAGGCCTCTAGAGTGTGTGTGTGTGTGTGTGTGTGTGTGTGTGTGTGTGTGTGTGTGTGTATTCTGAAGGTCAGAGAACATGCCACCCCAACGTATGCTGTGTGTTGTTATATTAATGATCTTGAGCTGTAGATGCTTGAAAATCAGCAAATGCATGCAGAGGATGTACACACACACACACACACACACACACACACGCACACACACACACGCACACGGAACATCTGGCATTATTCTGCCTCGGGAAAAATGTTTCTGTTCTTCTACAGTAGGAGTTCCTCAAACACTGTTTATCCTACCACAAACGGAGCCCAAACTTTCCCATTAAAAATATATTTTGCACCAGCATACTTTATAATGTGTTGTCATTTCTTGATACTGTTTTCTTCTCACAAGTGCCATGATTTTTTCTCTTTCTTCCCTTCTTTCTTTCTTCATTTACTTCCATTTTAATTTATTTCTCTTTACCCATTCTAAAAATTAAAACCAAATACCAGTCAGAAGTGTCCATCCAAGAGTCTTTTTTAAAAATGTATCATGACCCATTAGTGTATGTGAAATCCATTTAGTGGCTTGTAGCTAGCATTTTAAAAAATAAAATAAAATAAACAGAATATATGTGAGTACATCACCTTTTAATTACTTTTTAATAAAGCAAACTTAGGAGGGCACTGGCCCCAATGTAAAACCTATTTTGTAGTATGCATAAAAGTCAAAATGTTTGAGAAACACTGCTATAAGCACACTTCAGGATGTAAAACAGATTTACAGCCAGATTAAGTGGCTATTACCTGGGCAGTGCCCTGGGTACCATTCTATACATGCAAAAACATTTCATATGTTCTATAAGCAGATGGAGAAAATTGCATTTAACAGGACTCTTTAATGTGAGAGTAGTACTATGTGAGCTAGGTAGATAAATTTGTAGATAGGATTGTGTTGCTTAGAACAACAGGCAGAAACTGGCTCCTTTTTTCTTCCATGGTCTTCCTATCTTCACACACAACTCAGCCTGCCATTTCAATAGATGTTGAACAAATATTTAAATAAATTTTGTTTGAAAGGGTGCCAAATTATTAGCCTGCTGAGTTTGCTCATATGTCTTTATTCAAATCTGTGTAAACCTTAAACTCTGAGAAAAAATGCTGTTGTAAAAAATGTATTCATCAATTAGAATAGTTATAGTCTCTGTAACAAGTAAAATTCAAAATTTCAGAGACTTGGCACAATAGAAGATTTCTTCTTATTCATGTAATTCACATTGAAGGTGTAAGCAAATAATTGTGTAGCTTTGCTCCAAATACTGATTCAAGAACTCAGATTTTTTTTACATGCTGTGACACTTCCATAGGGCTTTCCTAGTCTTCATCATCTAGCTTGAAGATTGGGAAATAGCTGGTGAAAAAGACATACCCACTTACTGAAAATATCCCTCCTAGAAGTGTTACCCATCACTCTGTTTACATTTCATTGGCATGAACTGGTTACTTGGTCACACCTGGGTGCAGGGAGGAACAAAGAAATGTAGTCCCTGACAAAGCAGCTGCCTCCCAGCAATACCACTCAAGGTGTCTCTGAAAATTGCCAGTATAAATCTTTGGAACACATTACTCCTCTTTTAGCCATGTTCTTTTGCAGTGTGACAGGGTTGTTGTGCTCATAATTAATGCTTATACTTTTTTTGATAAAAATAATTTCTATCTCAATAAAATAGTAATTTTGATATCCTCACCTTTAGCTGCATATTACTTTTAGTTTAAATGAATGTAGTTAGCAAACATGAAGTATATAAAATACTAAATCCTAAATTGTAGGCAGCCACCTCATTTATTCAGCTGTTGATTTCCATTTGATTGGCCAGTCAGAGCATTTTTCATTCTATGATTTTTTTTTAGTTTGATGGTGATATATTTTATTCTTTTTATTGATTAAGGCATTACATATGTGTCCTTATCCCCCAGTTGCCATCCCATCCCCCACTCATGCCCTCACCTCCCTGGTGTCTGTGTCCATTGATTAGGCTTGTATGCATATAAGTCCTTTGGTTGATCTCAGTCACTTATCCCCACCCTCGACTACCTTCCCTCTGAGGCCGATGGTCTGATCAATGCTTCTCTGTCTCTGGATATTTGGATGCATTTAAATGGCTTAAGTTTTTATTAAACAGAAAGCTTGAAAAGGTTTAAATGGTAAATCAGTAATATTGAAAACATTATAATCTGGTTTAGAGGAACAATTA
Source organism: Antrozous pallidus (assembly GCA_027563665.1). Taxonomy (NCBI): domain Eukaryota; kingdom Metazoa; phylum Chordata; class Mammalia; order Chiroptera; family Vespertilionidae; genus Antrozous; species Antrozous pallidus. The sequence goes on along the minus strand of CM050509.1, from coordinate 69,836,268 downwards.
TCTGAATTGGATATAAAAATTTCTTTTGGTTTAAAAAATGCTCTTATTATATGATTTTTATTTACGTTTCTGAATACCAAAACAGTTTATAATTATAGATAATAATTGTTGGAAAATGCATTATTGTTTTATTAGAATTCTTGTCCAATATCTCTATGGTACTATTATTTTATTACCACTTTATATTTTGTTCTCTGATAATCAGAACAAAATATTATAATTTCAAATCTTCTAATAGCAATGAGAGTGTTTTTTCAAAGATATCTGTCAGTAGTGTGACTATAGAAAATTGTGTTGCCTATGTCTGTAATTCAATGTTCACATACCTCAAAAAAATGAATGCAAAAATAGATTTGTGAAATTATTACTGATAAAATAACTTTGCCTCCACTAGCAATGAATTACTCTCTCTCTCTCTCACTTTTTTTTGTTCCCTGCTCTAGTGAGCAGGTTAATTAAGTGCTAAAATAAAATTCACTGGAGCATATAAAAAGGGGGAGTAGTCTCCATACTGTTTATTAAATGGAAAGGTACAAGATTTCACATGACATTTAATTTTTTTAGATTACATTTTTTATTGATTAAGGTATTACAAATGTGTGGTTATCCCCCCATTGTGCAACAACCCCGCCCCCAATCTTGCTCTCATGTTCACATTCTGTTGTTTGTGTTCATTGGTTATGCTTGTGTGCATGCATACAAGTCTCTTGGTCTCTACCCCTTACCCTCCCTCTCCAATATCTTCCCTCTGAGGTTTGAGCATCTGATTGATGTTTTTCTGTCTTTAGATCTGTTTTTGTTCACCGGTTTATGTTGTTCATTATAATCCACAAATGAGTGAGATCATGTGATATTATCTTTCTCTGATTGACTTATTTCACTTAGCATAATGCTCTCCAGCACCATCCATGCTGTTGCAAATGGTAGTTCCTTCCTTCCTTTTTACAGCAGTATAGTATTCCATTGTGTAGATGTACCACAGTTTTTTTAATCCACTCATCTGCTGATGGGCACTTAGGCTGATTCCAAATCTTAGATAGTATAAATTGTGCTGCTGTGAACATATGGTTGCATATGTCCTTTCTGATTGGTATTTCTGATTTCTTGGGATATATTCCTAGAAGTAGGGTTGCTGGGTCAAATGGGAATTCCATTTTTATTTTTTTGAAGAAACTCCATACTGTTCTCCACAGTGGCTGCACCAGTCTGCATTCCCACCAGCAGTGCAAAAGGGTTCCTTTTTCTCCGCATCCTCACAAGCACTTGACATTTGGTGGTTTGTTGATGATAACCATTCTGACAAGTCTGATATGGTACCTCATTGTTGTTTTGATGACATTTCTCTGATGATTAGTGACTTTGAGCATGTTTTCATTAGTCTCTTGGTCTTCCTTATGTCCTCTTTCAAAAAGTATCTATTTAGGTCCATTGCCCATTTTTTGATTGGGTTATTTCCTTTGGTTGAGTTGTATGAGTTCCCTATAAATATTGGATATTAAACCCTTATCAGTGAAAACATTGGCAAATATGTTCTCCCATGCAGCGGGCTTTCTTGTTTTGTTGATGGTTTCTTTTGCTGTCCAAAAACTTTTCATTTTAATGTAGTCCCATTTGTTTATTTTCTGTTCAGTTTCCAATGCTCTAGAAGCTATACCGGTGAAGAAATTGCTTTGGCATATGTCTAAGATTTTGTTGCGTTTGGATTCATTTAGTATTTTTATGGTTTCCCGTCTTACATTTAAGCCCTTTAACCTTTTTGAGTTTATTTTCTGTATGTTGTAAGTTGGTGGTCTAGTTTCATTTTATTGCATGTATCTGTCCAATTTTCCCAACACCGTTTATTGAAGAGACTCTCTTGACTCCATTGTATGTTCTTGCCTCCTTTGTTAAATATCAATTGAGCATAGTGCTTCAGATCTATTTCTGCATTCTCTATTCTATTTCATTGATCTTTTTGTCTGTTCTTGTGCCAGTACCAGGAAGTTTTGAGAACTGTGGCTTTGTAATACATCTTAAAATCCGGTATTGAGGTCCCACCTAATTTGTTCTTTCTCAGGATTGCTGTGGCTATTCCGGGTCTTTTTTTCCAGTAGAATTTTTGGAAATTTAGTTCTAGGTCTGTGAAATATGCCATTGGTATTCTAATGGGGGAGTACATTGAATCTATAGATTGCTTGGGGTAGTATGGACATTTTAATGATTTTAGTCTATCAATCCATGAACACGGTATGTTCTTCCATCTGTTTATGTCTTCCTCTATCTCTTTTTTTTCTCAATGTCCTGTAGTTTTCTGAGAAGAGGTTATTTATCTCATTAGGTAAGCTTATTACTAGGTATCTTAATTTTTTGAGCAATGGTAAATGGAATAGTTTTTTTTTAAATCTCTCTTTCTGTAAGATCACTGTTGGTGTTTAAAAATGCCATCAATTTCTTGGCATTAATTTTGTATTCTGCTATATTGCCAAATTCATTTATTAAGTCTAATAATTTTTATGGAATCTTTAGGGTTTTCTATGTTCAGTATTATGTCATCTGCGAATAATGACCATCTTACTTCTTTTTTTCCAATTTGGATGCTTTTTATTTCCTTTTCTCTGGTTGCATTGGATAGCACTTACAATATTATGTTGAACAGGAGTAGTGGAAGCAGGCATCCCTATCTTGTTCCTATTCATAAAGGAAATGGTTTTAGTTTTTGTCCACTGAATATGATGTTGGCTGGAAGTTTGTCATATAAGGCTTTCATTATGTTGAGGTATGATCCTTCTATTACCACTTTGCTGAGCATTTTTATCAGAAAAGGGTATTGGACTTTGTCAAATGCATTTTTTGCATCAATTGATATGATTATGTGATTTTTGCCTCTGAATTTGTTTATATGACATATCACATTTATTGGTTTGTAGATATTGTACCACTCTTGCATCCCTGGAATAAATCCCACTTGGTCCTTGTGTATGATCTTTCTAATGTAATGGTGGATCTGGTTTGCTAGAATTTTGTTGAGGATTTTACTATCTGTGTTCATTAGGACTATTGGCCTGTAATTCTCTTTCTTAGTGGTGTCTTTATGTGGTTTTGAGATTATGATAATGCTGGCTTTACAGAAAAGGCTTGGAAGTGTGCCTTCCTCTTGAATTTTTTGTTATAGTCTGAGAAGGATTGGTTTTATTTCTTCTTTGAATGTTCAATAAAACTCCCCTGTGAAGCCATGTGGTCCAGGTCTTTTGTTTTCTGGAATCATTTTGATTTCTGTTTCAATTTCATCAGTAGTTATCAGCCTATTCAGGTCTTTTTTTTATTCTTCTTGATTGATTTTTGGGAGTTTGTATTTTCCTAGGAATGTGTCCATTTTGTCAAGGTTGTCCAGTTTGTGGGAGTAGATGTGTTCATATTATTTTTTTTTTACATTCCTTTGTATATCACTGGAGTCAGTTGTTACTTCTCCTCTCATTTCTGATTTTGTTTATTTGGATCCTCTCTCTTTGTTTCACAGTGAGCCTGGCTAGAGGTTCATCAGTCTTGTTTATCCTTTCAAGGAACCAGCTCTTGGTTTCATTGATCTTTTATATTGCTTTTTTTTGTCTCTATGTCATTTATCTTTATTATCTCCTTCCTTCTGGAGATCTTTATTATCACCATCATTTATGTTGCTGTCTTTATAATTATTTAATTTGTAGAGTTAGATGATTTATAATCATTTTTCTTGTTTTCTTGTTTGTTTGTTTATTTGTTTGTTTGTTTGTTTGTTTGAGATAGGCCTATAGAGCTCTTCACTTCCCTCTCAGTTCTCCTTTCCTTGTGTCCCATAGATTTTGGATTGTTGTGTTTTCATTGTAATTCATTTTAGGATGTTTTTAATTTATTATTTTATCACTTTGCTAACCCAGTCATTGTTTAATAGTATGCTTTTTAGCCTCCAAGTATTTGATTTTTTTCATTGTTTTTATTGTATTTGATTTCTAGGTTTATGTCATTTTGATCTGAGAAGATGCTTGTTATGATTTCTATCCTCTTGAATTTGAAGAGACTATAAATTATGAATTTGAAGAGACTTTGCCAGTGTCCTAATATGTGGTCTATCTTTGAAAAATGACTGTGTGCACTGGAGAAGAATGTAAATTCTGTGGCTTTGGGGTGAAATATTCTGAAGATGTCAGTTAGGTCTATATGATGTAGTGAGTCATTTAGGATTGCTGTTTTCTTGCTGATTATTTATTTAGAGGATTTATACAGTGCTGTCAATGGGGTATTAAAGCCCCCTACTATATCTGTATTGCTATGGATCTCTCCCTTGATATCTTCTAGGAGGTTTTTTTTTATGTATTTGGGTGCTCCTATATTGGGTGCCTATATGTTTACAAGAGTTATATCTTGTTGAATTTGTTGAATTATTCCTGTTAGTAATATGTAGTGGCCTTCCTTATCTCTTGTTATGGCCTTTACTTTGATGTCTATTTTGTCAGAGGTAAGTATTGCAACCCCAGCTTTTTTCTCATTTTCATTTACGTGAATTTTTTCCCCATCCCTTCACTATCAGTCTGTTTGAATCCTTTGTTCTGAGGTGGGTCTCTTGCATACAGCAGATATATGGGTCCTGTTTTCTTATCCATTCAGCTACCTTATGTCTTTTGTTTGGGCATCTAATCCATTTATATTTAATTTTGTTATTGATAAGTACTTATTTGTTATCATTTTTTATTCTTCTTGCCTTTCTGTTTCTTCTTTTTACATCAATCCCTTAGCATTTCTTGCATTGCTGGCTTGGTGGTAATAAATGCTCTTAGACCTTTTTGGACTGTGAAGCTCCTGATTTCACCTTCAATTTTGAATGATAGCCTTGCTGAGTATAGCATTTTTGGATTCAGTCCCTTGGTTTGCATCGCTTTGTATATCCCATTCCATTCCCTTCTGGCCTGGTGTGTTTCTGTTGAGAAATGTCAATATTCTAATGGGAAATCCCTTGTCTGTAGCTTTCTGTCTCTCTCTGGCAGCTTTTAAGACTCTTACTTTGCCATTGATATTTGCCAACTTAATTATGACATGACTTGATGTTGGTCTTTTTGGGTCTATCATCTTTTGGACTTGTTTGCTTCTTGGACTTGCATAGTTTTTTCTTGCCAATTTTGGGGACGTTTTCTGTCATTATTTCTTTAAAAAGGTTTTATATTCCTTTATTTTCTTCCTCTCATTCTGGTACCCCAATTATGTGGATGTTATTTTGTTTTGTGTTGTCCCAAAGCTTAGGCTCTCCTCTTGCTTTTTAAATTTTCGTTCCAGGTGCTGCTGTGTTTGTGTGTATTTTTCCTACCTTGTCTTCTAGCTTGCTGATGCAGTCCTCAGCCTCTTCTAGTCTACTGTTTAAGCCTCTCATTGAGTTCTTTATTGCAGCTATGTTTATTCTTCATTTGCTCTTGGTTCCTTTTTATGTTGGTGACATTCTCATTCAGATCCTTATAGTTCTCAATGACTTGTGTGTATTTGTCATTGAGCTGTGGGTATTTGTCATCCAGCCTTTTGAGTATCCTTATAATCATTACTCTGAATTATTTATCTAAGATGTTACTTGCCTCTGTTTCATTTAATTCCCTTTCTGAGGATTTCTCTTTTTAAAACATGTATATATTATTGTTTAAAGTACTACAAAGAGTAGTACATATGTTTTCTTTTTAACCCCATTGTCCTCCTCCCGGCCTCCCCTACCCCCCAGAACATGCCCTCACCTGCCACCCCCGTGTCTTGTATCCATTGGTTATGCTTATATGCATGCACACACGTCCTTTGGTCGATCTCTTACAGCTCCCACTTCCCACTCTCCCCTGCCTTCCCACTGTAGTCTGACAGTTTGTTCAATGCTTCTTTGCCTCTGTATCCATTCTTTCCCCCAATTTCTTTTCGTTAAAAAATCTTGCATCTGCATACTAGAGATAAACATATAAGAACAAAAAAGGTTTGAGTCTCAGTTTCAATGTCCAACAGTTCTGAGTCCCAGTTACAATGTCAAATAGCTCCTTATGTGTACATGTCAGCAATGATATCTGGATGATGGACAAATGGTGGCAATGCAGGTCCCACACTCTCTGGTTTGGTATGGGACAACCTGCAGTGACACGCAACTGCTGACTGCTAGCATGGCAAGGTGTCGACAGCGTCTTCTGTCTCTGGACTGTCTGCATGGTTGGAACAGACCTGTCAGTTCCTCTCCGTTGCAGTAATCCATATGGTCTTGGAGTAGTTTTCTGAAAATACACAAATATATTCTCTTTTTTTTTTGAATTGTACATTGACTTTATTTTTTTATTGTTCAGTTTATTAATTAAATTGTTTCCCCTTTTTTATCCCCCTATATCTTCCCTCCACCCTGTACCTATCCCACCCTCCGCCCTCACCTCCCTCTCCCCAATGTCCTCTCCCATTGTTGCAAGATTTTTGTCCAATCTCTTGCTGTACTTCCCACAACCCTTTTCTCCCCAAGAATTGTCAGTCCATTCCCTCTCTATGTCCATGTTTCTGTTATAGTCACCAGGTTATCTTGTTCATCAGCCTATCAGTTCACTTCATTTTTATGTTCATTTTGTTGATAGATGTGTATTTGTTATTCATAATTTATATTTTTACCTTTTTCTTCTTCCTCTTCTTAAAGAATATCTTTCAGCATTTCATATAATACTGGTTTGGTGGTGATGAACTCCTTTAGCTTTTTCTTATCTGTGAAGCACTTTATCTGATCCTCAATTCTGAATGATAGCTTTGCTGGATAGAGTAATCTTGGTTGTAGATTCTTGCTCTTCATTATTTTGAATATTTCTTGCCACTCGTGTCTGGCCTGCATCGTTTCTGTTGAGAAATCCGCTGACAATCGTATGGGTGCTCCCCTGTAGGTAACCAACTGTTTTTCTCTTGCTGCTTTTAATATTCTCTCTTTATCTTTTGCTCTTGGCATTTTAATTATGATATGTCTTGGTGTGATCCTCTTTACATTCCTATATTTTGGGGTTCTGTGTACTTCTTGGGCTTTTAAGTCAGTTTCTTTCACCAGGTGGGGAAAGTTTTCAGTCACTCTTTCTTCAAGTAGGTTTTCATTAACTTGCTCTCTCTCTTTTTCTGGCACCCCAATAATTCGGATGTTGGGATGCTTGAGGTTGTCCCAGAGGCCCCTTACGCTATCTTCAATAATCTGAATTCTTTTTGTTTCTTGCTTTTCCAGCTGAGTGGATTTTGGTTCTTTGTATTTCAAATCTTTGACTTGGTTCTTGTGGCCCTCTGGACTGCTTTTAGGACTTTGTGTAATATTTTTTATTTCAGTCTGTGTATGCTTGATTTCTAGTTGGTCGTTTTTTTTTTTTTATCTGTGAGGGTCTGGTTCGTATCCTCAGAGGTCTTGTTAATTTTCCTGAGGGTCTCATTCATTTCCTTGTAAGTATCATTCATCTCCTTGTAATTCTCATTCATTTGCTGGTTGGTCTTGTTTATTTCCTGGTAATTCTCATTAAGTTGATCGGCCTTTTGTAGGAGCCTCTCGAAAAGCCTTATAACAGTGGTTTTGAACTCTATGTCTTGTCATCTTTTCTCCTCCATTTCTTTCACACCTGATTTCTTTCCATGTCTCTGCATGGTGGCTGCTTTATGTGGTGGATAGCCTCAAAGGGACAGTGGCTCAGTCTCCCCAGTTACCTGAGGTGGGTACTCTTACTGCAATCCTTTATGGGTTGTATTCAGTGTTTTTGAATTTAAACCCAGCTTTTTGTTGTTAGCCCTAGGAGGGTTTGACCTCCAGGCCAATTGGCTGTGAAGGGAGACTGTGTTCAGGTTGGATGGGCGGAGTCTCTGGGCTGTGCGGCGGCGGCAGCGGCGGCTGGGTCCTCTGTGGCGCTTGCGCGCACGGGTCTGTGTTGGGTGGGGATGGCTGCAGACTCCTCCAAGAGAAAGCCGCTAGTCTCTTCCCCTTGCCAGACAACTCTGCCTTTCCCCAAATGTGCCTGCACACCAAAAGTCCAGCCCAGGGCTGTAAAATAGATGGTTTCCGGAACCAGGAGACAAGTTTCCAGGGGGCAAGTCGCGGGTTTTCGAGACCCTTGGGACTATGAGCTTCTGCCGCGCCCTGCTTCCAGGGTGTGTCCCCCGGACCTCGGACCTCGCCGGTTCTGGGGAATCTGTGCAGGGAGACTTCTCGAACCCCGGATCTCGGACCTTGCCCAGCTCGGGAAATCTGGGCCCCTTCGGAGAAATCCGGCCGGTCCCTGCTCCAGCCCCAGCCCGCGCGCGTGACCAGGGCGGCTCCTAACCTGTTTCCGTCTGCGCTCCCGCTGGTCCTGAGTCTGTCCCACCTCTGCTCCTATTAGTGGAGTTTACATTCAGCCAGCTTTCTGGCGATTCTGGGTGCTTGTCTGTTCTGCTGTTATGTTGTAGTTCTTAAATCGTTGCGCGGGGCAGAACAATAGGTGTATGCTTATGCCGCCATCTTGGTGTCCCACAAATATATTCTCAACCAAAAGTTAATAAAGGAATCTTTTCTGTAAATTAGACTTGAGATTCTTTTTATTTTTGCACAAATGATTTTCCTTTGGCTTACTTTGACACCATGTGTGTTTTTCATGGGTGTCCTTCTGTTAGCATTAAAATGAAAATTAATTTTCTGGAGTAAGAATTTTCTAGATGTAATTTACTTGCAGAATATTTTTCCTTACATGATATTACCCCACTATCATCCCCCACTTTTTTGATTAATGGAGGCTTTTGGAAATTTTATATTGCAGTCTTGATAAATTTAAAATTTAATTTTGCACAAAAATATGACTGCTTTAGGTTATTTGCATGATAGGCAATTTTACGATGAGATGAACTACTAATAGAAATTTTAGTTAATATTTTAGGAACAGTTTTTTGTCTAGTACACTTACATTTTCTTGGGTATTCCCTTATTTCAATTGGCCAATTTAAATTAATCTGAAATCATGATTACTATTTTACTGTCAAATTTAATACTCAAACAAAAATCTTAGTTTATCCTGTAAATATTTTGGAAAGGATTATTTGCATTCTTGAGTAGGATCTGAGCATTTCTGCTGCTAGACTCAGTTTAGATATATGGCAGCTGTTGCTGGCCAAGTCTCTATCTCCAACCTGATTCCCACTCTGAGCTGGGTGTGGGAGGCAAAGCAGGCATGGGGGTAAGGGACCTCCCTCAGAAGGGGTGACAGTTCAGGCCCCTAAAAGGTTGTAGGGGTGAGGGTCTGTGCCCCTCCTCTGTTGACCTTCAAGTTCTCTCCTGATGGCCCCTCTGAGACTGTGCCTGTCTTGGGTTGTTCCTTCCCTGAGGAATCTTACCCATCTCTGGCTAACCAGCCGTCCTTAGGGGCCAAGCAGGGTAATGTGAGGTTAACATCTGTCTCCTTGGTAGTCTATGCCCCCGTGGCCTCCACACCCAGCATCTGCCTGGGAATCCCCTTGCCTGCTGGCAGGGTCCTGGTACTTATCACATATCTCGGGGGACTCAGTTTTCTTCTCCATGGAGGGCCCAGCTCACACCATTGAGTCAGAGATAGACCCATGGTTCCAGCCACCCAGAGACTTCAACCTCAGCTTGAATTGAAAGCTCAGGCAACAGCTGTGTGCACTTGGATTGTGGGAAGAGGTTCACTCTTGGCAAAAAGAGCAAGAGGGGCCAATATAGAATGCTCAAGTGCCTTCCCAGTGCTTTAATTCCTTCCGAAAAGGATTAACTCCTTTCATTTCCTTTTTAAAATTGCTGTCAAAATTCAAAGTATTAGTTTGTAAGTTTGTTTGGGATAATTGTACAATATGCTGTTGTCAAATATAAAAATTATAATGACATTGTAGAATAATATCATGTAATGATTTTCTTTGCTGTAGGCCATGTCAATTCAATCTCAAACTAGCTGCCAATTTTTTAAATAACTTTATATAAACTTTGTCAGGGACATAAAAACACAAATTACTTACCTTAGTTCAAGAGGTCAAATATATGGACTTTCCCCCTTACTCCCGCCACCCCCCACTTACCCTGAGGTTTGACATTCTGCTGGACATTTCTCTATCTCTGGATCCCTTCTTGTTCATCTGTGTATGCCGGTCATTATATTCCACAAATGAGTGAAATCATGTGATATTTATCTTTCTCTGCCTGGCTAATTTCAGTTAGCATAATGCACTCCAGCTCCATCCATGTTGTTGCAAATGGTAGGAGCTCCTTTTTTTTTTTACCACCGCATAGTATTCCATTATGTAGATGTACCACCGTTTTTTAATCCACTCATCTGCTGATGGGCACTTAGGCTATTTCCAAATCTTAGCTATGATAAATTGTGCTGCTATGAACATAGAGGTGCATATATCCTTTCTAATTCATCTTTCTAGTTTCTTGGGATATATTCCTAGGAGTGGGATCACTGGGTCAAATGGGAGTTCCATTTTTAGTTTTTTAAGGAAGCTCCATACTGTTCTCCACAGTGGCTGCACCAGTTTGCATTCCCACCAGCAGTGAACGAGAGTTCCTTTTTCTCCACATCCTCGCCAACACTTGTTGTTCATTGATTTGTTGATGTTAGCCAATCTGACAGATGTGAGATGGTAACACACTGTTGTTTTGATTTGCATCTCTCTGATGATTAGTGACCTTGAGCATGTTTTCACATGAATCTTGGCCTTCCTCTGTCTTCTTTTGAAATGTGTCTGTTTAGATTCGTTGCTTATTTTTTGATTAGGTTGTTTATTTTTTTGTTAAGTTGCATGTGTTCCCTGTAAATGATGGAGATTAAACCCTTACCATTGATGTCATTGACAAATATGTTCTCCCACACAGTGGGGTTTCTTGTTGTTTTATTAATTGTTTCCTTTGCCATACAAAAGCTTTTAATTTTGATGTAGTCCCATTTATTTATTTTCTCTTTAGTTTCCATTGCCCTAGGAGCAGTTTCAGTTAAGAAGTTCCTTTCACATATGTCTGAGATTTTCCTGCCTCTGGATCCCTCTAGTATTTTTATGTTTTTCCACCTTATGTTTAAGTCCTTTATCCATTTTGAGTTTATTTTTGTGAATGATGTAAGTTGGTGATCTATATTCAGTTTTTTGCATGTGTTTGTCCAATTTTCCCAGCACCATTTGTTGAAGAGACTGTCTTGACTCCACTGCATGTTCATGCATCCTTTGTCAAATATTAATTGGACAGAGTGGTTTGGGTTAATTTCTGGGTTCTCTATTCTATTCCATTGATCTATATTCTCTGTTCTTGTGACAGTACCAGGCTGTTTTAAGAACAGTGGTTTTGTAATACATTTTGATATGTGGTATTGAGACCCCACCTACTTTCTTCTTCTTTTTCAGGATTGCTGCAGCTATTCAGGGTCTTTTTTTTTATTCCAGATAAATTTTTGGAATGTTTTTTCTAGGTCTGCAGTTGGTATTTTAATGGGGAGTGCATTGAATTTATAGATTGCTTTAGATAGTATGGATATTTTGATGATGTTTATTCTACCAATCCATGAATATGGTATGTTCTTCCATCTGTTTATGTCTTCCTTCCTTTTTTCAGTGTCTTGTAGTTTTCCACACATAGGTCTTTTGCCTCCTTAGTTAATTTTATTCCTAGGTATCTTAATTGTTTTGGTGTGATGGTAAATGGGATCACTTTTTTAATCACTCTTTCTGTAAGTTCATTATTGGTGAATAGAAATGCCATAGATTTCTTGGTGTTCATTTTGTACCCTGCTACATTACCGAATTCATTTATTAAGTCTAGTAATTCTTTGATGGAGTCTTTGGGCTTTTCTATGTACAGTATCATGTCTTCTGCAAATAAGGACAGTTTTACTTCTTCTTTTCTAATTTAGATGCCTTTTATTTATTTTTTCTTGTCTGATGCCAATGGCTAGTTCTTCCAGCACTATGTCGAACAAGAGTGGTGAGAGTGGGCATCCCTGTCTTGTGCCTGTTCTTAGGGGAAATGGTTTTAGTTTTTGTCCATTGAGTATGATATTGGCTGTAGAGTTTTCATGTAGGGCTTTTATTATGTTGAGGTATTTTCCTTCTATTCCTACCTTGCTGAGAGTTTTTATCAAGAAAGGGTGTTGTATTTTGTCAAATGCTTTTTCTGCATCAATTGATATGACTATGTGATTTTTATCTCTCGATTTATTTATGTGATGTATCACATTTGCGGATATTGTACCATCCTTGCATTCCTGGGATAAATCCTACTTGGTCATGGTGTATCATTTTTCTGATGTACTGCTGGATTTGATTTGCTAGAATTTTGTTGAAGATTTTGGCATCTATGTTCATAAGGGATATTGGCCTGTAATTCTCTTTCATTGTGTTGTCTTTTTCTGGTTTTGGTATTAGAGTGATGCTGGCTTCATAGAAGGAGCTTGGAAGTGTTCCTTCCTCTTGCATTTTTTTGGAACAGTCTGAGGAGGATTGGTTTTAGTTCTTCCTTGAATGTTTGGTAAAACTCTCATGTGAAGCCATCGGGCCCCAGGGTTTTATTTGCTGGAAGCTTTTTGATGACTGCTTCAATTTCTTCCATAGTTATTTGGGATCTCTTGATGTGGGCCTGCAAGCTTGAGAGGCACAACTGCGGTGTCTAGAATTCCGCCACCCTGGGAATTTTTGCTGTCTTGCACCCTTAATTGAAGTCATGCGTGCCCAGCAGGGACTCCCAGTGGCACCACGGAACCATCTGTTGAGATGATGGGGCTCAGGGGACCTGTTCTCCGGAATGGCATGACTGTGGTGCCTAGAGTTCTACAGTCATGGGGTGGGTAGACCCAGCTTTTGCTGTTACACCTGTGGTGGATAAGTGCTTACTCCCAGTGGCGTTTCACAGGAGCACCTAAGGTAAGTTTGCCAGCACACTGAAGAACTCTGAAGAGGCCTGACAGTGTAGCTGTGTAGTTGAGGCACCTGTGGGCCAGTATCCCAGATGAGAGAATTCAAAGCTTCTACTGCTGGGCGGGAGTGTGTTTCAGCTTGTTCAAGATTGCACCCTGGGAGAGATCTCAGTGTGCATGAATGTTCATAGCAGCACTATTCACAATACCTAAAAGGTGGAAACAAATTAAATATTCATAAATAGATGAATGAATTTAAAAATGAAGCTTATCTATATAATAAAATATTACTTGGTCATAAATGGAAATGAAGTATTGATACTGCTACAACTATAACATGGATTAACTTTGAAAGCATGCTAAGGAAAAGAAGCCAGTAACATACGACAACACATTATAGAGTTTATTTATAGGATATGCCCAGAATAGACTAATATATAAAGACAGAACGTAGATTAGTAAGTGGTTGCTTAGGACTGGGGAAATGGAGTATCCTACGGGGCTGACAGTTAAAAGGTTCATGGTATCTTTTTGAACATGTTGTAAAATTGACTGTGGTGATAATTACACATAACTATGAGTATACTAAAAACCATGGAATTACACATTTAAATTAATTAATTATACAATGTGTGAATAATATATCAATAAAACTATTATAAAAATGGTAATAGACATTTGGTAAATATTTAAATGCCTATAAGGTTCTCTTCATAAATATGAGACATTTTTAATTTTTTCCTTTTTAACTTCTTTTTTTATTGTTGAAAGTATTACATATAGTAGTACATATATCTCCTTCCCCCCACATTGATCTTCTCCCAGCCTCCCCCATTCCCTTTAGGATGCACTCATCCCACCCCCTCAATGTTTTATGTCCATTGGCCATGCTAATATGCATGCATGAAAGTCCTTTGGTTGATCTCTTTCCCCCCCCCAACACACTCCAGCCTTCCCGCTATAATTTGATAGTCTGTTCGGTGCTTTACTGCCTCTGTATCTATCTTTTTGTTCATCAGGTTAGCATGAGTGAGATCATGTGGTATTTTTCTTTTGTTGCCTGGCTTATTTCACTTAACATAATGCTCTCCAGATCCATCCATACTGCTACAAATGGTAAAAATTACTTCTTTTCTATAGCAGTGTAGTATTCTTTTGTGTGGATATACCATAGCTTTCTAATCCACTCATCTGCAAATCTTAGCTATGGTGAATTGTGCTGCTATGAACATATGGGTGCATATATCCTTTCTGATTGGTGTTTCTAGTTTCTTGGAATATATTCCTAGCAGTGGGATTACTGAGTCAAACGGAGGTTCCATATTTAGTTTTTTAAGGAAACTCCAAACTGTTCTCCACAGTGGATGCACCAGTCTGCATTCCCACTAGCAATGCACGAGTCTGCATTTCCACCGCATCCTCACCAGCACTTGTTTGTTGATTTGTTGATGATTGCCATTCTGACAGGTGTGAGATGGTACCACATTTTCATTTTGATTTGCATCTCTCGGATAATTATTGACTTTGAGCACGTTTTCATGTTTATCTTGGCCTTCCTTCTGTATTCTTTCAATAATATTCTATTTAGGTTCATTGCCCATTTTTTATTGGATCACTTATGTTTCTTTTATTAAGTTCTATAAGTTCTCTGTAGATGTAGGAGGTTAAACCTTTATCAGTGATAACATTTGCAAATATGTTCTCTCATACAGTGTGCTTTCTTGCTGTTTTGTTGATGGTTTCTTTTGCTGTGCAAAAGCTTTTTATTTCGATGTAGTCCCATATGTTTATTTTTTTTCTTTAACTTCCATTGCTCTAGGAGAAGAAATTGCTTTAGCACATGTCTGAGATTTCTCTGCCTCTGGATTCCTCTAGTATTTTTATGATTTCTTGTCTTATGTTTAAGTCCTTTATCCATTTTGAGTTTATTTTTGTGTTTAGTGTAAGTTGGTGATCTAGTTTAATTTTTTTGCATGTATCTATCCAATTTCCTAATATCATTTATTGAAGAGACTGTCTTGACTCCATTGTATGTTCATGCCTCTTTTGTCAAATATTAATTGAGCGCAGTGGGTAGAGTCAATATATGGGTTCTATCTTCTGTTCCATTTGTCTTTATGTTCTATTCTTGTGCCAGTACCAGGCTGTTTTGAGAACAGTAGACTTATAATACAGCTTGAAATCTGGTATTGAGATCCCACCTACTTTGTTCTTTGTTCTCAGGATTGCTGCAGTTATTTGGGATCTTTTTTTTTTTATTCCGGATGAATTTTTGGAGTGTTCTTTCTAGGTCTGTGAAATATGCTGTTGATGGTTTAATGGGGATTGCATTGAATATATAGATTTCTTTGGGTAGTATGGGCATTTTAATAATGTTGATTCTACCAATCCATGAACATGGTATGTTCTTCCATCAGTTTATGTCTTCTTCTATCTTTTTTGTCAGTGTCCAGTAGTTTTCTACATATAGGTCTTTTACCCCCTTAGTTAAGTTTATTCCTATATATCTTGATTTTTTTGGTGCAATGGTAAATAGGATTGCTTTTTTAGTCTCTCTTTAAGTTCACCATTGGTGTATAAAAGTGCCATAGATTTCTTCTTGTTAATTTTGTATCCTGCTATTTTGCTGAATTAATTTATTAAGTCTAATAGTTATTTGATGGAGTCTTTCAGATTTTATTATGTACGACTAGAGACCTGTTGCAGGATGATTCCTGCAAGAATAGGGCTTCCTGAAGCCTGAGCAAAGCTCCCTCTGGTTTCTGCTACCTCACTCCCTTTTCTGCTGCCTCGCTCCCTCACTTCTCCACTGCCCCGCTCTCACCAGTCTCCACTGCCTCTATCCCTCCTATCTCCTCTGCCTCTCTCCCTCCCATCTCCTCTGCCTCACTCCCTTCTCTGCTGCCTTGCCCACCCCTGTCTCCACTGCCTTGATCCCTCCCTTCTCTGCTGCCTAGCTCCCTTATAGGATGCCTCGCTCCCTCCTATCTACTCTGTCTCACTCCTTCCCATCTCCTCTGCCTCGTTCCCTTTGCTCCCTCCTGCTTTACACCCTCCCTTCTTCTCCACCTTACCTGTTTCCCTTTCTTCTCCCCTGCCCCACTTGCTTGCTTCTCTGCATCTTTTCTTCCTTCTGCAATGCTTGTTTCCTTATGCGCCATCTTCTGTGCCTGGATATACAAATTAACTGCCAACTTGGTTGGGTTAATTTGCATACTCACTGTGACTGACTGGTGGGAGTGGCTTGTGAATGTAGAGGAGGTAAGGTCAATTTGCATATTACTCTTTTATTAGATAGGAGGATATCATGTCATCTGCAAATGGGAACAGCTTTACTTCTTATTTTCCAATTTGGATACCTTTTCATTCTTCTTCTTGTCTAATTGCAATGGATAATACTTCCAGTATTATGTTGAACAGGAGTGGTGAGAGTGGACATCCCTGTCTTGTTCCTGTTTTTAGGGGAAATGGTTTTAGTTTTTGCCCATTGAGCATGATGTTGGTTGTGTGTTTTTCATATATGGCTTTTATTATGTTGAGGTATGATCCTTCTATTTCACCTTGCTAAGAGTTTTTGTCAAGAAAGGGTGTTGGATTTTATCAAATGCTTTTTCTTCATCAATTGATATGACTATGTGATTTTTATCTCTCAATTTTTTATGTAATGTATCACATTTATTGATTTATGGATATTGTACCATCCTTGTATTCCTGGGATAAATCCTACTTGGTCATGGTGTATGATCTTTCTGATGTAGTGTTGGATCTGATTTGCCAGAATTTTTTGGAGGATTTTGGCATCTATGTTCATGAGGGATATTGGCCTGTAATTCTCTTTCATTGTGTTGTCTTTATCTGCTTTTGGTATTAGGGTGATTCCAGCTTCATAAAATGAGCTTGGAGTATTCCTTCCTCTTAAATTTTTTGGAATAGTCTGAGGAGGATAGTTCTTTCTTGAATGTTTGGTAAAATTGCCCTGTGAAGTCATCTGGCTCTGCGCTTTTGTTTGCTGGAAGCTTTTTGATGACTACTTTAATTTCTTCCATAGTTTTCAGCCTATAGAGATTTTTAGAATTTTCCTGATTGAAATTTTGAAAGTTTTATTTTTCTACATATATGTCCATTTCTGACAGGTTGTCCAGTTTGTTGGAATATAATTGTTCATAGTATTTTTAACAATCCTTTATATTTCTGTGGTGTCTGTTATTTCACCTGTTTCATTTCTGATTTTGTTTATTTGGGTCCTCTCTCTTTACTTCTTGGTGAGGCAGGCTAGAGGTTCATCTATCTTTTTTATCCTTTCAAAGAACCAGCTCTTAGTTTTCTTATCTCTTGTGGGTTTTTTTTTTTTTTTTGCCTCTATGTCATTTATCTCTTCTCTGATCTTTAGTATTTCCTTCCTTCTGCTTACACTGTGCTTTTCTTGTTCCTTTCTTTCTAACTCTTTGAGTTGTGAGGTTAGGTAATTTATTACTAATGTTTATTTTTTGTTGTTGTTGTTTTTTTGCTGTAGGCTTGTACAGATATGAACTTTTCTCTCAAGATTGTTTTTGCTGTATCCCTTAGATTTTTTATTGTTGTTTTCATTGTCATTTTTGCCATGATGTTTTTTATTTCTTCTTTGATCTCTTTGGTAACCAGTCATTGTTTAATAATATGCTATTTATTCTCCATGTGTTTGATTTTTTGTATTGTTTTTATTGTAGTTGATTTTCAGTTTTATGCCACTGTTATCTGAGAAGATGCTTGATATGATTCCTTTCATCTTGAATTTGAAGAGACTTTACCTGTGACCCAATATATGGTCTATCTTTGAAAATGACCCATCTGTACATGAGAAGCATGTGATATTCTGTGGTTTTGGGGTGAAATGTTTTGAAGATGTTGATTAATTCCATCTGGTCTAGTGAGTCATTTAGCATTAATGTTTCCTTCCTGATTTTTTGTTTAGAGGATTTTTCCAATGGGGATAGTGGGTATTAACCTCTCCTACTATAATTGTATTGCTGTCAATCTCTCCCTTGATATACTCCAGGAGTTGTTTTTTATGTATTTGGGTGCTCCTGTGTTGGGTGCATATATGTTTACCAGAGTTACTTCTTCTTTTTGGATGGTGCCATTTAGTATTATGAAGTGGCCTTCTTTATCTCCTTTTATGTACTTCACTTTGAAATCTAATTTGTCAGATATAAGTATTGCTACCCATGAGGCCTTTGTTTAAAAGATAAGGTTATTTTTTTAAATTTCCATCATTTTATGATTTGTAATTTAAATCATTAATAGCAATATTATATACCTCAAAACTTATATACATAATCCTATCTAACAAAAGAGTGATATGCAAATTGATTACACCTCTGCTGTACTCACAAGCCATGCCCACCAGCCACACCCACCAACCAATCAGGAGCTATATTCAAATTAACCCCCAATCAACATGGCTGCCAGCCACAGAAGCTGGAGGTAGTCTTGGCTTTCCCTGGTGATGGAGAAAGCCAAGCTTTTCACCTTCCCTTGCTGGCCTAGGCCTCCACTCAATGCTACAAAGTTTCAATTATAGAAGATACATGTATCCCAACAGAAATGGCGGCAGCCAGGGAGCTGGAGAGAGCAGAGGCTAGGGGTGCCCTTGGCGATGGAGGAAGCCAAAGTTCTGCAGCTCTGGCTGGCCGAGGCCTCTGCTTAAGGCTACAATGTTTAAATTATAGAAGGTAAATATTCCAAGAGAAATGGCTGCAGCCATGGAGTGAGAAGGAGGCTTGAATCCGCTCCAGGCTACAAAGTTTAAATTGTAGAACATAAATAAATTCCAGATACCAGGGCCTCCACTTTGTTTGCTGGGAACAGGGGGCATGGCAGGCCTGTAAATCACCACAGGCCTCTCGCCCAGGTTGCCCCATGCCTGAGGGAATCCCCACCCTAATCTGGGACATCCTTCAGAGCAAACCAGCTGGCCCCCACCCAAACACCAGGCCTCTATCCTATTTAATATCTAATAAAAGAGTAATATGCAGATTGACCATCACTCCAACACACAAGATGGCTGCCCCCATGTTGACACAAGATGGCCACCACAAGATGGCCATCAGGGGAGGGCAGTTGGGAGGAACCAGGCCTTCAAGCGAGGCAGTTGGGGGCAATCAAGCCTGCAAGGGAGGGCAGTTAGGGGTGACTAGGCTGGCAGATGATGGAATTTTGGGCCAGGGAAGGAAATTTGTGGGGGATCCAGGCCTACAGGGGATAATAGTTGTAGGAGGGGGGACCAGGCCTGCAGGAGAGGGCAATTAGGGGCAAACAGGCTGACAAAGGAGCAAGTAGGCATTAATCAGGCTGGCAGAGGAGTGGGCAGGGGTTGATAAGGCTAGCAGGCAGAAATGGTTAGAGGCAATCAAGAAGGCAGGCAGGTGCGCAGTTGGGAACCAGCAGTCCTGGGTTGTGAGAGGGATGTCTCACTGCCCGTTTAGGCCTGATCCTACTGGGATCCTACTGGGATCAGGCCTAAACGGGTAGTCAGACATCCCATGAGGGGTCCCATATTGGAGAGGGTTCATGCTGGGCAGAGAGACACCACCTGCCCTCCCCATGCACAAATTTCATGCACTGGGCCTCTAGTATAATAATAACATAAGATAGATATGTATAGATATTCATGTACATGTATAGATATATATACATTTTATTCACGTATAGGTTTGTACATATTTTCAAATAACCTTGTTTAGAGTAATATGTACAAGTTTTAAAATTATATTATCAGCGTACTTTCAAAATGATCTAGTGGAAACATGTTATCCCTGATTCCTGGCAATTAAAAAATAATAAACAACCCAAAATTACCTATTTGGGAAAATTCAGGCCTCAAGTTTTTATTGTGAATGCCAAAGAAAGGCAGAGCAATTTATCATTTTTAGGATCTATTTATTGTAGTTCTGGTATCGCTGGAGCTTTCATCTCAGTTTACTTTTCTGGTTCCTCTTTTTTTTTTTTTAATTTTAACAATGGCATGCCCCAATGCTCAGTTCTTAGACTCATTCTTTTATCTTTCTCCACTGATTCCCTTGAAAATATAACCCTATTTCCTTGCTTTAAGTAACTTTATATTAATAACTTCATAATTTCTCCCACCAGACTTCTGCCATAAATTCCAACATCTATAGCCAACTTGCTTACTCATCATCATCTTTGGAATGTCCAATAGATATCTCATGGTCAACTTATCATCAATTGAATTGATATTTTTTTCTAAACACTGCTCTATACAATCTCCACTTCTGAGTGAATGGCTAATCCATCTTTTTTATTCTTCAGGTTAAAACTTTTGAGTCACTTTGATTCATCTAGTTCTTTAATACTTCAGTCATGCTGTCATCTTAGGGCTTTCCATTGGCAGTTCTCTCTATCTGAAATGTTTTCCACTGATATCCATATACGTGGGTCCCCATATTCCTTCAATTCTTTGTTCATACATCACTTTCCTTTTTCAGTGAAGTCTATACCAACCACATCACTTAATATTGTGATCACTCATAACCATTGACTCCTTCCTTGACTACTCTATTTTTTTCATTATCCTTACCAACATCTTGTGCAGTAAAATTTTTCCTTACTTGTCATATTTCATGTTAATATGTAACTGCTTCTCCCCACTAGAATATAAACTCCATGAGGGCAGAGGTTTTTGTCTCTGGATTCATTTATATATCCACAGTGCCAGAAACTATGAACAGCGCACTATTAGCACTCAATAACTTTTTGTTCTTGAATTAATGATACTATGTCAGCATATAGTCTCCATTATTTTGAATAAATCTAAAAATGGCTTATATGTTTGGAAGTGACTAGTGTGGATTTTCTAAAACAAAGTACTTCCTTTCATAGGATAAATGATGTGTGTGTGTGTGTGTTTTCTGACCGGACCAACATGTATATTTTATAACAATTACCACATGCCCTCTCTATCCACAGCCATATCTAACTCAAATCATTATCAAATTATCATCTTTATAAGTTACTAAAAAAACTTCCATCTTTATATTTTCTCTACTAGAAGACAGCAAGGCCTTTGATTTCCAAATGTTCTCTTCTTTTTTTCTAATCATGCACTTTATGAAGCTGTAAAAATGGAATCAAGGACATTTTATATGAAAGCTTATATTATGATACCATTTGATTATCATTCATATTTTACACCACTGAGTGTGTTTTTGAAAGTTCTCAAGTCTCATCTCTTATAAACATTAACTTGTCTTCAAAAGCAGGTACTTTACAGCCTGGCAAAGAAAGCAAAGTAATATATATATATATATATATATATATATATATATATATATACACACAATTAGCACAAATTAATCTTGCCGTGAGAACATTAATTTCAGACATTGGGATTTAAATGACTAATATTTAAGTTTTCAACATCACAACCTCATTAATCTAAATTTTACATTTAATTGATGAGGTCTATGCTGCCTCCTTAGAATCGACACATATAGTCTATAAGTTATATGATGTCCAGTGGGAAAAACTACTTAAGGATTCCTTTCCTAGGTCTTAGTTCCAGTTAATTAATTAACTTTTTATGTGATATAAGACTAAGTATATAATCTCTCTGTGTCTTGGGGTTTTTAAATGTAAGAATTCAGAGAAATTTTGTTCTGATGTCCACATCTTAATAGCAGAATACATTAACACGTGCTATTGTAAAGACATACATTCAAATCCTGCCTCTGTGACTAACTAGCTTTGTGGTTTTAGGGAAGTCAGTATCCCTAAGTCTTATTTCTGTCATCTCCAAAATGGTGATAAGACCTGCCTTGCAATATTGTGAAGACTAGGTAAATAATTTGGAAAGTGACTAGCATAATAACCAGAACAAATTTCAGTTCTCTTTCTCTTTTTGTTCCTCTACCTGATTTTGTCCTGGCTATAAAGAGAGGTTGTGAGTGTTACATTTTATATAAGTCACTGTCACATAGTATGTGTTTAATAAGTGTTAGGTCTCTTGAATATGGTATAAGGCAATTATGGCTACTAAATAAGGAAGTGTAAATATTATAATAGTGGGAATAAAAAATAGGAAAATGAGAAAGTGAAGATTTTAAAAATCATGAGAACTTATGCTATCTGCTCCCAAAGTGAACTGTAGTGTATATGAATACTAAATATAAATCTTTGTTAAAATCTTGAAGGCTATTAGCAGGTTCATTCATTGTAGTCCTATTGCAATGGTTTAAATCACTGCTAGTCATATGTAAATAGTGTTGGACCCCAATATATATGGACCATTTTTAACTTTATATAATTAACTATCTTTTTAAGCTTATTTTAAAATCAAATGGGTAAGTACCTTTTTATTTTAGGATCATAAGAGTAGTCATATCCCTCTGGGTGTTGTAAAAGATGCATAAGTAATAAGATGGGCTTAATAGTAAGATGCAGGCTGATATAGCATAAAATGTTTAAAAAACTCATTACCAAAAATGACATAAATAGGTAAGAAAATAACTAAACCAAATGATCAGGGAATGTAAGACCTAAAATTTTAAAATTCTGTTTTATTTACTTTTAAAACAAAGAACATAACTCAAAGAGAATAAAGTCATTATATCCAACTGTCTGAGTTGATATCATTAAAAAAAGAATGAAATTAACACATTTTTGCCCTGTATTGAAAAATTCAAAATAAAACCTAATCCATGAATGTATCTTTAATTTTTTTATGTTCAGCCTAAGAATTCAATTCAACAAATATTTAGCCTGAGAAGTCTACCATGATGTTTAAGAGAATGGGATTTGCAATCAAATGACCTGGGTTTAGTTTCCCCAGCACAATTTACTGTCTAACCTTGAGTGAGTTACTCAACCACTAATTGCCTTGGTTTATTCATGTATACAGTTGGACTCTCATACCTACTATACAAGGATGTAATCACTATTCAACAGGAACCTATGGGTGTGCCTAGCTATAGTAAGCACTTAAAAATGGTAATTGCTAATTCAAACTATGTGCCAGACTCTGTATATTAGTTACAAAAAGATAAATCAGACATCCTCTGGTATTGAAAATAGAGTAAACTATAAGCAGACTATATATTGAGACATGATGTAATGCAGCTGACTGGGCAACCCATACCAATAGCCACATTACTTAGTCATCTATATAGTACATATTACAGGAAATACATACTGTTCAAGTAATGCTAAATGGCTCTTTATATAAGTGTCAAGAATGAATGAATTCTCAAACCCTCATATGAAATCCTGTGGAGCCTAAGTTGGCTATGGTTTTACAGTGAAAAACTTGCTGGTTATAAAATGTAAGTTCATTATATCCTGAGCATACTTAGAGTGAGATCAACATTTAAGAAAAGCAGTTTTCTTTGCTCTAAAGTGACTCATTTTAAAGTAAAATTGACATTTTGGAAAATAGCTATGCTTCTTTGTTGCTCAGAAGGTTCACATGAAAAACTTCTATGAGTCCAAAAGAGCATACCTCAACTTTCTACAGGTTTATTGGTCAATCTCTGTAGATGGCCTAATGGTTAAAAGAGAAAGTCCTCCAGAATGCAGTCTAATCCTATCTAATAAAAGAGTAATATTCAACTTGAACATCACTCCAACACACAAGATGACTGCCCCATGTGGACACAAGATGGCCACCACAAGATGGCCAATAGGGGAAGGCAGTTGGGAAGAACCAAGCCAGCAAGGGAGGGCAGTTGGTGGTGATCAAGCCTGCAGGGGAGGGCAGTTAAGGGTGACCAGGACAGAAGAGTAGTAAAGGTGGAGGGGTTACTAGACCTGCAGGAAAGGGCAGTTGGGGGGAACCCAGGCCTGCAGGGAAGAGCAGTTGGTAGGGGTCAAGCCTGCAAGGGAGGGCAGTTAGGGACAAACAGTCTGGCAGGGGAGCAGTTAGGAATCAATCAGGCTGTCAGGGGAGTAGTTAGGGGATGTTCAGGCTGGCAGACAGAAGCAGTTCGGGGCAATCAGGACAACAGGCAGGGCAAGTAATTGGGAGTCAGCAATCCTGGATTGTGAGAGGGATGTCCGACTGCCCATTTAGGCCTGATCCCATCAGACATCCCTCGACGGGTTCCAGATTGGAGAGGGTGAAGGCTGGGCTGAGGGACACCTCCCCACCCCCCTGCACAAATTTCATGCACCAGGCCTCTAGTTTATAATAAATCACAATAACACAACATTTCTTTTCATACATAAAGCACATTTATTTTAATAAGGGAAACATCAACATAAAAATAATGTTGTGCTTATCTTACTGAGAGTTAAGTATGAATAAGAGAGTTAAGTAAGTATGGGGTAAGCCCTGATCATTCTTGAGTTAAATGTAACCTAAACAGTAGGTTCTGTGGTAGAGGAAAATAGGCATTTTTCATATCATCTATTTCTCTCTGATATCTACAAGCTGATAGAGCTACAGGAGTATCAATAAATTAATGACAAATGTTTCTTACACCCAATTTACAAAATTTAGTTTTCTAATTAATTTAGCATTTTATTTAGAAAGAGCTCTCTGTAAAATAGCAACCACTGCTTGCCAAAATCTAATCAGAACTCACAATGCTGACTCCCAAGGCTCAGCAAGGTTCTTCTGAATAAGAAAAAGAGATTCATTAATGTGTGTACATTTTAATATTTAAGTACAGCCTATATTTTGTTGTATCCTTTAGCAATTCATTATTCCTGGGCAGTGTTTTAAGTGTGATTACAAATAATGTGAATGCTCCTTTTGGGTGGCTTGTAAATGGATTCTGAGTGCAATTGCAAAAGAAGAGTTTAAAAAATGTCTTTAACAACTCCATTATTATAGGACTACAATAGGCCTGGTGCACAAAATTCATGCACTGGGGGAGGGGGATGTCCCTTAGCCCAGCCTGCACCCTCTCCAATCTGGGACCCCACTAGGGATGTCCAAACAATCCCAGTAGGATCAGGCCTAAACAGGCAGTCAGACATCCTTCTCACAATCCAGGACTGCTGGCTCCTAACTGCTCACCTGCCTGCCGCCCTGGTTGCCCCTAACTGCTTCTGCCTGCCAGACTTATCACCCACTAACCACTACCCTGCCAGCCTAATTGATGTCTGTTTCTCTGCCAGCCTGTTTGCCCCCAACTTCCCTCCTCTGCAGGCCTGGTCACCCCTAACTGCTCTCCCCTGCAGGCTTGATCTGCCACAACTGCCCTCCCTTGCAGGGCCTGGAACCTCCCAATGGCCCTCCTCTGCTGGCATCTTGTGGTGGCCATCTTGTGTCCATACTGGGGCAGGATCTTTGACCACATGGGGACAGCCCTCTTGTGTGTTGGAATGATGGTCAATCTGCAAATCACTCTTTTATTAGATAGGATAGAGGCCTGGTGCATGGATGGGGGCCAGCTGGTTTGCTCTGAAGAGTGTCCCAGATCAGGGTGGGGGTTCCCTTGGGGTGAGGGGCAGCCTGGGCGAGGGGCCTGTGGAAGTTTGCAGGCCGGCCATGCCCCCCGCCTACCCAAGGGGAGGCCCTGAGATCCGGGATTAATTTATGTCTACAATTGAAACTTTGTAACCTGGAGCAGAGCCAAGCCTTCTGCTCACTCTATGGCGGCAGCCATTTTTGTTTGAAACATTGTAGCCGAGAGTGGAGGCCTAGGCTGGCAACGGCAGGCAGAAATCTTGGCTTCCTCCATTGCCAGGGAAACCCAAGCCTCTGATCTCTCCAGCTCAGTGGCTGCTGCCATTCCTGTGTCTTTTATATTTGAAACTTTGTAGCATTGAGTGGAGGCCTAGGCTGGCAATTGTAGGTGGAAAGTTTGGCTTCCTTTGTTGACGGTGAAACCCAAGCCTTCCTCCTGCTCTCAGTGGTGGCAGCCATCTTGGTTGGGGTTTATTTGTATAATCTGCTCCTGATTGGCTGGTGGGAGTGGCTGTGGGCATGACTTGTGGGTGAAGCGAAGGTATGGTCAAATTTGCATATTACTCTTTTATTATATGTGCTTATTAGGATGTGCTTATTTCCCATAGCTATCACACTGAAAGTTTACTTTTGTTATTTATGCTGTGTGTGGCTGAGAAGCTACAGTGTTTAGAAAGACTTGTCCCTATCTTAAGGATGTTATTGTCTAGTTGAAGAAATTAACAAATCAACAGGCATTTATAGTACAATATGGGAAGTTCTCTTATAGAAGAAAACCTAGATGCTATGGCAGCCCAGAGAAAGGGAAGATAACCAAATTACTGGTAGAGAAGAATTTGGCATAAAATAGACATTTAGATAGATAAGATCTGATATATATATATATATATATATATATATACACATACACAAACACATACATACTAGAGGCCCGGTGCACAAAATTCATGCATGGGGGGCAGGGAATGTCCCTTAGCCCACCCTGGACCCTCTCCAATCTGGGACTTCTCAGAGTCTGGTAGGATCGGGCCTAAATGGGCAGTCAGACATACTTCTCACAATCTAGGACTGCTGGCTCCAAACTGCTCACCTGCCTGACTTCCTGATTGCCCCTAACTGCTTCTGCCTGCCAGCCTGATCACCCACTAACCACTACCCTGCCAGCCTAATTGATGTCTAACTGCTCTCCTGTCAGCCTGTTTACCCCCAACTGCCCTCCCTGGCAGGCCTGGTCCCTCCCAACTGCCCTTCCCTGCTGGCCTGATCACCTACAACTGCCCTCCCGTGTAGGCCTGGAACCTCCCAACTGCCCTCCCCTGTTGGCCACCTTGTGGTGACCATCTTGTGTCTATATGGGGGCAGGATCTTTGAATACATGGAAGCAGCCCTCTTCTGTGTTGTAGTGATGGTCAATGTGCAAATTACTCTTTTATTAGATAGGATATATACTATCTAATAAAAGAGTAATATGCAAATTGACCATACTTTCACCACATCCACAAGCCAATCAGAGTGAGTATGCAAGTTAACCGAACCAAGATGGTGGTTAATTTGCATATCCATGCGTAGAAGACGGCATAGAAGGAAGGCAAGCACTGCAGAAGGGAGCAAAGCTGCAGAGAAGTAAGCAAGTGGGGTGGGGGAGAAGGGAGGGAGCGACGCAGCGGAGATGGGAGTGAGGCAGCAGAGGCAGGAAGGACTGAGGCAGCAGAGTCAGGAGAGAGTGAGGTAGTGGAGAAGGGAGTGAGGCAGCAGAGAAGGGAGGGAGCTTTGCTCAGGCTGCAGGAAGCTAGCTCTATTCTTGCAGAAATCTTCCTGCAACGGATCTCTCTCTCTCTCTCTCTCTCTCTCTCTCTCTCTCTCTCTCTCTCTCTCTATATATATATATATATATATATATATATATATATATATATATATTATTACAATATCTATGTTTATATGTCATATTTTGGCATCATCATTAGTGACAAAGTCCTTAACAAAATATCCCAGATGTAAAAGAATTACATAATTGTTTTATTTTCTCTAGTCCAAGCAATTCATCATGTACCTGGTTTTAGCAAGAAGGTTGAGGAACTGTATTTGGCCTCTGTTTGAGAACCAGAAGCCAACCTTAATATAAGATGAACAATGAATAAAAAATATAGGGCTAAGTTTCTGATGGAACAGAGATATTCATCATTATGAGTACAAATGTTTATTTTTGTCCAATAAATTGCAACCATGCTATATGTTTTAATGTCTTTCTGATTTTTACAGTGATGTGAATCATAGATTCAATCACCCCAATCAAAGTCAAGCATGCCAATGTGGACACTAGCACATCAAATATAAGTTTCCTTAGCATAATTCATAACCTAAGTTTTTCCTCTTGTTTTCTATTCTTTGTACATTCTGTAGAGTGATTGTTCTTGTTGGACAGCAAATTAAACAAAAGTGAGGAGGATAGGAGTTAGGCTATGTTCTGATCTGCAAAAGGTATCCGGGGACAATTATACTAACACAGAGTTTGAGGGATATTCCCACTCTCTGCTCTGGGATGATAAGTCCAACTGAATTAATTCAGCTGGCAAACTATTTTTAAAATTCTATATGTATAAAATGTATTAAAAGGAAATAGTGTTACCTCTGAAGCACTCCATAGATAAGGATATTTTTCACATAAGAGACCTTGGCTCGAGAGAAGAAGAAAGCCACAGTGATTTTCATTCATTAGTAGTGGTAATTCTTAAAATAATAAATAAACATCTCAGAGAAGTAATTTTTACCTCCTTGCCATCATGGAACATAAATCCATTGATATTTTAAAACATAGAATCAATTGAATTCAATATATGTTTCTTGAAGTTCTTCTATGTCATATGTGCTGGAAGTATAGTGGTACATAAGAAAGACAGAGTTCCTGTCCTCATGAAATTTCCATTTTGTCAGGCAAGGTAGATATCATCTAAGTAGTTATAGGTATTAGGGCTATTATAAAAGAAAAAGTCAATGAGGTTATTGGAGTATAAGATAGGATCTAATCTATCTTTGGAACCCTGTAGACATGGTCAGAGCCCCACCTACACTATGGCTTGGAGATGGTAAGGGCAGAGGAGAGGACCATCAGCCTGTATTATTTGCCTATAATTCTCACTAGAGCTGAAATAAGCCTCAAAATCACTTTTTTAATTTAGTTTGTTTTTTTTCCATCCCCATCTACCTCCCACCCACTATCCTCTCTTCTACCTCCATCCCTCAAGCCCCCTGAATCACTACACTGTTGCCTGCAGCCATTGTGGAAAGCAATATGGAGTTTCCTTAGAAAATCAGTTACTTTGATACTTTTTTCGGGGGATTTGGGTGTCAGGCAGCCTCTCCCTGGTCACAATGCCTTTTTCAAGGTATGACAAAAGTAGGTTTATAGTTGTATGTGAAATACAGATTTTATTCTTGGATTATTTATTAATTTTTGTATTATTTTCCATATGAGCTCATGTAAACTTACTTCAGCCCTAGCCTGTAAGTAGGTATTTCCTCTATAAGATGAAATACTTGTTACTTTTTACATTCCCACCAAGAAAATGGAATTATTTTAATTCAGTGATAAACTCCCAATGCTCTGTAATTCTTCCAAAAGGGTTAAATCTTACCTTTCTCTTGGGATCTCTTAACTATATTCCCCAAGAATTCTAAAGCATTCTTAGGCCCAGAACAATGACTTTACCCTACTTCCACTTGGATTCAGAAGCTGTCTCCCATAAGGAAATGTAAGGAGTTAACTTTGGTTTCAGCCACTTCTATATTTTCTTCATTGAGAATTTCCTGTGCCAAACAGTGCACTCTTAGTAGGAGTTAGATTTCCCTATTAGTGAAAAACTACCAGAAAGCAAGAAGGTAATTTAGAAAGGAGAAACTATGAAATACAACATTTGTTCTACAACGTAAAGTGATTCAAAGTTGTTCTCTAGGGCGAAAAGAACTTCATATGAAAAAGTTCAGTACTTTTTTTTTCTTTGCTCCACAAATATTCTGCAGAAAGTATGGTAAATTGTCTTTTTGAAAGTTTGTCCTGTTGTGGCCCACATAAAGGGCACAAAGAAGAGTGCTGCTTTTTTTCATACCTAGCTCTAGCTGACTTGGCAGGTATAAGACATTTTCTGGAATATGCTGAATCGTAGAGGGAGATCTGGGTTCTAATATTCCTGGCAGTGCTACTGTTTTATACTAACTTGGGACAATTAATTTTCTGTCTCTGGAACTCACTTTTACCATCTGTAAAAATGAGAAGATTCAACTCTCATTCTGTAGCTTTCTTTATAGTCATAGGTATTCCATGGGAGACACCATTAGGAGGAATTCTGGTGGCCAATGGTTTGTAACTCATGGCACACACTCAGTCCCTTGTTTTTAACAAGAGCATCTCAGCCTTTATCTGTTTTCATCTCCACTGATAATTTCATTTGACCAAAGCAGTTCATATATTTACTTTTTTGTTTTTCCTGTGTTTATGTGTATTAAATTTATTGAGTGATGTTGGTTAATAAAATTATATAGATTTCATGTGTACAATTCTATAATGTATCATCTGTATATTTTATTGGGTGTTCACCACTCAAAGTCAAATCTCCTTTCATCATCATTTTAAAAAATAAATACATTTTTATTTCAGAGAGGAAGGAAGAGGGAGAGAGAGATAGAAACATAAATGATAAGAGGGAATCATTGATCAGCTGCCTCCTGCACACCCCCTATTGGAGATCGAACCCACAACTCTGGGCACATGCCCTTGACCAGAATCAAACCCAGAACCCTTCAGTTCGCAGGTCAAAGCTCTATCCACTGAGTCAAAACAAATAGGGCTCATTTCATCATCATTTATATACTCTATATCCTCTTCCACCTCCACCACCCCTTTTCTTCTTAGGTAATCACACCATACTGTTGTGTCTGTAATTGTTTTTTCTTAATCACTTCATTAAAAAATGTGAACCATTGTACCACAATTTCTAAGCAGCATGACTCTTTATTGCTTTAGATATCTTGCTTTAAAAGAACTTCAAACTGCTGGATAATTTAGAAACCCAGCTAATCTAGGAGGGTGTAGTTTAGCAATAAGGTGCTTAAATATCCCTGGAACTCTATAGGAAAATACTTTCCTTCTCTTGCATGCATTTTTGCTGCTGCTGAGTTAAGATATGACATGAATGAAAGGTGGATTGTTCATGTGGTTATAGCCAGAGGGGTTTCTCTTGAATGATGTTGGTATAGCTAATAGCCTAAGTCCATCGAGGTACAGGTTAGAGTAGATGCTTTAAGGGCATCAATTTCCAGTCCCATGGAGTTGTGCAGTAAGCTAGGAAGAGCCTTAGGTCAGGAATTCCTTCTGAGTGCAAAGTCCCTAGGAGTGAGGGAGGAACAAATCTTAAAAAGTTTTGAGTTTATAGTATAATGAACTTTGTTTTGAGGTGGGATCAAATGGGCAAAGAGACCAGTTCTGAAGAAGTATTCAGTCAGGATCACACACCTAGGGGCCATAGAACTAAGAGCTGAGCTGAAATATACAAGGAGGGAAGCAGACACTGCTTCTATGTACCTTTTCCACCTAATCAGAGTGTGATCATTGCTATGGACTGAGTGTTTGTGTCCCTGAAAAAAAAAAGTGTTGATATCCTAACCCCTAAGATGATGATATCAGGAGATGGAGCCTTTGGGAGAGGGTTTAGTACTCTTTTAAAAGAGACACCAGAAAGATCCCTCACCCCTTCCAACATGTGAAGGCACAATAAGAAGTCTGTAACCTGAAAGAAGGTTCTTACCTGACCATGCTGGCACCCTGATCTTGAACACTTGCAACTCCCAGTGTTACAGAAGACCAGAAAAAGAACAAGCCATGCTTAGAGAAAGGGAGTTGCATTTTATTAAGGGCAGGACCAGAGAAAAATGTGCCTTTGAAATTCTGGGCCCCCCAACATGGAAGAAACCTTTTTATTTATACTTTTCCAAGCTCTTTTGTCTCCCATATTTGGAATGAGACTTCTGAGCCTTCTGGGAAAGAAGGCCTATGTGCTGGGAAGGGGCCATGAGACCATATCTCAAGGCCTGGCCTGGTGTCAGCACTGTCAACTCTATCTGGGACATAGTCCACGGCCTCTCTGGAATGGGAGTAGTCTGCTTTTCCTTATTATTTAAGCAAGCAAGCATTTACAGATGCCAAAATAGCAGGGTTAAAATTTCAAACAGCAGTTTTTATATAAAAACTTCACCAGTACTATGAGAAATATATTTCTGTTTATAAGCTATGCAGTCTATGGTATTTTGTTATAGCAGCCCTAATGGACAAAGTCAATCATCTTAAGAAATTTTGAGGGACTTCAATATCTGAGAAAACACCCAAGTTGCTTTATTCAGGATTTTTACAAAATAAACTTGGTCTTTGAAAATATTACTTTATATTATTATTATTATTATTATTATTATTATTATTATTATTATCATCCTCCTCATCATCATTATCTTCATTTTATTTTGTTTCCTCTTCATTTTGCTAAGGTTTCTTTTGAAAATGTCACTTTTAATTATATCATAAAGGGATTGTATTTCGTTAGGAACATACTTGGCAGGGCTGGCATCATGAATGTGTGACTCATGCAGTCTGCTCTGATGTTGCTTCCTTGAAATTCTTATTAACTTTTGAAAGAAGGGATCCTGAATTTTCATTTTATACCAGGTTCCACAAATTCTGTCACCAGTCTTGGTCCTTGGCATATATTTTATTCTACTTTTACTAGGTTATGTAGTCCACAGGTTGAGGTATGGAGGAAAGTAGACAGAAAGACAACAATGTCTTTTTTATTCATTTTAGGCCACAGAAATATAGAATGTGCCATCAAACCTGATTGCCAAATTAACTAGCTGGAAATAGAGATGGCCCTGGTTCTTGAGATTAGGAGGTAAAGTGTGAAATTCCCTAAGGCCTAGGTATAAGTCATTTCTGTGTTGCTGCTTAGATAACTCAAGTCTGTCACATAATAATTATTTTTAAGATGTATCATGTGAGTTCATTGGTAAAGTTGACTACAGGCAGAGCAGATGAAGTGCTGAATTAGGAGACTATATTGCTGCCACTAGGTAAGAAAAGAGTATACTACTACCAGCTTTCTAACACTCTAGAATGTTATGTACAGTATCCTATATAATAAAGAGCTAATATGCTAATGGTCATCACGCCATCACACCGTAATGACTGATCAGCAGGAAGATGTGCGTGTGGCAGGTGCGCACAGGTGGGCAGGGCTACATGCTTGGCAAGGCATGAGCAGGTGGGCTGGGAATTGACACTGTGTCCTTCCAGACAAAGCCACAGCAGATGCCTGAGGCTCAGGCAAGCTGTGGATGGCAGCTGCCACTGCCCAGGGCCCTAGCCTCAGGCAATAAGGGCTGGGCTGCAGCTCAGGCAAACTGTGGTGGCTGTGAGGGCTGACACTCAGACAGCCATGCAGCTGGCAGGGGCAGCAGAAGAGGGGTGATGGTGGCATTGCCTTCCTCTGATCGCTGGATTGCCTCCTGCAGAGAGAGTCCAGAGGCAGCAGCAGCGAGGGGATGATGGGGGCAGTGCCTTCCTCTGATGGGTTGCAGGGAGTGGGCCTAAGCCAATGAGGACTGAGCAAGATGGACCCTCCTTTGGCCTCTCCCCCTGGATGGCTTCACCCCACCCCTGATGGGCCCCCATCAGGGTGGGCTGGCATACCCCACCCATGCACAAATTCGTGCACTGGGCCTATAGTAGATTAACAAATGAATGCTTCCATATGCTTTGGGCTTCCCCTTAGGAGAGGTGCTGAGGCATTATTGATATTGTTTTTTGTTATTATTTATAGTATTCTTATGAAGCCCTCCACATGAGGCCTAATATGATGGTTAACACTGCAGAGTTGTAGCAACAGAGAGAAGAAGTAGATCTCAGATTTAGCAACATAGAGGTAAGTTCCAAGCCAAGTGTGAAAGATTAAAAGCCTGTTTTACCTGAATATAATGGCAGTAATAGAGTTGTTAGTTACTGACCTCTCCATCACTAGAATGTATATACTAAGGGGGTTTCTCCATGAGAAGCATTGGGCCTCCTTTCTTCTCATAGGATCTCCATAGAATGAGCAACAGAGATATGCTGGATGTATGTAGGGTAGTTTGTGGCTGTAGTAAAGGGGTTTTGTTTGTTTTCTTTTTGAGACAGAAAAAAATATATATTGTTTGAGGAGGCCCAGTTTAAGAATATGAAAGAACTAATCCTCAAAGCCATTATCAACTGACTAGAATTCAGGCAATTTTTATTGAAAGAAGGGGTTGCTATGGGCCTTAGACAGGTAGATATGGAAAAATATCCAAGGAAGAACTCAAAATTTCTAAATTGTTTTGTTTTCAGTTGGACTATGGACCCCTACTAATCTGAGTCTTGTTCTGAAGACTCCTGCATATCTTTGAAAAACAGTCATTACTTTGGGCATAATGTTAATTAGTATATATACTAATAAAAGCCTTGGGGGTGATCAGGCCAGCAGGGAAGGGTAGTTAGGGGCAATCATGCCAGCAGAGGAGCAGTTAGGTGTCAATTAGGCTGACAAGGGAGCAGCTAGGGGACAATCAGGCAGGAAGGTGAGTGGTTAGGAGCCAGCAGTCCCAGATTTTGTGAGAAGGATGTCTGACTGCAACCCATAGAGATCAGGCCTAAACCTGCAGTCAGACATCCCCTGAGGGGTGCTAGATTAGAGAGGGTGCAGGCTGGCTGAGGGACACCCTCCCCAGTGCACAAATTTCGTGTTCCAGGCCTCTAGTATCTATATAAGGAACTATTATCCTTAAAGCCATCATAGAAAGCAAGCATTTCCATTTTTAACTTTTTGAGGAAACGCCATACTGTTTTCCACAGTACTTGCACCAGTCTGCATTCTCACCAGCAGTGCACGAGGGTTCCTTTTTCACCACATCCTCTTCAGCACTTGTCCTTTGGTGAGTTGTTGATAGCCACTCTGAGAGGTGTGAGATGGTACCTCATTGTTGTTTTGATTTGCATCTCTCAGATGATTAGTGACTTTGAACATGTTTTCATATGTCTCTCAGCCTTCTTTATGTCCTTTTTTGAAAAATGTCTACTTAGGTCCTTTGCCCATTTTTTGATCAGATAGTTTATCTTCCTTTTGTTAAGTTATATGATTTCCCTGTAAATTTTGGAGATTAAACCCTTATCTGAAAGAGCATTGGCAAATATGTTTTCCCATGCAGTGGCCTTTCTTGTTGTTTTATTGATGTTTTCTTTTGTTGTGCAGAAGCTTTTTATTTTGATGTAGTCTCATTTGTTTATTTTAGCCTTAGTTTCCATTGCCTTAGGAACTGAACAAAAATATATCCAGAACCTCCAGGAGAAGGAAGGGGAGAGAGGGGTTAGAGATCAACCAAAGGACATGTATGCATGCATATTAGTATGATCAGTGGGCACAGAAACTGGGGTAGTGGGGGCTTGCCTTTGGGGGTGGGAGTGGCCAGGGGATTAATCAGGAAAAAAAGGAGACATGTAATACTTTAAACAATAAAAATAAGCAAGCAAGCATTTTACTCTGTTACAATCTCCTTTTCTGCTCATCTCTCAATCTTGATGGAAATAGGGCAACTGGATCCACATTCAATCAAAAGGGAGCATTAGCTTGTAAAATTGAGTTAGATTTCTCTGCCTATCATGCCCCTCTTATCTGGCTCTTACAATTTCACATGCCTTCCTCTTTCATGTTTTAAGACAAATTGGTTTGTTGGTCAATAACCAGGGCTTTCCTGATACCTCTTCTAATCATATGTAAAATCATCTATCTTTTCTTGGTCTATTAAAAATATTCCAAAGAAAATGTGTATGCTCTAACTTCTCTCATGCTAGGGAAAGAAATTTAAGAACAGATATTAACCAAAGAACTTGTATGCATATATCCATAATCCATTGACACAGATAATAATTTGGTGAAAGCCTGGGGTGGGAGGAGGGTGCAGGCTAGAAGGTGTCAATGGGGACATCTGTAATACTTTCAAAAACAAATATTTTTTTTAAAAAAAGAATATTACATCAGATTAGTGAAGCTTTTCTGTTTAGTCTTTGTAGCTTACATTGCTTCATCTGTAATGGGCTGTCACATGTCTTCTCAATTCTAAGCTATTATTTACATTTAATACAAGCAGAGTTTGTATGTGGGTCTTCTACTAGCACATATTCTTGGTGCTTGGTGACTTACAGCAGTCATTTGCAGTTTCTGAGATCAATCTTGCCCTCAAATTAGGACACCCAGTTTGCAACTGCTCTCTCATACAGTCATTTAGAGTTATTGATTTGCACTGAAAGAAATGAAAGCTAGAGCACATTTTTAATAGGTTCTTTTAAAAAAAAAAGAAGGGGACTGCCAGGGAGATTGGCCCCTTTGCAAATATAATGTAGGCTTCTTTTACTTAGTGCCTCATTCTTTTTTAAAATATATTTTTTATTTATTTTAAAGAGGAAGAGATAGTCTGAGAGAGATAAAAAGAAACATCAATGATGAGAATCATTGATTGGCTGCCTCCTGCATGCCCCCTACTGGGGATCAAGCCTGCAACCAAGGTACATGCACTTGACCAGAATTGAACTTGGGACCCTTTGATCCAGAGGCTGAGACTCTATTCACTGAGCCAAACTGACTAGGGCCAGCACCTCCTTCTTAAATATTTTTCTGGCATTTGAGGGTACCAAGTGGGAATCAAGCCCCATGAGCACAGCTGATTACATGTGTGGGTACAGCCAAGTAACCATCTACATCTGCCCCACTCCTCTGCCTTATGATTTCATTCTCTCTGGACTGCTACAATTTCAAGAAACCCATATTATGCCTTCTCTTTGCTTCCTTTCCTCTCCCTGACCATAATGCATTCCTTTCTTTTCTCTCCCTATCAAAAACACATCCTTCTTGACTCCCTCATGTGTCACCATCATCATGAAGCCTTATCTAAGTACTTGATTTTAAACCCATCATGCTGTCCTTGAAATTCAGATGGTACTTAAGCTCTGTAGAACAATATTTTGCATTGAGCTATCTCTTTATCTTAAGTTTTTTCCTGTTATTGGTTTAGGTCTCTTTAGCCATTTAGCTTCTACAGGATATGTATGTATGTATGTATGTATGTATGTATGTATGTATGTATTAACCTACAGAGCACCTGTACCATTTAATAAATACATGGAAGGCAAAAGTAGGTTTACAGTTGTTCATATGAAAAATGATACAATAAATAACATAAGCATAAACTCTGTTTCACATAGTCACAATTTTAAACCTACTTTCCCCCCACCCTGTATATGATTGCTTATTAAGTCAGTTGAAGCTTTGATAACTTGAATAAGAATGTAAACATTATCTTCAAAGGGCAGCCACTTACACTTTCACATAACTAGCTTGTTAGTTTAACCATTAACTAAGATACAGTGCTGAGGTCTATTGAAGAAAAGGGCATAAGAAGAGTACTTAAGTTGTTATTAGAATAATCTTCATTTTAAAAGACCATACTGCTGAGACTGGTTTGGCTCAGTGGATAGAGCGTCGGACTGCGGACTGAAGGGTCCCCGGTTTGATTCCGGCAAGGGCATGTACCTTGGCTGCGGGCACATCCCTAGGAGGGGGCGTGCAAGAGGCAGCTGATTGATGTCTCTCTCTCATCGATGTTTCTGACTTTCTATCCCTCTCCCTTCCGCTCTGTAAAAAAAATCAATAAAATATATTAAAAAATAAATAAAAGACCATACCTGTTTTAAAAGGAGGAAATGAAGGCATATTAATGTTAACTGCCTTACCCAGGATTACACATCTAATAAGTGACTGAACCAAATATTGAACCCCAAAGTTCCTACTAAATGTTGTGCTGTTCCTCACTATGAAACGTGATAACCTGGCAACCTTGGGTACGTGAAGGTCCTTCAGGTTTTTTGTCTTTCTTAAAATCCAGCACTCACCCAGCTGGCATGGCTCAATGGTTGAGTGTCACCTATGAACGTGGAGGTCACAGTTCGATTTCCGGTCAGGACAAACGTCTGGGTTACAGGGCTCAGTGTGGGCATACAGGAAGCAACCGATCAATGATTCTCATCATTGATATTTCTATATATCTCTTCCTCTTCCTTCTTCTCTGGAATAAATAAAAATATATTTTAAAATCTATAATAATAAAAGCATAATATGCTAATTAGACCAGACAACCTTCTAGAGGAAGCCAGAGCTGCAAGGGAAGCCTGGATCCCGGGTGCTAGAGGGAAGCCAGTGCTGGCAGCTGGGAGAAGGAAGGCCTACTCTTGCACAAATTTCATGCATCAGTCCTCTAGTAAATAAATAAAACCCAGCAGTCAGGAAAGTATGGGGAAGCACTCAGGAGAATATGTGTATCGG
The DNA here is from genome assembly GCA_027563665.1 of Antrozous pallidus. Lineage (NCBI taxonomy): Eukaryota > Metazoa > Chordata > Mammalia > Chiroptera > Vespertilionidae > Antrozous > Antrozous pallidus. The sequence goes on along the minus strand of CM050509.1, from coordinate 69,798,586 downwards.
GAAGGGGAGTAGGATAAACAAAAGAATAGCTATTGCTCATTTCTTAGAAGTTTTTTTAAATTATTTTTATGGATTAAGGTATTGAATATGTGTCCTTATCCGCTCTTTGCTCCCCCATTCTTGTTCATCCCCTTACTCCCTGGTGTCTCTGTCCATTGGTTATGCTTATATGCATGCATGCCAGTCCTTTGGTTGATCTCTACCCCTTATCTCCACCCTCCCCTACCTTCCCTTTGAGGTTTGAGCATCTTATCAATGCTTCTCTGTCTCTGGATCTGTTTTTGTTCATCAGTTTATGTTGTTCATTATAATCTTCAAATAAGTGAGATCATGTGATATTTATCTTTCCCTGACTGACTCATTTTACTTAGCATAATGGTTTCCATATCTGCGCAGTAAAAGAAACCATTCACAAAACAAGAAAGCCCACTGCATGGGAAAATATCTTCGCTAATGTTATCTCCGATTAGGGAGTAATCTCCAGCATTTATAGGAAACTCATACAACTTAACAAAAACAAACTAAACAACCCAATAATAAATTAAGAAATGGACCTAAATAGATACTTTTCAAAAGAGGATGTAAGAAAGGCCAAGAGACAAATGAAAACATGCTCAAAGTCACTAATCATGTGAGAAATACAAATCAAAACGACAATGAGGTACCATCTTACTCCTGTCAGAATGCCTGTCATCAATAAATCAACAAATGACAAGTACTGGTGAGGATGCTGAGAAAAAGGAACCCTCATGCACTGCTGGTGGGAATGCAGAATGGTGCAGCCACTGAGGAGAACAATATGGAGTTTCTCAAAACATGAAAAATGGAACTCCCATTTGAACCAGTGACCCCACTTCTAGGAATATATCTCAAGAAACTAGGAACACCAATCAGAAAAGATATATGCACTTCTATCTTCATAGCAGCACAATTTACAATAGCTAAGATTTGGAAACAGCCTAAGTGCCCATCAGCAGATGAGTGGATTAGAAAACTGTAGTGCATCCACACAATAGAACTCTATGCTGCTGTAAAAAGGAAGGAATTCCTGCTATTTCTTAGAAGTTTGAGTGCTAGCCAATTGCCATATGTGACTCAAACTGTGATGTTATCTTCCTTTAATTTCCTCCTCATTCTTCTAAGGGTTTCCCCTCTCCTCCCAATTTTACTCCTCTTCACATTTCACCTCTCTCCTTCTCCCGCCAAGTGTGTAATTACAGTTTGTGAGACAAATTATATACTGCTATATTCACACCTGGAATTTACATAGATTTACTTAATTAAATTCCAAGTATCACTTTGTGTTGCATTCCCATAGCAACATCAAATAATAGACTGAGAGAAAGAAAAATAACAACTGAAAGCTCAGCAACCAAAGCTCCTGGATCTTGTGCATTTATGATTTCACTCTTCCTTGTCAAGTTGCCTAATTATCTAAATTTGTTTTTGAGAAGGAGACACAAATTAGAATGATACCACTTTGTATTTTGATTTCATTTGAAAAATTCATTGAAGGGTGTTTCTACAGTAACAGAAAATAATGACTTTTGGACCAAAGAATTAGAAGAAGGTATAAAAAGTTTAAAGAAAGCATCCTGAGAACTCCAGTCTTTTTGGCCTACTGTAGAAATAATCAGATTAATGTGGGATCTCTTATATATCCTTTTGCTTACCTATAGGCTTAATGTCACCTATGCTCAGAAGAAAATGAATTTAAAAAATCTTCCTGAGTAGAAAAACAAAACCAAGACTGAAAAAGCAGAACAGATTCAGGTCTTTAAAAGCTAGACTAAGGAACTTTGATTTATTCTAAATGCAACTGAGAAACATTGAAAGCATGGGGAAAAAAGAGATAAAACAAGGTCCCAGACTCCACTGGCTAATTTATGACTTAGCCAGAGCTAAAATGAAAGGTCTTGACTCACGCAGACAGTCCAGAGACAGAAGATGCTTAGGACACCTTGCCATGCTAGCAGTCAGCAGTTGTGCGTTGCTGCAGGTTATCCCGTGGCAAACCAGAGAGTCTGGGACCTCCATTGCTACCATTTGTCCACCATCCAGATACCATTGCTGACATGTACACATAAGGAACTATTTGACATTGAAACTGGGACTCAGAACTGTTGGACATTGAAACTGAGACTCAAACCTTTTTTTGTTCTTATATGTTTATCTCTAGTGTGCAGATGCAGATTTTTTAAAGAAAAGAAATGGGGGGAAAGAATGGATACAGAGGCAAAGAAGCAATGAACAGACTGTCAAACTACAGTGGGAAGGCAGGGGAGAGCGGGTGGTGGGGGCTGTAAGAGATCGACCAAGGACTTGTGTGCATGCATATAAGCATAACCAATGGATACAAGACACAGGGCGGGGAAGGGAAGGTGAGGGCATGTGCTGGGGGATAGGGGAGGTCCGGAGGAGGTCAATAAGGGGGGGGGGGAAGGAAACATATGTACTACTTACTATTTGTAATATTTTAAACAATAAAAAGTATATTAAAAATAAAAAATAAAAAAACAAAGGCCTTGACTCTAATTTCTATGCATTTTGTTGTTTTTCTAAGTAATGGAATTTGAGATAGAAATATAAAAGCTACAAGGGTTAAGAGACTGGGTTCTAAACTCAGGCTGCCTTTGTTTATATCTCAAATGCACTACCTTCTCACTCTGTAACCTTGGATCCCAGTTTTTACATCTGTACAGAGAAATGATAAAAATATTTATGTCATCAGATTGTTTTGAGGATTAAATGAGATAGTATAAAAAGATTTAGTCAATATCTGGCACTAAGTCCCTAATAATGGGGTTGTTATATTAGGAAAAGTAAAGGGGAGGTTAATGAAAAGAAAAAGAGTTGGAGTTGAAATATTATTGTCTTGGAATTAGATCACATTTAGGAATTTAAACTGATCTTCTGGATCCTAATTCTTTGCCTGGTTTTTAATATTTCATTGGACCACATAACTGAATTTTCCTTTGGCTTTGTTTGAGTTTCTATATCTCTTATCTCTGTTTACCCTGTGAAATGATGTCTATTTTGCTGCCAGCCATATCCTGACACTAGAGTATATTACTGTTGTTATTACTCAGCTACCATTACCATAGATAATATTTATTAAGACTCCTTCCAGGATCACCTCAGCTGTCACATCATCTGAGAGTTCTTCCCTGACCAATGTACAAAATAGTTCCCCTTACCACATCTCTTCACGAAATACAAAACTAATTATTTGTTTTCATTTTCCATAAAATATATTATTAACTCAAATTATTAATTATCTGATTGCCATAACCTGCATGGCTACGGTTCAGAATCTGAAGGAAGGGCTGAAGCACAAATGATAATACTATACAATAAATAAGAATTTATAAGGCATGGGGGGCCAGGTGGAGACCTCTCTCTTAGAGAGGTATGCTGAAACCTAGCCTTATCTGCTTTTATTCAGTTTTATTTTATTTTTTAAATTTCTTATTGATTAAGGTATTACATATGTGTCCTTATTCTCCCATTACCCCCAACCTCCCATTTGTGCATCCACCTTCCTGTTGTCTGTGTCCATTGATTAGGCCCATATGCATGCATATAAGTCCTTTGGTTGATCTCTCCTCCCTAACCCCTACCTTCCCTGAGGTTTGACTCTCTTATTGATGTTTCTCTGTCTCTAGATCTATTTTTCTTCATCAGTTTATGTTGTTCACTATATTCCACAAATGAGTGAGCTTATGTTATATTTATCTTTCTCTGCCTGGCTTATTTCACTTAGCATAATGCTCTCCATCCATGTTGTTGCAAATAGTAAGAACTTTTTTTTTTTTACCACAGCATAGTAATCCATTGTGTAGATATACCAGTTTTCAAATCCGCTCATCTGCTGATAGGAACTTAGGCTGTTTCCAAATCTTAGCTATGGTGAATTGTGCTGCTGTGAACATAGGGGTGCATATATCCTTTGTGATTCGTGTTTCTAGTTTCTTGGTATATATTCCTAGAAGTGGGATTGCTGGGTCAAATGAGAATTTCATTTTTATTTTTTTGAGGAAACTCCATACTGTTCTCCACAGTGGCTGCACCAGTCTGCTATTGTACCAGCAGTACAAGAGGGTTCTCTTTTCTTAGCATCCTCACCAGCACTTCTTGTTTGTTGATTTGTTGATGAAAGCCATTCTGACAGGTGTGAGATGGTACTGCATTGTAGTTTTGATTTGCATCTCTCTGATGATTAGTGACTTTGAGCAGGTTTTCATATGTCTCTTGGCCTTTCTTCTGTCTTCTTTCAAAAAGTGTCTAATTAGATCCATTGCCCATTTTTTTATTGGGTTATTTATCCTCTTTTTGTTAAGCTGTGTGAGTTCCCTGTAAATGTTGGAGATTAAACCCTTATTATTGATATCATTGGCAAATATGTTCTCCAGTGCAGTAAACTTTATTGTTGTTTTATTGATGGTCTCATTTGCTGTGCAAAAGTTTTTTATTTTGATGCAGTCCCTTTTGTTTATTTTGTCTTTAGTTTCCATTGCCCGAGGAGCAGTATCAGTAAATAAATTGTTTTGGCATATGTCAGATATTTATCTGCCTGTGGATTCCCCTAGTATTTTTATAGTTTCCGGTTGTATGTTTAAGTCCTTGATCTATTTTGAGTTTATTTTTGTGTATGGTGTAAGTTGGAAGCCAGCATCACCATATTACCAAAAGCAGGTAAAGACAACACAATGAAAGAATTACAGGTCAATATCCCTCGTGAACATAGATGCCAAATCCTCAACAAAATTCTGGCAAATGGGATCCAGCACTATATCAGAAAGATCATACACCATGACCAAGTAGGATTTATCCCAGGAAGACAAGGATGGTATAACATCTGCAAATCAATAAACGTGATACTTCACATAAATAAATAATTGAGAGATAAAAATCACATAGTCATATCAATTGATGCAGAAAAAGCATTTGACAAAATCCGACACCCTTTCATGATGAAAATTCTCCATAAGGTGGGAATAGAAGAATTATACCTCAACATCTTAAAAGCCATGTATGATAAACCCACAGTTAACATCATACTCAGTGGGCAAAAACTAAAACCATTTCCCTTAAGAGCAGGAACAAGACAGGGATGCCCACTCTCACTACTCCGATTCGACATAGTACTGGAAGTATTTGCCATTGCAATTAGACAAGAATAATAAAAGACATCCAAATTGGAAAAGAAGAAGTAAAGCTGTCCTTATTTGCAGATGACATGATATTGTACATAAAAAACTCCATAAAAAACTAATGGACAATAAATGAATTCAATGTAGCAGGGTACAAAATAAACACCAATGAATCTATGGCATTTCTGTATACCAATAGTGAACATACAGAAAGAGAGACTAAAAAAGCAATCCTATTTATCATCATACCAAAAAATTTATGATGCCTAGGAATAAACTTAACTAAGGAGGTAAAAGACCTATATGCAGAAAACTGCAGGACACTAAAAAATAGAGGAAGTCATAAACAAATGGAAGAGCATACCATGTTCATGGTTTGGGAGAATAGACATCATTAAAATGTCCATACTTCTCAAAGCAATCTGTAGATTCAATGCACTCCCCATTAAAATACCAATGGCATATTTCACAGACCTAGAAAGACCTCTCCAAAAATTCATCTGGAATAAAAAGTAGATCCAGAATAGACACAGCAATTCTGAGAAAGAAGAACCAGATTCTGAGAAAGAAGAACCGGATTTCAAGCTGTATTACAAAGCAACTCCTCAAAACTGCCTGGTACTGGCACAAGAACAGACATATAAATCAATGGAATAGAATAGCGAACCCACAAATCTACCCAAATTACTATGCTCAATTAATATTTGACAAAGGAGGCATGAACATACAAATGAGTCAAGACAGCGTCTTCAGTAAATGATGTTGGGAAAATTGGACAGATACATGCAAAAAATGCTTTTATTCATATATATATATATATATATTGCCCTCAGTAAAGAATGCCAAACAGGTAGCAGTCAGACCATCTCTAAGGTCTATAATGATCAGTAAAGATCAGTAAGGTTCAGTAAACATTTCCTTTGAGGTTATTAGGTCAGGAAATTGCTTCAAGCCACCACTATCTCACAATGAACAATGGTTCTTGGTGTTAGCCTTGCTAACACGCAAGGTCCATTGGCCTTCATCATTCCTTGGTGCACTCTCATGATAGTATTGGCAGTGGTGGCTTCCTACATCTGATCTTCTCCAAGTGGTAGAGGGAAAAGAGGGAGGGGGGAAAGGAGGAAATATTGTGGCCAATAGGTCCTGAAACAGTTCCTTAACTGCTGCTGCTATGAAAGCCATAGAGACAGGAAATAACACAGCACACATTAACCTTTCAATGGGGCAATGGGTGCATGGCACAGGTGCATATGATGTTTTTTTTAATTGTATATGGTGTTTTATTAAATTGTACACTTGAAACCTCTGTGGTTTTGCCAATCAATGTCACCCCCAATAAATTCAATTTTTAAAAAGCTCCAAAAAGATAATCCACTTAAAAACAGAGGCCCTGTCTGCCTTATATTTAGCAATTTTCTTCAAGCTCCTAGCACAGTACCTGGGCAAAAGTAGGTCTTCAAGAAATATTTGTTGAATGATTGAATTTGACAGTGCTTAATAAAACATCTATTATCTATTGAACACCTGACTACCTGTTTTGGAGAATAGATGCTACTGACCTCCTGGAGAGTTTACCAACAGAAATGACTGATGTGAAAGGTTAATGTGTGCTGTATTATTTCCTGTCTCTATGGCTTCCATAGCAGCAGCAGTTAAGGAACTGTTTCAGAACCTACTTGGCCACAATATTTCCAACACACTCTTCAGGGCTGCAGGGTATGGTTCACTTTGCTTCATCAGTGTTTACAGCCACATTGTTTCCTTCTAATTCATTGTTGGACCATTGCATTCTAAAAATGTTGGCATTGTGGCATAGTCTGTCTACAAAAGATGCCCACAATGGTTATTAAAGTAAGTAAATAAATAAAGTAAAAACAAAGCAAAACAAGAAAAACAACAATGGGACACTGAGATTTTACCAAGGTTTTTGCCATGTGCACCTGGAGGTAAAGACCATCAATACAAGTGTGCCTAAGTAGGCCTCTTCATAGTAATTAAGGTATTTTTTAACTTTTCTTTAGGCTTATCAACGGTACTATAAAAATAACTGGAAGCAGTGGTAAGAGAAGAAATTATTTGCCCCAAGTGCAGAGTGCAGGGAACTCTCAATTGGCAGCCACTACTAATGACAACCACGACCAAGGCCATTTAGTGAAAAGTTTACTATATACCATGATAAATGCTTTACATGCATTTACTCTGAGGAAAAGAAGGATATTTTAGGGCTGAGGCTGAGAAAATTTCATTTTTGCTATATGTCATTAGGTCATTTCTTTTACTGAGTTAAGACACATCAAGGTAATGTTTTAAAGACCTTCATTGTGATTTTTTTATTGCTCCTCTCTACAATGCTGAGGTAACTCTAAAATCTTCGTCTCTCTGTTTAATTATTCACTCACATTCTCTCAGCCTCTCTGTCCTCTATTTGGATAATGAGGCTGTAGCTACAAATTCTAGCTACCAAACAGGAGTTTGATGACTATCTCATTTTCTTCATCTGGTAAAATCTTTATACAAATTCTGAGCATTATTTTGGTCATTGTTAATGATTATTATTGTTTGTCTGGATTTCTACAGACTGTAAAGGTGCTAATAGAAACCATTTCTTCTTATTACACGTGGTTGCCTACCATGATCAAAGAACCCACATTCTTTTGGGTTTCAGCAATCAGATGTTGAATAGTTTGCTGCATCTGATAGTATTTTGTTAGTAAAAACCATGTTATTTTCGAAATAATATCTGCATTAAACTGAGTTATGATAGACTTCTCCAGGTTTTAGTATGTGTCTGTTGGGCTTTCCTTTTTAAAACATAAACATTTATTGCCTGCACATTATTTTGATTAAGGAAAATTTTTTAAATATTCTGAAGGCAATAGTTAACACTTACATTTGCTCTTCTTATGAGGAGATTATACTATAAATCTAATTATTCATATATAATCTCATATAGTAATGTTATTTGCATAGCAATAATTCATTTTTTTTCAGGAATGCTGAGAATGCCCTGCATACATTACTATGGCTTTATGGAAAACATTCTAACTTCTAGTTTTTTTTCATGATCACTTAAGGGTCAATGCCCTCACCTGCCATTCCAAATTTGAAATCACCCCTGAATCTTTTTGTGCTCTTAGGGCTAGTAAATATATTCCATGCTCCTAGACCCAAGTAACATTGGCCATTACCTTATTTGGGCAAATCTAAGTTCTGAAATACATGAAGATTTTTAAGTTTGGGATGTGAATTGGGTCAGAAAAAAACAAAATGTCTTTTTTGTTGTTGTTGTTGATTCCTCCATGCTTTTTTTTTTTCACTTACATTTGAATATTTTTGACAGTGAATTTCTCTTAATTCTGTTTTATGAGGTTCTTTCTGTACAACTAAAAATAAACAGGTATCTTTGCAAATTAAACATAACGATGAATATTTTTTAAGAATATAGGTTTCAGAGGAACCAAGATGGCGGCATAGGTAAAACACCTATCTTGCCGTCATGCACAGCAATTTTGAAACTAACTTAACAAAAGAACAAACACCTTCCAGAATCACCAGAAAGCTGGCCGAGTGAAAATTCCACAAATAAAAGTGAAGATAAGACACTGTGACTCAGAGGAGTGGCGGCAGACTGCATTGAAGTTTCGCTCAGAGAGGTTTGGAGTGCACGCCATCGGATAGGGCGGGCGGCTGAAAACCGGCCAGTTTTCTCGAACAGGGAGACAAAGGCGTCCCACTAGACTGATTCTCTACCTCTGGGCGAACGAAGTCCAGGGAACCCACTATCATACGAGGTGAAAACTGGACAGTGGAAGGGCACACTGAAGCTCAGGTGCTGGGGTGGGGGGCTGCCGCTTGTGGAGAGGGCGGGCTTGCGCCTGACCTTCGGAACAGCACAGCTGCGTGACCGAGTAGAGAGTGCTCTCAACTTGCTCCCTCATTCGGGAAACTGTCAGACTGCTTTCTTTTACGACCCTGGGTGAGACGTTGGGTGTGTAGACTCATTTGGGGAGAGTCTGAATTCTCCGGGAGCCAGTGGAGCTTGGCAGCGGCTCTCTCTCAAAGGTGCTGGCGGCCATTGCCCTTGGCGCAGGGTCCCTGAGGCCGCATAGGGCAGAGCTAACACTGTCTGCTTGGCCTGGAGACTCCGCCCATCCAACCTGAATGCAGCTGAACTTCACAGACCATTAGCCTGGAGTTCAACCCCTCCAAGAGCTAACAACGATTAACCTGAGCTTAACTTCAGCAAGACTGTGCAGCCCATATCCAGCTCAGGTAACTGGGGAGGCTGACCCACTGTCCCTTGTAGGACGTGTACCACACAAAGTTAATTGACCAACTCAGGGAAGCAGCCACCATGCAGAGACATGGAAAAAACTCAGATGTGAAAGAAATGGAGGAAAAAAAAACGACTGGACATGGAATTCAAAACCACGGTTATAGGGCTTCTCAAGAGGCTGCAACAAAAGGTCGAGGCCTACAAGGAAATAAGCAAGACCACAAAGGAAATGAACGAGATCCTCAAGGATATGAACGAGACCTGCAAGGAAATGATCAAGACCAACGTGGAAATGATCAAGACCAACATGGAAATGAATGAGTCCTACAAGGAAATGAAGGAGAGCCTCAAGGATATGAAAAAGGACCAACCAGAAATTAAGCATACACTGACTGAAATAAAAAATATTATACAAAGATCTAAAAGTGCTCTGGAGCACCCCAAGAACCAAGTTAAAGATTTGAAATACAAAGAGGTAAAATCCACTCAGCTGAAAAAGCAAGAAACCAAAAAAATCCAAAAAATTGAAGATAGTGTAAGGGGCCTCTGGGACAACCTCAAGCATACCAACATCCGAATTATAGGGGTGCCAGAAAAAGAGAGAGACCAAGACAATGGAAACCTATTTTAAGAAATAATGACTGAAAACTTCCCACACATGGTGAAAGAACTAGACTTAGGAGTCCAAGAAGTGCACCGAACCCCAATATATAGGAACCCTAAGAGGACCACACCAAGGCACATCATAATTAAAAGGCCAAGAGCAAAAGACAAAGAGAGAATATTAAAAGCAGCAAGAGAAAAACAGTTGGTTACCTATAAGGGAGCATCCATATGATTGTCAGTGGATTTCTCAACCGAAATGATGCAGGCCAGACAGGAGTCGCAAGAAATATTCAAAGTGATGAATAGCAAGAATCTACAGCCAATATTATTCTATCCAACAAAGTTATCATGAAGAATTGAGGGTCAGATAAAGTGCTTCGCAGATAAGAAAAAGCTAAAGGAGTTCATCATCACCAAACTAATATTATATGAAATGCTGAAAGATATTCTTTAAGAAGAGGAAGAAGAAAAAGATAAAAGTGTAAATTAGGAACAACAAATACACATCTATCAACAAATGAATCTAAAAAGTGAATTAATAAGATGATGAACAGGATAAACTGGTGAATGTAACAGAATCACGGACATAGAGAGGGAATGGACTGACAACTCTTGGGGAGAAAGGGGGTGTGGGAAGTGCAGAAAGAGACTGGACAAAAATCATGCAACTATGGGATAGGACAGTGGGGAGGGGGAGGTGAGGGCAGAGGGTGGGGTGGGTGCCAGGTGGAGGGAAACTATAGGGGGGAAAAAGGGAACAATGTAATTAATAAACTGAACGATAAAAATGAAAAAAACGAATATAGGTTTCACTTTCTACATATCCCATAACTTAATAATGGTGTGTGTGTATAAGAATACTAAGTACACTTTATATATTTATGATAGGTTCACAGGTACTTTTGATAATCTATAAAATCTTATGGTGAGCCCTTGTTACTCAAAATTCAATAACCAATCCAGGTTAGGTGTGAAAATTGCCCAATAATGGCTTTCCAGAACTAATATCATTTATACTCATCAATTTCAAGCAATTTCTAAACAAAAGCTTCAGAGAAAAAAAATTAATTTGGCTTTCCCTGAGAAATATACATAATCGTTGACTTGTCATTTTACATTATATTAATAGTCTTTATCATCACACTCCATTGTACCAGAAATTGATTTTTTAATTTAATAAATCTTTATTCAGATTATTGCAATTGTTCCTCTTTTTTAACCCCATAGCTCCCCTCCACTCGGTTACCATCCCACCCTCTGCCTTTACCTCGCCCCAGCTGTCCCTATCCATAAGTGTACGATTTTTGTCCAGTATCTTCCCACACCCCTATACCCATTTTCCCCCAAGAATTGTCAGTCCATTTCGTTTCTGTGCCCCTGATTCTATTATATTCACCAGTTTATTCTGTTCATCAGATATTTTATTCACTTGATTTTTAGATTCACTTGTTGATAGATATGTATTTGTTGTTCATAATTATTATCTTTACCTTTTTCTTCTTCATCCTCTTCTTAAAGAATACCCTTCAGCATTCATATAATACTGGTTTGGTGGTGATTAAGTCCTTTAGCTTTTTCTTATCTGTGAAGCTCTTTATCTGACCTTCAATTATGAATGATAGCTTTGCTGGGTAGAGTAATCTTGGTCCTAGGTTCTTGCTGTTCATCACTTTGAATATTTCTTGCCACTCCCGTCTGGTCTGCATAGTTTCTGTTTAGAAATCAGCTGAAAGTTGTATGGGTGCTCCCTTGTAGGTAATTAAGTGTTTTTTCTCTTGCTGCTTTTAATATTCTCTCTTTGTCTTTTGCTCTTGGCATATTAATTATGATATATCTTGGTGTGAACCTCTTTGGATTCCTTTTGTTTGGGGTTCTGTGCACTTTCTGGACTTTTAAGTCTATTTCTTTACCCAGGTGGGGGAAGTTTTCAGTCATTATTTCTTCAAATAGGTTTGCAGTATCTTGCTTTCTCTCTTCTTTTGGCATCTCCATAATTTGGATGTTGGTATGCTTGAGGTTACCCCAGAGGCTCCTTACAATATCTTCAAATTTTTTAATTTTTTTTCTTTTTGCTTTTTGCTTTTCTGGTTGAGTGATTTTTGCTTCTTTTATTTCAAATCTTTGACTTGATTCTTGCAATCCTCTAGTCTGTTGTTAGATCTTTGTATAATATTTTTTTATTTCAGTCAGTTTATGTTTAATTTCTAGTTGTTCCTTTTTCATATCCTTGAGTGTCTCACTCAATTTATTGGCCTTTTCTGTGATATTATTGAAAAACATTATAAACATGGTTTTGAACTTTATATTCAATCATTTTCTCTCCTCCATTTATTTCATTTGTGATCTTTTTCTTTGTCTCCACATTTTTGCTGCTTCCCTGAATTGGTCACATAGCTTTGTGTGCTAGTTGTCTTATAGGGACCAGTGTCTTGGCCTTCCCAGTTACCTGAGGTGGACACTCTTGGTGCACCCCTTTGTGGACTGTGTGCACAATCCTTGTTGTAGTTAAGTCTTGATTGTTGTTGGTATCACTGGAAGGAATTGACCTCCAGGCCAATTGGCTGTGAGATTCAGCTATGTCTACACTGAGAGAACTTCTTTGCTGGATACATCCTTATGAGATAACACTTGCAAAATTGCAAAAGTGTCTGTGCTCAGCTTGGATGAGGCAGAGTCTCAGGGTGGAGCAGACAGCCTTGGCTTCTGATCATCCCTGCCCTATGAGGCCCCTGAGTCTCAGTATCCCTCAGTAATCACTGCAAGCACCTCTGAGAGAAAGCCACCCTTGAGTTTTGCCCGCTGCCAGACAGTCCAGTTTTCCCCCGAATGAGTCTGGTTTCCCAGAGACTCACCTGGAACTGAAGTTCAGCACAGTCAGGATCTTCCATCTCCCTCCTGCTTGAGAAATTCAGCCATGCACACAGCAGTCAGTCCTCTCTGCACACACTGCCTCTGGGACTTCTCTCAAGTCTCAGTGTGCTTTTCTCTTTTCCTGACAGTCTATATCTCCCCTTAATGAGTCTGGGTTCCCAGATTCTCGCCTGGAACTTGAGTTCAGTGCAATCGGGAGCTTCTGTCTCCCTCCTGCTTGAGAAAGCCAACCACCACACTTAGCCGCCAGTCCTTTCTACACATGTCTGCCCTTCCGCACCTCAGCCTTTTGCAGCTCTTATGAGTCTCAATGTGCTTTTCTCTTTCCTTCTAGTTGTACAATTTCCACTCAGCCAGCTTTCCTGTGGTTCTGGATGGTGTCCGTTTTGTTTTTAGTTGTAGTTTTGAAATTGTTGTGTGAGGCAGCAGTTTAGGTGTTTACCTATGCCACTATCTTGGTTTCTCCAGAAATTAATTTTTTATCCATCTAAGAAAAAAAAGATCTCTGCGCAGATATCTACCTAAATCAATGTCAAAGACATGGAGACATGATTTATAAATATTAGTTATAAAAATATGGCAGACTTGGAATCAAGCGGAGTATGGAGTGCATAAAAGAAAATGCCTCATGCATAGATCTTAACCTAGGGATTCTATTAAATAGTAGCCTATGGGACTTGTGAATGGATCTTTTTTCAAGCAACCTGCATGAATCAAATGTTTATGCAAGTTGGAAAACCATTGCTTTATGTCAGCTTTGGCAAACATTTTCTGTAAAGTGTCACAAAGAAAATATTTAAGGTTTTGCATGCCAGACAATGTGTGTTGGAACAGCTCAACTTTTCAATAAACAATAAATAAACATATGAATGTGGTTGTATTTTAATAAAACTTTATTTATAAAAAACTGTAACTGGTAGTTATATCTTAAAGTCAGAGTTAAAGAGGGTGATATCACAGACATGGAAGGAATGTATTATTTTTAATGATTTTTAAAATGCCATATGTAGACTTTTTACATTTTTCTAATATTGGATCCCTGAAAATATGAGAAACATGCAGTTAATGAAATGAGAACATGTCAAATCTGTGACGTAATTGATATTTTGCTCCCAGCGTTAAGCAGTATAATTTTATTTTTATTAGAATCCCACCTATCTTTAACATTGACAGTAATGCTGAGGATGAAAATTTTGAGGAACATATGCCTTTCAAGGTTTAAGAATGTAATTTTATTTTTACCAAATTGTGCTTACATGTAATGTTAAAAATTCATTGAAGGGTAAAAATGTAGGAGAAACCCTGAATCCTATGTCCACCTATCCTATCTAATAAAAGAGTAACATGCAAATGTGACTGTACCTTGGCTCCTGACTGGCTATGCTACCAGCCAGTCGGAGCAAGGGGTGGGGTGGAGAGGCGTGAGATAAAGTGGTGATGTCATCAAGCACCGGGCCGGGCGCGGAGACCAAGGGAAGGCAGCGACAGTGGCCAGAACTCACCACAGCTGAGTCAACTGAGGCCCCTGGCGGCAGGAGGCGTGGTGGCGGGAGCGGTGGTGGTGGGGACGGTGGCGGCTGCGAAAACTCACCTCAGCGGTGGCTGCAAGAACTCACCGCAGCTGCGTCTAATGAGGTCCCAGGCATTGCTAATATCACGTGTAGCACGGAGGGGGGTTCCCTGAGCCCAGCCTGCACCTGCTCCAATCAGGGACCCCTTCAGGGATGTGTGACCCCCAACCACCTCTGCCTACCTGCTTGATCATCCCTAAGTGCTCCCCTGCTGGCCCGATTGCTCCTAACTGCCTCTGCCTTGCCCCACACCTGGGCCCCAGGCTTCCCTCCCTCTGGCCAGCTATAGGCACCCAGGACCTGGGACAACTTCACACAGGCCGGCCGCAGCCACAGGCACCCACAGGCACCCAGGACCATAGAGCATGCTGCCTAACCCCAGGGCTGGAAAGGGCCCCAGCCCTTCTATGTGCCTGCCTGGCCGAGTCCCACTACTCTGACTGCCGTGGCGTAAAAAATTTTACCATATATGTTCTCCCCAGCTTCCTGGAGAGAGGGCATGAGCTGAGAAACTGGAGATGCTGCAGCCCAATGGGTACATTGTCATTTTCAGATCTAGATTTGAGATAATCCATCAAGCCGCTATATTTTTCAACTCTCAACTTAGATTGGTTTGCTTTAATAAAATTTACCTGATTGGCCTCCATTTTTTAATACGAATCCATAATAAACTGTTGAGTTAACTTTCCTGCATTTAAAATAGGATTGAACGTGTCCCTCACAGAGAGATGAAATACATAATACTACATTTAGGTGACTCGTGTTCTTACATTTTGTCTAGTATTATTGTTGAGTACACTGTTGTCTCTGAGTCTTAATTCAATATCTGTTCCCCAACCTTTTTCACCATGTGGAAAAAGAATAGGATGTGTCATTGCATCTAATGTGGGAAACAGGATACTGATTCGTTTCACTTTAGTGCCATTTGTATTATTCGGATCTGGTTTACAATGAATGAGCAAGTCCCTTTCAAAAGGAGGTTCTCCAACTTTGTTTCTGAATATGACAGCAACCTCAGTTACACGGGGAGAATTATATCTACCTGGGTCACTATTATGATCATGTTTAATTGCCATAGTTACTTCCGTGGGAGCTATACCTTTTGCTGCTGCTTCAGATTGGGCTTCCTTTTCTACCTCACGTAGCATCTTGTACGATTTTGTTAATTCATTTATTTCATGCATGAGGTTGTTGATTATGAGTCTTTCTGAGCAGGCCTGGTTTGCTGAGATTGCTAATCTTTTACGTGTAGCTTTGGCTGTATCCAAAATAAAGAGCTGAGCAAACTTCAACAGTTTTTCTTTGGACATAGTCCCACCTCTCTATTGCCACGTTCTGAGATAGAGCAGAATGACAGGCCTTTCAGGAGTGTGACCAAAGGCTGATTTGGACAGATTCTGTGGGGGGTGGGACTTCCGCCTACCTGTCTTCAGTTTCAGCTGGGATGCTGAAGCTGGGACTCGGGGGCCTTCCCTCTGGCGGTTGCCTTCCATTTTTGCTGGCAAACAGCTGAAGCTACACGTAATATTAGCAATGCCTGGGCCTCATTAGACACAGCTGCGGTGAGTTCTTGCAGCCACCGACTAGGTGAGTTTTCATAGCTGCCACCGCCCCCACCACCACTGCTCCTACCGTCACCCCTCCTGCCGCCACCACTCCCCCCGCAGTTCTCCGCCCAGTGGCCTCAGTTGACTAAGCTATGGTGAGTTCTGGCCACTGTCGCTGCCTTCCCTTGGTCTCCGCACCCGGGCCTGGTGCTTGATGACTTCACCACTTTTTCTCATACCTCTCCACCCCACCCCTTGCTCCGACTGGCTGGTAGCATAGCCAGTCAGGAGCCAAAGTACGGTCACATTTGCATGTTACTCTTTTATTAGATAGGATGTGAGCAATGATATCTGGATGGTGGACACATGGTGGCAATGCAGATCCGACCCTCTCTGGTTTGGTCCTAGGCAACCTGCAGCAACACACAGCTGCTGACTGCTAGCATAGCAAGGCGACATCAGCATCTTCTATCTCTGGACTATTTCTCCTCTTGTCTTCGTGGTTGGAGCAGACCTGTCAACTCGGCTCTGTTGCAGGAATCCACGTGGTCTTGGAGTTGTTTTCTGAAAATATACAAACATATCCTTGACCAAAAGTTAATAAAGGAATCTTTTCTATAAAATTGACTTGGGATCCTTTTTATTTTTGCCCAAACGATTTTCCTTTGGCTTCTTTTGACATCATGTGTGTTTTTCATGGGTGTCTTGCTGTGACATCTCTCAAATTACTTAGTAGTACAACTCTATAGAGATTTCAGAATATAGGGAGACTCTGGGGATATGTCAGAATCCCTCTGAGATGAGTGAAACATTGGTGGTCAGGGAATGGGGAGGTGGGATGAGTGACCACTCCCTCCCCGCTGGAAGGACCCCATTCACTCCACAGACACCCTTTGAGCCATGAGCCATGTGACCAGGGAGGGACCACAGGTTGGTTCCAGGGTGTGTCCAGCCCATCTCACTCAGTCTTGCCCCATCAACCACCTTCTAATTATTTTCCGTTCAATGTGCACAAATCTGTGCACTGGGTCACTAGTATAAATATAATATACAATACATGGCTTTTTGTGACTTGCTTCTTTCACTTATCATGATATTTTTAAGATTCATGTGGAAACATTCATGCTGTAGTATAAATCAGTACTTCATTCCTTTTTTAGCTAATAATATTTCATTTTGAGGATATACCATATTTTTTATCCATTTATCAGTTGATGGGAATATGGGTTTCTTTCTAATTTTTTGCTACTGTGAATAATACTGCTATTAACATTTGTGTGCAAATCTTTGTGTGAATATATTTTCTCATCTCTTAGATAAATACATAGAAGTGGAATTGTGGTAAAATTACTATTAGTATTAGCTGTAGAATTTACCACTGTATCATAGTCCACCTGACAACTAATCAGGTGCATTGATTCCTATGGCAAAACAGAGTAACTAACTTAGGATGCTCCTTAAAGAGGCATCCCTAAAAACAAAGCAAAAATCAATAGCCTTTAAATAAATAAATAAAAATTTGAAAGATTCCAAGAAACCAAGTTTAGTCAAAGGATGGATCATTTGGAGACATTGCATTGATATCACCTTTGGGAAAATTCTGAAGACAATGCTTTCTTTTTAACATCTCAAGTTTTGACTTGTTTACCTTTTGTGAGATAATCATCTTAACGTCAATGAGACAGATATCCTAGTGATTAATATGAAGCATAAATAATCTTATCTAAATATGGGCATCAAAGCAAAGAAGATATATCTTGTGATATTCTTGCTTTATTTTTTTTCTGGGGTGCTCAAATCAGACCTTAACAGAAATGAAGAAGAAGAGAAATGTTTCCACAACAGCCAGTGGAATAAAATACAATTCTATAGTAAGGATGGCTACACAGTGGTTTTTCTACAGTGAAGACACTAGAGTTTTCTAGGTTCCCAACTAAGGGGTCATATTCCAAGGTCTCTCACTTAAAAGTGAGTTCCTGAAAAGTAATTCTATTTTAATACCAACTGTGTGCATAGCTTGTATAATTAGTCCTTTCGGCATAGAGATAAGACTAGCTTTGCACACACATTCCAACAGAGATTGACAAAATGCGATATTTTAAAGTTCTAATTTATATAGTACCAGAGGATTTAAACAAAAGCAAGATATGTTGGTATACTCAAACTAAACATAATATCCACTAGACATATGTATAGTATGTATTTGGTGATCTGAACTAAAGTACCTGGAATGTTGATTTAGAAAGGGTTTTGAACATACTACATCCAAAAATGCCTCTTAAACATATTGGTTACTTTGATCTAAAGGCAGTTGAAACCAAGCAGATGTAGGAAGTATTATTCTCTGACCTCACCATTTCTACCTAAAAGCAAGTTATAAAATTTCCTGTGAGAAAGGTACTCTTCCTATACCAGGGAGGGAAGAACATTATCACTGGAGGCTGTACAAAATGAATCAGTACAAATAAATCTACTAAAATAACCCTTGTTTTTCATTAAGTTATTCTACAGCTTTCCCACTAATTGTCCTACATGTATTGCCCTTAGCACAAGCTCCATTGTCTTGTCACATCACCATAATTTTATTTTTCTTATTTTCAAAAGGTGTATGAGCTTTTGGGCCTAATGGCTTCTTTTTGTCATTGTTTTCCTTTTGAAGACTTCTGTGTGCATGTAAAATATTAAGTAAAATATGTATGCTTTTCTCCTGTTAATTTGTCTTACATCAGTTTATCTTAGGACTAGCCAGATAAACCTAAGAACATAGAAGGAATTTTTTCTTGCCTCTTAGGACTAGCCAGATAAACCTAAGAACATAGAAGGAATTTTTTCTTGCCTAAAATTACTTATAATTATATTCTTATAAATTTTATATCTTCAAAGATAATACTCTATAAGGGATTTAGGAAGAGTTCCAGTAAAGATAAGGGAAACTCATATCAGGAGAAAGACCTTTTTATTAAGTGAAGAGTAACTAAGGTTTTAATAAATTTGAACTCAGACCAAAGATAAACAAATGAGAAAAACAAACACAAAATTTCTACAACTTTTCCAAGTAAGTTAGATTCTGTTTATAAGGGAGAGGGGGTAGTGGTTCTTCAATTCCAAAGGGAAAATATTGAGCATTTATATCACATATTTAAGTTTCTGATTGTTTCTTTGAAAGCTAATGCCTTTAAAAACATCAAGATACTTAGCTCTTAAAACAAAAACACACAAAAAATGATTTCAATGTGCAATTAAAGTATCACTAAAAAAAAGAGAAGAAACCAAAGATGTGGTACTAGTAGCATAATAGAGAGTAGAGAGTGGATGAGAGCTGGGTGTGAATAAAATAGAAACAGTTGGGGCAGAGACAATGGGCGAGGGAGCAGAGCATGTCTAACAATGACAATAAAATTAAGAAAAACATAGATGGAATAGAACACAGAAATTAAAGTAAAAGAGTTTATAGTAGAAGTTTGGAAGAAAGTATCTAAGTAAACATGGCTGAGAGCGTTCCATATGTTCCAGGAAACAAAAGGTAAATAAGAAATCTCATTTAATCTGCTTTTATGCAAGATCAACAAAAAGGATTAACAATAGAAGCCTGGGCTAAAATTATCAACCCACCTACAACCCCTTCCCTGATGCTGAGCCTGAAATCTCCTTTAAACTCATTCTTTGGGTTAGAGCTTTGCATTTCCAAATGTCATTCCTATAAAGCAATTCAAATTGACTGGGAAGGTTCACATATATACAGCTTTGCTGTGGGACAGACCCTTCATAGAAAATTAGTTATTCAGAATGCTTTTAAATGTGCCACAATTGACAAATTATTTATGATATGACCTGTCAAGTCTCATCTCTTCCTAATCCCTAACCCCTTGCTTATTTACACTCTAGCCATAAATGCACACATCATGTTCTTTTGCACTCTTGTGCCTTTCTGTGTGCTATTACCTCTGCTGAGAATGCCCTCCTCCAACCTTCCCCCATTCTCATCTCAAAAATATATCTACTATACTCCGGCTGGTTTGGCCCAGTGGATAGAATATCAGCCTTGGGACTGAAGGGTCCTGGGTTTGATTGTAGTCAAGGGCATATGCCCGGATTGTGAGCTCAATCCCAAATAGGGGACATGCAGGTGGCAGCCAATCAATAATTATCTCTCATCATTGATGTTTCTTTTTCTCTTTCTCCCTCTCTCTTCTTTCCTCTCTGAAATCAATAAAAATATATTTTAAAAATATTTCTACTTTTAAGCCATCCTTGTGTTGTTTTCTCCTGTGCTTTCATTTAAATTTGCATATTCCTTATTTTGGGCAATATCACTCATGTATTTCAATTATTGGTTTCAATATCTGTTCCTCCCTTGACCACAGTTTCATGATACTAAATCAATGGACACTGATTCATATGTATCAGGTATAGGCAGTACAGTGTTTAAAACCGGGAGGACTGGAGTCAGAGAAATTTATAGAATTAGAGATCTGGTGCACAAATTTGTGCATGGGTGGGATCCTTCAGCCTGGCTGGTAATTGGGGCCGATCGGGGCCATCTCGCCAGCCAGGGGAGAGGGACTGTGGGAGGTTGGCCAGCTGGCCTGATTGGGGCCAATCATGGCTGGCTGGCTGCAGGGGGATGGTTGATCAGGGCCAGCAGGTAGGGGAAAGAGACCATGGAAGGTTGGCCCACCATAGGAGGTTGGCTGTGGGAGCACACTTATCACCAGGGCATAGCTCCTGTGTTGAGCATCTACCCACTGGTAGTCCAAGCACATCATAGAGACTGGTCAACAGGTCATTCAGTTGTTCTGTAGCTTAGACTTTGGTATAAATAGATCCCTGCTCTGATATTTCCTGGCTGTGTGACCTTGGATAGATCATATAATATCTCTGAGCCTCAGTTTGTCATTTAAAAATCAGAGATAACAAGAAAAGCAACAATAATATGTAGCAGCATTGTCAAGAGATTTAAAATAATACATGCATGTGAAAGTCATTAGTTCAGATATTTTAAGCCTCCATCTATGGAAAAATGCAAGAGACTTAGGACTGGGAGTCAAGAATATTAAGTGCTATTTTGAGTTTCTGCACTGACTCACTTTTTATTCCCAGCAAGTTACTGAAATCTCCTGTTTTTTCTATATCCCCCCCCAAAAAAATTCAAGATATTGGCATCACCAAATTTCAATCTAGCTTGCACCCTACTCTCAGACCTCCAGCCTTCAGAACTGTAAGAAATAAATACATGTGGTTTATAAGCAAAAAAAAAAAAAAAAGAATAATTGTTCTCCTACATTTCCTATCTGACCATTGAGTTTAAAGGAAGGGAGTCACCTAAAAGTATATTGGAGCTCCTCAGAATGAGGCAGTTAAGAAATACCAGGTATTGCTATAGTCATCCAAGAAATAGCCAATCACTTTATCACAACTGTTACTATTTTTGAGGGCTTACTTATAATGTTCCCAGGCCTAGTCCAAGTATTTTATTTATAGTTTTATGGTTTTAGTCATGTATAAACCAGGACTGGTTGGTCACAGGCAGGTGTGTAATGAGAGTTTTAAGTATCGAAATTGGGTAACCTGACAGAATATGACTTTTTCAGTAGCATTATTTGCTTTCTTGCAGAATTAGTTTCTCTTATATTTTAATTTCTTCCCTTAGTATTCCTCTAGACATTTTTCTTTGTCCAAAGCAGCATAAAGAGAACTATATCTTCAAACGTTGTGTAAAATCCTATGTCAAATCTGGCAGCTAGTTCATGAGGAATGCTATAAAAGTTGAGTCACCAGCTCTATTTAAACAGCCATAACTGCCTTCTTACTGGAATAAAGTTTCTGCTAAGGTATAATTAGTAGTAACACATATATTAGCAATTAAAAAGTCAGGGAAATCAAGACATGAACAAAAAAACCATCTGTTATGAGAAAACTATCCAACCCTCAAAAACAGTAGGTAATAGATGCTCTCTTCTTTAAACATAATATATAGTTAAAGAATAACAAAGGAGGATGTTATTCCTTGATAAAAATACTCTTGGGAATTCCCCCAAGAGAACTACACAACAATAGTAAAATTTCTGACTTTTTAACAACTGAGATAGAAAGAACTAGAAACAATTTTCCTTCAACCTTATTCCAATGTTGAGGGACTTCCTCAAAAGTAATTGCACACATCAACTGTTAAGGAAAGCAATTTCTGGTTATAATTACAACAGACTTGGATTTTAAAATCTTTTAAAGTCATTTATGAAAATTATATGAAGTATATTGGTTTTCCTCCTGAATGTAGCAAATTATAAGGAATCAGAGTAGAGCCTCGAGGGCTCAGATTTTGGGACCCAAAACCCCTGAATATCGAAGATCTGTCTTCTCTCCTTAAAATAGGAGCCTGGGCCATTTCTCAACTTCATTAAAATTCATTATCCTTCTCTTTATAATAGAAATGGTAATATTTCTCAGACATTGAGGAGATTATAGGAAACAATTCAATCAAGCATTTAGTCCAGTGCTGCAGATGCTACTGTTTTTGTTGTTTTGTTGTGACTGTTATCCCTGTCATAGGCAGAAAGTCTGATGTCTTTACCTAATACAGGCAGATTGATCTGAAAATATATAAGCCTTGACCGGTTTAGCTCAGTGGATAAAATGTGGGCCTACGGACTCAAGGGTCCCAGGTTTGATTCCAGTCAAGGGCATGTACCTGGTTGAGGGCACATCCACAGTAGGGGGTGTGCTGGAGGCAGCTGATCTGTTTCTCTCTCATGGATGTTTCTAACTCTTTATCCTTCTCTGTAAAAAAATCAATAAAATGTAAAATATAAAAATAAATGACAGTTAATAGCTCTAAACAGAATACAAAGAGGTGATATAGGTAAAACAGCACATATAGTAAGCACTCAATATATGTTATCTACTATTATTTAGCACAGTATTTGCCACCTAGGCTCTCAATATATATTAGTTCTTATTGTCACTCCTGAGAATCTGAAATAAGAATACTTAAAAAACAGAGATGGCCCAGCATTGGCTACTGTTTGGGGAAATCCTGCACTGCTTGTGGACTTGAGCAGTGACTCGGGGAATGAAAAGAAGAAAGACAAAAATAAATAATGCCTCTTATATAATACTAGTGGCCCAGTGCATGTAATTCGTGCACTGGGGGTGGAGTGGGTGGTCCCTCAGCCCAACCTGCCCCCTCTTACATACTGGGAGCCCTTAGGGGATGTCCAACTGATGGCTCACCCCCAGCCTGCCCAAAGCCTAAAGCTGGTGAGGCTTTAGGCCTTGGGCACACAGCCATCTCCCTGCTCAGCTCCAGCTGCCTGTGACCACCCAGCCCCAGGGGCTGGGCGCTCACCTCCACTCCCACGCCCCAGCCACTTGCACTGGCCCCTGGCCACCTCCTGCGCTCCCTACATCCCTCTCTTACCCCTCCCCCCACCACCACCTCCAAGCTCGGGCGGCGGTGCTCCTGTGCTTGCCCTGCCCCGCCCCATGCCTGAGCAGCCTCCAAGCTCCAGCAGTCTGGGCACTCTCATGCTCTATGTGTCCCGGCTGCCTCCAAGCTCGGGCAGCCCAAGCGCAGCAGCATTCCTGTGCTTGCCGTGCTACTCAGCCCCACCCCTTAGCCTTGCCCCCTGCTCCTGATTGGCTGGTAGCATAGCCAATCAGGAGCCAAGGTATGGTCACATTTTCATGTTACTCTTTTATTAGATAGGACTAGAGTCCCAGTGCACCAAATTCATGCATGGGTGTGTCACTCAACCCAGCCTGTGCCCTCTCCAATCTGGGACCCCTCGAGGGATCTCTGACCGCCCGTTTAGGCCCAATCCCAGTAAGATCGGGCATAAACAGGCAGTCAGACATCCTTCTCACAATCCAGCACTGCTGGCTCCAAACTGCTCACCTGTTTGCCTCCCTGATTACCCCTAATCACTTCTGCCTGCCAGCCTGATCACCCCTAAGTGCTCCCCTGCTAGCCTGTTTGCCCCCAACTTCCCTCCTCTGCCAACCTGGTCACCCACAACTGCCCTCACTTGCAGGCCTGGAAACTCCCAATGGCCCTCCCCTGCTAGCCACCTCGGGTGGCCATCTTGTGTCCACATGGGGGCAGGATCTTTGACCACATGGGGGCAGCCCTCTTGTGTGTTGGAGTGATGGTCAATCTGCAAATTACTCTTTTATTAGCTAGGATAGAGGCCTAGGAGATGGGTGGGGGCCAGCTGGAGGGTGGCCTGAAGGGTGTCCCAGATCAGGGTTGGGGTTCCCTTGGGGCATGGGGTGGCCTGGGTGAGGGGCCTGTTGAGGCTGGCCACGCCACCCAGCAACCAAAGCAGAGGCCCTGGGATCTGGGATTAATTTATGTTCTCCAATTAAAACTTTGTAGCCTAGAGTGGAGCCAAGCCTTCTGCTCACTCCGTGGTGACAACCATTTCTATAATTGAAATTTTGTAGCCTGGAGTGGAGGCCTAAGACCTAGGGCTGCAGAAGCTTAGCTTCCTCCATCACCGGGGTAATCCTAGCCTCTGCTCTCTCCAGATCCATGGTTACCACCATTTCTGTTGGGATATATCTTTTATAATTGAAACTTTGTAGCATTGAGAGGAGGCCTAGGCCAGCAAGGGCAGGTGGAAATCTTGGCTTCCTTCATTGCCGGGAAAACCCAAGTCTCCCTCTTGCTCTCTGTGACCACAGTGATCTTGGTTGGGGTTTATTTGCATAATTTGCTCCTGATTGGCTGATGGGCATGACTGTGGACTTGGCTTGATCAGAGGTATGGTTAATTTGCATATTACTCCTTTATTAGATACTAGTGGCCCGGTGCACGAAATTCATGCACAAAAGGGTATTAATTAGAGGAAATAATTTAATATTGCTATTTGCTCTTTCTCTATAATAGAAGTAACAGAAACTAAAGAAAATTAGTAAAATGTATATGAAAACCCTCCTGGCAGAGTCTGTGGCACACCACGGGGCCCAGAGTCAAATCCCCACTCACATGTGCCTCAAAATCATGTGAGACCCAGACCCAGCTGCACCCCACCCCCGCATTAGGGTAGATTCAGACCCCACCAGTCCCACTCTTGTCAAGCCACCCAGAGCAGGGTGTGTCCTCAGGTCCCCTGGCCCAGCACCAGGATGGTCAAGTCCCACCAGGTGGGAGACACGACCTGAGATCCCCTGTCAAGCCCCGCTGGGTAGGGGGCATGGCCTGAGGTTCCCCATCAAGCCCCACTAGGCAGAGGAGCACAACCTCAAGTCCCCCAGCCCAGCACCAGGAGGGAGGCACAGCCTCAGGTCCCCCATCAATCCTCATTGGCACAGGGGCACAGGCTCAGGTCCCCTTGTGAAGCCCCGCTGGGAGAGAGCACAACCTGAGGTCCCCTGTCAAGCACAGCCAGGCAGGAGGGGCACAGCCTCAGGACCCCTGGCCTGGTCCTGGGGCAGAGGGTATGGTCTGAGGTCCCCGAGCCTGGTGCTGGGGTGGGGGTGCAGCTTGAGGTCCCCTGTCAAGCCCTGCCAGTTGGGGGCGCCGCCTGAGGTCCTCTATCAAGCCCTAGCAGGTGGAGAGAACAGTCTGAGGTCCCCTAACACAGCAACAGAATGGGAAGCACACCTTGAGGTTCCCTGTCAAGCCCTGCCAGGTTGGGAGTGTGGCCTATAGTCCCCTGTCAAGCCGCACCAGGTGGGAGGCATGGCCTGAGGTCTCCCAGCTTGTAGCTGGGGTGGGGGGAGCAGCCTGAGATACCCTAGCCCAGCACCAGGGCGGGAAGCGTACCTTGAGGTTCCTTGTCAATCCCTGCTGGGTGGGGTCATAGCCTGTGGTCCCCTATCAAGCCCCTCTGGATTGGGGGAGGGTGTAGGCCTCCCTTCCCTCATGCTGTGGCCACACCCCCTGCCAGCCTCCCATCCAGCTGCCACGACCACCTCAAGGCTCTCTGCTCTCTGTGAGCAGGTATGCATAGGGAAGGCTGGGCCAGGATAATTGGGAGGGGGTGATGGGAGCCAGTATCCTGGGTAAGCTGGGCCTCACAGGCTCTCTGCTTCATCTCCCAGCACCCTGGACCTAAGGAGTGGTGCTTTCACAGAGGCCTGGAAGGCACTGGATATGGCGATACCTTAAAAACAGAAGAAGCCCCCTTTAACTCTGGCTGGAAGTGCATTGGGAACTTATGGTGGGAGGACGCAGCCCAACATCAGGGCTGAAATAAGACCTTGGGTAGCCTTCGCAGGGGGCAAACCCACAGTAAAAGGCATCTTTGAAACAATGACATTTGAACATACAGTGGATATTAGGTAATATTAAGGAATTACCTTAACTTTTCAAGGTGTGACAATGGCTGAATATTTACTTCTTTTTTAAAGATACTCATCAGAGGATATTTAAGTGGGAAACAACTTTCTTTGAAAGTATTGTGTTGTCCTGGCCCAGCCCTCTCTGCACCATGGACGCCTCAAGGATCAAGCCTCTCCAGCTCGCTTGCTAGGCTCTCGAAAACACCCTGTGTAGGGGCATGGTCCCTGCTTCGTTCACAGCCCCCCGCCAGTATGAAGCGAAGCAAAGCGCTTCGTTCCCTGCCTGCGTTGGTGTGAAGCGAAGTGTTCCCCACAGGCGTGAAGTGAAGCGTTTGTGAAGGGAAATGTTCACTGGCGTCCAGGCAAGCCATGGCCATGCCCCCAGTCACACACCCTGCTCCTGATTGGCTGGTAGCATAGCCAATTAGGAGGCATGGTACAGTCACATTTGCATGTTACTCTTTTATTAGATAGTAAGATAGATTAGATATGAGGGAATGAGGACTTTATGCTAAGTTAATATGATGAGGCATTAATTTAAAGATGTTTTATACCTGCCTTAGCATATCTCTTTTTTTTCACATAATTTATCATGGTTATTGGAATAGTGTCAGCAGGTTTCTAAGACAAAACCACACTGCAAAATAAGTTTATGTCCTGTTTCTATTCATTTTTAATCTGATTGTCAGATCTAACTTGGGGAGGTAGACTTGAATTATTTA
Organism: Antrozous pallidus; assembly: GCA_027563665.1. Lineage (NCBI taxonomy): Eukaryota > Metazoa > Chordata > Mammalia > Chiroptera > Vespertilionidae > Antrozous > Antrozous pallidus. Next base: position 69,771,553 of record CM050509.1, on the reverse strand, counting down.
CAGATAATCTATATGATCATTCTATAAATCTCTTGAGATGCACTTGAGTCAAAGTGCTGGTTTGCATTCAATTGTAATGAAAACTCAAGGCTTCTAAGGCAGCTGTCATTTCAGTCCTTCAGAGTTATTTCCTCAGCATAGCTGTGAATATTAATTCTAGGGTGCTGTGGGTTCAGGGTCATCTAAGGGACTCTGTGGTCCAGGGGAAACAGCACTGAGGAAGTGACCTTTACATTTAGTCCCCCAAAAATCTGGTTCAAAGAAGAATCAACACCAATCTGTGAGGATGGAGGGAAAGACCATTCATTGGTGTGATATTGGGAGTGTGTAGTGACTGTGAGGCTTGTATACAAATGAGCTAGCTAGAGAATAGGATTTTTACTTTGGCTGTCTCATTGGATCACTGGTTAGTTTATCAGCAGTGTAGGAAACACCAGCCAGGGCAGGGGCATCTCAGTCACTAGTCCTTATTTAGTACACAAGGAGGATTATCAGAAAATTGTTTAAAGAGTCTCAGATTTTTTAAATCTTTATTGTTCAGTTTATTAATTACATTGTATCCCCCTTTTTCCCCATATAGCTCCCCTCCACCCGGTACCCATCCCACCTTCTGCCCTGACCTCCCTCTGACTGTCCTCTCCCATAGTTGCATGATTTTTGTCCAGTCTCTTGCTGCACCTCACACACCCCTTTTCTCCCCAAGAATTATCAGTCCATTCCCTCTCTATGCCCATGATTCTGTTATATTCACCAGTTTATCCTGTTCATCATATTATTAATTCACTTGATTTTTAGATTCATTTGTTGACAGATGTGTATTTGTTGTTCATAATTTATATTTTTACCTTTTTCTTCTTCCTCTTCTTATAGAATATCTTTCAGCAATAAATATAATATTGGTTTGGCAGTGATGAACTCCTTTAGCTTTTTGTGATCTGTGAAGCACTTTATGTGACCTTCAATTCTGAATGATAGCTTTGCTGGATAGAGTAATCTTGGTTATAGATTCTTGCTATTCATCACTGAATATTTCTTGCCACTCCCATCTGGCCTGCATAGTTTCTGTTGAGAAATCTGCTGACAATCGTATGGGTGCTCCCTTATAGGTAACTAACTGTTTTTCTCTTGCTGCTTTTAATATTCTCTCTTTATCTTTTGCCATTGGCATTTTAATTATGATGTGTTTTGGTGTGGTCCTCTTTAGATTCCTATATTTTGGGGTTCTTGGGCTTTTAAGTCAATTTGTTTCACCAGTTGGGGGAAGTTTTCGGTCACTATTTCTTCAAGTAGGTTTTCATTATCTTGCTCTCTTTTTCTGGCACCCTATAATTCGGATGTTGGTATACTTTAGGTTGTCCCAGAGGCCCCTTACACTATCTTTAATTTTTTGGATTTTTTTTGGCTTCTTGCTTTTCAAGCTGAGTGGATTTTGCTTCTTTGTATTTCAAAACTTTGACTTGGTTCTTGCGGTCCTCTGGACTGCTTTTAGGTCTTTGTGTAATGTTTTTTATTTCAGTCAGTGTGTGCTTAATTTCTAGTTGGTCCTTTTTCATATCCTTGTAGGTCTCATTCATTTCCTCGTAGGTCTTGTTCATTTCCTTGTAGCTCTCATTAAGTTTATTGGCCTTTTATAGGAGCCTTTTGAAAAACCTTATTACTGTGGTTTTGAACTCTATGTCTAGTCGTCTTTTTTCCTCCATTTCTTTCACACTTGATTTATTGCCATTTCTCTGCATCGTGGCTGCTTTCCTAAGTTGGTCCATTAGCTTTTGTGGTAGGTGTCCTCTAAGGGACAGTTGCTCAGCCTCCCCAGTTACCTGAGGTGGATACTCTTACTGCAACCCATTATGGGTTGTACAGTATTGTTGAAGTTAAACCCAGATTATTATTGTTAGATTAGGAGGGTTTGACCTCCAGGCCAATTGGCTGTGAAGATCAGCTGTGTTCAGGTTGGATGGGCATAATCTCCAGGCTGAGCAGGCAGTGTCAGCTTCGCCCTATGCCGCAGCTGGGTTTCTGTGCCGGATGATAATGGCTGCATGCACCTCAGAGAGAAAGCTGCCGCCGGTCTCCACCCACTGCCAGACAACTCTGTCTCTCCCCAAATGAATCTGCACACTCAAAGTCTAGCCCAGGGTTGTAAAACAAAGCATTCTGGTGGCCTCCCGAAAGACGGAGCAAGTCACGAGTTCTCTCTGCATGGTCATGCACTTCTGTTCCCAAGTTTATGCGCAAACTGCCGTTTCCAAGTTTGCATGCACTCTCCACAGCTTGCCCTCTCCACAGGCTCGCAGACCTCTGCCGCACCCGGGTTTCAGCGTGCCTTCCCCAGACCTCGCCTGGAACTGGGGAATCAGTGTAGTGTTACCCCGTTGCCCTCCTCATGGAGAAAACTGGCCTGGTTTGCAGCTGCCTGCCCTCTTCGCTCACGCACACATACAGCTCCGAACCTCTGACTCCGCAGGTATCTTCAAGGCTGCCCTCCACTGCTCTTCTGAGTCACAGCGTCCTATCTTTACTTTCATTTGTAGAATTTTCACTCAGCCAGCTTTCCGGCGATTCTGGATGATGTTTTAAGTTGTAGTTCTGGATTCTGTTGTTAAGTTGTAGTTTTGGAATTGTTGTGTGGGGCAGCAAGATAGGTGTTTACCTATGTCACTATCTTGGTCCCTCCACCAAGAGTCTCAGATGTCTAATACAGAGTTCATTTGTTTTTATTTGCCATGACTGCTCCCATTCTGTTCAGTTTACTTTTTCTTTGGATGGTTTGAATCATCACTAAAATTGCATTGCTCATATAAGAAAGTGGTTTGGTTTGGTTTTCTTTGCCCGAGCCTCCTTCTTCCCTTGAGTCTGTCCTTCCCCTCCCATTTATTCAAAGAGTAAATAATACTCAACACATACCTACCATATGACAGACAATGTGTAGGGATGGAAATAAATAATGGCAATCAAAACATGGTTGGGCCTTCCTCCCATTAGTCAGCACAATTAGGATGTGAGCAGTAATATCAACCATACAATTGTAGAAAGTGACAAGCAAATGGGAGTACTCCCTAATAGACATTTGTGAGCACTCTATGTTATTATGCTTCACAAGATTCATGTTAGTTTTTTTCATGAGGAAATTTTTAAAAATTTAAATTAGATATGTATTTATATACAGAATACCTTTATCTCCCCATATATATTCATGTATATGGAGAGATAAAGGTATATTACACACACACACATTTTCAAATATGTGCAGTCCAAGTTTTCTGAAATTCTTGCAAAGATAGAGACATGACATGTAGCAGAATGATGGGATTTAACAGATGTACTGCTTACAAAGAGCTTACTTATTTTCATTCTGATACAATAGAAAATCAATAAGAACCAGATTGTAATCTTTAATTTCTAAAGATACTGCTATTTTACTTTTTGAGTGTCTCTTTTCTAAAAAGCGTATAGTGTCATGTGCTAATTGACCTATAGATGCATCCTTTCCCTCTATATCTCAATGAAGTACTTAATCAAGTAATAGGGAAAAAATTAAACCAATTATGTCTCCCTCCACACTCCATATTACTAGGAAAATAAGAAGGATCTTTTTATGGATAGCCCAGGCTCCTTAACTTTCAGCTCTTTGATCATTAATGGGTGCTAACACCACAGGTAGATGGCATAAGAGACTGCCTGTTAAATAAGGTATAAGAGATACTGAGTTTCAGTCACCAGCCTCTTCAGAATTAGAAACTTCCTCACCCATTTTAGTGAACTTTTAGGGGCCTATGGAAGTCTATATTTAAATGTCAAATATCTGCCCTGAGAAGATAGTACCACACAGTTTTATCCTATGGAGATGGTTATTTGGCTAATGGTTTACCCCATATGTAGAAGGACTCAGAAAAGGTCCAAAATCTGAATTGCCTTCACAAGGATTTTTACATTTTATGATCAGTGGTTGGCACTAAACCTTGATCCTTTTTGATACCAGTTGCAAGTTGATATAGGTATATATATGAAAAACATAGGCCATTAATCAAAAGGAAAATGGACATAGAAAGGAGGTAGAATATGAGTGACCTAAGATAAATCTTCCCTATTTTATAATTTTGTTAGGTTGACATATTGTGATCCTTTATAGAGCTAATGACAATATTAGGAATAGAGTCCTCAGGTTTTGTTTCTATCAGTTCCTCTTGACTTCAAGCACTTTGAAGGTGAGAACTTGGATTTCAGTTGTTTTATATCAGTTTCCCATAGGTCAAGACTGATACATGATAAATATTCAGTAAAAGTTGGGTGGAGAAAAAAGAAAATGTTGTTTCAGATTTCTGAAACTTTAAAATCTTCTTTTACACTCTTAAATCTGGTCAAATATCTCATTATGGGATGTCTTCCCTGACCACTCTATCTAAAATTGCACCTTCAAACTCCAGTGCTTTATCTTACTTTTATCTGCTCTATGCCAATTATCACTGCCTTAAATGATATTATATAATTAATTCTTATTTTGTTTGTTTCCTGATAAAATATAACATTCATAATGTCAGGGATCTTGTTTGCTTGTCAGTGCTGAATCTTTAGTACTTAGAATAATATCCAACATAAAATAGTGTCCCTCAGGGAATGAGAAATTTCTTCTTATTACAGATTTCATTGCTCCAAATAGTTAATTAAATGGTAAGAATAATAAAAAGTAGAACACGCATTGAATAAGAAGTCCTCTTGGTTTTCATTTTATCAGTGGCAGATGATTTTGTAAGTACTTGTTTATTTCAAAGGGGTGGCATTATTTGAGTTAATTTACTAGTTACAAATCTCATTGCGTAAAAGTGATTTTTCCCATTTCAATTGTCTTCATTTTCTGAAGTATTTTCAAGGCCAAAGAATAGAAGGCATATTTTACAAACAAAAGAAAATCGTTTGCCTTGTTTTATTGACTGTCCTTCATTTATCAGCTCACTTAATGAGAACAGTCCTTGAAGTCAAATTCAAATTCTCATTTCAATTTTTCTAAAGCAAATATTTTTCTACCCCTTATACAATTTTGCCTTGATGCACCTTGGCAATGGCCAACAAATGGAGAGTTAGAGTCAAAATCTGCTTTTTAAAATATATATTTTTTATTATGTCAGAGAGGAAGGGAGAGGGAGAGAAATATAGAAACATCAATCATCAGAGAGAATCATTGATTGACTGCTTCCTGAATGCCCCCACCTGGGGATACAGCCTATAAACTAGGCATGTGCCCTGACAGGGAATCAAACCCTGACCTCCTGGTTTATAGTTCGATACTCTACCACTGAGCAGCAACACCAGCTGGGCAAATTATGCTTTTTAAAAATGTATTATTATTTTTAAATTTTTTGTTACTCTTCAGGTGATAATATTTTTCTATTGATATATATATATATATATATCTACCTGCAGGTGATATATATTTTTCTATTGATATATATATATATATATATATATATATATATATATATATATATAAATATTCTATTGATATCTATATATATATATATATATATATATATATATATATATATATATATAGAGAGAGAGAGAGAGAGAGAGAGAGAGAGAGGGAGGGAGAGAGAGGAACGAACGGGGAGAGACAGAAAAAGAAACATTGATATAACAGATACACATTGATTGGTTGCTTCCTGCACACACCCTGACCAGGGCCAGGGACTGAGCCTGCAACTAGGAATATGACCTTTAACAGAATTGAACCCAGGACCCTTCAGTCCTGAGGCCAATGCTCTGTCCACTCAGCCAAACCAGCTAGAGCTCAAATTATGCTTTTAATGTAAAACTAGGAATAGTTCTTTCCTCTTCCAGATTTATCTTTAGATATTATGTATGTGACACTTTCTTTTTCAGAAACCCACCCTTAGGATTTAGCTATGGACAGTATCCTGTATAGTCAAATAAAAACTTAAAATTTTACAATATTTAAAGTAACACTAGATTAGTTAGTAGTGTATGTCCATTATGGGAACAGAAATAATAGCACAAAATCTTGTATTTGAACTAGAACATAATTAAATAAAGCAAAAATGATGTTGTGAGAATGAAACTATGACTTAGAAGGGTTTTTCTTAGAGATTCAGAAACAGGTAAGGAGTGAGTGGCAACAACAAACATCATAAAAATTAGATATTGCTGGTTTTATTGTTGTTTGGGGCTAGGGGTGATTTCTAAAAGATTTACTGGTTGTACAGAATGGATGTATTTCTACAAACAAAAGAAAAAAATAATAATTACCATTAAATGCAAGCTTGAACAATTCTGTTCAATTTCCCTATGATGTATAGCTTCTGGGAGGCGAATTAAGGATATTCAGGGGGGAAAAGACAGAATATTGATGATGCCAGAGATGGGACAGTTATAAATCTGCAAAGGTATTCTGTTGTCTATTCTTAACTTCTTTCCAAATTTGATTTGTGAGTGGAGTTGCTATGCTGTTTTTCACACTTTTTCTTTACTATTCATTAGTACCAGTGATAAAAATGTATTTTCTATAACTACTGATATCAAGTCAAGCTTTTTGCTTTCCCAGCTAATTTCTTTGTGGTGGAAATGAACTTGCAATATTTTCCACTGTGTATGCAGGGGGTTTAGAGAAAAGAAACCTCTTTTTATTCCATGAGAAAACTAAATTCAATGGGACTTTTCCATCTTATACTCTACTTCACTTACTGTGTATTTTATTCTTTATTCTCTTCAATACAATGTTCACTCTATACAATGCTCTATCAGATATTACCAAGTATTGCTCTGATGCTTTAATATAGTAATACTAGAGGCCCAGTGCATGAAATTTGTGCATGAGGGGGTCCCTCAACCTGACCTGTATGCTCTCCAATCTGAGTGCTCACAGGGATCAGGCCTAAACTGGTGGTTGGATATCCCTCTCACAATCCAGGATCTCTGGCTCCTAACTGCTCACCTGCCTGCCTGCCCTAACCACTCTGCTGGCCTGATTCCCCTAACTGCCCTCCCCTGCTGGCCTTGTCACACCTAACTCCCTCCCCTGCCAGCCTGGTCAACCCTAACTTTCCTCCCCTGCCGGCCTGGTCACCCCTAACTACTATTCTTCTGTATTTACTTCCACTGTTTTAATATCTATCCATCTACCTGCATAATTATTCACTATTATTTATCTTTTTTTCTGACTACTACTTTTAAAATCTGTCCCTATTATACAACTATACTTGATTTTCATTATAGCTCCTACAGTTCACTCATACATCCTCTTTCCTTCTTTAACTATGTTCTGTATTGACTCCTTGATAAAGTTCTTCCCTCCTTCCTTTTCTTCTTCCCCATCTTCCCCTCTCCTCTCTCTTTTACTCTTTTTACAGGCTAATTAAAATTATATGCTTTTATCATGTCTTAATACTGTCTGCTTTCCTCTATGGGATCTGTAGCAGCCTCTGTTTGGGGTTCTGTGCACTTCTTGGACTCCTATGTCATTTTCTTTCACCCGGTGGGGGAAGTTTTTGGTCACTATTTCTTCAAATCGGTTTTCATTGTCTTGCTCTCTCTTTTTCTGGCATCCCTATAATTCAGCTGTTGGTATGCTTGAGGTTGTCCCAGAGGCCCCTTACACTATCTTCAATTTTTTGGATTCTTTTGGTTTCTTGTTTTTCCAGCTGAGTAGATTTTACCTCTTTGTATTTCAAATCTTTAACTTGGTTCTTGCGGTCTCTAGAATACTTTTAGGTTTTTGTATAATATTTTTTTATTTCAGTCAGTGTATGCTTAATTTCTAGTTGGTCCTTTTTCATATCCTCATAGGTCTTGTTCATTTTCTCTTGAGTCTTGTTCATTTCCTTGTAGGTCTTCTACATTTCCTTGTAGGTCTTGGCCTTTTCTAGGAGCCTCTTGAAAAGCTTTATAACCGTGGTTTTGAACTCTATGTCCAGTCGTGTGTTTTTTTTCCTCCATTACTTTCACATCTGATTTCTTTCTATGTCTCTGCATGGTGGCTACTTTCCTGAGTTGGTTGATTAGCTTTGTGTGGTAGATGTCCTCTAAATGACAGTGGCTCAGCCTCTCCAGTTACCTCTGGTGGATATGGTTTGCACAATCTTGTTGAAGTTAAGCATAGCTTATTCGTGCTGGCACTAGGTGGGTTTGACCTCCAGGCCAATTGTCCGCGAGGTTCAGCCGTGCTCAAGTTGGATGGGCAGAGTCTCCTGGCCGAGCAGGCAGTGTCAGCTCTGCCCTATGTGGCACTTGGGACTCTGTTCTGGGTGGCAATGGCTGCAAGCATCCCCGAGAGAAAGCTGCTGCTGAGCTCCATCCACTGCCACACTATTCAGCCTCTCCCCAAATGAGTCTGCAAACCCAGTGTCTCACCCAGTGTCATAAAACAATGCAGTCCGCTGTTTTCCCAAACGAGAGAGTAAGTCACAAGTCCTCTCTGTGCGGTCACGCAGCTCCGCTGCTCCAGTTTGCGTGCAGACTGCACAAGCTCACCCTCTCCACAAGCTTGCAGACCCTTGCAGCGCCTGAGTTTCAGCATGTTTCTCCACTGTCCAGTTTTACCCCGTATGATTGTGGGTTCCCCAGACTTCGCCCAGAGCTGGTAAATCAGTGCAGTGGGACGTCTTTGTCTCTCCTGTTTTGAAAAACTGGCAAGGTTTGCAGCCACCCGCCCTATCCACTCATGCACGCGTGGCTCCAAACCTCTCTCCATCCGTATCTTCAACGCTGTCCTAGGCAGCTTCCCTGAGTCACAGTGTCTTTTCTTCACTTTTATTTGTGGAATTTTTACTCAGCCACTTTTCCGGTGATTATGGATGATGTTTGTTCTTTAGCTAAGTTGTAGTTTTGAAATTGCTGTGTATGGCAGCAAAATAGGTGTTTACCTATGCCACCATCTTGGTTCCTCCTCTCATTTCCTTTTTATAAAATTGCTGCCAAACATTCAGAGAATTAGTTTGTAAGTTTCTTTGGAATAATTGTACAATATACTATTGTCAAATATCCAAAATTATAATAGCATTGCAGAATAATATCATGTAAAGATATTCTTTGCTCTAGGCCATGTCAATTCTATTTCAAACTAGCTGCCATTTTTTTATAACTTTATATAAATGTTGTCAGGGACATAAAAACACAAATTACTTACCTTAGCTCACGAGGTCAAATATACTGACTTTCCCCTTTACACCAGTCATCCCCCACTTACCCTGAGGTTTGATATTCTGCTGGAGGTTTTTTAGGCTCTGGATCCGTTCTTGTTCATCCATGTATGTCGTTCATCATATTCCACAAATGAGTGAGGTCATGTGATATTTATCTTTCTGCCTGGCTTATTTCACTCAGCATAATGCTCTCCAGCTCCATTCATGTTGTTGCAAATGGTAGGAGCTCCTTCTTTTTTACTGCAGCGTAGTATTCCATTGTGTAGGTGTAGCACAATTTTTTAAAATTATTTTTAATATATTTCTTATTTACAATATAACTTACATTTAATAGTAGTACATATGTTTTCCTTTTTCCCCCAATATCCTCCCCCGAGCCTCCCTATCCCTCCAGCACATGTCCCCACCTGCCACCCTCCCCGCCCCAGTGTCTTTCATTCATTGGTTATGCTCATATGCATGCATGCAAGTCCTTCGGTTGATCTCCCCCAGCATCCGCCTCCCATCCACTCCAGCCTTCCCCCTGTAGCTTGACAGCCTGTTCGAGGCCACCCTGCCTCTATATCAATCACTCCCCCGCCCCGTTTCTTTTCTTCAAAAATATTTTGCCTCTGCATACTAGAAACAAACGTATAAGAGCAAAAAAAAAAAAAAGTTTGAGTGTCAGTTTCAATGTCCAACTGTTCTGAGTCCCAGTTTCAATGTCAAATAGTTCTTCATGTGTACATGTCAGCAATGGTATCCAGATGGTGGACACATCGTGGCAATGCAAGATCCATCCTCTCTGGTATGGTCCTGGGCCGCCTGCAGCCACACACAGCTGCCAACTGCTAGCATGGCAAGTTGTCGTCAGCGTCCCCCATCTCTGGACCATCCTCGTGGTTGGAACAGACCCGTCAGTTCCTCACTGTCTCAGAAACCCACATGGTCTTGGGGTTGTTCTCTGCAAACACACAAACACATTCTCGACCAAAAGTTAACAAAGGGATCCTCTCTGCAAAGTAGACTTGGATTCTTTTTATTTTTGCCTAAATGATTTTCCTTTGGCTTATTTTGACACCATGTGTGTTTTTTCATGGGTGTCCTGTAGTTGATTTTACAAATGGAATTTACTTTTCTGGAGTAAGAATTTTCTACATGTATTTTACTTATAGGATATTTTTCCTTATATGATATTACCCCACTGTCCCCCGCCCCTTTTTGGTTAATGGGGGCTTTTGGAAATTTTATCTTGCAGTCTTGGTGATTTTACATTTTAATTTTTGCACACAAATATGACTGCTTTAGGTTCTTTGGATGTTAGGCAATTTTACAGTGAGATGAACTACTAATAGATTTTTTAGTTAATGTTTTAGGAAAAGCTCTTTGTCCAGTACACTTAGATTTTCTTGAGTATTCACTTATTTCACTTGGCCAATTTAAATTAATCTGAAAACTTGATTACTATTTTACTGTCAATTTTAATACTCAAGCAGAAATCTTAGTTTACCCTGTAAATACTTGTGGAAAGGAATATTTGCATTTTTGAGTAGGTCCTCAGCATTCCTGGTAATAAATTGAATTTAGATATAGGGCAGCTATTGCTGGCCGAGTCTCTGTCTGCCACCTAGGTCCCGGTGTGAGTTGTGCATGGGAGGCGAAGCAGCCGTGAGTGTAGGAGACCTTCCTCAGGAGGGGTGAGAATTCAAGCCCCTGTAAGGTTTGTGGATGAGGGTCTGTGCCCCACCTCTGTTGACTTTTTAGTTATCTCCTGTTGGCCTCTCTGCGACAGTGCCTGTCTTAGGTTGTTCCTTCCCTGAGGAATCTTACCCGTCTCTGGCTAACCAGCCATCCTCTGAGGCCAAACAGGGTGATGTGAGGTTCAGTCCTGTCTCCTTTGTAGTCTATGTCCCTGTGGCCTCCACATCCAGCACCTGCCTTGGGGTCCCCTCGCCTGCTGGTGCAGTCCCGGTACTGATCACATATCTCAGGTGACCCAAGTTTCTTCTCCAGAGAGGGCCCAGCTCAAGCCATTGGTCGAGAGACAGATCCATGGTGCCAGCTGCCCAGAGGCTTCAGCCACAGCTTGAACTGAAAGTTCTAGCATCAGCTGTGTGTATTTGGATAATAAGAAGAGGGTCCTTCTTGGCAAAAGGGCAAGAGGGGCCAATATAGAATGCTCGGATGCCTTCCCAGTGCCTTAATCCCTTCTGAAAGGGATTAATTCCTTTCCTGTCCTTTTTTTAAATTGCTGCCCAACATTCAAAGAGTTAGTTTGTAAATTTATTTGGGATAATTGTATAATATCCTGTTGTCAAATATCAAATATTATAATGACATTGTAGAATAATATCATGTAAGGGTATTGTGGTGTAACAGGAGGTTAAGGAGGGCCTAGCCTAAGGACTGGTGTCCATAAGAGATGACATGCTCTAGGCCATGTTAATTCAATCTCAAACTGGCTGCCAATTTTTTATAACTTTATATAAACTTTGTCAGGGATGTAAAAACAAAAATCACTTACCTTAGTTCAAATGTTCAAATATATTGACTTACCCCTTACTCCCATCACCTGCCACTTACCCTGAGGTTTGACAGTTTGATGGACTTTTCTCAGTCTCTGGATCCATTCTTGTTCATCAGTCTATGTCATTCACTATATTCCTCAAATGAGTGAGATCATGTGATATTTGTCTTTCTCTGCCTGGCTAATTTCACTCAGCATAATGTTCTCCAATTCCATCCATGATGTTACAAATGGTAGGAGCTCTTTTTTTTTTACTGCAGCATAGTATTCCATTGTGTAGATGTACCACAGTTTTTTTAATACACTCATCTGCTGATGGGCACTTAGGCTGTTTCCAATTCTTAGCTATGATAAATTGTGCTGCTATGAACATAGGGGTACATATATCCTTTCTAATTAGCATTTCTAGTTTCTTGGGGTATATTCCTAGAAGTGGGATCACTGGGTCAAATGGGAGCCCCATTTTTAGTTTTTTGAAGAAACTCCATACTGTTTTCCACAGTGGCTGCACTAGTCTTCAATCCCACCAGCAGTTCCTTTTTCTCCGCTTTCTTGCCAGTACTTGTCATTTGTTCATTTGTTGATGTAAGCCATTTTGACAGGTGTGAGATGGTACCTCATAGTCGTTTTGATTTGCATCTCTCGGATAATTAGTGACTTTGAGCAAGTTTTTATATGTCTCTGGGCCTTCCTTTTGTCTTCTTTAGAAAAGGTTCTATTCAGGTCTGTTGCCCATTTTTTTTTATTGGATCATTTTTCCTCCTTTTATTGAGTTGTGTGAGTTGCCTGAAGATGTTTGAGATTAAAACTTTATTGCTGATAACATTTCCAAATATGTTCTCCGATACAGTGGGTTTTCTTGTTGTTTTGGTGATGATTTCCTTAGCTGTGCAAAAGCCTTTTATTTTGATGTAGTCCCATTTGTTTATTCTGTCTTTAGCTTCCATTGCAGTATCATGGAAGAAGTTCTTTTGGTATATGTCTGAGGTTTTATTTCCTGTATATTCCTCTAAAGTTTTTATGGTTTCCCGACTTACGTTTCAGTCTTGTATCCATTTTGAGTTTATTTTTGTGTATGGTGTAAGTTCGTGGTCTAGTTTCATTTTTTTGCATGTATCTGTCCAATTTTCACAACACCATTTATTGAAGAGACTATCTTGACTCCATTTTATGTTCATACCTCCTTTGTCAAATATTAATTGACCATAGTGGTTTGGGAGGATATCTGGATTCTCTATTCTATTCCATTGATCTATATGTCTGTTCTTGTGCCAGTACCAGGCTGTTTTGAGAACAGTAGCTTTGTAATACAGCTTGAAATCTAGTATTGAAATCCCACCGACTTTGTGCTTCTGTCTCAGGAATCCTGTGGCTATCCGGGGCCTTTTTTTATTCCAGATGAATTTTTGGAGAGTTCTTTCTAGGTCTGTGAAGTATGCCATTGGTATTTTAATGGGGAGTGCATTAAATTTATAGATTGCTTTGGGTAGTATGGACATTTTAATTATGTTGATTCTCCCAATCCATGAACATGGTATGTTCTTCCATCTGTTTACATCTTCCTCTATCTCTTTTTTTAGTGTCCTATAGTTTCCGGTGAATAGGTCTTTTACCTCCCTAGTTAAGTTTATTCCTAGGTATCTTTTTTAAAATATATATATTTATTGATTTTTTACAGAGCAGAACAGAGAGGGATAGAAAGTCAGAAACATCGATGAGAGAGAGACATCGATCAGCTGCCTCTTGCACGCCCCCCACCAGGAATGTGCCCGCAGCCAAGGTACATGCCCTTGCCGAAATCGAACCCGGGACCCTTCAGTCCGCAGTTCAACGCTCTATCCACTGAGCCAAACCGGTCTCGGCTATTCCTAGGTATCTTAATTTTTTTTCATGTGATGGGAAATGGGATTGCTTTTTTAGTTTCCTTTTCTGTAAGTTAACTGTTAGTGTATAGAAATACCATAGATTTCTTGTCATTAATTTTGTAGCCTGCTATGTTGCTAAACTCATTTATTAAGTCTATTAGCTTTTTTATGGAGTCTTTCAGGTTTTTTATGTACAATATAATGTCATCTACAAATAAGAATAGCTTTACTTCTTCTTTTCTAATTAGGATGCCTTTTATTTCTTCTTCTTGTCTAATTGCAATGGCTAATACTTCTAGTACTATGTTGAAAAGGAGTGCTGACAGTGGACAACCCTGTCTTGTTTCTGTTTTTAGGGGAAATGGTTGTAGGTTTTGTCCATTGATTATGGTTTTTGCTGTGGGTTTATCATATATGGCTTTTATTATGTTGAGGTATGATCCTTCTATTCCTACCTTGTTGAGAGTTTTTATCAAGAAAGGGTGTTGGATTTTGTCAAATGCTTTTTCTGCATCAATTGATATGACTATGTGATTTTTATCTCTCAATATGTTTATGTGATGTATCACATTTATTGATTTGTGGATATTGTACCATCCTTGCATTCCTGGGATAAATCGTACTTGGTCATGGTGTACGATCTTTCTGATGTACTGCTGGATCCAATTTGCTAGAATTTTATTGAGGATTTTGGCATCTATATTCATGAGGGATATTGGCCTGTAGTTCTCTTTCATTGTGTCATCTTTATCTGGTTTTGGTATTAGGGTAATGCTAGTTTCATAGAAGGAGTTTGGAAGTGTTCCATCCTCTGGAATTTTCTGGAATAGTCTGACGAGAATAGGTTTTGTTTCTTCTAAGAATGTTTGGTAATACTCCCCTGTGTAGCCGTCTGGCCCTGGGCTTTTGTTTGCTGGAAGCTTTTTCATGACTGCTTCAATTTCTTCCACAGTTATTTGTCTATTGAGATGTTTAGATTCTTCTTGATTGAGTTTTGGGAGGTTATATTTTTCTAGAAATATCTCCATTTCCTCCAGGTTGTCCAGTTTGTTGGAGTAGAGTTCTTCGTAGTATTTTTTTTTAACAATCCTTTGTCTTTAAATGGGGTCTTTTGTGATTTCACCTCATTCATTTTTGATTTTATTAATTAGGGCCCTCTCTCTTTGCTTCTTGGTGAGTTTGGCTAGATGTTCATCATTCTAGTTTAATCTTTCAAAGAACCAGCTTTTGGTTTTGTTGATCTTCCGTATTGTTTCTTTGGTCTCTATGTCATTTATTTCTGCTCTGATCTTTACTATTTACTTCCTTCTGCTTACCCTGGGATTTTCTTTTTGCTTTCTTTCTAACTCTTTGAGTTGTGGGGTTAGATAATTTATTGCCGCTGTTTCTAGGATTTCGCGGTAGGCTTGTAGAGCTATGAACTTCCCTCTCAGAACTGCTTTCATTGTGTCCCATAGATTTTGTATTGTGCTGTCATTGTCATTTGTTTCCAAGATGTTTTCTATCTCTTCCTTGATCTCTCTAGTAACCCAGTCATAGTTTAATAGCATGCTGTTTAGTCTCCATGTGTTTGATTTCTTTGGATTGTTTCTATTGTAGTTGATTTCCAGCTTTATGCCACTGTGCTCTGAGAATATGCTTGATATGACTTCTATCTTCTTGAATTTGGAGAGACTTTGCCTATCACCCAATACATGGTCTATCTTTGCAAATGACCCATGGCACTTGAAAAGAATGTATATTCTGTGGCTTTGGGGTGAAATGATCTGAAGATGTCAATTAATTCCTTCTGGTCTAGGGATTCATTGAGGATTGATGTTTCTTTACTGATTTTTTGTTTAGAGGATTTGTTCAATGGTGATAGTGGGTTATTAAAGTCTCCTACTATGATTGTATTGCTGTCTGTCTCTCCCTTGATATCCTCTAGGAGTTTTAGTATGTATTTGGGTGCTCTTGTATTGGGTGCGTATATGTTTACCAGAGTTATTTCTTCTTGTTGGATTTCTCCCTTTAGTATTATGTCGTGGCCTTCTTTATCTCTTGTTACATCCTTCACTTTGAGATCTAATTTGTCAGATATAAGTATTTCTACCCCAGCTTTTTTTCCATTTCCATTTGCCTGAAGAACCTTTTCCCATCCTTTCACCCTCAGTCTATGTGCGTCTTTTTTTGGAGGTGGGTTTCTTATAGACAGCAGATATATGGGTCGTGTTTTCTTATCCAGTCTATTACTTTATGTATTTTGATTGGAGCAGTTAAACCATTTACATTTAAGGTTATTATTGATAGGTAGTTATTTGTAGCCATTTTTGTTCTTTGCCCCTATGTTCTTTCATGGCTTCCTATTGCATTTCAGAGCAGACCCTTTAGCATTTCTTGCATTGCTGGTTTGGTGGTAATGTATTCCCTTAGACCTGTTTTGTCTGTGAAGCTCCTGATTTGACCTTCAATTTAGATTGATAGCCTTGGTAGGTACAGTATTCTAGGTTTCAGACCCTTTCTTTGCATACATTTGTATATTTCATTCCAATCCCTTCTGGCCTGATAAGTTTCTGTTGAGAAATCACTTGCTAATCTAATGGGGGTTCCTTTGTAGGTAAATTTCTGTCTCTCTCTGGCAGCTTTTAAGATTCTCACTTGGTCGTTGATGTTTGCCACTTTAATTATAACGTGCTTTGGTGTAGGTCTTTTGGGTTTTAATTTTCTTGGAACTCTATGAGCTTCTTGGATTTGTGTAGGTTTTTTCTTTCCTATATCAGGGAAGTTTTCTGTCATTATTTCTTCCAACAGGTTTTCTATTCATTGCTCAGTTTCCTGTCCCTCTGGAAGCCCTATTATGCGGATGTTGTTTTGTTTCATGTTGTCCCAAAGGTTCCTTAGGCTATCCTCCTGCTTTTTAGTTTTTTTTCTAGAAGGTGCTCTACTTGGGTGTTTTTTCCTACCTTGTCTTCCAGCTCACTGATGCGGTCCTCTGCTTCATCTAGTGTACTCCTGATACTTTCTATGGAGTTCTTTACCACAGCAATGTCACTTTTCATTTATTCTTGGATCTTCTTCATTTCCTCATAGTTGTTTTTCATTTCTTCATAGTTCTTCTTTATTTCCTCATAGTTGTTTTTCATTTTTTCATGGCTCTTCTCCATTTCCTCTTGATTTCTCTTCAATTCCTCATGGTGCTTACTCATATTGGCTTCTGTTCTCTTCAGCCACCCTATGACCATTTCTCTGAACTCTCTCTCTCTGACAGGTTGCTTGCTTCCTTTTCGTTTACCTCTTTTTATGGTGAGGCTTGTTTTTCTTTCATTGGCGGGCTATTTCTTTGTTTCCCCATGGTCTTTCTTCTCATTGTGTCTTGTTATGTAGTTCTCACTCTCCTGTGTTGATTTAAAGGCTCAAACTACAACACAACCCGGTGTAGCACACCAGACACTGAAGAAGAATGTATTCACAGTATTGGTAACTCCTAATGAAAGGTGATTGCCAGAGGAAAGTAAATTAGGTGATAGGTGGGAAAAAAGAGAGTAAGAGAAAACACACTCACACACACAAAAGAAAGAAAGAAAGAAAAAAAGAAAGAAAGAAAGAAAGAAAGAAAGAAAGAAAGAAAGAGAGGGAGGGAGGGAGGGAGGGAGGGAGGGAGGGAGGAAGGAAGGAAGGAAGGAAGGAAGGAAGGAAGGAAGGAAGGAAGGAAAAATGGGAATGCCAAAATAAAATTGGGAAAAGGGGAAGGAGTAAGAAGAAAGGAAAAGGGAGTAAACTATAAATATGGGTTGGAAACTCCTAAAGGATCTCCACTAATCCCAGCAAAAGCCAGCAACGAATACCTGGAGATTGATACAAACTACATACAACAACTAATATCAAGGGACGTTAGGGAACACAGAAGCTTAAATCTATAAAAAAATGTAAACATCACCAAAACACAAAACAATGCCAACCCCCACCCCACAAAACAAATTAAAAGGAAAGAATAACCAGGCCAATCTCACAAACATGCATAAAATATAAATAACATCAGCAGGACTGAGAGAAAAACAGTTTAGGATAGTGAATTCAGAAAAGCATTAGATGTGTATGGACTTGGAGCAGGTGGTTGGAGATTGGATATAAAAGTGGGGTGAAATTTTAACAGGGGGTAAAAAGAGAGAACAAGGAAAATCTAAACCAGAAAAAGTGTAAAGGGAATAAGACACTAACTAGGGAAAGGTTTGCAAGAGAGTGCTGGCATAAGGGTGAAGTTGAAGTAGAGTAAAGAGATACTAAAGGGTAGATGAAAAAAGACTATATAACACCAATCTCTAAGTAGAATAAAGATGGAATAAAATGGCACTTAAGAAAAGTTTAAATAGTAGTAGAAATAAAATTGATTCCTTAATTTGTGTTACACAGGAGTCAATTTGTGATTCAGCCCCTAGGTGGCAGTGTTTCTGAATTGACCTCTGGGTCTATTGGTCCTCTCTAGCCTGATCTAAAATTCCGCTATGTCTATGATATTTACTACTGATTTGTGGAAATAGGCTACCCCAGAACTGCCTCTCTAATTGTGAGTACCTGTTCTGATTCCCAGTATCAGCAAAACAGCTCGCCCCTGCAGTCTTCCAGGTTATCCCCCACCAGGGGATTCCCCCGTTCCTCGTTCAGAACTGAGAATTTCGGATTTAGAGAGTACAAACGCAGGTGCTCGAACTCACGTCTTGCTCCTATGTTTGCGCGAAACTCCTTCTCCCCTTGGGTTTGGCAGCCCGCTCTCTCCCAAAACTGCCAGGCTGGCCTTCTCCTTCAGGTCCAAATGAGTTGCTGTCTATGTATTCCCTCTCTCACCAGCTCTGAGGGCCTTCTTCCACGTTTGCGGGCTCCAACAGCCATGGAATTTTTGTCTTTTTTTTCCCCGCCCCCCCCCCCCCCAGGCGATAATCTCCCTGTGTTACCAGCTCCCTTAACCCCCAGAGAAATCTGACCTTTCAGTGGGGGAGCACAGGTTTGCTCGGAATCCGCTTCTTTGCCAACTAGGAACTGATGTTGGGGCGGGGGTTTCTCAGACGCCCAGTGGGTACTGAGACTGTAAAATCTTCAGGGTCTTCCCCTTTAAGATGGCGCCGCCGCCTCTGAGCCAGGCTCAGAGAGAGAACCCAGCTGCACTGAGCTGCTCTGTTAAGGAAGGCTAATCTAAGCAGTCGCTCTCCTTCTCCCAAAGCCCTACTGTTCCCCCACTCGCCAAGAACACTCCCCGCGTGACCATCAGCTGCTCCCTCCTTCTACCCTGGTACACAAATGATCACGCATCCTTCTGTTCCACCGCCATCTTTCCACTCTAGCACAGTTTTTTAATCCACTCATCTGCTGATGGGCACCTAGGCTGTTTCCAAATCTTAGCTATGGTAAATTGTGCTGCTATGAACATACGGGTGCATATGTCTTTTCTAATTCATCTTTCTAGTTTCTTGGGATATATGCCTAGGAGTGGGATCACTGGGACAAATGGGAGTTCCATTTATAGTTTTTTGAGGAAATTCCATACTGTTCTCCACAGTGGCTGCTCCAGTCTGCATTCCCAGCAGCAGTGCAAAAAGAGTTCCTCTTTCTCCACATCCTCGCCAACTCTTGTCGTTTGTTGTTTTGTTGATGTTAGCCAATCTGACAGGTGTGAGATGGTACCACATTGTTGTTATGATTTTGATCTCTCTGATGATTAGTGTCTTTGAGCATATTTTCATATGAATCTTGGCCTTCCTGCTGTCTTCTTTCAAAAAGTGTCTGTTTAGATTCGTTCCTCATTTTATGATTAGGTTGTTTATCTTCTTTTTGTTAAGTTTTATGAGTTCCCTGTAAATGTTGGAGATTAAACCCTTATCGATGTCATTGGCAAATATGTTCTCCCACATAGAGGGGTTTCTTATTGTTTTATTAATGGTTTCATTTGCTGTAGAACAGCTTTTTATTTTGATGTAGTCCTATTTGTTTATTTTCTCTTTAGTTTCCATTACCCTAGGAGCAGTATCAGTGAAGAAGTTCCTTCCACATATGTCTGAGATTTTGCTGCCTGTGGATTCCTCTAGTATTTTTATGGTTTCCCACCTTATCTGTAAGTCCTTTATTCATTCTCAGTTTATTTTTGTGAATGGTGTAAGATGGTGATCTATATTAAGTTTTTTGCATGTGCCTGTCCAATTTTCCCAGCACCATTTGTTGAACAGATTGTCTTGACTCCATTGTATGTTCCTACCTCATTTGTTGAATATTAATTGGGCATACTGGTTTGGGTCAATTTCTGGGTTCTCTATTCTATTCCATTGATCTATATGTCTGTTTTTCAGCCAGTACCAGGCTGTTTTAAGAACAGTGGCTTTGTAATACATTTTGATATCTGGTATTGAGATCCCACTTACTTTGTTCTTCTTTTTCAGGATTGCTGCAGCTATTGGGGTCTTTTTTTATTCCAGATGAATTTTTGGAATGTTTGTTCTAGGTCTGGGAGATATGATGTTGGTACTTTAATGGGGAGTGCATTGAATTTATAGATTGCTTTAGGTAGTATGGACATTTGGATGCTGTTGATTCTACCAATCCATGAACATGGTATGTTCTTCCATCTCTTTATGTTTCCTCTATCTCTTTTTTCAGTGTCTTGTAGTCTTCCACATATAGGTCTTTTACCTCCTTAGTTAAGTTTATTCCTAGGTATCTTAATTTTTTTGTTCAATGGTAAATGGGATCACTTTTTAAATCACTCTTTCTGTAAGTTCATTATTGGTGAATAGAAATGCCATAGATTTCTTGACGTTAATTTTGTTTCCTGCTACATTGCCGAATTCATATATTAAGTCTAATAATTCATTGATGGAGTCTTTGGGGTTTTCTATGTACAGTATCATGTCATCTGTGAATAAAGACAGTTTTACTTCTTCTTTTCCAATTTGAATGCCTTTTATTTATTTTTCCTGTCTGATGCCAATGGCTAGTACTTCCAGCACTATGTTGAACAGGAGTGATGAGAGTGGGCATCCCTGTCTTGTACCTGTTCTTAGGGGAAATGGTCTTAGTTTTTGTCCATTGAGGATGATATTGGCTATAGGTTTGTCATATATGGCTTTTATTTTGTTGAGGTATGATCTTTCTATTCCCACCTTGCTGAGAGTTTTTATCAAGAAAGTTTGTTGGATTTTGTCAAATGCTTTTTCTGCATTAATTGATATGACTACATTGTTTTTATCTCTCAATTTGTTTATGTGATGTATCACATTTATTGATTTCCGAATATTGTACCATCCTTGCATCCCTGGGATAAGTCCTACTTGGTCATGGTGTATGGTTTTTCTGATTTACTGTTGGATTTGATTTGCTAGAATTTTGTTGAGGATTTTGGCATCTATGTTCATGAGGGATACTGACCTTTAATTCTCTTTCATTGTATTGTCTTTATTTGGTTTTGGTATTAGGGTGATGCTAGCTTCATAGAATGAGCTTGAAGTGCTCCTTCCTCTTGAATTTTTTGGAACAGTGTGACGAGGATTGGTTTTAGTTCTTCCTTGAATGTTTGGTAAAACTCCCCTGTGAAGCCTTCTGGCCCCAGGGTTTTATTTGCTGGAAGCTTTTTGATGACTGCTTCAATTTCTTCCATAGTTATTGTCCTATTTAGCTGTTTAGATTCTTCCTGATTGATTTTGGAATGGTTATACTTTTCTAGGAATATGTCCATTTCCTCCAGGTTGTCCAGTTTGTTGGAATAGAGTTGTTCATAGTATTTTTGAACAATCCTTTGTATTTTTGGGGGGTCTGTTGTTATTTTACCTCTTTCATTTCTGATTTTGTTTATTTGTGTGTTTTCTCTTTGCCTCTTGGTGAGCCTGGCTAGAAGTTTACCAATCTTGTTTATCATTTCGGAGAACCAGCTCTTGGTTTTGTTGATCTTTTGTATTGTTTTATTGTTCTCAATGTCATTCTTTTCTGCTCTGATGTTTATTATTTCATTCCTTCTGCTCCCTTTGGGGTTTTCTTGTTGCTCTCTTTCTAATTCTTCGAGTTGTTGGGTTAGATGGTTTATTGCCATTTTTTCTTGTTTTTTGAGGTAGGCCAGTACAGCTATAAAATTCCCCCTCAGCACTGCTTTCATTGTGTCCCATAGGATTGGCAATGTTGTGTTAGATAATACATATTTAATAGATACCATTTATTATTATATAAAAATATTATCAGACCTTTAGAAATTTCTTCATTAAATTAGATACCACTTAAGTAGCAAGTGAATTAAGACTTATAAGCCCTCATAGAATCCCTAGTATTTGAAGTGATCAAGTTATTCAAGTTACATTGTTATTAAAATTTGGTTTGGTGAATATACACCTTGCCACAGATATTTTTGCTTTGAATATTTCATGACCTTCTCATATGTGCATCTTCTGAGAAATAGATGTAGAGTCAATATGTCTTAAAGCAACCATGAATTGAAAGCTACCATGAATAAGTAGTATTAGTCTGACCTAGGACAGTGGTCAGCAAACTCATTAGTCAACAGAGCAGCAAACTGCGGCTCACACATGGTTTGCGGACTGCTGAACTAGGAGATAATTATTTTGTGTCACAGTATTAACTCTCACCCCATTTCCCAGAGTGGGATGGGAGATGTTCTGGTACTGTTCGCTTCCTGATCTTAATTTGTCCCTGGATTGTAACTTTTATGTCCTTTTCTTTACTTCATTATTTATGTTTAACTAACAACTATAGCCCAATTCTTACAGATATGCCTAGTTGTAACTTTGAAATTCATAAATAAAATCATCTCTTGCCTCTTGGTGAATTGAAGTGTTAATTATTCTCTGTCATTCCTATCTTTGTCCATTCCCTGCATTGTATCCACTGTGTTCCAACAATAAATAAATTATACTTGACTCAACAGGAACCTCAGTTTAAAATTTTAATATAACAGGTGATGACTATCAAAATGACATTCACGTGTTGTTTACCGGTAGCTTTGTGCACACTGTTATTTGTACTTGTATTCTTACTAGTTGCTTCTCTATTAGACACATCCTCCTTTCATTGTTCATTCTTCACAGTGCTTCATTAAGATATTGGTGCTAAATCTAGTAAAAGGACCAACACAAGCTATTTGTCCCTAGGGCATTTCTTTCATCTCCTTTACCCTTCACCCTCTCTCCCACTTGTCAGATCAATCCTTTCACAGGATCATCATCTTCATTCTGCCCTCCCCCTTCGTTTCCAAATAACTAGAGATTCCTGGTTTGGTTCCTTCCCCAAGTGACCAAGCATCCCATATCCAAACCTACACCATTTCCCCATAACAAATAATACGTAGTTGTCTAGATTCCATCTAGTGTGGACTATGTTTTCTGCTAAGGAATTGGAACTGAAAACCTAATTCAAGTGGTAAGGGTTAAGATTTCTTTAATGTAATTTCCTCCCAGTTAATAGCTCTATCTTAATAGGCTCCTTCATTCTACATTATCCAAAGAAGGTATAGCTTTTTTTTCTTTTGTGTGTGTGTGTGTGTGTGTGTGTGTGTGTGTGTGTGTGTGTGTGTAGGTGTGTGTTTGTAGGAGGTAATGGTGAGTAACAGAGGTCAGTGGAGAAAGCGGGTGGGAGGTGTTTCTGGTGCCTTTCACTTCTCACCATGTATAGGAAGGTGCATACTCCCCTTATATAGGGAGTTCTGTTTTGAAGGTAGAACTAACTTAATTTAAATATTTGGGTTTGGAAGATTATACATATTTAATAGGCAGAATTTATGACATCAAAATATAGCTTTAGTAATTTATATTTTATTCAGGCTTCCATATTCTTTCAGACCTCAAATTATTGTGAACCTTCTATGTTTGTTTGGTATACCATTTTACTGTGTATAAGATTGGTATGGTATTTTTTTACCCAGTAAGAACATAACTTTTGTTTTAAGTAATCAATATATTCATTAATTTTTCTCAAGAAGGGGAATTTACTTCCATGAAATATTTTCTTCTGGTTGATAATCTTAACATTAGCTTGGGTGTTACAGTTTTTAGTCCAGCTGCTAATGATATAGGATTCCTGTGCTCTAGAGAGAAGATTCTAGAAATAATTAAGTGTGACTGCCTCCTCACTGCTTGTCTCCTATTCTAAAAAGAGCATTTCTTATTTAAAAGTTCTAGCTCTTACCTAACTCTTTTAAGATTGGGCACTTTAGGATTTGTGAGCAGGCCATGTAGTCTCTGATTCAATCATATTTTGGGGGAAAAAGACAATAGGTTGGAAAATTGGGAATTCTAACATGAAAACAATTGTCATTTCTATCACCAAGAAAAAATGGATGACATCAGAAAATTTGTGGTGTCAAATCATACCTAAGACATGGTTAATCGGAGTGAAGAAACTTTCTTCATGAGAGTCTATAGATTGGAGGAAAAGAGGGGGGGAATAAATGGCAGGTATATAGCAAAAACAAATAAAAGAATGGTCACTCAACAGCCTGATCTGTTTCAGAAACAACTTCACAAACCTCCACTGAGACCTATGCTAATGCATAAATGAGAATCTAAGTAGAAGAAAGAAGGAATGGAGATGACACACCAGAAGAGTAATGGTTGTGGTAGTTGAGGTAAAAGAGGGAGAAAGCTTAGCTATGAGGAGATAAATTAGTTTCCCTTAAGATATGAGATTTTCTTGGCATGTGTCATGAAGCACATAGTAAGGAAAGAGTTTGTTTAGCAATGGATTGATAAGTCAAAGAATGGAAAAATTTTGCAGCACTACTTCAGTGTTTTTTCACTGAAAATATATTTTCATGCTTAATGACCTAAATCATTGTCATGGTTTTTTTAAAGAAGCACTGTCCAATAGAAATATGGTGTGAGTTACAAATTTAATTTTAAATTTTAGTAGTCAAATTTAAAAATGTCAAAACATTTCAGATTAAACTTAATCTACTAGTTTATACATGAAAGCCTAAGTGACCTGCCAACCACTGATGCACTATTATATGTACTGACCACCAGGGGGTAGATGCTCAGCAACAGAAACTTGGCAGAGTGCTCATCTTGCACTCTGGGACAACTCAGGGGATGTTGGACTGTGAGTTTCAGTCCAATCCCCACAGGCCAGGCCAAGGGAACCCACTGGTGCACAAAACCATGAACCAGGCCACTAGTTTAACATAATATATTTAAAATATCATAATTTCCTCCAAGTAATCCATATTAGATATTATGCATTATTAGAGGACCAAAACACTAAGATTCGTGCAAGAATAGGCCTTCCTTACCCTGGTTGCCAGCACGGCCTTCACCCTGGCTGGAGCTGCTTTTCCTCCATCCCACACTGCCTAGAGTGACTGGGGCAGTAAGGAATGCCTGCTGGGTTAATTAACCCTGTTGGGCTAATTTGCATACTCACTCCTGATTAGTAGGTGGGTGTCATGAATATATGTTCAATTTGCATCTTACTCTTTTATGAGTGTAGATAGTACATTCTTTTTTATTTCTTCATTGATTGAGGTATTACATATGTGTCCCCATCCCTACATTAATCCCTCAACCCACCCCACTCATGCCTTCATCCCCTTGGTGTCTGTCTCCATTGGTTAGGCTTATATGCATGCAAACAAGTCCTTTGGTTTATCTCTCCTTCTTACCCCAGCTCCCATACCTTCCCTCTGAAGTTTGACAGTCTGATCAATGTTTCCCTCTCTCTGGATCTGTAAGAATCCCTTCCTTTTTTTTTTACTGCAGCATAGTATTCCATTGTGTAGATCTACCATAGTTTTTTAATGCACTCATCTGCTGATGGGCACTTAGTCTGTTTCCAAATCTTAGCTATGGTGAATTGTGCTGCTATGAACATAGGGGTGCATATATCCTTTCTTATTGGCGTTTCTAGCTTCTTGGGGTATACCTTAGAAGTGGGATCGCAGGGTCAAGTGGGAGTTCCACTTTTAGTTTTTTTCAGAAACTCCATACTGTTATCAACAATGGCTGCAACAGTCTGCATTCCCACCAGCAGTGAAAGAGGATTTGTTTTTCTCCGCATCCTCCCAAACACTTGTCATTTGTTGATTTGTTGATTATAACCATTCTGACAGGTGTGAAATGATACTGTATTGTTGTTTTGATTTGATCTCTTGGATGATTAGTGACTTTGAGCATGTTTTCATATGTATCTTGGCCTTTCTTCTGTCCTCCTTGAAAAAGTGTCTATTTGGGTGCTTTGTCCATTTTTTGATTGGATTGTTTATCTTCCTTTTGTTAAGTTGTATGAGTTCCCTGTAAATGTTGGAGATTAAACCCTTATCAGTGATGACATTGGCAAATATGTTCTCCCATGCAGTGGGCTTTCTTGTTTTGTCGATGGTTTCTTTTGCTGTGCAAAAGTTTTTTTTTATTTTGATGTACTGCCATTTTTTTATTTTCTCTTTAGTTTACATTGCCCTAGGAGCAGTAGCAGTGAAGACATTGCTTCGGCATATGTCTGAGATTTATCTGCCTATGGATTCCTCTGCTATTTTTATTGTTTCCAGTCTTATGTTTAAGTCCTTTATCCATTTTTAGTTTATTTTTGTATATGGTGTAAGTTGGTGGTCTAGTTTCATTTTTTTTGCATGTATCTGTCCAATTTTCCCAACATCATTTGTTGAAGAGACTGTCTTGACTCCATTTTATGTTCGTGCCTCCTTTGTCAAATATTATTTGGGCATAGTGGTTTGTGTCGATTTCCGGGTTCTCTATTGTATTCCATTGATCTATATGTCTGTTCTTAGGCCAGTACCTGGCTGTTTTAAGAACAGTGGCTTTGTAATACAGTTTGATATCTGGTATTGAGATCACACCTACTTTGTTCTTCTTTCTCAGGATTGCTGCAGCCATTAAGGTCTTTTTTTTCATTCCACATGAATTTTTGGAAATTTCCTTGTAGGTCTGTGAAATAGTGCATTCTTTTTTTTCATAATAATACTTAGAAACCTAATGTGTATTTTGTACTTAGTGTATCTTAATTTGGATTTGGCCCATTTCATGTGCTATTTTGTTTAAATCCTTACCCAAAGATATTTTTCCATTGATTTAAAAAAATTTAAAATATATTTTATTGATTTTTTACAGAGGAAGGGAGTGGGACAGAAAGTTAGAAACATCGATCAGCTGCCTCCTGCACACCCCCTACTGGGGATGTGCCCACAACCAAGCTACATACCCTTGACCAGAATGGAACCTGGGACCTTTCAGGCCACAGGCCAACACTCTATGCACTGAGCCAAACCAGTTTTGGCCCATTGATTTTTAGAAAGATAGAGACAGAGAAACATTGATGTACAAGAGACACAGCTGTTGCCTGCTGCACATGCCCAGACCAAGATCAGGGATCCAAACTACAACCAAGGTATATGTCTTTAAGTGGGAATCAAACTCATGACCCTTTATTCCTGGACCAGTGTTCTAACCACTAAACAAACTGGTCAGGGCTCATATGCTAATTTCATGTGTGTCTAATGGCTACTATATTGTACAGTACAGGTTTAGGAGAACCCATGTTTGCATCACCACCTATGAAGTAGTCTTGTAAGTAAAACAAAATGGAATTTGATCAAGCTGCTAAAACTGCACTGTACAATACACTAACTACTAGCAACACTTATCTATTTAAATCTAGATTAATACCAATTAATTAAAACTAGAAATGTAGTTCCTTGGTTGCATGACACATTTCAAGTTCAGTATGACCATGTTATCAGGCATCACAGGTTTAGAGACTTAAATGCTTCTGTCATCTAGATTGAAAATTAGAAAATAATGTCTAAATCACAGGGAATTTGTATTACTCTCGATGAAAAAACACATTTCTCCTTTTTCATTTCATCCCAAAATCCTCTTTCACACTGTAAACTTCTTTCTGCCCTCTCCCATTAATAAAACCCTACCTTGCATGACCTTGCCTATAAAGATGTAAAATTGCCCAAGCAAATTCTGAAAAATCCAATTATGTCACTCACCCTTCTTTCTCAAGTTTTCTTTTTTCAAGTTTCATAAAGATGTGAGGTATCTTGTGTTTGGAATATATGGTATCTGGAAAAGAATTGTGAGGAATAAATTTTTAATATGCTGACATACCTTCCAAAACATGATTTTAGCTGGCATTATGACAATTGTAGGATATGCAGTTGGGAAACTAAAAAGAAAGCATATAGCAATATTCTTTCTTCCCCCTTCTCCTACATTTAGGCACTTATTTCTTGCTGTGCTCTGGGCAGTGTTCTAACTTGATATTTGCAAGTCAATGGCAAGCTGGCTCAGTGATGAGGGAATTACATAGTCACAGACAATTAGTCTTTTAAAAAGTCTGCTGCTTGGAAATTTGACACTAAACTCAGTATAGCCTCAGCACATAATGTAAACTTTTAATGATTATAACTTTTCTAAATTCAGCCTTTAAAAAATCTTAAAGTAGTGTTTTGAAACTTTTAAATAAAACATAACCCAATTAGGTTGGTATTTGATTAAACTGAACTGTCACTCACTGGAAGTGTTCAAATAAATCAACATTAATATGCTTTTACTACAGTAAATAAAGTTATGCCTATATAGTTGAAATGCCAATACTCATACATAGTTCTTAAAAATAAGTATTCCATGCACTCTGAATAACAAATCTAGCATAAATTTGGGGAAACTATTGATATTTTCAGACCAGTGTGAGTACTTTGCCCCCAAACTGTACCAGTTCCTAGTTCTTAAAAAAGTAATTAACCAAATAGTTGTTGAATTCTAAAACCACTGAGTTGTCCAAATAATGGTTCTGATTAATAACCTCCCTCCCCCCGCCACCCTAAAATGCAATACTGATTGGTCATCCAGGGAATAGCTATAAGGAATCATTTTCATTCTAATAAGATAAAGTTGTTAGGAGACCTTTGGCTGCATTGCTTCCTCAATCTAACAATAAGAACTTAAATTATTTGCCCCAAAATGGATTTTCTACAGAAGATGCCTTCATCAAAGGTCAACTAGAATCAAGTGGCAAAAACTCCTATGTTTCTGTCCATAGGTGCAGCATGATGAATATCTTATCTAAGAGTAGAAAACATTTTTGGAAGCAGGACTTATATACACTAAAAATGTAGCTTTATGTTCCCATTTTTATTGCTATCAAAATATAGATGCTCAAAGATGGTTCTACATTTTCCATGTCATTCATAGTTGTACATTTCATTGATATTTTCTCTTTGTGTTTCCTTTAGCACCCTAACTGATTTTAGACTGGTCCTCTGAATCCTATTTAGGATGAGTTTCAAAGTACATTAAATTATAATTTTAGTACCCTCTGTTGCTGTGTCCTTCACTATAAGAAATGTAAATCTAAAGTGAGTCTGCCTTTCAACTCTTATTCACTGGAAAGAGATGTTTATACAGTCTAAGCTGGAACACCTGTAGTGAGTTAGAATT
The DNA here is from genome assembly GCA_027563665.1 of Antrozous pallidus. NCBI lineage: Eukaryota > Metazoa > Chordata > Mammalia > Chiroptera > Vespertilionidae > Antrozous > Antrozous pallidus. Next base: position 69,742,611 of record CM050509.1, on the reverse strand, counting down.
AAGTTTGGCTGCAGGTGACAAATCTTAAATAAGAATGGCTTAAACAAGATAGTTGTTTGTCTAATGTATCCAAGTGCAGTGGTACATAGCAGGGCTGGTATGGTCTAGATCTTTGATCTTGCAGATTTCTCATGTATAATCTCTATTCTGAAGGATACCACATGGTCAAACAGGGCTTCTTCTAGCTTTAGTGTCTGTATTCTAGGCACAAGGAGAAAAGAGAAGGAAAAACTCCTCCTTTTTATGACTTTTTCCAGAATTTGCATGCTCTATTTCTACTTATATCCCATTTATCATGACTTAGTCTCCCGGCCACAAGGAGTTTCCTGGGAAATACAGTCTTTCTGTTGGATCAGATATAAATTTAGAATTCTGTTACTATAGAAAAAAAGGGGATATTGGAGTAAAACTAGGTGTCTGGTGAGGAAATGACTACTTCACAAGCCTAGCAGTTACCGCTAGATAAATAAAGGAAGCAACTAAGATTTTGGTAGAGCATTCCAAAATAACTAGTATTTTTATTTATTTTTTAAAAGTTTCCCGAACCCCTCTCACCAGGTTTATTAAAACTTCTCCTTCTCTCATAGGTCTTAAAATCCCTTGGATTTCAACTGTTTTTCATCAAAACATCCTATAATGTCATGAAAAGAAGTGACTTTCAAACCTTCTAACCTGGCATAATATGTCATGAAGAGAAAAAAATTTGATTTTCTAATATGCCTAATTATTATATAATTTCCATTCACTTTTTTAATTGAAACACAATGAAACATCTCTGTTGAGAATAAAACTGTCTATACAACCCAAAATTAATTGAAATTTTGAAATCGATCAAATAATAATAGCCACTGTGTTTTGAGTATTTGCACTGTGCCAGGCATTGTGCTATGGGTTTCTCTTGCAATATACCATTAAATTTTCAGAACAACCCTAAAAAGAAGAAACATTATTATTGCCCTTAGTTTATAAATGGGGAAACTGAAGTTCATAGAGGCTGTATAACTTCTCCAAATTCCCACAAATAATGAGTGATGGAGTCCAGGATTCATGCCTAGAAAAGCTGAATCCACATTTTTACCCAACTCCCCCACGCTACACTTCCACCTCATCCTCCCCACATCTTAATCACAATATGCCCTGATTGGTTGGTATATATATATATATATATATATATATATATATATATATATATATTCTCCAACATGGTAGCCACTAGTTACATATGGCTATTTACATTTAAATTTGTATTAAGCAAAATTAAAATTTCATGTATTCAGACATACTAGTTAAATGTTTTGTGCTCATTAGACACATGTAGCCATTGGCTATCATATTGAACAGTGTAGATATGGAACATGTCCATCATCACAGAGATTCTTAAAGAGTGATGATCTAGATAACTCAGGTCCTAACCAGAATATCTCCTTAGCCTAAATTATCTACCTGTCTTTGTAGATATGGCCAAAGACGAACAGGTACAATATCTTAAAGAAGATATTAACTGAATTTATAATTTTGCCTCATAAATTTCACATATGCAAATAATCATTTGAGTAACAATAGTGAATGTTCCTTAAATACTGTCTCTGAAATCATCACCAACCCATTATAATATCATCATTATAGTCCTTATCTATAATAATAAATGCATAATGTGCTAATTAGACCAGACAGCCAAACGACCTTTTGGACGTCCTTCCAGATGACCTTCTGGATGAAGTTGAGGCTATGAGGGCTAAGCCCCTTGCATCAGGCCTCTAGTTGTTTTATAAATGGTAATATTCTAATTTAATTATGTCAAACATATATTAAATCTATATAGTCATTGTCTGATATAACACCACTTCACCTACATAACATTTATGGCATCTGTTAATCCTTTCAGCATTCTAATGAGATATTTTCCTTCTTATTTTCAGCATTATGAAGTGAATCTTTTGACAATCTACACTAATAAAAGAGAAACATGCAAATTAACCATCACTCCACTATACCACCAGCCAATCAGGAGCGATTATGCAATTTAACACAACAAATATGGTGGTGGCCACGAAGCTGGAGCCAGCAGGAGGCTTGGGTTGCCCCCGGTGATGGCGAAAGCCAAGCTGCCCACGTGCCCTGGACAACCCTGGCCTCTGATCAAGGCTACAAAGTTTCAAATATAGAAGATAAATAAATCCCAGATACCTGCTTCCAGCCAGCCTTGGCATCTGCTCAAGTAGGCCCTGAAAAAAAAGGAGAGCCTGGAGCACCATGGGGCATGAACAGCCTAAAAATAGCCCTTAGCTCCTCACCCAAGATGACCACACTCCCATGAGTTGAGGATCCCCGCTGGGGGCATGGCCAGCCTGAAAACAGCAATCAGCCCCTCACCTAGGCTGACCACTCCCTCCCAGTGGGGGTGTGGCTGGGCTGCAATCCACCACATGCCCCTCACCCAGGGTGCCCCACACTGCAAGGGAACCCTCATCCTGATGTGGGACTCCCTTCAGGGCAAACCAGTTGGCCTCCACCTGTGCAACAGGCATCTATCTATACTAATAAAAGGGTAATATGCTAATTAGACTTGCAGACCTTTCAGGAGACCTTCTGTATGTTCTTCTGGATAAAGCCATGGTGGTGGGGCTGAGGCAGAGGCAGTTAGAGGCCAAGAGGGGAGGGCAGTTGGGGGTGAGCAGGCCATCACGGGGGATCAGTTGCAGGTGATCAGGACAGTGAGGGGGCAGTTTGGAGTGAGCAGGCCAGCAGTAGGGCAGTTGGGAGTGACCACACGGGCATGGGGGAAAGTTGAGGTTGATCAGGCTGGTGATGGGGGCATTTGGGGCTGAGCAGGCTGGCAGCAAGGGGCAGTTGGGGGCAAGCAGGTCGGCAGGCTGAGTGGTTAGGGGCAATCAGGAAGGCAGACAGGCAGGGGAGTGATTAGGAGCCAGCAATCCCAAATTGTGAGAGGGCTCTCTGACTGCTGGTTTAGGCCCAGTCCCTGTAAACTGGCAGACATCCTTTGAATGGTCCCAGATTGGAGAGGGTGCAGGCTGGGCTGAGGGATACCCCCACCCCTGGTGCATGAATATCTTGTACCAGGCCTCTAGTGATAAAATAAAATGAGAAATACAAAGATACATATTTGTAGGTGATAAATGCAATCAATTCTAATCTTATACTTTTCTATTTTATAAATTTATATTAAAGACTGAAAGGTGTTGCCAAAACCAGTTTGGCTTGGTGGATAGAGCTTCGGCCTGTGGACTGAAAAGTCCCAGGTTCAATTCTGGTCAAGGGCATGTACCTTGCCTGCGGGCACATCCCCAGTAAGGGATGTGCAAGAGGCAGCTGATAGATGTTTCTATCTCATCAATGTTTCTGACTTTCTATCACTCTCCCCTCCTCTCTAAAAAAAAAAAAAATCAATAAAATATATTTTTAAAAGATTGAAAGGTGGGTACTTAGAAAATAACCTATCCTATCTAATAAAAGAGTAACATGAAAATTGACCATACCTCCACTACACTACCAGCCAATCAGGAGCAGGGGGCGGGGCCGAGAGGCAGGGGCAAGCGGCATGAGAGCTGGGCCCTGGGGGTGGAGATGAAGTAGCGTGGTGGCGAGCGCCCAGCCCCCGGCCACTGACCATGGAAGCGGCCAGGGGGCAGGGGCGGGAGCGGCAGCAGCGGCATGGGAATGCCCTGGCCCCTGGGCATTAAGCATGGAAGTGGGAGTGAGTGCTCAGCCCCTTGGGCTGGGTGGTCACAGGCAGCTGGGGCTGAGATGAGCAGGGATATGGCTGTGTGCTCAAGGCCTAAAGTCTTGCCAGAGGCTTTAGGCCTTGGGCAGGCTGGGGGTTAGCCATCAGTTGGACATCCCCTAAGGGCTCCCAGTATGTGAGAGGGGGCAGGTTGGGCTGTGGGACCACCCACCCCCAGTGCACGAATTTCATGTACCAGGGCACTAGTGGGTATATATATATATATATATATATATATATATATATATATATATAGTACATGGTAGAAGCCTGGTGCATGAATTTGTCCATGGGTGGGTTCTAGCCAGCCTGGCCATGGGTAGGGGACATGGTCTGTTGGCTGGCCTGCCTGTTGTTCAAACTCCTGATAGAGGGGAAAGTTTACATATTAACCTTTTATTATATAGGATATACACTGAGTGGTCAGATTATTATGTGTTCAGAGATTATAATAATCTGGCCACTCAGTGTATTAGCCAGTATCACCAATAGTTACACTTTCAAAAGTTTTGTGGTAAAAGTGCTCAGGGTCACTAAATTGAACCAGCCTTTACTGAAAAGGCCCAGTGGGTGTGCCTAATTGAAAACGCTCTATTAAAAGAATACTCTGGTAGTTCGCCTGGAAAAGAGCAACCAAAATGACTTAATACAGTGCTGCATTCAATTTGGCTTACTTTTTTTTATATAAAAGGTGAAAGGAAAAACATTTAACACTAAAAATTAACATATCCTGTAATCTGAATATTTTTTTTTCTTTGTGAGCCTAAGAAAACTTATTCATAAGATAAATTAGAAAACACCTTGGTTGTTTTAATTTTAAAAGAAAATTTTAATTTTAAAAGGTTTCTTCTTGTGAGCATCACAATCGTATCAGTAATTTTCCTACCTGTATCACTTCTGAATTAAAGAGCTCCAACTGAAAATAGTAAGATGTCATATTAAGGAAGATTATATTCGTACCTCCAAATACAGAAATTCTTCTGAGTACTAGTAGGTATTCTGGAAAAATAGATTTACATTTAAATCAAAAGAACATCAGCCTTGGGACAGAGGAGACTGATGATGTTTCAAAGCTGCATTTCAATGTACCTTTGAGATAAAAGAATACTTTGACAACTTTCAGTATCCTGAGTTGCATAACCTAATCTGAAACACTATGTAAAATTTAAAAATGTGCTTTGTCATTATAATACCCACTAGAGGCCCGGTACACGAAATTCATGCATGGGGGGTAGGGGGGCAGGAGATGTCCCTTAGTCCAGCCTACACCCTCTCCAGTATGGGACCCGTCGAGGGATCTCTGACTGCCTGTTTATGCAGTTGGACATCCTTTTCACAATCCAGGACTGCTGGCTCCAAACTTCTCACCTGCCTGCCTCCCTGATTGCCCCTAACGGCTTCTGCCTGACAGCCTGATCACCCACTAACCACTACCCTGCCAGCCTAATTGATGTCTAACTGCTCCCCTGCCAGCCTGTTTGCCCACAACTTCCCTCCTCTGCTGGCCTGGTTACCCCTAACTGCCCTCCCTTGCACGCCTGGTCCCTCCCAACTGCCCTCCTCTGCTGGCCTGATCACACCTAACTGCCCTCTCCTGCAGGCATAATCACCCACAACTGCCCTCCCTTGCAGGGCCTGGAACCTCCAAAAGCCCTCCCCTGCTTGCGAACTTGTGGTGGCCATCTGGTGTCCACAAGGGGGCAGGATCTTTGACCACATGCAAGCAGCCCTGTTGTGTGTTGGAGTGATGGTCAATCTGTGTATTACTCTTTTATAAGATAGGATAGAGGCCTGGTGCATGAGTAGGGGCTATCTGGTTTTCCCTGAAGAGTGTCCCAGATCAGGGTGAGGGTGCCCTTGGGGTGAGGGGCAGCGCCTGGTCGAAGGGCCTGTGGAGGTTTGCAGGCTGGCCATGCCCCCCAGTGACCAAAGCAGAGGCCCTGGTATCTGGGATTAATCGATTTCTACAATTGAAACTTTGTAGCCTGGAGCAGAGCCAAGCCTTCTGCTTGCTTCAGGGCGGCAGCCATTTCCGTTTGAAACATTGTAGCCTAGAGTGGAGGCCTAGGCCAGCAACTGAAGACTGAAAACTTGGCTTCTTCTGTTGCCAGGGAAACCGAAGCCTCTGTTCTCTCCAGCTCAGTGGCTGCCGCCATTTCTGTATCTTTTATAATTGAAACTTTGTAACATTGAGTGGAGGCCTAGGCAGGGAAGGGCAGGTGGAAAGCTTGGCTGCCTCTTTTGCCAGGGAAACCCAAGCCTTCCTCCTGCTCTCAGTGGCGGCAGCCATCTTGCTTGGGGTTTATTTGCATAATTTGCTCCTGATTGGCTGGTGGGTGTGGCTGTGGGCATGGCTTGTGGGTGTGGTGAAGGTATGGTAAGATTTTCATATTACTCTTTTATTACATAGGATGTCTCTAAACTGGTTACTTTTTTTTAAAGCATTTTAAAGCAGGTGTAGTAATTGTACATTTATTCAAAGAAATAAAACGTTTGTGGTTGGGAGAGACAGTTAAGATTATCAAGACTAGTCATTTTATCTGAAAGAAAAGATGTAATTGCAGAAAATTTATCATTGGCAGTGGGTGGCTGAATTCTGAAAGAGGAACGTTGGATGTAGGGATTAGCTCTAAGATTACTTATGTGATTTTAGCAAACTTGCTTTCACTACCCATCTGGACCTTTATTCCCTCCTCTATAAAAAAATGTTAAACTCCTTTAAGATATTATCATCTATGTGATTTATTATTATTTGCCAAATGTTTTTTTCTTTCTTTTTTTAAATCTTTATTGTTCAGTTTATTAATTACATTGTTCCCTTTTCCCCCCATAGCTCCCCTCCACCTAGTACCCATCCCACCCTCCGCCCTCAACCCCCTCCACTCTCCTCTCCCATAGTTGCATGATTTTTGTCCAGTCTCTTTCTGCACTTCCCACACCCCTTTTCTCCCCAAGAATTGTCAGTCCATTCCCTCACTATGTCTGTGATTCTGTTACATTCACCAGTTTATTTTGTTCATCAGTTTATTAATTCACTTGAGTTTTAGATTCATTTGGTGATAGATGTGTATTTGTTGTTCATAATTTACACTTTTATCTTTTTCTTTTTCCTCTTCTTAAAGAATATCTTTCAGCATTTCATATAATATTGGTTTGGTGGGGATGAACTCCCTTAGCTTTTTCTTATCTGCGAAGCACTTTATCTGACCTTCAATTATGAATGATAGCTTTGCTGGATAGAGTAATCTTGGTTGTAGATTCTTGCTATTCATCACTTTGAATATTTCTTGCCACTCCCATCTGGCCTGCATCATTTCTGTTGAGAAATCCCCTGACAATTGTATGGGTGCTCCCTTATAGGTAACTAACTGTTTTTCTCTTGCTGCTTTTAATATTCTCTCTTTGTCTTTTGCTCTTGGCATTTTAATTATGATGTGCCTTGGTGTGGTCCTCTTAGGGTTCCTATATATTGGGGTTCAGTGTGCTTCTTGGACTCCTAAGTCAATTTCATTCACCAGGTGTGGTAAGTTTTCAGTCACTATTTCTTCAAATATGTTTCCATTGTCTTGGTCTCTTTCTTTTTCTGGCACCCCTATAATTCGGATGTTGGTATGCTTGAGGTTGTCCCAGAGGCCCCTTACACTATCTTCAATTTTTTGGATTCTTTTGGTTTCTTGCTTTTTCAGCTGAGTGGATTTTACCTCTTTGTATTTCAAATCTTTAACTTGGTTCTTGGGGTACTTTTAGGTCTTTGTATAATAGTTTTTATTTCAGTCAGTGTATGCTTAATTTCTGGTTGGTCCTTTTTCATGTCCTTGAGAGTCTCATTCATACCCTTTAAGTCTCGTTCATTTCCTTGTAGGACTCATTCATTTCCATGTTGGTCTTGTTCATTTCCTTGCAGGTCTCGTTCATATCCTTGAGGGTCTCGTTCATTTCCTTGTAGGTCTTGCTTATTTCCTTATAGGTCTCAACCTTTTCTAGGAGCCTCTTAAGAAGCCCTATGGCCGTGGTTTTGAATTCCATGTCCAGTCATTTTTTTCCCCTCCATTTCTTTCACCTCTGATTTCTTTCCATGTCTCTGGATGGTGGCTGCTTCCCTGAGTTGGTTAATTAGCTATGTGTGGTAGACATCCTACAAGGGACAGTGTCTCAGCCTCCCCAGTTACCTGAGGTGGATATGGGTTGCACAGTCTTGCTGAAGTTAAGCTCAGGTTAATCATTGTTAGCACTTGGAGGGGTTGACCTCCAGGTCAATTGTCTGTGAAGTTCAGCTGTGCTCAGGTTGGATGAGCGGAGTCTCTGAGCCAAGCAGACAGCATTAGCTCCGCCCTATGTGGCCCCAGGGACTCTGTGCCAGGGGCAATGGCCTCCAGCACCTCTGAGAGAGAGCCGTTGAGAATTCAGACTCTCCCCAAATGAGTCTGCACACCCAACGTCTCACCCAGGGTCATAAAACAATGCAGTCTGATGGTTTCCCGAATGAAAGAGCAAGTCACGAATGCTCTCTGTGTGGTCAGGCTGCTGCACTGTTCCCAAGTTCATGCGCACTCCGCACAAGCTCGCCTTCTCCACAAGCCTGCAGACCCCTGCAGCACCTGAACTTCGGTGTGTCCTCCCACTGTCCAGTTTTTACCCCGTATGATAGTGGGTTCCCTGGACTTCCCCCAGAGCTGGAGAATCAGTCCAGTGGGACGTCTTTGTCTCCACTGTTTGAGAAAACTGGCCGGTTTTCAGCCTCCCGCCTTATCCGCTGGCGCGAACACTCCTCCAAACCTCTCTCCGCGCTTATCTTCAACGCTGTCCACCGCTGCTCCTCTGAGTCACAGTGTCTTATCTTCACTTTAGTTGTGGAATTTTCACTCAGCCAGCTTTCTGGTGATTCTGGATGGTGTTTGTTCTTTCGGTAAGTTGTATTTTTAAAATTTCTGTGTATGGCGGCAAGATAGGTGTTTTACCTATGCCGCCATCTTGGTTCTCTCCCCTATTTTTTGCCAAATGTTAAGCAGTTAGTTAGCAAACTCTATTGTGCTAACACACTTAATTAGCAAGAATACACAATCACACTATTATTGTTACTTTACTCTTATTATTATTCATTTAAGCAAACTAGAATCAGAGATTAATTATTTAAATGGCCCCTAGGAAATGTTTTTAGGTTCAGCCGCAATCTTAGACAACTCTAATTTTTCATTTCCTGCTCTGGATAGTGAGAACTCATGTGCATTCTGATGACCACAAATTCCTAAATGATTGCCATTATTCAGTAAAAATGCAACTCTAGGTACTAGGTTTCACTAACATAAGCTGAAAATTTGCCTTGACCATTTAAAAATAATGTTCAATAAGGGTTAAAAATTCTTCCTGTATAACTTTTGATTGGACAAATTTTCCAAAATATTCTATTTCCAAAGCATACCAGTAATCAAGGTTTCACTGTGCATGTTTAAACTGGCTAGTAGATTAATTAATTGGAGCAAGTGAACTTTTTGGTCTGATTAGATATCTGAAGTGATATGATTGCCTGGATTTTATTGTTATTTGTAATAAAGAGTAAATTGCAGGAACAATTACATTTTTATGTTTGGCTAAGGCACAAATACTTTACATATAGCTAGTGGCCTGGTGCATGAAATTCATGTAAATTAAAAGGGAATTAATTGGAGAAGATATTTTAATATTGATATTTGCCATTTCTCTATAATAGAAGTATCAGAGATGAAGGAATATTAGTAAAATGTGTATGAAAATCTCCCTCTTTTCACAATTTGGGGCATGCTGTGGTGCCCAGAGTCAAGTCCCCATGCACCACCCACATGTTTTTCTAAAACACAAGAGACCCAGACCAGGCTGGCCCCACCACCATTGGGTCAGACCCAGATCCAGCTGGCCCTACCACCATCAAGCTCTTCTAGGTGGGGGGACACAGCCTCATGTCCCCCATCAAGCCCTACTATGTGTGGGGTGCAGCTTCAGGTCCCCTAGCCTGGTGCTGGGGTTGGGGTGCAGCCAGAAGTCCCCATCAAGCCCCACTGGGCACAGGGAACTGTTTGAGGTCTCCTGGCCTGGTGCTGAAGCCGAGGGCCTGGCATGAGGTCTCCTGGCCTAGTGCTGGGATGGGGAGTGTGTCCCGAGTTCCCCCGTGAAGCCCTTCCAGGCAGGGACCATGGCCTGAGGTCCCCATCAAGCTCCATGTGGTAGGAGGCATGTTCTGAGGTCTCCCAGTCTGGCACCAGGTTGGGGGACATGGCCTGAGGTCTCTAGGCCTGGTGCTGGAGTGAGGGGCATGGCCTGATGTCCCTTATCAAGCCCCACTGGGCAAGGGCTGCAGTTTGAGATCCCCATAAAACCCTGTAGTGTCGGGGGCATGGCTGAAGTCCCCTGTCAAGCTCTGAGGGGCAGGGGGCAGAGTCTGAGGTCTCCTGACCAAGTGCCAGAGTGGGGGGTGCAGCCTGAGGTCTCCAGGCATGGTGATGGGGCAGTGGGCACGGAATGAAGTCCCCAGTCAAGCCCCACAGGGTGGGGGGCATGGCCTGAGGTCCCTCAACCCAGCCAGGTGCTGTCCAGCCTCAGGTTCCTGCTATTTGGTTGTAACTTTATGGCATCCCGGCTAATTTGCATGTTCCTCTATTATATATAGATGAGCTTAGCCAGGCTTCAGCAGAGGTAGTTGAAATTGCTGGTAGCAATTGCTAGTAAATTCTTTTTTCTGGCCTTATTTCTCCTTCCAGGTCATAATCTAACTATCTCTGCCCCCATCTATCAGTTTTCCGTCACAGAAAAAGGTAGTATCTCTCTATTGTGAAGAGAGAACTGGGACTTTGATAATCATATCTCTAACACACAATACAGTGACTGGGACATAGTAGATGCTTTATAAATTACTAATAACCTAAATAATTGAAGCAGGGATTACTTTTGACTAATAATTTGCTATTTTAGGGTCACCTTTGTAGTCATCTTAAATCCCTCAAATTTCAACTAACACGAGACAGCATGTTTCTGAATGTATTTGAAAGGTACTTCTCACTTTCTTTTTCCTTGCTCTCAATAAGAGAACATTGGCCAAATCATTGCTAACAAATGTCTTTAATAAACGCACATAGTAGAGATTCAACTAAATTTATTGAGTGAATGTATTAGATACAAATTCAGTTTACCCGGCATTAGTGGAGTCATTTTGCAGATTTTTCTCCAGAAAAATATACAAAATCAAATGCATAACTTAGAATTAACTCAATTTAGATGATAACATTGACAAAGTGGGGAAGGAGTGCCCGCAAAAGGGAAAGGTTGACATACTGAACAAATAATTTTCTTTTAATGTGAACATAACTCACCACCAAGTGTGGGAGATTCCTATCAGTTTCCGTGATGAAAGCCAAATATTCTAATGAGGGTAATCATACAGGCTGTTTTCTGCTTAATTATTTTGAAACTTAAAATGCAAGAGTAGGATTAAATCCGTTTTATCTCCAAGTGGAATCCTGACAACCAAGAGCAAACGTGGTTGTAAATTATTGGTAGGTGATAATCAATAGTTGCCTGCTTTACAGATATGCAAATGTGCATATTATGGCTATGATTCATGCCAGTCTATTGATTGACCAAAAAGTGAGGTGCTAAAAGTGTTCTTCATGTAGAAAAAGCTTGGTTTCTTCTTCTTCAATAGTAAAAGGGAATAATTTGGTTTAATATTAGCTACAATGTTGATGGTTTACCTCCATCAGCAGCATACAAGGTAGGCTCTATTGCCACAAATAAAAATGCATAGTTGCTCTTTAAGGATTTCATGTTTTTATCTTTGATCTTTGTGTTAAAATATTAATGAGCTGGCTTTGTTTATCTTCATTATACAGTGTGTGGCAAAATTATGTAAAAGTTTATTCTTATATTATTATTTATTAACTAGAGGCCTAGTACACGAAATCATGCATGAGTAGGGTCCCTAGACCTAGCCTGCATTCAGGGCCATGTCTGACACCCCACAATACTCTGTGACACCCTGTGATGCCAGCCACCCCATGCCATCCCGCGATGCTTGCCACCCCATGAAGCTCCGTGATGCTTGCCTCCATTGCCCAACAAGGCTTTGCAAAGCTCCCTGCTCTGCAAAGCTCTTTGCCCGTGATGCTCCACAATGCTCCCTGCTGCCTCTCCATAATGCTCCCCAACAATCTGTGACACTCACCTTCATCACTCTGTGAGGCCCTGAAATGCTCCCCATTGCAGGCCCATGATTGTCCCCAAAGATCTGTGACACTCTCCTCTACCACCCCTGAGGCTCCATGAAACTCCCCACCCTGTGACTCTCCATGATGCTCCATGACGCTCTCTGCAGATGCCCTGCACACTCTGTGATGCTAATCATCCTGCAAAACTCCTTTATGTTCCCTGCTTCAGAACACTCCACAATGATCATCACCACTTGCTGCCCACCGCCCACCACTGCTCAACATTCCCCAGTTCTGCCCCACTGCCAACCCTTCCATGGTTCGCCATGGTTCCCCGTTCCACATGCTGCAATTGGAGCTTGCAAGGCAGGGAGGGAGGGACCGAGAGGTGGTCAATACACTTCATGGCAACTGGTCAAGCAGTCGTTCTGGGTCCTGGCCTTTTATTATATAAAATTATTGTATTATTTTCAATATGATCAACTGTAAACCTATTTTTGACACACCCTGTATAGTTACCAATCCCATTGCACACTAAATGCTGAGAGACCTTCAATTAATTTCATGGAAAGTATTGAACAATGTTCTTCTTCAACAAAAGTTTGGAGCCACCTGGTCTGAATAGCTACTACATAGATGTAAATTTTCACCATCAGTCAGTCACCTGTAAGCTAGTTTCCTTGGGTTAAAGGGGAAGCAAACCTCTTGAGTTTATGAAACCTACAGACCATATATACTGAAACTGTGAGTAAAGAAATAATTTTGGAATTATTTATTTTTTTTTATTGTTTGAAGTATTATAAATAGTAGTACATATGTCTCTTTTTTCCACATTGACCTCCCCCTGGCCTCCCATATCCCCCAGTACATGCCCTCACCTGCCACGCCCCCCCAGTGTCTTGTATTCATTGGTTGCAGCATACAAGTCCTTTGGTTGATCTCTTACAGCCCCCCCCCCCCGGGGGGCAATCTCCCCTGCCTTCATGCTATAGTATGACAGTCTGTTCAGTGCTTCTTTGCCTCTGTTTCTATTTTCCCCATTTCTTTTATTTAAAAAATCTTGCCTCTGAAGACTAGAAATAAACATATAAAAACAAAAAAAATAATGTTTGAGTCCCAATTTCAATGTCCAACAGTTCCTTATGTATACATGTCAGCAATGATATCTGGATGGTGGACAAATGTTGGCAATGCAGGTCCTACCTTCTCTGGTTTGGTCCTGGGCAACCTGCAGCAATACACAGCTGCTGACTGCTAGCATGACAAGGCATCCTCGGCATCTTCCATCTCTGGACTGTTTCTCCTTTTGTCTTCCTAGTTGGAGCATATCTGTCAATTCCTCTCTGTTATAGGAATCAACATTGTCTCAGAGTTGTTTTCTGAAAATATACAAATATATTCTCAACCAAAAGGTCATAAAGAAATCTTTTCTTTAAATTTGACCTGGGATCCTTTTTATTTTTGCCCAAAATATTTTTCTTTGTCTTATTTTGATGCCATGTGTGTTTTTCATGGGTGTCTTGCTATAAGCATTACAAATTAAAATTAATTTTGTAAAGTAAAAATTTTATAGTTATAATTTACTTACAGGATATTTTTCCTAACATGATATTACCCTACTATTCCCCCTATTTTTGATTAATGGAGGCTTTTGTAATTTTTTAAAATATAATTTATTGATATTTTTTATAGAGAGGAAGGGAGAGGGATAGAAAGTCAGAAACATCGATGAGAAAGAAACATTGATCAGCTGCCTCTTGCACACCCCCTACTGGGGATATGCCTGCAACCAAGGTACATGCCGTTGACTGGAATTGATCCCAGGACCCTTCAGTCCCCAGGCCGATCGATGCTCTATCCACCAAGCCAAATGGGTTTTGGCAAAAAAAAATTTTTTTAAATATATTTTTATTGATTTCAGAGAGGAAGGGAGAGATAAAAATATTAGTGATGAGAGCGAATCATCAATGGGCTGCATCCTGCACTACACCTACTGGGGATTGAGCCCGAAACCCAACCATGTGCCCTGATGAAGAATCGAACCGTGACCTCCTGATTCATAGATTGACATTCAACAAACTGAGCCACACTGGCTGGGCTTATAAATTTTATAATGCAATCTTGATAACTTTAAATTTTAATTTTTTGCACAAAAATATGACTACTTTAGGTTCATTGCATGTTTAACCAATTTTACCATGAACTACAAATAGACATTTTAGTTAATATTTTAGGAACAATTTTGTCCAGTACAATTAAATTTTCTTCAATATTCACTTATTTCAATTTGCCAATTTAAATTAATCTGAAAACTTAATTACTATTTTACTGTCAAATTTAATATTCTACCAACAATCTTAGTTTACCCGGCAAATATTAGTGGAAAGGATTATTTGCATTCTTGAATAGGCCGTGAGCATTCCTGGTGCTAGGCTAGATTTAGATATAGGGCAGCTGCTGTTGGCCAAGTCTCTGTCTGTTACCTGGATCCCAATCTGAGTTGGGCCAAGTCTCTGTCTATTACCTAGGTCCCAATCTGAGCTGGGCGCGGGAAGTGAAGAAGCCATGGGGGCAGGAGACCTCCCTCAGAAGGGGTGAGGGTTCAGGCTCCTTCAAGGTTAGGGGGGAAGAGTCTGTGCTCCACCTCTGTTGACCCCCAAGTTCTCTCATTATGGCCTCTCTGCAACTGTGCCTGTCTTAGGTTGTTCCTTCCCTGAGGAATCTTACCCATCTCTGGCTAACCAGTCATCCTCCGGGGCCAAACAGGGTGATGTGAGGTTCAGTTATGTCTCCTTGGTAGCCTATGCCCCGTGGCCTCCATGCCCAGTACCTTCCTTGGGATCCCTTCACCTGCTGGCAGGGCCCCAGCACTGATCACATATCTCGGGGAACTCAGGTTTCTTCTCCAGGAAGTGCCCAGATCACACCATTGGGCAAGAGACAGATCCATGGTGCCAGCCCCCGAGAGGCTTCAACCTCAGCATGAGTAGAAAGCTCAGGCAACATCTGAGGGTAATTGGATTGTCAGAAGAGGGTCCCTCTTGGCAAAAAGGGCAAGAGGGACCAATATAGAATGCTCAAGTGCCTTCCTAGTGCCTTAATTCCTTCTGAAAGGGATTAAATACTTTCATGTCCTTTTTTAAATTGCTGCCAAAATGATTAAATCCTTTCATGTCCTTTTTTATATTCAAAGAATTAGTTTGTAAGTTTGTTTGGGATAATTGTACAATATGCTGTTGTAAAATATCAAAAATTATAATGATAATGTGGAATAATATCATGTAAGGATATTCTTTGCTCTAGGCCGTGGCAATTCAACTTCAAACTGGCTGTCAATTTCTTTTTGTCAAGAAGGCAGAAATACAAATTAATTAGTTTAGTTCAAGAGGCCAAATATATTGACTTTCAATTACAATCCTTACAACTTTTGAAGGAAACTTCTCATTTTTTTCCTTCAAACATAATTTTCAGGCTACAGAGAGTTTCATTTAAAAATCTTTGTCACATGAAACAATTTCTCTTAAGGTTATGGTGACCTCTAGTATGGATTAGATTTAATATTTTTATTTTATTTTTTCCTTATATTTTTTTAATTTTTATTTTTTACATATTTGTCCTTATTCCTCCATAACCCCACCCCACACTTATGCCCCCCCCCCATTGCCTGTGTCCATTGATTAGGCTCATATGCATGCACACAAGTCCTTTTGCTGATCTCTCCACCTTTCCCTCACCCTTCCCTACCTTCTCTGGGTATGACACTGTAATCAACGTTTCTCAGTATCTGGATCTGTTCTTGTTCATCAGTCTATGTGGTTCATTATATTCCACAAATGAGGAAGATCATGTGATATTTATCTTTCTCTGCCTGGCTTATTTCACTTAGCATAATGCTCTCCATCTCCATCTACACAATGGAATACTATGCTGCAGTAAAAAAAAAGGAGTTCCTACCATTTGCAACAACATGAACGGAGATGGAAAGCATTATGCTAAGTGAAATTTTTAAATTACTTAGAGGATCGCATGTTTTATGCTATACAGTTTTCTGTAAACAAAGTTAGGAAGATTAAACTGGCAGTTCAATATAGTAATTGCATTTGATTGAAAAATGAATTCAACCAAAAATTGATGGGTAATGAGATGTCTGCCTTCTGAAAAATGTCAAGTCCAATTTAAATTCTTAGAACAGTCAACTAGAAAAACAAGAGTTTGAAGGTTCAAATGACACATACATGGAAACAATACAGTTTGGTTTCTATTTTGACATTTAATAGAATTTCTCTAATAGAATTTGATTTAAAAAAAAAAACTGCTACAAAAATGTCTCCTGTGAGGTTTAACAGCTGATACCATACTTACATGATTATTCTAATAAAAGAGTAATATTCAAATTGACCATACCTCAGCTACACCCACAGGCCACACCCACCAGCTAATCAAGAGCAAATATGCAAATAAACCTCTAAAAAGATGGCTGCGGTCACTGAGAGCAGGAGGTCCACTTGGGTTTCCCTGGTGATGGAGAAAGCCATGCTTTCTGCCTGCCCTTGCTGGCCTAGGCTTCCACTCAATGCTACAAAGTTTCAATGAAGAAGATACATAGATCCCAATAGAAATGGCAGCAGCCTTAGTGCTGGGGAGAGCAGAGGCTAGGGTTGCCCCTGGCAATGGAAGAAGCCAAGCTTCTGCAGCTCTGGCAAGCCCAAGCCTCAGCTTAAGGCTACAAAGTTTCAATCATAGAAGGTAAATAAATTCCAACATAAATGGCTGCCACCACTGAGTGAGCAGAAGGCTCAGTTCCACTCCAGGCTACAAATTTTCAATCCTAGGCCCTCCCAGGAAGTCCCACCTGTCTCCAGAGCCTGTCCCAGAAGTGCTGCTGTTGTAGCAGGCATGATGGCTTCAAGGTTACTTTGCAGAACTGGAGCACTGGTCTCGCAGGCCCTGGAGGCCTGCGGTCCCAGTGTGGTGGCCACGGTGCACTCCATGGCATCTGGAGGTGGTATTCCTACTGATTATCAACAAGCAACTGGGCTGGAGCAGGAGGTCATGTTGGCTGCATGGAAGGGATTAGCATACAATATGCTAGCCCCAAAGGTGGCTTCAGGGACCAAGGAAGACCCTAATTTAGTCCCTTCCATTACCAACAAGCAAATAGTGAGCTGTGTTTATGAAGAGGACAACAGTGCTGTCATCTGGTTCTGGGTGCACAAAGGGCAAACCCAGTGATGATCTAGCTGTGGAACCCATTATAAGCTGGTGCCCCACCAGTTGTCCCTCTGAACCCCTGCACTAACTCAAAATGTGCTGTAAAGTTTCTTGTTTCAATAAAAACTAACCATTTCTTTGGCTCCTCCCACAAAAAATAGTTTCAATTCTAGAAGGTAAATAAATCCCACATACCAGGTCCTCCACTTGGGTCCTTGGGGGGGCGTGGCCAGCCTGCGAACCACCACAGCCCAGGCTGCCCCATGCCGCAAGTGAATCCCCACCCTGATCTGGGACACCCTTCAGGGAAAACTAGCTGGCCCTCACCTATGTAACAGGTCTTTATCCTATCTAATAAAAGAGTAATATGCAGACCATCACTCCAACACACAAGCTGGCTGCCCACATCTGATCAAAGATCCTGTCCCCATGTGGACACAAGATGGCCACTACAAGATGGTCAGCAGAAGGGGGCAGTTGGGAGGGTCCAGGCCTTCAAGGGAGGATAGTTGGGGATGATCAAGCCTGCAGGGGAGGGAAGTTCGGGGTGACCGGGGATGCAGGGAAGTGTAGTTGGGGGGAGACCCAGGCCTGCAGGGGAGAGCAGTTTTGGGGAACCAGGCCTGCAGTTTAGGGCCGTTAGGGGTGACCAGGCCTGTAGGGGAGGGCTGTTGTGGAGGACCAGGCCTATATGGGACGGCAGTTGTGGGGGAGGACCAGGCCTGCAAGGGAGGGCAGTTGGGCATGATCAAGCCTGCAGAAGAGGGCAGTTAGGGGAGACCAGGTCAGCAGAGGAGCATATTTGGGGGCAAACAGACTGGCAAGGGAGCAGTTAGTCATCAATTAGGCTGGCAGGGGAGTGGTTAGGGGGTGATCAGGCTAGCAGGCAGAAGCATTTAGGGGTAATCAGGAAGGCAGGCAGGTGTACAGTTGGGAGCCAGCAGTCCTGGATTATGAGAGGGATCCCATATTGGAGAGGGTGCAGGCTTGCCTGAGGGACACCCAAGCCCCCGTGCATTAATTTCATGCCCCAGGCCTCTAGTTTTTATTATATGTATCAGACTCACATAAATATTTCTTACTAGTAGCCCACTGTGTCATATTATGCACCAATTCTGCAGGATCCAGCAGGAACCTTAGTGTGCCACCAGGAGCCCTGCTGCTTACATGGGAGCCATACTGCTTCTGTGGGAGCTGTGCATCTTCTGAGTATGGGTGTTGAGAGGAAGTCTCACTACTTCTGTGGGACGTGGTCCTGCTGTCCCATCTCTAGGCCTGCACTGAGCCATGCAGGCTTCAGGACAGCTCCCCTGTCTCCCAGAAGCCCTCTGTGACCAATAAGCGTCTTGCCCTGGCCACTCCACACCAGCTTCTCAGATGCCCTCCATCACTGCAACAACAAAGCAAGCATTACACCAGGCTGCTCATGCTGCCTGCTGTCAGCAGCAGCCCTGCCAGGACTGGGGGAGTCCAGCGAGGTTGAGTGGACTGGGTGCCACCATCTTGTGGCTATGGGTGCCACCATATTTGTGATGGAGTGATGGTTAATTTGCATATTACCCTTTTATTAGATAAGATTGCCATCTTGCTTTAAAAAGCATTAGTTTATCGCTCTTTTTAGGCATTCCTTTTGGTTACATGCTAGAATAAGAATTGTGCTAATGTGTAGGAGTCAGGAAGTCAGGACTAAAGTGATTTTGAGGGTAATCAAAGACATGGAATATGATCTCAAGAGAGTAACTTACTGTCAGTCTTATAGACAAGCTAGAACTGATGAGTATGAGCGACATTGCAAAAAAGTATAAAAGACTCTCAGTGTTCAAATACATCAGAAATCTTCTTTTTACAAAAAAAATGCTGACTATGGAGTTGTGTTGCCATTGTTTTTTTAAATAACTTTTTACTGCACTTTTTTTTAAAATATTTTTTATTGATTTTTTACATAGAGGAAGGGAGAGGGATAGAAAGTCAGAAACATCAATAAGATAGAAACATACATCGATCAGCTGCCTCTTGCACAGTCTACTGGGGATGTGCCCACAGCCAAGGTACATGCCCTTGACCGGAATCGAACCCAGGACCCCTCAGTCTGCAGGCTGACGCTCTATCCACTGAGCCAAACCAGTTTCAGCTACTGCACTGTTTTTTTTTTTAATTTTTGTTTTAAAAGTTGCAGGGATTAAGACCTACTGCATATAAGCTATTATCTTAGGCAGAAATTGTATTAAATTTTGTAACTGATAGGGTACCTGGTTGTTGGAAGGTGATTATTTTTAAGTTTATGCATTTATGTCTCCTCCTATTTCCATTCATTGCTTCCCAAATCTTTGAGGAAGTTCCCTAAGATAATTTTTAGATTAGTATTGGTTTTAAGCAGAGGGTGAAAAGGAGGTTGGAATTAGCTGAACACTGCAAGTTATGGGTGGTAGAAGAGGCAAGGAATATAGTTTAAGGGAAGTGTTAAGACTTTAAATGTGAGGCAGGCTGAAATGCTTTGGCATAGGGCCTTAAATGTTGTTACTGTTTTAAAACACTGATGCCAAAATTTCCCTTTCTTTATGGACTCTCAGAATTTGATCTCTTCTTTGATTCTTCCTAATATGTCAGTGAGACAGTTTTCTGGGAAACTGTGTTCATCAGTTTCCCTAGCAATCTTGCCTGCTTACCACATCCAACTCTTATTGCCTATTAAATTTTGACCACTTCATAGTGAATATTATACTTGAGTTTTTGAGTAACTACTATTACCAACTATGATACTGGTTAAACTCAAATGTGTCCTAGAAACAGCTGCTGACATTTTAACTGACAAATATAATAATTGTAAAGGACAGAACAAGTGAATTTTGTCAGCTATATAAATGCCATAAATGTCTAAACTAACCATACACATGGATACTCACACACACACACACACACACACACACACACACACACACACACACACACACTAGAGGTCCGATACACAAAGATTCGTGCAAGAATGGGCCTTCCTTCCCCTGGCTGCTGGCACTGCCTCCGCTCTGGCCAAAGATGCCTTTCTGCCTTTCCACACTGCCCAGAGCAACTGGGGCTGTGCAGAATGCCTGCATTGTTGACATGGTGATGACACAAGCATTCTGCCGCTGGCTGATTGGTGCCTTTGTATGCAAACCAACCCACCATCTTTGTTGGGTTAATTTGCATACTCCTGATTGGCTGGTGGGTATCACGAAGGTACAGTCAATTTGTATCTTTCTCTTTTATTAGCGTAGATATTAGAGGCCCAGTGCATGAAAATGCATGCACTGAAGGGGAAGTCCTCAGCCCGGCCTGCCCCTCTCACAGTCTGGGAGCCCTCAGGGATGGTAGGTGACCTGGTGATCAGGGGAAGGCAAAGTCCCATCACACCTCTGCTGCTGTCACTGCCAGCAGCACAAGCCTCAACTGGCCATAGTTATCGGAGCCTCAGGTGGCCTTGGGTAGCTGGGCAGCCGACATCTGAGACTTGCCTGTGCCTTGGGCGTTGGCTCTGCGACCAACCATCCAGGGCTTGCCTGTGCCTTGGGCTGGCCTTGGCCTGCTGGGGAGCTGTGGGGACTGGTGGACTCCAGAAGCAGGCCCGGAGCAGCCAGCCCTGCCTGGGGGCAGGCCCGGCCTTGCTGCATGCCTGCCACCCTGGCAGGGCTAAGGGGACTCAGTGCTGCTATCTTGTGGCTGTAGGCACAACGATTTACACACACACACACACACACACACACACACACACACACTCACACATATCACACATATATGTATGTAAGTATTTGATTGGTGTCTCAGTATTGGGAAACTCAATAAGGACCTATATGAATTTAATAAATAACAATGTGGCTTATTAGAGGAGCCTGGAAACTTTTAAGTCTGTATACTCAAATGATCAGTGTTTTCATGGGGCAGCTTTTTATTTACTATCATGTTTCTTCTACCCTGCAAAAGGTAGTCTTCCACCATCTGGCCTAGCAACCTTTCCAACTTGGTTTTTCTACATGGCACCCCTTCTATTTCAGAGATTCCACCTACTTCTTCATAGCCTGCACTTCCCCCTGTGTTTCTCTGTCTGGGTTCTGTCTGCTTTGCAATGACTCCATTCCCCTAGAGCAGTGCTGTCAGCAGCTCTAATGAGGGATCTATAAGTGGCTATGTGTTGTTTACCATTCCCCCTAGCATACATTTTTAATTGGATTTTATTAAATCCTAGAGGCCCGGTGCACAAAATTTGTGCATGGGAAGGGGGTTGTCTCAGCTTGGTCTATACTCTTTCCAATCTGAGAGCTCTGGTTCCTAACCTGCCTGCCAACCTTATCCCCCTACCTGCTCTCCCCTGCCTGCCTGATTGACTCTAACCTCCTCTGCCTTGGCCTTCCCAACATGGTTATGTTGGGAAGGACATCTGGAAGGACATCTGGAAGGTTGTCCAGAATATGTTCAGTCTAATTAGCATATTACCCTTTTATTAGTATAGATGCCACCTTGTCTTAAAAATGCAGGTTGTTCCCAGGTTTTCCTATCGTGGAAGGGGAGCCCATAGTAGCATCCTGGGTTCTGAGCAAGGCTTAAGTGCTTGTGCTTTATCTCAGCAGATGTGATTCCTAGAAGAAGACTCTTGGATGTACCTTGAACATTTCTATCAAATTTGCCAAGTAACCCTCCAAAAATGTTGAACCACTTTAAATTCCCACCAGTAACCATGCATGTGCCCTCCATCCCCCTTTGATGCAAATATCATTGATTTCTCCCTACAAGCTTCCCTCCCATCAGCCGGGACTGCTTGGTACTTGAGCCAACCTCACTGTTCAGCTGGGGACTTGATTTCCCATGATAGAATTATGGAGGCAGGAAAATAGCTTTCCTCTACCTTTCTGAGTTCTTAGTGGAGGACCTTGTAATGAAAGACAGATCACCAAGAGAAAAATAAAAGTTCATTCACATGTGTACCTTGTGTACATGTGGGAGATCCCAAGGAAAAATGAGTAACTCCCCAAGGTGGCTTAGAATGCAGATTTAAATATCTTCTTCCTAGGGAAAGGAGACAGGATATATAGGCCTCTTAGAGGAGAGTAAATTATATTTAGGAAAGATGAATGGGGTGGGGGGAAATAGTTTGTAACAAAGTTTGGGTGTGATGTCAACTTCTACTCTCCTGTCCTGTGACAGGAGTCAGTCTTCTCTGCCTGATGACACTTCTCCCATGAAGGGGACCTATGACTTTTAAGCTCCTTTAGGGGTGTCTGATTTTAGGGAGATCAGGAGACTTCAGTGAAATCCTCTGCATGCATGCATTTGCTGATTTTCAAGCATCTACAGCTCAAGATCATCAATATAAAAACACAGCATATGTTGGGGTGGCATGTTCTCTGACCTTTAGAATAAACCCAACAAAAGCTTGTTTCCTCTCTTAGATGATTTGCCACAGTAGCATTATTCCTTGGAGACAGTATTCTGACCAGACTTTCCTGGGAGTGATTGTAACATTACCCCGTGTTTATAGAAAGATGTTGGCCACAGCACTAAATAATCCAGGGGCAGTTTTCTCATCTTGTGGAAAGGGAGATAAAGTTATGTTAGTTTATCTCCCTTTCCACAGGTTTCTTGTGGGTTTGTGTCTCTGCTGCCCCAACACGCTCCTCAGCAACCCAAGCACCTTCACTTCAGGCCTTGGGGCTGCTGGGTGCTAGGCCTGCAAGTTTTTGTCTTCAATCCACCCCTTCCTATCCCCCAGCCCCAGGTTTGCCATGGCAGTGCTGGCAACGGCTTCCCTGCTGAGTCTGAGGCAGAGATCCGGACCCCACTGCCCCAGGTGTTGCCATGGCCGGGCTTTGGGTGGCAGGGGGCCAGATTCCCTGCTGGGTCTGGGGCTGCAATCTAGACCCCCGCTGCCCAGCGCCACCATGGCTGGGCTTCTGGCAGTGTGGGGGGCCAGTTGCCATCTTGGTTGGGTTAATTTGTATACTCACTCTGATTGGCTTGTGGGCATGGCTTGTGGGTGTAGCGAAGGTATGGCCAGTTTGCATGTTACTCTTTTATTAGATGGGATGCTTTAATGAAAACCAAAATTGCGGCAGGGTAATAAAAGTAGCTCTGGGAATATTACAGTGAACTTTGCTTTAAAGCTAAGGCAGAGGAAGCAATAGTGTTCCAAATGATATCAAAACTCTCACTTCCCAGAATTCTCTTTGAAGTACCATCTGACTTAATGTGATCTCTTTAAATATGAACTTTAATTCAAACATATTCTATATCAGGAGTGGTTCAGGAGGCTGCTTCAAAATTTCTGCCTTGGGGTGGTTTGAAAGGATTGGTTGGTGCTGATGAATTAAAAAGGGGTACTAGATTGGTTAACTCAGGTTTTAACCTTCTATGGAAAGTTAGAAATTTCTTTACAAAGTCACCAGTGTCTAAAACAATGGTCTTAACCAGGGGTGTCTATAAAACTTTAAAACACATACACACATATATAAATACACTAATACATCTGTACAAATATACAGGGACCATTTCTACCCACATTTTCTCACCACTAGAGGCTCATATCTGGAGTAGGGCTTTATCGTCTGCATTATAAAATGCTTTGTAGGACATTCTAATATAAAGCCAATATTGAAAATCCCCTACCCCACATGTTTAAATTTGATTTGGAGTTTGATGCCATGTAGGTGCTTTATTGGGTAACAGATTTATTTAACAAATACAATTTGCAAAGTAGTGTTTCAAGCACTTTAAAATATTAACTCATTTAATATCCTCATATCAGCCCTATGTGATAGGTTACTATTATCACCATCTGCATTTTGCAGATCAAGACAATGAGAGGTAC
Source organism: Antrozous pallidus (assembly GCA_027563665.1). Classification (NCBI taxonomy): domain Eukaryota; kingdom Metazoa; phylum Chordata; class Mammalia; order Chiroptera; family Vespertilionidae; genus Antrozous; species Antrozous pallidus. The sequence continues at coordinate 69,718,649 of CM050509.1, read as the reverse complement.
TTACCTTGTTCAAAATCATGCCAATAATCTTGTACCACAAGTAAAAATGCATAAAAATTTAATCCCATATAATTTTATTATTAAGTTTATTGTATGTTAAACTCCTATAAATATTGTAAAATAACAATCTCTCTATATAAAACCCTAAGATGAAAATAGACCTAATGGTGGAACAACCAAACAACCAGTCACTGTGACATGTGCTGACCACCAGGGGATGCATGCAGAACACAGTGGGTGTTGGCTGCGGTGGGATGATGGAGCAAGAGAACGGGGGTAGGGGAGTGCTAGACCAAGGCAGGGTGCCAGTCACTGTCATCGGGGAAAGCCTTTGATGGTTACTGAAAATTCTTTGCTCCCACACTCCATGGCCCTGCCCATTGCTCACACCTGCTGCTGGCACTGGCCCTGCTTGCACCAGCTGCCCAGTGTCAGTCCTGTTTGCCCCTCAGGACTTCTCCACCTCTCCTTGCTCCTGAGGGCTGATCGGGCCAGCAGCTGCCTCTTGCACCTGCCATTGGTGACAGCCCTGCTCACATCCGCTGCCAGCACTATAGCTGCCGCTCACACTCATTGCCAGCGCCGGCCCTCTCACACTCACTGCAGACATCCAGCGGTGGTCCTGATCGCTCTGCACTGTCAGCAGGTGTGAGTGCGTGCTTCCAGCCCTGATCAACTGTCAGGTCTTCTCCACCTTACCTTGCTCTTGAGGGGCTATTTGGGTAGCAGCCACCACTGGCACCAACTGCTGGTACTGACCCCAATTGCTCCTTGCCATCAGCGAGTGTGAGCGGGACTGGTGCTGTCAGCATATGGGAGTGACATGGCGGGAGCAGGGCTGCTGGAAGACAGGGGACTGGGGGCCAAGGCAGGAGGGGTGGGGCAGGGGCACAGAGGATGGGCTGAGACCCATCGCTGTGCCCACTGCAGCATCGCGGGCCACAGGTCCTTTCAAGTGCACAAATTTGTTCATGAGCTCCTAGTATATGATAAAAACTTATATTAACCAGAATGAAGAACATCTGGTTCTGTTTTATGAATATTAAAAAGCACATGAAATGACTTTACTTTTAAATCTTCTAAAGCAGTGGTTCTCAATCTTAATTTTGCTACTGTTACGAATCATATTATAAATATCAAAACAGAATTTGCATTTTGATTTATTAACAGTAGCAAAATTACAGTTATGAAGTAGCAATGAAAATGATTTTATGGTTGGGGGTCACCACAACATGAGGAACTGTATTAAAGGGTCGAGGATTTAGAAATGTTGAGAACCACTGTTCTAAAGCAAGATGATTAGCTGAAGAACAGGCTCACTAATGAAATGTTATTCCTGGGGAAGGGGAGGGAAAAACAAGATTCCATATATGAGTGTGAGCGTGTGATACTTGTCTTTCTCTGACTGACTTATTTCACTCAGGACATTCTCTCTAAGATATCAGACAAGTTTGCATGGATACCCCCTGCTCTTTGGCCCATTGCCTGGGTGAGAAAGTGCTCACAATAGCTTCTTTTGCTGGGCATGATTTCTGCTTGTCATGATGTGCTTGTTGCCTGATATTTCAACACCTGCTCTAAATTTGGCTTTGGAATCTCTTAGACTGGGCAAGACTAGGCTGAAGGGGCTGCTTTACCCCTTGGAGAATTATATCTCACAAAGGCTCCTTCTTAACTCAGCAGAAAGAAAAAAAAATACCCCTCTGCCCCTGGCCCTTTTTCTAATTAATACTTTATTTGGCAGCAAATGTTTTCTGTGTGCTTGATACTAAGGAAACAGCCAAGCAGAGTGAGGAAACAGCCAAGTGAATATCCTTAGGTTTTCTAGTTTGCTTAAGGAAACCTTCCTTATCCCAAGATCTGAAAGTAATTTTTTCTCAAAGGTTGATTACTTAAAAAAAGGTATTATTTTTTATTTTTTATATATTTTATTCATTTGTTACAAAGAGGAAGGGAGAGGGATAGAAAGTCAGAAACATCAATGAAAGAGAAGCATTTATCAGCTGCCTCTGCACAACCCCTACTGGGGATTGCCTGCAACCAAGGTACATGCTTTGACCGGAATCGAACCTGGGACCTCTCAGTCCACAGGCCAATGCTGTATCCACTGAGCCAAACCGGTTTTGGTGGTATTGTTTTTTCTTAGATTTTAAAGATAATTAATTTATTCCCTGACCAAGCAATCTAAACATATACAGAACAAAAAAATGAACATCCTTCTTAAACTCCTGTCCCATCCTAAATATCTGATTTGCATCTTTCCAGTTCCTTTTCTATTGATTTACCTACACATGGATATATCAACCTAAGTGATTTTTATTTGTATCCAGTGAAACTTTCTGTGACATGGAAAGTCTTCTAAATCTGAGCTACCCAACATGGTAGCTATTAGCTAGCTACTTGTTGGTGTTGAATACTTGAAATGTAACTAGTTTGACTAAGAACCTGTTTTTGATTTTAATTAGTTTAAATTTTAATTTTAATAGCTGCCTGTAGCCACTGGCTGTCACACTGGGCAGTGCAAATCCAACTAGGCCACTCAGATAAGAAAACAGCAACCTATGAGGATTGGTGTAACTATGTTTTCCTGAAAATGCATCATCTCACTTAATCTTCACAATCCCATGAGATAGGTTCTTTCAGTAAGAGATAAAATAACTGGGGCATGTAAAGATTAGGAACCTTGTCCAAGAGAAAAATCCTTAGAATGTGGAATCAAACCTAGTCTAGTTCCAGAAAGTACCTCCCTGAGTTTAAACATGTGGGGAACCATGTAGGGAACTGGAAATAGCATGAGCTTTGACATAGATAAAACTAGGTTTGAATCTTGATCCTACCATTTACTACTGGACTCCTTACTGTGTGATATTAAGTAACTTAGTCTCTTTGATTCTTGGTTATAAAACCTATAAAATGGAGCATACAATACCTTCCTTCTTACCTTCAATGAGACATCCACTTTAAAATAGTGTATCTTCTTTCCCGTATTCCAACATCCTTATCAACAATATTTACCTTTGGGTGATGATCTACCTATTGTTGGGGTTTTGTCATGGGTCATGACATATTAAAATGAAATGAGTTTAAATCAGATGAAAATTAAGTACTCAGTGCCAGACTTTATTATCACAGAACTCTAGCTGTGTTAATTGATATTTTAACTCAAGGGAGTATCCTAGTCTACTGCACCAATTATAAGGCTAAAGGCAGGGAGGGAGCAGTTGGATTTGTATCATAGTCAGACTGTAGGTCAAGTCCCAGTTCTAATGTTTATGACTGTGTAACCTTAAGGTCACCTACCCACTTTTTATATAATTATCCTTGTCTATAAAATAAGGGTAATAATAGTACATACTTCACTGTATTGAGATGATTAAGGGAAAAGTGCATGGTAGGGCATGAGGCAAGGTGTTCAACAACAACTGCTGATGCTACTGCTGCTGCCATTTTCACTTCTATTAACAGCAGCAACTTCAGTAGCTCAGTCATCACTACCACCAGTCAGGGACTGCAAATTCTAGTAAGTAGGTTCTGATCCCAACTCTGCAACACCCTTGGAGACAAAGGGCAGTTATTCAAACCCTGTGTGCTTTGGTCATTTACTTTGTCCAACAAGGATAATGACAGATATTCCTACAGAGTTGCTGTGATAATTAGAAACATCTACCAAATCTCTCACATGCCTATGACATATAGATCCATCCACTTGAAAGTATTTTTTTTTTTTTAGTCAGTAACTTAAAAAGAGACAGTTTCTTTGATGTACTGGGAGTTTTCTGACATAAGTCTAGATTTCATGAGATATTGAATTTCTTTACTGGGCCCTGTCTCTCACTTAATCTCACTCCAAATTGCATAGTGTGATGTAACATTTGAGGAAACAAAATATTTAGAGCCTACTTCCTTGAGATTGAGTTTTGGGGAGACTTTTCTATTCTTTTTTTAAATATTTTTATTGATTTCAGAGAGGAAGGGAGAGGTATGAGAGAGAATTATTGATTTTTGTGCCCCCACATTGGGGATGGAGCCTGCAACCTGGACATGTGCCCTGACAGGGAATCAAATCATGATCTCCTGATTCATAGGTGGACGCTCAACCACGAAACCACAAAAGCTGGGCTGCTTTCTATTCTAGATTCTCCCTTCATTTTCTTAACTCTAAGAGAAACACAAACACTTCTGCTATGTGGCTTATGAATCTTGCCATGGTTTGATTGGAGTAATCTATTTTTGTAACATATTTGAAATGCAAGCTTGTGGCATACTTCATTGCATGATTCTTTCTCTAAGATCTACTGGAAATATCAGTCTGTTTAAAAGGAGTTGTTACACATTAACATAAGAATGTTTATGAAGCTTTGCCTGAAAAAGATACTATGTTATCTAAATGATCAATAATTAGCCGCTATTAATTCAGACTAATAGTGGGAGAAGCTAATCTGAACCGGTGATGAATCTGAACACTAAAATGTGTGAAAAGGAGTGCTGGGTAATTGATGAGTAAGAATCATGCTGCGCTTCCTTTAATGAATGATAAGATTCATTTGTAATTGTGATAACTATAATAATTGGATGGAATTAAAGTATTTGAGAGCAGAGTTTGGTCTGTTAAGTAGTTTGAATATTCCTCCAGTGTTTCTGTTTATATGGTTAATTTGCTTAGCAGAGCCTTTTTAAAATAGATAATACGAAGTCAACATAAACCCAGCATGTGTGCAAATGATCACAAAATTTGAGTTTGTAAGGTCTGCATTAATGAGGACTCATTACAATAATAAATCTAGAAAGATCAAAACTGAGATAAGGCTATAGGTTATGCTGTCTTTAATTTTATTTAATCACTTTGTGTTTTGTTGTTGTTTTGTATAATGAATTTCACCTTTAGTATCACTCTACATGTGGTGTTGGATTTAGATTAGTCCCTTGGAAAAACTAGACCAATGTGTATTTTTAAACAGAGTCCCATCTATTAATGCCAGTTAATCTAGAGTTCATTGCAAAGAAGCTTAGTCACAAAGATGCCCCAGGGAGATCATTTTCCCATGAGGGACTTTGATGTTAACAATTTCTGTGCCATCTGCCTTCTGATTCTCTTCTTACTAACTCACTAGAAATGGTTCTTTATAACATCTACACATAACAAGGATTGTATTTACATTAGGAAGAGCCAAGTCAGTGGACACTAGATGTTATAGTGACCAATCATTCTGATTTGCTTGGTATTGTTCTAGATTTAGCGCTAAAAATCCTGTCAAGTGAAACCCCTTAATCCAAAGCAAAAGAGGATGGCTGGCCATACTACTCGACCTATCTTAGGCTATATAGTGCATTAGACAGAACACTAGCCTTCAAGTATCTGGACTGAAGTCCTACCAGTGTCACTTATTACTATATTTAACCATATTCTCTTTTGTTTTTTTCATAGTATTTATCACATTTTAAATTCTATATTTTGACATTTAGATATTTAATGTGTATCTCTTTTACCAGAGACTAATCCCATGAGTACTAATGTCATGTCTTATTTGTTCCACACTGAATTGTCAACACTTCCTCACATGATGCCCCATATGAACTAGGCATTCAATATATCCCTATCGAGTACATCCTATCTAATAAAAGAGTAATATGCAAATTTGACTGTACCTTTGCCACACCCACAAGCCATGCCCACAGCCACGCCCACCAGCCAATCAGGAGCAAATTATGCAAATAAACCCCAACCAAGATGGCTGCCACCACTGAGAGCAGGAGGAAGGCTTGAGTTTCCCAGCAACAGAGGAAGCCAAGCTTTCCGCCTGCCAGACCTCCACTCAATGCTACAAAGTTTCAATTATAAAAGATACAGAAATGGTGGCAGCCACTGAGCTGGAGAGAACAGAGGCTTGGGTTTCCTTGGCAATGGAGGAAGCCTAGGCCTCCAAACAGAAATGGATGCCACCCCAGAGCAAGCAGAAGGCTTGGCTCCACTCCAGGCTACAAAGTTTCAATTGTAGACATAGATTAATCCCTGATACTAGGGCCTCCACTTGGGTTGCTCGGGGCCGTGGCCAGCCTGCAAACCTCCACAGGCTCCTCGCCCAGGCCGCCCCTCACCCCAAGGGAACCCCCACCCTGATCTGGGACACTCTTCAGGGCAAACCAGCTGACCCCCACCCATGCACCAGGCCTCTATCCTATCTAATAAAAGAGCAATTTGCAGATTGAAGATCACTCCAATACACAAGAGGGCTGCCCCCATGTGGTCAAAGATCCTGCCCCCATGTGGACACAAGATGGTCACCACAAGATGGCCAGCAGGGGAGGGCCACTGGAGGTTCCAGGCCATGCAAGGGAGGGCAGTTGTGGGTAATCAGACCAGCAGGGGAGGGTAGTGTTAGGGACCAGGCCTGCAAGGGAGGGCAGTTGGGGGTGATCAGGCCAGCAGGGGAGGGCAGTTAGGGGTGACCAGGCCAACAGAGGAGGGACGTTGGGGGTAAACATGCTGGCAGGGGAGCAATTAGACATCAATTAGGCTGGCAAGGTAGTGGTTAGCGGGTGATCAGGCTGTCAGGCAGAAGCAGTTAAGGGCTATCAGGGAGGCAGGCAGGTGAGCAGTTTGGAGCCAGCAGTCCTGGATTGTGAGAAGGATGTCTGATTGCCCGTTTAGGCCTGATCCTGGTAGGATCAGCCCTAGATGGGCAGTTGGACATCCCTCTATTGGTCCCAGATTGGAGAGGGTGCAGGCTGGGCTAAGGGACATCCACTGCTCCCATGTACGAATTTCGTGTACTGGGCCTCTAGTTAATTAATAAGTCACTTAACTGCACTAGACCTCTTTTTTCGTCCATAATAGGGATGTTAATTTACAAAAAGAAAAGAGCTATTGATTACTTACTTCCAAGAATTGTTGAAGAATTGAGACAATGTATATGTGGAAGGAACAGCATACTATTTCATAAGCCATACAGAAATTATTATTGATGATGTAATTATGATGCGGGCTTGGTGATAATCCATGCATTTTAATAAGGAACATACTGACTTTAGGACCTTTTACTGTTTTATTTATTTCATCTTTATAATTATCCTTCAATTAGGTAGGTAGGTGTCATTCCTATTTTAGAAATGAGAAAACCAATGTTGCAAAGACTTAAGGCCAATCAAACAAAACACCGAAACACGTCCACTTCTGACACCAAATGCAAATTTGAATAGTCCCAAACAAACCTTACATAAGATAATTCACTAGATAGACTCACAAAACTTACTAAAATGTATTATATTTACATTATGATTTATTACAGGTAAAATAAACAAAGTAAAACGAGCCAAGAGAAGTATATAGGGTATAATAAGGTAATACCAAACATGGAGCTTTGTATATATACTAGAGGTCTGGTACATGGAATTTGTGCACTGGAAGGGGGGGTGTCCCTCAGCCCAACCTTCACCTTCTCCAATCTGGGACACCTCAGGGGATGTCCAACTGTTTATTTAGACCTGATCCCTGTGGGATCAGACCTAAACAGACACTCAGACATCCCTTTCACAATCCAGGCCTGACTGCCTGATTGCTCCTAACTGCTTCTGCATGCCTGATTGATGCCTAACTGCTCCCCTGCCAGCCCGATCGTACCCAACTGCCCTCCCATGACAACTAGTCACCCCCAAATGCCCTCCCCTGCATATTCTCTCTTTATTAGGTAGGGTTTTTTTCTTTAGCATATTGGACAGCCCTAACTGGTTTGGCTAGATGAATAGAGCAATGACCTGCAGACTCAAGGATCCCAGCTTCAATTCCGGTCAAGGGCATGTACCTTGGTTGGGGGCACATGCCCAGTGGAGAGTTTGCAGGAGGCAGCTAATCAATGTTTCTCTCTCATAGATGTTTCTAGCTCTCTATCCCTTTCCTTTCCTCTCTGTAAAATATCAATAAAATATATATTTATATATTTTTTAAAAATAAACATTTAAGATTCCTCCATATCTGCCTGGCTGGTGTGACTCAGTGGTTGAGACCCCAGATTTCTGGCACAGTCAGGGGCTCACCATAGGGGTGTGGTAACACCCCTTGCAGGGTGAGATAATAGCCCAGGTTGATGGCGCTGTCAAGGGCTCACAGTGGGGGTATGGTGCCCCTCGCAGACTGAGACCCCAGCCCAGGCGATGGCGCTGGCAGGGGATCATGTCATGGGGAGTGAATTTGTATTTGTTTTTTTTATAAAGCGTCAGGAAGGCCTCTTGGGCAGTATTCAGCCAGGCCGCTTACTCTGCAGGCTGTCAGCGGCAGCCCTCCCTGAGACTGGGTGCCTCCAGTGGGGCTGAGAGGACTGAGTGCCACATTTCTTGTGGCTATGGGGGCCACCATTTCTGTAGTGGAATGATGGTTAATTTGCATATTACTCTTTTATTAGATAGGATATTTTTAATTACGTTTTTATAAGTGTGCCAAAGCTGTCCAATCATGAATGTATAGTCTTTTCAACAAATTGGTGTTGAAAAAAGTTAAATATCCTTATGTGAAAAAAAATCTGTATATTCTTTAAAACTATAAGACTCTTCGAAGAAATCTGGGTCTAAATCTCTATGACCTTGGATTAGGCAATGGTTTCTTAGATATGACACCTAAAGCACAAGCAACCAAAGAAAAATTATATAAATTAGACTCCATGAAAATATATAGACATTTTTTTTTGCATTAAAGTGCACTATCACAAAAATTAAAGGTGCCCTACCCAGTTTGGCTCAGTGAATAGAGCACTGGCCTGCCGACCAAAGGGTTCATTCAGGTCAAGGGCATGTAACTCGGTTGTAGGCTCATCCCAGGCCCAGGGCCTGATCCAGGGCACCTGCAGGAGGCAGCCAATCAATGTGTTTCTTTCACATCAATGTTTCTTTCTGTCTTTCCCTCTCTCTTCAACTCTGTCTTAAAAATCAATGGAAAAATATCCTCAGGCTCATATCCTTGCACTCTAGTCTGTTGATCTCTCCCCTTACTCCCGCCTCTCCCAACTTACCATGAGGTTTCACATTCTGATGAATGTTTCTCATTCTCTGGATCTGTTCTTGTTCATCAGTCAGTAACATTAACTATATTCCTCAAATGAGTGAGATCATGTGATATTTATCTTTCTCTGCTTGGTTAATTTCACTTAGCATACTGCTATCCAAATCCATCCATGTTATTGCAAATGGTAGGAGCTCCTTTTTTACCATAGCATAGTATTCCATTGTGTAGATCTACCAGTTTTTTAATCCACTCATCTGCTGATGGGCACTTAGACTGTTTCCAAATATTAGCTATGGTGAATTGTGCTGCTATGAACATAGGGGTACATATATTGTTTCTGTTTTGTGTTTCTAGTTTCTTGGGATATATTCTTAGAAGTGGGATCACTGGATCAAATAGGAGCTCCATTTTTAGTTTTTTTGAGGAAACTACATACTATTCTTCACAGTGGCTGCACCAGTCTGCATTCCCACCAGCAGTGCACGAGAGTTCCTTTTTCTCTGCATCCTCACCAGCACTGACAAGTTGATTTGTTGAGTTGTTGATGAAAGCCATTCTGACAGGTGTGAGATAGTACCTCATTGTCATTTTGATTTGCATCTCTGGGATAATTAGTGACTTTGAGCATGTTTTCATATGTCTCTGAGCCTTCCTTTTGTCTTCTTTCAAAGATATTCTATTTAGGTCTGTTGCCCATTTTTTTATTGGATCATTTGTTTTCCTTTTATTAAGTTGTATAAGTTGCCTGTAGATGCTAGAGATTAAACCTTTATCAGTGATAACATTTGCAAATATGTTCTGCCATACTTTTGTTTTTTTCTTATAGAATTTTTGTCCTTTGCTGACTTCTGTGCCTTCTTCTTTATAGCGTTAACTTTCATTTTCTCATTCTATTTACTTTCTGTTTTTGATTTTATTTATCTTTATTGTTCAGTTTATTAATTACATTGTTTCCCCTTTTTTATCGCCCTATAGCTCCCCTCCACCCTGTACCTATCCCACCCTCCACCCTCTCCTCCCCCTCCCCACTGTCCTCTCCCATTGTTGCAAGATTTTTGTCAGGTTTCTTGCTGTACTTCCCACAACCCTTTTCTCCCCAAGAATTGTCAGTCCATTCCGTCTCTATGTCCATGATTCTGTTATATTCACCAGTTTATCCTGTTCATCAGCTGATCAATTCACTTGATTTTTATGTTCATTTGTTGATAGATGTGTATTTGTTATTCATAATTTATATTTTTACCTTTTTCTTCTTCCTCTTCTTAAAGAATATCTTTCAGCATTTCATATAATATTGGTTTGGTGGTGATGAACTCCTTTAGCTTTTTCTTATCTGCGAAGCACTTTATCTGATCTTCAATTCTGAATGATAGCTTTGCTGGATAGAGTAATCTTGGTTGTAGATTCTTGCTATTCATTATTTTGAATATTTCTTGCCACTCCCGTCTGGTCTGCATCGTTTCTGTTGAGAAATCCGCTGACAATCGTATGGGTGCTCCCCTGTAGGTAACCAACTGTTTTTATCTTGCTGCTTTTAATATTCTCTCTTTATCTTTTGCTCTTGGCATTTTAATTATGATATGTCTTGGTGTGGTCCTCTTCAGATTCCTATATTTTGGGGTTCTGTGTACTTCTTGGGCTTTTAAGTCAGTTTCTTTCACCAGGTGGGGGAAGTTTTCAGTCACTATTTCTTCAAGTAGGTTTTCATTAACTTGCTCTCTCTCTTTTTCTGGCACCCCAATAATTTGGATGTTGGTATGCTTGAGGTTGTCCCAGAGGCCCCTTACGCTATCTTCAATTATCTGAATTCATTTTGTTTCTTGCTTTTTCAGCCGAGTGGATTTTGCTTCTTTGTATTTCAAATCTTTGACTTGGTTCTTGTGGCCCTCTGGACTGCTTTTAGGACTTTGTGTAATATTTTTTATTTCAGTCTGTGTATGTTTGATTTCTAGTTGGTCCTTTTTCATATCCTTGAGGGTCTCGTTCATATCATCAGAGGTCTTGTTCATTTCCTTAAGGGTCTCATTCATTTCCTGGTTGGTCTTGTTTATTTCCTCGTAGTTCTCATTCAGTTCATCGGCCTTTTCTAGGAGCCTCTTGAAAAGCCTTATAACCGTGGTTTTGAACTCTATGTCTAGTCATCATTTTTCCTCCATTTCTTTCACACCTGATTTCTTTCCATGTCTCTGCATGGTAGCTGCTTTATGTGGTAGATGTCCTCTAAGGGTCAGTGGCACAGCCTCCCCAGTTACTTTAGGTAGGTACTCTTACTGCAATCCTTTATGGGTTGTACAGTATTTTTGAATTTAAACCCAGCTTGTTGTTGTTAGCCCTAGGAGGGTTTGGCCTCCAGGCCAATTGGCTGTGAAGGGAGACTGTGTTCAGGTTGGATGGGCGGAGTCTCTGAGCTGTGCAGGCAGCCTCAGTGTCAGCTATGTCCTATGCTGCGCTCGTGCACGGGTCTCTGTTGGATGGGGATGGCTGCAGACACCTCCAAGAGAAAGCCGCTAGTCTCTTCCCCTTGCCAGACAACTCTGCCTCTCCCCAATTGAGTCTGCACACCCAAAGTCTTGCCCAGGGTTGTAAAACAGGTAATTTCCAGGACTAGGAGACAAGTTTCCAGGGAGTAAGTCACGCGTCTGTGCTGTAGCACAGTTTACTTGCGCACAAACTTCTTTTCCCAGCTACCCGGTTTCTCCTCAGACTAGGAGACCTCTGCCGCACCTGGCTTCCAGAGTGTGTCCCCTCGACCTTGGACCTATCCTTGCACTGGGTAATCTGTGTAGTGGGACGTCTCCGCCCTCCCCATTGGAGAAATCCAGCTGGGGTTGCTGTTCCAGCCCTACAGCCCGAGCGTGCGACCTGGACGGCTCCTAACCTGTTTCCATCTTCAAGGCTGTGCTCCGCTGCTCTTCTGAGTCTCATTGTCCCACCTTTACTTTTATTTGTGGAGTTTTCACTCAGCCAGCTTTCTGGTGATTCTGGGTGATGTTTGTTTTGTTGTTATGTTGTAGTTTTTGAATTGTTGCACGGGGCAGAACAATAGGTGTTTACCTATGCTGCCATCTTGGTTCTCGCCTCTCATTCTATTTTCTATTCTCACTTTCTTTAATAACGCACAGCTTACAAATCTTTCATTTTTATTTTCTAAGCATGATTTTCACACCTGGGTTTGCCTACTTTTTTTGATCAGTGTCTCCTGTTTTCTGTCCTCACTCATCTCCTTGGCTGGGTTTCCCACTTTACATACTACTAGTCACAACCTACCAGGAAAAATATCTTTCACTTAGAAATGTTTTTGTCTTGCTTCAGAGTAACATAAATTTGGTCATCTAAGTAAAAGAAATGTATTTCAAATATTTAACAGAGTGTCTTCAAGGGCACAATTTGAAATAACTCCTAGGAAAATATCTGATCTTGTAATTCCCAATATTTAGATGTATTTTTACCTGTGTTCCTTCTTTATGCTGTCCACACTTTGTTTGAAAAGAGTGTACTTTGTAAAGCATCAGACTGAATATAAGAAAATCAATAAGCAATCTGGGTGATAATTAATTAAGGTGCCACAATGAATTACTGTTTCTTTCCCTTGTTATTTGGGTCAGAGTCATGTTTGATTTGGGAAGGTGTCTCTTTTTGATTATGGTTGGTTCTGTGTTCTTTTGATGTGACTGGAATGGATGACTGGCAAAAAAAATCATGTTATGGCAGAAAACTATGAGGTAAGTTTAATGCAGTAAAGATGTGTGGTTTGGAAAAACTTTCTAAGACAGGGTTGATACTACAGGGCAAGGTAATGTGGAGAAAGGTCTCCTTTCACATCTGTAGATGATACTGTGGTGAAGCCAACTTTGTACTATGTTCATTGTTTCAGGTTTTGCATATTTATTCAGCAAACATACTCTATGTAAGGCACTGTACAATGCACTAGGGGTGCAGCCATGTCAAGAATGCTGTGACCCCTGAGAGAATTATGCCTTGTATAGCTGCATTTTTCCCACAATGCTAAGATTACTATTTGAACTATAGTCATGAAACATCCTGAAAGCTCTCTGCAGCCTGCAGAACATCCTAAAGTCTAAAGACAAGAATAAATAATGAATAAAGGATTACTTTTCAGGGATACAGACAAAGGTCTGGTTGACTCCAGTTTTCAGTCTAGAGTGCCAGAAAGCACGTTCCAACCAAAGAAAGGCTTCAGTTCTGTAATGCAGGTTGTCACACACCCCAGTCTCATCTCCACAAATGCTTGTTTTTCTTGGTGAGAACTTGTCCTTATTGAGCATGGACTGAAGACAAGACAGTAATAAGGATCAAGAATGTAAACTGTAATTGAAAAATTTTAAAATGTAACAAATAAGTTATTGATTTAAACATTTAAAAAATGCTTTTTTTAGTTACTGAATGCTGGGGGTGGGGGTGTGGTGACAGATCCAATTCTTTGGCAGAGAAGTATTCTTTAATAGAAATAACTTCTGGATTGTCTGATGTTAAAAATATATGAAACACTGAATGAAGAAGACTGGGAAATTTCAACAAATGAATAGGTTCCTATTTATTCTGGAGGGCATAGGTATCATCAACTGGAAGGCAGGAGGCCTAGAGCAAATCAATTCAGATACAATTCTATGAAGTTTGAGTTGATAAGGCACTAGCACTCCCAGAAGAATGACTGAATGCCAACTCAACTTTCCTTAAATGTGCATTTAAAGATCACTTGCTTGTGCCAATTTATTTTTATCTCTGTGTGCCTTCTTATATATTTGTCACATACACAGGGACATTCCTTTTATCTGATGCAATGTTCCCAGCCTAGATTTGCTCGCAGCTTTCTTTACTCAACTTAGTGTAATTATACTCAATCTAGGAACTGCCCTTTTCTTTCCCCATGGGCTTTGTAGTAAAAATGCCTTCAAAACAGAACTAAGCTCAAGTGGGCTCTCCAAAGTTTAGGTTTTAAATCTAGATTGTGTTTACTTGGCCCTACTTCATTAAACTTGGAAAAGCCTAAAGAAAGTGCAAGAGTTTACCTAGCCAGACAGATACCAAATGTTAGTTGACTAGTTTATATTTATACCCAAGGATGTTGCAATTTAAAAATATATATATGTTTTTAAAATTAATTTCAGAGAGAGGAAGGGAGAGGGAGAGACATAGAAATATCAGTGATAAGAGAGACTCATTGATTGGCTGCCTCCTGCACACCCCTACTGGGAATTGAACCCACAACCAAGGCCTGTGCCCTGACAGGAACCTCTTGGTTCATGGCTCCATGCTCAACCACTGAGCAACACAGGGCTCAACAAATATTTTCAATTGATGAATGAATGCCCTTTAGGTTCCCTCTACCTCCACTTACCTATGACCACATCATCTTACCAAGTCTCTCTACTCCCTCTCGATAGATTGTCACTTTGATGTCAAGTGAGCCTTAAAAATAATTTCCTTTGACCTATTTCTGGGATGTCTCCACTTAGTCTCTCACACTTTCTGTTTCCTGGGGTTACTAAGAAAATCATGTTTACTCTGGTTTCCCATCTGTAGGTAAGAAAAATAGCTAGGAAACCTGTTATTAATATTCTTGCCTCAATACTTACATTGTGAATCTATACCATCTTCTTTCATTAGTCACAGAGAAGACTGATTATATTGACTGTACCAATGAACTCAGTATGAAAGTGTTCATATACTGGTAATGAGATGATCTACTCAATTTTCTCCTGCAGTTGTTCAAATACCTCCCCAATCCAGATTATAAATAAAATCTAGGAGATTCCATAATTTTTCCACAGTTTACTAATGTTTATAAATGAGTATGTGGAGATAAGGACTGAGAATATATAAATATGTATAACCAAGCATATGCACCCATCTTACATGACAATAGATAAAACAGAACAAGAGTGCTCTGCCCAAGAAAGGCACTTCATGAAATTGTGTGTCTCCGAAGATTATGTTATAGAAATTTATAAACCAGCACCAGCACAGAGACATTGTTACAATATGAGTGAGAGCAACATGATCCAAGATTATTTCTGCTATCATGATGGTAAGCTGGAAGATTGAGAAATTTATTAATTTCTTTTTCTTTTTTAAATTCTTTATTATTGAAAGTGTTACATTTGTCTCCTTTTCCCACTATTGACCTCTCCAAGCCCACTTTCTCCCCACAACACAGGCCTTCACACCACTACTTTCTGTGTCCATTGGTTATGCTTATAAGCATGCATACAAGATCTTTGGTTGATCTCCATCCCCGCCCCCCAACACACACCCTCCCCAGCCTTCCCTCTGTAGTTTGATGATCTGTTCGATGCTTCTATGTCTCTGGATCTATTTTTATCCATCGGTTATTGTTGTTCATTATATTCCACAAATGAGTGAGATCATGTGATTATTTTTTATAGAGCAGTTTTCTAATGACTATATAAAAGTCTGTGTTGTGATGTCTTTTTTCCCTAAAGGATGACCTTAACCACTAAGTTACCCAGCAGCTCCAATAATCATGATGGCTATACTATAGTGAGAATTTAGCAAACAGTATTTTTGACAGAGAAAAATGAGCCTCAGGGCCTCTCTCTTCAATGGTGTGTTTTAGTGCAGCTGAACATTGCAGGACGAGGAGAACTGTGTTTCTTCTGAGACACATGGTAGGACCAGTAATAGGCAAAGAAAAGGGTCTTGTGTCATACAAAATGAGTTGCTGGCTATAACTTTTATCTTCACAAATAGAGGGGAGTATTTAATGGTTATCTGTAATTAAGGTGACACTCTTTTTTTGGAAAAAAAGTTTTTAAAAATCCAATGAAGAAGCTTTATTATAGGTGCTAGAGGCTCAGAGTTATTTTGTTATTGTTGTGTGTGTTTGTATGCATGTACACACATGTCTATAGGAAAGAGTGGCATAAAAATCTAAAAATTAAATTAAAAGAAGACAAGTATTATGAAATAAGGAGCAAATGTATTTTGAAATCTAGTGAGTATAGCTGGATCAACAATAGACGTAAATGTGAATAGTGTGTCATGACCAAAAATGGGCTAGAGCCCTTAATTGAACCCAGGGGACACCAAAAATTCACTGATCCCTGGGTAATGACCAGTGGTGCTAGAAGACCAGAAAGAAAAAAATTAGTAATTTATTCATTATTTATTCATTTATTCAATCAACAAATATATTTTTCCAAGTGCTTTTTTCATGACTAAAATATTTTATCTTGTGCTTGACCTGCCATTCATGAATGTTATGCACTGGGCCTCCACTTAGTGTATAAAAATGCCATAGATTTCTGGGTGTTAATTTTGTATCCTGCTACATTACCTAATTTATTTATTAAATCTAATAGTATTTTGATGAAGTCTTTAAAATTTTCTATGTACAGCCAAAACCGGTTTGGCTCAGTGGATAGAGTGTCAGTCTGCAGACTGAAAGGTACAAAGTTCGATTCCGGTCAAGGGCCTGTACCTTGGTTGCGGGCACATCCCCAGTAGGAGGTGTGCAAGAGGCAGCTGATCAATGTTTCTCTCTCATTGATGTTTCTGACTTTCTATCCCTCTCCTTTCCTCTCTGTGAAAAACCAATAAAATATATTTAAAAATTTTTTTTCTATGTACAATATCATGTCACCTGGGAATAATGACAGTTTTACTTCTTCTTTTCCAATTTGGTGTAGTCTCTTTCTTGTCTGATCATTATGGCTAGCACTTCCAGTACTATGTCAAGGAGCATTAGTGAAAGTGGACAGCCCTGTTTTATGTTTGTTCTTAGGGGAAATGGTTTTAGTATTTGCCCACTGAGTATTATCATGACTGTAGGTTTGCCATATAAGGCTTTTATTATATTGAGGTATGACCCCTTTAGTCCCATTTTGTTGATAATTTTTATCAAAAAATGGTGTTGGATTTTGTCAACTACTATTTCTGCATCAATTGTTATGATCATGTGGTTTTTGTCTTTCAATTTGTTTATGTGATGTATCATAATTATTAATTTGTGGATATTGTAACAGCCTTGCATCCCTAGAATAAATCCTGGTTGGTCATGGTGTATGAATATATCCCAAGAAATCAGAAACACCAACCAGAAAGAATATATGCACCCATATGTTCATATCAGCACAATTTGCAATAGCTAAGATTTGGAAGCAGTTTAACTGCCCATCAGCAGTTGAGTGGATTTAAAAACTGTGGTACTTCTATGCAATGGGATGCTATGCTACTTTAAAAAAGAAATAACTCTTACAATTTTCAACAGCATGGATGGATCTGGAGACCATTATGCTAAGCAAAATAAGCCAGTCAGAGAAATATAAATATCACATGATATTATTCAATTGTGGAATATGATGAATAATATAAACAGATGAACAACAACAGATCCAGAGACAGAGAAGCATCGAACAGGCCATCAAACCTCATAGGGAAGGCAAGGGAGGGGGTCTTTAAGAGATCAACCAAAAGACTTGTATGCATGCATATAAGCATAACCACCAATGGATACAGACAATAGTGGGGGGTCATGACATGTGCTGGGAGGTGGAAGTAGGCAGGTAGAGGTCAATGGGAGAAAAAGGAGACATATGTATTATTTTCAACAATAAAGAATTTAAATGAAAATAAATAAATTTTCTTTATACAAAAAGTATTGCTACATGATTACTGTCTTTTTTAGCAAAATTTTAAAACTATAACATTCAATATTTATTTCATATAGTAAAATGAAACTATTGAAATGTCTATGAATAATATTTACCTGATATATACATATCAGATTATGTATATGATTTAGTAGTTATTTTATACATGTTTCCTAAGTTTTATTAAATTGCTTCAGTGTTGCTAATGAGTTTGGTACCTATATAATTCTCACACCTTTGTAAATATTTTTTTTCTTCTTAGAAGTCTGTTGGGTCTCTCCTTATTTTAATATTCTAAAATTTCACCATGTAATTTATAGTTATGAGCTTTCTCCTACATATATGTATTTGTTAGTGAATATGTGTGTACATGTGCACATATGTGTGTTTAGCAAGCATTGACTAGTCACTCTGGGCTCTATTTAGGTCTTAGTTTACACAGGTGAATGAAACATATGTGATTCATTCTTCTGGAATTCATATCTCAGTAACCAAAATAGACAAATATGCAAGGATATAAATATAATAAAAGTGTGATAAATGCTATTGAATGTTTATCATGAAACGCATACTATACAAAGTTATTTGATCTTCTTATTTCAAGCAAGTATGGATTCTGCCACTTCCTAGCACTTTTCACTACTTGAGATTATCTTAATTTTTAAATTAAATATTTATTTTCTGTTTTCTCCAACTATACTCAAAGCTCCATGAAAATGAGGACTTTGCTTGTATTGTTCACAGCTATATATCTGCAGGGTCTTATGATGTTTAATAATTATTTTGGGGATGATTTAATGGATAATTTTTTATTATCTTTATTTTAGCTCTGTTACATTGGAAGTATAGACATTATTATACCTATCATCTTATTGATAAATACATGAGGCTCTGGAATGCATATGGACTTTAGAATAAAACTTCAATACACTACTACTAATATAATTATGATAATACTTTCTTTATTAAGTGCTTACTATTAGTATGTTTAAGGCAGTGTGTTAGATTCCCTATATGGAATATGTTGTTGAATCATCATAATTATATGATGTCAGTACTATTAGTAATTCTTTTTTACTAGTATACATGAAGAATCTGAGGATCAGAGAGATGACATGATTCATTCAAGCTTATACAGCCAGGTAGGTGACAGAGTCCAGAGTTAATTTTCATATCTTTTTTCAAAGCTTCTGCTGTTTTCACTACCCCAGGGTCTTTGCCTTGGGCTGTGTGGGCTGCTTAGACTCTACCTGCACTGTAGAAGAATGCCAGATAGTATATTTCTGAATTAATTCACTGCTATTTTGGCTCATTAGTTTAGTTTTAGTACAGAGGAAGAAATAGAACTATAAAGGGAAATTTAGTTGTTCAAGGTTTATACAATCTCTCATGATAGAGGTAAGGTCAAAACTAGGGCTCTTGACTTCCAGTGCAGTTTTCTTTAACTCAACCATTTTATCTCCTCCCTTGTCTCAGTGACTTTCATTTTTTTCCCTCATAGAAAGGGTTGCTTTCTGAATGTGGCTACAAGTATTAAAGGCTCCTAGGACTCTCATCACCTTGAACCTAAAGGAATGTACATGACAATTTTACATATCTGGGCAGCCTCCAACTCCATTTTTCCCGTTGAGGATGGAGGAAATGGCCTAAACAAAGTCAAATATAAGGTCTCCTCACTTTGAAAATATATCCTCAGCTTTGTAGTCCTCAAAATAAATCCATAGCACATTTGTAGAAGAGAAGTGGTAAAAAAGACCCCAAATGAAAGTATATAGTATAAAGACAGCTAGGTAGAAAGAGCTCACTGAAGTTTGAAAAGTGCAAATATAGTAAGCAGCCTCCTATTTGGTGTGGATTTCAGGGAACGCAAAGCATGAAAGCTCCATCATTTCCTTTTTTAAATTATTTGTATATGACTTTTATTAAATTTGGAAATATAATAATACATGGAAAGGTAACATAAAAATGTAATGGCATTAACCATTTGCCACTGGTTCATTTATCAGAGTACCTATCACCTAGAAAAGTACAAGGAATGTGATATAGAAGAGTGAAGTTCAGATGAGAGAAAGAATTCATAGTTAAGAACTTGGCCTCAGGAGTCATTCTACCTGTGTTTGAAGCGTGGCACGTCCATCTCCTACCTTTGTACACATAGAGGAATAACTTTACCTTTCTGAGCCTAGGAAGCCCCATCTATAAAATGAGACCAATAATAGTACCTACAACCTAGGATTTTTAAAAATAATAAATGAAATTATATGATCAAATGTCTTAGAACAGTATCCTATATAATAGAAGAGTAATATGCAAATAGACCAAACGGTGGAACGACCAGTTGCTATGATGCACACAGACCACCATAGGGCAGATGCTCAATGCAGGAGCTATCCCCTGGTGGTCAGTGCACTTCCACAGGGGGAGCATTGCTCAGTCAGAAGCCGGCTCACAGCTGGCCCGAGCAGCTATGGTGGTGGGAGCCTCTCCCACCTCTATAGCAGCATTAAGGAGGAGCATCCCTAAGCCATCAATCAGACATCCCCCAAGGGCTCCTAGGTTCCCAGAGGGATGTCTGACTGCCAGCTTAGGCCCAATCCCCCAGGAAGGAGGCCTAAGCAAGTAGGTGGACCTCCCCAAGGGCTCCCAGGCTGCCAGGGGGCACAGGCCGGGCTGAGGGACAACCCCCTTTCCTCCCCAAGTGCACAACTTTTCATGCACTGGGCCTCTAGTCTGATATAATCATAAATGGTAATAATTATTATTATATGGGAAGAAAGATCAGAAAATTAAAACTTGTTTCCTTATGTATCAATATACATTAATTGTGCCTTACTCTTTGTCCAATCACTGTGTTAGGCACAGGAGAGATGCTTGAGACACATCCCCTGCCTCATGGACTGCCCAGTCTAAGAACATACAGACTAAATATCATTCCATTTATTTTCTCAGTAAGCATTTCCAACAAAAGTCATTATATACTATTTATTTCCTCTTCACCACTTAGTTATTCAGTATATAGAATATTAAAGACCAGATGCTGTTAAGCAGCCTATTTTAGGACTAGTTGTAAAAATTCATGTCTTAATCTTACATTTAACACAGTATCTTAATGGAAAACCATTCACAAAAACATTTACAGAGTACTTTCTTTTAATGGGTACCTTGAGAAGGATATAAAATAAAATTCAATTATGAGTTTGGGAAAAGCTCCAGACTTAAAATTGGAAAATTTGGATTTGAGTCAGGGCTTTCCCATTGACCAATTGAGTGACATTGGATGAATTACTTAATGACTGTATTGCTGGGAATATGAAATGAACTAGAAAATGGGAAAGCAGCTGGATTCAAGAATTACCAGTGATTCAGTATTCCATTCATTCAGCAGAAGACACAAGGATCTCTGCTTTTAATGAACTAATTCACTTTGAGAATATTTAGAAAAATACCAGAAGCCATAATAGGCTTCTCATTCTTCCATCCCCTACGGTATCACCAAAATTATCTTTTGCTAAGTTTCTCACTGACTTTACTTTCAATAAATATAGTAATAACTCTGGATCCTAAATATCTGTGACTTTTAGTAGCATTCTCCATAGTTTACCTCTCTCTATTTCTTAATACTTGGGCTTCCTTGGGCTTCTGTGACATACTTTCTGGTTTCCTCTGTAGTTTCTCTTCTTTGGTCTCTATTTTGAGTCCCTCATGTATTAATCTAAAATTAAGTCCCCAAGGTTAAATACTATACCCTCTTTAGTTCTTACTGGTAGTATATCTTTTCTAGGTGTAAATTACTAAATGGGACACAGGCCCATTCATCTTTAGCCCAGCTCTTCTGGGTTCCAGATCCATATAGGGAACTGCCTTGTCAACAGTCTCTCATGACAGAGCTAAAGCCAGAAATAGCGCATCAAGATGTTCATATTCTATAAGCACCTTAAAGTCAATATATCACAAGATGAATTTATCAACTAACCTTCCCCTCTGCAACTCATTGTACTACTACTCCATTTTTTTCATTTTAATAAAGGGTAAAGACCATTCATTCACCCATTTCTTTAAACCAGAAACATAAGCATCACTTTTGAGAGTACTCTTCTTTATCCCTATCCAGTCTAACCCATCAGAAAATTCTATTATTTTTACACAAAATATATTTTGTACATGTTAGTCTCTTTTGAGTGTGTGTGTGTCTGTGTGTGTGTGTGTCTGTGTGTGTGTGTGTGTGTGCGTGCGTGCGTGTTTGTGTGTGTGTGTGTGTATATATATATATATATATATATATATATATATATATATATTTCATAGAGGAAGGGAGGAGAGAGAAATAGAAACATCAGTGATGAAAGAGAATCACTGATTGTCTTCTGCATGCACTGGGGATTGTGCCAAAATCTGGGTATGTACCCTGACAGGGAATTGAACTGTGACTTCCTGATTCATAGGTCAATGCTTAACCACTAAGCAACACCAGCCACACACCAGTCAGGCTATGTTAGTCTCTGAATCTTTTCTGTCACCACCCTAGTCTAAGCCTCACTGAAACATTCTCTTAACTGAATCTGGCATATCCACTCTTTCCCTCCCCACATCCCAAGTTCATTTGCCTGAATGATCTTTTACAAATATAAATTGGACATTATAATTTCCTTGTTTAAAACTCCTTATTAGATATACATTGTCCATATAATAAGGCCTCCAAATTGTTACCATATTCTCTAAGGTCCTCCATGATCTGGCCCATATTTACTTCTCCAACTTTATCCATTATCATTCTCCCATTTTCTCTCCCTTTATCACTCCAAAATATAATGGGATTTCTGTCTGGCATCTTAATTCATGCTTTTTCTCTCTCCTCTTCTCACATTTCAGGCTTTAGTTTAAATATCACCTCTACTTGGTTGCCTTTCCTGACTAACCCTTAATTCCAAGCTAGGTTTGTCTACCTATTTTACATTCCATAGAATCCTATATTTTATTTTTTTCCCACTTAGCAACCATTTTATTATTTGTTCATATTTTTTCCTCCATATCAGTCTATAAGTTCCATATCTGTCTTATTCATCAAGAACATTATTTGATATATAAGCATAATCCTGTTAAAATGAATCTTACACAAATGTTCATAGTAACATCATTCATAATTGGCAAAAAGTGGAAACTATCTACATGTCCATCATCTGATTAATTGATAAGCAAATGTAATATAGCCATATCGTGGAATATTGTTAAACATTAAAATATAATACATTATTTATTCATGCTACAGCACAAGTATTGAATCATTGTGATAAATGAAATAATCAAAAGACTACACATTCTATGGAATCTATTTAATGAGAAATGTCCAAAATTGGCAAATTCAGAGACATAAAGTAAATTAATGGTTGCCAGTGGATGGAAAGAGGTAGGAATGAGGAGTGACTACCAGCAGGTATAGGTTTAATTTTTGAGGTGATGAAAATGTTTTAAAATTAGGTAGTGGTTATGGATGCACAATTCTGTGAATGTAATGAAAACCAAAAAAGTGTACACTTAACTAGGTGTATTGCAAGTAAATTATATCTCAATAAAGTTGTTAAAAATGAATGTATGTACTATAAACTATATATCCATGTAAAACTATCTAAACACTGTAAACTCATAGTGAGAGATTTTAACTTTACTGAGGGTAAAGAAAAAGGAAATAGCAAAGTTACATCTTGTAAATTGCGCACATCCATGTCATGCTTCAGTTTTTATCTCCTTGGGACTTGGTAAGTGAGAGAGAAAGCAGAGGGTCCTAAATTTGGAAAGGACCTCAGAGTATATGCAGTTCAACTATCTGATTCTACATAGAAGAAGATGGAGCTGCAGAGGGAAAGTGACTCGCCCAGTTCACACAGCAAATTAGTAACCAAATCTGTACAAAGGTCTTAGGAGTCTCACTTCAGGATTCTTTCCATTATATCCAGCCAAGTCAACCTCCTTAAGAGATTTCCCAGAGGCTTTTCACAAGAACTTCTGATTACAAATTATTGTTCATCTCTATCAACAAGGGAGGCTGAGAAATGTAATTTCTATTAGTAAGGAAGAATAGACTTTGGGGAAGTAACTTATATTTTCCAGCACAGATTCCTTTGCTAACAATTTTGGATAGGCCAATATTTACTTCTGGAAGAATCCAGTCCTCTCTGAAGTTATTTCTGAAGTCAGCATCAGCATTTCCACTAGACTGTGAATACAATAATCATGCATTAAACCCCTTTCATGATAAAAATCTCTAGGTACAGGCCATAGGCTCAGCAGTTCCTGAGAAAATTGCATTTGGAGGGCCTGGCTACAAGGCATCATTGGCTCAAATGAATGCAATTTTACTTTAGAAACAAATCAAAACAACATTCACTATCCTGCAATAAAGAAACAGAAGGTGAAAGACTCATTCTGAATATAAATTGCAACCTGGAAAGTAAAAATGCTAAGTAACTTGTCTTAAAAAATAGCCTGGCTGGTGTTCTTCAGTGGTTGAGGGTCAACTTAAGGCACCAGGAGTTGAGGGTTTGATTCCCAGGCAGGGCACATGCTGGGGTTGTAGGCTTCATCCCCAGTAGGTAGGTGGTGTGCAAGAGGCAGCAGATTCATGATTCTC
Organism: Antrozous pallidus; assembly: GCA_027563665.1. NCBI lineage: Eukaryota > Metazoa > Chordata > Mammalia > Chiroptera > Vespertilionidae > Antrozous > Antrozous pallidus. The sequence goes on along the minus strand of CM050509.1, from coordinate 69,694,399 downwards.
TCTCATTATTCATGTTTTTATTTCCTTCTCCCTTCTTTCTGAAAATCAACTATATATATATATATATATATATATATATATATATATATATAGAGAGAGAGAGAGAGAGAGAGAGAGAGAGAGAGAGAGAACTCAAAATGTTTCTTTTCATGTTCTTCTTTGATACATATAATTACAGTAGCTTAAGGCAAAGAACTGATCATAACAGATAATATTTCTATTTAAAAGTATTCAAATATGTAAAAAAATTGCAGGAATTTCATTATTTTTAATCATAATTTATTTACTCTTGATCATAGTAGTTTTAATAAGAAGTGACTGATAATATTTACTCTTGATCATAGTAGTTTTAATAAGTGATTGACAATATTGTCCACATCTTTCTATGTGTTTTCTCTATTTGTTGCAAACAACCCTTCTAAAGTAAATTCTATGGGGAATGTCTAGATTACAGATCAGATAGTGGCCTCTTTTCTTGTGAAGTTTGAATCAACTTTAGCCCAGGTTTATCTATGTTAACGGCCCTTAAAATACCTAGAAGATTGAAGTGTAGATGACAAAAAGAGTGGCTATTTCTTGCCTATTCCCTGTATTATAAGATGCAAGGTCTGCAGAATCTATTTTACTTTCTTAACTTAGTTTTTTATAAACCCCAAGCACTATGAAATATTGTTCTTTTGCAGGTATTGACCTAAAAAAATGAAAGTTATTTTACCAAGAATAATGGGTTTATTCAGGAACAACAAAGAATTGCAACTCAAGATATCCAAGCTAAAGTGCAACCATTGGTAAGCCTATAGAACCAAGGAGAGGGACATTCTCTTAAAAAGGAAAGGGGTTAGTTAGGAGATGATGTTACAAAGAGTCCATTAGAGGAAACTGTGAGTTTGAAGTGTAGTGGTTTTTAATTGTGACAGCCTCTCATTGACTGAGCTATTTCCAAGCAAAGAGAAAATCTTCCTTCTTCAGGGATAGTAAAATAGATTATATCTTCCTAGTAGATAGAGCTGCCAGGTATTTTCATGTTAGGGGTAATTGAGGGTGAATAGTAGAGCATGAGAGCTCCCCCTTATGGCCTCCTGACTCCATTTTACTGAGTTTTCACTTTATTAATTTTTCCACAGGAAAGATAATACAATGATATTTCTTTCAGATAAGTTAATTATCTGCCGTGAAGAATGCTTCAAGTTTCTTGAGCTACTAATGATATTAGATAGTATGGGTTGTTCTGATATATTTTGATGTACCCATGCATTAACAACAATCTTCAGAAAAAATATTTCTAATTAACTTATAAAGTTGTATTGGCCATTTGTTGTTATTGTTGCTGCTTTGAAATTGAGAATAAGGGAAAGAAATTATATAGTAGGTAATTAATGCATTATTTCTGAATCTCTCTTTAGATGACATAAATTAATGTCTGGTCTCATTTTTCATGGTCCCATGCATGAAAAGAAAGAAATTTCGACAGTGATACTATTGAACTGTTACAGGAAGATTATATCTTTGATAAAAAATTTCTAGAGCTTTCCATCTCTAGCATCCATGCATTTAACTGGGCATCTCTCAGGCCAATTAACAAAATCAGGATCTGCCAAATGGCACTATTTAAATTTTAGTGAACCTGGATCCAAACTTTACTGTCTGTATCCACCACATCAAAATGACACCCTTTTCTGAAGCATAAGGAATTCCATTATCCAGAAGCCTGGGACAAGTTAAATTAGTCTATAGACAATATAACTATGGGAGAACTTGCCTCTAGGAAAACCGTTAATTTTGTTTAAAGTGACTATACTGCTGTCATTAGGGACTTTCCAAAAACATTGTGTGCTCACAGAGCCTTGCTTAAAGATAATTATGTTGATTGACTACATATTTTCTTACTTCTCTTCCCTAAAAAGATTACATGCACAAATTGGCATATCTAGATAAATTATGATTTAACTTTTTAATGAGTTTTCTGGGCAATTAAAGTACAGATTTTATAGATTCAAAAAGGAAATAAGAATCTGGAACTGGATTTACACCATGCTCCGCACTAATTAAAATGCTTCACATAAAGGCCTTAAAAGTGAAAAGAAAGGTATTTGAATGGAATATTTTAAGAAATATAAGCTGTATGGTCTATAGTCAAAAGTACAAGCTCACTGCATATATATCAACTTACATTTTTAAATGTGTGTCAACATGCATGGTTGTGAACATGAAAGTCTCAAATGCAGCCCAGATCTTTGTGGATCAAGTCCCAAATCCCTACTTCACATCCTCACAGATGCAGGCATCCTCTGCATTCATAGTTGCTACAAAGGAAAATGCTAAAGTAGATTAATTCTGCTTGTAGCTTTCTAAATTCCCTTAAGGGCAGCAAAAATTTCTTGATGGAATTATGCATTTACATTCTTGACTGTTTCCTCTAAAGGGATAATATTATCAGTGATCTGCATTTATCTCAGATCTACATTAGATGATTGCTATGCTGCATAACAGGTAAGTGCTCCCAGAACCAGTGAGGGTGTTGCCAGGCCGATGCAGGTGCTCCCCTGGGGCCAATGCAGGTGGTCACCCCAGCTTAGATGAGGAGGGGCGGGGAAGGAGGAAATGAGCCTTACTGGCTGTACTCCAGCCCACCCTGCAAGGGAATTCAAGCATCTGCGGGTCCCAATACCAGACTAGGTGGAGCAGGCGTGTGGCCTGTGGGTTCAGCTGCCCCCACCCCCCCAGGTGGGAGCTGCGTGGCTGGAGGCTGGACCGTGTGGGGGGTCCTGAACCTTTGCCTGAAGGACTGTGGGGCTCTCACAGTCAATGTCCTTGGGGTGCCTGGTCCCCCTGCTGCCCTGTTAGCACTGGCCCTGGACTGCCTGGGCCACGTCAAACGGGAGGCTTGCGGGCTCCGTGGGCTGCAGAGGGGGAGGACTGGCCTCCAGTGCGTGGTCTGCAATGGGGTTGCAGGCTCTGGTGCCACTTCCTCAACATCTGCCAGATGCCCATCATGGGGAAGCGGCCCCGGCTTTTCACACATTTGGGGCTCACCAGGGGCGGCAGGGCAAAGGCACAGGGACCCAGAAGAGAGGGACACACGCCTGCCTCTCTCGGGAGGCATTTCTCTTCCTGCGTAAAGAAGGCCAGGGTGGGAGGCAAAGGAGTCTGGAGAGGGGGACAGGCTTCTGGGCTGCAGGGAGGGGGACAACGCCCACTCTACAGGGGAGCCCAGTGCCTTGCATGAGGGGGCCGGGGGAGGCAAGTCCTGCAGGTCCTCATGCTCCACGGACTCGAAGGAGCGGACCATGTCCAGCACCAGCGGCTCTTCTCTGGGGTTGATGCTGCTGCCCCCGGGACCCTGCAGCGGGGGCTCCAACTTCTTGACACTCCGGAGGGTCCTGGGCAGGGGTCCGGGGATGAACTCCATGGAGGAGGAAGCCACATAGCTGGGGTCCGAGGTTTTGTGGAAGATGCTGAGGCAGCTGAAGGAATCTACACACAAGAGAGCACAGGGCTCCGTGAGGGGCCGTCTTGGTCCCCCCCGCCAGTGCGGCTGCAGCCTGGCTGAGACCGGGCGCCACCGAGGCCACAGGGCAGCTCCTGGGTGGAGGGGAACAGGCTGGAACCGAGGCCCAGGGGGTGTCTCCTGGGTGGAGGGCACAGATTGGCACCAAGGCCATGGGGGTGTCTCCTGGGATGAAGGGCACAGGCTGGCACCGAGGCCACATGGCAGCTCCTGGGTGGAGGCGCACAGGCTGGCACCGGCCACATGGCAGCTCCTGAGTGGAGGCGCACAGGCTGGCACCGGCCACATGGCAGCTCCTGGGTGGAGGGAGGGACATAGGCTGGCACCGAGGCCCAGGGCGCAGGTCTGCCTCCTCGCACCAGTGTGGCACCTGCTGTTGCTTGGTTGCTGAAAGGTCTGGACCCTGCAGAGCGTTTGAATTACAGATCCAGAGCCCTGGCCGGGTTGGATCAGGGGTTGGGCATTGACCTGTGGACCAAATGGTCCCGGGTTCCATTCCTGTCTAGGGCATGAAACTCCTGCCCGGCTGCGGGCTCCTCCCTGGCCCAGTCCCTGATCTGTGTGTGTATGGAGGCAGCCATTGATGTTCTCTGACGTCAGTAGGTGTTTCTTTCCATCTCTCCCTCTCCCCTCCCTAAAGGCCTAGGGGAAACATCCCGAGAAGTGTGGGAGGGGGGGAGAGCTCAAGAGGCCCGGGCAGCACTGAGGTGTGGGGAACGCCGCCCTACACGTGGAGGATAGGAAGGCGTCCCTCATGACTACTTCCTCATGACAAGCACATGACACACATCGCCCATCTCATTTTCCATGTCCAGGTCAGCAGGTTAGGGGCAGTCACACTGGCACACAGACCTCTTCCCTGGCAGACCTAACCCTCAGGACCCCCCTAACTCCCCCCCCCCCCCCGCCTAGCTTGGGTCCCATCCTCCTCCCTGTAAGGGGGTCTACATGTTCGTCCTCACTTAGTGTGACGTCCTCATGGGTCATACATGTTGTATGCAGCCTGTGCCTTCTCAAGGCTCTTGGTAACCCCGATCCCAGTGGAGCCTCCTCATGCTCTCAGGACAGGGACAGACAGAAGCCCTGCCTATAGCAATGAGCCAGTCCTGGTTTCCACCCAGAGCGGGCAGACAGGGCCCAGGTCAGCAGGGGGACTCACAGAGAGAAACACCCCCACATGGGGCCCAGTTCAGGACATGCTGCTGCACCCCACCTCTGCACCCACCTCTGAACCCACCTCTGCACCCACCACACTGCACCCCACCTCTGCACCCACCACATTTCACCCACCACGCTGCACCACATCTCTGCACCCACCACACTGCACCCCACCTCTTCACCCCATCTCTGCACCCTGTGTCTGCACCCACCACACTGCATCCACCTTGCACCCACCATGCTGCACCCCATCTCTGCTTTCTCAGGCCCCTCCTGCCCAGTGGCTGACAGCACAGTCAGACCTCAACTGCACTGCTCCCAGTGGCCTCAGGGGCACGAACTCTGCTTTCCCACGGGCACAGGATCCTGTCTGTCCCTGGGGACCATGCTGCCACCTGCGAGGGGACAGGGCGGCCACGCAGCCACGGGGAGGTACAGGGAACCAGCAGCTCAGTGCATTCGAGTGGCATCCGGGCAGCACACCCACCTCTGTTGGGGAGGCCGGGCCAGGTGGCCTTGAGGTCCCACAGCAGCGCCCTGGTACTCTGCAGCTGCATGGTGAGCAAGGCAGGGGGCTGCCTGTGTCCCAGCAGGTGCTTCTCCAGTTTCTTGGGGAATGGCCAGGCAGGAAGTCCCCCCTATTCTCTGGCTTTTTGGGCTTTCTGTCCTGCAAACCTGAAGCTAGCACATGTTGAGATGCATATGGGGCCGTGAGAAGGTCATCTGTGATCTGAGACCTGGCCTCCCCCAAACCAGGCCTGGGGCCATGGCAGGGACCCCCTGCCTGCCCTGGGCCACATTAGGTCCCTTCCTCCCTGGCAACCTGCACTGGAAGATGCTCCAGCTGGCCAAGGTCACCTGGGAGATCAATTACTCCATAACTATCTGGGCAGATAAGGCAAAGCAGAGGGGCCTCGGAGACCCGCCATCCCCCTGAGAGCAATCCTGAGGCTCTGCCACAGCTGCAGCTTGGTGCTGTGAAGGTGAGGAGAGGTCTGGGAGCCACGCCCCTGAGCAGTGAAGAAATTGATTTGGCATATGTCTAAGATTCTGCTGCCTGTGGATTCCTCTAGTATTTTTATGGTTTATTGTCTTATGTTCTTCCTCAGGATTGCTGCAGCTATTCAGGGTCTTTTTTTTATTCCAGATGAACTTTTAGAGATTTTGTTCTAGATCTGTGAAATATGCCATTGGTATTTTAATGGGGAGTGCATTGAATCCATAGATTGCTTTGGGTAGTATGGACATTTTAATAATGTTGATTCTACCAATCCATGAATATGGTATGTTCTTGCATCTGTTTATGTCTTCCTCTATCTCTTTTTTTAGAGTTCTGTAGTTTTCTGTGTTATAGGTCTTTTACCTCCTTAGTTAAATTTATTCCTAGGTATCTTAACTTTTTGGTGCAATGGTAAATGGGATTGTTTTATTTATTCTCTCTTTTTGAACTATTGGCGTATAGAAATTGTATAGATTTCTTGGCATTAATTTTGTATCCTGGTACAATTGCCAAATTCATTTATTAAGTATAATTATTATTGATGGAATCTTCAGGGTTTTTTATGTACAGTATCTGTCATCTGCGAATAAGGACAGTTTTACTTCTTTTCCAATTTAGATGCTTTTTATTTCTTCTTCTTGTCTAATCTCAATGGCTAATACTTTCAGTACTATGTCGAACAGGTGTGGTGAGAATGGAAATCCTTGTCTTGTTTCTGTTCATAGGGGAAATGGTTTTAGATTTTACCCATTGAGTATGATTATGGGTATGGGTTTTTCATATATGGCTTTTATTTATAATGAGGTATGATCCTTCTACCCTCCCCCCTCGTGGAGAGTTTTTATCAAGAAAGGGTGTTAGATTTTGTCCAATGCTTTTATTCTGCATCAATTGTTATGACTATGTGATTTTTATCTCTCATTTTGTTTATGTGACATATTAAGTTTATTGATTAACAGACATTGTACCATCCTTGCATCCCCAGGATAAATCCTACTTGGTCATGGTGTATGACCTTTCTGAGGTAGTGCTGGATCTGATTTGCTAGAATATTTTTGAGGGTTTTGGCTTCTATGTTCATGAGGGATATTGGCCTGTAATTCTTTTTTATTGTGTTTTCTTTATCTGGTTTTGGTATTAGGACATTAGGAAGTGTTCCTTCCTCTTGAATTTTTTGAATAGTCTGAGGAGGATAGGTTTTAGTTCTTCCTTGAATGTTTTGTAAAACACCTCTGTGAAGCCATCTTCCCCTGAGCTTTTGTTCCTTGGAAGCTTTTTGATGACTGCTTCAATTTCTTCCATAGTTATTGTACTATTGAGCTGTTTAGATTCTTCCTGATTGAGTTTTAGAAGGTTGTATTTTTTTCAGGAATATGTCCATTTCCTCCATGTTGTCCAGTTTGTTGGAATAGTGTTGTTCATAATATTTTCTAAAAATCCTTTTTATTTCTGTGGGGTCTGTTGTTATTTCTCCTCCTTCTTTGCTTCTTGGTGAGCCTGGCTATAGGTTCATCAATCTTGCTTATCTTTTCAAAGAACCAGCTCTTGGTTTTGTTGATCTTTTGTATTGTTTTATGGGATTTTTTTGTCTCTCCATTGTTTATCTCCACTCTGATCTTTATTATTTCCTTCCTTCTTCTTCTACTGGGCTTTTCTTGTTCCTTTCTTTCTAACTCTTTGAGTTGTAGGGTTAGGTAATTTATTACCATTGTTTCCTATTTTTTCCAGTAGACTTATACAGCTATGAAACTCCCTCTCAGGATTGCTTTTGCTGTGTCCCCTAGGTTTTGGATTGTTGTGTTTTCATTGTCATTTGTTGCCATGATGTTTTTCTATTTCTTCTTCGATCTCTTTGGTAACCCAGTAATTGTTTAATATCGTGCAATTTAGCCTCCAGGTGTTTGATTTTTTTTGGATTGTTTTTATCATAGTTGATTTCCAGTTTTATGTCATTGTGATCTGAGAAGATGCTTGATGTGATTTCTATCTTCTTAAAATTGAAGAGACATATATGGTCTATCTTTGAAAACAACCCATGTGCACTTGAGAAGAATGTATATTTTGTGGCTTTGGGGTGAAATGTTCTGAATATGTCAATTAATTCCATCTGATCTAGCAAGTCATTTAGGATTGATGTTTATTTCCTGATTTTTTGTTTAGAGGATTTGTCCAATGGTGATAGTGTGGTATTAAAGTGCCCTACTATGACTGTGTTGCTGTCAATCTCTCCCTTGATATCCTCCAGAATTTTTTAAAATGTATTTGGGTGCTCTTGTACTGGATGTGTATATATTTTTACCAGAGTTATTTCTTCTTGTTGGATTGTTCCCTTTAGTGTTATGAAGTTGCCTTCCTTATCTCTTGTTATGTTTTTCACGTATGTCAGATACACATATTGCTACCTTAGCTTTTTTTTTCTTTGCTCCTGGTTAAAAAGTTTCAATTGTAGCCATAAATAAATTCCAGATACCAGGGCCTCTGCTTGGGTTGCTTGGGGGTGTGGCTGGACTACTACCACAGGGCCCTTGCTCAGCCCCCCACACACACCCAAAGGGAACCCCCACCCTGATCCAGGACACCCTTCAGGGCAAACCAGCTGGCCCCCACCCATGCACCAGGCCTTTATCCTATCTAATAAAAGAGTAATATGCAGATTGACCATCACTTCAATACACAAGATGGCTACACCCAGGTGGTCAAAGATTCTGCACCCATGTGGACACAAGATGTCCACTACAAGATGGCCAATAGGATAGGGCAGTTGGGAGGGAACAAGACTGCAAGGGAAGGCAGTTGTGGATCATAAAGCCTGCCTGGGAGGGCAATTAGTGGTGACCGGCCCGGCAAAAGAGGGAAGTTGGGGTAAACAGGCTGGCAGGTGAATAGTTAGAAACAAATCAGGCTGGCAGAGGAGTGGTTAGGAGGTGATAAGGCTGGCAGGCAAAAGCAGTTAGGGGCAAGCAGGAAGGCAGGCAGGCGAGCAGTTGGTAGCCAGCATCCTGGATTTTGAGAGGGATGTCCAAATGCCTGTTTAGTCCTGATCCCAGTCAGACATTCCTCGAGGGGTCCCAGATTGGAGAGGGTGCAGGCTGGACTGAGGGACACCCCCCCCCATACACAAATTTCATGCACTGGGCCTCTAGTTTAATTATAATGTCCCTTGGCATTTTTGGGTTCATTTTGTTTGGCAATTTGTGAGCTCCTTAGATTTGGGTGAGTTTTTCTTCCATATATCAGGGAAGTTTTCTTTCTTTTTTATTTTTATTTTTTTTATTTATTTTTATTTGTATTTTTTAAAGATATTTTTAATTGATTTTTTTGCAGTATAATAGTAGTACATGTTTTTCTTTCCCCCTCCCCCTTATGCTCCCCCCATCCTCCCCTACCCCCCAGCACATATCCCCAGCTTCCCCCCCTCCCTGCTCCAGGTCTTTCATTCATTGATTATGTTCATATGCATGCATACAAGTCCTTCAGTTGATCTCCCCCCGCATCTGCCTCCCATCCACCCAAGCCTTCCCCTGTAGCTTGACAGCCTGTTCAAGGCCATCCTGCCTCTATATCAATCACTCTCCCCTGTTTCTTTTCTTCAAAAATATCTTGCCTCTGCATTCTAGAAATAAATGTATAAGAACAAAAAATGTTTCAGTCTCAGTTTCAATGTCCAACTGTTCTGAGTCCCAGTTTCAGTGTCAAATAATTCTTTATGTGTATAAGTCAGCAATGGTATCCAGATGGTGGACACATCGTGTCAAAGCAAGATCCATCCTCTCTGGTTTGGTCCTGGGCTGCCTGCAGACATGCACAGCTGCTGACTGCTAGCATGGCAAGGTGTCGTCAGTGTCCCCCATCTCTGGACCATCCTCGTGACTGGAACAGATCCATCAGTTCCTCACAGTCGCAGGAACCCACATGGTCTTGGAGTTGTTCTCTGAAAACACACAAACACATTCTCGACCAAAAGTTAACAAAGGGATCCTCTATACAAAATAGACTTGGGATTCTTTTTAATTTTTGCCTAAATGATTTTCCTTTGGCTTATTTTGACACCATGTGTGTTTTTTCGTGGGTGTCCTGCAATTGTTTTTACAAATGGAATTTACTTTACTGGAGTAAGAATTTTCTAGATGTATTTTACTTACTCGATATTTTTTTCCCTTACATGATATTACCCCGCTGTCCCCTCCCCTTTTTTGATTAATGGGGACATTTGGAAATATTATATTGCAGTCTTGGTAATTTTAAATTTTAATTTTTGCACACAAATATGACTGCTTTAGGTTCTTTGGATGTTAGGCAATTTTGCAGTGAGATGAACTACTAATAGATTTTTAGTTAATGTTTTAGGAAAAGCTTTTAGTCCAGTACACTAAAATTTTCTTGAGTATTCACTTATTTCACTTGGCCAATTTAAATTAATCTGAAAACTTGATTACTATTTTCCTGTCAATTTTAATACTCAAGCAGAAATCTTAGTTTACCCTGTAAATACTAGTGGAAAGGAATATTTGCATTTTTGAGTAGGTCCTGAGCATTCCTGGTAATAGACTGAATTTAGATATAGAGCAGCTATTGCTGGCCGAGTCTCTGTCTGCCACCTGGGTCCCCGTATGAGTTGTGTGTGGGAGGCGAAGCAGCCGTGGGGGTAGGAGACCTCCCTCGGAAGGGGGTGAGAATTCAAACCCCTGCAAGGTTTGTGGATGAGGGTCTGTACCCCACCTCTGTTGACCTTTTAGTTCTCTCCTGTTGGCCCCTCTGTGACTGTGCCTGTCTTAGGTTGTTCCTTCCCTGAGGAATCTTAACCATCTCTGGCTAAGCAGCCATCCTCAGGGGCCAATAAGGGTGATGTGAGGTTCAGTTCTGTCTCCTTTGTAGTCTATGCCCCCCTGTAGCCTCCACGTCCAGTACCTGCCTTGGGGTCCCCTCGCCTGTTGGCGGGGTCCCGGTACTGATCACATATCTCGGGTGACCCAGGTTTCTTCTCCAGAGAGGGCCCAGCTCACACCATTGGTCGAGATACAGATCCATGGTGCCAGCTGCCCAGAGGCTTCAGCCACAGCTGGAACTGAAAACTCAGGCATCAGCTGTGTGTATTTGGATAGTAACAAGAAGGTCCCTCTTGGCAGAAAGGACAAGAAGGGCCAATATAGAATGCTCAGATGCCTTCCCAGTGCCTTAATTCCTTCTGAAAGGGATTAATTTCTTTCCTATCCTTTTTTAAGTTGCTGTCCAACATTCAAAGAATTAGTTTGTAAGTTTATTTGGGATAATTGTTTAATATGCTGTTGTCAAATATCAAATATTATAATGACATTGTAGAATAATATCGTGTAAGGGTATTATGGTGTCATGGGAGGTTAAGCAGGGCCTAGCCTAAGGACTGGTCTCCATAGGATATGACAAGCTCTAGGCCATGTCAATTCAATGTCAGACTAGCTGCCATTTTTTTATAACTTTATATAAACTTTGTCAGGGATGAGAAAACATAAATCACTTACCTCAGTTCAAGAGTTCAAGTATATTGACTTTTCCACTTACTCCCACCACCTGCCACTAACCCTGAGGTTTGACATTCTGATCGATTTTTCTCAGTCTCTGGATCCATTCTTGTTCATCAGTCTATGTCATTAATTGTATTCCTCAAATGAGTGAGATCATGTGATATTTGTCTTTCTCTGCCTGGCTAATTTCACTTAGCATAATGCTCTCCAAATCCATCCATATTGTTACAAATGGTAGGAGCTCCTTCTTTTTTTCCGCGGTGTAGTATTCCGTTGTGTAAATTTACCATAGTTTTTTAATCCACTCATCTGCTGATGGGCACTTAGGCTATTTCCAAATCTTAGCTATGGTAAATTGTGCTGCTATGAACATAGGGGTACATATATCCTTTCTAATTCGCCTTTCTAATTTCTTGGGGTATATTCCTAGAAGTGGGATCACTGGGTCGAATGGGAGCTCCATTTTTAGTTTTTTGAGGAATCTCCATACTGTTCTCCACAGTGGCTGTACTAGTCTACAATCCCACCAGCAGTGCACGAGAGTTCCTTTTTCTCCGCATCCTCGCCAGCACTTGTTGTTTGTTGATTTGTTGATGTAAGCCATTCTGATAGGTGTGAGATGGTACCGCATAGTCGTTTTGATTTGCATCTCTCGGATAATTAGTGACTTTGAGCAACTTTTCATATGTCTCTGGGCCTTCCTTTTGTCTTCTTTCGTGAACATTCTATTTAGGTCTGTTGCCCATTTTTTTTATTGGATCATTTGTCCTCCTTTTATTGAGTTGGGTGCGTTGCCTATAGATGCTTGAGATTAAACCTTTATCACTAATACCATTTGCAAATATTTTCTCCCATACAGTGGGTTTTCTTGTTGTTTTGTTGATGGTTTCTTTAGCTGTGCAAAAGCTTTTGATTTTGATGTAGTCCCATTTGTTTATTTTCTCTTTAGCTCCTATTGCCCTTGGAGCAGTATCATCAAAGAAGTTCTTTTGGCATATGTCTGAGATTTTTCTTCCTGTAGATTCCTCTAATATTTTTATGGTTTCCTGTCTTACGTTTAAGTCCTGTATCAATTTTGACTTTATTTTTGTGTATGGTGTAAGTTGGTGCTCTAGTTTCATTTTTTTGCATGTATCTGTCCAATTTTCCCAACACCATTTATTGAAGAGACTGTCTTGACTCCATTTTATGTTCATGCCTCCTTTGTCAAATATTAATTGAGCATAGTGGATTTGGTTGATATCCGGATTCTCTATTCTATTCCATTGATCTATATGTCTGTTCTTGTGCCAGTACCAGGATGTTTTAAGAACAGTAGCCTTGTAATACAGCTTGAAATCTGGTATGGAAATCCCACTGACTTTGTGCTTCTTTCTCAGGATTGCTGTAGCTATTCCGGGCCTTTTGTTTGTTCCAGATGAATTTTTGGAGAGTTCTTTCTAGGTCTGTGAAATATGCCATTGGTATTTTATTGGGGAGTGCATTAAATTTGTAGATTGCTTTGGGTAGTATGGACATTTTAATTATGTTGATTCTCCCAATCCATGAACATGGAATGTTCTTCCACCTGTTTACATCTTCCTCTATCTCTTTTTTCAGTGTCCTGTAGTTTTCTACGAATAGATCTTTTACCTCCTTAGTTAAGTTTATTCCTAGGTATCTTAATTTTTTTGGTGTGATGGTAAATGGAATTGCTTTTTTAGTCTCTCTTTCTGTAAGTTCACTATTAGTGTATAGAAATGCCATAGATTTCTTGGCATTAATTTTGTAGCCTGCTACATTGCTGAACTCATTTATTAAGTCTACTAACTTTTTTATGGAGTCTTTCGGGTTTTTTATGTACAATATCATGTCATCTGCAAATAAGGATAGCTTAACTTCTTCTTTTCCAATTTGGATGCCTTTTATTTCTTCTTCTTGTCTAATTGCAATGGCTAATACTTCCAGTACTATGTTGAACAGGAGTGGTGAAAGTGGGCAACCCTGTCTTGTTCCTGTTCTTAGGGGAAATGGTTGTAGTTTTTGCCCATTGAGTATGATGTATGCTGTGGGTTTATCATATATGGCTTTTATTATGTTGAGGTATGATCCTTCTATTCCTACCTTGTTGAGAGTTTTTATCAAGAAAGGATGTTGGATTTTGTCAAATTCTTTTTCTGCATCAATTGATATGACTATGTGATTTTTATCTCTCAATTTGTTTATGTGATGTATCACATTTATTGATTTGCAGATATTGTACCATCCTTGCATTCCTGGGATAAATCCTACTTGGTCATGGTGTATGATCTTTCTGATGTACTGCTGGATCCGATTTGATAGAATTTTATTGAGGATTTTGGCATCTATATTCACGAGGGATATTGGCCTGTAATTCTCTTTCATTGTGTCCTCTTTATCTGGTTTTGGAATTAGGGTGATGCTAGTTTCATAGAAGGCGTTTGAAAGTGTTCCATCATCTTGAATTTTCTGGAATAGTCTGTAGAGTATTGGTTTTAGTTCTTCCTTGAATGTTCGGTAAAACTCCCCTGTGAAGCCGTCTGGCCCTGGGCTTTTGTTTGCTGGAAGCTTTATGATGACTGCTTCAATTTCTTCCATAGTTATTGGTCTATTGAGTTGTTTAGATTCTTCTTGATTGAGTTTTGGGAGGTTATATCTTTCTAGAAACATATCCATTTCCTCCAGGTTTACCAGTTTGTTGGAGTAGAGTTGTTCCTAGTATTTTTTAACAATCCTTTGTATTTCAATGGGGTCTCTTGTTATTTTACCTCTTTCATTTCTGATTTTATTTATTAGGGTCCTCTCTCTTTGCTTCTTGGTGAGTCTGGCTAGAGGTTCATCAATCTTGTTTATCCTTTCAAAGAACCAGCTCTTGGTTTTGTTGATCTTCTGTATTGTTTTTTTTGGTCTCTATGTCATTTATGTCTGCTCTGATCTTTACTATTTCCTTCCTTCTGCTTACACTGGGCTTTTCTTGTTGCTTTATTTCTAACTCTTTGAGTTGTTGGGTTAGATAATTTATTGCCGCTGTTCCTAGTTTTTTGCAGTAGGATTGTAGAGCCATGAACTTCCCTCTCAGAACTGCTTTCACTGTGTCCCATATATTTTGGATTGTTGTGCTATCATTGTCATTTGTTTCCATGATGTTTTCTATCTCTTTCTTAATCTCTCTAGTAACCCAGTCATAGTGTAATAGCATGCTGTTTAGTCTCCATGTGTTTGATTTCTTTGGATTGTTTCTATTGTAGTTGATTTCCAGCTTTATGCCACTGTGATCTGAGAATATACTTGATATGATTTCTGTCTTCTTGAATTTGGAGAGACTTTGCTTATGACCCTACACATGGTCTATCTTTGAGAATGACCCATGGGCACTTGGAAAGAATGTATATTCTGTGGCTTTGCGGTGAAATGATCTGAAGATGTCAATTAATTCCATCTGGTCCAGTGAGTCATTGAGGATTTATGTTTCTTTACTGATTTTTTGTTTAGAGGATCTGTCCAATGGTGATAATGGGGTATTAAAGTCTCCTACTATGATTGTATTGTTGTCTAGCTCTCCCTTGATGTCCTCTTGGAGTTTTTTTATATATTTGGGTGCTCCTGTATTGGGTGCGTATATGTTTACCAGAGTTATTTCTTCTTGTTGAATTGCTCCCTTTAGTATTATGAAGTGGCCTTCTTTATCTCTTGTTATGTCCTTCACTTTGAGATCTAATTTGTCAGATATAAGTATGGCTACCCCAGCTTTTTTTTTCATTTCCATTCGCCTGAATAACTCTTTTCCAACCTTTGATCCTCAGTCTGTGTGCGTCTTTTTTTCGGAGGTGGGTTTCTTGTAGACAGCAGATACATGGGTTGTGTTTTCTTATTCAGTCTATTACCCTATGTCTTTTGATTGGAGCATTTAAACTGTTTACATTTAAAGTTATTATGGATAGGTGCTTATATGTTGCCATTTTTGTTCTTTACCCCTGTGTTCCTTCTTCGCTTCCTATTTCTTTTTACAGCAGACCCTTTAGCATTTCTTGCATTGCTGGTTTGGTGCTGACTAATTCCCTTAGTCCTTTTTTATCTGTGAAGCTCCTGATTTGTCATTCAATTTTGATTGAGAGCCTTGCTGGGTATAGTATTCTAGGATTTAGACCCTTCCTTTGCATGACTTTGTAAATTTCATTCCACTGCCTTCTGGCCTGATAGGTTTCTGTTGAGAGATCACTTGTTAGTCTGATGGGTGTTCCTTTGTAGGTGACTTTCTGTCTCTCTCTGGCAGCTTTTAAGATTCTTATTTTGTCATTGGTGTTTGCCAATTTAATTATAATGTGCCTTTGCGTAGGTCTTTTGGGGTTTATTTTGCTTGGGACTCTGTGAGCTTCTTGGATTTGTGTGGGTTTTTCCTTTCCTATATCAGGAAAGTTTTCTGTCATTATTTCTTCCAACACGTTTTCTATTCCTTGCTCAGTTTCCTGTCCTTCTGGAAGCCCAATTATACGGATGTTGTTTTGTTTCATGTTGTCCCAAAGTTCTCTTAGGCTCTCCTCCTGCTTTTTAATTTTTTTTCTAGAAGCTGCTCTACTTGGTTATTTTTTCCTACCTGGTCTTCTAGCTCACTGATGCGATCCTCTGCTTCTTCTAGTCTACTCTTAATACTTTCTATTGAGTTCTTTACTTCAGCAATGTCACTTTTTATTTCCTCTTGGCTCCTCTTCATTTCTTCTTGGCTCCTCTTCATTTCTTCATGGCTCTTCATCATTTCTTCCTGGGTCGTCCTCATTTCCTCTTGGTTCTTACTCAAATTATCAAATTTGTCTTCCATTCTTTTCAGCCACCTTATGACCATTTCTCTGAATTCTTTCTCTGACAGGTTGTTAACTTCCATTTCGTTTACCTCCTTTTCTGGCGAGCCGTGCTTTTCTTTCATATGTGGGCTGTTTCTTTGTCTTCCCATGGTCTCCCTTCTCTGTGTATCTGGTTATGTAGTTCTCACTCTCCTGCGTTGATTTAAAGGCACAAAATACAACACAACCAGGTGCCACGCACCAGGCACTGAACCGGAATGTAGTCAAAGTAATGGTAATTCCAAATAAAGGTGACCGCCAGAGAAAGGAAAATTCGGTGATAGATGGGAAAAAAGAAAGAGAACCTCCCCCAGACACACACAGACACTCACACACCCACACTCACACAAAAAGAAAGAGACCCCCCCACACACACTCACAAAAAAGAAAGACAGGAATGCCAAAATGATAATGGGAAAAGGGGGAGAAGAAAAAAAGAAATAAAAGGAGTAAATTATAAATGTGGGGTGAAAACTCCTATAGGACAGCCCCTAATCCAAACCAAAACCTGCAACAAGTACTTGGAGATTGATACAAATTACATACAACTACTAATATCAAGAGAGGTGAGGGAACTCAGAAGCAAAAATCTATCTCAAAAACAATGCAGATGAGGACAACAAAATGAGAAACAACACCAAAAATAAAAATACCCCCCTAAAAGAGAAAACAAAATAAAAGAATAAGCAAACAAATCTCATAAACCTGCTTAAAAATCGATATAATCAACAGTCAAGTAAACAACAACAACAGGACAAGAATAAAAACACTTTAAGATAGTGAAGTCAGAGAAGCTAGAGGTATATATGGACTTGGAGTATGTGGTTAGAGATTAGATATATCAGTGGGGTGAAATTTTAACAGGGGGTAAGGGGAAAGAATTAGGTAAATCTAAAGCGGGAAAAGTGTAAGGGAAACAAGGCACTAAATAGGGAAAGGTTAGCCAGAGAGTGGTGGTATAAAGGTGAAGTTGAGGTAGAGTAAAAGATACTAAAGTGTAGATGAAAATAGACTGTATTCCCAAGGTCGAAAAGAAAATATAATCAATTCCCTGTCACATAAGAGTAAATTTGTGATTTGCCCCTGGGTGGCAGTGTTTCTAGATTGACTTCTGGGTCTGCTGGTCCTCTCTATCCTGAACTAAACAATACTGCCTCTCTAATGGTGACTGCTGTTTTAGCAGCCAGAACCCTCCCAGAATTTTCCGGGTTTCCCTCCTCTGTCCGGTCCAAACTGATTGTGCTCCAGGGATTAACTCTGCCACCAGCTCAAAGGGCCCTCTCCCACGTTTACCAGCTTCAGCAGCCACAGATTTTATTTCAGGTGCAGATCTCCAGGTTTTGAGTTTCAAGGTGCAGATCTCCCAGACTGCCAGCCCCCTCAGTTTCGTGCCCAAAGTACCCCCAGGGAATTCTGACCTTTCCGTGCTGGAGTTTAGAGCTCCCTGGGCTCTGCGCGCCTCCGCGCCAACTGGGCGCAGGTGCTCCGGGAGTCTCAGCGGTCTAGCTGGTACCGTAGCTGTATATTTTCAGGCCCTTCCCCTTCAAGATGTCGTGGTCTGCCTCCGCGCGCCTCCTCACACAGTTGGCTCAGGGAGAGAACCCAGCAGTACTGGGGCTGCTCAGGCTGGGGAGGCCAGCCCAGCAGTCCTCTATCTTCTCCTGGAGCACAGCTGTCCCCCTAGTCGCTGACAAATGCTCCCTGCTCTACCCTCAGCTGCTCCCTCCCTCTGCCCTGTGAGCAGATTCAGATCGAATCCCTCTGTTCCACCACCATTTTCTCTCTCTCTTTCTTTATTTCTTCAAACAAGTTTTCTATTCTTTGCTCAGTTTCCTTTCTTTCTAGCACCCCTATTATGTGGATGTTGTTTCATTACCTATTATCTCAAAGTTCCCTTAGGCTCTTCTCCTGTTTTTACTTATATTTTTTCTAGATGCTGCTCTGCTTGAGTATTTTTTTCCTATCTTGTATTTTAGCTCACTGATGTGCTTCTCTGCTTCTTCCAGTCTACTGGTGATGCTTTTTATTGTGTACTTTATAGAAGTGATGTCACGATGTCATTTTCATTTCTTCTTTGTTCTTCTTCATTTCCTCTTGGTTCTTATACATATTGTCGAGTTTGTCTTCCATTATTTTCAGCCACCTTATGACCATTTCTCTAAATTATTTCCCTGACAGTTTGCTTGCCTCCATTTTATTTACTTCCTTTTCTGGTGATGCCTCCTTTTCTTTCATATGTGGGCTGTTTTTTTGTCTCCCCATGGTCTCTCTTCTTTGGGTGTCTACTTATGTAGTTCTCTCTCTCCTTTCCCTAGGCATAATTTGACCTTTCTTTGAGAAGGTTCAGGGCTCCTCTGAGTCAGTGTATTCATGCTGCCTGAGATTCAGTGTTCCTGAATTCACAGTTGTTCCTTGGGTGTTCTGTTTGTAGAGTCACAGGATGTATAGGCTTCTGATAACAACCATTCTCGCCTTCAATACAGTGTGGTCTCCGGGGTCTTCCAGGAAGTTTCTTGTTTCATTCTTGATGTGATTGGTGACTGATTAATTGTTTAATAACCTGTTATTTGGGGTCCATACGTTTGAATGTTTTTGAGTGTTTTTATTATAGTTTATTTCTAATTTAACTTCATGTGATCTGAGAAGATTTTTGACATGATTTAAGATTTCTTGAACTTGTATAGACTTGTTTTGTGTCCTGACATGTGGTCTATCCTTGAAAATGTCCCATGTGCACTTGAGAAGAAAATATATTTTGTAGTTTTTTGGTGAAATATTCTGAAAATGTCAATTAATTCCATCTGTTCAAATACGTCATTTGGGATTGCTATTTCTTTGCTAATTTTTTTTTATCCAGAAGATTTATCTAGTGGTGTCAATGGGGTATTAAAATCCCCTACTATGATTTTATTGATGTCAATCACTCCCTTCATATATTCCAGAAGATTTTTATGTATTTAGATGCTTCTGTATTGGGTGCATATATATTTACCAGAGTTATATCCTCTTCTTGTATTGATCCCTTTAGTATTATGAAGTAACCTTTATTATCTCTTGTTGTAGCCTTCAATTTGAGGTCTATTTTGTCAGATATAAGTATTGGTACCCCAGCTTTCTTTCTTTTTCATTTTCCTGGAAAATTTTTCCATCCCTTCACTTTTTTTCTTTGTGAAACTTTTGTTCCAATGTAGGTTATTGCAGACAGCATATATATGGCTCATGGTTTTTCATTCATTCAGCTACTCTATGTCCTTTGATTGGAGCAATTAACCCTTTTACATTTCAGGTTATTATTGATAGGTTCTTATTTGTTACCATTCTCATTCTTATGCATATGTTTTTATCTTTCTGTATATTTCTTCTTAAAACAGTCCCTTTATCATTTATTTCAGTGCTGGTTTGGTGAAGATACATATTTCACCTTTACTTTCGAATGATAGCCTTGCTGTATATAGTAGTCTTGGGTTCAGTCCCTTGGTTTTCATTACTTTGTATACTTTATTCCATTCTCTTATTGCCTGATGTGTTTCTGTTGAGAAATGATATGGCAGTCTAATGGGAGCTCCCTTGTAGGTGATTTTCTGTGTCTCCCTTGCAGCCTTTAAGATTCTTTGTCTATAATGTTTGCCATTTTAATTATGATGTGTCTTATTCTCATTTTCATGTTCATATTCTTATCTCATCCTCCTCCTCCTCCTCCTCCTCCTCCTCCTCCTCCTCCTCCTCCTCCTCCTCCATCTTCCCCTCCTCCCACTTTTCTTCTTCTTATTATTATTTTTATTCTTATTAAGAACTAGAGGCTCAATGTACAAAATTCTTTCACAGGGGAAGGTCCCCCATTCTGGTCTGTGTCCTTTCACAATCTGGGACCTCTCAGGGGCATTCAGACATCTTTTTCACAATTCTGGATGCTGCATGCACTACTGACCATACTTTTCATACAGGTGAAAGGCATCTTGCTATTATGTATGAGCAGCTACATTTTCCCCTTGATTATAAAATGTAGTACATAGCATGATCCTTCTGAGGCAGTAAAACCATTTCCTCCATCTTATGGGTGGAAAAACTGAAGCAGAGAGAAGTTAGGTAATTGGCTTTGTCACACAGTTATAAGTGTCAGAATCAGGGTTGACCACAAAATGTGCAAGCCAGAGTCCATGCATGTCATTGCTGCATCATCCTGTTTTATTTTTAGTGTCACACCAGCCTTTCTAGGTTTTACTTTTGAAATCTAGAAGACTTTTCCAAATATATAGTTGTGCCTATTCATCCCCATGTAGAATAAACAGGATGTGAACAGTTTGGAGATTCTTCAGATACATTAGGATTAAGCAGTCACAGATCACTTTTTCAAATGTTGCAGAAGTCACCTTCTTTGTTTAACTGTACATGGGATGAAGCAGTTTATAAGCTATGACATAGTGACTCATAATCTGGGACCTGTTGGGGATGTCCAGCTGCTGGTTTAGGCCTGATTCCTGCAGTCAGACATCTCCCAGGGGATGTAGTGGTGCACCAAGCAGCAGGCAGCCAGGGAGGAGCCCAAACCTGGGCTGGGAGCTGCACCGTTCACCCTCACCCTGGCCAGCTGTGCCTGCTGCCACCACACAGTAGTGCTGCCATGGAGTTGGAAGAGGCTCCAACTGTCGCAGATGCACTCACCAGCTATGAGCCAGGATTCTGGTTGAGCAGTGTTTCCCCTGTGGGAGCACATTGACCACCAGGGGGCAGCTCCTGCTTTGAGTGTCCGGTGCTCAGTGTGCATTATAATACCTGGTTTACCTGTTGTTCCCGTCATTCTTGTTGTTCCATTGTAAAGGTTGCTTAGGCATATATATATATTAGAGACACATTGCATAAAATTCATGCATGGGGGGTGTCCCTCAGCTCAGTCTTCACACCCTCTCCAATCTGTGACCCCTTGGGTTCAGGGCTAAAGCAGTAGTTGGACATCCCTCTCACAATCCAGCACTGCTGGCTCCTAATCACTCACCTGCCTGTCTGCCTGATTCTACCTAACCTCTTCTGCCTCCCAGTCTGATCCCACCCTAACCACTCCCCTGTCAGCCTTATTGATGCCTAACTGCTCCCCTGCTGGCCTGATTGCCCCCAACTTCCCTCCCCTGCTGGCCTGATCATCCACAACTGCCCTCCCCCTACCATGACCCACCTTCTCCACTGGGACCCACCTCCTCTGCATGAGGCAGCAGAGACACCAGGACTGGCCTCCTCCATGCTATGTGGAGCCACAGGATTCCCAGGCCTCACTGCATGGAGCCCTGCCTCAATGGTGCATGTGGCCATCTTGTGGTGGCCATCTTGTGACGACATCTTGCAATACCGTCTAGGCTTTTATTATATAGGACTAGAGGCCCAGCATGTGAAATTGTGCAAGATCCCAGATCTGCAGCCCCACTGCAGGAGTGGGATTCCAGACCCTGCTGCACTGCTGCGGGAGTGGGATCCCAGACTGCTCCTTGCCTCATTTGGACATTATGGCATTATGTCATTATAGCCACAGGCCTTTTGTAATGTAGATAGATACCCTTCAACTTTTCATGTAATACTGGTTTGGTGGTGATGTACTCCTTACCTTTTACTTGTCTTTGAAGCTCTTTATTTGGCTTTCAATTATAAATGATAGCTTTGCTGGGTAAAGTAATATTGGTTGTAGGTCCTTGATGTTTATAACTTTGAGTAATTATTGCCACTACCTTCTGGCTTGGAAAGTTTCTGTTGAGAAATCAACTGATAGTCATATAGGCACTCCATTGTAGGTATCTAATTGCTTTTCTCTTGCTGCTTTTAAGATTTTCTCTTTGTCTTGAATTCTTGGCATTTTAATTTTGATGTGTCTTGGTGTGGGCCTCTTTGGGTTCCTCTTATTTGGGACTCTCTGTGCTTTCTGAACTTATAATTTTATTTCTTTCACTAGGCAGGGGAAGTTTTCTGTAATTATTTCTTCAAATATGTTTTCATTATCTTGCTCTCTTTCTTCTCCTTCTGGCACCCTCATAATGCAAATATTGGTAAGCTTGAAGTTGGATTCTTCTTTTTTTTTCTTTTTGCCCTTCTGATTTTTTTTTTTTGCTTCCTCATATTCCAAATCATTGACTTGATTTTGTAATCTTCTACTCTACTCTTGAATCCCTGTAAATTATTCTTTATTTCAGTTAGTTTATGCTTAATTTTTACTGGTCCTTTTTCATGTCTTTGAGTCTCACTAAAGTGCTTGAAAATCTCACTAATTCCCTTGTAGCTCTCTTTGATTCCCTTGAAACTGTCATTAAGATCATTTAGTAACCTTATAACCATGGTTTTAAATTGTGTATTGAGTGATTTGCTTGCTTCCACTGCTTTTACATGTGACATGTTTCTTTACCTCTGCATTTTGGCGGCTTCCCTATGTTTATTTATATGTATTAGTTAAAGTTGCTATGTCTCCTGGAATTGGTAGAATTGCCTTGTACAGTAGGCCCCAGTGGCTCAGTCTCCCCAGTCACCTGAGCTGGACACTCTAGTTTGGGCTGTGTGCATAGTCTTGTAGTTGAGCATTGATTGCTATTGACATCACTAGGAGAAACTGACCCACAGGCCAAGTGACTGTGAGTACCAGCTGTGACTACAGTGGGAGAGCTGCTGTGCAGGAAACACTCCCATGTAGCAGGACTTGCTTTAATGGGACTTTGGTGGTCACAATCTCACCCTGGAGTTTGTCTCTTGTGGATGTGTAGAGTTATAATTTGGTATGGTCTGAAACTATCCACTGCATACTGACTCTACGGCCTCCCAGGAGGTACAAAGTCAGCCACTGCCTGTGGCCACCCAGCAGGATTTATAGAACTATCTTCAGATGGCTGCTATTTGTGTCAGGCTTATGTACTTCCCACCTGAGGCCCAGCTATGAAGCAAGTTAGGCTGGTGCTATTGTGGGGTCTTAGGCCTATTATTGATAGGTATGGGGTATGCTGACACCAGCTGCTGCTTGTTTGAAAGATTTTAGCAAAGTCTGAAGCAAGAGTCAGGACTGGCCATTCATATGGAAAAAGTTCTGCAAACAGCTTGGGTGGGGCTTCCAACTGAATGAGTCAGACTCTCATGAAATCATGGGTGGAGTGAACACTAAGAGCCAGGTTAATGGAAACTCAGATATGGTTTCCAGTAAGCTCTGTGATGGGGATGTCCCAGCACAAGAACACTGATCCCTGTAAGGAAGCACATCTGGGAGAAAGCCATCTCCAAATCCCTCAAATTCCTGCAATAATGCCAGGCATCCAGTTCCTCCCGATATTTCCCCCAAACCACTGAGCACTGGAACTGGGAGTGATTGAGTCTGAGTAACTTCATGTGCTGGCTGTTAATAGGAACCCCTGGGTCTCCATCAGCCTCCTTGTTACTCAGCCTCAGTCCCAGATGGTTTTTACAATCTGAAGTTTTGGGGATTTCTCTTCCCAACTCTGGAACACTGGGCTGGGTGTCTGGTGTGGGGAATTGGACTGCTTGCTCCTCACAAAGTGGCTCTACTGCTTAAATATCCCCCCCAATTAAAAAAAACACATCACATATGGGTGTTGGACTAGCCAGTTCCACATCTCAGTCCCTCCTACCAGTCTCTGTGTGCTTTCCTCTTTACTTCTCTAGTTGTAGAACTTCCATTCAGCTGGCTTTCAGGTGGTTCTCAATGATGGTTGTTTTGCATTTTAGTTGTAAATTTAATGTGGTTGTGGGAGGCAAGGAGTACTGATATTTACCTACACCAGTGGTCAGCAAACCGCGGCTCACAAGCCACATGTGGCTCTTTGGCCCATTGAGTGTGGCTCTTCCCTAAAATACCATGGCCTGGGTGAGTTTATTTTGAAGAAGTGGTATTAGAAGAAGTTTAAATTTAAAAAAATTGGCTCTCAAAATAAATTTCAAGCGTTGTACTGTTGATATTTGGCTCTGTTGACTAATGAGTTGGCCAACCATTGACCTACACAAGTGATGGGCAACCTTTTGAGCTTGGTGTGTCAAAATTCACCAAAAACAAAAACAAAACAAACAAATAAAAAAAACATGAGCATAACTCAGGTAGTGTGTCACTTTGAGAAAAAAACATAATTTTGTGATATTTATAGTGTAAATAACTAAAATGTATAATTGTAATATATAACTGTATTTAATAAACCAAAAACTAATTATTTAACTTACCTGCTTAGTGACTTCTTTGTTCATCTATCAGTCAGTTTCTTTTGTTGGTCATGATATTATTTAACTTGTATGAGGTACCATGAACTAAGATAAGTGAAGGGGAGGGGAAAATCTTTAATCTGCCTATTAGTGACTTTTTGTTGCTGAATTTAATTGGCTAAACCTTCAATTGAAGGTTGATATTTTTTAAACTTCATGTCCAAGCAAGCGCTACTAACTTCACCTGTCAATCTGTTTCTTTTGTTGGTTTTGATATTATTTAATGCTTAGAATAAGGTCTCACAAAAGTACGCAGAAGGAAAAATTGTGAGTAAAGCCATTGCTATATTTTTCAGGGTGCTAAACGTGTCTGGTAATCAGTTTCAGACACTCAAAATTTCCTGTTCATAGTGGCACTCCTCTTGATTCTACAAGCAGCACCTTTCAAGATTTTCAAGCTTTGACCTTAGGTCCACACACCTGAGCCCAGATGCTGTCTTGAAATTCTGCAAGTTGCATTTGCAAATCATCAATTTGCATCCATTGGAAACCATTTAATTCCAAACTACTGTAGACTACTACATCAGGATACTTAATTATTTTTATGGTCTGTTCTAGGCTTCTAAATTGATTAAACCTGTCACTGAACTGGCCAAGTAATGATCTAAAACATGCTGGTACATTATATGCAAGGGTTCCATTTCATTTTGTACAGCTGCACTGGCCTTCTCAAAATACTTTGTTACTCGAGGAAAATACTTATAAGTTTTAGTTTCTACATCTTGTTTGAAAATTTTAAAGTTACTTTCAAAAGGTTTTATGTATCCAAACATAACATCAATACATTTGCCCAAACCTTGTAACTTTAAGTTCAGTTTATTACTATGAACAGAAAAATCTGTAAAAAACATCAGGGTGTTGACCCACTTATCATCATTGAGCTGAGAAAAGTTTCCCATATCCTTATCCTCAAGAAATATCTTAATTTCTTCAAAGCACTCTACAAAGCACTCAAGAACTTTGCCTCGGCTCAGCCATCTTACATTATTGTACATTAGCAGTCCATTGTAGGTGGAATCAACCTCCAGTAAAAGTGCAGAAAATTCTCACTTGTTTACGGGGTGAGCAGCTATTAAATTCACTATATAGACCTCCAGCACAGAGTGTTTCTACATTGCACTACAGCAAAGATTTCATCCTTAACGAGGATGAAACGTCCTTCTCAGCATGCATCCCCATACTTCTCTGTATCCGACTGCATGATGCCGCATGTCATCGAAAATGGCTATGTGTGTCAGTGCTGACAAGTGTGTCATAGGTTCGCCATCATGTACCTACAACATCATCTTCATTTGCTACTTTGAATTATTTATTTGACAAATTTATTGCCTCCATTTAATTTATTTCATTTTCTGGTGATTTGTCCTTTTCTTTCATCGTTGGTTATTTCCTTGTAACCCCATTTTCCTGTCCCTTTGTATTTGTTTCTCTGTATTAGATCAAACTGCTATACCTCCCAAACTTTGTGAGGTGTTCTTATGTAATAGGTGTTTTGTGGGACCCAATAGTGCAGTCTCTTATTCTAAGATGGGTGCTCTGGGAAATCTCTTGCTTGAGTTATTTGGGTTCTACTGTTGTGTTTGGGTCCTGAATATATTATCCTGTTCATGGATGTAATGTCGTCTCAGGCTGGCTGACTATGTGGCTCACCCTGACCATGTTGTGTGAACTGTTGTGCAGGTGCAGACTATATAGAATAAAATACAACACAACAAAACATGAAAGAAAAGAAACAAAACAAAAACATATAAGACTCCTACAGAAACAACAAAACCAGCAGAGAAGAGAGAATTAAGAAAGAGAAAAGAGATCAACAATAGTAGAAGAAAAGAAAGAGAGAAAAATCATTGGGTAATCATAACACAACAAACAAACACAAAAGGGGAGAAGAAAAGGAATGTGTAGATGCAGAATTGAAATGAAGTAAATAAGAATAAAGATTAGGGGCGTAGATGAAGGAAAATGGTTCGAAATAAAGGAGGAAGAAAGGGAAAGAAAACAAAAATTAAAAAGGAAAATAGGGGAGAAAATAGATAGTCCCAAAATAAGGAAAGGAAGGAAAGATAAGAAAGCAGAAGAAAATG
The DNA here is from genome assembly GCA_027563665.1 of Antrozous pallidus. Taxonomy (NCBI): domain Eukaryota; kingdom Metazoa; phylum Chordata; class Mammalia; order Chiroptera; family Vespertilionidae; genus Antrozous; species Antrozous pallidus. The sequence continues at coordinate 69,668,081 of CM050509.1, read as the reverse complement.
AAAAGAAAGAGAGAGAGAGAGAGAGAGAGAGAGAGAGAGAGAGAGAGAGAGAGAGAGAGAGAGAGAAGGAAAAGGGAAGAGGAAGCTATATATATGAATGAAGCAACATATTAAAATAATAATAAGTCAGTAAAGCAGGTAGATAAAGAAGATAACAAAGGGAAAAAGGAAAAGAAAAGGAAGAGTGAAAAAATAAAAGACTACATAAAAAGTGAAGAGGCATTTATTTCATCAGAGTTTGGTCCTCCCTGGGAGCTCCCTTTGGATCCCACTCTTCTGATGACTGTGGCTGACTGTTCTATCTACCAATTTTGGGCTTCCCTGATGTATTCAGGTGCTAACATCTGTCAGAAACTGTCCTCCTTTGGCTTTCAGCAACCTGCTTGAACCTCCAAGAGATACAGCCTTTGAATCTGTCTCCACTGGTCTTGGCTGCAAGCAGGAATGGCCAATCTGCCCTCTAAAGCAGGTTTGTTAGCAGCATGGTGGGCATCTGGTTCTTCTTTACTTACTTAACTTGCTGAAAAATGTGCCTGTAGGACAACTAACTCTTATCCAGAGAATAAATGTCAATATATTTCAGAGAGCTTTTTGTTTTTGTTTTTTGTATTTTTTAAATGAAGTGTTTCCCAAGAGTGATCAGCTCCAATGGCAACTTCTTGAACAATCATTTGTAACATTTTTGAGCTTTCAGTTTGGTAAATTATTACTGCCATACTTTGTTTCTGTGTATCTGTGTTGTACCTTGCACATCAAAATCAAAATTCAAAATATTTTTTAAAAAGAATATGGCACTTTTTCTTATAAATTCAGCATAAATGTGAAGATTAAGTATGAATATCAAGACTGGATTATCCTTTTGTTTATGGAAAACTAGTGAATTTTATCAGCAGTAAGTGGGGAGGTTGTTATAGCAGATAGAATGAAATATTTTGCTTTGGAGTTTGTGGCTTTTTTGCAAGAGAATTTCTAGAAACATTGTTTTCCTAACCTCTCAATTCTGATGGAACAGTAGTAATCATTGGGTTCAACCCTTAAAGAAAACAAAAATGTTGCCTTAACTAGAGCTGACACAGACCTTCAACATATGACTGAATGTGCTTTAGCCTTGAGACTGCACTGTTCACTCCTACCAGCTATACTTCTCATAAGAGAAACTGATGGTGAGTAACCCAGTCATACTACTGGATAAACAAGCAAAAGTTTAGAGTTTTTGTTGAGATCATTAACATAATTTAAGTGTATGAAGTGACCTGCTTTCTACCTTATAAAACTGTGCAGAATAAAGACAGAAATAAACTCCATTTTTAAACTATCTCTCCCAGTTTTTGCTTGACAGACTTAAAGTCAATATTAGATCCATAAACCTCAGCAAATGGAAATTCTGAAATAGTTGTTTAAAGTGACTAAATTCTCATCCCACTGTAGAGAACAAAATATTATGTGTGCACTGTGACTGGTTCAATAAAATATTTGAGGTGGCATTACCCAATGATTTAAATAGAGCCTTTGGTGATCCAGAAACAATAAGCAACTGAAGAAGGTGTTAATCTATGTTAAACCAAAAAGCTCAGGGCCATCAGCCCTTATAGTATAAAAGAAGGCAATATTGCAAGGGTCCTTTGCAAGGGCCGGGTGAGATGAGAAGAAAGGACAGCTTTAGGCAGTTTCTGTTCCATATTCTGGTAAGACTGACTGAGTAACACACTCCATTCACCAATGTGCAAGTAAATTTAAGCCAATTTTTGTTAGGTCTAAATTTACCCCAACAAGGTGGCTCACTTGACTGGTCTGAGCAGACCAGCATTTTAGTTACTACAGCTCTGTAAATTAGTTCAGGAATACCAAGTTGACCATAGAAAGAAAATTTTAAAAAGAAAAACATATTTACAGAAGTCTAAAATCTCCATAGCTTATATACAATTTCTATTGTTCTGAAAAATATTTCTTTTCATTTCTCTAGATTTGGAGTTTAAATGATAGCTGACTTTCCTTGTTTGTAGAAGCTCAGACACAAATATCTATTTCCCTGTAGGTAGGGATGTGTGAACATATTATGAAATGTGCATCATGTTCAGTAGTTAAAAATATATACGGTACAGAACCCTAATAAAAATCAGATGCAAAAATCAACTGGATGGGTGTCTCTGTTTTTTTGTTTGTTTGTTTGTTTTGTTGTTCATTATCTACCACTATGTAGACTTAAAAGCTATGTTACTTTTAACTGAGTTACTGATATACTTGTTCGCCAAACCACCTTATTGGGGACAGGCTTTATATATGCCAGTCTTTCCAAGAAACCAAGCTCAGTGTTGTTGCTACATTTCATAGGACCCACTTTGACCTGTGATGTAGCCAAGTTTTTAGCTACAAACTCTGTCATAACAAGGTTCAATTGTGTTTTACAGAGTTTAAGAAATCAACTTGAACACCCACGTTTCACGTTGGAAAGAAATTAGTCAAGGTTTTAAGAGAAATGAGGAACCAAGTAAGAAGGATTTGAATACAAATTGAAGTATATCATCATTTGTCTTAGATGCTATTTAATTGCCAGAAACAGAAACCCTTATACGCTCAGGAAAATATATTTTAAGGGTAAAGGGAATTTCATCAAACCTCATCTCAAAGGGAATTGGAAATTGTTAGCTCATCTATCCATTTCTTGTTCTCTATAGCCATACAATCTGTCACTTCTGCTTCTTTCAGCACAACTGCTTCATCCTGCTTTCTGCAGAATGACTTCTTCTGTCTAGTTCTTAATTTGGACTTTCCCATGCCTCCAGCTCACCTGAGGCTGTCAGTGGTTATCACACATACTCTGCCCTCAAATGTTTTTGACCTTATACTTCCAGTATCAGATAATTTCTGACCTAGTCTTTGTTTCACTTTGTTCAAATTCTTGAAAGAATCAGATTAGCTTTTGTCAATTACTGGATTGACTCACTCTAGAATGAGTGTCTATCTAGATAGTGTTTGGGAGAAATGGTGTTGACAAAGAATGTACAGCTGAGTAATGCAGTTTAAGCTAAAAGATTTATTGGGTAATTCAAAAGAAATGACTGGTGTATCAGATATAGCCATCCTATCTAATAAAAGAGTAATATGCAAATCGACCGTACTTTTGCTATGCCCAATAAGTCACGCCCACAAGCCACACCCACAAGCCAATCACAAGAATGGATCATGGGCCCTGCCATGGTGCCTGAGGTTAGGCTGGGTGAGGCTGTGGGCGGGGCCAGCCAGCCAGGGTGGGGCCCCATCAGATGGATCTCCGGGCCCTGCCATGGCGCCCCGTAGTGCCCAGGGCTGGGAATGGCCTCTCCTCGAGAGGCCCTTCTGGGCCCTGGGGTTAGGCCGGGCCTGGCTGAGGGAGGCGAGGACACAGAGGGTTGAGCCAGGCACCCTGTGAACATGAACACCCCCTGAGCTGCAGAGCAGCAGGTGAGATATGTGCCTGAGGTCTCTTGCCTGCAGAGTGGTGGGGTCAGGAGTTGAATCCAGGTGGGTCTCTGCCCGCAGCTTATCGCCTCTCCACTGTGCCTGACTGGGCTTGCCAAATGATGCCACCTGCTGGTGGTGATGCTTGCCAAGTCTAAGCTGGGTCCTGAGGCTGGGGAGGGCAGCAGAGGGGAGCATCCCAGATCCTGCCTCCCAGAGCTCCCGGACTTCAGTGCGAGGCCCAGCTGTGGGGGCAAGAGAGGAGCCAAGACACAGCCCCTGAGACAGAGGAGACCGAGCCACACAACCCAGCCCAGCCTGTGTGCAGAGCAGCGGCAGGGAGTACTGGAAAAGAAGTGAGAAAGGTGAGAGCTAACACACAAGCAGCTGGGATGTCTCCATGGGCCAGAAAGACACTGGACCCAGACCATCTGCAGACCCAGGCCTGGACTCCGCCAGGTGTGCGTGGCCCCATTCCTGGGGTAAAGGGACCAGAGTTCCCATCAGAACAGGACCCTGTATCTGGGATCACTGCCCATCCTTATGGGACGGTGATGATCTGGGTCCCTGGGCATGCTGTGACCCAGGATCCAGAGCCGCACTCAGCCTGGGCACTGGACCCAAGCACCAGGCGAAGGAGCCCTGTTCGCTGTCCCCAGCGCTGGTTCTGACCCGGGGTCTCCTGCCCTGTAACATCCAGAAATCCAGGAGACAGAGGGAAGAGCTCAGAGGCAAAAGCAAGCCCCAGGCTTTGGGCTGTCTGACAGAGGAAGAACTTGCAAGCAGACACCTGGGAAACCTGTGGGCCCAGGGCACTAAGGAAGCCAGTAAATAAAAGCCCTCACATACATGTAGAAAACACCAAAGACATTATATACATAGGAAGAAATATAATGGAAGGTTCTTATTATTGAAATATATTTAGAGGTAATTACTGTAACTATTTAAACAAATAATAATGTAATGTCAATTTTATAACATCTGTGTAAGTAAAATACATGACAACAATAGCACAAAGATTGCCTGGGAAAAACAAAATTTTGTTACAGTGAAGTTTCTGTACAAGATATGAAGTGGTAAAATATCCACTTGAAGATAGACTGTGACAAGTTAAAATCCTATATAATGAAGAGCTAATATGCAAATATTCATCACATCTTCATGCCATCATGCCATAATGGCTCAGACACTCAACACTGAGGAGAGGGGAATGGAGACCAGAAAGGCTACAGACTGGGAGAGGAACAAGCCACCCACTCCATGGTCCCGGATGCCAACAGCTGTGCCTGCCTCTCTGGCCCAGGAGAGCGACAAGCCACCTGCCTCACAGTCCTAGGTGCCAGCAGCTGCACCTGCACCTGTGGCCCAGGAGAGGGATAATCCGCATGCCCTGTGGTCCTGGGTGCCTGTGGCTGCCTGTGGCTGCCTGTGGCTGTGGCCAGCCTGAATGAAGCTGGCCTGGGTCCTGGGTGCCTATAGCTGGCCAGAGGGAGGGAAGCCTGGGTCCCAGGTGTGGGGCAAGGCAGAGGCAGTTAGGGGCAATCAGGCCAGCAGGGGAGCACTTAGGGGCAATCAGGGTGATAGGGTAACAGTTAGGGGGCAATCAGGAAGGCAGGCAGAGGTGGTTAGGGGTGATCAGGCAGGCAGAGGTGGTTATGGGTGATCAGGCAGGCAGGCCAGTGAGCAGTTAGGAGCCAGTGGTCCTAGATTGTGAGAGGGATGTGCAACTGCCAACAGTTAGAGTGCCAATAGTCAGACATCCCCAAAAGGGTTCCTGATTGGAGAGGGTGCAGGCTGGGCTGAGGGAAGCTCCCCTCCCCCTTCTTGCACGAATTTTGTGCACAGGGCCATTAGTCCTATTAATAAAAGAGTAATATGCAAATTTGACCATACCTGCGCCACGCCCACAAGCCATGTCCACCAGCCATGCCCATCAGACAATCAGGAGCAGATTACGCAAATAAATCCCAACAAAGATGGCTGCTGCCACTGAGAGCAGGAGGAAGGCTTGTGTTTCCCTGGTAAAAGAGGAAGCCAAGTTTTCCACCTGCCATTGCCTGGCCTAGGCCTTCACTCAATGTTACAATGTTTCAATTATAAAAGATACAGAAATGGAGGCAGCCACTGAGCTGGAGAGAACAGAAGCTTGGGTTTCCCTGGCAACAGAAGAAGCCAAGCTTTCAGCCTTCTGTTGCCAGCCTAGGCCTCCACTCTAGGCTACAAAGTTTCAAACAGAAATGGCTGCTGCCCCAGAGTGAGCAGAAGGCTTGGCTCCACTCCAGGCTACAGAGTTTCAATTGTGGACATAGATTAATCCCAGATCCCAGGCCCCTGCTTGGGTCACTGGGCAGCATGCCCAGCCTGCAACCTTCCACAGGCCCCTAGCCCAGGCTGCCTCTCACCCCAAGGGAACCCCCAACCTGATCTGGGACACTCTTCAGGGCAAACCAGCTAGCCCCTACCCATGCACCAGGCTTCTATCCTATCTAATAAAAGAGTAATTTGCATATTGACCATCAATCCAACACACAAGATGGCTGTCCCTATGTGGTCAAAGATCCTGCCCCCATGTGAACATAAGATGGCCACCACAAGATGGTTAGCAGGGGAGAGCCGTGGGAGGTTCCAGGCCATGCAACGGAGGGCAGTTGTGGGTGATCAAGCCTGCAGGGGAGGGCAGTTAGGTGTGACCAGGCCAGCAGAGGAGGGAAGTTGGGGGCAAACAGGCTAGCATGTGAGCAGTTAGACATCAATTAGGCTGGCAGGGTAGTGTTGAGGGGGTTATCAGGCTGGCAGGCAGAAGCAGTTAGGGGCAATCAGGGAGGCAGGCAGGTGAGCAATTTGGAGCCAGCAGTCCTGGATTGTGAAAAGTCATGTCCGACTGCCCGTTTAGGCCTGATCCTGGTAGGGGACATACCTCGAGGGGTCCCAGATTGCAGAGTTTACAGGCTGGGCTATGGGACATCCCTCACCCCCCGTGCAGGAAGTGGCCTCTAGTTAGTGTAATAATGATGATAAAGATTACTATAATAATTAAACAGGTACACTGATTAATTTCTTGTCAAGCATATTACATACACTGCTATGTAGTCTTCATATCAATGCAATACATAGATTTTATTACTGTTCCAATTTTTATTGACAGGAAAATTTAGGCACAATGAAGTTGTGACATGTCCAAGGTCACATGGCTGGTAAGTGGTTGGGCAAGACACAAACCCAGATAGTCTGACAATAGAGCCTGTGCCTTTAATTACTAAACCTTAACTACTTAACTTCTGAATCTGACACTGTTATAATGAATTTGTAAAATATGGGATAGCTTCTTTGTGAAGAAAAATTAAAGTTAATTTTAACCATCTTTACTTATAAGATATATAAGATACACACACACACACACACACACACACACACACACACACACACACACGTATATATCCATCCCAAAGTCTCAAGAAATATTTGTGTGTCTATGTATGTGAAATAAAATAAATAGTTTCATTTGAGTTATTCTAGTGCTTTCACATAAATGAAATAACCTTTAAATATTCATGATCAGAGCATTACCAATTTCATTCTTTGCTTTAAAAATTATTTGAATTCTAATTAAATCTGTATTTTAGCAAAGACTAATAATAAGATCCAAAACTTAGGAGTGGAAGCTGAAGCTGGTGTATGTGATATTACTGCCCTCTTACCAAGCTACATTTTTATTGTTTTTCTGGGAATCCAGTTTAATTACAGCTGCTGATATATTGTGGAATATGGATCTAAAGTCTGGCTTTGACCAAGTCAAGGGTGGTTTCTTTGGGCCATGTTTCACCTCCTGTTTTATCTGTGCTGTCACCTAAATTTAGCACTTATACTATACTGCCCTGTGTCAGCAGAAATTTTAAATTATTTTTCAGTGATGTATAGTGTGTCCATGCAGTATTGCATATGATAGATTTGCAATAAAATATTGGAGCTTTCCAAGTATTTTTTAAATAAACTAGATCAGTAGCTCCCATGGATTTGACTTTGGCATATGTTGTAAGGTGGTGTGTTTCCCACAAAACTGATTGAGCTCTCTCCAGGTTTCCTTCCCGCTGTCGTGCATTTTATCATCTGGCAATCCAATAAGCTTCTTGAAAGAAAAAGATGGGTGCTCTCTCCTGGATCTTAGGAGATGTCATTAAGAACCTTTCCACTAGGAGCAGGAATGGTGGCTCTCTGTGGATCTGTAGTGGTGTTCTAAATTGAGGAATCTTGAATAAGACATAAATCCATATTCCACACCTTTTTTATATGGACTTCAACAAGCATTAGCTATAATTGGTAGAACAGCCTGACCTATTAATTCATAGATAAAAATGATTCAATTAAAGTGAAATATAAATATTGAAGGTAATGTAAAATCAAATGAGGCACATCACAGAATTTATGTGCAAATACACTGATTGAATAAAAATTATCTGGTACATAAAAAGTCCATATGTTATCTTGGTAATGCTATAATTAAGTCAAAATCATGTCATACTGGCCTTTCCCATCTGTTCTGTGATCTGCAAAGGGACCCATTGAAACAGGATGACAGTTGACCTCAAAATTATACATTCTCCTACTGCCCATTAATAGGGCTGTTGGTTATGCAATTTTGTCTTCATTTCTACTGGGATATGAGTAATCTTCCATTAAATCAAGTAAAATGAAGCATCCACTTTTCTATTAAATGGGCTTATATAAACTACTATTTTATTTTCTGAATGAATTATTTTTTTTTCAGTTTTCACAAGCAATGCAGGGTAGGACAAAAAATAGGTTTTAATTTGTCTGTATGGAAAACAATACAATAATCCTATCTAATAAAATAGTGATATGCACATTAAGCATCATTCCACTACACCCACAAGCCATGCCTAGCAGCCAATCAGGAACGAGTCTGAAAATTAACCCAACCAAGATGGCTGCAGCTGCGAGCAAGCAGGAGGCTTGGGTTTCCCCAGCAATGGAGGAAGCCAAGATTTCTCCACACCCTGACCAGGCTAAGCCTCCACTCAAGGCTACAAGTTTGAATTATAGAAGATAAATAGATCCCAGATACCAGGGCCTCCACTTGGGCTGCCGGGGGGGGGGGGTATGGCTGGCCTGCAAACCACCATAGGCCCCTAACCAAGGATGCCCCATGCCACAAGGTAACCCCCACCCTGATCTGGGACACCCTTCATGGCAAACCAGCTGGCCCCCACCCATGTACCAGGCCTCTATCCTATCTAATAAAAGAGTAATATGCAAATTGAGCATCACTCCAACACACAAGATGGCTGCCCCCATGTGGTCAAAGGTCCTGCCCCCATGTGGACACAAGATGGCTGCCACAAGATGGCCAGCAGAAGAGGGTAGTTGGGGGGGATCCAGGCCTGCAGGGGAGGGCAGTTGGGAGGGACCAGGCCTGCAGGGTAGGGCAGTTAGGGGGAACCAGGCCTGCAGGGGAGACGAGTTAGGGTGACTAGGCCTGCAGGGCAGGGCAGTTGGAGGCAAACAGGCCGGCAGTGGAGCAGTTAGGCATCAATCAGGCTGGCAGGTTTGTGGTTAGGGTGTGATCAGACAGGCAGGCAGAAGTGGTTAGAGGCAATTAGGAAGGCAGGTAGGCGAGCAGTTGGGAGCCAGCAGTCCTGGTAGGATCGGGCCTAAATGGGCAGTCAGACATTCCTTGAGAGGTCCTAGATTGAATCAGATGTAGGCTGGGCTGAGGGACACCCCCCATGCACAAATTTTGTGCATTAGGCCTCTAGTTAATAAATAATAATTTAAGAATAAACTATATGTTTTATGTACCCACAACTATAAACCTACTTTCCCCCATCTATCTTATAGATTATTTTGGATGGTTTTTAAAATTTTGTTTTGTTCTAAAAATTTAAGTAGCATTATAAAAAGACAGTGATTAAGTATAGCAAAATATAGGCATCCATTTCTTTTTAGAATTTATTTTATTGATTTCAGAGAGGAAGGGAGAGAGAGAGAAAAAAATAGAAACATCAATGATGATTGAGAATAATTAATTGGCTGCCTCCTACATGCCCACTACTGGGGATCGAGCTCACAACCTGGGCATGTGCCCTGATTGGGAATCAAATCCTGACCTTCTGGTTCATAGATCAATATTCAACCACTGAGCCACTGGCTGGGCACCATTTCTTTCTACTTTTTTTTTATTTCTATTTTTTGTTGTCTGAGCAAAGCAAGGTAGTTAATACTTGAATCCTCAAAATGCTGTAAGACAGAGTGAGGAATCAATATTTATAATATTAATTAATTTCATTTATTTTGCTTGCCTTGTGCACACCTCACTGTCATTCTTGCCATTATTATAATGTCGTTGTATCCAATAACACTCAGAAAAGTAATTTTAAACTCAGGCTATCTGGAACATAGATGTGTCAGGTGTAGTCTTTCATCCTCAGAGACATTCAAATTGGCTAATGGACAACCCATGGAATGATGCAGCTGACGATCCACCATTTGTCCATCTGTTTGTATCCAGGTTACCTTGTGATAGTCTATTTAATTTCTGAAGTGTCTCTATTTTAAGAGTACATGCAGTTTTATTTTAATTAGAACCACAAAAGTAGAAAATTGGTAATCCTGGGAACCAGGGTAACCAATAGAAGATTATACTTTTGTCTTGTTTTTAATAAACAATGTAACTTCTAACAAAAGAGTTTGCTATAATCAAAGTCCCAATATCTTGGAGAGGATTTTTAATGTCTCCTCTTTGGATTTGGAGGAAAAAAAGGGGAAAAGGAAAAAAAAATACATTCATGTGATATAACAAAGATTGCTTAAAAAACTGAGGCTTAAAATATACACTAATTTATAAACTTCTTAAATAATATCTTAACCACAATCAGGGACAGGAAGTATCCATGGAGTGAGTCAGACTTAAAAGGCTGGAGAATTATAAAATGGCTAGTGGCCCAGTGCATGAAATTTGTGCATGGAGGGAGGTGTTTCTCAGCCCAATTTGCAGCCTCTCCAATTTGGGAACCCTCAAAGGATGTCCTACTGCTGGTTTACAGGGATCGGGCCTAAACTGGTAGTTGAACATTCCTCTTACAATCAGGGACTGCTGGCTCCTAACTACTCACCTGCTTGCCTGCCCGATTTCCCCTAAACACTCTGCCTGCCAGCCTGCTTGCCCCAAACTGCCACCCTCTGCTGGCCTGCTTACATCCAAATGCACCCCCGCCAGCCTGATCACCCCCGACTGCACCCACTGCTGGCCTGCTCGCCCCCAACTGCTCCCCCTGCTGGCCTGCTCACCCCCAACTTCCCTCCCCACTAGCCTGCTCATCCCCAACTTCCCCCCTCCGCTGGCCTGCTCACTCCAAACTTCCCCCCAGCTGTCCTGATAACCTCCAACTTACCCCCACTGAGGACCTTCTCACTCCCACCTGGCCACCCTTCTGGTCTGCTTACTCCCAACAGCCCCTGCCATCCCATCTTGGCCTGATCACTCTCCATCGACTCAAGGTCCCAGCTCCTCTTTATTTTCTTTTTCTTTTTTCAGTGCCTCCTTGAGTGGAGGCCAGGGCCACCTGGAATCAGGTATCTAGGATTTATTTATCTTCTATAATTGAAACTTTGTGGCCTTGAGCAGAAGCCAGGGCTGGCCAGGATGGGTGGGAAGCTTGGCTTCCTCCATTGCCAGGACAACCCAATCCTCCTGCTTGCTCCAGCTCTGTGGATGGCTGCCATCTTTGTTGGGTTAATTTGCATACTCACTCCTGATTGGCTGTTGAGTGTGGCTTGGTGTAGTAGAGTGATGGTTAACTTGCATGTTTCTCTTTTATTAGTGTAGATGATAACCAGGCAAATGTCCATTGTTCTCTGAGAAAGTGTGAGTTTGGCATAGTGGTTTCTGAATTAAATCAGATTATGATTATTTACAAACTATATATCTAGGAGCACCCTGATGAGCAAAAATTAAATGGTATATATATATATATATATATATATATATATATATATATATATCTACACACACACACACATTGAGTGACCAGATTATTATGATCTCTGAACACATAATAATCTGGCTACTCAGTATATATTAGAGGCCTGCTACATGAATTCATGCATGGGTGGGGTCCAGTCAGCCTGACCAGGGCGAGGGGACATGGTCAATTGGCTGGTCTGCCTGCTGGTCAATCTCCTGGTCAAGGGTACAATTTGCATATTATCCTTTTATTATATAGGATATGGAGATATCCATATATGGTATATATTTACTCTGAAATTTTTTTTCAACTTCCTACAGTACTTGATTATAGGCCAGTCGGAAGAATAAAGGATTAGATTATGCCAAGACACCTTTACCAAAATTCTTATAACCTAGTAGAGAAAAACAATTATTTCTAATAACAAATAACATTCTATAATAGTAAAAGTGTATTATGCTAATTAGAATAGACAACTGAACGACCTTTCAGAGATCATTCCTGATGTCCTTCTGGATGACCTTCTGTATGAAACCTTGGGAAATGAGGGCTGAGGCAGAGGAGGTTAGAGGTGATCAGACAGGCAAGCAAGTTGTTAGTGGTGATTAGGCAGGCAGGAGAGTGGTTAGGGCAATCAGGTAGGCAGGTGAGCAGTTAAGGCTGATCAGGCAAGCATATAAAGCAGTTAGGGGCAATTAGGCAGGCAGGGAACTAGGAAGACAAGCAGAGTGGTTAGGGGTGATCAGACAAGCAGGCAGAGTGGTTAGGGGTAATCAGGCAGGCAGGCAGGTGAGCAGTTAGGAGGCAGCAGTCCTGTATTGCAAGAGGGATGTCTGACTGCTGGATTAGGCCCAATCCCACAGGAATCTGGGCCTAAACCAGCAGTCAGATATCCTCCAAGGGGTCCTGGATTGTGAGAGGGTGCAGGCTGGGCTGAGGTATGCCCCACCCCCATGCAAGAATTTTGTGCATTGGGCCTCTAGTAATAAACAAAAATAAAAACAAGAAGTTGATCCAGAGAAAAAAAGATGGGGAAGGGGGTCAGGAAAATTGAATTCTTATGATCATATTTAAGATTTATTTTCAAATTGGGACACTAGCCAAGATGCTTAGTTTAGTTGGTGGGACCTCATGTTAGGGTGGAATAATAGTTAAAGAGTCAGTCTTTGAGCCCTGGCAGGGTAGCTTCATTGGTTCAACTTTAATCCCGGGTCAGGGCAAATACAATAAATGGAACAACAAATTTCTCTCTCTCTCTCTCTCTGTCTCTCTCTCTCTCCCCTTTTTCCCCCTCTCTCTAAAAATCAATTTTAAAGTATTCAGTCTTTCTTTGAACCAGTTAGCTCAAATTTATCCCCATACTCTTCCCCTAACCAGTCATCAAATGCAAACTACAAATCTCTAGCATATATACATATTCCCCCACTCCTGGGAAAAAGAATGGAATGGATAAAACATATCCTCTCTTTCTGTATGATCAGTGATAGGGGAATAACTGGTAGATAATTATCTGAGATTTAATTGGTGAATTCAAATTACAAATTCTGCCAGACCTTTTGGAACAAAAAAAATACTGAATGGGATTTCTTTGTTGGTGGTGATATCTGTAGCAACAGGGAAGAAGATTCTTTAAATGTATATTTAAACATTAAAAGCTTTACATACTGGCATGTAAGTGGATCAGTAGTTATCATTCCTTGAGTGGCCCAAAGATAGGGTTACAATTATCAAATTTCTCATTTTATCCCCCTCTACAGTTCTCCTTTAAAACCAATGGGCTTTTAAACAAAGACACTCCATAAATAATGAGCTATGTCTGGGCCTCTCCCAAAATTATTAGAAGTAGCCTCAAATCTGGCTTCATTCAGTTCTACAATCTATTATTCCTTTTGGAAGTAGCAAATTTTAATCTACCTGAATCTTATTAACCAATTATCCTATATAATAAAAGCCTCAGTAACATCATGTGATGTCATCACAAGATGGCCACCCCAACATCATCATAAGATGCCCACCACAAGATGGCAGCCCTTACATTGTCACAAGATGGCCACAACAAGATGGCCACCAGAAGTTGGCCCCCACAAGATGATAATAACAAGATGGTTGGCAGGGGAGAGCAGTTGTGGGTGATCAGGCCAGAAAGTGAAGACAGTTGTGGGCAGTTAAACCAGGGGAGGGTAGTTGGGGCTAACCAAGCTGGCAAGGGAGGACAGTTGGAGGCCATAAGACCAGCAAAGAAAAGCCATTGGGGGAGAGATCATGCCTGCAGGGGAGGGCAGTTAGGGGTGACCAGGCCAGCAGGGGAGCACATAGGTGTCAATCAGACTGGCAGAGGAGCAGTTATAGGGAAAGCAGGCTGACATGCAGAAGTAGTTAGGGGCAATAAGACAGGCAGGCAAGTGAGCAGTTAGAAGCCAACAGTCCCAGATTGTGAGAGGGTGCCAGCTGGGTTTAGGGACACCCCTCATGCACGATTTTCATGCATCCTGCTTCTAGTGTAAATATAACATCATTGGGAGAATTTCAAGTGTTTGTTTTTTTCAAGGTATAATCTTGACTTCCTGTCATTTATAAATTGGCTTATACAAGCCCTTACAACCTGCCAAAGTGGTTGTATTCCTATCTATATTACAAAATATTTATGTTAACTAGAGGCCTAGTGCACAAATTCATGCACCAGTGGGGTCCCTTGGCCTGTCCTGAGGGACCGGGCCCTCCAACATCCCCCAAAGGGCCCCAGATTGCAAGAGGGTGCAGGCCAGGATGAGGACCCCACCAGTGCATCCCATAGCATTGGGGCAAGGGAGAGATGTGGGAGATTGGCCAGCCAGGGAGGGACTATGCAAGGGCTCCTGGGCATGCCCAGCTCATCTTGCTCAATCCTGATTGTCCCAACCCCAGCAGAAAACTAACTTACCAATCAGAGTGTCTGCCCCCCTTGGTCAGTGCATGCCATAGCAACTGGTTGGCCAGTAAACTGTCTGCCTCCTGGTGGTCAGTGCACATCGTCATAGAGAGCAGTTGAGTGGTCTTAGCTTATCATTAGCATATTACACTTTGATTGGTTGAACAGCTGACAAGTGGATGGGCACTTAGCATATTAGGCTTTTATTGTATATGATAGACCATGTTACCTTTTTGGTTTCTCACACCACGTTACCATAAAAACAATGATTAAAATTTTTTTTCAGTAGATGGGTTTTGAAGGTATAGTAGGTCATAGGCAACTTTTGAGAATCTGGAGAAAACTGTGAAATCCCTCCACAGAAAAAAAATAATGCATGTACACACATTTTTTGCATACATTTTCAGATTTATAGACATGTGAAGCCCATCCACAGCCTCAGATTACAATGTTTCAATGTCAAACATTTTTATTTGGAGTTAGCACTACCTACACCTACTTATAGGCTCATTTATATTGTCATATTTTAAAAATGATTTTACTAAAAGAATGTATCTGCATTTCTTTGTATCTGAATTTTTCTTTGAATTTATTCACCTGCTTCAAAAGACTTAAATTATTCACAGTGGCAAGTTTGTAAAACATGAATAAAATGTGCATAGTGTCATTTTTGTGATTCCTAAATGCATTATCTTGTTTTATTTATTTTTTACTTATTTTACTTAAAGAAAAAAAATTAATGTACTCACATCTTACACAGCCATATATTTACTTAAAAACAGTGTAACATTCTTTTTTCCAATGACACATAGTTTCTGTTACTTCATCTTTCATCTGTTTGTGGTTTATTTCCAATCATTTAGAATAGGGGATACTGTTTGTTAAATACAAACACATGTCTTCACCAAAGTTACTATCCTATCTAATAAAAGAGTAATATTCAAATTGACTACCTTCTATCAGGCCACACCCACAGCAACACCCATCAGCCAATCAGGAGCAAATTATGCAAATAAACACCAACCAAAATGGTTGTAGCCACTGAGAGCAGCAGGGAGGCTTAGGTTTCCCAGCAATGGAGGAAGCCAAACTTTTCGCCTGCCCTTGCTGGCCTAGGCCTCCTCTCAATGCTACAAAGTTTCAATTATGGAAGATATATCTCAACAGAAAGGGTGACAGCCACGGAGCTGGAGAGAGCAGAGGCTAGGGTTTCCCGGGTGATGGAGGAAGCCAAGTTTCAGCAGCCCTGGCTGAGCTAGGCCTCCACTCTAAGCTACAAAGTTTCAGTTATATCACCGCCATGGAGGCAGCAGAAGGCTTGACTCTGCTCCAGGCTACAAAGTTTCAATTGTAGAACATAAATTTATCCCAGATACCAGGACCTTCGCTTGGGTCACTGGGGGATGTGGCCGGCCTGCAAACCACCACAGGCCCCTCACTCAGGCTGCCCCATGCCCCAAGGGAATCCCCACTATTATCCAGGACACCCTTCAGGGCAAACCAGATGGCCCCTGCCCATACACTAGGCGTCTATTCTATCTAATAGAAGAGTAATACACAGATTTACCATCACTCCAACACACAAGAGGGCTGTCCTCATGTGGTCACAGATCCTGCCCCCATTTGGACACAAGATGGCCACCACAAGATGGCTAGCAGGGGAAGGCCATTGGAAGGTTTCAGGCCTGCAAGGGAGGGCATTTGGGGGTCATCAAGCATGCAGGGAAGGGCACTCTGACCAGGCTGGTAGAGTAGGGAAGTTAGGGGCAAACAGGCTGGCAGGGGAGCAGTTAGGGGCTGATCAGGGTGGCAGGCAAAAGAGGTTAGGGGGAATCAGAGCAGCAGGCAGGCGAGCAGTTTGGAGCCAGCAGTCCTGGATTTTGAGAAGGATGTCCAAATGCCTGTTTAGGCTCGGGATCAGGCCTAAAAGGGCAGTTGGACATCCTATCCCTTGAGGGTTCCCAGATTGGAGAGGGTGCAGGCTAGGCTGAGGGACACACCCCGCCTGCCCCCCACAATGCACGAATTTCATGCACTGGGCCTCTAGTGGTTAATGATATAAATCCAAGAAAAGGGTTGTTTTTCATTTTATCTATTCCCAGTGTTTATCACAGTGTTTTACTGACAGAAAGTGCTAAAGAAATGCATGTGAAATGTATAATGAGGCATTAAACCTTGCTAATTTAGAAATGCTTAATGTTTAAAAATGTCATTTAATCATTTTTATACTTCAGTCTTCTTCAGTGCTCATCCATTTTTCTCAAAATCA
The DNA here is from genome assembly GCA_027563665.1 of Antrozous pallidus. Taxonomy (NCBI): domain Eukaryota; kingdom Metazoa; phylum Chordata; class Mammalia; order Chiroptera; family Vespertilionidae; genus Antrozous; species Antrozous pallidus. Next base: position 69,651,484 of record CM050509.1, on the reverse strand, counting down.
TATGCTAAGTCTTTACTATATCTGGCTGAATGGTGATTATAGTGACAGGAATCCCATGGAAGGAAAGCCAATCAAAATAATAAGGTATTTTTAAAGCCATGCAATTATACTTAACCCAAGCACAGAAATTCCACCTAAACTAACAGATACTGTTTCCAAATAGATATTCTTTGATTGTGTTTAAGGAATAAAAATAGCCCTGGGACATGTTGCTCAATGGTTAGAGCACAAGCCACACACCAAAAGGTTGTGGGTTTGATTCCTGGTCAAGGGCATTTACTTGAGTTGTAGGTTCCATCTCTGACCAATTCAGGCCAAGTGACAGAGGCAACAAATTGATGTGTCTCTCTCACATTGATGTATGTCTATCTCTCGCCCTCCTTTTTTTCCTCCCCCTCCCTCTCTCCCTTCCACTCTTTCTAAAAATCAATGAAAAATATCCTCAGGTGAGGATTAACAAAAAAATACATGAAATAAAAGTAATTTGTTATTACTTTTTTTCTGTAGTTAAACCTCTGTAGTCACACAGAATAAGTTTACTTTGTCTTCTGCATGAAAATGCCTCACATATTTGATGACATCAAGTGGAGCTGACAGACTCACCTATTGACGTAGCATGTAACTCTACACCAATATGTTCTAGCTGGTTTCTGGAAAATTCTAAGCAAGGAATCATTTGGAAAATAGAAATCATATCCACAATTTTATCTTTGATCTGTCGCTTATTTATAGGGAATTTTCTCTGAAGGTGGTAATGACCACCATTCAATAGTTTAGTATGTTCCTTTTTTGCTCCTCAGTTATATTGAAAAACAAACTTCATCACGGTTTATTTCTGAATTGTTTACAAGCTCCATGCTACTGGTACTTATGTATTTTTATTGTGATATTTTCCTTTACCACTGAGGATTAAATAAGCTCCCCATTTAGCCATTTGCTAAAGAGATGAATTTTTAAAAGTTGTCGGAGTTGAGTATAGCAAGTGCATCAAAGTTTCTGAAATGTGCTAGAAATGTTAATGTGGAAACTATTCTCTTCATCTTAGTTGTCATTATAGATGACTAGGCAGAAATGTTGATGTTGTGATGTGAGTGTCAACTGTACTAATTCTGATTCTCTCTGAATGCCATTAGAACATTTCCTTAGTAACAAATACAAGGCAATATACCAGAGATTGGGTATTTTTCCCAAATTGGTCAGGTATTGCCTCAGAGTTCTCTCAGAAGGGAATCCTAGCCCTAGTTGGTTTGGCTTGGTAGATAAAGTGTCGGCCTGCAGAATGAAGGGCCCCAGGTTTGATTCTGTTCAAGGGCATGTGCCTTGGTTGCAGGCATGTACCCAGTGGGGGGGTGGGGGGAATACAGGAGGCAGCTGTTTGAATTTTATCTCTCATTGAGGTTTCTAACTCTATCTCTCTCCCTTCCTCTCTGTAAAAAATCAATAAAATATATTTAAAAAGAAGGGCATCCGATATAATAAAACCCTAATATGCAAATCAGTCAAATAGCAGAATGACCAGCAGAATGACCATTGATATGATGTGCACTGACCATCAGGGCAGCTCCTGCGTTAGTGTCTGTCCCATGAGAGGGAGGCGACCAATGCGGTAATCAGGGGGCAGGGCTGGCCAGTGAGCACCCTGTCAGTTGCCTTCTGCAGAGGGGGACAGGCCTGACCAGCAGGTGGCGCCAGGCTGCCAGCCAAGTCCGGTGCCAGTGGGAGCCCCCCAATTACCCCACCCACTGGATGCCGTGCAGATTGGCCCTGATTGCCGGCCAGGACTAGGGAAACTATCCTATATATTGAGAACAGTTTCTTAGATTTAAAAATTAAAACCTGGCAAGACTACTCTAACACTGAAAAAACAGGATGATGCAGTGATGACATGCATGGACTCTGGCTTGCACATTTTGTGGTCATCCCTGATCCTGGCATTTATAACTGTGACAAAGCCAATTACTTAACTTCTCTCTGCTTCAGTAATTGTACCCAAAAGATGGGGAAAATGGTACTACTGCTTTATAAAGATCATGTTATGTACTACTTTTTATAAACAGTGCAAAAAAATGTGGGTGCCCATACAACAGCAAGATGCCTTTCACCTGTATGAAAAGTATGGTCACTGGTGCATGTAGCATTCTGGATTTTGAGAGGGATGTTCCATTGCTGATTTAGGCCTAATCCCTACAGACATCCTCTGTGGGTGCAGGTCAGGCTGAGGGGCTCCCCCTGTGCACAGATTTCGTGCATCGGACCTCCAGTTTATATATGTGAAAGCCCAGAGACCAAACGGTATAACAATCAAACAATCAGTTGTCTAGTTGTTATGATGCATACTGACCACCATGGGACAGTTGCTCAATGCAGGATCTGCCCCTTGGTGGTCAGTGCACTTCCACAGTGGGAGTACTGCTCGGCTGATGGGGATGAGCAGTGGTCCCACAGCGGGCCTATCTCTGCAGGCCTTGCTCCCCACCAGTGCACAAATCTGTGCACTAGGTCTCTAGTCATATCATAATGAGCATATCCCTCCTCTCTATGACCTTTGATATTTTTCCCAGAAATATTGTTGGGAGTTCATTACAATATAACAAAAAGCTTTGCATATTAAAGATTAATCTTTGTTTTCTTTCTCCTTTCTGAAAATTTGAGTCTGGTGATTTTCCTCTAGTTTTTACATGTGCACTATAAAGATGCCCAAAAGAACAAGCAAGGAAAGGAATTTAATTGCTAGAAGCATTTGAGTAGATCTCAGATAAGGATAAGTAATCAGTGAAGTTATAAAGCAGTAAGAAACCGATAACTTTTTTTAAACCAAAGTTTTCAATATTTGAAAGACTGACAGCTGTGCAGAGATATTTTTTTTGTTGTTTCAACAAAAGAATAGTGATATTGCTAACTGCTTCCAAAAACACTATCAATAAATATTTATTCAATATGTTTATCAGGGTTTATTATTTTGTTTTATGCATTATGTACTGAATAAGTCATGTGTCTGAAGATGATCAGTACCTTGTTTGAGCTTAAGTCATATGTGGTGATGTGGTAGGACACTAGACTTTTATGACTGGCAGAAACACATCTTTTGAGCCACATTATACTAGGACAATGCCACACTTATAAGACTAGAGTGACTTTTATAAAGACTTATAAGAGTGACTTTTATAAAGTTTCACAGATGTTTCATGGGAAGCATAGTGATAAAACTCTTTATGTGACCCTATTTAGAAGTACTTATAAGAAAAATAGGAAAACACTACCAAAATAATACCTTCAGAATTAAAAAAAAAATGAGCCTTGCCAAGTAAGATGTATTAAACTAAAGACTTCTTCTATGAAGTTCATTCTTTGGTACTTTAATAGCTGTGCTAACTTTTAGATCTTGAGGATACCACAAGGAAAGGTCAACTAAATGAAAACAAAATTTTATTGGAATTTTACAACAAGCAATAACTACAAGTATAAAACAGCCAACTTCGAGAGTGTACTGCTTACATACATATTCAGTCTTATCTCCTAGACTTCATTACATTTAAATATATGAGAATACTATATGTATAGTATAAAGATAGAGAAAATATTTTTATAATAATGCATTATGATTTGTTATGTATAGTTCCATACAACTAGATCAAAATAATACCCAAATGACTTTTCTTTCTATTTTCAATTCCTCTGCCTATGGAATTTATGATAACCATAAATGGTAGCTAAGAGAAGGATCTGATAGAATTATTTTTTTATTGTTTAAAGTATTACAAATGTCTTCTATTTTCCCCCCATTAACCTCCCCCTGGCCTCGCCTTCCCCCCAGTACATGTCCTCACTTGCTCCTCCCTCCCCCTCCCGCAGTGTCTTGTATCCATTGGTTATGCTTATATGCATGTGTACAAGTCCTTTGGTTGATCTCTTTCAGCGTCCCCCACCCCAACCTCCTCTGCCTTCCCACTCTAGTTAGACAGTCTGTTCAATGCTTCTTTGTCTCTGTATATATTTTCTTTTTTAAAATTTTTTATTCTTTAAAGTATTAATAATAGTAGTACATGTTTTCCTTTTCCCCCCCGTTGTCCTCCCCCCTGCCTCCCCTACCCCCAGCACATGTCCCCACCTCCCCCACCCCGCCCCAGTGTCTTGTATCCATTGGTTATGCCTACATGCATGCATACAAGTCCTTCAGTTGATCTCTTACAGCCCCTGCCCCCCACCCTCCCCAGCCTTCTCCCCTCCTCGTAGTTTGACAGTCTGTTCAATGCTTCTCTGCCTCTATATCAATCTTTATCCCCTGTTTCTTTTCTTTAAAAAGATCTAGCATCTGCATACTGGAAATAAATGTATAAGAACAAAAAATGTTTGAGTCTCAGTTTCAATGTCCAACTGTTCTGAGTCCCAGTTTCAATGTCAAATAGTTCCTTATGTGTACATGTCAGCAATGATCTCTGGATGGTGGACATATGATGGAAATGCAGGTTCCACCCTCTCTGGTTTGGTCCTGGGCCGCCTGCAGTGCGGCACAGCTGCTGACTGCTAGCATGGCAAGGTGTCGTCAGTGTCTTCCATCTCTGGACTGTCTTCGCGGTTAGAAGAGCCCTGTCAGTTCCTCATTGTTGCAGGTACCCATATGGAGCTCCTATTTGACCCAGTGATCCCACTTCTAGGAATATATCCCAAGAAACTAGAAACACAAATTAGAAAGGATATACGCACCCCTATGTTAATAACAGCACAACTTACCATAGCTAACATTTGGAACAGCCTAAGTGCCCATCAGCAGATGAGTGGATTAAAAAACTATGGTACATCTACACAATGGAATACTACATGCTGTAAAAAAGGAGCTTCTACCATTTGCAACAACATGGATGGAGCTGGAGAGCGTTATTCTAAGTGAAATTAACCAGGAAGAGTAAGATAAATATCACATGATCTCACTCATTTGTGTAATATAATGAACAACATAGTCTGATAGAATTCTTGATCCTCCTTTTTGTGTCCTGAGGTTTCTTCTAATCAGGCTCTGGTGAAATATCTCCTCATTTCTTCAAGACCATCATTGCTCACTCTCTGATTTTTTTAAGCATTGGCTAAAAAATTGGACTGTGTTGTCATTTTCTTACTCTTTCTCCTTCCTATTCCCCCTATACCAGTGGTCAGCAAACTGCAGCTTGCAAGCCACATGAGGCTCACGAGCCACATATGGCTCATGAGCTGTGGTTTGATGCTCTGTTGACTAATGAGTTTTCTGACCACTGCCCTATACTACCCTCCTTCATCAGAACCTTCTACCTACCACTACTCTCAAACCAATATTTACAGTCTGGTGTATTTCCTTACATAACTTCCTATACATATAAATACATATATGGGAGATTTTGTTTGTTTTACACAATTGGGGTTATGCTACATACACTTCTCAGCATTCTCATTTAATGGTGCATCTTGGAAATTCCTCCAAGTAAGCTGTTATGATATGGCTAACTCATTTTTAAAAATACTTTACAGTGCAATAAAGTGTGAGTATATTATAATTTATTCAACCATTCCTATAGTGTTTCCTGACTCCATACATTTGATAATGTTGCTGACACACCCAGTTTTTACTGCTCCTTCAGATTCCATGGTTTTCCAGTGAGCTACTTCTCTTGCTAGTATTCTCCTATTTCACCTATTCTAGCATTTGCTTGTAGCCTGTCTTCCATTGCCCTCTAGTGATTTTTTTTGTAGTTAGACCTTCGTTCTATAAATGAATTGTAAGCTCCTTAAGGACATGCATGGATTTTGTTGATTATTAACCACAGTAAAACAAAAAGTGTGATCACAGAGGTAGTGTCAGTTTGATAATTTGGCAATAGAGGAATAGAAGTTTTAGAGCTGTGAGTCTGGACTAGGGAAAGATAGAAGAATCTCAGACCATTAAGTTTTCTTTGTACAATTATTTCTACCAGACATTTAATTTTTTCCTAAACCCAATTCAAAATATATCTTTTATAGGATAATTCTTAGTTTTGTGCATTTATCATCTCTATTATGTTATGGCTTACTCCGAGAACTTTTTTCTTCACCCCCTTGTCTACTATAGCTAGTGTGATTGATTTATTGCCAAAATAGAAAGACTTCAGGGGGTTAGATATAGAGATATTCCAAATCTTAGGCAGCTCTGGGTTTACTGAGATGGTATTTCTGAGATACCAAAAGGTATCTCTGATTAGCTATTATGTGATAAAATATTGTCTTGCTCAACTGCTATATAACCTATATATTGAGGATGTCTAGGATTCGGATTCTTAGTATGTATACCAACACCACAGTGACCTTCTTGACCTTTTTTTAAATTCTAGACTTCCTCACCATTCACCAAGGTTAAGATCATCAAAGCTTGGGCTATGTCTGTGCTTAAAACTCCTTCAATAGTTCTCCAGTATGTGCAGTTAAAAGTAGAAGTTGATTAGTATGGGAACAAGGCCCCAAATGATCTCTTCTCATCCCACCTACATATTGAGCTTAACTTTTCACCACTCCTGATGATAATAATAATGATGAAGGTAGTAGTAATTATGATAATCCTGACAATAATTGCTAATGTTTATTGCGTACTTACTATATGCTGGATATGTTCATTCTATAGTAAAGTTTTCACACACCCTACAAGGTAGGTATTTTGTTATCATTTTACAGATGATTAACCCAAGTGTAGAATTTGGCTAAGTAACTTGGTATCATATATCTATTAATGAGAGAACTAGGAATGTTACATTAAAAAATTGATGTTCTTAATCACTGCTCCACTGGTTCTTAAATAGTATTATGCATAACAATCACCTGGAGTGCTTTAAAAGAACATGAGTTTCAGACCTCATGCAAGGGATTCATATTCAATAGGTCTAAAGTCAGGACCAACAAATATGTAACTTTATTTAGTCCCCCCAAGTAATTTTGATGTATCACAGTCCATTGGGAAGTACTGTATTATACCAGTGCTTCTTAAATTTTAAAATACTAAGAATCAGCAGGGGGTATTTTTAAACTGCAGATGCTGATTCAGTAGGTCTCGGGGGGGTGTCTGATTTTTCTGAATGTCTACCTGGATATACATATTGCTGGTTCATAGACCACAATTTAAGTAGGAAATCCTTACACTACAGCATGTCTTAGTTAGTGGACCAAGCTCTAATGTGAGTTTAGCATAAATATGGGGTTAATTTTAGTTAAGTAGTATGTGATACAATAGATTTACCCCAGAAAACTCATGTGAAAATTGAATTTCTGTTACTAAATTCCATTTTCTCATTGACTTTCAGAGTTACTTCTGAAAGATCTCTAATAGCCTACAGCTTGAACTTTGTTGATTAGTCAAGTACTTAGTAGGGGATGACCTCTTATACAAATACTCAAGTATTCTAGAAGGAAAAAGCTTACTACATACAGAAACAATGTGGTGAGTCCTTCAGTCAAGAAAATGATATTTTCTTATCCTTTCTAATAAAAGAGTGATATGCAAATTAACCATCACTCTGCTATGCCCAAAAGCCACGCTGATCAGCCAATCAGGAATGAGTATGCAAATTAACCCAACCAAGATGGCTGCAGCCATGGAGCAAGCAGGAGGCTTGGTTTTCCCTTGCAATAGATAAAACCAAGCTTTTTGCACAACCTGGCCAACCCAGGCCTCCACTCAAGGTAAAGCTTCAATTATAGGAGATAAATAAATCCCAACAAAAATGGCAGTAGCCACTGTGCTGGAGAGAGCAGGAGGCTTGAGTTTCCCCCAGTGATGGAGGAAGCCAAGCTTCCATAGCCCTGGCTTGCCTTGGCTACAAAGTTTCAATTATAGAAGATAAATAAATCCCAGATACCAGAGTCTCCACTTGGGTTGCCAGGGGGCATGGCTGGCCTGCAAACCACTACAGGCCCCTCACCCAGGCTGCCCCATGCCCCAAGGGAACTCCCACCCTGATCCATTACACCCTGCAGGGCAAACCAGCTGGCCCTCACCTGTGCACCAGACCTCTTTCCTATACAATAATATGCTAATTGACCATCACTCCAAAACACAAGATGGCTTCCCCCATGTGGTTAAAGATGGCTGCCCCCATGTGGATACAAGATGGCTGCCACATGACCTAACAGGCTTGGCTCAGTGGATGGAGCATCAGCCTGTGGACAGAGGGGTCCCAGGTTCAATTCCGGTCAGGGGGGTGTACCTTAGTTGCAGGCACATCCCAGTGGGGCATGTTCAGGAGGCACCAGATCGATGTTTCTCTCTCATCGATGTTTCTAGCTCTCTATCACTCACCCTTCCTCTCTGTAAAAATTAATAAAATATATTTTTTAAAATGGCTGCCACAAGATGGCCAACAGGGGAGGCAAGTTGGGAGAGAACAGGCCTGCAAGGCAAGGCAGTTGAGGGTGATCTAGCCTGCAGGGAAGGGCACTTAGGGGTGACCAGGCTGGCAGAGGAGGGAAGTTGGGGGTGACCAGACCTGCAGTTGGGGGGACCTGGCCTGCAGGGGAAGGAAGTTAGGGACAAACAGGCTGGCAGGGGAGTAGTTAGGCATCAATCAGGCTGGCAGGGGATGGTTAGGGAGTGATCAGGCTAGCAGGCAGAAGAGGTTAAGGACAATCAGGAAGGCAGGCAGGTGAGCATTTGAGATCCAGCAGTCCTGGATTGTGAGAGGGATGTCTGACTGCCCTATCAGGACTGGCCAAAATGGGTAGTCAAACATCCCTCAACGGGTACCAGATTGGAGAGGGTATAGGGTGGGCTGAGGGACACTCCCCCATGCATGAATTTTGTGCACCGGTCCTCTAGTGTATATAATAAATTTAAAACAAGAAGAAAATCTTAGATGCCTATATCTAAAAAGAACCAGAGAAATCATTTCATTCAAATGTTTAATTTTAATGTTATGAAAAGAAAGGCAAGAAAAGGAAAATATTTACACTAAATTAACACAGGGTGTTAGTGCCAGAGCTGGAATATAAACACTATTCTGGTTGGAGTTTGCTTTTTTTCCCTTGATTTCTTGTTTTCAGTTTCATAAACTAGTCTCATTCTAACTTGGCCTAAGTATTTAAAGCTGTATTTTTACTGCTTCATGTAAAAGGAAAGGGCTCAACACTTATAGCTGTTTTCCCCTAATTAAATATGACTTTAGAGTGAGTTCAGTGAACTTTTATTTTGAAAAGAGCTAGATAGTAAATATTTTAGGATTTATGGGTCATTTGATCTCTGTCAGAACTACCCAGCTGCAGTTGTAGCATTAAAACAACCATATATAATATATAGATAGATAGATAGATAGATAGATAGATAGATATGATAAACCTCTATCATCTATGTATATGTATATGTATATGTATATCTTTATCTATATCTATATCTATATCTACCTGTGTCATTATCTATCATATATACCTATATTACCTATATCTATATCTATATCTATATCTATATCTATATCTATATCTATATCTATATAACAAATGACACATAATTTTGAATTTGTACAGGCTATGAAATATTTTTTTCATTCTTAAACCATTTAAATTAAACTATAGAAAACATTTTTAGTCCACAAGCTATTACAAAAATAAGCAGCAGATCAAATTTTTGACCCTAGGGCCATAATTTCCTGACCTCTTCCTATAAATTAGTTTAATCCTTCTTGAACATCACATGAAAAACAGTTAACTTTTCAAAGTTCACTTGTCTATAGTAGTATTGCATGAGTTCTATTTACAAAAAAGGGTGTCATAAAGAGGCACATGGTATTTTTTGAAGAGATACCTCTGCTTCCTTAATTATTTCTTATCTCCAGGAAAAGGGAAAGCCCAAATAAGTAGACATGCCAAAAAGTAATTTGCTTCACAATAGTTTTATCAGGTTTTGTTGTTGTTGTTTTGTTTGTTTGTTTTTTAGTTAAGGGCATTGCATTTGTTTTAAATAAGTCTATGTTCTGTGTTCCTCACAGGTTAGGTGAAGGGAAATTTGCTGAAATTTTCATGTGGCCTGTTCCTTTAATTCATAGCAAGGAGGCAGGTAAATGACAATAGTTTGAAAGCAATGATATACAGGTGGTAGTTGGTCAAATACCAAAGGTTTCAAAAAATGCCCTCTTGGTTCATTGTCAGATCACACCAAAGTACCAAGAAGAAAAAAAAGGAAAATGTCATATTAGCATGGTTGTTTCACAAATGTCAGCTTTAACAATGCTCAGGTGACAAAGTTGGATCTCCACCATTTATTTACTTATTTTAATCAAAGGAAAATCACAGCTGGATATCCAACCAGAATGCTGTCAAATGTCATTAGTCTTTGTATGCTTTATTCAAAATGGTGGGTAGGTCACCTCTTCTCAAAAAGGCTCAAATAAGATAATTATCAGCATTTAAAAGTCATAAGAGTCTTTATAATAAAAATAATCAACACATAAGTCAGCATTCTAAAAAAAAGGATTCCCAGTAGAAAACACAAGCATGAAATTAAACACTCCAGTGTGATATTTTCACAGGCTGTCCAGCCTTGTGATAACCAATTGCAGTAAAATGTTAGTTAAGGAAAGAGGACAATGTACCTTGGCTGGCTTTCCACCCTACCTTCTTTCCCAAATCAATGACTCCCCTTTTAAAAAGGTAACCCATAAGGAAACTTACAAAAGGATTCTTGTTAGGAATATATATATATATATATATATATATATATATATATATATATATATATATATATGAAGAATAAAACTGTCAAAATATTTACTAAGAATGGGTCATGCTGTTTTTTGTATTCCCTGTATTGTGATTAAAGTAGAAAGAACACATTTTGGGCAAACGCATTAATGGGAGAAGAAAATAATTGTAAGTTGCTTGGGTTCTCAAAGGTGAAACAATTGAAATCAATATAGGAAAATGCAAATAGTAAAAAGTGCTGCTCTGAACATAGGAAACTTGAATGAGCTAAAAGCATGGTATGTGTATAGTTCCTTGTAGAGTAGAAGTTTGTTTGATAAAAATATTTTTATGAAGTTGCACTGCTTTTCTTACTTTACAGGCAACATTTAAGCCTCAGAATTATCATAATTGTTTATTTTCTTTTAAATATCCACACATTCATAAAGCTGAAGATATATATTGATTATCTATAAATATAGCAAATATTAAAGTGAAGGTAAACTCATTTTGCCCATTAAAGATATTACTGGAAATATTATGTATAGATAGAACCTCTGAGTCAAATTCTATTTCCACACTGATTTTCATGATTTTAGAGAGACTTTAACATTATTTTTAGTACTAATTTTCAATAAACTATGGTTACTAACATTTTAGCAGGTTTTTCCCTTCTACTACTAACTTTCAAGTAGCTAGTTGTTTTTTTTTTTTACAATATAACTTATATTTAATAGTAGTACATATGTTTTCCTCCCCCCGCAACATCCTCCCCCCAGCCTCCCCTAGCCCCCCGCACATGTCCCCACCTGCCTCCCTCCCCACCCCAGAGTCCTTCATTCATTGCTTATGCTCATATGTATGCTTACAGGTCTTTCGGTTGATCTCCCCCAGCATCTGCCTCCCCTCCACTCCAGCCTTCCCCCTGTAGCTTGACAGTCTGTTCGAGGCCACCCTGCCTCTATATTAATCACTCTCCCCTGTTTCTTTTCTTCAAAAATACCTTTCCTCTGCATACTGAAAACAAACGTATAAGAGCAAAAAAAGTTTGAGTGTCAGTTTCGATGTCCAACTGTTCTGAGTCCCAGTTTCAATGTCAAATAGTTCTTCATGTGTACATGTCAGCAATGGTATCCAGATGGTGGACACATCGTGGCAATGCAAGTTCCATCCTCTCTGGTATGTTCCTGGGCCGCCTGCAGCCCCACACAGCTGCCGACTGCTAGCATGGCAAGATGTCATCAGCATCCGCCATCTCTGGACCGTCCTCGTGGATGGAACAGGCCCGTCAGTTCCTCATTGTCGCAGGAACCCACATGGTATTGGAGTTGTTCTCTGCAAACACACAAACACATTCTCGACCAAAGGTTAACAAAGGGATCCTCTCTGCAAAATAGACTTGGGATTCTTTTAATTTTTTGCCTAAATGATATTCCTTTGGCTTATTTTGACACCACGTGTGTTTTTTTATGGGTGTCTTGCAGCTGGTTTTACAAATGGAATTTTCTTTTCTGGAGTAAGAATTTTCTACATGTATTTTACTTATAGGATATTTTTCCTTACATGATATTACCTCATTGTCCCCCTCCCCCCTTTTTTTGGTTAATAGGGGCTTTTGGAAATTTTATCTTGCAGTCTTGGTAATTTTAAATTTTAATTTTTGCATACAAATATTACTACTTTAGGTTCTATGGATGTTAGGCAATTTTGCAGTGAGATAAACTACTAATAGATAATTTAGTTAATGTTTTAGGAAAAGCTTTTTGTCCAGTACAGTTAGATTTTCTTGAGTATTCATTTATTTCACTTGGCCAATTTAAATTAATCTGAAAACTTGATTACTATTTTACTGTCAATTTTAATACTCAAGTAGAAATCATAGTTTACCCAGTAAATACTTGTGGAAAGGAATATTTGCATTTTTGAGTAGGCCTCAGAATTCCTTGTAATAAATCAAATTTAGAAATAGGGCAGCTATTGCTGGCCGAGTCTCGGTCTACCACCTGGGTCCCGGTGTGAGTTGTGCGTGGGAGGTGTAGCAGCCGTGAGGGTAGGAGACCTTCCTCAGGAGGGGTGAGAATTCAAGCCCCTGTAAGGTTTGTGGATGAGGGTCTGTGCCCCACCTCTGTTGATCTTTTAGTTCTCTCCTGTTGGCCCCTCTGCGACTGTGCCTGTCTTAGGTTGTTCCTTCCCTGAGGAATCTTACCCGTCTCTGGCTAACCAGCCATCCTCCAGGGCCAAACAGGGTGATGTGAGGTTCTGTCCTGTCTCCTTTGTAGTCTATGCCCCTGTGGCCTCCACGTCCAGCACCTGCCATGGGGTCCTCTCGCCTGCTGGCGAGGTCCCGGTACTGATCACATATCTCGGGTGACCCAGGTTTCTTCTCCAGAGAGGGCCCAGCTCACGCCACTGGTCGAGAGACTGATCCATGGTGCCAACTGCCCAGAGACTTCGGCCACAGCTTGAACTGAAAGTTCACGCATCAGCTGTGTGTATTTGGATAATGAGAAGAGGGTCCCTCTTGGCAAAAGGGCCAGAGGGGCCAATATAGAATGCTCGGATTCCTTCCCAGTGCCTTCATCCCTTCTGAAAGGGATTAATTCCTTTCCTATCCTTTTTTTTAAGTTGCTGCCCAACATTCAAAGAATTAGTTTGTAAGTTTATTTGGGATAATTGTATAATATGCTGTTGTCAAATATCAAATATTATAATGACATTGTAGAATAATATTCTGTAAGGGTATTGTGGTGTCACGGGAGGTTAAGGAGGGCCTAGCCTAAGAACTGGTGTCCATAAGAGATGACATGCTCTAGGCCATGTTAATTCAATCTCAAACTAGCTGCCAATTTTTTTATAACTTTATATAAACTTTGTCAGGGATATAAAAACACAAATCACTTACCTTAGTTCAAGCATTCAAATATATTGACTTTCCCCCTTACTCCCACCACCTGCCACTTACACTGAGGTTTGACATTTTGATGGACTTTTCTCAGTCTCTAGATCCATTCTTGTTCATCAGTCTGTGTCATTCATTATATTCCTCAAATGAGTGAGATCATGTGATATTTGTCTTTCTCTGCCTGGCTAATTTCACTTAGCATAATGCTCTCTAATTCCGTCCATGTTGTTACAAATGGTAGGAGCTCTTTCTTTTTTACCGCAGCGTAGTATTCCATTGTGTAGATGTACCACAGTTTTTTAATCCACTCATCTGCTGATGGGCACTTAGGTTGTTTCCAAGTCTTAGCTATGATAAATTGTGCTGCTATGAACATAGGGGTACATATATCCTTTCTAATTCGCCTTTCTAGTTTCTTGGGGTATATTCCTAGAAATGGGATCACTGGGCTGAATGGGAGCTCCATTTTTAGTTTTTTGAGGAAACTCCATACTGTTCTCCACAGTGGCTGTACCAGTCTACAATCCCACCAACAGTGCAGGAGAGTTCCTTTTTCTCCGCATCCTCGCCAGCACTTGTCATTTGTAGATTTGTTGATGTAAGCCATTCTGACAGGTGTGAGATGGTACCGCATAGTCGTTTTGATTTGCATCTTCGGATAATTAGTGACTTTGAGCAAGTTTCCATGTCTCTGGGCCTTCCTTTTGTCTTCTTTAGAAAAGGTTCTATTTAGGTCTGTTGCCCATTTTTTTATTGGATCATTTGTCTTCCTTTTATTGAGTTGTGTGAGTTGACTGTAGATGCTTGAGATTAAACCTTTATCACTGATAACATTTGCAAATATGTTCTCCCATACAGTGGGTTTTCTTGTTGTTGTGTTAATGGTTTCTTTAGCTGTTCAAAAGCTTTTTATTTTGATGTAGTCCCATTTGTTTATTCTGTCTTTAGCTTCCATTGCCCTAGGAGCAGTATCATCAAAGAAGTTCTTTTGGCATATGTCTGAGATTTTATTTCCTGTAGCTTCCCCTAATGTTTTTATGGTTTCCTGTCTTACGTTTAAGTCCTGTATCCATTTGGAGTTTATTTTTGTGTATGGTATAAGTTGGTGGTCTAGTTTCATTTTTTTGCATGTATCTATCCAATTTTCCCAACACCATTTATTGAAGAGACTATCTTGATGCCATTTTATGTTCATACTTCCTTTGTCAAATATTAATTGAGCATAGTGGTTTGGGTTGACATCTGGATTCTCTATTCTATTCCATTGATCTATATGTCTGTTCTTGTGCCAGTACCAGGCTGTTTTGAGAACAGTAGCTTTGTAATACAGCTTGAAATCTGGTATTGAAATCCCTCCGACTTTGTGCTTCTTTCTCAGGATTGCTGTGGCTATCCGGGGCCTTTTTTTATTCCAGATGAATTTTTGGAGAGTTCTTTCTAGGTCTGTGAAGTATGCCATTGGTATTTTAATGGGGAGTGCATTAAATTTATAGATTGCTTTGGGTAGTATGGACATTTTAATTATGTTGATTCTCCCAATCCATGAACATGGAATATTCTTCCATCTGTTTACATCTTCCTCTATCTCTTTTTTTTAGCGTCCTGTAGTTTTCTGCGAATAGGTCTTTTACCTCCTTAGTTAAGTTTATTCCTAGGTATCTTATTTTTTTTGGTATGATGGTAAATGGGATTGCTTTTTTAGTCTCCCTTTCTGTGAGTTCACTATTGGTGTATAGGAATGCCATAGATTTATTGGCATTGATTTTGTAGCCTGCTATATTGCTGAACTCATTTATTAAGTATACTAACTTTTTTATGGAGTCTTTCGGGTTTTTTATGTACAATATCATGTCATCTGCAAATAAGGATAGCTTAACTTCTTCTTTTCCAATTTGGATGCCTTTTATTTCTTCTTCTTGTCTAATTGCAATGGCTAATACTTCCAATACTATGTTGAATAGGAGTGGTGAGAGTGGGCAGCCCTGTCTTGTTCCTGTTCTTAAGGGAAATGGTTGTAATTTTTGCCCATTGAGTATGATGTTTGCTGTGGGTTTCTCATATATGGCTTTTATTATGTTGAGGTATGATCCTTCTATTCCTACCTTGTTGAGAGTTTTTATCAAGAAAGGGTGTTGGATTTTGTCAAATGCTTTTTCTGTATCAATTGATATGACTATGTGATTTTTATCTCTCAATTTGTTAATGTGATGTATCACATTTATTGATTTGCGGATATTGTACCATCCTTGCATTCCAGGGATAAATCCTACTTGGTCATGGTGTATGATCTTTCTGATGTACTGCTGGATCCGATTTGCTAGAATTTTATTGAGGATTTTGGCATCTATATTCATGAGGGATATTGGCCTGTAATTCTCTTTCATTGTGTCGTCTTTATCTGGTTTTGGTATTAGGGTGATGTTAGCTTCATAGAAGGAGTTTGGAAGTGTTCCATCCTCTTGAATTTTCTGGAATAGTCTGAGGAGTATAGGTTTTAGTTCTTCCTTGAATGTTTGGTAAAACTTCCCTGTGAAGCCGTCTGGCCCTGGGCTTTTGTTTGCCGGAAGCTTTATGATGACTGCTTCAATTTCTTCCATAGTTATTGGTCTGTTGAATTGTTTAGATTCTTCCTGATTGAGTTTTGGGAGGTTATATTTTTCCAGAAATATATCCATTTCCTCCAGATTGTCTAGTTTGTTGGAGTAGAGTTGTTCATAGTATATTTTAACAATCCTTTGTATTTCAATGGGGTCTGTTGTTATTTCACCTCTTTCGTTTCTGATTTTATTTATTAGGGTCCTCTCTCTTGCTTCTTGGTGAGTCTGGCCAGAGGTTCATCAATCTTGTTTAATCTTTCAAAGAACCAGCTTTTGGTTTTGTTGATCTTCTCTATTGTTTCTTTGGTCTCTATGTCATTTATTTCTGCTCTGATCTTTACTATTTCCTTCCTTCTGCTTACACTGGGCTTTTCTTGTTGCTTTCTTTCTAAATCTTTGAGTTGTTGTGTTAGATAATTTATTGCCTCTGTTTCTAGTTTTTTGCAGTAGGATTGTAGAGCTATGAACTTCCCTCTCAGAACTGTTTTCACTGTGTCCCATAGATTTTGGATTGTTGTGCTGTCGTTGTCATTTGTTTCCATGATGTTTTCTATCTCTTCCTTGATCTCTATAGTAACCCAGTCATAGTTTAATAACATGCTGTTTAGACTCCATGTGTTTGATTTCTTTGGGTTGTTTCTATTGTAGTTGATTTCCAGCTTTATGCCATTGTGATCTGAGAATGTGTTTGATATGATTTCTATCTTCTTGAATTTGGAGAGACTTTGCCTATGACCCAACACATGGTCTATCTTTGAGAATGACCCATGTGCACTTGAAAAGAATGTATATTCTGTGGCTCTCGGGTGAAATGATCTGAAGATGTCAATTAATTCCTTCTGTTCTAGTGATTCATTGAGGAGTGATGTTTCTTTACTAATTTTTTGTTTAGAGGATCTGTCCAATGGTGATAATGGGGTATTAAAGTCTCCTACTATGATAGTATTGCTGTCTATCTCTCCCTTGATATCCTCTAGGAGTTTTAGTATGTATTTGGGTGCTCCTATATTGGGTGCATATATGTTTACCAGAGTTATTTCTTCTTATTGGATTGCTCCCTTTAGTATTATGTAGTGGCCTTCTTTATCTCTTGTTACATCCTTCACTTTGAGATCTAATTTGTCGGATATAAATATTGCTACCCCAGCTTTTTTTCCATTTCCATTCGCCTGAAGAACCATTTTCCATCCTTTCACCCTCAGTCTGTGTGCATCTTTTTTTTGGAGGTGGGTTTCTTGTAGACAGCAGATATATGAGTCGTGTTTTCTTATCCAGTCTATTACCCTATGTCTTTTGATTGGAGCATTTAAACCATTTACATTTAAAGTAATTATTGATAGATAGTTATTTGTAGCCATTTTTGTTCTTTGCCCCTATGTTCTTTCATGGCTTCCTATTGCTTTTCACAGCAGACCCTTTAGCATTTCTTGCATTGCTGGTTTGGTGGTAATGTATTCCCTTAGACCTTTTTTATCTGTGAAGCTCCTGATTTGACCTTCAATTTTTATTGATAGCCTTGCTGGGTACAGTATTCTAGGATTCAGACCCTTTCTTTGCATAACTTTGTATATTTCATTCCAATCCCTTCTGGCCTGATAAGTTTCTGTTGAGAAATCACTTGCTAATCTGATGGGGGTTCCTTTGTAGGTGACTTTCTGTCTGTCTCTGGCAGCTTTTAGGATTCTCACTTTGTCGTTGATGTTTGCCAATTTAATTATAACATGCCTTGGTGTAGGTCTTTTGGGGTTTAATTTGCTTGGAACTCTGTGAGCTTCTAGGATTTGTGTGGGTTTTTTCTTTCCTATATCATGGAAGTTTTCTGTCATTATTTCTTCCAACAGGTTTTCTATTCCTTGCTCAGTTTCCTTTCCCTCTGGAAGCCCTATTATACGTATGTTGTTTTGTTTCATATTGTCCCAAAGTTCCCTTAGGCTCTCCTCCTCCTTTTTAATTTTTTTTCCCTAGAAGCTGCTCTACTTGAGTGTTTTTTCCTACCTTGTCTTCCAGCTTACTGATGCGGTCCTCTGCTTCATCTAGTCTACTCCTGATACTTTCTATGGAGTTCTTTACCTCAGCAATGTCACTTTTCATTTCTTCTTGGGTCTTCTTCATTTCTTCATAATTCTTCATTTCTTCATAATTCGTCTTCATTTCTTCATAATTCTTCTTCATTTCTTCATATTTCTTACTCATTTCTTCCTGGCTCTTCTTCATTTCCTCTTGATTCCTCTTCAATTCCTCATGGTTCTTACTTGTATTGGCTTCTGTTCTCTTCATCCACCCTATGACCATTTCTCTGAACTCTCTCTCTGACAGGTTGTTTGCTTCCATTTCAGTTACCTCTTTTTCTGGTGAGGCTTGCTTTTCTTTCATTGGTGGGCTATTTCTTTGTCTCCCCATAGTCTTTCTTCTCTGTGTGTCTTGTGATGTAGTTCTCACTCTCCTGTGTTGATTTAAAGGCTCAGACTACAACACAACCAAGTGCAGCACACCAGGCACAGAAGAAGAATGTATTCACAGAATTGGTAACTCCAAATTAAAAGTGATTGCCAAAGGAAGGTAAATTAGGTGATAGGTGGGGTAAGAGAGAGTAAGAGAAAACACACTCGCACACACAAAATAAAGAAAGAAAAAAAGAAAGAAAGAAAGGAAGAAAGGAAGAAAGAAAAAAAAGAATGAAAGAAAGAAAGAAAGAACGAAAGAAAGAAAGAAAGAAAGGGAATGCCAAAATAAAGTTGGGAAAAGGGGGAGGAGTAAAAAGAAAGGAAAAGGGAGTAAACTATAAAAAATGGGTTGGAACCTCCCAGAGGACCACCACTAATCCCAGCAAAACCAGCAACTAGTACCTGGAGACTGATAGAAACTACATACAACAACTAATATCAAGGGAGGTTAGGGAACACAGAAGCTTAAATCTATCAAAAAACAATATAAACATCACCAATACACAAATCAATGCCAACTCCCGCTCCACAAAACAAATTAAAAGGAAAGAATAACCAAACCAATCTCACAAATATGCATAAAATATGAACAACATCAGCAGGACAGAGAGAAAAACATTTTAGGATAGTGAAATCGGAGAAGCATTAGTGTGTATGGACTTGGAGCAGGTGGTTGGAGATTGGATATAAAAGTGGGGTGAAATTTTAACAGGGGCTAAAAAGAGAGAATAAGGAAAATCTAAACCAGAAAAAGTGTAAGGGGAATAAGACACTAACTAAGGAAAGGTTAGCAAGAGAGTTCTGGCATAAGGGAGAAGTTGAAGTAGGTTAAAGAGATACTAAAGGGTAGATGAAAAAAGACTATATATCACTAATGTCTGAGTAGAATAAAGATGGAATAAAATGGCACTTAAAATTTTTAAATAGTAGTAGAACAAAATTGATTCCTTAATTTGTGTTACACAAGAGACAATTTATGATTCAGCCCTTAGGTGGCAGTGTTTCTGAACTGACCTCCGGGTCTATTGGTCCTTTGTAGCCTGATCTAAAATCCCGCTATGTCTATGGTATTTACTACTGATTTGTGGAAATAGGCTACCCCAGAGCTGCCTCTCTAATGGTGAGGACCTGTTCTGATCCCCAGCGTCAGAAAAACAGCTCGCCCCTGTGGTCTCCCAGGTTCTCCCCCACCATGGGATCCCCCGTTCCTCGTTCAGTGCTGAGAAATTCGGATTTAGAGGGGACAAATGAAGGCGTGCGAACTCACGTCCTGCTGGTATGTTTGCGCGAAACCCTTTCTCCCCTTGGGTTTGGCAGCCAGCTCTCTCCCAAAACTGCCAGGCTGGCCCTCTCCTTCAGGTCCAAATGTGTCGCCCTCTATGTATCCCCCCTCCTGTCACCAGCTCCGAGGACCCTCTTCCACGTTTGCCAGCTCCAACAGCCACAGACTTTTCCTCTTTTTTTGCCAGGCGCGAATCTCCCTGTGTTACCAGCTCCCTCAACCCCCGGAGAAACCTGACCTTTCCGCGGCTGAGCTCAGGTTTCCTAGGAGTCCGCTTCTTCACCAACTAGGAACTGATTTTGCGGGGGAGGTGGGCGTCTCAGACGCCCAGTGGGTACCGCAACTGTAAAATCTTCAGGCTCTTCCCCTTTAAGATGGCGCAGCCACCTCTGAGCCAGGCTCTGGGAGAGAACCGAGCCGCACCGGAGCCGCTCCGTTAAGGGCGGCTAATCTGGCAGTCCCCCTCCTTCTCCCAAAGCCCTACTGTCCCCCCACTCACCAACAAACACTCCCCCCCGCGACCCTCAGCTGCTCACCCCGTCTACCCCGGGACACAAATGATTACGCGTCTTTCTGACCCGCCGCCATCTTTTCCTCCCCTCAAGTAGCTAGTTTTTAAACAAATATTTAAATGTGCTTGCAACTTAAGACAATTTAACATTAGTAATTTCTACATGAAAAAAAACCTATATTTATAAATAGCCATCTCAACTTATTTGCTCTTAATTTTATAGAATTTCAAGTAATGGATTCTACAAAGGAGTGTATTTGTGTGTGTGCGCGCGTGTGTGTACATGTGTGTGTGTGTGTGTGTGTGTGTGTGTGTGTGTCTACACCCCAAGTGTATTTTATATAGATTTACAAATTTTCTCTCAGGACCAACAATTAAATAACGCCAAAATAGTATTTCTTTATATTACACCATCACAGAAAAACCTGCAGATGTATTTTTTTTTATCACAAAATGAGACATTATACCACTTTTCTATTTCTATGAGATATATTACAGCTTAGTATTTGTAAAATTGTCTTGCTAATCTTGGATTCCATTTTATTTCCAGTTCCTGATTGACTTCTTCATCTTGGGTGATTTCTAATTTCACAAAATGATTTTATTAACTGTAAACATTTGCCCGTGACACCAGAATAATTTAAAGTTGATTCAGTCTTAGTAGCTAATTACTGATCAATGTAGTGGACAAAAATAGATCCAGAGACAGAGAAATATCGATCAGACCATTAAACCTCACAGGGAAGATAGGGGATGGTGGGGATAAGGGGAGAGATCAACCAAAGGACTTGTATGCGTGCATATAAGCCTAAACAATGGACACAGATAAAAAGGGGGTGAGGGCATGAGGGGTGATAGGAGGGTAATGGGGGAATAAGGACACATATGTAGCACTGTAATCAATAAAGAAATTGAAAAATCCTATCTAATAAAAGAGTAATATTCAAATTTGACCTTACAATTGCCACACCCACAAGACACACCCACAACCATGCCCACTAGCCAATCAGGAGCAAAATATGCAAATAAACGCCAACCAAGATGGCTGCCACCACTGAGAGCAGGAGGAAGGCTTGGGTTTCCCCAGAAATAGAGGAAGCCAAGCTTTCTGCCTCCCTATGCCTCCACTCAATGTTACAAAGTTTCAATTATAAAAGATACAGAAATGGTGGCAGCCACTGATCTGGAGAGAACAGAGGCTTGGGTTTCCCTGGCAATGGAGGAAGACAAGATTTCAGTCTGCAGTTGCAAACCTAGGCCTCCACTCTAGGCTATAATGTTTCAAACAGAAATGGCTGCTGCCCCTGAGTGAGCAGAGGTCTTGGCTCCACTCCAGGCTACAAAGTTTCAGTTGTAGACATAGATTAATCCCAGGTCCCAGGGCTTCTGCTTGGGTCGCTGGGGGCATGGACAGCCTGCAAATCTCCACAGGCCCCTCACCCAGACTGCCCCTCACCCCAAGGGAACCCTCACCCTGATCTGGGACACTCTTCAGGGAAAACCAGCTGGCCCCCACTTAATGCACTAGGCCTCTATCCTATCTAATAAAAGAGTAATTTGCATATTTATCATCACTCCAACACACAAGAGGACTTCCTCCATGTGGTTAAAGATCCTGCCTCCATGTTGATGCAAGATGGCCACCACAAGATGGCCAGCAGGGGAGGGCCGTTGGGAGGTTCCAGGCCCTGCAAGGGAGGGCAGTTGTGGGCGATGAGGCCAGCAGGGGAGGGCAGTTTGGAGGGACCAGACCTGCAAAGGAGGGCAGTTGGGGGCAATCAAGTCTGCAGGGGAAGGCAGTTAGGGGTGACCAGGCCGGCAGAGAAGGGAAGTTGGGGGCAAATAGGCTGCAGGGGAGCAGTAGGACATCAATTAGGCAGGCAGGGTAGTGGTTAGCAGGTGTTCAGGCTGTCCGGCAGAAGCGGTTAGGGGCAATCAGGGAGGCAGGCAGGTAAGCAGTTTGGAGCCAGCAGTCCTGGATTGTGAGAAGGATGTCCGATTGCCTGTTTAGGCCTCATCCTACCAGGATTGGGCCTAGTCAGGTTGTCAGACATACCTTGAGGGGTCCCTGATTGGAGAGAGTGCAGTCTGGGCTAAGGAACACCCCCTGCCCCCTGTGCTTTATAATAAAAATAAAATTTCAATTCAACCTTTTTTCTAATGGAATTGGTCAATGGTTTGAATTAATTTTTTGGTCAATTAAGTAAAAATTGTAGAAAAGGTAGTTTCCTATAGACACAGCCATGCTATGAGCTTCCACTCTTCCCCTTTGTGCCACTGAGTTAGTGTAATGTGTTGCACCCTCATTCATTAAAAAAATATGTATTGATTCTATTATATGATAGACACTGACCTATTCCCTAGAGATATTGTGAGGAATAAGATAATGTCAGTATCTTTGCTTCGGTATCTTTAGAGCCAGAATTATTGAAAGGCAGCTGCTTAGTTTTTCCCACTCTAGGATCAATATTGTGATTTTGAATAGCCAAATAGAGTTCACTAGGTCAGGTATTTAATACTATCTACAGGGGCTCTTTATCTGAGGAGCACGGAAGACTTTATGAATAAAAGAGTTGATTATGGAGCTTCACACTGTATAATGAGGATTACATGCATTTTACAAGGCTACAAAATTGATTCTAATATTAGCACCCTCCAGTTATTCTTCAGAAAGGACCTACTGTTGTCCTGGATTAGTATGATATTCTTATGTGTGCCCTTTATTTGTGCTTATCCTACTGAGCTTGATCTCTTCTTTTTTGTCCTTGCAAGACCCTTCATTCTAAGACAATCTTTTGTCCTTAAGTGCAGAAGTTAATGTAAAATTGCTATGCTCTGCATCTCAAACTATAGTTATCTCTCCAGTCTCTACCAGATCGTTCTGATAGCCAGGGACCAAGATGGAGCAAAAAAGACCTGGGTGCTACTTTGGAAAAGACATATTTTACATAGATTTAGAGTTAAAATATGGAACACATCGTTGGTACTATAGGTGCTATTTGTCCATGCCATCTTCTGGGCAACACAATTAAACATCTCCAGAAAATAGTAGTTACTATTTAATAGATTTAATACTCATGAATTGGCATACCCTGTGGAATACAATACCATGAGGAAACTTCTGGTGCTTTTGTTTCAGTTGTTCTCAAGACTTTAATTGCTGTAGTTGGTGACTAGTGGTTCAGAGTTAGAGCAGCCATTAAATGAGTTAGTGTGTTTGTAGGATTATCCTATAAATACATATGTTACTGTTATTGAGTTTAAAGTCTGGCAAAACACAATTTGTTGGTTGTTTGTCTAGATTACTGGTAAAATAAAAGAATTTTAAAACAAGTCTTTATGCCATCTAAGTATTTCATTATCCATTTACAGGCTACATAATATTGGAAAGCTTCATTTTACAATGATACAGGTAATGGCTAAAAATATTATTGAATTACTAATACATGATAGAACTAGAGTGGACAATTAAATTGGAAGACCCTTCGGATGTGAACTGTATCATATTTCTAATCCTTACTAACTGTACAGTGAGGGATAAATAAATGCTCAAAAATATCAGACAATTTTATAAAATCAAAATGATTATGCTGGTAATTTGTTCCTGCTGCAATTTAGGATTTTCAGAGGAAGCTTGGGAAATATTTACCTGCCATAATCTTCCACACGAAGATATTTTATCCAGATAGCCAGATTCTTCTAAAGACTACTGCTTTTGCATTTGTGTCAGGAGTTGTTTAGCATTTTAATCGTTGCTATTTGTTCTGCTCTACTAAAACCTTAAGCAGAAGTTCTAAAAACTTAAGCTGTGGATTTGGAACTAATTCCACACTTTAACATTTCTTGGGATTGCCACCATAGTAAGACCTGAGAGAGAAAAGAGTTCCACTGAGAACCTAGAGGGTGGTATAATCAGTTTTAATTGAATAGGCTCCATGTATGTTAAATAAAGTGTAGAATTAAGACTAACTGTGAGCATCGGGAAAGATAATGTTTCTGACTTTGTGCATTATCAAATGTATTCAAGTGTTCGCAAGATGATTACTCATTGTACCTGAATATGCATTCAGGTTAGTGTTTTACTATTGAAATAATATTTCATTAGGATAGTGATATTCCACATTAATCCAGCTGACTTCAGAAGATTTTCTACAGCCAACAACTGTTATAAGGCCTAGGCTTATATTACATTTCCCTAGTACTAATTTTGCTTATTTTGTCCCTTATTATCTGTTTCTCCTAAACACATCTTTCTGGGCTGTTGAAAATGGTCACAGTAAGTATCCTCTACATAGGCATGTGAAAATGTGATCTATATTTTCTGTCATCCTCAGCTACATGCATTGCACAAATGCTATGGAGCAAATGAGCACTTTAATGACTATAATGGGTCATACTGTTAAAGAGGCTGTGCTAAAGTCTATTTATTTACATGCACTACTGTGCCCCAAGTAATTTTATCATAACTTGCTCATGGAGTATGTATTCAGATTTTTTAAAAATATGCTTTATTAATTTTTACAGGGAGGAAGGGAGAGGAATGGAGTTAGAAACATCGATGAGAGAGAAACATTGATCAGTTGCCTTCTGCATACCCCCTATTGGGGATCGAGCCCACAAACCCAGGTACATACCCTTGACTAGAATCGAACCTAGCACCCATCTTCAATCAGTAGGTCAATGCTCTGTCCCCTGAGCCAAACTGATTATGGCTGTATTCAGATTTTTTGAAGAACTGAAGCCATCATAAAAAATTACAGTATTATATCAATATTTTAATTCACAGTAGATTGTGACAAAAAAAATTTCATTTTCTTTTAACCCCTTCACATTGCATCACTGACTTCATATATTGCATACTGAAATAAATTAGCAAAATATTAGTGTAGCAGAAATAGAGAATGTGTAGGACTAATGTGATATTTTCTGGAAAAGTCAACTTCTAATTTAACTTGCAAAAAGAGAAGTTATGTGCAAGAGGGCCATAGAATCAAATTAGAATGTCCAGCTAAGTGTTATAATGACCTGGCTTGGAGAGATCTTGGGCAGAGATAAAGCTATATAAATGCATATTGGAGAGAGTAGTCTCCATTGTGAGCAAGTGAGCAACCCCCTGCCCTGCCAAGTAAGCAAATTTAGGAATGCTGTATTTGAATCACTGTGTGCCTTCTAGTGGGAAAATGAAGACTTACAATAGGAGAACCTTCAGGAATGGAGAAAGAGGAATACCAGATGGCCTGAGGTAGAGACTAGACAGAACTATAAGAATGGTCCTGTTTTCCCACACATTCCAGAGTTTTGCTAATGCCATAGTTACTAACTACATGTGTCTATTTAAATATAAATTATTACAAACCAATTCAATTAGAAATTCACTTCATTAGTTATACTAACTACTTTTCAACTGGTCAATTTCCACATGTGGCTAATCACTGCACAGATATAGCACATCCCCACCACAGAAGAAGCTTATGTTGGACAGTACTGTTCTGAAGCAATGGGCAGAAGTTACTATTTAACACATTTGGTGCCAGAAGGCCTTTAGAGAGTTATGAGTGGCAATATCTCTTTCTGCTGTCCTTCCCTTCTTGACTAGAATGCAGATATTTTTAGGCTTAAGGTAGAACAGATATTCTGGGACCATGAAGTTATAATCACAAGGATGAAAATCAAATGTCAAAGATGGACTATCTATACTAATAAAAGGGTGATGTGTTAATTAGACTGGGAGACCTTCTGGGTGTCCTTCTGGACAAATCCAAGGTTGCAGAGCTGAGTTAGAAGTGATTAGGGGCGGTTGGGGGGCGAGCAGGCTGGCACAGAGGCAATTGGAAACAATCAGGCTGGTGGGGGGGGCAGATGGGGCAATCAGGCTGGTGGGGGCCAGTTGGAGTAAGCAGGCTGGCAGGAGGGCAGTTGGGGGTGATCAGTCCAGCAATGGGGGCAGTTGGGGGCAAGCAGGCTGGCAGGCAGAGTGGTTCAGGGCAAGCAGGAAGGCAGGCAGGTGAACAGTTAGGAGCTACTTTTCCTGGATTGTGAGAGAGGTGTTTGAGGGGTTCCAGATTGGAGAGGGTGCAGGCTGGGCTGAGGGACACCCCCATGCACAAATTTTGTGCACTGGGCCACTGTTAAGGATATAATGAACCTGAAATTTTGATAAAACTATGAAGGAGCTATACAAGCCCTGTGTTGCTTATCTCTGCCTTTGTGGTTATATAAGAGGGAAAAAAAACCTACCCATTTGTTTCAGCCACTGAGGTTGTGTTTTCTGTTATACTCAAAGCCAAATACAAATCCAACTGATACTCATGAAGTAGTAGCCTATCACCAAATCCAAATAAATATGTAAATGCTAACAACTTAAGGCTTTATGGAAAAGGTGTTAAGCTTAGGTAGAAGCTTTGAAGGATTAAATGAGCAATTTCAGATGTTTGATAGCAAATGCTAATACAGGGTTGCAATGAGAAATTATGTTCATGAGAGGGAAACATTTTTAAATAGCCAATTGTAGAATAAATTATTAGGAATGTGAGAAGTCGATTGGGTGTGTGGAGGAGAAAAAGTGCAAATTATGGACATCCAAACAGTAACTATAAAATCCTTCAACTTAATTGGGCAAACAAAGACATTGCAGGGGTGTGACCCAAACAAAATTCGCAGCCCCTACCCTGAGATCCAGGTCCTCAGGTATTCTTATCAAGGAATCCATACTATGTCTCAGGCCAAGCCTAAATGAATATTATTTTTTTTCTCGTTAGTAAGTTCTTTAAAATCAATGTTTTCTCTAAGGAAAACTTTAGCTGTTACTAATTTGTATCATTAACTTTTCACTTCGTTTTCCAGGTTTTGGTCAAGCTATATCTTTCATTTAAATTTTAATGTACAAATTGTGTGTAATTCTATGGTAATTCTATGGAAACACCCTCGACAAACAAGATTGAATATTTGAAAGGCATAGATGAGCATTACTTAAAAAGATTTGAGTTTTGCAAGCCTTTGAAGGAAGTTTATATTTATAGGTCACATAAGGGATGTCACGTAGAAAAAAATGAGAGAGGGGGGGGAGACTTTTTGCATTTTAATTTTGCAACTCAAGATAACATTAGTTACAAAATTTTTAATGTGTAGAATTTAAGGCAGGCTACTATGCCTCAGATAAAACAAGCTGCGGATCTCATTGTTTTGTATGACCTATTTTAGGATATTTGATTTTAAATAGGACCTCAAAATAACATTACTAGTATATGAGGTTTTGTAGCTTAAGGTAGGCTGTCATAGAGACTAAAATTTTAGTAGTTTCCTCCCAAAGGTAGTTGGCTCAAAGTAGAACATCAGTACCCTATTATTTTCTCTGCATAAAATTAATACATCACTGCTAATGGTTATTTTCAATTATGTGTAATCAAATGAATCTTAAAAGAGATTAGAACAAGATATGTGGCTGTTTTGGAAAATTCCTGCAATTGACGGTTTGACACAGCATGGTTTCAGATTATGTCAAATTTTACAAAAGCGTGTGCAGCCTGCTTGGGAGGAGAGATCCTTTTCAATTCCATCTTGTTGGAAATGTGTACCACAAAATAATAATAATGCCTTTAATATGCAAATGATTATAATTGCTTTTATTACACTGTCAAATGCAAGATCAAATAACAGCTCTTTGTTTTGCAACCTAAAAAATCATTAAAAAATGAGAGAAATGGCTGCTTTCATCACTGACTTCATAAGAGGAAGTACACATTTTCTTAACCCTGAAATTGCTTTTCTTTTCCCTCTCCAATATGTTCTTTACCCCAACCTTTAAAAAAATAAAAGTTTAACTCATCAGTGAAGTGTTTTGACATTCAGATTTTCTCCTCAGTTTTCATCTGTATCCCAACAGTCCTATGTGTACACAACACTTTGCTAAGACAAATTGTACCTTTGAAGGAGACTTTGAAATAAAGTACCCATATAACTACTTTTATTCTTATCTACTGTTTGATTTTATTGTGCTTTCTAAAATTTTCCCAAGTGTCTCATTTGTTTCTCATCATTTAAGTAGGAATAATGTTTTGTCCCATTCATTTTTCACCTGGACTCATCTCATCTTCCATTCCTTGTTTGAGAGGTCTTTCCATGGATTGCTGTGTTTTTTCTCAGTCATTAGGCACATGCAGAGAGAAGGGTGGGAAGGAGCAGTGGAGAGAGAAATAGTCCCTCTGCATCTTCAGTGAGGATTATCTAAATCTGTGACTTTCAGAAGACATTTCCAGTATGTGACACTTGTCTGTTTTCTCACATAGAGATTGTTTTATTCTGAACATTAATTTTTTTCTCTTCGAATACCTCATAGACTCAAAAGAATACAGTCAGAGTCTCCTTTAGATAGATGGATATGAAGGGTCTATGAGGCTATTGTCTTTCCTCTGTTGCTGTACTTCTATTTGCTCCTGCCAAGCTTTCCTGTGCCCATGGATTCTTTTCCTAACCTCTTAAGTGGAGGTTAGAAAAAGCAACCACTTACTAACAATATTGCCTCATAATTAGCAACATTTCTTTTTTAAATGTCTTTGTAATTTTTTAATGTATTGGGGAATATATATATATATATATATATATATATATAGAGAGAGAGAGAGAGAGAGAGAGAGAGAGAGAGAGAGAGAGAGAGAGAGCTAGGTCGCCTCATGATCGAATGGGTGACTAGTCACCATGAAGTGTATGGAGCACCTCTAGGTCCCCCCTCTCCCCCAGCCCCTGAGCTGCTCACGTGAGGGGGGCTGGCAGCAGGGTGGGACTGGGGACTGTTGATCAGAGGTGGTGGGCTGTTTTGCCGGGTGGCCCTGAGCTTAGTGGAGCAGTCATCCAGGCAGTAGTGAATTTCATGAAGCAGTCATGGGGTAGAGCAGTTGTGGGGTCAGGGGAGCCTCACAGAGCAGTGTGGGGGGGTAGTTTTGGGGAGTGTCTAGCAGCGAGCTTTGTGGGGCTACAGCAAGTTTTGTGGAGTAGTCGAGGGGTGGGAGGAGCCTCGTGGAATAGTAGAGGGGCTGTGAGCATCGCAGAGCATCCTGAGGTGGGGAGCTTCAAGTAGTGTCACAGGGCAGCAGAGGCCATGCAATGGAGGCCAGGCTAGGCCTAGGGACCCTAACCATGCCCGATTTTGTGTGCCCTGGGACTCTAGTGTGTTAATAAAAGCTGTGGTATGTTTACACAATGGAATACTACTCTGCCATAAAAAGAAGGATCTCTTGCCCTTTGAGACATCATGGATGGACCTGGAGAGTATTATGCTAAGTAGTATAAGCCAGTCATAGAAAGATAAGTATTACAGTATCTGTGGAATATAATTAACTAACAAACAAAACAGACTCATAGATACAGAGAGCAGATGTTAGAGGGGAAGTGTTGGGAGGGCTGGGTTGCAAATGTATTTCTTTAGGTTATTTTTCAGTTTTCTTTGTTCGTCCTTCCATCTATGGCAGGTAAAAGCAGATTTATCATCGATACTGGGAGATTCTGGGCTAACAAATTTTGTTCTTTCTTTTCATTCCTTTGAATGACAGACCATTCAAATTCTTAACATGCCAAACTTAGGAGGGCTGCCCATTAAGCCAATGTCAGTTATTAACACATTGCACACCAGTAGTTTTATTGCTATAATTACCCCAGTGGCCAGATAAGTTTCTTTTGAAGAAGTACAAAAAACATTTTACAAAGTATCATACTAAAAAGATATTAGCTTGTAAGAACATGTAATAAATAACTTCAAAATGCAATGGGTATTTAATTTTAAGATGTGCCTTTAACATTTATGTAAAACACTGTATAATATGAAAACACAAGAGAGCTCATGATCTGCCTGCAATATGCTAACTCCTCTATACTAATCAGGTTGTTAGGGGTTAGCCTCACTATCAATCAGGCTCTACAGCAGAGGTTCTCAACCTTTCTAATGCTGCAACCCTTTAACACAGTTATTATGTTGTGGTGACACCCAACCATAAAATTATTTTCATTGCTACTTCATAACTATAATTTTGCTACTGTTAATTAATCATAATGTAAATACATGTGTTTTTGGATGGTCTTAGGTGACCCAGGTAGCGGTTCCCAACCTGTGGGTCGAGAAGCTTACAGCCTTATTCCATGGTAAGTGCTATGGTAAGACAAATTGTATCTTTGGTAAGAGCTATTGCTAAGACAAAACCCACCCATCCCCACAGGTTGAGAATAGCTGCTGTAGAGCCTAAGACCATCGGAAAACACACATATTTACATTATGATTCATTAACAGTAGCAAAATTACACTTATGAAGTAGCAACGAAAATAATTTTGTGGATGGGCGTCACCATAACATGAGGAACTGTATTGAAGTGTTGTGGCATTAGAAAGGTTGAGAACCACTGGTCTAAAGGGTTAGGCCTAAGATAGATAACTTTGGGTGCCAAGGCAGAAGGAAAGGGCCTGTGTGTGGGGTCCTCCTAAGAAAAGTCTAATGTGTCTCCTCATGCCACTATCTTTATGCAAGTTCTTTACTCAGTAGTTTCCCCAGTGTTGTTCCCTCAAATCCCTCATCTACTATGCAGCCAGAGTGATCTTTTAAAAACTTATGTATCCTACTCAAACGTTCAGTAGCTCCCTACTGCTTATGAGATAAAAAATGTTGGATTCTTAGCCTAGTTAAGATTCTTCAGGACTTGGCCCTAGCACCTAATTTTCTCTCTCTGACACACCATCTTCTCACATTGCTTTCTAGTCATGCAGAATTGTTTCTACTTGCCCCATGTACCGTGTGTGGTTTGATACCTCTCTGTCCTTGCTTGTTCACAATATTTTCTGCACTAAAGATATTATTTCTCTCTCTCTCTCTCTCTCTCTCTCTCTCTCTCTCTCTCTCTCTCTCTCTCTCTCTAACTAACCACCATCAGCACCTACTACTGATCCTGGTACATAGTAGATGCTAAAATTTTATTGGTTGGGTAATTTAACTAATAAATGATTTACATATGTATATCTCAAGACTTTGTTCAGGGATTCCTTCACTGACTAGAACTAAATACAAGCTAAGCAGAAACTTTTTCCCTTGCTCCCAAAGCACCCTACACTTCCCTTACCATAGCGCTCACCATGGAATAAGGCTGTAAGCTTCTCTAAAGGCAAGAGCCATGTTTTATTTTGCTCTGTGTCTCCAATAATCAATAAAGGGCCTGGCTAAGAATAGGTGTTCAGTAAATGTTTCTTGAACCCAGTTCTTGTTTTGAAGAATGAAAAGCAGCAAATCCCCGGTCAAGTGAAACCTAATTTTTGTTCTAACACCAAATCTACCTCCTGCAGCCAGAAAGATCTTTTAAGTCATTTTAATAGTGATCACTACTTTGGATATTATACTGAGATAGTACATATAAAGTTGCTTCCTAAATACTAAACTATTTCACTGATGAGTTTCATTATTATTTATTTTGTACCTGTCAAATGAGAGAAACTACTCAGACCACGTGAACTTAAATCCAGGTCCATGCATTTTCCTATTTCAGCCCTCTCCTATACCATTTGGTTTCTAAAACCCCCAGATTTTTCCAACAATAGTTCAGTACACAGAATAAGACAGGTTGGTGAGGAAGTTTCAGAGTAGAGATTATTTACAAAAAGAACAGAATTAGTTAGGGTCTACTTTTCTTGGATTCAAAACAACCCAGCTATTGAGATGGCCCTGCAGATTCTGATTTCAAAGTAATACTAAACAGATTTAATAAGTATATTCACAGTACATCCATTTCCTTTTAATCTGCTCCCAGTCTTTGAGAGGCATAGAAAGCCCTCCTCTTGGTCCCTATGGAAGTCTAGTTATTCATTTTGGGGTCCTAGGTTTATCATAGTGATCCAGCCTACATTGTTGTCTTTGTCATCTTCTTTGATACTAAGATTATAATACATTTCACTCCTAAGAAATGCTTTCTGGGCTGTTAATCCTATTCCACCCCTTCCTACAAACTAGATACTGTTCTGCTTTTAATTTAGACCAATCCAAGGGAGTTCTGTTTCCTCTCATACTGATCTTATGCCACATAATGTGAACATTAGGACTTAACAAGGTCTCTCCATCTTATTCTTATTTAAAGTATTAAAAAGTACAAGGAAGTATCCTACAGCCCTGGTCTATGAGAGGATAGGAAAATATTCTTAGCCTCACCCACTCTTTTTTTTTTTTTTCTGAGCAGCCTAGAGTTTTCCAAAATCTCTTGTCTAGCTAATATAAATCTTACATTGGTGTTTGATAATTCTGAAGTTACTGTTCCTGTTTTCTAATTCACTTATGTTTTAATATAAAGCTTTATTGAGGCATAATTCACATAATATATAGATGGGCCATTTAAAATGCAAAATTTAATGTTTTTTTAGCATTGTCTTTTAAAAAATCTTTATTGTTGAAAGTATTACATATAATCTTTTTGTTTTCCCATTGACCCCATCTAGCCTGCCCCTGCCCCCTGCACTAAGCCTTTACCACCCTATTGTCTGTGTCTATGGGTTATGCATATATGCATTCATGTTCTTTGATTGATCTCTTCCCACCCACCCCCACCTTCTCTCTGAGATTAGACAGTCTATTCCATGCTTCTATGTCACTAGATCTATTTTGATCATCTGTTTATTTTGTTCATTAGATTCATCATAGGAGTGAGATCATGTGATACTTATCTTTCCCCGACTGGCTTAATTTGCTTAGAATAATACTCTCCATGTCCTGCCATAGTGTCTTAAAGGATAAGAGATTCTTGTGTTTTACTGCTACATAGTATTCCATTGTGCAGATATACCACAACTATTTTATCCAGATCTTAGCTATTGTAAATAGAACTGCTATGAACTTAGGGATGCATATATCCTTTCTGATTGGTATTTTGGATTTGTAGGATATATTCCCAGAAGTGGGATCACTGGGTCCAATGGCAGTTTCATATTTAATTTTTTGAGGAAATACCATAGTATGTTCCATAATGCCTGTATCAGTCTGCATTCCCACCAGCAGTGTACTAGGGTTCCTTTCTTCTATGCCCTCACTAGCACTTGTCATTTGTTGATTTGTTGATGGTAGTCAATCTGGCAGGTCTGCGAAGGTGTGCAATGATACCTCATTGTCATTTTAATTTTCATTAGTTACTTTGAGCATTTTTTCATATGTCTCTTATCCATCTGTATGTCTGCTTTGGAGAAGTGTCTAATTTAGGTTCTTTTGCCATTTATAAATTTGATTGTCTTTTTGTTAAGTTGTAAGATTTATTTAAATATTTTGGATATTAACCATTTATCAGATGTTTGTCAAATACATTTTCTCACACAGTGGGTTCTTTCTTCATTTTGTTGATGATTGTTTTTGTTGTGCAGAAGTTCTTCTGTTTTTGTTTTTTTATGTAGTCCCTTTTATTTTCTTCTTAGTCTCCTTTGCCCTAGGAGATGTGTCTGAGATTTCCTGCCTATGGTTTCTTCTAGGATTTTTATGGTTTTATGTCTTACATTTCATACATTTAAGTCTTTTATCCATTTTGAGTTTATTCTTGTGTCTGGTGTAAGCTGGTGGTCTAGTTTCATTTTTTGCATGTATCTGTCCAGTTTTCCCAACACCATTTATTGAAGAGACTGTCTTGACTCCACTGTATGTTCTTGCCTCCTTTGTCAAATATTAGTGGAGCATAATGGCTTAAGTTCATTTCTGGGGTCTCTGTTCTGTTCCATTGACCTATATGACTGGTCTTGTGCCAGTACCGGCTGTTTTGATTACAGTGGCTTTGTAAAATAACTTGACATCTGGTATTGTAACCCCTTCCACTTTGTTCTTTCTCAAGATTGCTGCAGCTATTTGGGGTCTTTTTTGGTATAAATTTTTGAAGTATTTGTTCTACATCTGTGAAATATGCCATTGATATTTTAATAGGGATTTCATTGAATCTGTAGATTGCTTTGGGAAGTATAGACATTTTAATTATGTTAATTCTACCAATCCATGAACATGGTATATTCCCCCACTTGTTTGTATCCTCTTCTATTTCTTTTTTCAATGTTATATAGATTTCTGAGTATGCGTCTTTTACCTCCTTGGTTAATTTTATTCCTAACTATCTTAATGTTTTTTGCAATGGTAAATTAGATTATTGTTTTATTTTCTCATTCTGAAAGTTCATTAATGGTGTATAATGCCATCAATTTCTAGGTATTAATTTTACATCCTGCTAAATTTCCAAAATCATTTTTAAAATCTCTTAGCTTTTTGGTGGAGTCCTTAGGATTTTCTATGTATCATATCATGTCATCTGTGAATAATAACAGTTTTACACCCTCCTTTCCTACTTGGATACCTTTTATATTTTCTTCTTGTCTGATTGCTGTTGCTGTGACCTCTAGTACTATGTTAAATTGAAGTGGTGAAAGTGGAAAACCCTGTCTTCTTCCAGTTTTTAGGGGAAATGGTTTTTACTCTATCCACAGAATTGTGCAACCATTACCACATTTAATTGAAGAACATTTTCACCACCCCCACCATAAATATTTAGACGTCTTAACAGTCTCTTCTCCCCCTCCCATACCACTCCTGGTATCCTCTAATCTATTTTGTGTCTCTCTGCCTATTGTGTACATTTCATATAAATGGAATCATATATGTAGACTTTTGTGCCTTCTTTTATTTAGCATGTTTTCAAAGGTTATCTATATTGTAGCTTGTATCAGAAATTCATTCTTTTTGTGGTTGACTAGAGGCCCAATGCATGGATTCATGCATGGGTGGGGTCCCATGGCCTGGCCTGTAGAACTCCCCCAAGGGGTCCCGGATTGCAAGAAGGCACAGACCAGGGTGAGGGACCCCTTGGGTATATGATTAGGGCTGGAGAGGGACCACTGGAGGGCTCTAGGGAGTGTCTGGCCTCACCCAGTTCCAATCAGTCAAACCCCATCAGCAAGCTAACCTCCTGGTTGGAGTATCTTCCCCCTGGTGGTCAATGCACATCATAGTAACTGGTTGAATGGTCGAATGGATGGTCAGACACTTAGCATATTAGGCTTTCATTATATAGGATAATATTACATTGTGTGGATATATTATATTTTATTTATCCATTTATCAGTTATGGACATTTGATTGTCTATTTTTGGCTATTATAAAAAATGCTGCTATCAACATAATGAAACTCTTAAGTGAAAAATCTTCAAAAACTTTAGAAAGTAGCAGGAATAGGGAAGAAAGAGCAGTGAACTGGTTGAAGTCCTACCTTTGCCACACACTATGGGTTAACTATTCTCTGTCATACCTTCCTCCTCTGTAAAATGGGGTCATATAATAAAAATATCTACCTCATAATCATAGTGTGGAGATTAAATAAAGGCATGAATATGAAAGCACTGTGCAAATGGTAAATGACAATAAACATATGAATTTTAAGTAACTATTTAAAAATAAATTTAAATTTATACTTTATAAAGTATATGTTACCTAACTACTATGGTGTACACCTGAAACTAATACAAAATAATGTTGGATGTAAAGAAGCATTGAACAGACTTTCAAACTACAGGGGGCAGGCAGGGGAGGTCGTGGGAGGGGTGGTGCTGTAAGAGATCTACCGAAGGACTTGTATGCATGCATATAAGCATAATCAATGGATACAAGACACTGGGTGGGGGGTAGGTGAAGACATGTGCTGGGGGGGTAGGGGAGGCTGGAGGGAGTTCCATGGGGGGAATAAAAGAAACATATGTACTACTATTTTAAATACTTTAAACAATAAAAAATACATATATACAAAAAAGTGTCATTGAAAAATTAAAAATAAATGAATAAATAACAATCGATTTAAATTTAAATGAATAATTATAAGAACCATTGTTCTTCATAGAGACATGGTCCTGTAACTGGACAATCAATGAATCTCTACTGCCTGTCACTACTTGAGCCAATTAAGCAGAGACAAGGTTGATTCATATATGAGCATTTATTCCAATACTCCCAGCAATATGGGAAAGCAGGTCATCCACAAATATCTGCTCTGACCACCCACCCCCTCACACCATAAGCTATATATATTGGACTAGAGGCTCAGTGCACAAAATTTTTGCACTTGTGTGGGGGTGTGGTTCCCTCAGCCTGGCCTGTGCCCTCTCACAGTCTGGTAGCCCTGGGGGGATGTCTGACTGATGACTTAGTGGGCCCAAGCCATAAGTTGGACATCCTTAGCATTGTCATGGAGGTGGGAGAGGCTCCTACTGCCATTGTACTCACCAGCCATGAGCTCAGCTTCTCCCCTATGGGAGCACACTGACCACCAAGGGGCAGCTCCTGTGTTGAGTGTTTGCTCCAGGTGGTCAGCGTGCATCATAGTGACTGGTGATTCTACCATTCGGTCTTGTGAATATTAGCCTTTTTATGTAGGGTACGCTGTAGATGAGGCCCCATAGAACCATAAGAAATGCAAAAAATTCACTGTTAACTCATTCTCAAATTGCCCCACTTAAAATTAAATTGCGTCCCCCCGCCTCCCCTTACCCCCCGGGACATTTGCTGCACCTTGGGAACCACTGGCCTTAACACTTTTCCTCTCTGAGCTTCATTTCTGAATACATATGCATATACTAAGGGAATTGTAATCTTTTCTCTGCCTACCTCATTGGGTTGTAATGAGGATGTTCTGGGCTAATAAACCTAGAAATGATTCATCATGTAAGTGATGCCTAAATGGGAAGGGATTGCTATTTTTAAGCTCTCGGGTACCCTCACAGGTAGCAGGTGCATATTAGGGGAGGAGGGCATGATTGTTTTCTGGGACTATAGCTATGGAAGCTTTGCAGAGGGTTCCGCAGGCCTTGGGCTGGGGAGGGGGGCGAGCTCTGGCCAGAAGCCCTGTAGTGGTGGTAGTCCCTGGAGGCCCTGGTGGGGGCAGGGTGTTAGGGAGGTGCTAGGGGGGCAGTGAGGCTGAAGGGGGAGTAACTGTCAAACCTTCCCACTTGGCGCCATTCTTTAAATTGTAGGTGGCTGTTTTGCAGCTGTACCTGCTCAGGGTGGGGTTCCAATCTCTTGGAGTGGGGTGGGGGCTGGGCCAGGGTGGAAACAGCAGGCTAGGAAGGCGCTTTTAGTCATGCCCACAGTGAGGTTCAGTGTGCTTTAGCTGCAAAGATGGCACTGCTGCTGTGGAGTGGGGGGGGGTGAGGGTCTGACCTTGGGGGGCCACTCAGGCCTGCCTCCACCCGGGTCTGAAGTTGTAGGGAGTAGATGCATCCCCAGCCCCAGTGGAGGGAGCTTGGCAATGGTGGGCCACCAGCCCCGAGTGCCTTGGGGTCACTGACGGGTGGTCACCAGCATGCTATTATTGTGGGCGCCCCTGGCAGGGGTGGTGGGGGAAGAGATCAGGAGTCAGAGGTGTGGGCTGCAGCTATCCCCGAGGCTGGGTCTTCTCCAGTCTGGTCAGCCTCCCTGTCCCCTTGGGGGTGTTGGGGCTATGGTAGGGTATCTGTTTGTGCAGGGGGATTGGAAGAGCTCCCTGTGGCAGCTTCTTCTTCCTTCTTTGCAGTCTGGGCTTCTGTCAGGCACTCTCCTCAGACCCTGGGAACTTGGTTCCAGCCACCCATTTCTGCTGCATGTGCAGCCTCCTGCTGGTCTGTCAATATGCAAATTGATTGTTACTAGGACATCATAACAGACACTTAACATATTACCTCTTTATATGTATAGATAGGAGAACAAAGATTACATGGGAAAGTAGGCAAAATATATGTCAAATGGGCATTTTACAGGTTTAATGATTTGCAAAGGCTTGAGGGTATGCAAAACCTGGGTGTCTTCAAAGGGCTGGTGGCTCTGATTTCTGCAACAAGTTGTTAATCTTTCCTGATGGGGAGGATAGGTTGCATTTCCAGGTGAACTCCCAGGTCCCTATTAGACTCTGCCTTCTTTAACCAAAACAAAACAATAAAAACCAACAGAACATAATTAAAATTTCTTATAATTTTAGCTTGTCCCCAATATTCTATTTCTGCCCCTGTCAATTCCATAGTATCTGGATAAGGTGAAGACAGAGCTTAGATTTACATAAATTTAATCTTCATCAGTTAACAAATGTTCCTTTCAAAATATAAACTTTTTTACTATTTCCCTTTATTTCTTCATCTATATATATAAACGGCTAATATGTAAAGTGTCCCCACAAGAGTTCAACTTGGATACAGGGAGTTTGATCACTCACCATGATGGATGCTCACCACCAGGGTGTGGGGTGGAACAAAGGAAGGCACCAGCCAGCATCATGTAGCCAGCTGGTAGCTGGAAGGCCTAATCACTCCTGATTGTTGGCCAAGTCTAGGGACCCTACCCATGCATGAATTTTGTACACCGGGCGTCTAGTAGTAAAATATATGAAATGAAGATACTGTGATATCAAATTATCTTGACATCACTTTACTATCATCAGTCATGCAGGGAAGTCACATCAAAACACAATTAAACCAAATGCTAATTAAGTAACTGAGCACTAAAACATACAAATAGTATTATTAAACAACACATTGCACCTTCACTACTTGATTGTAGTTACTCTCTTTGTAATTGGGTCAGAGTCTGAATATGTGGCAAAGTGACAGACTAACCTCTACTTCCATGATTCTGAGGTACAAGCCTGGTCCCAGCTGAATCTGTTTCCACCAGGCCATTTAGGGTTAAAAATCCATGTGTTAGATATTTCCCTGGAGTTAGAAACTACTTGTTTAAAGGGCCCCTAGGTGTCTTTCTTTCTCTACACAATGCATTATTGGTGTTCCTCTACTTCTTGATCTTGTTAGACATCTTCATTTCTTTAAGTAAATGTACAGCTACCTCAGTAAAAAGGAGATCTGCTCTCTGTCTCAGACAGGACTGGGCTGACAGTTCTCAGGCTGCTTAAGACTTAAAGAAAAGAACTAATGGTTTGTTTTTCATGGAGGTTAATAAGGGCTTCTCTTGTTGGTTCACCTATAACTGTTCAGACTTTGTCACTTAATCTGTCTTGGATCTTAATAAATTACCCTTTAGGTTATGCACTCAGAGACAATAGTCATATTGATGATATAGAAACCAAATAAAGTAAATCACCATAGGTGATTACAAAAAAGCTTAAAACATTCACTCCACTTGACAGATCTTGGGAAGTGAAGAAATTACAAAAGAATTAAATGATAGGAATGTACTACAATTGTCAATAAGCAAAAAAATCCCAATATTTTAGGATAAAAGTATATAGCAACAACTGTATATTTCTAAAAAGGTTGTTTTAATTATAGGTTACTGTTTCATAGTTTTCAAATTGCTAGAAAATCTTGCCAAATTATGTCTACTTTCATGTCTTAATAAAAAATCAGCTCTGACCAGTTTGGCTCAGTGAATAGAGCATTGGCCTGCAGACTGAAGGTCCTGTGTTCAATTCTGGCAAAAAGGCATATGCCTCGGTTGTGGGCACATCTCCAGTAGGGGGTGTGCAAGAGGCAGCTGGTCAATGTTTATCTCTCATTGATGTTTCTGACTCTGTTTCCCTCTCCTTTCCTCTCTGTAAAAAATCAATAAAATATATTTTAAAAAATCAAATTGAAATTAAAATTTCTTTAATCATGAAAATCTTAAATTGGCCTTGAGCACCTGTATTGTGCAACTGTGGTTCCCGGTGTCTGTGGACTATTTGCAAATAATGTCCATAGTCATAGACAGAGATTAAACTGGATTGTACTGAACTCTTCATCAATTCCCTGAAAGTATTCTTAATGAAATTACTGCTATGGTTTTTGTCTGCATGTGACTTGTCACTTCCCTTTCTAAGTAAAATATTCAAATCATGAGTCAAGAGTTCTCTTAATTTTACTAATTGTGATTGTGATCTGGTTGATCAATATTTGTTGTTGTTGTTAATCCTCACCAGAGGATATTTCCCATTGGTTTTTAGGGAGAGTGGAAGAGAGAGGGAAAGACAGAGAGAAACATCAGTGTGAGAGAAGTACATTGATTGGTTGCCTCCTGCACACACTCTGACCGGGGCCTGTGCTGGGGAGGATCCTGCAACCAATGCATGAGCCCTTGACTGGAATTGAACTTGTGATCCTTTGGTCCATAGGCTGACATTCTATTCACTGAACCAAACCAGCTAGGGCAAAATATATACACACTTTAATAGCTGATGGCTCAATTGATGTTTTCAATTTTTTACTATTTATTAATTTTTTGGTTTTTTGAGAGAGAATGGAACAGAGGTGAGAGACAGACATAGAAACATTAAAACACTGATGTAAGAGAGACACATTGCTTCCAAAACACACCAGGGCCAGGGATCAAGCCTGCAACCAAGGTATGTGCCCTTGACCAGAATAAAATCTGAGACCCTTTAGTCTGCAGGCCGACACTCTACCCACTAAGCCAAACTGTCTAGGGCTCAAAATTTTCTTCTAGTAGAAAAAAATAGTGTGGGAAAGGAGAAGGAGAGAGAGAGAGAGAGAGAGAGAGAGAGAGAGAGAGAGAGAGAGAGAGAGAGAGAGAAGAGGAAGTGAAGTAGGGAGAGAAAGAGACCATAGTAACCAAAATGGGTATCCATTTATGGGCATATTTATGATATTAAAGTTTTTTAAGGTCTGCAGAATTCAACTAGAAAGAAAACTCATTTTCTACTATTTTGCTGACTGATGGTGGTAGGAGTAAAATGATAAACATAAATAAAAACTTGTGATAGTATCCAGAGCCTATGTTATTTCAACATATTAGAAAAGGGGCTATTTAATTACCTGGAAAATTATGACTCCTAGAAAATTATTTTTCTCGTATATAATGCTGACTATGAGTAAATGCAATATATCTAATAATAGAGGAATATGTAAATTGTCTGGGATGCCATCACAGAAACAGTAATGACCAGCAGGCTGTGTGGGGTGACGAGGCCGGCAGGGGGGTTAGTGAAGGATGACCAAATGACTCAAGAGCAGGCTGCTTGGGGCAACCAGGTCTGCAGGAAGGTTAGTGAGGGACCACCAAATGACTCAACAGCAGGCTGTGTGGATTGACCAGGCTGGCAGGGGGGCAGTTGGGGGTGACCAGGCCAGAGGGGCAGCAGTCGGACATCCTGAAGGGGTCCCAGATTGGAGAGGGTGCAGGCTGGGCTGAGGGGATGACCCCTCCCCCCATGCATGAATTTCATGCACTGGGCCTCTAGTTCATCTTACAAAGGATAATTTTCAGTTGGCTGACTATTATCCACTTCATAGTTCACTGAATGTGCTCTATGACCAATGAAAATAAGGAACATTTTCATTATTAGGTACAGCATTATTCTAAGCAGCCACTATAGAGCGATACTGACTTCATTTCTTATTTACTAAGCTCTCCATTCAAATTAAATGAGGTATTTTATATGCCCTGTAATTCATTTAAACCATTTCACATGTTGGAGAATATGTGCAAAACCTGATTATTCATAGGTAGCTTACATGGACCCTATTCAAAGTCATTTAAAAGTCTAAAAAATACTTCCAATTAATAAACATCACAAACATAAAGTAATCAGTTAATTGTTTTGTTTATTTAGCTTAGCTGAACTCAGAGATATCTTGACATCTGTATGTTATTCCTCTTTAAACATTAATTAACACCGGGATTGAATTTGAATAATTCTTTCAATTCTCAATACTGGGCAAATGTGTAGGTGTTTGTTAAAGACCAACACATGAATTGGATAGTGAAGAAAATAGAACCAGAGGCATAAGCATGAAATAGACTGTCAAATCTCAGCAGGAAGGAGGGGGTGGTGAGAAGAGATTAACCAAATAATTTATAAGAACATATGCATAATTCATGGGTGCATATAGTGTGGTGAAGGCCTGGAACAGCAAGTGGGATCAGGCTAAAGGGGGTCAATGAGGGAAATGGGGGGGGGGTCATCTGTAACACTTTCAACAATAAAGGTTAATTTAAAAAATAAGAATAAAAAGTGATAAACACAATCAAAACAGAGCTAACATGTGCTGAACATATTTTATATTCTAATCACATGATCTATATGAACTTAATTTTTATTAACAACCCAATCATATGGATATTATTTTCATTCTCTCCAACTCAAATATGAGGAAAGTGAATCAACAGTAGCTTAAATTATCCATTTATTTCCACAGGTTCAAAGGGGCAGGCCTAAGATATGAACTCAGCCAGGCTGACGTTAGTATCTTTCATTAATCACAAAACCATACAACTCAGCAATGTCTGTATATTATATGGTAGAGCCCCATTACAGCAAAATTGATTTGTCCTTCTGTGCCCTTTAGCTTTTGTTGCATTTTTCCTCTTTTATTCTCAGTGTCAAATACCTACTGCATTTCATTTTCTAGCCAGTCAGAGCATCCAACATCCTATGCTCATGGATTTGGTTCCTAAATATGGCATTTTAGCCATTACTACTAATCTTCTAAGAATCAGAATCAGTGTTGCTGAGTTTTATTTTATTTTCCCCCTTATTGTGTTCAAGCTCTTAATTTAACTCTTCTATTTCTTTCTAATACCCCAAGTCTCCTGCACTGGATCCTCTTCTCCTGTTCCCCCCATTGTTTTCTCATTCTTCATTCATTCTTTTTCTTTATAAATATATTTATATTCATGGCTTCAATTACCACCTGTATGCAGCTTTCTCTCCAAACTTTATCACCAGCTCTTATTATTTTCACAAATGCTTTTCTCTCTAACCACTTACCCTACTGTGCTAGGAGCTCAATCTCCTGGCTGCCATGGTGCTTACCTTCTAGGGTCTAATACATTGCTTTCTTCACCAAACCAATTTCACTCTCCCTTTTTAATTGTAATGGCTTTATTCAATTTCAAAACTCATTTGTTGCCCTTGCTGGTTTTGGCTCAGTGGATGGTGCCTCAGCCTGTAGACTGAAGGGTTCTGGGTTTAATTCTAGTAAAGGACATATGCCTGAGTTGTGGGCTAGATCCCCAGTGTGGGGCATGCAAGAGGCAGCCGATCAATTATTCTCTCTCATCATTGATGTTTCTCTCTCTTCCTCTCCCTTCCTCTCTGATATCAATAAAATATATATTAAAATAATTTTATTCATCTGTCTCATCCCCTTATATCCTTGATTCTCAAATCCTGTTTATCCTTTAAGTAAGGTATTTCTTCCATTAATTGCTTTTTATCCCCAGGTCCTGAATATTTCCCAGGCATCATTAACTCTTGCTTGCAAGGGTACAATAACATTCCAATCAATCTACTGGCTGCCATGGTGCTTAACTCCTAGGGTCTTTTTCAATTTCATATCCCCATCACCTTCTTGTTGACATTAG
This sequence comes from Antrozous pallidus, assembly GCA_027563665.1. Classification (NCBI taxonomy): domain Eukaryota; kingdom Metazoa; phylum Chordata; class Mammalia; order Chiroptera; family Vespertilionidae; genus Antrozous; species Antrozous pallidus. The sequence goes on along the minus strand of CM050509.1, from coordinate 69,607,777 downwards.
GGAGGAGGAGTATACCTATAATAAACTAGAGTTAAAGTAAGTGCCAGTAGAATAGTTTGAAGTTAGGAGAGCAAGGTCTTGTTGGCTAGGATAACAGAAAAATACTTTATGAAGGAGATGGAATTTAGAATTTATATCAATAAGGAAGACTCTGTGATACACTGGAAATTAGGAAAATTGTGTGAGATGGAAATGTAATAAAACTTTGGGAACAGTTAGTAGGCTTAGCAAAACCAGAATGTTATTGTTAGGAAAAATGAGATTAGAAATGTAGCCTAGACTCTGATTGTAGGGATCCCTGAATAGCAGGCAAATGAATTGAAAATATATCCTCTAGGAAATGGATAGAGACATTATAAAATTGGCATTTCAAGAAGATAAATCAGGCAGCTGTGTGCAGGATAGATTTTTGAAAGGAAAGACTGGAGAGAGCCCTGATTGGGTGATTGTAATAGAGTTCAGATGTGAGTTAATGAAGGCTTTCAATAGAATAGTAGTGGGAAAAGGACTGATGACATAGATGAAGATGTGAGAAGCATTATGGGAGAAGATTTTATAAGATTTTATGAAAGACTGAATTCACCAAGGACTGCAAGTAGTATTTCAGTAATTAACCATCAGATGATAAGAGATTTTGGTTGTGGTTATTGTTAAAATACAAATTTCACTGTAAATATAAGGTATTCTTCAAGCTGTTATTATTTATCTTTAGAACAGATTAGTGTTAGTTCCTTTGTGAAAAACAGTTTTTTTAAAACATATATATGTTTTAATTGATTTCAGAGAGGAAGGGAGAGGAAGAGATGGAAAAACATAAATGATCAGAGAGAATCACTGATTGGCTGCCTCCTGCATATCCCCTATTGGGGATGGAGCCAGAAACCCAGGCATGGGCCTTGACCTGGAAAGGAACCGTGATCTCCAGGTTCACAGTTCTGTGCTCAACCACTGAGCCACATCAGTCAGGCAGAAAATAGGTTTTGTTTAAAGTGAGGATACATTCTCCTTGGAGGTTAGTATTAAGTAATTTTTAAAAGGAACAGGACTATAGGGTGCTGACAAAAATCTTTATCTACAGTTGGGCTTTCTTTTTCCCATCTTACCTTCAAAATCTAGGCAAGGTATCTCAGTCTTAAGATAGCCAAAACTGAATTCCTGATTCTAACCATTGCCTTATATGCTTCTTGTCTCTTCTTTTCTCTCAGTAAATGGCAATGTCATTCATTTAGACTCAGACACAAAACCTAAAAGTTAATCTTTATTCCTCTATTTCTACCACATGCTACATCGAACTCATCATCCAATTCTTCAAAATAAATTCAAAATTCTATAATCTCCATTACTATCTCACTAGTTGAAACCATCATCATATCTTAATCTGACTACCACAAGAGCCTATGTAATTGCCTGCCTTTGAATATATAGTGAAATAGGTAAAGTGTATATTCAGGATGTATCTTGAATAGGAAAAATAACTCTAGAGCGAGAGTCAAATGATATGGGCTCTATTTACACATCTTCAGTTAACTAGTTGTTGCAAACAGGAGCAAGTGACTTCACTTCTCAAAAATGAAAGGGTTTCTAATGTCTCTCTTTGCCTTTTAGTAGTATGTTTCCCCACCATGCTTTCCCTTGTCATCTTGTTATAAATCACCTGGGGTGCAATCTACTGGTTATCTTCACAGCACACAATTCTCCAGGATGGTGGTTTTAGGAGAGGGAATTCTACTATTTATGGCACTTACTCTGTACCCAGATATATACCTGGCACTTTATATACATTATTATCTTGTTTAAACATCTCTACAACCCTATGAAGAGGGTATTGTTTCATTCCTATCTTGGAAATGAAGAAACAAAGCCCTAGATTCTGCATGGCTTTGCATTAAACAACTTACCCAAGTTTTAAAGCTAAGAGTTAGACCAGGCTTTTCCAGGACATTTTAAAATGTAAATATATTTCCACTTATTTAGAACCTGATAGTCAATGGGAAGTGTTGAGTATAAAGGTTCAGAGTGGATGTAGGGAAAAGGTCAAATGCTGAAATTGTTCCCCTTCAGATTAAGAAGCAGAACATGCTAAAAATCCCCATTTCCCCCTGCAGATTCCTACTAAAGGTCTTTCTCTGCCTCCTCAACTACCAAAATAAACAAAAAGAAAAAAAGGAGAGAGAAAGGCAGGGTAGAAAAAATGTGAGAATTGGATAGGGCAATGTTTTGGCTTACCCAGTACAAAATCACCTCTAGGGCCTTGTTTTTCTTTAGGAATAAACTAATATGTAATAAATTGGTGGCAACAGACTAATAGGAACTGCATTTCATAATTTCCAAATGGGCCATCTGGAAATGCATTGCTTTCATACAAGTATATTACTGTCATGAAAGGGAAATTTAAAGTGCCAAGACTGGGCAGTGGAAAAGCCAATTTAGGACAAACAAGTTTATACTTTGGGCAGATTGCTGCTCTTTATTCCACATAGGTAGCTGTTTACTTTGCTTTCTTCAAGCTTTGCCATGCTCTCTGACATTTGTCTTAACCTTTCACCTAAGGACAGGTGATTATTTTGCCTCCATCATAACATCATAGACTGAATTAGAAGAGACCTTAAACTTCATGTAGCCCAAGCCCCTCTTTTTATGAGAATAAACATATGGGTTAAGTGCCTAACAGTATTCAATTAATTATTACATACAACTGGTTTAAAGAGCAAACATACTTAGTGTTATTGCTGTTGTTGTTTGTAATGAAAATGTTTGCTTTCACAGAAATAATGTGTTGGGGCCTGACCTAGTGATTCAACGTGAGGCCCATACTCCTTTGAACATTTGTTATTATCTAGAAACCAAAGAAAAACTTCATCAACTTCTGTTGCCTGTGTTCTTCTTTTCCCACATAAATAAACAATGCAAATCCACATAACCAGGTTAAATTTTCCTTGTAGTTCCTTTACAAATGTGTAATTATTGGTTTCTCCTTATGATTCTGAGTGAGGGCATAATTTTAATGACTCATTTGTCTCTGCACTCATTCTACATCCCAATACAAGCAGATGTGGAAATTGTCTTGGCATCCTGGATGTCTTGTGATGTGTTATTTTGGTGATACAATATAATGAAATTTTGTAAGTGTGTTTACACCACATCCTGGGATGACTGCACAATTTAAGGGCAGTGCTACCATTCAAGAGAAGAATATGAGAATAGACTTAAAATAACGTATATTAATTACTTCTTATACATTTAGGGGATTTCCCCATTTCAGTTGAGCATGATCTTTGAAAAAATTCTCTGAATATGTGTGTACATTCATATATATGTGTGTGTGTGTGTGTGTAATATGCAAATTGACTGTCACTCCAACACAAGATGGCCTCCCCCATGTGGTCAAAGATGGCTGCTCCATTTGACACAAGATGGCCACCACAAGATGGCTGGCAAGGCAGGGCAGTTGTGGGAGATCAGGCCAGCAGGGGAGGGCAGTTGGGGGTGATCAGGCCTACAGGGGAGGGAAATTAAGAGTGACCAAGCCAGTTGGGGAAAGGAGTTGGGTGCAGCCAGGCCTGAAAGGTATGGCAGTTAGGGGTGACCAGGCTGGCAGGGGAGGGCAATTAGGGGCAATCAGACAGGCAGGAAGACTAGCAGTTGGGAGCCAGCAGTCCTGGATTGTGAGAGGGATGTCTGACTGCCCATTAAGGCCCCATCCCACCAGGGGTCCCATATTAAAAAGGTTTAGGCTGGGCTGAGGGACACCCTCCCCCCCCCCATGCATGAATGTCAAGCAACAGGCCATATATATATATATATATATATATATATATATATATATATATATATTCAGATTTTCAAACTATTTTATCTACCTGCCTTCATTTCATCCTCCTTAAAACTAGTCATCTGGAAATTAAAACAAGTAAGCCATAAACCTAAGAAGGAGGAAGGAAAGAAGGGATGCTGTTGATTGAGATTGAATAGTTTTGATTTATCTGAGATCGTAAATAGGGCTCCTAGTTTTCCCATTAACTCTTCTTTCAAACTTCAGGAGTCTACCCACTTAATTCACCCTAATATAAGAAATAACACTCAATAGAATATATAATTGAAATTTTCTGCTCCAGACCTAAGACATGAAACTATATGAAATGACCTATCTGCATTACAAACTCTAGATGTTACTTGTTCAGTAGACCATGCTCCCCTTGAATTATATATGGTTAAGATAACTTGCTACTTAAATCACTAGACTGTTTATAAAGTACATCAACAAGTTACTGTGATTTTTTTAATTTACTTGAATTTATAATTGGATTTTAGGTAATTAGATATAAGACAAATGTATATAACAACTCTATAGTAAAAATTGCTACAGGTGATGATGTCATAGAAAAATTTTTACAAGCAGTTTCAAGATGCAAAAAAATTATTTATTTGACAGCAGGAAGAAAGACCAATTACTCAGAGTTTGTGTACTTATGCTTCCATAATTGCTCATAAGTTATTATGGTTCATGTTAAAATTTACCCTATTTATATATACCACATTGTTTTATTTTAAATAAAAATGCAGATTGTTAGGAATTATAAAATGTAATATGCATTATAAATTGAATATTAACACTGGAACATACCAATATATGTGGAATTTTTCATTTTTTATCACCTATTTGTCTAAATCTTCATTTTATGAAGGCTTTTAAGACCACATCACTTGCAAAATCACAACAGGAAAAATATGATACTGGAATTTCACTAAAATATCATTTTCTATACATTTGAGTTTATGATAAGGCAGATCTACCTTGGACCCTCCCTGAGTGGATTTGGTTACTAAATAGAACAAGATGCTTTCTATTATAATGTGGCTTTTCTGAATCCAATCTTAAAAACTTACAGGAGGCTTCAGCAGGCTTATCTCTGCATAGCTTTTAAAATTGAGTTTTATGATTGGAATAAATTCCCATATCCCAGAAATAAATGTTATTCAACCCAGTTTATGTCCATTAATCATTGTTAGATGACAGTGTAATTCAAGAGCTGCATAATAACATAAATGATTTGGTTGACTTTCTTATGGTACAGTGGCAAAGCAACACTGGCTGTGGAATCAGGAATGGAGCTTTAACTTATTGTGCCACATGAGTAAGTTGCATAACTTTTCTAGGCCTTTTTTCTATAAACTTGGAGTAATCATATACTCTGTCTACCACCATGAGTGTTGTGAAGAAAAAGAAAATTTTTGGGGAAAACTTTGAAAATGTAGAAAAGCAAGTTATATTATTATTATTATTATTATTATTATTATTTTATTGGGGTGACATTAGTCAACATGAATATATAAGTTTCATGTGTGGATTACTAATTTACAAAATATGTATATAGAACCATGTGCCCACCACCCAAAACCAAATATCCTGTCACCTCATATTAGGACCCCTTTTTCCCCCAATCCCCTCCCTCTGACAATCACCGCACTGCTTTTTGTGATCATTAATTTCAGTTTTATATTCCACATATGAGTTAAATCATATAGATCTTAGCTTTTTCTGTTTGACTTATTTCACTTCACACAATGTTCTCAAGGTCCATCCATATTGTAAATGACGCTATTTCAAGATGTGGGATATATACACAATGGAGTACTACACAGCCATAAGTTATTTATTTTTCTGCTGAAATGAAGATCAGTTGTTTTAAAATATTATTCAGTGTGTGTGTGTGTGTGTGTGTGTGTGTGTGTGTGTTTTCCGGGAACAACTGTGGAATTTAGGAAATCCTCAAGTCAGGAACAGAAGTATATATATAGTGGCTACAATTATCTAAAGAGAAAATAAACATAAATTTCCTAGGCAATTAATTATCTTGTTTCAAATGTATTAGGACAAATATGTTTCATCCATCATTTCAAATAACTGAATTATTATGTTTATAAAAATACATGCTGAGAGAAACTTAATGTGTGCTCTTTTATATACACATGAAAACTCATATATGAAAATTATGAGCCTTATGGAGATGGAGAGCATTATGCTAAGTGAAATAAGCCAGGCAGATAAAGATAAATATCACATAGTCTCACTCATTTGTGGAATATAATGAACTTCATAGACTGATGAACAAGAACAGATCCAGAGACTGAGAAACGTCTATCAGAACATCAAACCTCAGGGAAGATAGAGGTCAGTGGGAGTAAGAGGGAAGAGATCAACCAAGGGACTTGTGTGTATGCATATGAGCTTAATCAATGGACATAGACAACATAGGGGTGAGGCATAACTGGGGGTGGGGGTAATGGGACAATAAGGACATATATGTAAAGAAAGAAGAGAGAGAGAGAGAGAGAGAGAGAGAGAGAGAGAGAGAGAGAGAGAGGAGAAAGAAGAAAGAAAGAAAGAAAGAAAGAAAGAAAGAAAGAAAGAAAGAAAGAAAGAAAGAAAGAAAAGAAAGAAAGAAAGAAAGAGAAAAGAAAAGAAAAAAATTATACCTGAAATTTACATACAATTGTGTATAGTGGGAGAGTTAGGAATTTGTCTTGGAGTTCCTCCAACCTCTAGATCAGGTATAGGCAAAATATGGCCAAGGGGTCAAACCTTATCCATCACCTGTTTTTATAAAGTTCTATTGAAACACACACATGCATAATTGTTTATATGCTGCCTATGGCTGCTTGTTCATTTAAAATGGCAGAGATGAGTATTTATGACAGATAGTCTGACCTATAAGCTGAATATATTTATTGCCTGGACATTTATAGAAAAAGTTTGCTGACTTCTGCTCTATTTATTACAGAAAAGGCTACTAAAAAAGTCCCTCCCTCTTTCACATGAAATGCACCCTTTTCTTCTGATGTGCATCAGTTTTTTAGGTACTTATGTTTGCCCAACAAAAGAAGCTGCAAGGGTCAGTTGACAAGGGCAATGCTTTTGTTTTTTGTTCTTTCTGAATGTCTTTCCAACTTTCCCCATAAAGCCAATAAGAATAGCAGGAAATCTTTCCTAACTGGAGTTTCCTAGCAAGTATGGAAGAATTTTCATACAAATATTAGTAGGAGGTAATTATATTTTCTATAATAACTGATATATCTTTGCTGATGTATCATGCATATTTCACACTGAATTTGCAAAACCTGCAGATGTAATACACAAAACAAATACCCTCTATGCTTTCTACTATGGTTTCTCAGAGCTTCTATCATGTCTGAATCCCAAGATCTTGTGGATGTTTCCACAAATCAGACCCAATTCTAAAGAAGATGGCCTTTTTTGGCTTAATAAAGAGAGGGACTGCTCACAGTCAGGCCTGGTCCAAAGAAGGATCCTACACTAGCTTATGGTGCTTTCCTACTTTCATTTGTCCCTCGTGTCACTGAACTCTATTTAAAGGCCTGTCATGTGATTAAGATTCCTCATCTGAGTTCTAAAGGGAAAAGTTAAGAAAACTTTTCCAAAGGTATTAAGTTCTATACAAGGTATATGGGAAGCTGATGAATTAGTCATTTGTTATCATGAGTTGAAGACATTCACGTGTTCCTGTCCACAGTTGAAGGTGGAGAAGAATAACCTAAAAGGATTTAAAATATTTTTACAAAACAGCAATCTTGTACTATATTGGAATTCACTATTCCTGAGCTGCCAGAAGGCTGTCCAGTAATCAGACTGTGCTTCAGAAGTGGTGATTGATCAAAATTTTATAGCCTTGTTTGTATGAGAGATGCTAGTAAGATTGGAATTGGCCTGAGCTGATCCCAAAGCTTTCCATTTTGATTATGGTTAAATCAGTGGCCCGGTGCACAAAATTTGTACACTGCAGGGGGTGTCCCTCAGCCCAGCCTGCACCCTTTCCAATCAGGGAACCCTTGGAATCAGGCCTAAACTGACAGTTGGACATCCCTCTCACAGTCTGGGACCACTGGCGCCTAACTGCTCACCAGCCCATGCCTGATTGCCCCTAACTGCCTCTGCCTGCCTACCTGATTACCCCTAACCTCTCTGCCTGCCTGAATGCCCCTAACCAATATATCTGCATGCTTGATCACCCCTAATGGCCTCTGCCTGCCTACCTGGTCACCCTTAACTGCCCTCCCCTGCTGGCCTTATCTCTCCCCAACTACCCTCCTTTGACACCAAAATTCCCTCCCCTTCTGGCCTGATCTCACCCCCAATGGCCCTCCCCTGACAGCCTGATCTTTCCCCCTAACTGCCCTCCTCTGCTGGCCTGGTTGTACCCAACTGCCCTTCTCTGCCAGCCTGATTGTCCCTAACTGCCTCTGCCTGCCTGATCACCCTTAACTGTTCTCCCCTGCAGGACTGATCTCACATCCAAATATCCTCCTCTGCTGGCCAATTTGGTTCTGATAGGTCAGTTTCTATGCCAGTCAGTGTCAAAAGCTCCACCTCCTAGGCAGCAATTGGCTCCTCATACTTGACCCAGATTTGGTTCTGATTGGTCAGTTTCCATGCCATTCAGAGTCTCTGGGCCCATCAACGGTTCCTGATCAGAAAGGTGGGGATGATCAGCAGCTCTGGGGGAGGCCTGGAGAGGAATGGAGGTGCAGCTGCTGGCCTGGCCTGGAAAGAAAGAGAGAGAGGCAAATGCTGATGAACAGCTGCCACACAGGCAGACCCTGCTTCTCTCTTTAGGCCTCTCTCCCGGCCTGATTCGCAGCCCCCTCAACTGACTTCCAGTTGGTTGAGCCTCTTGTCATGAGGAACCCAGGGCTTTTATATATTAAGATATGTCAAGGGAAACCAATTTGTCTTGTTTTGCCAAAGACTGTTCCAGTTTTATTTGTTTGTTTTTATTAAATTAATTAGGGTGACATTAGTCAACATGAACATATAGGTTTTAGGTATGTGTTTGTATGATACAAGCTCTGTATATTGCACCATATGCCCACCAACCAACATCAGATCTTCTCCTGTCACCTTATACTAGAAACCCCTTCTCCCCTTAGCACCTTCCCTCTGGCAACCACCACTCTGCTGTTTGTGTTCATGAGTTTCAGTTTTATATCCCACATATAAGGAAAATCATATAGTTCTTACCTTTCTCTGGCTGACTTATTTCACTTAGCATAATGTTCTCAAGGTCCACCCATGTTGTTACAAATGGCACTATTTTATCCTTTCTTATGGATAAGTAGCATCCCATTGTGTATATGCATCACATCTTCTTTATATATCCCTCTATCACAGAACACTTTGGTTGTTCTCATGTCTTGGCTACCATAAATAATGCTGCAATGAACATAAGGGTGGCTGGATCATATGGTAGCTCTATTGTTAATTTTTTTGAGAAATAACAAGACTGCTTTTCATAATGGTTGTAGCAGTCTACATTCCCACCATCACCAGCAGTGACTGAGGGTTCCCTTTTCCCCACAACCTCTCCAACACTTGTTAATGCTTGTCTTATAGATAATGGCCTCTCTGCCAGGTATAAGGTGATATCCCATTGTAGTTTTTCTTTGCATTCTCCTAATTACTAGTGAGGTTGAACATCTTTTCATATATCTATTAGCTGTTCATATGTCTTTTTGGAAGATGTGTATTTTTAGGTTCCCTGCCCACTTTTATAGTTTTAAAATAAAATAAAAATAACCTGTGTTCTGGGAAACCCTATAGTCCCAAATAAACTGAGAGAATTTGGTCACCCCCACATGTTGCCATTGGGTAAAATAATAATTCAACCCAAGATACTATGCAAAGAAATGTGAAAAAGATAGGTTATAAAATGCCAGGTAGTTACAAAAATGATATCTGCTAACAAGCAAGATGAACAGGGAAAGGACGAGAGCTCTGGTATCTTATTGCAATAGCCAGCATACCACAGGGACTCCCTGACTTAACCACATCCTTCCTTAGGCACTTTCAATTCATATGGTATCTCTGCTATGGATTGGCACTATAACATGGTGCATAAAACCTCAATTTTGGTAATTGGACAGGGTGGACTCAAGTCTTGGCTCTACCACTTATAAACTGTTAGCCTTTGAATGAGTCGTTTTAACCTCTCTGTGTCTCAACTTATTTATTTAAATAAGGATATCAATAGTAGTAGCTAGCTAGTGGGATTTAGGGAAATATTAAGTAAGTGTAAGTCATTATAAAGTGCTTAGAACGTGTTTGTAATTTAGTATGCACTTAGTGTTAGCTATTTTGATATCATTCTTTATTCTTCTTCTTTGGACATATCACCATCATGTAGCTGTTTCATAGACACCTCTAACTCAATATATTTAAAAATGAACTCCTCATTCCTGTCCACAACTGCTGCTCCTAATGTTTTGCTTATCTTGATGATGAAAGTTACCTGAGCCAGAAATCTTGAACCATTCTAAACTCCTTTCTTTCTTTCACTTTCTACTAGTATGTCCAGACAATAATCTTTATCCGCACTAAATATCTAACAATGACCATTCATTCATCCTTTGATTTATAAAGTATTAATTTATTATAAAGTTCCACCCATTATACTATAAAATTTGGGAGCTTGACAATACTGTTAGCCAAACAGAAATCTGGTAGCCACTAACTTCTCCCTACCCCTCATTCTCTATATGCAGTTTATTACAAAACCGATCTTTCTACCTCCTTAGCAATGCTTATATCCATCCCCTCTACTATTTCTTTTTCTAACACCTTGGTTTGTATTCACAATTTTTACCTCAGTTATGATAATCTTATATAATAAAAGGCTAATATGCAAATGGATGGAACTTTGGAACAACCATTCGCTATGATGCACACTGATTGTGCCATTTCATTGTATTTTCCATAGGGAGCTTTTATGTGCCAAGGCAGGATTCACTGACTTATACGTCTTCATGTCAGTTGTTACAAAAATAGTTAATTTAATTGCTGCTCGCCCCCTTCACAAGCAAGGGTTTTCTGCACATTTACTGGAGGTTGATTCCACCTACAGTGGACTGCTGATGTACAATAATGTAAGATCGCTGAGCCGAGGCAAAGTTCTTGAGCGCGTTGTGCCATGCTTTCAAAAAATTAAAGTATTTCTTGAGGATAAGGATCTGGGAAACTTTTCTCAGCTCAATGATAAGTTGGTCAACACCCTGATATTTTTTATAGATCTCTCTGTTCATATTAATGAACTGAACCTAAAGTTACAAGGTTTTGGCAAAAGTATTGACGTCACGTTTGGATACATAAAAGCTTTTGAAAGTAAATTTAAAAATTTCAAGCGAGATGTAGAAACTAAAACTTATAAATATTTTCCTCGAGTAACAAAGTGTTTTGAGAAAGCCAGTGAAGTTGTACAAAATGAAATGGAACCCTTGCATATAAAGTACCAGCATGTTTTAGACTCATTACTTGACCAGTTCAGTGATAGACTTAATCAATTTAGAAGCCTAGAACAAATCATAAAATTAATTAAGTATCTTGATGTAGTAGTCTACAGTAGTTTGGAATTAAATGTTTCCAATGGATGCAAATTGATGATTTGCAAATGCAACTTGCAGAATTTCAAGACAGCATCTGGGCTCAGGTGTGTGGACCTGAGGTCAAAGCTTGAGAATCTGTAAAAGGTGCCACTTGGAGAATCAAGAGGAGTGCCACTACGAACAGGAAATTTAGAGTGCCTGAAACTGATTACCAGACACTTTTAGCACCCTGAAAAATATAGCAATGGCTTTACTCACAATTTTTGCCTCTATGTACTTTTGTGAGACCTTATTCTCAGCATTAAATGATATCAAATATCAAAACCAACAAAAGAAATAAACTGACAGATGAAGTTTTGTACATTTCAAGCCCAAGCAAGTGGTACTAACTGCATCTGTCAAATCAAAATGAAGATTACAGAGGGGGAGTTAGCATATATGCAGCTCATCTTCATGAACAAAGACCTCACTAACCATTGAATAATCAGTTTTCTTGGTGCTGGGTTAGTGTTTAGTTTAATACCTTCACTTCTTTTGGGTAAGGGTGGAAATGAGACCCCAGAGTTTATATCCTCCACCTACTTCTATACTCTTTTCATGATGCCAACACCTCTTCTTAACTCCCATGGCATTTGGTGTCTAGGATTATAACCACTGGGGCCTGGCAAATTATTCTTATTCAAGAAATATTCCATTCTTATCATTATTCTCTACATACTAAGACAGAAGAGTGGATTTGGACATTTAAAATATTTTCAACAATCCAAAAGTTAACCTCCAGCTAATGTGAAAATTACTTAACCAAATCAGCACTTAATTGTGTGAGATCTCAGTGGATTAGCATACATAAACATATATAAACCTATATTTACGTGACCCTCTAAGTGTCTGGTTCAGGAGATGCTTGAGGTGGGGTGGAAAACACACACACACACACACACACACACACACACACAGTAAGAAATCTGAGACCATGACTAATGTGTTTATTGATATGGTAGAAAAACTAGGATACTAGTTCTAACTTAACATCTACGTAAACTAAGCTCAGTGTATGACTTGAATTTCATTGGGAGATCTGTGGAAGTTGGGAGAAATGGAATTAGAGTAGAGACAGGAGAAACCTGAGTGGATAAGAGCCAAAGCATAACCGGTCTCTGACAAGGCAGGCTACGATAAGATGTTGGCCTATCAAGGGGAGGATTTTTCTCTTGGAGAGTGGTAGGCAGCCATTTTGAAAGGGCAGGGACTGATTTAGAAAGTCTTGGGTGATAGACTGGGAGATTTTGACTGACCTTCCCAGGGAATTTTGAATTTTGGAGCAAGGATGCGGCAGATTTCATTTTGTAATTCCTATGTCTAGTGATGTTAGCTACCAGAAAGGTATCAGTCATTTATTGATGTGAATACATTTTGTGCATTGGGTCCTATCCTTTGACATTTCTGTCAGAGTTTGGTCACACCACTGATCTATTGGGTCGGGAAATTTTAAGGTGTCTGACAAATGCTATCAGTGAATTTAGGAAACAGATAAATGATTTCATTCCATAAAGATTTAATGAATGCCTATTATGTGCAATACACGGGGCCTTCTCCTATAATACACAGTAAAGGAGACACCTCCTCACTGGAAAAGAGATGTGTAGAAAAATACATGGATAGCACAACAGGGGAAAGAATTCACTTGGGGCAGTGAAGTACAGTTTAATAAAAGAAATGGCATTTGAAGCTGGGTCTTGAAAGATTAGTAGGATCTCAATAGAGAGGTATAGAAGCAAAGGACATTCTAGTGAAAGGAGCCAGAATAGCAAGGGCAGAAAATTGAATGGCATATTCAGGGAATAGTGAGTCTTGACTGAAGTGTGGGCTGTGTGAAGAGTTGTGGCTGGGGGGCTTATGAGCCAGGCAAACTAGGCTTAGGGATTTGCATATCAGAAGAGCCATTTCAGGCTTTGAACAGTAAAGTTATATAGTCCTATACTTTATAGACATCACTTTGGTAGCAGTTTGAGGAACAAATTGGAATGGAAAGGTTGGAAGAACCTATAGTATAGAGGGTATTACAATAGTCCAAGCAAGACATGAGAAAGGTTTGGCCTTTCATATAAATAAGTATAAAGAGCAGGAAAGAAATTTGAGTGACATTTTTTATAAACTATAAGTTTTAATGGGAGTAACAGGAGGAGTTCAGTGAGAAGGGGAAGATAAAATTCAAGGATGACTCACAAAATTTTGGTTTTGGATGACTGTGCACATGGAAGGCAGATATTTGGCAGGGAAGATCAATTCACTGCCAAGAATTCTGGATTTGAGGGAGCAGCAGAAAGCCTGCTAGAGGGGTTGGTGATCATTGCTGATAGCCTATCTCCTGCAGGCACATTTACTGCTGCAGCCTTGGAATTAATATCACTATATCTGAGAAGAGCTCCTTGTTAGTGGTTAATTCCCAAGGAGGCTAATCAGGCCTCAGGTAATCAGGGGTTGATGACTTAGTTTTAATGCCTTACATGACTTCACCTCCCCAAAGTAATTGAGGCTCATTTGTTGGGTAAATTTGAAGGAATGATCTTGACAGAGCACATATCCTGTAATAAAAGGGACATGAAGATGTTTGCCAGCCCATTATTAAGCGTAATAACTAGGTTGAAATTAGATGAAGAAGTTCATTTAGACAGAACTTTCCTATTTATAAAGAGTAGAGGGTAAAAGTGTGAAAGAAAATCATATAATCTAATTCATGAAAATTGTAGAAATGCTTTTTAAAACCTCCATGGTATTTATACAGCTGAAGTGAGGTAATTCTCTCTATTGATGGATACTGATACACAGATGAAATTTTAAAAATAAAATTTTCTTCCACTGACAACTTTATTTTAAACAATAAAATAAATAATAAAAATTAAAAATGAAGAATTGGTTCTGTCCATATTTCCAGGCTGGGGGCAAGGAAACAGGTGTCCAACAGCAAAGATAAAGTCTACTCACTTATTAGAGAATTGGATTTTTAGTTTTTGGGGCCTGCTCACTTGAGGAAGGTGGCCTCCACTATCAAAGATGTAAATAAAAAGAAACCTTTCATTAAGCACATCTGAGGCAAACAGAGAAGCAGAAAACATTCAACTCCTACATTAAACTTATAGTTTATACTATTGTTTATACTATTGCAGGAGAATAACTTTATATTCAACTAGAGGTCTGGTGCACGAATTTGTGCATGGGTGGGGTCTGGCCAGCCCACCCTTATGAGGGCCCATTTGGCCAGGCTGGCAGGTGGGAGGAGCCACGGGTGGTTGGCAGCCAGTCTCGCCCCTGATCAGGGTGGTGGGGCTGGGCTTGCTGGGGGGCCAATTAGGGCCCAGATCAGGCTGGTTGGCTGCTGTAGTATGCATCATAGCAACCTGTTGTTCCAGTCATTCTGGTCATTCTGCCATTCTGGTTGATGGCCTTTTATATACACTGAGTGGCCAGATTATTATGATCTCTGAACAAATAATAATCTTGCCACTCAGTGTATATCTTATATAATAAAAAGCTAATATGCAATTTGTCCCCTTGACTAGGAGTTTGACCAGCAGGCAGGCTGGCCAACCACCCCTGGCCAGGCTGGCCAGACCCCACCCATGTAGGAATTCATGTACAGGGCCTTTAATATATATATATATTAGAGGCCCGTTGCACAAAATTTGTGCACGGGGGGTGGGGAATGTCCCTTAGCCCAGCCTGCACCCTCTCCAATCTGGGATCCCTCAAGGGATGTCCGACTGCCCATTTAGGCCCGATCCTGCCAGGATCGGGCCTAAACGGGCAGTCAGACATCCTCCTCACAATCCAGGACTGCTGGCTCCAAACTGCTCACCTGCCTGCCTCCCTGATTGCCCCTACCCACTTCTGCCTGCCAGCCTGATCACCTGCTAACCACTACCCTGCCAGCCTAATTGATGTCTAACTGCTCCCCTGCCAGCCTCTTTGCCCCACCTTCCCTCCTCTGCCAGCCTGGTCACCCCTAACTGCCCTCCCCCGCAGGCTTGATCACCCCCAACTGCCCTCCCTTGCAGGCCTGGTCACTCCCAACTGACCTCCACTGCTGGCCTGATGGCCCACAACTGCCCTCCCTTGCAGGGCCTGGAACCTCCCAACGGCCCTCCCTTGCTGGCCATCTTGTGGCCATCTTGTGTCCACATGGGGGCAGTTATCTTTGACTCAATCTGAAAATTATTTTTTATTAGATAGGATAGAGGCCTGGTGCATGGGTCGGGGCCAGCTGGTTTGCCCTGAAGTGTGTCCCAGATCAGGGTGGGGGTTCCCTTGGGGTGAGGGGCCTGTGGTGGTTTGCAGGCCGGCCACACTCCCCAGTGACCCAAGCAGAGACCCTGGGATCTGGGTAAATTTATGTCTACAATTGAAACTTTGTAGCCTGGAGCAGAGCCAAGACCTCTGCTTGCTCAGTGGGGACAGCCATTTCTGTTTGAAACTTTGTAGCATTGAGTGGAGGCCTAGGCATGCAACAGCAAGTGGAAAGCTTGGCTCCTCCGTTGCCAGGGAAACCCAAGCCTCTGTTCTCTCCAGCTCAGTGGCCGCCGCCATTTCTGTATCTTTTATAATTGAAACTTTGTAGCATTGAGTGGAGGCCTAGGCGGGCAAAGGCAGGCAGAAAGCTTGGCTTCCTCTGTTGCTGGGGAAACCCAAGCCTTCCTCCTGTTCTCAGCGGTGGCAGTCATCTTGGTTGGGGTTTATTTGCATAACCTGCTCCTGATTGGCTGGTGGGTGTGGCTGTGGGTATAGGGAAGGTACGATCAAATTTGCATATTACTCTTTTATTAGATAGGATATATATATATATATATATATATATATATATATATAGCCACTCAGTATACATACACACACACACACACTGAGTGGCCAGATTATTATACATTCAGATATTATAATAATCTGGCCACTCAGTGTATATATAGATTAGTATAAATCAGTATTACAAATGTTAACATAAGCACACGATTCTATTTCTAGTTTACAATTTTAGAAATCGGTGATCACTCCTAGATATTTAATTTTAAATAAATCAATACAGCTCAGATAAAATTTATCCAAGGTGTAGGTCTGATATTCAGAGGTTAAAACAAGTACAAAAATTATTATTAATTCATTATTCTGTGAATACTGTGTGTGTGTAGTTCATATTAAAATAACTGACATACATTATTTGATGGTTGTTTTTCCCACAATTGTTATTAATTAGGGATATAATGTCATTCAGCTGGGTAGGTCTATCTACTCTACAGGACATTGAAATACATTTGACAATTTGAATAGTACCAAGCAAATTTTAGTATTTTAATGACTCATGAGCTGGGATAAGAATTATAGGAGGCAGTATGAAGAACATACAGTGATTAAGAACATAGGTGCTGGATCCAACTTACCTGGGTTGGGGTCTGAACTCTGCCACCACAACCTGAATGACCTCAAGAACATCACTTAAACTTTCTGAACTTTTATTTTTTTCTCTTCGGTATAATGGGAATAATGAGAGTTCCTAACTACCAGAGTTGACATAACAATGAAGTGAGAAAATACATACAAAGCAGTTAGCACAGTGCCTGGCTGTTCTGTACTAAGAGCTGGAAAAATGCTTCTGTTGCATCTTTCTGTGCTGGGTCATGCAGTTGGTGTGTATGTTACCTGGTCTCCCAGTTTAAGCATGCTTAACTTTTGGCTCCTTTTGTCAAACACAGTGGTGCATCCCCAGAGGAGTGCTGTGATTCCTTCCCAGTAACTAGTGATTGGCAGGTAACAAATTCTTAGTTTTAGAGTTTAGATAGGGCAAATTTATGTGCTACAGAAAAATGTGAACAACCTTCCCTCTAGTGGTCATTTGATGAACTGTCCCCAACAATTGTACTGTTGGTTGAAATGCAGGTGAAAAAGAAGAAAAAAGAAAAGCAGGAGAGGTGGCTATCTAAATGAGTGTGATACTGTTGAGATAGTTACAAGGAAACCTGGTTTAACAAATGATTTTTTAAAAAATCACAAATATATAATAAACTACTTTTGGATGTATGGCCTCAGGCAAAGGATTTAAGTTGTAATGAATGACCTAAATATATATGGAATTTCAATATATAGATTTTTAAAAAATCCTCACCTGAGGGTTTTTTTATTGATTCTAGAAAGATAGGAATGGAGGGAGCAAAAGAAACATCAATGTGAGAGATAAATATCAACTAGTTGCCTCCCGTGTGTGCCCTGACCAGGAATGGAACCTGCAAACTTTGGGTATATAGAACAATGCTCCAACCAACTGAGCCACCTGGCCAGGGCTTCCATTTTCATGTTCTATTAGAGATTGTATTTTTATTGCTTGCAAGACTTTATTTTAATAAAAAATGTTATAATCATTGTTGTTGATAACATATTATCTTTCTTTAGGGACTTATCAACTTTTATCAGGATTTTCTTTTCACAACAAGTAGGTATGGCAGGATTTGCTCTCCTGATTGTATTGAGGAGGGAGTGGAGGCTTATTTATAAAGAGGCCAAAGAGGTTTGCTTTGCTTACTCAAGTTTCTCTCCAGTGTACTTGCTACAGTCTTTCCGCTGCAAGGGTTCAGGACATAAATGAATAACTAGATGCTAACAAGAAATATAAATTTGGGAGGCATGGTGGAGCCAGGGGAAGCTCCACTGTCTAGTGAAGTGGGCTCTCCGAATATCCAGACCCATGGCTTTTTAATTGCTGGAAAAACACAGTGGCCTTTTAGGAATGTAAATAGGTAAAATTTTATAAACAGGTAAAGATTATCAGGTTAGGGGAAATTCCTTCAGCTATTCTGCCAGCAACAAGAAAAGATGATCAGGTTAAGGGAAATGCCTTTGGCTGTTCCAGTAGCAGGTGATAACATGTAGATATACAGCCCTAATGAAACCCCAAGGTCCATCAGTCTTCTTATGAACTTATTACATAATTATGACCTGCTGAAATTTGCTTCCAGCAGTACTATATTAGTTTTTACCGCTATGAGTCTCCTCTTGGAAAAATACATAGCATGGATACTGGCATGTCCCTTTATATGTTTTATACACATCTTTCTTTGAATCTTCATGTCAAACTAGAGGCTGGGTTCATGAAATTCATGGGCAGGGCGAGTGTGGCCCTCAGCCCAGCCTGCAACCTCTCCAATCTGGGACCCATTGAGGGATGTCCGACTGCCCATTTAGGCCCAATCCCACCAGGCAGTTGGACATCCCTCTCACAATCCAGGACCGCTGGCTCCTAACCATTCGCCTGCCTGCCAGCCTGATTGCCCCTAACTGCTTCTGCCTGCCAGCCTGATCACCAACTAACCACTCCCCTGCCAGGCTGATTGATGCCTAATGGCCCCCCTGCCAGCCAGATTGCCCGTAACTGCCATCCCCTGCTGGCCCGGTCACCCCTAACTGTCTTCCCCTGGAGGCCTGGTCACCCCCAAGTGCCCTCCCCTGCTAGCCCAGTTGCCCCTAACTGCCCTCCATTGCCAGCCTGGTCAACCCTTACTGCTTTCTCTTGCAGGCCAGGTTGGCCCTAACTTATCTCCTGCAGGCCTGGTTATGCCTAACTGCCTTCCCCTGCTGGCCTGATTGCCTCTAACTGCCCACCCCTGATGGCGTGGTCTCCCCTAACTGCCCTCCCCTGTTGGCTTGGTCACCCCTAGCTGTCCTCCCCTACAGGCCTGGTAACCCATAACTGCCTGCCCCTGATGGCCTGGTCTCCCCTAAATGCCCTCCCTTGCTGGCTTAGTCACCCCTGGCTGTCCTCCCCTGCAAGCCTGGTAACCCATAGTTGCTCTCCCTTGCAGTCCTGGGTCCTCCCAACTGCCCTCACCTGCTGACTTGGTCACCCCCAACTGTCATCCCCTGTAGATCTGGTGCCCCCCAACTGCCCTACCTGAAGGCCTGGTTGCCCCCAACTTCCCCCCTTGCAGGCCTGGTTCCTCCCAAATGCCCTCCCTTGCTGGCCTGATTGCCCACAACTGCCCTCCCATGCTGATCATCTTGTGGAGACCATCTTTTATCCACATAGGGGTGGCCATCTTTTTCCACATGGGGGCGGCCATCTTATGTGTTGAAGTGATGGTTAATTTGCATATTATATGTTTATTATGTTGGATTATTATCTTAGATACTCTGAGAACTCACTTTTTTTTCAAATTGGAATGAAAATTATTAAAATAGAGGCGAGTTTTAAAGTGGCTTCCTTTGCATTATTATAATGATTTTGGAAAGCTCAGATATTAAAGCATTTCTGCCAATAAGACTCAACCAAGAGTAAAAACTGAGAGCCTTACAGAAAACTAAATCAAGGGAGTAGAGATGAAAATCCAAAGAAACAAAATTCTTTTAAATACTTGAATTGGTATTCATAAGACTCAAGAATGATCAGAGAATGGATTCTTTAGAAATAGGAAGTGTTTTATAATGCAATGACAGGGACATTTATAATCATAAGGAATGATTGTGAATAAAAGGATAGGCATGCACTCGCTTATACTTTGGATGGGTTTGCTCTGCATCAATTTTCAATCCAACTGCAGAATTTCACTCCTTTTTGGATAAAAATGTTTTCCTTCCTGCAATGCTTCTATTTACACTTGGGACTTGTTCCGTAAAACCCAATTATCAAACCACCTGTGGGAGAAGACAATCTGATCAGAAACCACTTTTCTCAGGTGCCCTTTGGCAGCCAACTAAAAAAGGTGGAGTAGTTGTAAATAGAATAGAGCTGGATTGATCGCTGAAGTAGAGGCCTGTGCTGCTGAGGTTAAGTTGTGGTTTGATTTCCACTATGGGTTACTCAGTTCCACTATGTCTCCAACCTGTCTATAGCCTGTGCTCTTGCCAGTTACATCACATATATATTCATTCAGCTATTTGCCAAATGAGTATGGAGTGTGAACATGCAAGCAACTCTGAAATTGTGACATGTTATTGCATACTCCACATTACAGAATCATGACTTGCACTGGTGACTTCAAGTGGCTTTGATTCCTGCAATTGCCCTTGGCCACTTGAGTTTCATGTGATCTTTCTCTTCCTTCTGCCTTTCTGCACATCTCTCACACCTTTCAGTGCTTAAACTCAAGGTTTCAGTCCCTTCATGATGTCTTGCCACCAGACTTTTCAGGCCTCTTTGTTCAGTACATCCTTCTTAGTTGGTTCACTAGTCCCATAACTACAAATAAATCCTATTCCATCTCCTCTTGCACCACTATTGTTTCATTTTCCTAATAGTGACAACTCAATAAAAACCAAAAAAAATACATCTTGTTGGAATCTAATAGTGACTTTACTCTGCTGATGAAAATTCAATGTGGGAATATATTTGGTGGCAGGTGAGCCTTCATGGATCTATGGTATCATACTCTTTATATATTTTGGGGGAAAATTCCCTCAGGTATCTTGAGATACCTTATATTGTCATTTTGTATTGTGAATACGAAAGGAAAATACTAAGGATAATGATGTTTAGAAATTGTTCTCCCCATTATTACATATCTGTTCTCTACCTCCTATCTATCTTATAACTAAACTAGAGGCCCAGTGCACGAATTTGTGCACAGGTGGTGTCCATCTGGTGGCCTGCAGGTAACAGGCTGAAACTGGCAGTCTAATGCTTCCTACAGCTCCTACCTGCTTCTCCCACTCATCCTGGCTCCACTGTGCCTGCCACTGGTTCATGCCCAATCAGTCCTGATCAGCAGAGGCTCACACTGCCACAGCAGCACTAGCCAGCCATGAGCCCTGCATCTGGTGCCCTCCCAAGGGGAGTGACCTGCAGGATCAGGCTGAAACTGGCTCTCCAACATCTCCCAAGGGGTCCTGGATTGGGAGAAGGTGCAGGCCAGGCTAAGGGACCCCACTGCTGCACAATCAGGGGTGGGGAGGGATGCAGGAGGTTGGCCAACTGGACAGGGACCATGGGAGGGCTCCAGGGTGTTTCTGGCCTATCTCGCA
Organism: Antrozous pallidus; assembly: GCA_027563665.1. Classification (NCBI taxonomy): domain Eukaryota; kingdom Metazoa; phylum Chordata; class Mammalia; order Chiroptera; family Vespertilionidae; genus Antrozous; species Antrozous pallidus. The sequence continues at coordinate 69,586,390 of CM050509.1, read as the reverse complement.
CAGTCCCGATAAGCCAGACCCCAGTAGCAAGCTAACCTACCGGTTGGAGCATCTGCCCCTTGGTGGGCAGCACAAATCATAACGACTGGTCAACTCTTTGCCCCCTGCTGGTCAGTGAATGTCATAGCAAGCGGTGAGCAGTTGAGTAGCCTTAGCCTATCATTAGCATATTATGCTTTGATTGGTTGTTCAGTTGTTTTGTGTTTGGTCTATTTGCATATTACCCTTTTAATATGTAGGATACTCCCTCTTTGCTGCACAAAGCAAGGGAACAGAAACTAAATGGAACCATAGTCTATTAAATCAAAGACATTTTGTTTAAACGGAAATGAATTATCAGATAACTCTTAAGGTCTGTATAATAAAGCTAATTATAATGGCAGTTAAATGTTTTCAACTCCCTTTGAGTATTATTGCTGTATCTGAGAAGCAGAGGTTTTAATTATGTATCCTCAATTCCAACCATACCTTATCAGTAATGGGTCAAATAGCCTGTTCACATTGTAAAGGTGTAAATTCATGAAAGAGATCTTTTAGAATACATAACTAAAGCGATTTAGAGATCAAATGGAAGGACCATTCCAGAAGTTTTATTTTTGCCTATCAATTAGGTAATGATAGAGGGTGAAGCCACTTTGCCAAGATAAAAAAAATTATTTCAAAAACACTTTCTGTGTACCTTAGGGTTAAGGAAAAATAAAAACAGGAATATGAAAGAATTTTAAAAATGGATATCCAGGTTTTCTTTCTATTAATGAACTTTTAAAATAAATCTACAAGAAAAATATATTTATTTTAAAACATTTATATCATTACCTCTCAGGTGTGTTAATTCATTAGAACAGTAACACATAAAGCACATAAAAATAATATAAAATTCATTTAAATATGATAAAACACTAAATATTAAAATTGCATTTAATCTATAGATGTATCACCCATAATTTTTCATGACTCAGAAAGTTAAACTCATGCAGAGTTCTCTCTTTCTCTTCTTGACAATCATGAGAAAAATGACTGGTTGAATGACTAATATCTAGGAGTGAATTAAAAATCCCCCAAGAGATAGTAATCTATCTGGGTTAGATTGTTAGTCTAATCCAGTTGTAACTTCTTGACTTCAACAGTACACAATCCAAATTGATGGATATTGTACCCTCTGAATTCTCAAAGAAAGTTCAAATGCCCTTTAGCATAAATTTAGAAGGAGTTATTTATTTGATTATTGATTTATTTCTAATAAATACTTTCAAGATTATAGGAAGATTTGGGGGAACTTGTAATCAAAGCCCATATACAGCAGACAGTATGAAGTGAAATCAGAAAGAAATAAAAACCATGGAGTTAAAAAACTTTCTTGGGCCATAGCTTCCTTTGAAGATCTAAAAAAAGCTGTGGAATATCTTCCCATAAAAGTATAACCTTGCACAAAGGCACAACATTTTACCAACAACCTTGAAGTCTACCCAGGCACCCTCCCCACCTGGGTGTCCTTGAATCCCTTGTAAAAATCCTTCTTTTATAGATAGCAAAATTCTGAGGTAAAATAATTATTACACTTGAGCATTGCATTTAGCTCTGAAATTGCTGTCAACTGCGGTTAAAAGAAAAATACAATGGGTTATAGAGTTCTCAACATCTAAGAAAGGGTACAGATCAGTTGATAAATTATAAGCAAGCATATAATTTTTAAATTGCAGTGTTTATACAGTTTATGCAAGCATTATTTTATAACAATTAATTAAATCATATTAAATAATATAGAATAACTTGAAGAAATTATTTGAAAATAAACAATTGGAAATAGAATATCTATGCTAATCATATTGACTAGATATTAAATTAGCCACAGTGTATCATTTCTGACCATTCTGGAAAAGATGTAGTTTTCTGTATATGTCTTTCTTTAATGGTATATTTAGCCACCTACTATTATTTTATTAAATTTGACATTTAATATATTAAATTTAATATATTTCCATGAGCACATACCAGCTGAGTAGCAAGGGAAGCCTCGGGGTACAAAAATAAATTGAATGGTGATTAAATGTCTGCTATTAATAGGTCAGACTATAGAAAACTGACATGTAGATAATAGCAAATAATTACTTTAGGTGTCCACTGCTTCCAAACCAGGTACTTACTTTCTCAAAAGGCAAATAAATACCGTAAATGGTTCTTGTCAGTTATAGGCAGAGGTAGCATATGGTAGGGGTTAAAAACACAGTCTCTTGAATCAGAGACTGTTTATCTAGCACTCATTAGCTGTATGACATTGGCAAAGTAACTGAACTCTGAAACAAAAATCATAAAAAGTGTCAGTCTCAGGGCTGTTCATAAGCTAGAAAGGGGCCCTGTAGAAATTTGTTTTGTGGGGCTCTTGTCTATGTAATCAATTTGAGTTGACTAAAATCAACATGTCTGTGTCATTCTAGCAATTCAACCTCACACTCTTATGGCATTGGGAACTAGCCATGGGTCCCTAGGCAAAACCCATAGGCATGAGTGCTGGAGCTTCCTGGGGAATATAGTCAACCCCAAGCAGAAGCTTATTGTTCAGGATTGAAAATACTCCAAAGGTACAGGGCTCAATTAGAGAACCTGCTTTCCCAGGCCTAAGGAAAACACTGGTCTGCATCAGACGACCACTGGGAAGACTGAATGAGGTAATCTATATAAGGCACTTGCCATAGTACCTGGCTCATAGTATGTCCTCAGTATATGTTGGCAATGATTGTTGTTTATATCATTGCTGTCTACAACTGTCACTGTATATCATGCCTCATCTGGTTTTCTTTCAGTGGATGGATGCATTGATTGGTCAGTTGATCTCAAGACATACATGGCTTTGGCAGGCGAACCAGTCCGAGTGAAATGTGCCCTTTTCTACAGTTATATTCGCACCAACTATAGCATGGCCCAGAGCACTGGGCTCAGGCTTATGTGGTATAAAAACAAAGGTGATTTGGAAGAGCCCATCATCTTTTCAGAGGTCAGGATGAGAAAAGAGGAAGATTCAATATGGTTTCACTCAGCTGAGGCACAAGACAGTGGATTCTACACTTGTGTTTTAAGGTGAGTACTGAATGAAAATATCGTTCAATACCATAGCTGGCAGTCTTTTGATTAGGACTGGAGTGTGTGCAGGTGTGCCTCGCCTTTACAGTACGTATGTTTTGAAAAGTTGCAGTGTATGCAGAGCTTCAATGAATTCAATTTTAATTATTTATTGGAACTACATTGCAAATCTTTTCAAATTTTCATAACATGGGACTCCCATTTACTGTGTGTGTTATTTCATTTAGAAATGTTGGGCTTCATTTCTTCCCCATTCCACCCCTGCCCCAGGGCCTTATATTAACAGTTGTTTTTGCATAGAGCCAGTTAGCTCAATGGTCTTGATATCAGGCCATGAAAATAACCTTAAGTAAAAAATACCTTTAAATACTGCTGATAGATATTTTAGCCAGTGACCTATTGTTGCGATTCTTCATAGAATTGCAATGTGAGTTTGAATTCATTGTTTCTAAATATTCAACATGGACCCCTGTAAATACACAGTCATCTTGAGTTCATAGGTACTATACAGGGAAGATTTCACATACAATTCCTGCTTGCAAGAAGTTTACAGTGGAAAGCAATCTATTTTATCCTTAGGGATTCCACAATATGCACTTTCTTCTCCACCCCAGTGCTAAAATCTAGGATCAATAATTTCAGACAGACTGCATTAGATATTGAAATTAGGCAGCTGAAATGACCTTGAAACCACTTTTCAATTCTGCCATTTTGGGAACCTCTAATCTTGCTCACCAGGGGCCTGCACTCTATTATTTGATTATATCTTCTTGGGAATCCAGAACCTTCCTATTTTTGTTTTCTGTGGACTTTGTCTGATGCTAAAGCTATGTCACCTCTTCATCAAAAGCACTTGAAAGCCCCTAGTGAGGCCTCATTAAGGCCAGAAGAACAAGGTGGTATATAAAAAAATAACCTTCTTGATACTCTAAGAGTCACTTTTGTATGTGTATGGAGGAAATGTTGGAGAAGAAAATAGTTTAGACTTTGTTTGTGGTAGGCAAAAACTCCAGGATATTGGCAGAACTAGAAATTATTCTAATCACATCCTCAGTGTTAGTATTTCACCTACTTGGGAAGCTCTTGGCAAAATTGGTAAGTGGGTATAAATCAGCTTCAGTAACTGACACTATATTCTGTAGTATACTGCTACTCTTTCTCTGCTTACCCACTGTCCATCTCCCACCCTCAATAAATCCTGCCAATCAAACTAGAACTCTTTTCCTCCACAACTCCATTTGCTTTTTTGGTCTTGTGTTTTTACAAATTTAAAGTTTTATTTGCAAAGCATCAGCCCACCATATAATTATGAATGAATTATTCAGTTACTTATTGCCTACTTACCCTGACCTGCTTATGCTTCCAGTCTTATTACCTCTCCTCTAACTCCATTCCCTTACTATGAGCAATGTTAACAATCTAATATGTATCCTTTATACATTCTTCCTACTCTTTTAGGTACAGGAATATATATACTTGAGTATTTTCTCCTCGTTTTATGAAAAAAAAATTATATATTTCTCTCCATTTCCTTTTATAAGTAAAAGTGCATAGCAGAAGTCTGAATATTCACTCATCCTTTTTAGTATATAAGCCTACCTAATAAAAGAGTAATATGCAAATTTGACCATACCTTTGCCACACCCACAAGCCACGCCCACAGCCACAACACCAGCCAATCAGGAGCAAATTATGCAAATAAACCCCAAATGAGATGGCTGCCTCCACTGAGAGCAGAAGGAAGGCTCAGGATGCCCTGGCAACAGAGGAAGCCAAGCTTTCTGCCTCCCTAGGCTTCCACTCAATGTTACAAAGTTTCAATTATAAAAGATAGAGAAATGGTGGCAGCCACTGAGCTAGAGAGAACAGAGGCCTGGGTTTCCCTGGCAATGGAGGAAGCCAAGCTTTCAGTCTGCCATTGCTGGCCTAGGCCTCCACTCTAGGCTACAATGTTTCAAACAGAAATGGCTGCCGCCCCAGAGCGAGCAGAAGGCTTGGCTCTATTCCAGGCTACAAAGTTTCAATTGTGGACATAGATTAATCCCAGATCTCAGGGCCTCTGCTTGGGTCGCTGGGGGGCATGGACAGCCTGCAACTCCACAGGCTCTTTGCCAGGCCACCCCTCACCCAAAGGGAACCCCCACCCTGATCTGGGACACTCTTCAGGGCAAACCAGCTGGCCCCTATCCATGCCCCAGGCCTCTATCCTATCTAATAAAAGAGTAATTTGCAGATTGATCGTCACTCCAACACACAACAGGGCTGCCCCCATTTGGTCAAAGATCCTGCCCCGTGTGGACACAAGATAGCTACCACAAGATGGCCAGCAGGGGAAGGCCATTGGAGGTTCCAGGCTCTGCAAGGGAGGGCAGTTGTGGACAATCAGGCCAGAAGGAAAGGGCAGTTGGGAGTGACCAGGCCTGCAAGGGAGGGCAGTTGGGGGTGATCAAGCCTGCAGGGGAGGGCAGTTAAGGGTGACCAGGCCGGCAGAGGAGGGAAGTTGGGGGCAAATAGGCTGGCAGGGGAGCATTTAGACATCAATTAGGCTGGCAGGGTATTGTTTAGTGGGTGATCAGGCTGGCAGGCAGAAGTGGTTAGGGGCAATCAGGGAGGCAGGTAGGTGAGCAGTTTGGAGCCAGCAGTCCTGGATTGTCAGAAGGATATCCGATTGCCCATTTAGGCCTGATCCTACCAGGATAGGGCCTAGACAGGCATTGGGACATAACTCAAGGTGTCCCAGATTCGAGAGGGTGCAGGCTGGGCTAAGGGACATCCCCCACCCCCCATGCGCGAATTTTGTGCACTGGGCCTCTAGTATTCTATATTGCTTGATTGTATTTGATAACACAATTTAGTCAATCATTTTCCATTTCCCACTGATGTACATATACTTTGTTTCCAATTTTTGTATCCTCATAAATATTGCTCTAATAAAAGTCCTTGTTTACTTTTAAATAAACTTTAAAATTTTATAACAGCTTTAGATTTACAAAATTACTGCAATGATAGTACATAAAGTTCCCATATGTTCTACACCCATTTTCGCTGTATCAACATCTTACATGACTATGGGACTTTTGTTACAATTAATGAACATGTAGTAGAACATTATTATTAACTTAAATCTATTCTTTATTCATTTTTTTCAGATTTTATTTTTTTATTTTTTTCTTCATGAATGAAGGTATGACATATGTGTCCTTATCCCCACATTGCCCCTCCACCCTCCACTCACGCCCTCACCACCCTCGTGTCTGTGTCCATTGGTTAGGCTTATATGCATGCATACAAGTTCTTTGGTTGATTTCTCCCCCTTATCACCACTCTCCCCTACCTTCCCTCTGAGGGTTTACAGTCTGATCAATGTTTCTCTATCTCTGCATCTGTTTTTGTTCATCAATTTATGTTGTTCATTATATTCCACAAATGAGTGAGATCATGTGATATTTACTTTCTCTGAGGAACTTATTTCATTTAGCATAATGCTCTCCAGGTCCATCCATGCTATTGCAAATAATAGGAGTTCCTTCCTTTTTATAGCAACACAGTATTCCATTGTGTAGATGTACCACAATTTTCAAATCCACTCATCTGCTGATGGGCACTTAGGCTGTCTCCAAATCTTAGCTATGATAAATTGTGCTGCTATGAACATAGGGGTGCATATATCCTTTCTGATTGGTGTTTCTAGTTTTTTGGGATATATTCCTAGAAGTGGGATCACTGGGTCAAATGAGAGTTCCATTTTTAGTTTTTTGAGGAAACTCCATATTGTTTTCCACAGTGGCTGCACCAATCTGTATTCCCAACAACAGTGAAGGAGGGTTTCTTTTTCTCCACATCCTCACCAGCACTTGTCATTTGTTGATTTGTTGATGCTAGCCATTCTGACAGGTATGAAGTGAAACCTCATTGTTGTTTTGATTTGCATCTCTCAGATGATTAGTGACTTTTAGCATGTTTCCAAATGTCTCTTGGCCTTCCTTATGTTTTCTTTCAAAAAATATCTACTTAGGCCCATTGCCCATTTTTTGATTGGGTTTTTAATCCTTCTTTGGTTAAGTTTTATGAGTTCCCTGTAAATGTTGGAGATTAAACCCTAATCTGTGATAACATTGGCAAATATATTCTCCCATGCAGTGGGCTTTCTTATTGTTTTTGCTGATGGTTTCTTTTGCTGTGCAGAAGCTTTTATTTTGATGTAGCCCCATTTGTTTGTTTTCTCCTTAGTTACCCTTGTCCTAGGAGCTGTTTATGTCCCAAGATCCATCTGGGATACTTTATTAGATTTGGTTATCATGCTTCCTTAAGCTCATTTTTAAAAAAAAATATTATTGACACTATTATATATGTACCTCATCTCCCCCGCCTCCTACCCCTGTATGCACCTGTGGCAATTTCCTAGAGTTCATTATTTCTGATAACATTGACAGTTTGATTAGGACTCTTCAGAAATTTTGTAAAATGTTCCTTAATTGGTATTTATCTTATTTTTTCATAGTTAGATGGGAACAATGAATGTGAGGAAGATTACAGGAGTAAAATATCATTCTCATCATATCCTATCAGGGATACAAATTGTCAATATGCCTTTACAGTGTTGATATGGACCTTGGTCACCTATCTAGAGGTAGTGTTTGTCTTTCTGCACTGTAAAGTTATTGTTCTTTATTTCTCCTTTTTAATACTATCCTCTTTGAATAAAAGAAGTTATTCACAGTAATTACTTAAAGACTATAAAATTAAGTTCCACAACATTGAGTTGAATATCTACATAAATTATTTAGAATTCTTCTGCATGGAATATTTGCCTCTTCTCCCCCATTATTTATGCAATCTTTTACTTATATCAGTATGGATATTTACATATTATACATTGGGTTATAGTTCAATGCTACTTTATTTTCTGGTTCAAATTCTTCTACCTTTGTCCATCGGGAACTCTTACTGGGTGTATCTGTCCCTTTGACATTACCTCATTATTGTGCTTTTATTAATTTAGAATTTTCTTATATTCTACTACAATAACATATTCTAGGCTTACCTTGTCTATTTCTTATCACAGTTCTAGAATTAGCCATTTTCCCCCTAAGAAGCCCTGATTCCTTTTAATATAGAAACCACAATTTGTGTGCTAGATGTGCTTGTTGCTACTGGGGTGGAGCTACTTTCAGCTGACAGGCTATTTACTTTTAAGCAAAGCCTTGTATTATTCCATGCGTAGTGGAATTTTTCAATGCCCTTGAAATCCTTTCCTATAGGTACCACTTTGTTTCAAATACATATAAGTTGGCCATGTTTGTATCTATTGTAGATACCATCTAAGTCAGTGGTTCTCAACTCACATCTAGATCAATAGAAGAAAATGGGATGTTATTCTACTGATCATATACTTAATTAAAGCATATATGGTGATCTATTTAATCACACAGCAGATCTTAGAGATTGCGACTGATATGTGTAGGTAAAATTTTGAACATTATTCTTCATGTGTAACTTGATAAGGAAAAAGTTGGGAACCGCTGTCCTGAAGGAAGCAACTGTGTTTTGTCAACTCAGACATATAGAAATATATTTCATAATGACATATGTAAAGCAGGTAGCATTTGTGTGTGAATAATAAGCAAGTTTTTCAGATATAGTAGTGCCCATTGATGCCAAATATGTGACAAGTAAGAAAGTCAATCCATATAAGTGATTCGATACCATTGCTAAGGGAGTGACATTTAAAATATGAAAAGTTTTGAATTTCACAATGTATATATTCACTTAAAACTTCCACATTGAAAATACTTTAAGGTAATCATGGATGATTTTTATATGCTTTTGAACATCATTAAAATTATTGATTTTATGCCCTTAAAATACAGATAAATTTAGTAATAGTCTCCACCCATTTGAATCATAACAAGAAAAGTTTACTACTTATGACCTTTCAGTAGCCAATTAATCATATTTTTTTTTGTTTTTCTTTGGCCAGTCTCAAGAGTATTTAGTTGAATTTTTCAACAAGTTAGTGGGTTAGTAATAGAGACATAGTTGACAATTGAGTCACATTTTGAGAGAATTATAGCCTTCCTCTCTTCCCACCTGAATCTTTTCAGTGGAGGCAATCTATCTATACTAATAAAACCCTAGGTGGCCCTAGCACATGACATTGTCATAAGATGGCTGCCACAAGAGGGCTGCCACAAGATGACCACATGTACAGCAAAGGCAGGGCCTGGTGGCCGCTTTGTGCAGTGAGGCCTGGGGTCCTGTCGCTCCACATGGTGTGGAGGAGGCTCGTCCTCACATCTCTGCTGCCTCACACAGAGGAGATTGGCCATGACAGGGCAAGGCAGTTGGAAGCCATCTGGCCAGCAGGGGACCAGTTAGGTGTCAATCAAGCCATCAGGAGAGCAGTTGGGGGTGATCAGACTGGCAGGCAGGTGAGTGGTTAGGAGCTAGTGGTCCCATATTGTGAAAGGGATGTCCGACTGCCATAGGGATCAGACCTACACTGGCAGTTGGACATCCTCCAAGGGGTCCCAGATTGAAGAGGATGCAGTCTGGATAGAGGGACACCCCCTCTGCATAAATTTCATACACTGGGCTACATATATATATATATAAAGCCAGCTACTGGAACACCAGAATTAATAGAATGATTGGTTGCTATAATGTCCATTGCAGCCAGCCAACTGGCCTGATCAGGGGTGGGGCTGGCCAGCCAACCTCCCATGGCCCCTTCCCATGGCTGACCGTGCCCCAATCGGCCCCCATTTGGGTGGGCCAGCTGGACCTTACCCATGCATTAAATTGTGCACAAAGCCTCTAGTTGGTAGGATAAAAATGATGCAAGCTATCTTATTTGATAAAATTTCACACATCACTTCAACAACTTGGCATAAGAGATGACTTAAGCTGTGGATGAAGGTAGATGTATTAATTTAATCCTGAATTGAATTAATAGTTATTGAAAAGAATGATTAAAATAATTGAACATCTGTCAAAATATGTTGTATTTGGGAATCACAATATTTAAGTGCAGAGAACCAGATATAGGTTCAAAAACCATTGTGACCATTTACTTCTCCAATGAAGTAGACAGAGCAAGGAAACTCCTTAAATAGGAAAATAATCATACTATTTTTGGTCTTTAGAAATCATTGAAGTAAATGAAGTTCTCAAAATCTGAATTCCTCACTAACTATACAGGGTTCCTTGTGGCATTTATAAGCTCTGAGGCATGACCTTTACCTTGTATTCACCATATTTGTGTGATTCCTACTTTAGAAAAACACTACCAGAAAAGCTGAATGAGGTGGAGATATTTGAAATAAAAACTGCTGCATGTTACTAATTATTGAACCTATACAATGAGCATAAGTGTTAATTATAGTGTTCTTTTAAATTTTGAGTATGTGTGAAATGTTCAACAATAAAAAAAAATAAAAGTAGCCCTAACCAGTTTGGCTCAGGGATAGAGTGTTGGCCTGCAGACTGAAGGGTCCCAGGTTCGATTCCAGTCCAAGGCATGTACCTTGGTTGTGCTCACATCCCCAGTAGGAGGTATGCAGGAGGCAGCTGATTGATGTTTCTCTATCATTGATGTTTTTAACTCTTTATCCCTTCTTCTCTGTAAAAAATCAACAGAATATAAATAAATAAAATTAAAGTATAAAGTAATTTTGCCTGACTTTAATGGCCCTTAAATGATCCAGACCCATATGTGTGTATGTAGCATATATTAAACAAATTTTATATTTCAATCAGCAAACAATTATTGAACATGTACCATGGGATTTACTTTATGGCATATTGCAAAGAAACTGTGCCTTTAGAAAGGGAATTAATTGTCCTAGTTTTTCTAAGACTATAAGAAATGGTTTTTATCACCTTCCAACCTCTTATTCTACTACCCACCATGGTTACTAAGAAATTTTCAAGGACTGTGAATATTTCTTATACTTCAATTCCAACTTAACTATTGATCCTTGAAAAGTTAGGAGTTAACAAGTTGGTTGCCTGGGTAGTAATTTCCAGGAGAGCAGATAAGAAAAATGAGAGCCTGAATATAATAGAATTAATTGTCTTCAGAAAAAATCAAGATTGTACAACAGGGTCTTGAGACAGCAGCAATGCCTTCTCTGGCCTGTGTAGGCTAAATTGTGATGCAATTAGTTATTTATTTTACTGAATTTTTTATTTTAAGTGAGAGCCCTAATTTACTTATTTTTGTAATGATTATGCATAAAGGAACACATATATAACCAGAAATCTTTATTTTCTAAATATAAAAAATGTAATAATCTACTTGATTATAAAATTATAAGTAACTTAAATAGCAAAGTATTGGCAATTATAATCTATTTGCATTTTATTTATTGTGAATTTTCTATGCTATAATGTTTAGGTAGTCATATTGTTTCACATTAGCTATATAATATTCAGAAATATAATCATTCTATGAGCCAATACCTATGTGATTTAAACTCCATTCAATTTGTTTATTGGAAGAAAGCAGATATTTACAGCTTAGTCAGTTAGCAGAGTTACCTGCTTTGTAAGAATTAATGAGTTATATTTGATAATCATAAAATAAGAATTGATTCAATTAATCACTGCTAAACTAGCTAATCCTAATCCTATATAGTTTATTGTATCTCTTGTACAAATTTCAGTGATTTTCTGTAATATAATTCTTTTACCCATACCTAGGTTTTAGATTATTGCAAGAGTTGCATATTAAAAATATTTTAGGAGCTAAAAATATAATATGATTGTGGCAGACCTGAAAAATTTTAGAGTATTAGAGACTGTAGCAATCCCTCCATAATCTCATTTTCATGTATTATACTCTTCTACTACTTCTAGCCCACTGTTTCAATCCCAATAATCTATTGGCCCCACAAAATTGCAGCTCATTGATCCCACAATTTTTCACTGTCTTTTGCTTTCTTCTCACCTATATAGTTTAACTTCCATAATCAATTATTTTAATCATTCCCATATATACCCTCTTAATTTCCTTGACCCTTTCTTCCTTCATCTTACTCATTATGAAAACCACAACACTGTTTAAACCCAACCTCCATCTATGATTATACATGCATCCTTTCAGCTGAACTTTATGAAAGGAAAATATGGGGTGTTCACAAAAATGCATACACACTTTGAGTAATTATTAATTCCAATGTGTTAAATCTGAACAGAAATAAACATTAGTTGAGCTATCATAAAATAATGTGTGTACATTTTTTAGAGACACTCTATGTATATAATAACATTAAATGTTCTCACTTTGAATTCATATTCATGAGCTTTAAATGTACCTTTACTGTTGCCAAGTAGACTTACTATGTAACTATATAGTCTTAAATCCATTAAGTCTCCTGTTAACCTATATGTTTGTTGTTGTTTTCAGAGAGGAAGGGAGAGAGAGATAGAAATATCAATTATGAGAGAAAATCATCATTTTACTTCCTAAGTACCCCATACCGGCAATCAAGCCCACAACCCAGGCATGTGCCTTGACCAGGAATTGAACCATGACCACCTGGTTCATAGGCCTATGCTCAACCATTGAGCCATGCTGGCTGGGCTATCCTATCCTCCTAGATAACTTTTTCAAATGTCTACTCTCCTGAAATTTCCAACATGTCCTCCTCTTGCTTCCCATTTTGCTGAAAAAAATAAATGAGAACAATTAAGAGAGAAGATTTACTACATCTACCTGATTACTGGCATCTATATTTTCATACTCTACCTTCAAGTTTTTTACCATTGATGGAGTGGTCTTGCTCCTGTAGAAATCAATCACTTCACTTATGCACTAGATCCTATTTTTATTGGCCTATTTAATGATATCTCACCTGAAAAATTCTCTTATCTCTCTCCTATATCATGGGATTTTCTATTTATACTAGATTATTTCCATTAGCATACACACAGGTCAATATTTATGCCATCCACTGCTCTCATGTCCTTGTTCCCATTTGCAGCAAAATTATTTCAAATAAACTGTTGTCTGCACTCACAATGTTAATTTCCTCTTTATAATTCTCTATTAAACCCCTTTCAATCAAAATTTTACCTATAATGCTCTATCAAAAAGAAGTATTTGATGACCTGAACAATGCTAAATGCAGTGGTCAGATCAATTTTTGCTTCTACCTTTACTTCATCAGTGCATTTGGCACAGTTGTGCATCCCCCCTTCTTTTTGACATATGTTCTTTATCTTAAATCCAGAGAATCACACTCTCCTAGTTTTCCTCCTACTCCATCCGTTACCAGTTATTAATTACTTTGCTGGTTTCTCATATTTCCCCTGATTTCTTAATGCTGGAGGGGCCGATGGAGGTTTATTTTTTATCTCTATTCACACTCCATCACTTCATGATTGGTTTATAGTTTTATATATTGTCTGTACATTGATAAAACTAAAATCTATACATTTCAGCCCATATCTTGCTCCTGAAATGCAGATTCTTTTAATCAATAGAATCTCTACTTGATGTCAAAACAATTAGGTCCAAAACTGAACTCTTGATCTCCTTCCTATCTTACAATGGTTTTCTATAAACAAACCCAGGGTTGAGGCAAAAGCTAATGTGTATTTGGGAGTGTAGTCTGAGGGAAACAGGAGCAAAAGAAAAGGGAAGTGAAGCAGGGGAAAAGGTATAGCATTTCAAGATAGAAGAATCAACTGACTCTCTGATGATTAGCAATGTTGAGCATCTTTTCATATGTCTATTGGCCATCTGTATGCCTTCTTTTGAGAAGTGTCTTCAATCTATTTCCAATTTTAATTAAATTGTTTATTTGTGTTTTTTTGTGTTGACATTTATAAGTTCTTTATAAATGTTGAATATTAATCCCTTATCAGATATACCATTGGTGAATATGTTCTCCCGTTCAGTTATTCAGGCAAGCAAATCCAGCTTGGAATTATGAGAGGAATTGCATTGAATCTGTGTATTCCTTTCATACTATAGATATTTTAACAAAATAAATTCTTCCAATCCCTGAACACAAAGTATAGTTTCATTTATTTTCTTCTTTTTTAGTTTATTTTATTAATGCATTATAGTTTCAATATACAGGGCTTTTACTTTTATGGTTAAATTTATTCCTAGGTATTTTTATTTGTATAAGGAAAGGATTTTTCCACGGATGCAAAGATTGTTCAACATCTGTAAATCAACAGGCATATGAAAAGATGCTAAGAATCATTAATTATCAGGGAAATGTAAGTTAAAATTAGGATGAAATATCACCTCACTACAAAAGCCCAGGGCCAGATGGCTTCACAGGGGAGTTTCATCAAACATCAAAGAAGCACTAAGCTTACCCTCCTCAGACTATTCCAAACACTTCAAGAGGAAGGAACACTTTGAAGTTCATTCTATGAAGCCAGCATCACCCTAATACCAAAACCAGTTAAAGACAATGCAATGAAAGAGAATTACAGACCAATATCCCTCATGAACATAGATCCCAAAATCCTCAACAAAATTCTAGCTAATCGGATCCAGCAGTACATCAGAAAGATCATACACCATGACCAAGTGGGATTTATCCTGGGTATTCAAGGATGGTACAATATCCTCAAATCGATAAATGTGATACAACGCATAAATGGAGAGATAAAATATCACATAGTCATATCAAATGATGCAGAAAAAGCATTTGACAAAATCCAAACCCTTTCTTGATAAAAACTCTCAGCAAGGTGGGAATAGGAAGATCATACCTCAACATAATAAAAGCCATACATGACAAATCCATAGCCAACATCATATTCAATGGGCAAAAACTAAAACCATTTCCCCTAAGAACAGCAACAAGACAGGGATACTCACTCTCACTACTCCTGTTCTACATAGTGTTGGAAGTACTACCCATTGTGATTAGAAAAGAAGAATAAATAAAAGGCATTCAAATTGGAAAAGAAGAAGTAAAACTGTCCTTATTTTCAAATGACATGATAATGTACATAAAAACAAGTCAACAAAGGACAAGTGCTGATGAGTATGTGGAGAAAAAGGAACCCTCTTGCACTGCTGGTGGGAATGCAGACTGGTGCAACCATTGTGGAGAACAGAATGGAGTTTCCTCAAAAAACTAAAAATGGAACTCCCTTTTGATCAAGTCATCTCACTTCTAGGAATATATCCCAAGAAACTGGAAACAGCAATCAGAAAGGATTATGCACCCTTATGTTCATAGTGGGATAATTCACCATAGCTAAGGTTTGGAAACAGCCTAAGTACCTATCAGTAGATGAGTGGATTAAAGTACTCTTGTATGTCTACACAATGAAATACTATGTTGCCATAAAATAGAAGGGATTCTTACAATTTGCAACAGCATGGATGGAACTGGAGAGCAACCAACGGATTTGTATGCCTGCATGTAAGCCTAAATAATTGACACAGATAACAGGGCAGTGAGCACATGAATGGGGATTGGTAATGGGGGGATAAGGACACATATTTAGTACCTTAATCAATAAATAAATTTAAAAATAAGAAATATCATCTCACACCTGTCAGAATGGCTATAATCAAAAATCAACAAATAGCAGGTGCTGGTGAAGATGCAGAGAAACGGAAACCCTCAGCCACTGTTTGTGGGGAATAGTATGGAGATCCCTCAAAAAATTAAAAATAGAAGTCTTATATGATCCAACAAAGCACTTCAGGTTATTTCTCAATGGAGAGAAAACATTAATTCAAAAAGATATATGCATGCCCTAAGTTCATTGCAACATTATTTACAATAGCAAGGATATGAAAACAACCTAGGTATCCATCATTTATGAATGTATAAATAAGCAGTGAATACACACACACACACACACACACACACACACACACTAGAGGCCCAGTGCACAAAATTCATGCATGGGATGGTGTTCCTCAGCCCAGCCTGCACCCTCTCCAATCTGGGACCCCTCAGACCTCCCTCTCACAATCTGGGACTGTTGGCTACCAACCTCTTGCCTTCTGGCCAGCCTGATCACCCCTAACCACTCGCTTCCTATCCTGATTGATACAAAACTGCTCCCCTGTCAACCCAATTGCCCCCATCTGCTCTCCTCTGCTGGCCCCAGTTGCCCCCATTGCCCTCCCCTGCTTGGCCTCCTCTGCAGGCTCGGTTGCCCCCAACTGCCTTCCCTGTAGGCTTGGTCTCCTCCCATTGCCCTCCCCTGCAGGCTTGATCCTCCCCAACTGCCCTTCCCTGCTGGCCTGATCACACCTAACTGCCCTCCACTACCAGCCCCATCCCCTCTACCTGCCTTCACTTGCAGGCCTTGTGGCCCCTAACTGCCCTCCCCTGCAGGCCTGGTGCCCCTCACCTGCCCTCCCTCCCCTGCAGACCCAGTTGCCCCCAACTGCCTTTCCCTGCCTGCCTGGTCACCCTTAACTGCCCTCCCCTGCTGACTGGATTGCCCACAACTGCCCTTCCCTGCCGGCCACCTTGTGGTGAACATCTTGTGACTACATGGGGGCAGCCATCTTGTGCGAGGGTGTTACAGTCAATTTGCATGTTACCTCTTTATTGTATACTAGAGGTCCGGTGCATGAAATTCGTGCTGGGGGTGGGGGGTTGTCCCTCAGCCCAGCCTGTAACCTCTCCAATCTGGGATCCTTCAAGGGATGTCTGACTACCCATTTAGGCCTGATTGCAGACTGCTGGCTCCCAACCACTCGCCTGACTGCCTGATTGCTTCTAACTGCTTCTGCCTGCCAGCCTGATCACCACCTAACCACTCATCTGCCAGCCTGATTGATGCCTTACAGCTCCCCTGCCAGCCTTGTCACCCTTAACTGCCCTCCCCTGCTGGCCTAGTCCCCCCCAACTGCCCTCCCCTGCTGGCTTGGTCTCCTTCAACTGCCCTCCTCTGCTGGCCTGGTCTCCTTCAACTGCCCTCCCCTGCTGGCCTGGTCCCCCCCCAACTGCCCTTCCCTGCAGGTCTGGTCCCCCCAACTGACCTCCCCTGCAAGCCTGGTCCCCCCAACTGTCCTCTTCTGCAGGCCTGGTCTCCCTCAGCTTCCCTCCTCTGCCAGGATGGTCACCCCTAACTGCCCTTGCCTGCCGGCCTGATTACCCACAACTCCCCTCCCCTGCAGGCCATCTTGTGATGGCCATCTTGTGTCCACATGGAGATGGCCATCTTTGACCACATGGGGGCAGCCATATTGTGTGTTGGAGTGATGGTCAATTTGCATATTACTCTTTTTATTAGATAGGATGATGATATACTAGAATTCTGGAGCACAAAAAATGGTGCACTTGGGTGGGGGGGGGTTTCCTCAGCCCAGCCTGCACCCTCTCACAGTCTGGGAGCCCTCAGGGTATATCCAACTGACAGCTTAGGCCCATGTCTGGTGGACTGTTTGGAACAACCTGCTGGTCTTTCCCCTCATCTCTCAGCCACTGGGAGGTGACCAGTGGGCAGATTGAGAAACAGCCCCCCAGTTGCCCCTCTACTGTCACCAGTCACCATCACCACCCCACTCAGATTGCCATCCCCTCTCTCTGCCTGCCTGCTGGCACCTGCCTTGGCTGGCCTGGTGCCAACTGCTTGCTGGTCCCACCCCCCCCCCCAGCAGGTTGTCTGTTATTTGGTCAATTTGCATGTTAGGCTTTTATTACATGGAATATATTTGCAGGCTATATATATGGAATACCACTCTGCAATAAAATACAATGAAATATTCGCATTTATGACAAAGTAGATGGACCTAGAGGGTATTATGCTAAGTAAAATATGTGAGACTGCACAAAGACAAATGATGTATCGAAGAAATAAAACAAATGAGTAAATCAATCCAATTTAATTCTCCATTAAAATTTTAAATGAAGAATAAGTATGGGGAGGTAGAATAGAGCATGATTTTGAGGAATCTTCCTAGAGAAACTGGGTGGTGTGACTAGTGTTGTCTCTAATCATGATAGATGTTATAGGAGGAAGAACAGTCTATAGGAGAGAGATAATAAGTTTAGTTTGGGACCTATATTTGCCTTTATGATAGTCATATAGAATCAAAGTTAGATGATTCTGGGCTGGAACATAGGCAAGAATATAAAACTTGAGAAAAGTATTATAGACTTGGATGTTTTTAGCACTTAGTTTGTTGTTTGAACCTCATGCTTGAACAAAATTGCTGGAGATGAAGGTGGGGTCGGGGAGAAAACATAAACAAAACAAAGGAAGGATTCCTGAAGCCTGGGGGAAGATGGCCAACATTTTGAGGATAGATTGAGGAAGAAAAGTTAGTCATACAGTTATAAGTAATTGTCAGAGAAGTAATCATCATGAGGAGAGTGTTTAGAAGTAAGGAAATATTCAGAAAGTTGAGGTTACAAGTTCCCAGTCATATCTAGAGGTCAGATTGGATAAGGGTCATTAGATGTGGATAATAAGATATTCTTAATCAGTCAGTGTTAGAAATTCCATAGAATGATGGAACAGCAACCAGATTATAGTGGGTTATAGAGTGAAATTAGAGCACCATAGAGAAATTTTGAATGTTGACAAGTCTTTCATGATCTCTGAGAGTAACAGATATAGTGGATTGGCAGGGAGGTCCAAGAACAGATCATGGAAGCATAGTATTTGACAACTTGTTATTGGGACAATTGACTAATACACTTTACAAAATGAAGACATGGAGAATACACTGGCAACTACTGTATGGGGAGGAAGATAATTATATATAAAGATATCTCAGTGATTTTGAAGAACTTGCAATATAACTCCAGCAATAAAGCCCAACTTCTAAATGCTACAAGGAATGATTATGAAACAATATATTGACAGATAAAAAATACCAATGTAATCAAAATAAGAAGCAGTTAGGAAGTATGAAATAGTTATTAGAGTTAGTGAAATTCAGGGGTGGGGAGTTCTTTCTGGCGGAGGTTTCTGTTTCTATTTTTCATTGAAATATCTGGTCTCTCCACAGAAAAATTATTTGGTTATGGTATGATATGTAGCAAATTGATTATCTTAAAATTGCCTTCAACCAAATAATAAAGTAGGGATCACTCATACTATAGTGCACATGATGGTGGTGGAAAGGAATCTTTTGACTTTACCTTGATTGTCCCCTTATTTTTGCCCACATCTTAGTCACTGGCAGACAAATTTGTACCCTTAAATGGCAGGTTACAATTGCTTTCCTTGAGACTGATGACTTGAATTTACCACTGAAAAGATCCATAATCCCCAGTAATCTATGAATAGATTATAATATAAACTTTTTTTCATGTGACTTAAATGCTGAACCCCTCAAATAAATTATAGTTTATTTTGAATTCAGGGAAACTTTTATTTTGGTGATAAAATTTTATTTCAATGAGTAGTTTTTAGAATATATGTCTACTATATCCTTGTCCGTTGGCTACACTTTTTTAAACAACAAAGCATAACATTTTTATGTACTTTACAGTTTGGTTGGGAGTTAGTGAGTAATGTATTAATTAGTGGTCATGATGTTAAGGGGGTTAATTTTTATGGAGTACTTATTATATTCTGGGTAATGTACTAAGTGCTTTAAATGAACCATCTCATTGTTGGGAGATTCTCCACGAGTTTTTTTAAATATATTTTACTGACTTTTTACAGAGAGAAAGGGAAAGGGATGGAGAGGTAGAAACATCTATGAGAGAGAAATATCTATCAACTGCCTCCTGCACACCCCTTACTGGTGATTGAGTCTACAACCAAGGTACATAACCTGGACCACAATCAAACATGGGACCTTTCAGTCCATGGCCCAATGCTTTATGCACTGAGCCAAAAAATGGTCAGGACACTGTCCATAAGTTTGTTAGATTTCTGCATATTTTATGAGCAGAAGAACTGATTATTCTTTATCCTAAATTATCTTTTCAATGAGGTATGTACAGAGAAAAAATCTTAGGGTCTAGAAATACTGACTCCCACCAGAGAAAACGGCAGGTTTGCTTGCAGCATTAGAAAATATAGGCAGTGTCTCCCTTTTGATCAAAGGACTGTCATGATTATGACTTATTAAAAAATTGTTCTTCCAAAGTTTGGAATTCTTCTGTAATGCAATTCACTGCATATGCAGGTATCATCTGGACCTTTTAGTATTGTCTTGTGGGAGGTGGATTTGGGAAGGCAACACAAATGCTGATACTCTGGCTACTTCCATTGCTGTGAATAATTAACTGTCCACTCTTTGTGACACAGGAGTTTCTTGTCTTCTACCAACACTCATGAAACTTGCAGGCTAATGTGTTAGCTTGCAAGTGTGGTAAAATCTCAAGGTTCTTAACACATGTAATACAACAACCCAACAAGGATAACTCTTTTTATGATGCTCATGTTATAGGTGAAAAAACACGTACCTCAGTGACCTGTCCAAAGATTTATAGTTAATACATAATAGAGCCAGGATATCAACCCATGCCTCTCTGACTCCAAAGGTCACATTCTAAAGCAGTGAGCTACTCAAATCCAATTCAGTTGAAGTCACTGAGTTGACCTTTCCTCCGAATGCATCATGAATCAGAAACAAATTATGTTGGGCTAATCCTGGGTTGGGGATTATCAATGTTATGCCAAAGGCTACATATTAATGTCAACAGGAGAGAAAAGCAGTTAATAAATTGTTTTTTGCTCATGCTTCAATAAACTTTTGTTCACTAACTGGGTTTCTTTCCAATGGGAAAAAGTACATAAACTAAAAAAAAACTTTAATATTTGCATTATTATAGATTAGAGATTTTATCCATAAAAGATGGCATTCTTGGTTAAAACAAAGAAAATAAAAGAAAAACCTGAACTCTTCATAACTCTAAATATGATTGCTTAAAGACTAAAAAGGTCCAAAGTGAGTTTTTCAAAAGATCCTGTGTTCTCTTAACTTCTTATTATAGCAGACATTTTAAGGACTGTATTAAGTTTATACATTTTTGCAGTATATAAAGTCAGTATGACACATAGAAGGGACTCAGTAAATGTCATTTGAGTGCATCTAAAAGGTCATGGCTCTTTATAACATTATATTAGAAAATTTGTCAGAGCTTTGATTCTTGTCCATTTTGTTAAGACTTTCTTTTTTATTGTACATTCTTTGCATTTGGACAAATGTATAATGACATGTATCCATCATTATACTATGATGCAGAATACTTTAACTGCCCTAACAACTCACTGTGCTCCACCTATTCATTCCTGCCCCACCCTACCCATTGGTAACTGCTACTCTTTTGCTGTCTCCATGGGTTTGCCTTTTTTCAGAACATCATATATAGCCTTTTCAGATTGGCCTCTTTTGTTTATTAGATGTTTTTAAGGTTCTCCACATATTTTCATGGTGTTTTAGCTCATTTATTTTTTGCATTTATATTAATCCATTGTCTGGATTCTTTATTCGCCTACTGAATTAAATCTTGGTTGCTTCCAAGATTTGACAATAGTGAATATCGCTGCTCTAAACATCTATTTGCAGGATTTTGTGTGTACATGATTTTTACCATTCCTTGGGATAGATACCAAAATCATGAATACTGGATCACATAAGTAAGAGTGTTTAGTTTTATATATAAAAAAAGCAGCCAAACTATCTTCCAAAGTGGCTATAACATTTTGAATTCCCACCAGTAATGAATAAGACTTCCTGTTCCTCAACATCCTCACCAGCATTTGGTGTTGTCAGTGTTCTGGATTTTAGGCATTCTAATAAGTATGCCATAATATCTCATTGCTATTTTAATTTGCATTTCCCCGGTGACATATAATGTACAACTTTTTTCATGCTTAATTTCCATCTCTATATTTTCTTTGATGAGATATATATCAAGTTCTTTGGCACATTTTTATTTATTTATTTTTACATGTTTTTCTTTATTGATTAAGGTATTACATATGTCTTCTTATCCCCCATTGCCCCACCACCACCACTCATGCCCTCATCCCCCTGGTGTCTGTGTCCATCAGTTAGACTTATATGCATGAATACAAGTCTTTTTGGTTGATCTCACCCTTTGCCCCCACCCTCCCCTACCTTCCTTCTGAGGTTTGTCAGTCTGATCAATGCTTCTCCGTCTCTGCTGTGTTTTTGTCCATCAGCTTATGTTGTCCATTATATTCCATAAATGAGTGAGATCATGTGATATTTAGCTTTCTCTGACTGACTTATTTCACTTAGAATAATTATCTCCAGTTCCATCCATGCTGTTGCAAATGGTAAGAAGTCCTTCTTTTTTTTACTGCAGTGTAGTATTCCATTGTGTAGAGGTACCACAGTTTTATAATCGACTCATCTGCTGATGGGCACTTAGGCTGTTTCCAAATCTTAGCTATGGTGAATTGTGCTGCTATGAACATAGAGGTTCATATATTCCTTCTTATTGGTATTTCTAGTTTCTTGGTATATATTCCTAGAAGTGGGATCACTGTGTCAAATGGGAGTTCCATTTTTAATTTTTTGAGGAAACTCCATTCTCTTCTCCACAGTGACTTTACCAGTCTGCATTCCCACCAGCAGTATATGAGGGTTCCTTTTTCTCTGCAACCTCACCAGCCAAGTAGGATTTATCCCAGGGATGCAAGGATGGTACAATATCCGCAAATCAATAAATGTGATATATCACATAAACAAATGGAGAGACAAAAATCACATAGTCATATCAATTGTTGCATAAAAAGAATTTGACAAAATCCAACACCCTTTCTTGATAAAAACCCTCAGCAAAATTGGAATAGAGGGATCATACTTCAACATAATAAAAGCATTATATGACAAACCTATAGCCAACATCATAGTCAATGGGCAAACACCATTTCACTTAAGAGCAAGGATTGAGACAGGGATGCCCACTTTCACCACTCCTGTTTAACATAATTCTGGAAGTGCTAGCCAGAGCAATTAGACAAAAAAAAGAAATAAAAGATATCCAAATTGAAAAAGAAGATGTAAAACTGTCTTTATTCACAGATGACATGATCCTGTACATAGAAAACTCTAGAGCATCCATCCAAAAATATTAAACTTAATAAATGAATTCTACAATGCAGCAGGATAATAAATTAATACCAATAAATATATGGCATTTCTATACACCAATAGTGAACTTATGGAAAGAGAGAATAAAAATGCAATCCCATTTATCATCACACCAAAGAAATTAATATACCTAGGAATAAACTTCCCTAAGGAGGTAAAAGAACTGTACTCGGTAAACTATAGGACACTGAAAAAAGAGATAGAGGAAGAATTTGGCCCATTTTTAAATTGGTTTGTTTGATTTTTTATTAAATTTTAAGAGATTTTTTTGAATGCCCATGTTTTTTTTTATTTATTTACAATATAACTTATATTTAATAGTAGTACATATGTTTTCCTTCCTCCCCCCTAATATCCTCCCCCCAGCCTCCCTTACCCCCCAGCACATGTCGCACCTGCCCCCTCCCCGCCCCAGTGTCTTTCATTCATTGGTTATGCTCATATGCATGCATACAAGTCCTTCGGTCGATCTCCCCCAGCATCCGCCTCCCATCCACTCCAGCCTTCCCCCTGTACCTTGACGGCCTGTTCAAGGCCACCCTGCCTCTATATCAATCACTCCCCCTGCTTCTTTTCTTCAAAAATATCTTGCGTCTGCATACTAGAAACAAACGTATAAGAGAAAAAAAATGTTTGAGTGTCAGTTTCAATGTCCAACTGTTCTGAGTCCCAGTTTCAATGTCAAATAGTTCTTCATGTGTACATGTCAGCAATGGTATCCAGATGGTGGACACATCGTGGCAATGCAAGATCCATCCTCTCTGGTATGGTCCTAGGCCGCCTGCAGCCACGCACAGCTGCCAACTGCTAGCATGGCAAGGTGTTGTCAGTGTCCCCCATCTCTGGACCATCCTCGTGAGTGGAATAGACCGGTCAGTTCCTCACTGTCTCAGGAACCCACATGGTCTTGGAGTTGTTCTCTACAAACACACAAAGGCATTCTCGACCAAAAGTTAACAAAGGGATCCTATTTGCAAAGTAGACTTGGGATTCTTTTTATTTTTGCCTAAATGATTTTCCTTTGGCTTATTTTGACACCATGTGTGTTTTTTCATGGGTGTCCTGCAGTTGATTTTACAAATGGAGTTTACTTTTCTGGAGTAAGAATTTTCTACATGTATTTTACTTATAGGATATTTTTCCTTACATAATATTACCCCACTGTCCCCCCCCCTTTTTGGTTAATGGGGGCTTTTGGAAATTTTATCTTGCAGTCTTGGTAATTTTACATTTTAATTTCTGCACACAAATATGACTGCTTTAGGTTCTTTGGATGTTAGGCAATTTTACAGTGAGATGAACTACTAATAGATTTTTTAGTTAATGTTTTAGGAAAAGCTCTTTGTCCAGTACACTTAGATTTTCTTGAGTATTCACTTATTTCACTTGGCCAATTTAAATTAATCTGAAAACTTGAATATTATTTTACTGTCAATTTTAATACTCAAGCAGAAATCTTAGTTTACCCTGTAAATACTTGTGGAAATGAATATTTGCATTTTTAGTAGGTCCTCAGCATTCCTGGTAATAAATTGAATTTACATATAGGGCAGCTATTGCTGGCCGAGTCTCTGTCTGCCACCTGGGTCCTGGTGTGAGTTGTACATGGGAGGCGAAGCAGCCGTGGGGGTAGGAGACCTTCCTCAGGAGGGGTGAGAATTCAAGCCCCTGTAAGGTTTGTGGATGAGGGTCTGTGCCCCACCTCTGTTGACCTTTTAGTTCTCTCCTGTTGGCCCCTCTGCGACTGTGCCTGTCTTAGTTTGTTCCTTCCCTGAGGAATCTTACCCGTCTCTGGCTAACCAGCCATCCTCTGGGGCCAAACAAGGTGATGTGAGGTTCAGTCCTGTCGCCTTTGTAGTCTATGCCCCCGTGGCCTCCACGTCCAGCACCTGCCTTGGGGTCCCCTTGCCTGCTGGCAGGGTCCCGGTACTGATCACATATCTCGGGTGACCCAGGTTTCTTCTTTAGAGAGGGACCAGCTCAAGCCATTGGTCGAGAGACAGATCCATGGTGCCAGCTGCCCAGAGGCTTCAGCCACTGATTGAACTGAAAGTTCTAGCATCAGCTGTGTGTATTTGGATAATAAGAAGAGGGTCCTTCTTGGCAAAAGGGCAAGAGGGGCCAATATAGAATGCTCGGATGCCTTCCCAGTGCCTTAATCCCTTCTGAAAGGGATTAATTCCTTTCCTGTCTTTTTTTTAAATTGCTGCCCAACATTCAAAGAGTTACTTTGTAAATTTATTTGGGATAATTGTATAATATGCTGTTGTCAAATATCAAATATTATAATGACATTGTAGAATAATATCATGTAAGGGTATTGTGGTGTCACGGGATGTTAAGAAGGGCCTAGCCTAAGGACTGGTGTCCATAAGAGATGACATACTCTAGGCCATGTTAATTCAATCCCAAACTAGCTGCCAATTTTTTTATAACTTTATATAAACTTTGTCAGGGATGTAAAAACACAAATCATTACCTTAGTTCAAGCTTTCAAATATATTGACTTACCCCTTACTCCTACCGCCTGCCACTTACCCTGAGGTTTGACATTTTAATGGACTTTTCTCAGTCTCTGGATCCATTCTTATTCATCAGTCTATGTCATTCATTATATTCCTCAAATGAGTGAGATCATGTGATATTTATCTTTCTCTGCCTGGCTAATTTCACTTAGCATAATGTTCTCCAATTCCATCCATGTTGTTACAAATGGTAGGAGCTCTTTCTGTTTTACCCCAGCGTAGTATTCCATTGTGTAGATGTACCAGAGTTTTTAAATCCACTCATCTGCTGATGGGCACTTAGGCTGTTTCCAAATCTTAGCTATGATAAATTGTGCTGCTGTGAACATAGGGGTACATATATCCTTTCTAATTTGCATTTCTATTTTCTTGGGGTATATTCCTAGAAGTGGGATCACTGGGTCGAATGGGAGCTCCATTTTTAGTTTTTTGAGGAAACTCCATACTGTTCTCCACAATGGCTGCACTAGTCTACAATCCCACCAGCAGTGCAGGAGAGTTCCTTTTTCTCCGCATCCCCCCCAGCACTTGTCATTTGTTGATTTGTTTATGTAAGCCATTCTGACAGGTGTGAGATGATACCGCATAGTCGTTTTGATTTGCATCTCTCGGATAATTAGTGACTTTGAGCAAGTTTTCATATGTCTCTTGGCCTTCCTTTTGTCTTCTTTAGAAAAGGTTCTATTTAGGTCTGTTGCCCATTTTTTATTGGATTATTTGTCCTCCTTTTATTGAGTTGTGTGAGTTGCCTGTAGATGCTTGAGATTAAACCTTTATCACTGATAAAATTTGCAAATATGTTCTCCCATACAATGGATTTTCTTGTTTTTTGTTGTTGATGATTTCTTTAGCTGTGCACAATCTTTTTATTTTTATGTGGTCCCATTTGTTTATTCTGTCTTTAGCTTCCATTGCCCTAGGAGCAGTATCATCGAAGAAGTTCTTTTGGCATATGTTTGAGATTTTATTTCCTGTAGATTCCTCTAATGTTTTTATGGTTTCCCATCTTACGTTTAAGTCCTGTATCCATTTTGAGTTTATTTTTGTGTATGGTGTAAGTTGGTGGTCTAATTTCATTTTTTTTGCATGTATCTGTCCAATTTTCACAACACCATTTATTGAAGAGACTGTCTTGACTCCATTTTATGTTCATGCCTCCTTTGTCAAATATTAATTGAGCATAGTGGTTTGGGTGGATATCTGGATTCTTTATTCTATTCTATTGGTCTATATGTCTGTTCTTGTGCCAGTACCAGGCTGTTTTGAGAACAGTAGCTTTGTAATACAGCTTAAAATCTGGTATTGAAATCCCACCAACTTTGTGCTTCTTTCTCAGGATTGCTGTGGCTATCCGGGGCCTTTTTTTATTCCAGATGAATTTTTGGAGAGTTCTTTCTAGGTCTGTGAAGTATGCCATTGGTATTTTAATGGGGAGTGCATTAAATTTATAGATTGCTTTGGGTAGTATGGACATTTTAATTATGTTGATTCTCCCAATCCATGAACATGGTATGTTCTTCCATCTGTTTACATCTTCCTCTATCTCTTTTTTTAGTGTCCTGTAGTTTTCTGCGAATAGGTCTTTTACCTCCTTAGTTAAGTTTATTCCTAGGTATCTTAATTTTTTTGGTGTGATGGTAAATGGGATTTCTTTTTTAGTTTCTCTTTCTGTAAGTTCACTATTAGAGTATAGAAATGCCATAGATTTCTTGGCATTAATAATGTAGCCTGCTACATTGCTGAACTCATTTATCAAGTCCATTAGTTTTTTGCTAGAGTCTTTTGGGTTTTTTATGTACAATATCATGTCATCTGCAAATAAGGATAGCTTTACTTCTTCTTTTCCAACTTAGATGCCTTTTATTTCTTCCTCTTGTCTAATTGCAATGGCTAGTACTTCTAGTACTATGTTGAACAAGAGTGGTGAAAGTGGGCAACCCTGTCTTGTTCCTGTTCTTAGGGGAAATGGTTGTAATTTTTGCCCATTGAGTATGATGTTTGCTGTGGGTTTATCATATATGGCTTTTATTATGTTGAGGTATGATCCTTCTATTCCTACCTTGTTGAGAGTTTTTATCAAGACAGGGTGTTGGATTTTGTCAAATGCTTTTTCTGCATCAATTGCTATGACTATGTGATTTTTATCTCTCAATTTGTTTATGTGAGTATCACATTTATTGATTTGCGGATATTGTACCATCCTTACATTTCTGGGATAAATCCTGCTTGGTCATGGTGTATGATCTTTCTGATGTACTGCTGGATCTGATTTGCTACAGTTTTATTGAGGATTTTGGCATCTATATTCATGAAGGATATTGGCCTGTAATTCTCTTTTATTGTGCCATCTTTACCTGGTTTTGGTATTAGGGCAATGTTAGGTTCATAGAAGGAGTTTGGAAGTGTTCCATTCTCTTGAATTTTCTGGAATAGTCTGAGAAGTATAGGTTTTAGTTCTTCCTTGAATGTTTGGTAAAATTGCCCTGTGAAGCCGTCTGGCCCTGGGCTTTTGTTTGCTGGAAGCATTTCATGACTGCTTCAATTTCTTCCACAGTTATTGGTCTATTGAGTTGTTTAGATTCTTCCTGCTTGAGTTTTGGGAGGTTATATTTTTCTAGAAATATATCCATTTCCTCCAGTTTGCCCAATTTGTTGGAGTAGAATTGTTCTTAGTATTTTTTAACAATCCTTCGTCTTTCAGTGGGGTCTGTTGTTATTTCACCTCTTTCATTTCTGGTTTTATGTATTGGGGTCCTCTATCTTTGCTTCTTGGTGAGTCTGGCTAGAGGTTCATCAATCTCGTTTAATCTTTCAAAGAACCAGCTTTTGGTTTTGTTGATCTTCTGTATTGTTTCTTTGGTCTCTATGTCATTTATTTCTGCTCTGATCTTTACTATTTCCTTCCTTCTGCTTACACTGGGCTTTTCTTGTTGCTTTCTTTCTAACTCTTTGAGTTTGGTTTAGATAATTTATTGCCACTGTTTCTAGTTTTTTTGCGGTAGGATTGTAGATCTATGAACTTCCCTCTCAGAACTGCTTTCACTGTGTCCCATAGATTTTCTATTGTTGTGCTGTCGTTTTCATTTGTTTCCATGATGTTTTCTATCTCTTCCTTGATCTCTCTGGTAACCCAGTCATAGTTTAATAGCATGCTGTTTAGTCTCCATGTGTTTGAGGTCTTTGGATTGTTTCTATTGTAGTTGATTTCCAGCTTTATGCCACTGTGATCTGAGAATATGCTTGATATAATTTCTATCTTCGTGAATTTGGAGAGACTTTGCTTATGACCCCACACATGGTCTATCTTTGAGAATGACCCATGGGCACTTGAAAAGAATGTATATTCTTTGACTTTGAGGTGAAATGATCTGAAGATGTTAATTAATTCCTTCTGGTCTAGGGATTCATTGAGGATTGATGTTTCTTACTGATTTTTTGTTTAGAGGATTTGTCCAATGCTATTAGTGGGGTATTGAAGTCTCCTACTATGATTGTATTGCTGTCTATCTCTCCCTTGATATCCTCTAGGAGTTTTAGTATGTATTTGGGTGCTCCTGTATTGGGTGCGTATATGTTTACCAGAGTTATTTCTTCTTGTTGGATTTCTCCCTTTAGTATTATGTAGTGGCCTTCTTTATCTCTTGTTACATCCTTCACTTTGAGATCTAATTTGTCGGATATAAGTATTGCTACCCCAGCTTTTTTTCCACTTCCATTTGCCTGAAGAACCTTTTTCCATCCTTTCACCCTCCGTCTGTGTGTGTCTTTTTTGGAGGTGGGTTTCTTGTAGACAGCAGATATATGGGTCGTCTTTTCTTATCCAGTCTATTACCCTATGTCTTTTGACTGGAGCATTTAAACCATTTACATTTAAAGTGATTATTGATAAGTAGTTATTTGTAGCCATTTTTGTTCTTTGCCCCTATGTTCTTTCACGGCTTCCTATTGCTTTTCACAGCAGACCCTTTAGCATTTCTTGCATTGCTGCTTTGGTGGTAATGTATTCCCTTAGACCTTTTTTGTCTTTGAAGCTCCTGATTTGACCTTCAATTTTGACTGATAGCCTTGCTGGGTACAGTATTCTAGGATTCAGACCCTTTCTTTGCATAACTTTGTATATTTCATTCCAATCCCTTCTGGCCTGATAAGTTTCTGTTGAGAAATCACTTGCTAATCTGATGGGAGTTCCTTTGTAGGTAAATTTCTGTCTCTCTCTGGTAGCTTTTAAGATTCTCACTTTGTCATTGATGTTTGCCAGTTTAATTATAACGTGCCTTGGTGTAGGTCTTTTGGGGTTTATTTTGCTTGGAATTCAGTGAGCTTCTTGGATTTGTGTGGGTTTTTTCTTTCCTATATCAGGGAAGTTTTCTGTCATTATTTCTTCCAACAGGTTTTCCATTCTTTGCTCAGTTTCCTGTCCCTCTGGAAGCCCTATTATGCGGATTTTATTTTGTTTCACATTGTCCCAAAGTTTCCTTAGGCTCTCCTCCTGCTTTTTAATTATTTTTTCTAGAAGGTGCTCTACTTGGGTGTTTTTTCCTACCTTGTCTTCCAGCTCACTGATGCGGTCCTCTGCTTCATCTAGTCTACTCCAGATACTTTCTATGGAGATCATTACCTCAGCAATGTCACTTTTCATTTCTTCTTGGGTCTTCTTCCTTTCCTCATAGTTATTTTTCATTTCTTCATGGCTCTTCTTCATTTCCTCATGATTCCTCTTCAATTCATCATGGTGCTTACTCATATTGGCTTCTGTTCTCTTCAGCCACCCTATGACCATTTCTCTGAACTCTCTCTCTGACAGGTTGCTTGCTTCCATTTCATTTACCTCTTTTTCTGGTGAGGCTTGTTTTTCTTTCATTGGTGGGCTATTTCTTTGTTTCCCCATAGTCTTTCTTCTCTGTGTGTCTTATTATGTAGTTCTCACTCTACTGTGTTGATTTAAAGGCTCAGACTACAACACAACCAGGTGCAGCACACCAGATGCTGAAGAAGAATGTATTCACAGTACTGGTAACTCCAAATTAAAGGTGATTGCCAGAGGAAGGTAAATTAGGTGATAGGTGGGAAAAAAGAGAGTAAGAGAAAACACACTCATACACACAAAAGAAAGAAAGAAAGAAAGAAAGAAAGAAAGAAAGAAAGAAAGAAAGAAAGAAAAGAAGGAAGGAAGGAAGGAAGGAAGGAAGGAAGGAAGGAAGGAAGGAAGCTAGGAAGGAAGAAAAAATGGGAATGCCAAAATAAACTTGGGAAAAGGGGAAGGAGTAAGAAGAAAGGAAAAGGGAGTAAACTATAAATATGTGTTGGAAACTCCCAAAGGATCTCCACTAATCCCAGCAAAAGCCAGCAACGAGTACCTGGAGATTGATACAAACTACATACAACAACTAATATCAAGGGAGGTTAGGAAACACAGAAGCTTAAATTTATTTTAAAAAAATGTAAACATCACCAAAACACAAAACAATGCCAACCCTCGCCTCACAAAACAAATTAAAAGACAAGAATAACCAAGCCAATCTCATAAACATGCATAAAATATAAACATCAGCGGGACCGAGAGAAAAAAAAAATTAGGATAGTGAATTTGGAAAAGTATTAGATGTGTATGGACTTGGAGCAGGTGGTTGGAGATTGGAGATAAAAGTGGGGCGAAATTTTAACAGGGGGTAAAAAGAGAGAATAAGGAAAATCTAAACCAGAAAAAGTGTAGGGGAATAAGACACTAACTAGGGAAAGGTTAGCAAGAGAGTGCTGGCATAAGGGGGAAGTTGAAGTAGAGTAAAGAGATACTAAAGGGTAGATGAAAAAAGATTATATAACACTAATCTCTGAGTAGAATAAAGAGGGAATAAAATGGCACTTAAAAAAGTTTAAATAGTAGTAGAAATAATATTTATTCCTTAATTTGTGTTACACAAGAATCAATTTGTGATTCAGCCCCTAGGTGGCAGTGTTTCTGAATTGACTTTTGGGTCTATTGGTCCTCTCTAGCTTGCTCTAAAATCCCGCTATGTCTATGGTATTTACTACTGATTTGTGGAAATAGGCTACCCCAGAGCTGCCTCTCTAATGGTGAGAACCTGTTCTGATCCCCAGTGTCAGCAAAACAGCTCGCCCCTGCAGTCTCCCAGGTTATCCCCCACCAGGGGATCCCCCGTTCCTCATCCAGAGCTGAGAAATTCGGATTTAGAGAGGACAAAGGCAGGCGCGAGAACTCACATCTTGCTCCTATGTTTGCGCGAAACTCCTTCTCCCCTTGGGTTTGGCAGCCCGCTCCCTCCCAAAACTGCCAGGCTTTCCTTCTCCTTCAGGTCCAAATGGGTTGCCATCTATGTATCCCCCGTCACCAGCTCTGAGGGCCCTCTTCCATGTTTGTAGCCACAGACTGTTTTCGTCTCCTTCCCCCGCCCCAGGTGAGAATCTCCCTGTGTTACCAGCTCCCTTAACCCCCGAAGAAATCTGACCTTTCCGTGGCAGAGCACAGGTTTGCTGGGAATCAGCTTCTTCGCCAACTAGGAACCGATGTTGGGGGGCGGGGGGTCTCAGATGCCCAGTGGATACTGAGACTGTAATATCTTTAGGCTCTTCCCCTTTAAGATGGCGCAGCTGCCTCTGAGCCAGGCTTAGAGAGAGAACCAGGCCGCATGGAGCCGCTCCATTAAGGGAGGCTAATCTAAGCAGTCGCCCTCCTTCTCCCAAAGCCCCGCTGTTCCCCCCCCCCCCCCCCACTCGCCAACGAACACTCCCCGGGCGACCCTCAGCTGCTCCCTCCTTCTACCCCAGTATACAAATGATTAAGAGTCCTTCTGTTCCGCTGCCATCTTTTTCTGCCTGAATGCCCGTGTTTTATGGGCATTATTCACAGCAGCCAAAATGTGAAGGTTCATTAGTGGATGGGCGAATAAACAAAATGTGGCACGTACGTTCCATGGAACATTTCTCAGCATTCAAAGGGAGGAAATACTTAAGAGATTCTTTAATATATTTTGGATAACCTTTGTCAGATATGTTCTGCAAATATTTTTCCCAGTCTGTGGCTTGTCTTCTAGTTCTCTTGACATTGTCTTTTGAAGAGCAGAATTTTTTAATGAAGTCCAACTTATCAATTCTTTATTTCATGGATTGTGTCTATAGTTTTTTAATTTAAAAATCATCACCATATCCAAATCATCTAAGTTTTATCCTATGTTATCTTCTAGGAGTTTTATAATTTTATATTTAGGTCTGTGTTCCATTTTGAGATACCTTTTGTGATGGGTGTAAGATTTGTGTCTAGATTTATTTTTTTGCATGAGGTTCAACTGTTTCAGCACAATTTGTTGAAAATACATATTAGCTCTATAGTAGTGTGTTTGTTTCTTTGTCAAAGAACGGTTGTCTATATTTGTGTGATTCTATTTCCAGGATCAATATTCTGTTTTATGCATCTATTTGTATAGTGTCTCATGAATACCACATTGTTTTGAGTACTGCAGCTTTACAGAAAGTCTTGAAGTCAGGTAATGTTCTTCTCAGTTATATATCTATATGTATACCTATACCTATACCTATATCGATATCATCTATATCTATGTCTATGTCTATGTCTATGTCTATGTCTGTCTATATCTAATCTATCTATCTATGTATGTATCTATCTATCTATATACACACACTGAGATAGATTAGATATAGATATAGATATACACATATACACATACATATACATATGGATACTAGAGGCCTGATGCATGATATTTATGCACAGGGGGTATGTGTCCCTCCATGCAGCCTGCACCCTCTTCAATCTGGGACCCCTTGAGGGATGTTTGATTGCCCCTTTAGACCCAGGCAGTAGGACATCCCTCTCACAATCAAGGACTGCTGGCTCCCAACCGATCACCTGCCTGCCTGTCTGCCTGATTGCCCCTAACTGCTTCTGCCTCCAAGTGTGGTTACCCACTAACCACTCCCCTGCCAGCCTGATCGATGCCTAATTGCCCCCCTGCCAGCCCGGTCACCCCTAACTGTCCTCCCCTGCAGGCCTAGTCACCCCCAACTGCAGTCCCTTGCTGGCCCAGTCACCCCTAACTGCCTTCCCTTGCCAGCCTGATTAGCCCTAAGTGCCCTCCCCTGCTAGACTGGTTGCCCCCAACTGCCCTCCCCTTCAGGCCTGCCCCCTCAACTGTCCTTCCCTGCAGGCCTGGTTGCCCCCCACTGCCCTCCCCTGGAGACCTGGTCCCTCCCAACTGCCCTCTCTTCTCTGTAGGCCTTGTTTCTCCAATTGCCCTCCCCTGAAGGCCTGGTTCCCCCAACTGCCCTCCCTTGCAGGCCTGGTCACACCCAACTGCCCTCCTCTACAGGCCTGGTCACCCTTAACTGCCCTCCCCTGCAGGCCTGGTCACCCTTCATCTCTCTCCCCCGCTAGCCTGATCCCTCCCAAATGCCCTCCCTACTGGCTTGGTCCCCCCCCCCAACTGTCTTTCCATGCAGGCCCAGTCACCCCTAACTGCCCTTCCCTGCAGGCCTGATTGTCCCCAACTGCCCTCCCTTGCAGGCCTGGTCCCTCCCATCTGAACACCCCTGCTGGTCATCTTGTGGCAGCCATCTTGTGTCCACATTGGGGCAGCCATCTTTGACCACATGGGGGTGGCCCTCTTGTGTGTTGGAGTGATGGTCAATTTGCATATTAACTCTTTATTAGATAGGATATATATCTTGTACATATTTTGTTAGCAATATACCTAATTATTAATTTTGAGGTTTCTAATATAAATGGTATTGTTTTCAATTTTAAATTAAAAGCTTGTTCATTGTAGGCATAATGCAAATCAATTGACTTTTGTGTATTAACTTGATGTCCTGCAACCTTGCTATATTTGCTTTTAGTTCTAGGATATTTTTGGTCAAATATTTCAGGTGTTTTATGTAGACAGTCGTGTCATTTATGAACAAAGATGCTTTTATTTATTCCTTCTGAATCTGTATATTTTTATTTAATTTTCTTATCTATTGCATTAGCTAATACTTCCAGTATTATATTGAAAAGGGGTGGTGAGAGGGTTTCCTTGCCTTTTTCCTGATTCTAGTGGAAAAGCTTCTTCCTAATTTCTCACCACTAAGTGTGATGTCAACTGTAGGCATTTGGTAGGTATTCTTTATCAAGTTGAGGTACTTCCTCCATATTCCTAATTTACTGAGTTTTTATCATGGGTGAGTGCTGGATTTTGTCAAATTATTTTCCCCTACCTACTGATATCCTGTGAGCTTTCTTTTTTAGCTTGTTGATGTGATGAATTGCACTCATTGATTTTTTAATATTGAACCAGTCTTTCATACTTGGGATAAATCCCACTTGGTTATGCCATATAATTATTTTTATACATTACTAGACTTGATTTGTTTCTATTTTGCTGGGTTTTTTGTATTTATGTTCATGAGAGAGATCGATATGTAATGTTCTTTTTGCAATATCTTGGGTTTTGGTATTAGGGTAATGCTGGCCTCATAGAATGAGTTAAGAAGTATTTCTGCTGCTCTGTCTTCTGAAAGAGATTAAAGAGAATTGATATATGTTATTCCTTAAATATTTGATAAAATACACCAGTGAATCTATCTGAGTCTGGTGCTTTCTATTTTGGAAGGTTATTAATTATTGATTCAATTTCTTTAATGGCTATAGACCTATTTCATATTGTCTGTTTCTTCTTGCATGAGTTTCGGCAGATTGTGCCTTAAGCAATTGGTCCATTTCACCTAGCTTAACAATTTCGTGGTCATAGAGCTGTTCATAGTATTGCTTTAGTATCATTTTGATATTTATGTGACCTATAGTAATATTTCCTCTTTCATTTCTTTTATTTTTATTTTTTTCAATTACAGTTGACATTCAATATAATATTAGTTTTTAGTGCACAGCATATTGGTTAGACATTTATATAATTTATAAAGTGATATCCCCTATAAATCTAGTACCCATCTGACACCATACATAGTTATTATAACATTGACTATATTCCTGTGAATATAGATCCCTGTGAATTTTGTAATTGTCAATTTGTACTTCTTAATCCCTTCATTATTTTCACCCAGCTCCCAACCCCTTTCTATCTGGCAACCATCAGTGTGTTCTGTGAATCTATGAGACTGATATTAGTAACTGTGTCATCTCTTTCTCTTCTTGGTCTTTAAAAACATTAACACTATGTAAGTATAACACTATGTAGGTATTTAGTTATATGTCCTTATTTATGCACTCACCTAAAAGTCTTCTTTCCAACAAGATCAAATATATTTTTCAATGAAATTTTCTTTTTGCATTGATTCTCAAGTAATATATTTTATCAAAGGGCAAGTAATATATTTTATCTCCTTTCTAAGAGAAGAAAGGAGACGGAGACAGAAACATCAATGATTAGCAAGTATAATTGATTGGCTATCTCCTGCATGCCCCCTACTGGAGATAGAGCCTAAGACCTGGTCATGTGCCCCAACTGGGAATCGAACCATGACCTCCCGGTTTATAGGTCAATGCTCAACCGCTGCTTAGCAACACCATCTGGGCTAATGGTCTGAAATTATTCATTTGTGTCTCTTCTCTAAATTTTCTATGATATCAATTCATAGTTCTTAAGTTTTGAGGAAGACAATACCATCCAAGGATAGTAGATTGAAGTAAGGATAAGACAACTAAGGCAACCATTTATAAAAGTTTCAACTATATCCCGAAGCATTTTATCTGGGCATCTGCTTTTATATGTGTAGAAGTCCCTACTGTATTTAGTTTATTTTTAATAGGTTAGTTCTGGTGACATAACAAATTTACATAAATGCAAATTCTGAAATTAAACATTATGTTTTATAGTATAAGCCTTTTTTATAAAAGGGAGTTAGAAAGGGGCATCTGGATTTTTCATGTATGTCTTAAATCCTGGGTCTTACTTTTCTCCTCTTATAACCCAAGAATCATCAACATTTTCCTGCAGAAATAGTTCTGGAAAAAAGTATAATTTATGACCTATAGTAGCTAACATTAAATTTTTGAAAAATAAAGAGAGGTTTATTGTAAATTAGAAAATTCTTATGTTCTGGCTGTGGCTGATGTAGCTCAGTTGGATGAGCATCATCCAGCACACTGAAAATCACCAGTTCAATTCCCAATCCGGGCACATGTTCAGGTTGGGGGCACTATCCCAGGTCTGGGTTTGCTGTATGTGCATGCAGGAGGCAGCCAATCTGTTTCTCTCTCACATTGATGTTTACTCTCTCCCTCTTCCTTCTTCTCTCTCTAAAATCAATAAAAACATACTAAAAAGTCTTCTGTGCTATACATATTAACATTTTTCTTTAAATGTTATCTTTACAAACTATTTCTATGAAATTCTCTAAGTTGTTGTGGATAACTATGAATTAATTTGGCTGTTAACCTATCAAGATCTGAGAGTAGCCAGGGGCTAACAGCCAAGTCTTTGACTCTCATACACTAACCATCTATATGAGCTAAACTAAGTTACATATTCTTCCTTTTGTCTATCTTATACTCTGCAAAATGTAGATAATATTACCTGCACATTTTTTCTGCATTACTCACAGAATTAAGTAAAATAAGGGATATATAAGTACTTGAAAGAGTACTAAGGTATCTTGAAAACATCTAAGGTATTGATGCAATATCACCACAAAGTCCCTTTGCTCATATTGAATCTAAATGTGCAACTCATCCTCAAGATAAGGAGGGAGCTCAGCGAAAACTATAGGCACCATTTGTTCACACTCCTCAGTTGCCTCCTCAAAGTAGCATAGCTCTATTTGTACCTAATGAAAGAAACATAACATTTTTTATGTCTCAGTTAAAGAAAACATTTTAAATAGAAATGGCCTGGGAGAATTTTTAAAAATAAAATAAATAATGTAAGATTGTTAGAGAGAACTATGCCAGGGTTGGATTATACAACTCATAAAAATCCATCTGAGTCTCAGATTGTCAGACAGTCTTGATCACACCTCCCCCAGGTCAGTGATAGAAACAGCAGGCTTTGTCTTCGACCTTGTTCAGAGATCTTGGTCATCATCAGGGACTTTGTACTAGTACTTGTTCATTCATAAACAGCAAATTGGCAGCAGTCTTTTACATCAAAAGATCAGAGTAAGAGCAAATTCATGAAGAGCTTTAGCCTAAGATTGTTTGTGGGTAAACATTAGAAAAGATTAAAACCATCTGTTTTCCTCCTTCAACTCATCAACCATCCCCAGTGTGGGTTTCTTGTCCTCAGCTCCTTCCCATGATATTGAAGATTCTGATGGCATGGCTTATATAGTTTAAACTTTAGAGGGGTAGGTGAGAAGACACAGAAATATCTCTTCTCTTTGGTCCCAGGAAGCATTGCCTAGATGTCTAGTCATTATTATAGATGGTACTAGAGGCCCGGTGCACGAAATTCATGAGGGCGGGGCGTTTCTCCTCAGCCTAGACTGCACCCTATCACAATTGGGAACTGCTGGCTGCCTGCCTGCTTGCCTACCTGATTGCCCTTAACTGCCCCCCTGACAACCTGATCATCCCTAACCACCTCTGCCTGCTGGCCTGATCACCCCCAACTACCCCTTCGCTGGCATGGTTGCCTCTAACTGCCCCCTTTCCCTGCCAACCTGGTCTTCCCTTATTTCCCCCCACCAGCCTGGTTGCCCCCAACTGCCCCCCCCTGCTGGCCTGCTCACCCCTCACTGCACCCTCTGCTAGCCTGGTCATCCCACACAGTCTGCTGATTAGTCATTTGGTTGTCCCTTACAAACCCCCTTGCTGGCCTGGTCACCCCTTACTTTCCCCCTAATGGCCTGGTCGCCCCCAACTCCCCCATCTGTCAGCCTGGTTGCCCCCAACTGCCAACCCCCCATCAGCCAGGTTGCCCCCAACTGCCCCCTTTGATGGCCTGGTTGCCCCTCACTGATCCCCTGCCAGCCTGGTCACCCCACACAGCCTGCCATTTGGTCGTTACAGTGAGGGCATCCTGACCAATTTGCATATTACCCTTTTATTAGTATAGATTTGTTTTAAAAACTCACAGGTTTAGTGGACCTTTTACTAACAATTTGACCTTCAAGATTCTGAATTTTATCTAGTAGCTAGTACTCATGGTACCTTGAAATTTTTTCCTGCTCTACCAGCTTTCCCTTGACTCATTTCTTTTGCACCTAGGTCAATATATATAATTGATTTCAGAGTGGAAGGGAGAGAGGGATAGAAACACCAATTATGAGACAGAATCATTGTTTGACTGCTTCCTACATGTCCCCCACTGGAGATCAAGGCCATAACCTGGGCATGTGCCCTGATTGGGAATCCAACCATGACTTCCTGGTTCTAGGTTGATGCCCAACCACTGAGCCATGTCAGCCCAGTGGTCAATATATCTTTTTGATCTCTTCAGAACTTTTGTGGCTCTCTGGTACTAGGCCTATCACCCAACTGACCTGTTATAAATGCTTTTTTATCAAGTAGTTCTCCTAACTCTATGGCATATCTTAACCCATTGCTGCCAGCGTTTTGTTTTTATTATATAGGTTATTGTTCACAATTACTGTATTACATATACATCATAATGATTATTCGTTAAAATATGCATACGTAATCTTAGCAGTAATAACAATTCCAACTACAATATATTAAATATTTATTATGTAGCAGATGCTGTATTATGTGTTTTTTGTTTATTCTTTAAATTTTATTGGGGTAACATTGGTCATATGTGAATTTCTAATTTGCAAAATCTGTATATACCACCATGTGTTCATGGTGGGAGGAAGGTCCTAATATGATATTATGTGTTCTATATACTTTATTTTAATAGTTACAACAGCCTGGAAATATCAGGTATTGTAATCATTCCAACTGAAAATGATAAACATGTTTTTTTCTCCTGGTTATACAATTAAAAGAACTTCTTTTTCCCACCTCCAATGGAAACATCATAAAGGACTTCTTATTCTCATTTTCAGTTGAGGAAACAGAGACTAAGAGATGTATTGTAACTTACCCAAGTTCACAGAGCAAGGTGAACCCAGTGGATCTTAGTTTAAATTGGGTGCTTGGTTAAGAAACCACTACATTATTATTGATCCCTTATTTAGACTTCCTTGTTTTCTCCCCAGGACCAAATACATTTGGGATAATATCTTTCAGGGCATTGGACACTCTATTTCTATTGTTAGACTATTGAACCAAACTTTATCTTCTTGTCTGAAACTTTAAAAAAAATCCGGTGCCTTTAGCTTTTGGTTTTTAAGAGTCTGTCAAATATCTAACAAGAGAATGAAATGTTCATAGATTTGATCCCAACTAGGCATATCTTATGTCTTCAGGTTCTAAGAACCTATACTAAGGGAGACAGAAAAGTAATAGCTCACATTGAATGATTGGGTTGTATCTGAAGATCAGAATGCCAATGATTTGATAGCATCCTTCTCAAATGATGGAGGCATGGGCATAGCCAGTAATTAACTTTACTAGAAATACAAGTAGCAGTTATTTTTATTAAATCAGTTTATACTAGTAAATCTAATGGGCAGCAGCAATGTGCCCTCCTATACTTTGTGTTAACATAAAAAACATTCAAACCTGTAAAGAATTTTTGTGAGTGTTTTGAGCCAAACTGTCGATAATTGCCAGGAAGCAATATCTCAAGAAATTAGGATAGTGCTCCTGAGAATGGCAGGTTTTCCTCTATTTTTATACATTGCAATTAAAGGAGTGACCTTGTTGGGTTACATAAAATCCAGCGATGATACACTAGAAAGGCAGAAGAAAGCAAAGTGGGAAAACCTCTGGAATTGGATAAAAAGTAAAATGATAAACACATACTTAGATAGGTGCAGGAACAATTAGCATGATAACAGTGAAAGAATTTGTGGTATCTGTCCTGGTGCCCAGGTACATTAGGTTGTGCCCAAGGGGTCCAGAAAAAGGGAAGTTACAAGTTACCTAGACATTCCAAGGATATGTTATAACAGATGCAAAAAGACATATAGGCTCACTTAAGGTAAAGTTTGTCCTTGTCAGTGAAGATACCAGCCTAAGACATAACTACCCACAATAACTACTTTTAGTTAAAATTTAATTTCAGACCATCCTTTGTGGTTACTTTAGGTCTCTGAGTTTGCAAGACTTCCCTGAGTTTGTCAAGTTAGCATGTGGCCCCTTTCATCCACATTTGTATGATACCCAGCATTTTGTGAAATTTCAATGAGTATTAAGTAGTATGAATACTAACAATGCTTTGAGACCAGTATTAAATTACTGATTCTCATGTTAATTCCATCTGTCAGGATTGTTATCACTTGATTTTTAAAATGCTTGGTTTTGAAATACCCTTGGTACTTTCTATGCTCAACAGCAGGTATCCGTTGATGTTTTTAAAAAAAAAATGGTTCTCATGTGTCTCACCCAAGAAAGAAAACATTTGGCCTTCTAAGTCTTACCAGGTTGTTTCTGATTTCTTCTTCACACTTTCCAGTTTTCTTTTTTGTGATTGATATTTTCTGCAGTCCATGTACAGTAGGGTAGGGAAAGGTCATGGTGTATACAAAGTGACCTTATGATAAATTTCAATGTTGAAGCTCTTTACAATGGATAAAATTAAGCTAGGCTGACCAGTTTCTACTAGCATTTGTCCTTTGTAGGATGCCAGAATTAGACCCCTGAAATATCTCAGTAAACACTGTAAAAACCTATGAAAGTTAACAGGTATCGTCTGTATGTTGGTCTATGTTTTTGTTTGTTTGTCTGTTTTGGTATCTATACTATAAAAGTACATGTTGGCTTAGAAATCAATGGAAAAATTAAACAACCTTTGTAATATCTGGTAATGAACTGGCTATAGGGGCAGAGCAGAAATAGCTATACTTCTAGTTATAGACTTTCTTGCAAGCTTTTACTATCATATATTCAACATAAATTTATTTATTTATTATTAACCAATGTTTTATAAATTTAATAAAAATTATTTATCCCTTGGAAAGAAGTCTGACCATCTGGAGGTTCAAAAGATGGGTATAGCTGATCTATGTAGCTATTTCATGGTCAGAAATGTCCATATTGGCACTTTGTTTAATATATTCCTGTCAGTTAAAGTAGAAAACTGCTCTCTATTTTTTTATGTTGTTTCTGATTTCTCAGTAATATTCTAAATGGAAAAGTCAATGCTCTTGAAATAGATAGTATACAAAGGAAGTCGTAAACACCCAATAAAGTCATTTTGCTATTTCTCTTTTCTTACAGAAACTCGACATATTGCATGAAGGTGTCAATGTCCTTGACTGTTGCAGAGAATGAAACAGGGCTGTGCTACAATAGCAGGATCCGCTACTTAGAAAAATCTGAGGTCACTAAAAGAAAAGAGATCTCCTGCCCAGACATGGATGACTTTAAAAAATCTGATCAGGAGCCTGATGTTGTATGGTATAAGGTAACTCAGCATGGTGTTAAATGCATTTTTTACCCTTAAGTCAATTACTGGTTTAGGAATATGAAAAGGGAAAGATTTTATTTATATTTTTAGCATTAGATATTTTACTGAGAACTCACCAGACTCATAATTAAATAATACAGAGCTATAAATTTATATACCTCTGGTTTTCATGCACTTCCATCAGCAGATGCCAGAAACACTCCCACCTTCTGCAACTGCTAAGCAATAAGTAAAATCTCCCTTAACTTCAATTAATGAGAGCAAATGGGAAGAGTTAAGACTTAACAAAGTATTTGAGTGATGTAGAAATATGATTTACTGTTAGGGACAAAGCCTATAGTTACTAGTAATAGTACTTACAAAGAATAACAACTGTTATCGTGATCTGAATTATGAGAGCCACTGCAATTAATGCAGAGGAGAAAAATGGGCCCAGTATAGGTTATTTCTTAAACACAAGAAATGTGTTTAGCTAGAAATAAAATTGATCAGAAGAGAGTTTAAGGAAGTATTTATCGAGGTGTGGCATGGGTAAGAAGTGGTGTCACTGAAAAGTGGAAAGAGTGGTGTGGTCCTGTCCAGAGCTGTGGTCTTAGTGGCACATATGGACTGTGGCAGATAGAGGGAGGTTGGGAAGGATAAATACTCTAACCCCTCTTAACACTTTCCTTCCAGTTTCCTGCTAGTACTTCCCCCTCTCCTCAATTTGAACTCAAACAGAAATCAGAGGACAGAAATAAGAGTTAGAATAAATAGTATTCACCTCCCCTAGTGATAAAGTAGGGCAGACAAGGGCAGAGAATAGTTCTAGGGGAATAAGTAGAGAAATAACCTTACAACATTTAAGCTATGATAGTTTGACTGCTAGCCAGAAGCCCTGCAGTCCTATAATAGGACTCAACAACCTCTACAAGCTCTGAGCCACAGTATTTGAAACATGGTAGCATTTTTAATATGATGACCAAGGAGGTTTTCTACACAGGTGCTGTGCACATTGTTGAAACAATATATATATATATATATATATATATATATATATATATATATATATATATATATAATGTGTAATAGGTTGTTTTTATAGGATCTGACATTCCCTTAGTTCCCAGGGAAGCCTACATTCTAACTCCTACAGCTGCCAGTCTTTTTACATTTAAACACCTCTCCATATGACATCTGGAGAACTCAACAATAGATACCAAGAACATGTCCTGAACTAGAACGTCAAGCCTCTATGAAAATTGTCCTCCCCCTTTTTTATATTTTAAGGAAGATAAGATTCTCGCAGGTAAAAGAAGTATGAATATTATGCTAAGTGAAATAAGCCAATCTGAGAAAGACACATATAACATGACCTCACTTATTCGTGGAATCAATCTAACAAGCAGAATGAATTGACCAACAAAATAAGACCCAAAGCAGGGAGGCATGAGACAGATGGACATACCTTGATGTGGGGTTGCAGGGGACAAGAAGAGATAAACCAAAGAACTTATATACTTACTAGTGGTCTGGTGCACGAAATTTGTGCACTCAGGGGTTGGGTCGCTCAGCCTGTCCTATGTCCTCTCACAGTGTGGAAGCCCTGCTATTGATCGCCCCAAAGAGGTAGGCCCCACCTACCCATCCTGGGCTCCTCTATGGATTATCCCAAAGAGGTAGGCTGGAGCCAGAGGTCCTGCCTCTGCAGCACTAGAGGGGCTGCGGAACCCTGGTAG
Source organism: Antrozous pallidus (assembly GCA_027563665.1). Lineage (NCBI taxonomy): Eukaryota > Metazoa > Chordata > Mammalia > Chiroptera > Vespertilionidae > Antrozous > Antrozous pallidus. Next base: position 69,542,589 of record CM050509.1, on the reverse strand, counting down.
AAGCCTCTTGGACCAACTGCTGGGACCTGCCCCTGCAGAGCACACACAGCTTCAAACCCCTCTCATCCTGGTGATGGATTGTAATGGCATGACTGCATAACAGTGTAAGGGCATGATGACCACCTAGGCTTTTATTAGTATAGTTAGGCATAGCCCATGGACATGGACTATAGGGTAATGAAGACATGGGGGATGGGTAAGGGCTGGGAAGGAGGGAGAGGGGGAGTATCCTATAGTATTATCAACAATAAAAAGTATATTTAAAATTAATTAATTAAAATAAGCATGAAATTCTTTATGCATAAATATACAATATTCATAATTTTTTTGGACTCTATGCCATCATCAGCCTTGTTAGAAAGTATTAAATACTTGCTATGTGCTGAACTTGGTCACTATATTATCTCATTTATAGCTCAATGCAACTCTCTGTAGTGGGCATGATTATTCTCTTTTAATAGAGAGAAAAAAAGTGAGGCTTATAGGGTATAGAAACTTGTCCAAAGTTACTCAGCTAAAAAAATCTGGCCTGTATTTAAGGATATGTGATTTCAGAGTCCCCTTTCTGAAATGGGCCTGGGTATAAACCCAACATTGATTACAGGGATTTCTTTAGGATGCAGCACTGGTGCGGAGGATGCCACCAAAAGATAGAATAAGATGGTTTTGTTTCAATTTTATCCTTGAAGAAGGGAGTTTGGCTATTTTAAAAGTTAGCATCTAGAAGTAAAATTCAGGACATCAGCCTTCTCTTGCAATATCCATTCTACTACTTCTTCTTCTTACCTTTTTGCTAAATTCTTTCTTCCCCTTTTTTCACATCTGTAGATATCACTATTGCCATTGCAATTTATTCATTGACAAAATTTAGCCTCAATATTTCTTAGAAATTCACCAAAAATGGTGAAGCAATCAGATATTCCAGTTATGCCTATATAATGTCATTTAATATGTCTACAAAATTTTACAATTGGTTAATAATAATAATAATAATAATAATAATAATAACAATAGCTATTTATTGAGTACTTGCTATATTCCAGGCTCTGTTTTAAGTGTTTTAGTTGGATTAACTCGACCTCTAATACTACTATATAAGACAGAAGTTATTATCTCCATTTTGTAGAAGCGACTGGGGACTCAGCGTAATCAAATGACTTAACAAAAGTCACACTGCAGTTTTTGACTTGCAGTTTAGCTAGTGGGTTCATCTTCTTTATCACTCTACCACACTAATAAATTAGGATAATATACCAGACTCTAAATTAAAGAGTCCCTGAAGCTCCTAGATAGGTTGTTAACTCAACTTCCAACACAAGTTGCAAGAAAATTTTTGAAAAAAATATATGAATGTATTAGGAAAATATTTCTTTTTAGGTAATATTTCTATAATATCCCCTGCTTATTTTGCAGTTTTGCATTGCCTGCCAGGCTGAACATGATGTAATTTTGCTCTGTAGAAAGGAGGGAACACTTGTTTAGAGTTTATTTTGGTATACATCCAAAGTTAGAAATGTTTAATATAATATATTCAGTGTTTTAACTGTGAAAATCATGTCATTATCATGATCCTTTTCCAAGTCATCTTTTCAAGTATATGTAACATTTAAACTGGTTTATTTTTTTCATTTGTTCTGCTTTTTGCTTAGTCTTTAATCATTTTATGTCACTCTCATGTTCTGTCGTGATTTCCTAGCCTATCTGAAATATGTTATGATAGGCCTATCATAGGTCTATCCTTTTGTGTCTACACATAATCACAGCTGGATAGGGGAAGATCAAGTGGCACTAGATTGTGTTCATAAAATGACTCAGTCTATCCTGGTTGTTCTGGGAATGTAAAAGATATGTGTAAAGGCTCTGTAACCCCTTTATCTGAACTCTACCAGTTAGCAAAAATAAATGAGGTGAGGGAATATGCTTTTAGCACTTCCTCCTGATACTCTATGAATGAGACTTAGACATTAGGACAGAATACTAGTATACAATAATGTTAGAATTTTTATAAAAAGTTTTGAAATAAGAGCTACAGATTATTTTCTTTGTCAAACTAAGAAGAACACTAGAACAACCTCATTATTCACTGAGAACACTTGTCATGGGAGTACTGAATCCCTTTATCCCATTTCTAAACAAAAGAATCCCCTAATTTAATAAAACATCAGTAATAAAAATATGAATGCATACTTTGGGGTAAAACACTCATCTATGTGATTAGTTATCTCAGTTGATAAAAGATTAACGCTAATGTGGTCAAGGCTACCAGTTTGAATTTTCCATTTCCTTGCCCCAATGATCTTAATTTCAGATGTTTGTCATTGGTTATGTGGGATGATTGGGGAATTAATGGATATTTTAGTTAAATTTATTCATTACTTTATTTAACTCTTCATTTACTCAACACATTTACTGGGTACATACCATATGCCAGGAGCCATACTAGGAACTGGGAATAGTGAAGTGACCAAAATACACATATTTCCTTGTTCTCGTGGAGGTGGATATATAAGAGCTTTCTCCTCAGCACTCCAGGAAGGAAATACATCAATTAAGACATCTGAAGAGCAGCTCTTGCCTTAACCAGTTTGGCTCAGTGGATAGAGTGTCGGCCTACACACTGAAGTGTCCTAGGTTCAATTCCGGTCAAGGGCATGCACTTTGGTTGCAGGCACATCCTCAGTAGAGGGTGATGTTTCTCTCTCATTGATGTCTCTAACTCTCTACCCTTCTCCCTTCCTCTCTGTAAAAAAATCAATCCATATATATATATTTTTTTAAATAAAGAGCAGCTGCTACTTGAAGTAAACAATATTTGTGTCAAGTTAAGGACTGTAGACATACCTCTGTTTTAAACTGTTGATAGCAGAGGAAGTGGCTTCAGAGGAATGGCAATGTAAAAGTTCCCCTTAGTCTCTCCACCTAAAATTACCAGTTGATCAGGTATGACTCAATGAAGAACTCCCTGCTCAACAAAAGGCACACCTAAGAGATCCACACATTGAAGCATCTAAAGTTGGGCAAATAGGAATAAACAGGTGACAAGGGAGGATAACTCAAATCGCCACAGATGTAATCCTGCAGCCCAGAGGTGGTAGCGGGCTCAGCCTGGAGAGGGAAGGAATCTGGCTGTCGTGGGCATGTTCTTCAGTGGCAAGGTGTAGAGATTTTTGCTGGACAATCCTTTAGGAGTGAGCAGTGTGAATTGTGGCTGCTGAGAGGCCTGGGCAAGGATATAGTGTAGGGGTTCTGCTGTGGTTGTTGGCTGTTGGGTGGTCAGTGTTCCAAACAAAGAAACAGTCACAGAGCCCTGCTGCCATTTAGACTTTCTAAACTCATCTTCTTGGTGTTGGGTTGCAGAGCATATTATCTTCAAATCTCTAATTGGGGTGTGTGGGGAGAGAACCCAGGAAGGTCTAAGGTTGCCTTTATCCAGAGGACAAAACAAACTCCACCACTCAGAATCAAGGATAAACTAACAGCAGCCACTGAGGCCAGCTTTGGCATTTCACAGAGGTAAAAGACTTGAGATTCATCGCTATCCACTGGAAAAATTATAGAAAGAACTCTTAAAAAACACCTGCTACACAAGTGCCAACATGCTAGTATACACAGGTATCTAAACAGAGAAGGAACCCATCAAATTTCATGAATAACCAAGATAGAGAAGCCGTTTAAAAACAAAATGAAAAATCTCCAGAAAGCAAACTGGAACACATGTAAATATGTGTTATAAATTGCACAGAATTCAAGATTACAGTTCTAAAAAATTCAATGAGATGCAAGAAAATACAGTCAATTTACTCAGAAAACAAATTAATGAAAAAAATGAGTATCAAAGAGATTGAGGCTAAAAAAACAAAAAAACAAAACAAAACAAAAAAACACAAACAGAAATCCTGAAGATGAAGCATTTAATTGAGGAAATCAGTAATGAGCTACTGAGCATAGGAAGTGAACTGACCAGATGGAAGAAATAATTAGGGATAGCAAAAATAGAATTTGAATACAGAAAAAAGAAAGAAAGAGCTCTATGAGAACAATCTGACTCCCTCAGAAAAAGCAATATTAGAATAATAGACATAACAGAAGAAACAGTGAGAAAGGAACAGAGAGCATATTGAAACAAATAGTGGATGAGAGCTTCTCAACCTATAGAAATAACTAGATACTCAAATCCAAGAATCAATCAGGACACCTAGTTATCTTAAACTAAAGAGTCCATCTCCAAGGCACATTGTATCAAAACTGTCAAATATTAATGACAAAGAAAAAATTCTCAAAGCATCCATGGAAAAGAAGGAAGTGGCATACAAAGAAAAACCCATCAGATTATCATTGGACTTCTCAGCAAAAACTCAACAAACCAGAAGAGAGTGGAACCAAATATTTAAATGACTGAAAGAAAGAAATTACCAGGCAAGAATAATATATCCATCAAAGTTATCTTTCAAATATGAAAAATAGATAAAAACTTTTCTAGACATAAAACCAGAGGGAATTTGTCATCAGAAAACCTCCAATACAGGAAATACTCAAAGGAGTTATGCTCCCTGAAACAAAGAACATACAGTCACAACAACACTAAGAATAAGATCACAAAAATTTACAGCATAAAATGGGATAATTTGTGACAACAAAAACATAAAAGGGGAGGAGGCAAAGGTGTCACCTGGCAAAGAAAGATGGAAAGCAGATACACTCAAAAGAAAATAATAACTACTATATATCTGCAACTTTATTTTTCATGAACCTAATGGCAATTACACACAGCAAAACCCAAAACCAAGACACGTAGCTTAAAAAGGAAACCAAGTAAAGAAGTATGGAATACCACAAAAAAAAAAAAAAAAAACAGCAGACAGAAACAAAAAGGGAAAGAATCACTGGAGACACAGAGCTACCAGAAAATGATGGATAAAATGGCTATGGGAAATCGTCATACATCAATTGAATTAGCCTACATGTAAATAGACTGAATTCACCAATAAAGAGGCATTGAGTAGCAGATTGGATAAAAAAATCAACCATCTGCTGCTTTTAAGAGACATATCTAAACTGCAAAGACAAAGGTAGATTCAAACTAAAAGTGTGGAAAATGATTCTCCATGCAAATAATATACACAGAAAAGCAGGTGTATCCATATTTACATCTAACAAAATAGATTTCAAGATAACAACGGTGACAAGGGACAAAGATGAACATTCTAAGACATAATGCTTCTTAGTTTATATGCACGCTATTAGGGAGCACCAAATTATATAAAGCAACTACTCACTGAACTAAAGGAAGAAACAGACCAAAACACAATAATAGTTGTGACCTTAATACTCTATTAACAGTCTAGATAAACCAAATGGAAATACTTAACATTTACAGAGCTATTTATCACAGAACATCAGATTATACATTTTCTCTAGTGTACATGGAACATTATCAAGGACAGACCATATATGTTGGGTCACAAAACTAGCCTCAACAAATTCAAGAAGATTGAAATTATACCAAGCATATTCTTTGAACACAATGCCTTGAAGTAAGAAACCAACTGCAATAAGTAAAGAAACTCACAAATATGTGAGATTAAACAACATACTACTAAAGATGACTAGATCAAATAAGAAATAAAAGGTGACACCAAGACATATAAAGACAAATGAAAATGATAATATGGCATGTCAAAAATTCTGAGATGCAGTGAAAGTAGGAAAGGGAAGTTTATATCATTACAGACCTAGCTCAAGAAATAAGAGAAATCCCAAATAAACAACCTATCATCACGTATTACGGTACTGGAAAAAGAATAAACAAAATCCAAAGAAATGAAATACTAAAAATTACAGAAAATTTAATTAATTAGAGAAGAAACAGTTTATAAAAAATAATACACTAAAGACCTAGATCTTTGATAATATTAATAAAATTGACAACTCCTAAGTAGATTCACTAAGGATAAAAGAGAAAAGACCCATATAAACAAAATCAGAAATGAAAGAGGACAAGTTACCACAGGCATTTCAGATATACAAAGGGATATACAAAGGATCATATTGGAATACTCTGAAAGCAAATTCAATAACCTAAAAGAAATAGGAGAGTTCCTAGAAATATATAACATTTCTAAACTAAATCATGATGAATTTTAAAATCTAAATACATTGATCAGCAGTGAGGAAATTAAAAGAAACATAATAAATCTCTCAAATAAAGACCAAATGGCTTATCAGTGAGTTCTATTAAACATTCAAAGAAGATTTAAAACCTATCCTTCTCAAACTCTTCCAAAACAATGAAGCAATACTTCCTAACACATTTTAAGAAATCAACAGAACCCTGATAGCAAACCTGGGAAGGATAACACAAAAAAATAAAACTGCAGTCCAATATCTCTGATGAATACAAATGCAAAAATTCCAAGCAAAATACTAGCAAATTGAATACAACAATACATTAAAGAAGTGATACATCACAATCAAGTGGGGTTTATTCCCAGAGGCACAAGGATGGTTCTACATATGCAATGTAATATGCCATATTAACAAAAGAAAGGATAAAAATTATATAATCTTATCAGTAGCTGCAGCAAAAGCATTTTATAAGCTACAACACTCACTTATAATTAAAACATTCAATAAAATAAGTATAGAAGGAAAGTACTTCAACATAATAAAGACCATATATGACTATCAGTTACTATTATACTCAATGGCAAAAAAACAAAGCATTTAATCTGAACTCAGGAACAAGATAAGGATATCCACTTTCACCACTCTTATTCAACATTTTTCTAGAAGTCCAAACCAGAGCAATAAGGCAAGAGAAAAAAATAAAAGTCAAAAAAATTTTGAAGGAAGATCTAAAAGTGTCACTTTTTGCAGATATTATTCTGTACATAGAAAACCCTAAAGACTCCACCATAAAACAATTAGAAATAATAAACAAACACAGTAAAATTTCAGGATACAAAATCAATGTACAAAATCCACTGCTTCCTGTATGTTAACAATAAAACTTCAGATAAAGTAATGAAAAAAATAATTTTTCAATTGCAAACAAAAGAATAAAATACCTAGGAATAAAGTTAACAAAGAGTGTAAAAGACCTATATACTGAAAATTATAGAACATTATTAAAAGAGACTGAAAAATACCTAATGAAATGGAAAAATATCCTGTGTTTATGAATTGGAAGAAGCAACATATTTTAAAAAGCCATATTATACAACACAGTATACAGATTTAATGCAATTCCTATCAAGATTTTCCACTGTCGTTTTTTAAAGAAATAGAACAAAAAACATCAAACTTATATGGAACCACAAAAGACCAAAGTAGCCAAGGCAATACTTTATATATATATATAGACTAGAGGTCCAATTCATGAAGATTCATGCAAGAATGGGCCTTCCTTCCCCTGGCTGCCAGCACCACCTTTGCTCTGGTCGGAGGCACCTTTCCACCTTGGCTCCAGCCTGGAGCTGCTTTTCTGCCTTCCCAGGCTGTCCAGAGGCCTGGAGCTTCTGGAGTGATGCAGAGCGCCTGTATCCTTGACGCAAACATCCTGCCCAGCTCCAGCACCTTCATATGCAAATCAACCCACCAGCTTTGTAGGGTAAATTTGCATACTCACTCCTGATTGGCTGGTGAGTGTCATAAAGGTTTGGCCAATTTTCATATTTCTCTTTTATTAGTGGATATATATTTTATTGATTTCAGAGAGGAAGGGAGAGGAAGAGAAAGCTAGAAACATCAATGACAGAGAATCACTGATTGGCTGTCTCCTTCTGGGGATGGAGCTCACAACCCAGGCAAATGCCCGTGACCAGAATTGAACCTGGAACCCTTAAGTCCACAGGCTGATGCTCTATCCACTGAGCCAAACCAGCTAGAGCAGGCATTTCTGAGAAAAAGGAATGAAGCCAGAATTGTCACATTATCTGACTACAAATTATACTAAAGAGCTACAATAAAACAGCATGGTATTGTTAGAAAAACATATTCACAGATCAATATAACATAACTGAGAGCCCAAATAGAAAACCTCATGTATATGGACCAATCATTTTCAACAAAAGAGCCAGAAGCACACAATGGAGTAAAGATAGTCTCTTCAATAAATGGTGTCTAGGAAAATTAGAAAGCCACATGCAAACAAATGAAACTGGATTACAGTTTGTCCCCATGTATAAGAATTCAAAATGGATTTCATATCTAAGTATAAGACCTGAAACAATAAATTTCATAGAAAACATAGGCACTACATTTATGGATCTTGGCTCTAGAGAATTTTTTATGATTTTGACCCCAAAGGCAAGGGAAGTAAAGGCAAAAATAAATGAGTGGGACTAAAACAAACCAAAAGGCTTATACACAGCAAAAAATACAGGCAGCAAAACAAAGAGGCAACTGACTGAATGGAAGAAGATATTTGCAAACAAAAGCTCTCACAAAGGTTTAATATTTGAAAATAGATAATGAACTCATAAAATATATAATGAATTCATCACCAAATGAACAAACAATCCAATTAAAAACTGGGCAAAGAACTTGAACAGAACTCACCCAATAAGACAACAAAAACAGATCCAGAGACAAAGAAGCATCGATCAGACCATCAAACTTCAGAGGGAAGGTAGGAAAGGGTCAGGGTAAGGGGAAGAGATCAACCAAAGGACTTGTATATATGCATATAAGCCTAACCAATGGACACAGACAAGAGGGGGGGTGAGGGCAAGAGTGGAGTGTGGAGGGGCAATGGGACAATAAGGACACATATGTAATACCTTAATCAATAAAGAAAAAATAAAGACATACAAAAGGCCAACAGATATATGAAAAGATGTTCAACCTCACTAGCCATTAGGGAAATAACAAGTCAAAACTACAATGAGATACCACTTCACACCAGTTAGAATGGCTATTATAAATAAGAAAAGTAATAACAAGTGTTGGAGAGGTTCATGAGAAAAGGGAACCCTCATTCACTGCTGATGGGAACGTAGACTGGTGCACTCACTATGGAAAACAGTATGACAGTGCCTCAAAATTTAAGAATTTAGTTACCACATGATCCAGCAATCTCTCTTCTGGGTATATAGCCAAAAAACTCAAAATCATGTATTCGCAAAGATATATGTACCCCTATGTTCATTGCAATATTATTCATGGTAGCTAAGATATGGGAGACAACCAAAGTGTCCTTTGAAAGATGACTGGATAAAGATGTGCTATATATACACAATGGAATACTACTCAGCCTTAAGGAAAGATGAAATACTGCTATTTAGGACAATATGGATGGACCTTGAGAATGTTATGCTAAGTGAAATAAGTCAGAGAAAGCTAAGAATCTTGATTTCACTCATATGTGGGATATAAAACTGAAACTCATGGACACAGATAGCAGTGTGGTGGTTTCAAGAGGAAAGGAGGAACTGAGGAAGGGGGAAAGAAAGGAGAGAGGAGAGAAAGAGAGAGAGAGAGAGAGAGAGAGAGAGAGAGAGAGAGAGAGAGAGAGAGAGAGAGAGAGAGAGAGGTGATTGGTTGCTTCCTGCAAGAGGCACAACAGGGATAAAACCTGCAATCTGGATATCTTCTCTAATTGAGAATTGAACCCACAACCTTTCAGTGTAAGCCTTACACTATAAGGGATGATGGTCCAACTGAGTCACATAGGCCAGGGCAAAAATGTCACATATAATTATTTACCTAAAGGTGCCTAGTAAGTCAATCCTTGGCATGTAAGGGGTTATTAAAGAGGTTCTATATCTCCTTTATTTGAATTCTATCAGTTAGCAAAAGGAGGTGCGAACACTTACTGGTAGCTATTATCTTTTTATAGATGACAAAATTGAAATAGCTTACAGAGAGTCACTTAACTGACAATTAGGTCTTCACACCCTGAACTTCTGACTTCTAATATATGTTTTTCTTGTACACCACTATGATTTATCTGCTATATGCATTATGTGCACTCAATCATATCATTGATATAAATAGAATGTTTTCTCAAATAATTCCTGAAATTCTTCTAAAGGACTCCTTAAAAACTCCAAGTGTCCAAAGAGACTCAAACAAACCAGAAATAGAGATTTTCTTCAAGATCAAACTGAAATTAAATAAAAGGAATTATAACATAGGGGCCATAGAGCCCATCTAGCACAATTTATTTCTCATATATAAGGAAACAAAAGCCAAAAGAGACTAAGTGATAAACTTAAGTCTAATAAAATCAATTTCTCCTTTTCAGTTTGATATTTACAGAAAGCTTGGGAACAAGTCAAAAGACATGAATGATTATATTTATGTATGCACAGGGTGTCCAAAAATGTATACGTATTTTAACAGCTGATAGCTCAATTTTAAAAATGAAATGTATTTTTATTTTATTTTTTAATATTTTATAGATTTTTCACAGAGAGGAAGGGAGAGGGACAGAAAGTCAGCAACATCGATGAGAGAGAAACATCAATCAGCTGCCTCCTGCACACCCCCCACCGGGGATGTGCCCACAGCCAAGGTACCTGTTCTTGAACGGAATCGAACCTGGTACCTTTCAGTCCACAGGCCGACGCTCTATCCACTGAGCCAAACCAGTTTTGGCAAAAATGAAATGTATTTTAATAAACACTTCCTTTTGGGGGGCATCCTATATATTTTAAAACTGTGATCATTCCACACTTTGCACTAACAAACTCTCTCTCTCTCTCTCTCTCTCTCTCTCTCTCTCTCTCTCTCTCTCTCTCTCTCTCAAATTGAAGGGTGCAGTGAAGAATGAAACAACTTAACTATGATACATCATGGCTGGGAGAACAGCACAGCCATGATCATAAAATGACTGTGGGAACAGTTCAATAGTGTTACAGTTCAGTAATATTACAGAGTGGCTGTGGAAGAGCATGGCTATGAGGCGGCACTGGAGTGAGGCCTCTCTTTGGCTAGACAGCTTTGCTTTGGTCTGCTTTCCTCCACCTGCTCTTTTTTGGTGTACTATATTCTGCACCTACACTGGCCTGCTCTGATCTATTCTGCTCGAGAGAGATGTCTTTGATGTTTCAGCTCTTGCCAAGGAAACATATTCTTTTTCTTTTTCTTTACATTCTTTATTGTTTAAAGTATTACATAAGTCTCCTTTTTCTCCTATTGACCTCTCGCAGGTCTCCCCCACCCCCTAGCACATGCCCTTACCCTCCGCCCCCATCTGTGTCCATTGGTTATGCTCATATGCATGCATACAAATCCTTTAGTTGATATCTTACTCCCTCATTCCCTGCCTTCCCTCATAGGTTGGACAGTGTTTTCAATGCTTCTATATCACCGGTTCCATTTTTGTTCATCAGTTTTGTTGTTCGTTATATTTCAAAAATGATTGAGATCACGTGATATTTATCTTTCTCTGACTGACATTTTACTTAGCATAATACTCTCCAGGTCCACCCATGCCGTTGCAAATGGAAAGAACTCCTTCTTTTTTATAGCAGCTTAGTATTCCATTATATTGATATACTACAGGTTTTTAATCCACTCATCTGTTGATGGGCACTTAAGCTGTTTCCAAATCTCAGCTATGGTAAATTGTGCTGCTATGAACATAGGGGTGCATATATCCTTTCTGATTGGTGTTTCTGATTTATTTGTACATATTCCTGGAAGTGGGATTACTGGGTCAAATGGGAATTTCATTTTTAGTTTTTTTGAGGAAACTCCACACTGTTTTCCACAGTGGCTGCACCAGTCTGCATTCCCACCACTAGTGTAAGAGGGTTCTTTTTTCTCTGCATCATCTCCAGCATTTGTCATTTGTTGATTTGTTGATGATAGCCATTCTGACAGGTGTGAGATGATACCTCATTATTGCTTTGATTTGCATATCTCAGATGATTAGTGACTTTGAGAATGTTTTCATATGTCTCTTGGCCTTCTGTATGTCCTCTTTCAAAAAGTATCTATTTAGGTCCTTTGCCCATTTTTTTGATTGGATTGTTTATCTTCTTTTTGTTAAGTTGTATGAGGTCTCTATAAATTTTGGAGATTAAATGCTTATGAGAAATAATATTGGCAAATATGTTTTCCCATACAATGGGCTTTCTTGTTGTTTTGTTGATGGTTTCTTTTGCTGTGCACAAGTTTTTTTATTTTATTTTTTATTTTTTTGCATATTACTCTTTTATTAGATAGGATAATAAAGCTGGTTAGATCCCCTGTTGGGGCACATGCCTGGGTTTCAGGTTTGTTTTTTTTATGTCACATGTTACATTTTATTTTATTTTATTTTATTTGCAATATAACTTAGATTTAATAGTAGTACATATGTTTTCCTTTTTTACCCCATTGTCCTACCCCCAGCCTCCCCTATCCCCCAGCACATGTCCCCACCTGCCCCACCCCGCCCCAGTGTCTTGCATTCATTGGTTATGCTCATATGCATGCATACAAGTCCTTTGGTTGATCTCCCCCAGCACCTACCCCCCACCCTCCCCAGCCTTCCCCCTGTAGCTTGACAGCCTGTTCAATGCCTCCCTGCCTCTATATCAATCATTCTCCCCTGTTTCTTTTCTTTAAAAATATCTTGCCTCTGCATACTAGAAATAAATGTATAACAACAAAAAATGGTTGAGTCTCAGTTTCAATGTCCAACTGCTCTTGATGCAGTTGCATTTGCTTATTTTCTCCTTAGTGTCCATTGCCCGGGAGCTGTATCAGTAAAGATATTGCTATTTGCTGCCTATGACTTCTTCGAAGATATTTATGGTTTCTCATCTTATGTTTAATTCCTTTATCCATTTTAAGTTTATTTTTGTGTATGGTGTAAGTTGGGGATGTAATTTCATTTTTTTGCAAGTATCTGTCCAATGGGAATCACATTCTTTAGTCTTTGGTGTAAAGGGAAAGTGTGCTCTTTGAATCAGAGGGGAACTGACTTATGTAAACAGAAGTCCCTACCCCTGGCCCTTGATTGGTCTGGCCTCTTGCAAATAAGTAATATAAATCTTCACAGTTTTTTTTTTTGTTGTTCTAAAAAAAGTACTGTCCTGATTGTTTAGAAAGGAGCCACTGATTGGTCAGTGAAGATGTTGATGGTAATATAGCTGCACAGTTCCAATTGATAGGGAAAGCCACAGTTTCATTTGTTGAAATGTAATTTAAAGACTCCTTTAAAAAGCCTGGCTCATATATCAGGAAAAAAGTGCAAGTGGGAGTTCAGTATGGGAGACAGGCACTTCAGTGCAGACTTCTCCCTGAAGTGCAGTTTATGTGAGAGCCTCTTATTTAGAAACCGCTGCTAAATTCTGTTTTTTTAAAAAAATTTGAACCCAGTTAGCAATCAGGAATCTTCTTTCTCAAGGTCCACAAAACATAAACATATACACTGAGTGGCCAGATATTATGATCTTTGAATGCATAATAATCTGGTCACTCAGTGTGTGTGTGTGTGTGTATGTGTATGTGTGTGTATATATATATATATATATATATATATATATATATATATATATATGGCATGAATTTGAATTTGTGCATGTGTGGGGTCCGACCAGCCTGAACAATGGGAGGGGCATGGGTGGTTGGCCGGCCTGCCTGCTGGATAAACTCTTGGTCGAGAGGACAATTTGCATATTAACATTTTATTATATAGGATATACACTGAGTGGCCAGATTATTATGAGTTCAAAGATCATAATAATCTGGCCACTCAGTGTATATCTCCCCATCCTCCATTTTTATAAAAATGGTTACATACACACATATTACTCTTCATCTTTTCTCCTTACACATAGATGTATCATCAACACCATTCCATATTTATAATATAGATCTAATTCATTTTTAATAGCTGTATCATAGTTCATAGGATAGAAATAACCTTGTTTTATCCAACTATTCTGCTGATGGACATTCAATTTTTTTCTAGTTTTTTTTTTTTAAATCACAGTGTTACAAAAAACATCCTTGCAAACATACATATATCTTTATATTCATTATATACAAGATAGAAATGCTCTTTGTTACCACCATTATTCAAACTTGTTTTGGGATTTGTAGCTAACACCCTATGAAAATTAAATGAAATATGCTCTATAAATATTGCAAAAGACAAAATAATATATTTTTTCAGATCATATAATTGTATATAGCAATAAAAACCAAGAGACTCAACAGCAACAAACTTAGAATTAATGAGATAATTTGGTAAGGTATGCTTAATAAAAGCATACAAAACATTCAACAGCTTTTGTTTTTGTTAGAAATAATCAGTTAGACATATAAAAGAGTAAAGGAAATTATTCTATTTAGAACAATGAAAAAGTGTAAGACATTTTGGAATACAATTAACGAAGATGGGAAGAGGCATATACAAAAATATAACTTTATCTGAGAAGATAAAATAGGGTCTAAATTAATCCTATGGTGTGTCAATGTATTTTTGCATGGGAAGATCTCACAATTAAAAATTATGTTTTTCCAATTTTATATTAATAATTAACCCAATGTGCTAGAATATCAATTTTTAGAATTATACAACATATTAAATATTACAATGTTCATATGGATGAATGAATGTACCAGAATTATTAAGAAAATATTGCCAGGCCAGATTGATCAGTGGTTGAGTGTCAACCAACGAACCAGAAGATTATGGTTTTATTACTTGTCAGGACACATGCCAAGGTTTTGGGCTTGATCCCCAGTAGGGGGCATGCAGGAGGCAGCTGATCAATGACTTTCTCTCATCATTGATGTTTCTATCTCTTTCTCCCTTTCTCTTCCCATCTGAAATCAATACAAATATAATTTTTAAAAGAAAATATTGGGGAAATAATATTTTTGAGAGGGGGATTATTCTACCTGATACTAAAACAAAACATCAGTGATTAAAATAGTAAGTTTAAAAAAAGACAAACAGTTCAGTTGACTGGAATAGAGAATCCAGCAATAGACAAAAATAAGTACATATGAGAAATTAATATATGATTAAATTGCATTTTAGTGGGTATGCAAATGGGATAATAGTTTATTAAATACAATGTCTACATAATTGACTATCCACTTGTATAAAAATAATTAGATCTCTGAGTCATATCATTCTATATAATAAAGAGGTAATATGCAAATTGACAATCATTCCAACACACAAGATGGCCACCACCATGTGGTCAAAGATGGCCGCCCCATGTGGACACAAGATGGCTGCCACAAGATGGTCAGCAGGGGAGGGCCATTGTGGGTGATCAGGCAAGCAGGGGAGGGCAGTTGGGATCAACCGGACCTGCAGGGAAGGGAAATTGGGGGAGACCAGGTCTGCAGATGAGTGCAGTTTAGGGTGACTGGGCCTAAGGGAAGGACAGTTAGGGGTGACCAGGCTTCCAGGGAGGGACAGTTAAGGGCCTGGGATAACATATGTGTCAATATTATCTCCAATAAAGGTTTAAATTCCAACATTTATATGGAACTCATACAACTTAACAAAAAGAAGATAATCTAATAAAAAAATGGGCAAAGGACCTAAAGAAACACTTTTGAAGAGAAGACATACAGAAAGCCATGAGACATATGAAAACATGTTGGAAGTCACTAATCATCTGAGAGATGCAAATCAAGACAACAATGAGATATCATCTCACACCTGTCAGAATTGCTATCATTAACAAATCAACAAAGAACAATTGCTGGATAGGATGTGGAGAAAAAGGAAACCTCTTGCACTGCTGGTGGGAATTCAGATTGATATGGCCACTGTGGAAAACAGTATGGCATTTCCTCAAAAAGTGAAAAATGGAACTTCTCATTGTCCCGGTAATCCCACTTCTGGAAATATATCCAAGAAACTAGAAACACTAATCAGAAAAGATATATGTAACCCTATGTTCATAACAGCACAATTCACCATAGGTAACATTTGGAAACAGTCTATGTGCCCATCAGCAGATAAGTGGATTAAAAACTGTGGTACCCATACCCAAGGGGACTCTCTTCTCACCACACTGGGAGGAAACCTAATCATTTGTGATTGAAAGGTTCTGTTGGATTGTCGAAATTCTCCCATAGCTCAGACTCCACCCTACCATCTGCCCAATATCCCAGGAGTCACCAGCCCTGGGACCTTAATCGAAGAGTCCAAAGTAGAAGTAAACAATTTGAACAACCTGAACAATCATGAAAAAAAAAATCATGCAGTTGGGGATGATGCACAGTTTGAGATGGACATCTAACTGTCCTGCAAGGTTCAGAAAAACAGCAGCAATGCTGATACATGTGTGTATACTGGATTTGGCCAATAGAATCAATAATTAAAACACAAAAGCAGTATCAGCAGTCTCCATTGCAGTGCCCCTCCTCTTCCTCTGGGTATCAAATGTTGCGAAGATGAGCTTCATCTGACTATTTCTTCTTTCCGTTTCCTGTCCCCCTTCCCACTTAGAAAGATTAGATTGAAGGCCCATGGTGTATTTCTGTAGAACTAAGCATCCCACAAAGGAAAACAGTTGAATTCTGGCATCCTTAGTCATTTTTGTATTGAGATACACCCCCTCTCCCTCCAATTAAAAAAAAAATCCCAAATCAGATATCAACCTACCACAATTTCCAGCTTCCAAGAAAGTCTGTGAAAGTGTTACAGAGGTTTGCTGGGTTCAGGATTGTTCGTGTTCTTATCCTATGTCTCCTTCCTGTCTTTCACCCATGGTTCAGTGCTACAGGAGTTTGGTTTGGAGTCTTCAAAAACAGAGGGAAATAAACAAGAAAAGAGCTGCTCTCTCTTGTCCCTTAAGGTGTTTGTTCCTGAAGCCAGCACATGTTGTACAATTCTGGTAGCACTGCCTGTGACACTGTTCTGAGGTCTGCTTCCCCTCTATCCTCTGGGAGGAATTCCTTCTGTCTTTGGAATAATCTTTAGCACATGTGCACAAACATTTTTAAACTCCACATGAGAAGGGGGTCGTTAGTTACCAGCTGTTCTTTCCTCCTCTTCTATTCCTTGTGCTTGCAGTCCTATTGTACTCTGAGTATCCAAATGATTTCAGAGATAGAGTACTTTGAATAAGGCCTGATCAGAGTACTTAAGCATGATTTTGGAAGAGCTTTGGCCCATTTGAGTAACTAGTCTCAGTTGTCATTGTTTTTTAATCCAATGAGCTTGGTAATATTATCGCAGATTGCAGTTTTTTAAAATATATTTTTAGTTTAAAGATGACTTCCAGAATCCTTTTAGAAAAACTGAATGTTTTTCCTTTGTGGACCTGCTTTATTTGGCTGCTGAGATAGATATTCATGGGCTTCAAAATGTGTTCCTCCTCATTTTCTTGCTTTCCCCTTGTACTCTCAATTCTTTCTTTCTTCCTTCCTTTCTCTCTCTCTCTCTCCCTCTCTCTCTCTTTCTTTCTCTCTCTCTCTCTCTCTCTCTCTCTCTCTCTCTCTCTCTCTCTCTCTCTCGCTCTCCCTCTCTCCCTCTCCTTTTTTCTCTACCAGGCCATGTTTCAAATATACATCAGATATATCTCACGTTTTGGTATCTGGTAATATCTGTCACTCATCTGAGGAGTGACCTATAATTTTTTAAGATGACTGCAGACCTATTTTTAGATACGTTTTCAGTAAATTCTGAACAGCAACGTTTTAATTAGAAAGGTGAGAAATGTGTGTAGGTGAGTCTGCTGTTCCATGTCACCATCCTTTGCCTCCTACAGTCCCTTATGAGCTCTTTCCTTCTCCTTCTAGTTTTGGGTGTGCATGCTTGGCATTTGTAGTGGTTGGGTGGTAAAGCTGGACCATTCTGCCTTGTGGGTTGTTCATAAAAGCCTCCTTTCCTCTTACCCTTTGCTCTGTCATTCCCTGACTATTGATTAGCACAGTAATCCCAGGAGAGTCTCAGTCCCTCTTAGAAATACTAATGCATTTGTCCCCTCATTTAAAGACGAGTCACCTCTGATGTCCTGGGAATTCCTGGTTGAATTTGGTGCCCTGAATCATCAATTGAGATTACAACCCAGGGTGAGAGTAACAAGACAATTGGCTAAGAAAGAAAGCTGTTTTTCTTTTGAAGTATGAAAGCTGTTTTTCTTTTGAACTATGCAAATCATCTTAGACAAAAGAGGAAGGATGTCTGAGGAACTTTAATCTGTTTTCTGCTATAAAATGTGAATAGTTCAAAAAGTGAAACCTTTTGTGATGGTTGATGTCTCTCAGGAATAAGCTAGAACTCCAAAGGTTGAGAGATGCTTTCAGTCTTAGAAACTGATGAAGAGAAAAGTATTGTTTGTTTGTTTACTCTATCCCTGTTCCGATTTTAATTAAACTCCAGATTTTTCATTAAAAAAGCAAACAAACAAACAAAAAACTCTGTGGTACCAGTACATCTACACAATGGAATACTATGCTGCTATAAAAAAGAAGGAATTCTTACCATTTGCAACAGCATAGATAGAACTGGAGAGCATTATGCTAAACAAATAAGCCAGTCAGAGAAAAATAAATATCACATGATCTCACTCATTTGTGGAATATAATGAACAACATAAACTAATGAACAAAAATAGAACCAGAGTCGTAGAAGCATCAAACAGACTGTCCAACCTATGAGGGAAGATGTGGGATGAGATATAAACCAAATTAAAATTTAAAGTTACCAAGACTGCAATATAAAATTTCCAAAAGCCCCCATTAATCAAAAACGGGGGGGGGGAGTGGGGTAATATCATGTAAGGAAAAATATCCTGTAAGTAAATTACATCTAGAAAATTCTTACTCCAGAAAATTAATTTCCATTTGTAATGCCAACAGCAGGACACCCATGAAAAACACACATGGTGTCAAAATAAGCCAAAGGAAAATCATTTGGGCAAAAATAAAAAGAATCCCAAGTCTAATTTACAGAAAAGATCCCTTTATTAACTTTTGGTCCAGAATATGTTTGTATATTTTCAGAAAACAACTCCAAGACCATATGGATTCCTGCAACAAGGAGGAACTGACAAGTCTGTTCCAACTGTGAAGACAGTCCAGAGATGGAAGACACTGCTGACACCTTGCCATTCTAGCAGTCAGCAGCTGTGCATTGCTACAGGTGGCCCAGGTCCAAACCAGAGAGGGTGGAACCTGCATTGCCACCATATGTCCACCATCCAGATACCATTGCTGACATGTACACATAAGGAACTATTTGGCATTGAAACTGGGAGTCAGAACAGTTGGACATTGAAACTGAGACTCAAACATTTTTTGTTCTTATACATTTATTTCCAGTATGCAGATGCAAGATCTTTTTAAAGAAAAGAAACAGGGGGAAAAGATTGATACAGAGGCAAAGAAGCATTGAACAGACTGTCAAACTACAGGGGGAAGGCAGGGGAGGTGGCTGTAAGAGTTCAACCAAAGGACTTGTATGCATGCATATAAGTATAACCAATGGATACAAGACACTGGGGCGGGGGAGGCAGGTGAGGGCATGTGCTGGGGGGTAGGGGAGACTGAGGGGAGGACAATGGTGGTAAAAATGCAAAACATATGTACTATTATTTGTAATACTTTAAAGAATTAAAAAATATATTTAAAAAAGAAAAAATGATACTAATTTTAAATGCCCAGACTAGTAATTTCAAAATTTCTGCCACATCTGAGTATGGTTCTGATGCTTTCTCTCTCTCGCTCTCTTCAAATAGTATTTTGTGGGGGGGTTTCTCTCCTTCCCACGTCCAAAGTGGAAAGAAGAGTGGGTCTAGTTACTGAGTAGAGGAGCTGGGGATTGAGAAATAATAGAAATAATAGAGGACACAGAAGTAGAAATAAAAGCTTGGGCTGGGTGGAATCTCTGTTCTCTCTGATGGAGAGACAAGAATTCAAACCCAACAGCAGTGTATTTATTTATACCAAAATCAAAAGGGGTTCACCTGAAAAAACTTAGGATTAAAGGAGCTTTAGTGCGCACAGGCCCTACTAATTTCCTCATTCCCAGGGCTAGGCTGACTTCACTTTTCAAAGCCATCTCCCAGACACCCAGAACAAGTTAAGAGTCAGTACTGATAAGGCATCCAGCCTTCTTGGTGGATGTGTTTCCAAGAGGCAGCTCTGCCTGGCGCCTCATATTCAGCTGATAATGTTTTAAAGAATTCTCAGGTGTCTTCCCTGGGGGCACTCTACAATATCTTTTGCCTTTTTGTATGCCTTTAAATTTTTTGTGAAAAGCCATACAAATACCATAGGTTAAATGAACTGAGTTAAATAAGCATTTTGTGTGAGGTTGTTACATTTACACTCTTAATTACTGTGGGGTACCAACACCAAAATTAGGACTGTGAAGATAGAAAATTGGAGAAATAGAGCTGGGGAGTGGAAGGGCTTTCTAAAGTGGGCTATCCCCCACATTTTGAGTAGGGCAAATTTTATATCCAATTCACAATTGTGCTGTTTCTCATATTTAAGTTGAGGAAAATTCAGGATCCGTACAGATGCTTAGGCAGATGCCTAGATGCTCTCCGTAGTAGTTCAGTCTTCAGGAGACAAGAGAAATTTGGGGTCTGAGGGGTTTTAGGCATTTGAAAAAGGTACTTTGAAGACTAGACATTATATTATTGGCTTATGTTTGGATTAGCTGCTTCATGCCAGAATTTCAATATCAGAATAAATATTTCAATTATCTTCCTGGTGTTCTTGCCATGAGGAATGAGTCATGTGACCTGAATAGCACTGAAGTATCCATAACCAGTATAACAAACTGATTGACAAACACGTATGAAATAGCTCAAGTGCCCATCAGTAGCTGAGTGGGGAGGGGAGGGGAGGGGGGACTAAACTGTGGTACATTTACATGATTGAATACCATGCAGCTGTTAAAAAGATATATTACCCTTTGAGCCAGCATGGAGAGATCTGGAGACTATTTTGTTGAAAGAAATAAGCAAGTCAGAGAAAGACAAGTATCACATGCTCTCATTTGAATGTGGAATCTAATAAACAACAACAACAAAAACTCTAACAAAATAGATCTAGAGACATGGAAGCATGCAACAGACTGATGAATCTCAGATGGAATAAGGGAGTTGGGGGCTGGAAAGATATTAACCAAAGAACTTCTATGTATATATGCATAACCCACAGGCATAGACAATAATGCAATGAAGACATGGGATAGGATGGCAGGAACAGTGTAGAGTGGATCAATGGAGGAAAAAAAGAGACATCCGTAATACTTTCAAAAATAAATATAAATTTAAAAAGAAAAGCACGTGTGGATCTGATGATGATATCTTGGAAGTGGACTGTGAATACAGTGATGAATCTTTCAGGGTGGAAACTCCAAGATCCAAATATGGCTGGGAACAGAGTGCTTTAAAATGCTTTGTTAACAGATGTTTCTGTTAAACATCCTGGGCTCCCAAACCACCAATTGCTGACAAGTGACATCTGCCACTTAGGAAAGATGGGAGGGAGAGAAAGAAGCTGGGCTTGAAGGGCTGACATTATTTTGACTAATTGTGGATGTCCTATAACAAACTACTGTATGAGGTGAGAGCCAGGCAGTGAAGTGGAAGTGTTTGTTGAACTTAGGCATCTAAGGCAAGACTGACCCTTGGCAAAACTTTCAAGTTTATGACATTTATTTTAATGTTCTCAGGGCCATTTAATAATAGAGGAATTAATACACTGAAGATAATATTAGGGACCTGCTCACATTTGAGGATTTGGCGATTTGTCCTTGGACTTGAACAATATGTTTCAAACTTATTTGCCTAATAGTCAGTCATAATTAAAGTATATAGGTCTGGGAGCAATGATGAATTTCAATGTTGTGTGTCTACTAGAGGTAATGAGACAATTTGGGGCAGTACAAAAGCAGTGATAGTATTAACACTAGCAGCCAGCAGTTTAAGGGAAAGAGG
The DNA here is from genome assembly GCA_027563665.1 of Antrozous pallidus. Taxonomy (NCBI): domain Eukaryota; kingdom Metazoa; phylum Chordata; class Mammalia; order Chiroptera; family Vespertilionidae; genus Antrozous; species Antrozous pallidus. The sequence goes on along the minus strand of CM050509.1, from coordinate 69,520,720 downwards.
CTGCAAATAATGGAATAAAAAGCCTGGAAGACAGACGTCTAAGATTCAATATAGGAACCCATATGTGGGTAGGATAGTCAATCAGGTAACTGTGAAGGAAAGATTTGTGGAGGACAGGATGGTAATCTATAAAGCTCTTTTGAATAAAATATAGTTCATCTATATTTTATCCCATCTGCTATGATTTGTGTTAGAGTGGCCTCTTAGGAGCTATGCATTTTCAGTGAGTTTAAATATTGTTTCCAGGAAATGGCTAACCAATTAGTAAAGATTTGTTTTTATTTAATTAGTTCCTTAATACTAATTTTCACAAGCAGAGCTGGAGGTTTGGAAGAGATGTAATTCAGGATTGTGAAAGTTTAGGGATGGAAAACATTATATGCCGTGGGTGACCACAAGTATAACGAATAAACTCTGCAAGCCTCTAGATTCTGGCTACTCACACAGCAGTGTAAGAGACCTAAAGAAGTTAAGCAATTGTGGTCAAGATCACAGAACTTGGATGACTCCCAGATTTTGAACTAGAATTGTCTTGCTCTAAAGTCAATTTGCCTTTCCAATTACACAACATTGTCTGAAGAATGGTGGAGTTGACCTGAAGATTATACTTTTCTATGCCACTTTTAAAAATCAAACAAACAAACAAACAAAACCTAACAAACAAACCTCTATTGACTACAAATAACCCCTTTATAAGGCTAGATGGCAACTGGGAAAGTACTTATAACTATCTATATTTATCCCAAAGAACATGTAAAGATTGTAGGTTATTCTTCATCATGAGTTATTTTCTAATTTGTATATATGTTTTAGATTTATTTCCTGGGAAAAAACAAAGCAGTGTACAGTGAAAATGAAAACTGGTTAGAGCTAATTGCATATGAATTTTCCCTGCAAAATGACATTAGAAAACAATGCCATTTGTCTTTAAAATGTGTGTGTGGGCTCATTTGCCTGCCCTCACCACCCCTATGTGAAAATGAAGTAGCTTAATTTTCATTTTCCTTTCCTCTCAAAATGTCCGGAGGGACCATGTTTGTGTTTAATGACCTTCAAAATTCTTCTTTAGAAATCTGAGTCTACCAGAGTTGGAAGCAATGCACAAATAATTGTGGATTTTTATTGTATGATGATAATGGCAGCTGGGCTATCTTATTTTCTTTCCATTCAAACTTTCTTCTTTGTTTTCCCAGATACCTTATATTCCAAGGTTTAACTCAGAAGCAAATTTCATGCAGGTGATAAACCTCACTAGACATTGTGTATAATATAATTTCTGACAGACACTTAACTGTTCTTTGTAAAGATTCTAGGGAATGAAGCAGTCTTCTGGCTGGATGCCCTAGATAGTATTACTTTTATTTACTCTCTAACAATGTGTGTGGGTAGTTGTGTTGGACAAAAAGCAAGCATATCTCCTAAATATTATACTCATGAACTTAAGTGCTGGTTTTTATATTTTGTGGTCAAAATTTCTGCTATCATAAAAGAAAAAAAATGTTACAATGAAAAAACAAACCAACAAACATTAATAAATGGGTACTTGGTACTTTCTCTCCCAAATAATTTATACACATACACAAAGACACAGATATACACACAGATACACACACAGAACTGCAGATAGAGTGTCAGTACTGATTCTATCTTTACATTAATTTTAAAAGTATGTGTGAGGAGGGTGGGGGTGTGGTGAGGGGAAGTAGAGAGGATATTTTTTTCTAATATATATTTTTTATTGATGTCAGAGAGGGAGGGAAAGGGAAAGAGAAATAGAAACATCAATGGTGACAAAGAATCATTGATTGGCTGCCCTCTACTAGGGATCGAGCCTGCAACCTGGGCATGTGCCCTTGACTAGAGTTGAACTCAGACCCTTCAGTCTCCAGGCTGACATGTGTCCACTGAGCCAAACCAGCTAAGGAGAGGATATTTTTAATACCATAGTTTGGACAATGGAATGTTCTCTCAATTATTATGCACAAAATCTGCACAATCAATTTTATTGCCTTAAATAAGAGATTCAGAATGTATCTGATAAAATATGTTGCTTATTTAGCATTCTCTCAAGCCATCCCCTACACTTCCATTGATACTTTTACAGTTTTTAGTTACTATTTTGATTGAAGATTTGAGATGAATGGCAAACAACTAGAGTAATATCTAAAAAGTAGAATGAGAAAATCCCCAAATGACAAAGCCACTTGATTGACTATTCTTACATATTTGGCTATTACTATATCCTTGTCACTCCCTGGAAAATACAAACACTTCTTTTTAGGGAAGTTCAATCCCAGTAACAAGACTCCTTCATATTCCCATCAGGAGAGTAGAAGAATATACTTTTAAAACCAAATCTTGCTCAAGCAAAATTGTTCCGTGGTTGAGCATCAACTAATGAAGCAGCAGGTCACGGTTCGATTCCTGGTCAGGGCACATGCCCAGGTTGCAGGGTCTATCCCCAGTGTGGGGCATGCAGGAGTCAGATTATCAATGATTCTGTCTCATCATTAATGTTTCTACCTCTCACTCCTTCTCACTATCTCTCTGAAATATATATATATACCATATATTTATAGATATACCATATATTTATATATATATACATATATATACTATATATATACATATACATACATATATATATATATATATATATATATATATATACTGTATATATTTCAGAGAGGAAGTGAGAAGGAGTGAGAGGCAAGACTGACCCTTGGCAAAACTTTCAAGTTTATGACACTTATTTTAATGTTCTCAGGGGCATTTAATAATAGAAGAATGAATACACTAAAGACAATATTAGGGACCTGCTCACATTTGAGGATTTGGCGATTTGTCCTTGGCACTTGAACAATACACACACACACACACACACACACACACACACACACACACACACACTAGAGGCCCAATGCACAAAGATTCGTGTAAGAATGGGCCTTCCTTCCCCTGGCTGCTGGCACTGCATTTGCTCTGGCCCAGAGCTGTCTTTCTGCCTTTGGTCTGGCTTGGATCCACCTTTCCACCTTCCCATGCTGCCCAGAGGCCTAGAGGCTGGGGCAGGGCAGTGCCTGTATATGCAAATTAATCCATCATTTGTTGTTGGGTTAATTTGCATCCTAACTCCTGATTGGCTGGTGGGAATCATTAAAACCAAATCTTGCTCAAGCAAAATGGTTCCGTGGTTGAGCATCAACCAATGAACCAGCAGGTCACGGTTCGATTCCTGGTCAGGGCACATGCCCAGGTTGCAGGCTCTATCCCCAGTATGGGGCATGCAGGAGTCAGATTATCAATGATGGTCAATATGCATCTTTCTCTTTTATTAGTGTAGATAACAAAACTACCTCAAATCTTATAACCCCCAAAGTAGGTAGATAATATATCCAGTATGTTATTAAAACAAACTGTGTCTTCATTTTAGCTAGCTATGTTTCTAGATAAATCCTTAAGTCTGATTTTCTATACCCCTCCTTCTACCATCCAAATGGATGTCTTGACTATGGGGAGAAAGAATTTGGAATATTGGTATTAGTTTTTACTATATGAAGTAATTAATTATACCACTGTAAACATAGCTAATGTAAAAGCCTATTATAATTTTTTAGTAATGTGTAAGACTCCCTTGTAGTAGACTATGTTGCTAAACGAATGCTATCCTCGTAGGAAACATCCCTATAAAATAGAAACAAACGGGGAATTATGATATTTAGTGACTTTTGAGGTTCTGCTATACCATTTTTGCATTTGGGGAGTTTTATTCTTTTATATTTGAACAGAATGAAACATTTTGTTCTTGGGATTAGACCTTTAAAATGGCTCTTAGAGTGATAATTGTGATATGTAAATTGGACACGTGATGATTTTTTCTGGTCACTGACTTAAATTTTAGTTACATATTTTGAAAACTAAAGAGAAGAGAACAAAAAGTGAAAATAGAAAATTATCAGTACTAAGATTTAATTATGTGAATTTTTATTTTTTGCTTACTTTAAGACATTTTCTCTACAGGAATGCAAGCCAAAAATGTGGAGAAGCATAATAATACCGAAAAGAAATGCTCTTCTAATCCAAGAAGTTCAAGAAGAAGATGGAGGAAATTACACTTGTGAACTTAAATATGAAGGAAAACTTGTAAGACGAACAACTGAATTGAGAGTTACAGGTAGGAATTGGTTCTTCAAAATTATGACAAGTGAGAATTAAGTATAATATGGTATGGGGAGAACTTGGAATATTTTACAAAGAACCAACTTGCTTTGAACTTAGAATTGTCCATGAATCAAATAGTTGAGAAACTCACTATTAAGAAGTTGTATTAATAATTTATATGCAGGATATGAACACTTAATCTAGGGAACAAAGGCCCAAATGCTATTTATCCATTCTCTGCCTTTATGAAAGACTAGAGGTCCCATGTACAAATTTGTTCATGGGTGTTGTCCCTCAGCCTGGATGGTGATCCAGGACAAATGGGGCCATCTCGCCCAGTCCCAATTGGGACTGTGGGAGGTTGGCCAGCCATAGGAGGTTGGCTGTGGGAGCACGCTGACAACCAGGAGGAAGCTCCTGCATTGAGTGTCTTTTCCTTGGTAGTCAATGCGCATCATAGCAACTGGTCGATGGGTTGTTCAGTCGAATGGTTGTAAAGGTCGCTTAGGATTTTATATATATATATATATATATATATATATATATATATATATATATATTCTTAACTATTCAAAATATCATTGATTATTACTAAACACTTCAGAAAAGATATACTGTAACCACTCTAGAATGCTGACTTAACCCATATGTAAAATTGCCTTGTGGGAAGACTATCTCAGAATGAGGTTCTGGTGGACTTTTGGAATGAAATATTAGACTATATCTCAAATAAAGCTCATACAAATTTGCTTATAAGTGAGTGATGTTATTGTGAGATTCTTAAATGAAGCAACTCCAGAACAATTGCATGAATGTGTATGTTTTAAGTCAGAAGTAAAATTGAAGTGTGGGCTAGTATTTCTACACATAGGAGTGGAAGAGAGAAACTATGGATATTTTACCTGGTGGAGAATATTATATAGTGTGTAATTTTCAAAGACATAGGACTGAACTTGATACCATAAATATTATCCCTGACAAAGAATTTGGTGAACAATAAGAAAATGTATGACAAAAAGTCCACTTGCTCTTTTACTCAAACAATCTTGATTAATTTCTTATTTCTTCTTATATATTTTAAAAGTGTGTGTGTGTGTGAGTTTGTGTGTGTGTAAATACACACACATTAGTATTTTGGATAAAATGTGAGTCATGGTAAAATATTTTGTGTATTTCATAAGGTGTTAATTTGCTTGCCGAAAACTTTCAATGTAGCTGGGCTACAGTTTAAAAATTTCACCTGAACTCTACCTCCCAAAGGTTCTCCAACTGTAGTGTGCATCAGAATCATGTGGAAGAACCCAGATAGGATGTATGCATCACTATGTACATAGAAACATAATTTATAATTGCTAAGATCTGGAAACAGCCCAGGTGGCATTTAGTAGATGAATGGATAAAGGGCTGTGGTACATTTACACCATTTACATTATGCAGCAGTAAAAAAAAGTATTTTTTACCCTTTGAGACAGGAGGGACCTAGAGAGTATTACGCTAAGTGAATTAAGCCCGTCAGAGAAAAGCGTATATCACATGATCTCACTCATACGTGGAATCTAATTACCAAAATAACCCGATGAACAAAATAGGTCCTGAGACACAGAAGCAAAGAACATACTGTCTAATCTCAAAGGGAAGGTGGAGGAAGTGATCAACCAAAGAATTTGTATGTATATATGCATAACCCATGGACATAGACAATAGGGTGGTAAAGGCCTGAGTCAGGGAGCGGAGAGGGTAAGAAAGGATCATTGGGGGGGAAAAGGTGTTATGTATAATTAATACTTTCAATAATAAAGATCATATAGATAGATAGATAGATAGATCCCAGATAGGATGAAAATAAGGTTCTTTCTTCCCCTTAATTTAATTTTAATTAAACTTTATTTAATTGTTGATAGTATTACAGAAATATCCCATCCCCCATCCTTTTATACCCCTCCTCATAGCCTCTACCCCCACCCAGGTCTCCACCACCTTCTTGTCTGTGTCCATGGGTTACTCATATAAAGTATATAAGTTCTCTGATTGATCTCTTCTGGTCCCCAACCCCATATCCAGATATATCAGTCTGTTCCATGATTCCAAACTTTGGGAATTATCTTTTTGATCAATACATTTTGTTAACTAGATTCCACAAATGAGTGAGATCATGTGATATTTGTCTTTATCATATTTATTTATTTCACTTAGCATAATTGTTTCCAAGTTCAACCATGCTGTCTCAAAGATTAAGAGATACATTTTTTATAGCTGCATGGTTTTCCATTGTATAAATGTCCCACAGTTTTTATTTATTTTATTTTATTTTTTAATATATTTTATTGATTTTTTGCAGTATAACATATAATTAACAGTAGTACATGTTTTCCTTTCCCCCACCCCGTTATCCTCCCCCCAGCCTCCCCTATCCCCCAGCACATATCCCCACCCACCCCCCTCCCCACCATAGTGTCTTTCATTCATTGGTTATGCTCATATGCATGCATACAAGTCCTTCAGTTGATCTCCCCCAGCATCCACCCCCCATCCACCCAAGCCTTCCCCCTGTAGCTTGACAGCCTGTTCAAGGCCACCCTGCCTCTATATCAATCACTCTCCCCTGTTTGTTTTCTTCAAAAATATCTTGCCTCTGCATTCTAGAAATAAATGTATAAGAACAAAAAATGTTTCAGTCTCATTTTCAATGTCCAACTGTTCTGAGTCCCAGTTTCAGTGTCAAATAATTCTTTATGTGTACATGTCAGCAATGGAATCCAGATGGTGGACATATCGTGGCAATGCAAGACCCATCCTCTCTGGTTTGGTCCTGGACTGCCTGCAGATATGCACAGCTGCTGACTGCTAGCATGGCAAGGTGTCGTCAGTGTCCCCCATCTCTGGACCATCCTCGTGACTGGAACAGATCCATCAGTCCCTCACAGTCGCAGGAACCCACATGGTCTTGGAGTTGTTCTCTGAAAACACACAAACACATTTTCGACCAAAAGTTAACAAAGGGATCCTCTCTGCAAAATAGACTTGGGATTCTTTTTTTATTTTTGCCTAAATGATTTTCCTTTGGCTTATTTTGACACCATGTGTGTTTTTTCATGAGTGTCCTGCAGTTGGTTTTACAAATGGAATTTACTTTTCTGGAGTAAGAATTTTCTACATGTATTTTACTTACTCGATATTTTTTTCCTTACATGATATTACCCCACTGTTCCGTCACCTTTTTTGATTAATGGGGGCTTTTGGAAATTTTATATTGCAGTCTCAGTAATTTTACATTTTAATTTTTGCACACAAATATGACTGCTTTAGGTTCTTTGGATGTTAGGCAATTTTGCAGTGAGATGAACTACTAATAGATTTTTAGTTAATGTTTTAGGAAAAGCTTTTAGTCCAGTACACTAAAATTTTCTTGAGTATTCACTTATTTCACTTGGCCAATTTAAATTAATCTGAAAACTTGAATACTATTTTACAGTCAATTTTAATACTCAAGCAGAAATCTTAGTTTACCCTGTAAATACTAGTGGAGAGGAATATTTGCAATTTTGAGTAGGTCCTGAGCATTCCTGGTAATAGACTGAATTTAGATATAGAGCAGCTATTGCTGGCCGAGTCTCTGTCTGCCACCTGGGTCCCGGTATGAGTCGTAAGTGGGAGGCAAAGCACCCGTGGGGGTAGGAGACCTTCCTCAGGAGGGGTGAGAAGTCAAGCCCCTGCAAGGTTTGTAGGTAAGGTTCTGTGCCCCACCTCTGTTGACCTTTTACCTCTCTCCTGTTGGCCGCTCTGCGACTGAGGCTGTCTAGGTTGTTCCTTCCCTGAGGAATCTTACCCGTCTCTGGCTAACCAGCCATCCTACCGGGCCAAATAGGGTGATGTGAGGTTCAGTCCTGTCGCCTTTGTAGTCTATGCCCCCGTGGCCTCCACGTCCAGTACCTGCCTTGGGGTCCCCTCGCCTGCTGGCGGATCCCGGTACTGATCACATATCTCAGGGGACCCAGGTGTCTTCTCCATAGAGGGCCCAGCTCACACCATTGGTAGAGAAACAGATCCATGGTGCCAGCTGCCCAGAGGCTTCAGTCACAGCTTGAACTGAAAACTCAGGCATGAGCTGTGTGTATTTAGATAGTAGGAAGAAGGTCCCTCTTGGCAGAAAGGGCAAGAAAGGCCAATATAGAATGCTCGGATGCCTTCCCAGTGCCTTAATTCCTTTTGAAAGAGATTAATTTCTTTCCTATCCTTTTTTGAGTTGCTGCCCAACATTCAAAGAATCAGTTTGTAAGTTTATTTGGGATAATTGCATAATATGCTGTTGTCAAATATCAAATATTATAATGACATTGTAGAATAATATCATGTAAGGGTATTATGGTGTCACGGGAGGTTAAGGAGGGCCTAGCCTAATGACTGGTGTCCATAGGATATGACAAGCTCTAGGACATGTCAATTCTATATAAAACTAGCTGCCATTTTTTAATAACTTTATATAAACTTTGGCAGGGATGTAAAAACACAAATCACTTACCTTAGTTCAAGAGTTCAAATATATTGACTTTTCCACTTACTCCGACCACCTGCCAATTACCCTAAGGTTTGACATTCTGATCGACATTTCTCAGTCTCTGGATCCATTCTTGTTCATCAGTCTTTGGCATTAATTGCATTCCTCAAATAAGTGAGATCATGTGATATTTGTCTTTCTCGGCCTGGCTAATTTCACTAAGCATAATGCTCTCCAAATCCATCCATGTTGTTACAAATGGTAGGAGCTCCTTCTTTTTTTCCGTGGCGTAGTATTCCATTGTGTAAATGTACCTTAGTGTTTTAATCCACTCATCTGCTGATGGGCACTTAGGCTGTTTCCAAATCTTAGCTATGGTAAATTGTGCTGCTATGAACATAGGGGTACATATATCCTTTCTAATTCGCGTTTCTAGTTTCTTGGAGTATATTCCTAGAAGTGGGATCACTGGGTCGAATGGGAGCTCCATTTTCAGTTTTTTGAGGAAACTCCATACTGTTCTCCACAGTGGCTGCACTAGTCTACAATCCCACCAGCAGTGCACGAGAGTTCCTTTTTCTCTGCATCCTCGCCAGGACTTGTCATTTGTTGATTTGTTGATGAAAGCCATTCTGACAGGTGTGAGATGGTACCGCATAGTTGTTTTGATTTGCATCTCTCAGATAATTAGTGACTTTGGGCAAGTTTTCATATGTCTCTGGGCCTTCTTTTTGTCTTCTTTCATGAAGATTCTATTTAGGTCTGTTGCTCATTTTTTTTATTGGATCATTTGTCCTCCTTTTATTGAGTTGCGTGAGTTGCCTGTAGATGCTTGAGATTAAACCTTTATCACTGATAACATTTGCAAATACCTTCTCCCATACAGTGGGTTTTCTTGTTGTTTTGTTGATGGTTTCTTTAGCTGTGCAAAAGCTTTTGATTTTGATGTAGTCCCATTTGTTTATTTTCTCTTTAGCTTCCATTGCCCTAGGAGCAATATCATCAAAGAAGTTCTTTTGGCATATGTCTGAGATTTTTCTTCCTGTAGATTCCTCTAATATTTTTATGGTTTCCCGTCTTACGTTTAAGTCCTGTATCCATTTTGAGTTTATTTTTGTGTATGGTGTAAGTTGGTGCTCTAGTTTCATTTTTTTGCATGTATCTGTCCAATTTTCCCAACACCATTTATTGAAGAGACTGTCTTGACTCCATTTTATGTTCATGCCTCCTTTGTCAAATATTTATTGAGCATTGTGTTTTGGGTTGATATCTGGATTCTCTATTCTATTCCATTGATCTATATGTCTGTTCTTGTGCCGGACCAGGCTGTTTTGCAAACAGTAGCTTTCTTATACAGCTTGAAATCTGGTATGGAAATCCCACCGACTTTGCGCTTCTTTCTCAGGATTGCTGTGGCTATTCAGGGCCTTTTTTTGTTCCAGATGAATTTTTGGAGAGTTCTTTGTAGGTCTGTGACATATGCCATTGGTATTTTAATGGGGAGTGCATTAAATTTATAGATTGCTTTGGGTAGTATGGACATTTTAATTATGTTGATTCTCCCAATCCATGAACATGGAATGTTCTTCCACCTGTTTACATCTTCCTCTATCTCTTTTTTCAGTGTCCTGTAGTTTTCCACGAATAGGTCTTTTACCTCCTTAGTTAAGTTTATTCCTAGGTATCTTAATTTTTTTTTTTTGGTGTGATGGTAAATGGGATTTTTTTTTTAGTCTCTCTTTCTGTAAGTTCACTCTTAGTGTATAGAAATGCCATAGATTTCTTGGCATTAATTTTGTAGCCTGCTATGTTGCTGAACTCATTTATTAAGTCTACTAACTTTTTTATGGAGTCTTTCGGGTTTTTTATGTACAATATCATGTCATCTGCAAATAAGGATAGCTTTACTTCTTCTTTTCCAATTTGGATGCCTTTTATTTCTTCTTCTTGTCTAATTGCAATGGCTAATACTTCCAGTACTATGTTGAACAGGAGTGGGGAGAGTGGGCAACCCTGTCTTGTTCCTGTTCTTAGGGGAAATGGTTGTAGTTTTTGCCCATTAAGTATGATGTTTGCTGTGGGTTTATCATATATGGCTTTTATTATGTTGATGTATGATCCTTCTATTCCTACCTTGTTGAGAGTTTTTATCAAGAAAGGATGTTGGATTTTGTCAGATGCTTTTTCTGCATCAATTGATATGACTATGTGATTTTTATCTCTCAATTTTTTTATGTGATGTATCACATTTAGTGATTTGCGGATATTGTACCATCCTTGCATTCCTGGGAAAAATCCTACTTGGTCATGGTGTATGATCTTTCTGATGTACTGCTGTATCTGATTTACTAGAATTTTATTGAGGATTTTGGCATCTATATTCATGAGGGATATTGGCCTGTAATTCTCTTTCATTGTGTCATCTTTATCTGGTTTCGGTATTAGGGTGATGCTAGCTTCATAGATGGAGTTTGGAAGTGTTCCATTCTCTTGAATTTTCTGGAATAGTCTGAGGAGTATAGGTTTTAGTTCTTCCTTGAATGTTTGGTAAAATTGCCCTGTGAAGCCATCTGTCCCTGGGCTTTTGTTTGCTGGAAGCATTTCATGACTGCTACAATTTCTTCCACAGTTGTTAGTCTATTGAGTTGTTTTTCCTGCTTGAGTTTTGGGAGGTTATATTTTTCTAGGAACATATCCATTTCCTCCAGCTTGTCCAGTTTGTTGTAGTAGAGTTGTTCATAGTATTTTTTAACAATCCTTTGTATTTCAATGGGGTCTGTTGTTATTTCACCTCTTTCATTTCTGATTTTATTTATTAGGGTCCTCTCTTTTTGCTTCCTGGTCAGTCTGGCTAGAGGTTCATCAATCTTGTTTATCCTTTCAAAGAACCAGCTCTTGGTTTTGTTGATCTTCTGTATTGTTTCTTTGGTCTCTATGTCATTTATTTCTGCTCTGATCTTTACTGTTTCATTCCTTCTGCTTACACTGGGCTTTTCTTGTTGCTTTCTTTCTAACTTTTTGAGTTGTTGGGATAGATAATTTATTGCCGCTGTTTCTAGTTTTTGGGGTAGGATTGTAGAGCTATGAACATCCCTCTCAGAACTGCTTTCACCGTGTCCCATAGATTTTGGATTGGTGTGTTATCATTGTCATTTGTTTTCATGATGTTTTCTGTCTCTTCCTTGATGTCTCTAGTAACCCAGTCATAGTTTAATAGCATGCTGTTTAGTCTCCATGTGTTCGATTTCTTTGGATTGTTTCTATTGTAGTTGATTTCCAGCTTAATGCCACTGAGATCTGAGAATATGCTTGATATAATTTCTATCTTCTTGAATTTGGAGAGACTTTGCCTATGACCCAACACATGGTCTATCTTTGAGAATAACCCATGGGCACTTGAAAAGAATGTATATTCTGTGGCTTTGGGGTGAAATGATCTGAAGTTGTCAATTAATTCCATCCTGTCTAATGAGTCATTGAGGATTGATGTTTCTTTACTGATTTTTTGTTTAGAGGTTCTGTCCAAGGGTGATAGTGGGGTACTAAAGTCTCCTACTATGATTGTATTGCTGTCTATCTCTCCCTTGATGTCCTCTAGGAGTTTTTGTATATATTTTGGTGCTCCTGTATTGGGTCCATATATATTTACCAGAGTTATTTCTTCTTGTTCGATTGCTCCCTTTAGTATTATGTAGTGGCCTTCTTTATCTCTTTTTACGTCCTTCACTTTGAGATCTAATTTGTCGGATATAAGTATTGCTACCCCAGCTTTTTTTCCATTTCCATTCGCCTGAAGAACCTTTTTCCATCCTTTCACCCTCAGTCTGTGTGCATCTTTTTTTTGGAAGTGGGTTTCTTGTATACAGGAGATATATGGGTCGTGTTTTCTTATCCAGTCTATTACCCTATGTCTTTTGATTGGAGCATTTAAACCATTTACATTTAAAGTTATTATTGATAGGTACTTATATGTTGCCATTTTTGTTCTTTCCCCCTGTGTTCCTTCTTCGCTTCCCATTTCTTTTTACAGCAGATCCTTTAGCATTTCTTGCATTGCTGGTTTGGTGGTAATGAATTCCCTTAGTCCTTTTTTTAATCTGTGAGGCTCCTGATTTGACCTTCAATTTTGGTTGAGAGCCTTGCTGGGTATAGTATTCTAGGATTCAGACCTTTCCTTTCCATGACTTTGTAAATTTCATTCAACTTCCTTCTGGCCTGATAGGTTTCTGTTGAGAAATCACTTGTTAGTCTGATAAGGGTTCCTTTGTAGGTGACTTCCTGTCTCTCTCTGGCAGCTTTTAAGGTTCTTACTTTGTCATTGGTGTTTGCCAATTTAATTATTATATGCCTTGGCTTAGGTCTTTTGGGGTTTATTTTGCTTGGGACTCTGTGAGCTTCTTGGATTTGTGTGGGTTTTTTCTTTCCCATATCAGGGAAGTTTTATGTTATTATTTCTTCCATCAGGTTTTCTATTCCTTGCTCAGTTTCCTGTCCTTCTGGAAGCCCAATTATACAGATGTTCCTTTGTTTCATGTTGCCCCAAAGTTCCCTGAGACTCTCCTCCTGCTTTTTAATTTTTTTTCTAGAAGCTGCTCTACTTCAGTATTTTTTCTTATGTTGTCTTCCAGCTCACTGATGTGGTCCTCTGCTTCTTCTGGTCTACTCTTAATAATTTCTATTGAGTTCTTTAATTCAGCAATGGCACTTTTTCATTTCTTCTTAGCTCTTCTTCATTTCTTCCTGGGTCTTCCTCATTTCCTCTTGGTTCTTCTTCAATTCCTCTTGGTTCTTACTCATATTATCAAATTTGTCTTACATTCTTTTCAGCCACCTTATGACCATTTCTCTGAATTCTTTCTCCGACAGGTTGTTAACTTCCATTTCGTTTACCTCCTTTTCTGGTGAGGCTTGTTTTTCTTTCATATGTGGGCTGTTTCTTTGTCTCCCTATAGTCTCTCTTCTCTGTGTATCTGGTTATGTAGTTCTCACTCTCCTGCGTTGATTTAGAGGCACAAAATACAACACAACCAGGTGCAACGCACCAGGCACTGAACCGGAATGTAGTCACAGTAATGGTAATTCCAAATAAAGGTGACCGCCAGAGAAAGGCAAATTCTGTGATAGGTGAGAAAAAAGAAAGAGAACCTCCCGCAGACACACACACACTCACACACCCACACTCACACAAAAAGAAAGAGACCCCCCCCACACACACACACACACTCACAAAAAAGAAAGACAGGAATGCCAAAATGATAATGGGAAAAGGGGAAGAAGAAAAAAAAGGAGTAAATTATAAATGTGGGGTGAAAACTCCTATAGGACAGCCCCTAATCTGAACCACAACCCGCAACAAGTACCTGGAGATTGATACAAATTACATACAACTACTAACATCAAGGGAGGTGTGGGAACACAGAAGCAAAAATCTATCTCAAAAATAATGCAAATGAGGACAACAAAACAAGAAACAACACCAAAAATAAAAATAACCCCCCTACAAGACAAACCAAAATAAAAGAATAAGCAAATCAATCTCATAAACCTGCTTAAAAATCGATATAATCAACAGTCAAGTAAACAACAACAACAGGACAGGGATAAAAACACTTTAAGATAGTGAAGTCAGAGAAGCTAGAGGTATATATAGACTTGGAGTAGGTGGTTGAGATTAGATATATCAGTGGGGTGAAATTTTAACAGGGGGTAAAAAGAAAGAATTAAGGTAAATCTAAAGTGGGAAAAGTGTAAAGGAAACAAGGCACTAAATAGAGAAAGGTTAGCAAGAGAGTGGTGGTATAAACGTGAAGTTGAGGTAGAGTAAAAGATACTAAAGAGTAGATGAAAATAGACTGTATTCCCAAGGTCGAAGAGAAAATATAATCAATTCCCTGGGTTACACAAGAGTCAATTTGTGATTTGGCCCCTGGGTGGCAGTGTTTCTAGATTGACTTCTGGGTCTATTGGTCCTCTCTATCCTGAACTAAAATTTTGCTGTCCTTGTGGTATTCAATACTGCCTCTCTAATGGTGACTGCTGTTTTAGCAGCCAGGACCCTCCCAAAATCTTCTGGGTCTCCCTCCTCTGTCAGGTCCAAATTGATTGTGCTCCAGGGATTAACTCTGCCACCAGCTCCAAGGGCCCTCTCCCATGTTTATCAGCTCCAACAGCCACAGATTTTATTTCAGGTGCAGATCTCCAGGCTTTGAGTTCCAAGGTGCAGATATCCCAGTCTGCCAGCCCCCTCAGTTTCATGCCCAAAGTACTCCTAGGGAAATCTGACCTTTCTGTGCTGGAGTTTACAGCTCTCTGGACTCTGCGCACGGCCGCGCCAACTGGGCGCTGGTGTTCCGGGAGTCTCAGCCGTCCAGCTGGTACTGCAGCTGTATATTTTCAGGTCCTTCCCCTTCAAGATGTTCTGGTCTGCCTCCCTGCGCCTCCTCGCGCAGTTGGCTCAGGGAGAGAACCCAGCAGTACTGGGGCTGTTCAGGCTGGGGAGGCCAGCCCAGCAGTCCCCTATCTTCTCCTGGAGCACAGCTGTCCCCCTAGTCACCAACAAACGCTCCCTGCGTGACTTTCAGCTGCTCCCTCCTTCTGCCCTGTGAGCAGATTCAGATCACATCCCTCCGTTCCACCGCCATTTTTTTCAAGCTCTGTCCCACGGTTTTTAAAATACATTCATATACTGATGAGCACTTGGGTTGTTTCCAAATCTGAGCTTTTGTAAATAACATTGCTATGAACATAGGGGTGCATATATATTCTTTCTGACTGATGTTTTGGAGGTTTTACAATATATTACTAGGCGTGGGATCACTGGGTAAAATAAAAGGTCCATTTTTTTTATCAGTTTTGAAAACTCCATACTGTTTTGCATGTTAGTGGCACCAATCTGCAGTGAACTAGTGTTGTATTTTCTCTGAATCGTCACCAGCAATTATTGTTTGTTGATTTTTTTATGATAACCATTCTGAAAATTGTGAGGTTATATCTCACTGTGGTTTTAAGTTGAATTTCTTTGATAATAGTGACTTTGAACATTTTTTCATATGTATCTCGACCATTTGTATGTTCTCTTTGGAGAAATGTGTATTCAGGTCATCTGCACATTTTTAATTGGATAGTTTCTTTTCCTTTTGTTGATTTATATGAGTACTTTATATATTTTGGCTACTAACACCTTATCAGATATATCATTATCAAATATGTTTTCTCATACAGTGAGTTTCCTTTTCATTATGATGGTGGCTTCTTTTGCTGTGCAGAAGCTTTTTATTTTGATGTAGTCCCATTTATTTATTTTTTCCTTTATTTCCTTTGCCCTAGGAAATGTATTGACAAAAATTCTGCTACCTGAGATGTTTGAGATTGTACTGCCAATGTTTTCTTCTAAGAATTTTATGGTTTCATGCCTTACATTTAAGTCTTTTATCCATTTTGACTTCATTCTTGTGTAAGGTGTATGTTGGTAGTCTAGTTTCATCTTTTTGCATTTGTCTGTCCAGTTTTTCCAGCACAATTTGTTGAAGGGACTGTCTTTACTCCATTCTATGTTATTGACTCCTTTGTCAAATATTAATTGACTGTAATGGTGTGGATCAATTTATGGCGTCTCTGTTATGATCCACTTCTTTATATGCCTGTTCCTTTGCCACTATCAGGCTATTTTTCTTATAATGGCTGTATAGTGTAGTTTAATATCCGGTATTGTGATCCCTCCAACTTTGTTCTTCTTTCTCAAGATTGCTGAAGCTATTCGGGGTCTTTTATGGTTATATCTAAGTTTTTGCAGTATCTGTTCTAGCTCTGTGAAATATGCAATTGGAATTTTATATTTTTAAGCATTTTACCTTACTTTATTTTTTGTTAATTTTCACCCAAGAATATTTTTTTCATTTTCTTTTACTTTAGGTTCTTTATTGTTTAATGTATTACATAAATCTTTTTCCCCATTGACCACTCCCTGGATGCCCCCAACCCCCAGCACATGTCCTCACTCCCCCCCCCCATCTGTGTCCATTGGTTAAGCTCATAAAAGTTCTTTGGATCTATAGATTGCCTTGGGTAGTATAGAGATTTTAATGAGTTAATTCTTCCACTCCATGAAAATTGTATACATTTCCATTTGTTGGTATATTCCTCTATTTTTTCAATGACTTATAGTTTTCCAAATACAGGTCTTTTACATTCTTGATTAAGTTAATTCTAAATATCTTATGTTTATTGCTGTTGTTGCAATGGTAAGTGGGCTTGTGTTTTTAGTTTCTGTTTCTGAGAGTTCATTATGGTATATAAAAAATGCTATCAATTTCTACATGTTGACTTTGTATGCTGCTACCTTGCCAGATTCATTTTTAAACCTAGAATTTTCCTGGTGGAGTCTTTAAGGTTTTCTATGTACAATGGCATATCATTTGTGAATAATTATAGTATTACTCTCTTCTATCCAATTTGGATACCTTTTATCTCTTCCGATCACCATGGCTAGGACTTTCAGTACTATGTTGAATAAGAATAGTGAAAGTGGACATCCTTGCCTTGTTCCTGTTCTTAAAGAAAACATTTTAGTTTTTGCCCATTTAGTTTTATGTTGCCTGCATGTTTGTCAAATATTGTCTTTACTAGTGGGCCCGGTGCATGAAATTCATGCATGCGGGGGGGGGGGGAGGGGAGAAGGGAGGTTGTCTATCAGCCCAGCCTGCATTCTCTCCAATCTGAGACCCATGTGGGATCGGGCCTAAACTGGCAGTCAGACAACCCCCTCATAATCCAGGACGGCTGGCTCCTAACTGCTCACCTGCCTGACTGTTTGATTACCCCTAACCACTCTGCCTGCTGGCTTTATTGCCCCAACTGGTCCCCTCTGCAAGCCTGCTCAGCCCCAATGGTCCCCCACCATCCTGATCACCCTCAACTGCTCGCCCCTCCTGGCCTGATCACCCCTAACAGCATCTGCCTCGGCCCTGCCAACATGGCTTTGTCCAGAAGGACTTCTGGAAGGTTTCATGGTCTAATTAGCATATTACCCTTTTATTAATATAAATAGGATATGATATACTGCCATAACTATAACATATGTACCAGTATTACTCTATGAAAATACATACTTCATGTGGTAGAGGAAGGCATTTAATACATTACATTGTATATGTTGTAAGTAGTAGGAAATACTGTATTCATAGCAATAATATACACCCTGTGCCTTTCCTTCCTGATCTGGCAATGGTTCTCCAGTTCTCTGAATGTTCCTGGCCCCTAATGTATTTTTTTGTTATTCAGTGTAACTTTACTTACTGTTTATTGCACATGATTTGAGGTCTTTAATTTCTAACCGCCAAGGATTCAAAGGACTATTTTTTCCATGAAGTTTAACATTAACATCAGTGAATTCATGTATTCATGTGTTTTATTGTAAACGTCTGAATTATTCACATTGTCATAGATCCTGAACTCATAAGCATGGACTCATAAGCACAGGATGGGAGCAAGCCAGGAAGCCATTATGAAAGCAAACAGATACTCCGCATAAGGAGAAAAGTCATTGCACAACATTTAATGTCCAACCTCTGTCACCTCAGAATTATATATATATATTTCTTAATTCATATGGTATCAGGAACTCAACTGCTTAGTTGGTGATGGGTTTGACCTGGTTTCAGGAGGATTACTCCTGAAATAATTAAGGAAAGGGGGGCTCAATCTTTTCTTGGTTGCATGCTCCTCCCCAGCACCTTCATCTTTCTTCTCATCCTCAGCTTCTTGGACATCTTCTCCTTCACTTTCAACTCTTTCTTCTTCCTCCTTTGCATCCTCAAATTCTTCCTTGCCATTTTCTTCCCTTTCCTCTCCTTCCTCTTTGTCAGCCACTTCCTCTCCTTCTCCTCCTCTTCAGTTTCTCCTTCAGAGGGGGGTTATCCTTAGCTTCCTTGACTTTTGCAGCCTCCATGGTCTCCTCCACCTCGATCTGCTCCTCCTGGATGTGGATGGTGTATTAAGAAGGGAAGGAGCCAGCAGACATCAAGTAGAAGCTGGTCTGTAAACCACCATAGGCAGATCGACCAAAGGCCTGAGAACTGTGGGAGTAGCCACTGGCTATGTTTCCCATGCTGGTGAAACTGAGCTGGGTCTCCTCACCTTCCAAGAGTTTCCTGTAAGCTGCAATGTCAATGTCCAAAGCCACAATGAGGAGGTCCTGGTATTCTTTTAAAATACCATGCCATTTCACTCTTTGTAGTTCTCAACTCATTTTCTAATTTGTTAATTGTGTCCTGCATAGCACTAACTATTGAGTGCTGCTTATCCTCCAGTTCTCCCAGCTGCTTTTCCAGAGCTTAGTTCATGCCCTGGCATGCTTCCATCTCCAGGGTCTTGGCCTTGAGCAGGCAGTGGCTTTCAGACACCTCCTCCGTGGCTGCGTGCACCCCATTGATGTTCTTAACAGTGCTCTCAGTCAGCATGGTGAAGTGGCTCTTGTACCATTCTTCGGCATTCTGCATGTTCTTGGCAGTCAGCTTCTTATACTGGGCGCAGACTTCCTTGAGCTGGCAGAGAGGTTGGACTTGGAGAACACATCCATGTTCTCAGAGATCTGAGCATACTGGACTCGTGCCTGCTGCTCAGCGATCTCCTCTTCATGCACCTCTTCAGAAAGGCCATTTAGTCCCTCAGGCTGTTGATGCACTTTTCAAGCTCAGCACCAGCGAGAGCGGCCTCATCTGCACCTTTGTGTGCCTCCATCAGCCAGCCCTCTGCCTCATCATGGTTCAGAACCTCTTCCTGGTAGCATGCCTGTAGGTTGCTCCCAGTCCCTTTCAAGCCCTGGTGCCCGCTAACTGCCCACTGCCCTCTCATCCCCAGGGACTGGGCTCAGTGAGCAGCGGCACAGGCATCCCATTTTTATTATAATGTTCAACCCTGGCCTGCTCCACTGGTGATTACAGGCAGCCGGGGGAATACAGTGATCCCAGAGACCCTGGCCACCCCTGTCTACCTACGTACCTGATGGCGGCCGGGCCCCAGTGGGCAGAGTCAGGCATAGCCACCCCGCCCTCCCTTGACTGCCCTGTTATTCATCTCGACCTTGAACCAGTGGACAGTGTCAGGCATAGCCCAAAGGCTGCCTGTACCCTGTAGGCAGAGTCAGGCACTGCCCTCCAGGCCCATCTGACCCCAATGGTGACCTGGACCCCATGGGCGGCCTCAGGCACTGCCCACCAGGTCTGCCCCATCCCCTATGGCAGACTGGACCCCGGGAGGCATCAGGCACTGCTGCCCCACCCCCCTCTGCCTGCCCTGTTACTGACCTTGGCCTTGACACAGTGAGCAGCATCAGGAACAGCCAGTCTGCCCTGCCCATCCCAAAGGCGGCCTGGATTCCACTGGTGGAGTTAGTCGCTGCCCGCCAGGCCTGCCTGTCCCTGATGATGTCAGGTGCTGCCAACACCTCCTTCGCTGTGGGTGGCGGGGGGCCGGATCGCCTGCTAGGGCTGGGGCAGCAATGGGGAGCCTGACGCCTGCAGCGGAGCGCCACCAGGGCGGGGATTTGCGAAGGACCAAATCGCCTGCTGAGGCTGGGGCTGAGATCCAGCCCCCACTACCCGCAGTGAAGTGCGGCCATGGCCAGGCTTTGCTGTGGGCGGTGGGGGGCTGGATCTCCTGCTCGGGATGAGGCTGTGATGGGGATCTCTTCTTCATGCACCTTCTTCAGAAGGTGGAGCGCCACCATGGACAGGCTCTTCTGTGGGCGTTGGGGGGTCAGATCCCCTGCTGGGGTTGGAGCTGCAATGGGGACCCCTGCTGCCTACAGCGCAGGCCATGACCAGCTCTGGGCAGAGGGGGCCCACCTGCCATCTTGCTTATGGGTTAATTTGCATATTGCTCCTATTGGCTGGTAGTGTAGTGAAGGTACAGTCAATTTGCATGTTTCTCTTTTATTAGATAGGATTATGTTGAGGTATGACCCCTCTATTTCCACTTTATTTAGAGCTTTTATTAAAAAAGGGTGCCTGGTTGTTTTTATGTTTTTATTGTTTAAAGTATTACAAATAGTAGTACATATGTCTCTTTTTTCCCCTAATTGACCTTCCCCCAGCCTCCCCTACTCTCCAGCACATTCCCTCACACTCCTCCCAGTGTCTTGGTTCCATTGGTTATGCTTGTATGCATGCATACAAGTCCTTCCATTGATCTCTTACCTTTCCCCACTTCCATCCCTCCCCAGCCTTCCTGTTGTCATTTGACAGTCTATTCAATGCTTCTCTGCCTCTGTATCTATTTTTGTTCATCAGTTTATAATGTTCTCTATTATCCATAAATGAGTGAGATCATGTAGTATTTTTCTTTCACTGACTGGCTTATTTCACTTAGCATAATGCTTTCCAGTCCCAACCATGGTATTGCAAATGGTAAGAACCCTTCTTTGTTATAGCAGCATAGTATTCCATTGTGTAGATGTACCACTGTTTTTGAATCCACTCATCTGTTGATGGGCATTTAGGCTGTTTTCAAATTTTAGCTTTTGTAAATTGTGCTTCTATGAACATGGGGGTGCATATATCCTTTCTGATTGGTGTTCCTGTTTTCTTGGGATATATCCTTAGAAGGGTGCTGGATTTTGTTGAGTGCTTTTTCTGCATCAGTTTATATGATCATGTGATTTTTATCTTTCATTTTGTTTATGTGATGTATCACATTTACTGATTTATTAATATTGTGTCAGCTTTGCAATGCCAGAATAAATCCCACTTGATCGTGGTATATGATCTTTTTAATATATTGCTGGATCTGACTTACTAATATTTCGTTGAGGATTTTAGAATTTGTTAATCTGGGATATTAACCTGTAATTTTATTTCTTTGTGGTATCTTATCTGGTATTTAAAATTAGGATAATTCTGGTTTTGTAAAAAGAGCTTAGAAGTATTTCTTCTTCTTGGATTTTTTTGGAATAGTTTGAGGATAATGTTGTTTGAATGTTTGAATAAATGATCCTGTAAATTCATACGTTCCAGGATTTTTGTTTGCTGGGAGGTTTTTAATTACTGATTCAAGTTCATCAGTTATTTTTGCCTTTTCAGGTTTTCTTATTTTTCTTGATTGGGTTTTAGAAGATTGCATGTTTCTAAGAATTTGTCCATTTCATGTAGGTTGTCCAGTTTGTTGGCATATAGTTGTTTATATATATTTGTTTATAATCTTTTGCATTTTTGTGTTATCCATTGTTATATCCCTCTTTTATTTTTGATTGTCTTTATTTGGGTCCTCTTTGAATTTTGATGAGTCTGGCTATTGGATTGTCAATTTTATTTATCTCTTCAAAGAATGAGCTCTTGGATTCATTGATCTTTTGCACTTTCTTTTTAGTCTCTATGTCATTTATCTCTCCTCTGATCTTTAATGTTTCATTCCCTCTACTTCCTTTACTGTTGTTCTATTTCTGATTCATTTAGTTGCTTTTTATTACACTCATATTTTTCTTGTTTGTTGAGGTAGGCCTGTAATGATATGAACTTCCCTCTCAGGATTGCTTTCATGGTGTCCCATTAAATTTGGGTACTCATGTGTTCATTTTCATTTATTTCCATTAACTTTTTTTTACTTATTTCTTGATCTTATTGGTAATACATTCATTGTTTAATGGCCTGTTATTTGGACTTCATATGTTTGAGGATTTTTTTAGTTTTTTATTGTAGTTGATTTCTAACATTACGCCATTGTGATCATATAAATTTTCTTGAATTTGTATAGACTTGCTTTGTGTTGTAACATGTGGTCTATCTTTGAGAATGTTACATGTGCACTTGAGGAATAATGTATATTATGTTGCTTTGGGGTGAAATGTTCTGTAAATATCAGTTAGATACATCTCATCTAGTGTGTCATTTAAGGACTCTGATCCTTATTTTTTTTTTGTCTGGAAGATCTATCCAGTGATGTCATTGGATTGTTAAAGTCCCCTACTATGACTGTATTGCTTCCAAGATCTCACTTAAAGTCCATCAGTTTTTTTTAATGTATTTGGGTGTTGCTATATTAGGTGTATATATGTTTATAAGGGTTATATTTATATATTGAATCATTCCCTTTACTGTTATGTAGTTGCCTTCTTTGTCTATTATTATAGCTTTTTTATAAAGTATATTTTATCAGATATGAATATTGCTTACCCAGATTTTTTTTTCCCTTTCTAGTTACTTAGAATTTTTTTTCCCAAATCTGTGTTTATCTTTTGCTCTGAGGTGGGTCTCTTATAGAAAGTATATATATGGGTCATGTTTTTGTATCCATTTAGTCACCCATGTCTTTTGACTAGTGCATTTAAACCATTTACATTTAAGTATATCATTGATAGGTATTTATTTATTGCCATTTTTATTGTTTTATGCCTATGTTGTTCTCTCTCTCGTTTTCTTCTTAAAGTGCTTGCTTAACATTTATTGCATTGCTGGTTTAGTGGGAATGTACTCCTTTAACCTCTTTGTTTTGGTCTGGGAAGCTTTTTATTTCAGCTTCAATTTTAAATAATATCCATGTTACATATAGTAATCTTGGATATAGGTCCTTACTTTTCATTAATTTGCATATTTCATGCCAATTGCTTCTGGCCTGAAGTGTTTTTATTGAGAAATCTGCTGACATTCTAATGGGAAGTTTGTTGTAAGTTATTGTCTGTCTCTCTCTTCTGCCATTAATATTCTTTCTTTAACTTTAACATTTGCCCTTTTAATTATAAGTGTATAAGTATGAGTCTCTTTGGATTCATATTGATTATGACTCTCTGTGCCTCCTGAATTTGTGTGACATTTTCTTTTACCAGGTTTGGGAAATGGTCATTATTTATTTAAACAGGTTCTCTGTTCCTTGCTCACCTTTTTCTCCTTCTGGTATTTCTATATGTGGATGTTGTTACACTTCATGTTGTTCCAGGGCTCCCTTATACTAGCTTTCTGCTTTTAAATTCTTTTATCTATTTGATGTTCTAATTGGGTATTTATTTCTACCTTGACTTCCAAATTGCTGATTCTATACTCTGCATCATCCAATCTACTTTTAATATCTTCCAGTGTGCTCTATGTCAGATATGTGCTTCTGGTTTCTATTTATTTTCATGCTGTTATAGTTCCCATTTATTTTCTTACTAGTGGCCCATGCATGAAATTCATGCATGGGTGTGGGGGGTGTCCCTCAGGCCAGCCTATACCCTCTCCAAAAAGGGACCCCTCGAGGGCAGTCAGACATCCCTCTCACAATCCAGGACCGCTAGCTCCCAACTGCTTGCCTGCCTGCCTACCTGATTGCCCCTAACCGCTTCTGCCTGCTAGTCTGATAAACCTCCAACCATTGCCCTGCCAGCCTGATTGATGTCTATCTGCTTCCCTGCCAGCCTGTTTGCCCCTAACTTTTCTCCCCTGCAGGCCTGGTCACCCATTACTGCCCTCTTCTGCAGGCATGATCACCAGCAACTGTCCTCCCTTGCAGGCCAGGTGCCTCCCAACTGTTGTTCCTGCTGGCCATCTTGTTCTGGCCATCTTGTGTCCACATGGGGGAAGGATCTTTGACCACATGGGGCAGCCATCCTGTGTACTCAAGTGATGGTAAATCTGCATATTACTCTTGTATTAGATAGGATAGAGGCCTGGTGCCTGGGTGGGGGCCAGCTGGTTTGCCCTGAAAGATGTCCCAGATCAGGGTGGGGGTTCCCTTGGTGCACAGGGCAACCTTGGTGAGGGGCCTGTGATGGTTTGCAGGCTGGCCATGCCCCATGGTGAACCAAGTGGAGGCCCTGGTATCTGGGATTTATTTGTCTTCTACAAATGAAACTTTGTAGCCTTCAGTGGAGCCAAGCCTCCTCCTTTCTCTGTGACAGCAACCATTTCTGTTGGAATTTATTTATCACCTATAATTGAAACTTTGTAGCCTTAAGTGGAGGACAAGACAGGGCAGGGCTGCAGAAGCTTGGCTTCCTCAATTGCCCAGGCAACCATAGCCTCTGCTCTCTTCAGCTCTGTGGCTGCTGCCATTTCTGTTGGGTTTTTTATCTTCTATAATTGAAACTTTGTAGCATTGAGTGGAGGCCTGGGCCTGCCAGGGTGTGTGTAAAACTTGGCTTCCTCCTTCACCAGAGAAACCCAAGCATCCCTCCTGCTTGCTTGGTGGCCATAGCCATATTGGTTGGGATTAATTTGCATACTCTTTTCTGATTGGCTGGTGGATGTGGCTTGAGGAAGTAGCAGAATGGTGGTTAATTTGCATATTATCTTTTATTAGTTATGATAATTTGTACTAAGCAACTTTATAACTATTACTTTGAATTCTATGTATTATGGGATGCTTGCTTCCATTTCATTTTGTTCTTTTTCTGGAGACTCCTTTTTTCTTTTATTTCTGGATTGTTTCTTTGTCTCCCAATTTTAGCTGTCTCTTTGTACTTTCTCCTTTGTATTAGATAGAAATGTTATGTCTCTCAGTCTTATGGGATGCCCTTAAGCAGAAAATGTGTTGAGGGTTCCAGTGGTGCAGTCTCTTTGATATCCTGAGCTGGATGCTCTAAGAATGCTCCTCCTGTGTGTTATATGGGCTCTCCAATTATAATTTAAATTTCATTGCTGATGTGATATTTATGTGAGGGGTCTCCCCTCTAACTTGTTGACAGTGAGGCTCAACCCCCATGTCATTGTGCCAGATGTTGTATACATACTTAGAGGACAAACAAGACACAACAGGACCTAACCAAAAGCACTAGGAAAACCAGGCTACTTAAAGCAACAACAGGAAAGACTAGGAATTAAAAGAAACAGAAATCAAAATGACAAAATAAAGAGAATATTAAAAGATACACAACCAAAAACTTAGAGGTTTTATAGATTAAAAGGGAGAAACAAGAAGAAAAAATAGGTATATAGAAGAAAGGAGGAAACTAAAAGAACTAATATACAAAAAATTAAACAGAATATAAATGAAATAACAATAATTTAAAATGTAGTTATAATGGATATATTACAATATAGATAGGAAAATAAAGTGGAAAAATGAGAAAAATTAAATAAAGACAATTAATATTAACTATAAGATGAGACAATAGGTAGTAGAATCAAAGGAAAGACCAATTAGAGATCCGTGAGGGAAAAAAAGAGAAGAAAAAGGGGGGCGCAAACAAACAACCAAAACCAAAAAAAGCCACACACACTCACTCTCACTCACACACTTAAAATCCTTTGGGTACACTATTTGTGGAGCTCACTTGATTTTGCTCCGATGTTGTTGAGTCTTGTATCTTGGTGTGTCTATCCTGGGCCTCCTGGGAGCTTCTCTGGTGCAAGCCAATATGAGTCACTGTCCCGTTCTGCCCCTGGGCAACCTGATTGTGTTCTGATAGGTTGAAGGCCCTAGTAGTCCATTGGGTAGGGAATCCTTAGTCCATCGGCTGGGTCTGCTTTCAGTTTCATGCTTTGATTTTCCCTGTTCTGAGCTGTTTTTCATTCCCCCATGGAGCTGTGCTTGTTTGTACTCCCCCTTTTTTACTTCTTCCCTTTTTTTAATGCACATCTGCCTTCCCCCATGGGACAAGACAAGGATATTCTGGTCTTGGCTGGGATTATTTGATCAGACTCATATTGGGGTTGGTGCCAGTAGCTTGTAGGAGTGTGAGGGTAGGCCCTTTCTTTCCTTCTAATGCCTCAGCATTGCCTGATTTGCTGGCACCTCCTCTCTGTAACCTGTAAGGGCACACATTTCCTGCTCCAGGCTGTTCCCCCTTGCCTCAGATTGCTGCAGGTCTGGTCAGAAGCAGCTGCCTTGCTGGTGGTAAGGAGGGCACCTCCCCTAAATTTCAGATGGGCAAGGCTAATCTTCCTTCCTGGATATACTATATGGCCCCCTTTCTGCTCACCAGTAGGAGTTCCTCCAAGAAATAGAGGGTTTTCCAGATTCAATGTTGGGTGTGTCTTCCAGACCCATCCAGTGTAGCCTGTCCCTGAGCTCCACTGTATAGCACTTCGAACTGGTCAACAGGAGCTCCCCAGGCTGCACTATGGCAGGGTGCTAGTGCTACTCTGTCCAGGGACTTCAGCGCCATGCTTCCACTGCTGCACCTACTCCACAGTCTCCACAGCCAGTGCTCTCTGGGTGACCTCTCTCAGTCCCAGGCCTTCCCATCTCAACTACAGATCTACAACCTCTTCAGTCTCCTCAGGTCCTCAGTTCTAGTAGGTCCAAAGCAGGGGAAGCTACATCCACCTCCCCGACTTTCATCACAATTCCTGCCCCTAGCCCTGGTGGTGGAGCCAAGTATCTTGTCTATAGAGCAGCTCTCACAACACAGTGGCCATGGCAGTGGGTGAGTACACAGAAGGGGTGAGAATCTTGTTGGGTCAGTGGTGGTTGCGATGGGTGCAAAGGGTCAGTGTGGGTATATGACAGGTGTGCAGAAGTCATACTAGTGTCCACTACAGGAGATTGAGGCCTGGGCTGTGACCTTAGTAGGCATACAGGGTCTGGGGTGGGGTACACATGGATTCAGGCCCAGATCCGTGGTTAGTCCAGGTAGTGGTGAGTCTTGGCATCTAGCTTCTGCTGCTCCTTATAGCCTTTTCCCAAGGAAGACCTTTGAAAACTCATCAAGATGGCACAGTCTACAATCTGGAGATGCACCCAGGGAGTAGCTGTGTTGGTAGCAGTGGTTCCTCGTGACACTAGTGCTTAGGGTCATGCTGGTGTTCTCTGCAGGTACATAGGATCCTGTATGTGTCAGCTGCAGATGTGAAGGACTGCATTGGTGTCCTCTGTAGGCATGTGGCTTCTTGCAGGTGTCAGTGCATATGCTCAGTGTCCTGCTAGTGTCTTCTTAGAGGAGTGGTCCTGAAGGTGGGCTGCTGTTGGTGTGGGTACTGGGTTGTGTCCTTGGGGCCCACACATGCACACACACACGGAGTCAATGTTGGGGTGCATGGGGGTTTGGGCCTGGGCTTCAGCTAATCCAGATTCTGGTTGCTGTCACTCCCTGCAGCCTCCACCAAAGGAAGACTTTGTAAACCCTTCAAGATGGCACGGTCTCAGAGGCCCGGGAATGGTTGTGACAGTAGCAGAGGCTTCTTGGCCAGGAAAGTCCAAACCGTTCACCCTAAAGACTCCTGTATAACCAGACTGTCTAAAACACACACACACACACACACACACACACACACACACACACACACACACACAAATGTGTACACATGTATATCTGCATGTTCTGTCACTCAC
This sequence comes from Antrozous pallidus, assembly GCA_027563665.1. Classification (NCBI taxonomy): domain Eukaryota; kingdom Metazoa; phylum Chordata; class Mammalia; order Chiroptera; family Vespertilionidae; genus Antrozous; species Antrozous pallidus. The sequence continues at coordinate 69,492,825 of CM050509.1, read as the reverse complement.
CCTCTCACTCATTCCATTCTGCCTGCCGCCATGTTGGGGAGTAGGTTCTTTAGATACAGATTCTCAGATCTCTCACACAGATTCTATTCAGTACATCAACAGAGAATTTGCCTTTTTGTCCAGGTGATTCTGTTGCATGCCTTCCAATGATCATGGTTTGAGAAAGACCAGCTAAGAAAATGTTGTTCAATAAGTCAAAGTAATAGATTTAATTCCCCGTGAGTCTGTTAATCCAAACACACACACACACACACACACACACACACACACACACACACACTGCTGAAAACTAATTTTTATAGTTTCCAAATTGTTTCATCCAAGGTCCTAAGAGTTGTTATGAAAATATAGATTCTTAGTCACCAAGAGAACCTGTTGATGGAGTGTGTGTATAAAGTAACTTTAATACTGAAATAACCATGTGTTCATTTACTATATAAATAAAGAATAACTGAGTATGTATTATGTGTTAAAAAATAATGTAAAATTATCTTGACACCAGCTGGTGATGCTCAGTAGATTGAGCATCAGCCTGCAGAATAAAGATTCCCAGGATCAATTCCAGTCAAGGGCACATGCCTGGGTTTCGGGCTCTATCCGCAGTAGAGGGCATGCACGAGGCAGCCGATCAATGATTCTCTCTCATCATTGATGTTTCTATCTCTTTCTCTCCCTCTCTTTTCCTCTCTAAAATAAATAAAAATATATATATTTTAATTTTTTTCTTTAAAGTATTACAAATACTAGTACATATGTTTCCTATTTTTCCTCCCATTGACCTCCCACCAGCCTCCCCTACCCCCCAGCACATGGCCTTACCTGCCCCCCTCCTGCCCTGGTGACTTGTATCCTTGGTTATGCTTATATGCATGTATACAAGTCCTTCGGTTGATCTCTTACAGCCACCACTCCCCACCCTCCCCTACCTTCCGACTATAGTTTGACAGTCTGCTCAATGCTTCTTTGCCTCCGTATCAATCTCCCCCCCCCCATTTCTTTTCTATAAAAAAATCTTGCATCTGCATACTGGAAATACATATATAAGAACAAAAAAATGTTTGAGTCTCAGTTTCAACGTCCAACAGTTCCAAGTCCCAGTTTCATAGTCAAATAGTTCCTTATCTATACGTGTCAACAGTGGTATCTAGATGGTGGATATATGGTGGCAATGCAGGTTCCACCCTCTCTGGTTTGGTCCTGGGCTGCCTGTAGCAACATACAGCTGCTGACTGCTATAATGGCAAGGTGTCATCAGTGTCTTCCATCTCTGGACTGTCTTTGCAGTTGGAACAGACCTGTCAGTTCCTCATTGCTGCAGGAACCCACATGTTCTTGGAGTTGTTTTCGGAAAATATCAAAACATGTTCTCGACAAAAATTTAATAAAGGGATCTTTTCTGTAAATTAGACTTGGAATTCTTTCTATTTTTGCCCAACTGATTTTCCTTCAGCTTATTTTGACACCATGTGTGTTTTTCATGGGTGTCCTGCTGTTGACATTACAAATGGAAATTAATTTTCTGGAGTAAGAATTTTCCAGATGTAATTTACTTACAGGATAATTTTCCTTACATGATATTATCCCACTATCCCCCCCCTTTTATTAATGGGGGCTTTTGGAAATTTTATACTGCAGTCACAGTAACTTTAAATTTCAATTTTTGCACAAAAATTTGACAGCTTTAGGTTCTTTGCATGTTAAACAATTTTACAAAGAGATGAACTACTAATAGAAATTTTAGTTAATATTTTAGGAACAGCTTTTTGTCCAGTACACTTAAATTTTCTCACGTGTTCACTTATTTCAATTGGCCAATTTAAATTAATCTGAAACTTGATTACTATTTTACTGTCGAATTTAATACTCAAACGATAATCTTAGTTTATGCTGAAAATATTAGTGGAAAGGATTTTTTTGCATTCTTGAGTAGGCCCTGAGCATTCCTGGTACTACATAGGATTTAGATATAGGGCAGCTGTTGCTGACCGAGACTCTGTATGTAACCTGGGTCCCAATCTGAGCTGTGCATGGAAGGAGAAGCAGCTGTGGGGGCAGGAGACCTCCTTCAGTAGGGGTGAGAGTTCAGGCCCCTGAAAGGTTAGGGGGGGTGAGGGTCTGTACCCCACCTCTGTTGATCTTTAAGTTATCTCTTATTGGCCGCTCTGTGACTGTGCCTGTCTTAGGTTGTTCCTTCTCTGAGGAATCTTACCCATTTCTGGGTAACCAGCCATCCTCCAGGGACAAGCAGGGTGATGTGAGGTTCAGTTCTGTCTACTTGGTCTTCTTTGCTCCCGTGGCCTCCACGCCCACCCCTGCCTTGTGATCCACTTGCCTGCTGGCGGGTTCCACTTACTGATCAAATAACCTGGGAGACTTAAGTTTCTTCTCCAGGGAGGGCCCGGTTCACACCATTGGGAGAGAGACAGCCATGGTGCCAGCCACGCAGAGGTTTCAACCTCAGCTTGTACTGAAAGCTCAGGCAACAGCTGTGTGCACTTGGATTTTGAGAATATGGTCCCTCTTGGGAAAAAAAGCGCAAGAGGGGCCAATATAGAATGCTCAAGTGCCTTCCCAGTGCCTTAATTCCTTTTGAAAGGGATTAATTCTATTCCTATCTTTCTTTTTTTTTAATTGCCGCCAAACATTCAAAGAATTGCTTTGTAAGTTTCTTTGGGGTAATCGAACAATATGCTGTTGTCAAATATAAAAAATTATAATGACATTGTAGAATAATAACATGTGAGGTTATTATGGTCTCACAGGATGTTAAGGGGAACCTAGCCTAAGGACTGGTGTCCATAGGAGATGATAAGCTCTAGGAGACGTCAATTCAATCTCAAACTAGCTGCCAGTTTTTTTTAATAAATTTATATAAACTTTTCAGGGATGTAAAAATACAAATTAGTTACCTTAGGTCAAGAGGTCAAATATATTGACTTTCTACCTTACTCCCGCCACCTCCCACTTACCCTGAGGTTTGACATTCTGATGGACTTTTCTCAGTCTCTGGATCCATTCTTGTGCATCAGTCTATGTCCTTCATTATATTCCACAAATGAATGAGATCATATGATATTTATCTTTCTCTGCATGGCTAATTTCACTTAGCATAATGCTCTCCAGGTCCATCCATGTTGTTGCAAATGGTAACAGTTCCTTCTTTTTTTTACCACAGAGTAGTATTCCATTGTGTAGATGTACCATAGTTTTTTTAATCCACTCATCTGCTGATGGACACTTAGGCTGTTTCCAAATGTTAGCTATCATAAGTTGTGCTGCTATGAACATAGGTGTGCATACATCCTTTCTAATTTTCCTTTCTAGTTTCTTGGGGAATATTCCTAGGAATGGGATCACTGGGTCAAATGGGAACTCCATTTTTAGGTTTTTGAGGAAACTAAATACTGTTATCCACAGTGGCTGCACAAATCTGCAATCCCACTAGCAGTGCACAAGAGTTCCTTTTTCTCCACATCCTTGCCAGCACTTGTCGTTTGTTGATTTGTTGATGAAATCCTTCTGACAGGTGTGAGATGGTACTGCATTGTGGTTTTGATTTGCATCTATTGGATAATTAGTGACTTTGAGCAGGTTTCCATATGTCTCTGGGCCTTTCTTTTGCCTGCTTTAGGAAAGATTCTATTTAGGTCCTTTGACAATTTGTTATTGGATCATTTGTCCTCCTTTTATTAAGTTGAATGAGTTGCTAGTAGATGCTTGAGATTAAACCTTTATCACTGATAACATTTGCAAATATATTCTGCCATACAGTGGGTTTTCTTATGGTTTTCTTGATGGTTTCTCACTTGTGCAAAAGTTTTATATTTTGATGTAATCTCGTTTGTTTATTTTCTCTTAAGCTTCCATTGCCCTAGGAGTGGTCACAGTGAAGAAGTTCTTTCAGCATATGTCTGAGATTTTTCTTCCTGTGGATTCCTCCAATAAGTTTATGGTTTCCCATCTTATGTTTAAGTCCTATATTCATTTTGAGTTTATTTTTGTATATGGTGTAAGTTGGTGGTCTAGTTTGATTTTTTGCATGCATCTGCCCAATTTTCCCAACATCATTTATTGAAGGGAGTGTCTTGACTCTATTTTATGTTCATGCCTCCTTTGTCAAATATTGATTGAGCATAGTGGTTCGGATTGATATCTGGATTCTATATTCTATTCCATTGGTCTATATGTCTGTTCTTGTGCCAGTATAAGGCTGTTTTGAGAACAGTAGCTTTGTTATACAGCTTGAAATCTGGTATTGAAATCCCACCAACTTTTGCTTCCTTCTCAGGATTTCTGTGGCTATTCAGGTTCTTTTTTTATTCCAGATGAATTTTTGGAGAGTTCTTTGTAGGTCTGTGAAATATGCTGTTGGTATTTTAATGGGGATTGCATTAAATTTATAGATTGCTTTGGGTAGTATGGATATTTCAATGATGTTGATTCTCCCAATCCATGAACATGGTATGTTCTTCTACCTATTTACATCTTCCTCTGTCTCTTTTTTTAGTGTCCTGTAGTTTTCCATGAATAGATCTTTTACCTCCTTAATTAAGTTTATTCCTAGGTATCTTAAATTTTTTTTGGTGTGATGGTAAATGGGATTTTTTTTTTAGTCTCTCTTTCTGTAAGTTCACTATTGGTGAATAGAAATGCCATAGATTTCTTGGCGTTAATTTTGTAGCCTGCTATTTTGCTGAACTCATTTATGAAGTCTATTAGTTTTTTTATGGAGTCTTTTGGGTTTTTTATGAACAATATCATGTCATCTGCAAATTTACTTCTTCTTTTCCAATTCGGATGCCTTTATTTCTTCTTGTCCAATTGCAATGGCTAATACTTGCAGTACTATGTTGAACAGGGGTCTCAGATGTCCCGTGGGTACTGCAGCTGTATATTTCCAGGCCCTTCCCATTCAAGATGGTGTGGTCCACCTCTGAGCCAGTGGCTCCACGAGAGATCCCAGCAGCAACGGGGCCGCTCAGTCAGGGGAAGCCAGTCCAGTAGTCCCCCACCTTCTCCCAGAGCACAGCTGTCCCCCAAATCACCAACAAACACTCCCCAAGCAATCCTCAGCTGATCCCTCCATCTGTCCTGGGATAAGATTCAGAACACGTCCTTCTGTTCCACCACCATTTTTTCTCCCTCCAATAAAAATACATTAAACAAACAAACAAAGAAACAAATAAATAAATAAAGTGATCTTGGATTAATGATATAAGAAGACATCAACTTTATATATTTATCTCAGCCCTTTGCCTTTAGTTTTCCCTATAGTATTAAAATATATATATATATATATATATATATATATATATATATATATATATATAAAATCTCGCAAATTAGTCTGAGCCTCTTATCTTAACACAAGGAGGTCTGGAATTCCAAGATAAACTCATCCAAATCAACACAATGCAAAGGGAGGAACGGGTAGGGTAAAATGGGCCCCTGCTAGTACCTAACATGGGCCTGCAGGATGGTTCTGAGTGAGCTTCTTTGGAATCTCGTTGCACTATGCCAATTCAATGATATAAAACCCCACCGAATACGTAAGAATTTTTTTAAATTTATCTTACAACTTTATATAGTAATCATTGGAAAAATGAGTCAATGGGATAACTCAAATTTTTACAAAATCATCCTGAAAAGATTTTTTTCTTTATTGATTAAGGTATTACATATGTGTCCTTGTCCCCAAATGACCCCCCACTCCCACTCATGCCCTCGCCCCTATTGTCTGTATCCATTGGTCAGGCTTATATGCATGCATACAAATCCTTTGGTTGCTCTCTCTCCCTTACCCCCATCCTCCCCTACCTTCCCTCTGAGGTTTGACAGTCTAATTGATGTTTATCTGTTCCTGGATCTGTCCCTAATCATCAGTTTATGTTGTTAATTACATTCTACACATGAGTGATATCATGTGATATTTATCTTTCTCTGACTGACTTATTTTGTTTAGCCTAATGCTCTCCAGTTCCATCCATGCTGTTGCAAATCATGGGAGTTCCTTCCTTTTTATAGCAACATAGTATTCCATTATGTAGAAGTACCACGATTTCAAATCCACTCATCTGCTGATGGGCACTTAGGCTGTTTCCAAATCTTAGCTATGGTAAATTGTGCTGCTATGAACATAGGGGAGGATATATGTTTTTCTGATTGGTGTTTCTAGTTTCTTGGCATATATTCCTAGAAGTGAGATCATTGGGTCAAATGGGAGTTCCAATTTTAGTTTTTTTGAGAAAACTCCATACTGTTCTTCACAGTGGCTGGACCAGTCTGCATTCCCACAAGTAATGAAGGAGGGTTCATTTTTCTACACATCCTCACCAGCACTTCTCATTTGATTTGTTGATGATAGCCATTCTGACAGGTGTGATATGGTACCTCATTGTCATTTTGATTTGCATCTCAGATGATTAGTGACTGAGCATGTTTTCATGTGTCTCTTGTCCTTACTTATGTCCTTTTTAAAAAGCATTTAGATCCCTTCACCATTTTTTTGAATAGTTTATCTTCCTTTTGTTAAGTTGTATGAGATCCCTGTAAATGTTGGAGATTAAACCCTTATGGGAGATAAACATTGGCAAATATATATTCTCTCATGCAGTGGGCTTTCTTGTTGTTTTGTTGATGGTTTCTTTTTCTTGCAAAAGCTTTCTATTGTTATGTAGTATTCCCATTTGTTTATTTTATCTTCAGTTTCCATTGCCCCATGAGTAGTATTGGTAAAGAAATTACTTCTGCATATGTGTGAGAATTCTCTGCCTATGGATTTCTCTGGTATTTTTATGGTTTCCTTTCTTATGTTTAAGTCCTTTATCCATTTTGACTATTTTTGTGTATGGTGTAAAGTGCTAGTCTAGTTTCATTTTTTTGCATGTATCTGTCCAATTTTTCCAACACCATTTATTGAAGAGACTGTCTTTACTCCATTGTATGTTCATGCCTCCTTTGTCAAATATTAATTGAGCATAATGGTTTGGGTCTATATTTGGGTTCTCTATTCTATTCCATTGGTCTATGTGTCTGTTCTTGTGACAATACCAGGCTGTTTTCAGAACAGTGGGCTTGAAAACAGCTTGAAATCTGATATTGAGATACCACCTATTTTGTTCTTCTTTCTCAGAATTACTGTGGCTACTCGGGGTCATTTTTATTCCAGATGAATTTTTAGAGTGTTATTTCTAGGTCTGTGAAATATGCTATTGGTATTTTAATGGATAATGAATTGAATCTATAGATAGATTGCTTTGGGTAGTATGGACATTTTAATAATGTTGATTCTACAAATTCATGAACATGGTATATTCTTCCATCTGTTTATGTCTTCCTCTATCTCTTTTTTCGGTGTTCTGTAGTTTTCCACTTTTAGGTCTTTTACCTCCTTTGTTAAGTTTATTCCTAGGTATCTTTTTTTTGTGTGATGGTAAATGGGATTGCTTTTTTAGGCTCTCTTTCTATAAGTTCACTATTGGTATATAGAAATGCCATAGATTTCTTGGCATTAATGTTGTATCCTGCTACATTGCGAAATCCATTTATTAAGTCTAATAGTTTTTTTAGGGAGTCTTTAGGGTATTTATGTATAATATCATATCACCTGCAAATAAGGACAGCTTTACTGCTTCATTTCTATTTTGTATGCTTTTTAATTCTTCTTCTTGTCTAATCACAGTGGCTAATACTTCCAGAACAGGAGTAGTGAGAGTGGGCATCCCTTTTTTGTTCCTGTTCTTAGGGGACATGGTGTTAGTTTTTGTCTATTGAGTATAATGTTGACTGTGGGTTTGTCACATATAGTTTTATTATGTTGAGGTATGATCCTTCTATTCCCACTTTGCTGAGTTTTTATAAAAAATGGGAGTTGAATTTTGTCAAATGCTTTTTCAGCATCAATTGATATGACTGTGGTGTTTAGCTCTCAATTCATTCCCCTATTTTACCTCCTTATTTAAGTTTATTCCTAAGTATCTTAATATTTTGTGCAATATAAATGGGGTTTTTTAAAATCTCTCTTTCTGTAAGTTCACTATTTGGTGTAAGAATTTTTATCAATTTGAGCCAAACTGACAATAATTGCCAGCATGCAAAATATCAATGTATTGAGAAAATTGCTCCAGAGAATGGCAGCAATATTTTAAACACTAGAATAAAAGCTTAAGATATTATTTGGTTACATGAAGTATTTGAAGGTGTATTAGGGAAAACAAACTTGGGAAATCTCTGAGACTAGATAAAAAGTAACACAGATAGGCACATACTTTTTTTACATTGGTGGGCATAGACTATTTAACAGTTAACATTTGTAGCACATATTGATGGTATGTGGGAGAAAAACATAATCATGAGTGGTTTTGTGATCTCTGTTCTGATGGGAGATTATGCCCTGAGAGTCTGGAGAAAGGGATCATTCTGACATTCCAAAGACCTGTTATTGTAGATGCAAAAAGACAATGGACAGGCTCAATTAAAGTAAAGAATGACCTTTGTGAAGGAAGATACTCACCTAGGACATGACTACCTGACATTATTTGCTTTTAGTTAGGAAGTTTTAATTTCAGGTCATTTTATGTGGTTAATTTAGATTTCAGTTTGTAAGGCTTGCCATGCAGGCCTTACCTGAGCTTGTCAGGTTTAGTATGTAACCCCCTTTTCATACACAAGTTCAAATATTCTGCTAAAGGCAGAAACCAAGTGACCTCTTTTTTATAAAATAAATTTTATTCATTTTTTATGGAGAGGAAGGGAGAGGGACAGAAAGCTAGAAACATCGATGAGAGAGAAATATCGATCAGCTGCCTCCTGCACCCCCCCCCCACCACTGGAGATGTGCCCACAACCAAGGTACATGCCCTTGACCAGAATCGAACCCAGGACCCTCCAGTCCACAGGCTGACACTCTATCCACCAACTCAAACCAGTTTCGCCCCAAGTGACTCCTTAGTATAGAAGTTAAAGAAGTGGTTCTGTGAAGGTATATTTTTATTTGCAGCAGTTTCTAAGTTTCACTGTGCTTTATATGCTTAGTGTAAACAGCAATTAAGAGATTTTCCTCTCATGGTTCAAAATATAAGGCTGGGGTTATTTAAAGATTAACCTACTCATATTTGTTTTGAATTTAGCAATATTCAGATATGGGATAAGAATTTCAATATGAAATTAGTAGGATTGATTAGTTATAAAATTATATAGATTAGAGATTCTTTAATACTTTATTGAGTATGCAACTTTTAAAATATTTATCAGAGTTTTAAAATGTTATGACTGTTCTTTTTAAATTTATAAATGTGAGCCGAAACCGGTTTGGCTCAGTGGTAGAGCATCAGCCTTTGGATTGAAAGGTCCCAGGTTCAATTCTGGTCAAGGGCATGTACCTTGGCTGTAGGCACATCTCCAGTAGGCGGTGTGCAAGAGGCAACTGATCGATGTTTCTCTCTCATCAATGTTTCTGACTTTCTATGCCTCTCTCTTCCTCTCTGTAAAAAATCAATAAAAAATATATTTAAAAAATAATAAATTTATAAATGTGAGAAATATTTCTTCAGTAACATAAGTTTTCTCTTAAATTGTATCAGTGCTATTTGCTTTAAATAAATCAGTTATTAAAAGATACAGATATTCAAAACTAAGAAATTAGAAGACAATCATTGTCTTTATGAAATTAAATTTCCCATATGAAATAATTTGTCATAAAATTTCTTTAAGTAGCCAGCTTTCCTACTACATTAAAAACCCGATTTGAGCCAAAACTGGTTTGGCTCAGTGGATAGAGTGTAGGCCTGCGGACTGAAAGGTCCCAGGTTCCATTCCAGTCAAGGGCATGTACCTTGGTTGTGGGCACATCCCCAGTAAGGGGGTGTTCAGAAGACAGCTGATTGATGTTCCTCTCTACTTGTTGTTTCTAACTTTCTATCCCTCTCCTTTCCTATCTGTAAAAAAATCAATAAAATAAAAAAATAAAAAACAGCTTTGATTTAAGTGCAATTTTCCTATAGCACTTTTTTTCTTTATTGTTCAGTTTATTAATTACATTGTTTCCCCTTTTTTATCCCCCTATATCTCCCCTCCACCCTGTACCTATCCCACCCTCCACCCTCACCTCCCCCTCCCCAATGTCCTCTCCCATTGTTGCAAGACTTTTTGTCCAATCTCTTGCTGTACTTCCCACAACCCTTTTCTCCCCAAGAGTTGTCAGTCCATTCCCTCTCTATGTCCATGTTTCTGTTATATTCACCAGTTTATCTTGTTCATCAGCCTATCAATTCACTTGATTTTTATGTTCATTTGTTGATAGATGTGTATTTGTTGTTCATAATTTATATTTTTACCTTTTTCTTCTTCCTCTTCTTAAAGAATATCTTTCAGCATTTCATATAATACTGGTTTGGTGGTGATGAACTCCTTTAGCTTTTTCTTATCTTCGAAGCACTTTATCTGATCCTCAATTCTGAATGATAGCTTTGCTGGATAGAGTAATCTTGGTTGTAGATTCTTGCTATTCATTATTTTGAATATTTCTTGCCACTCGCGTCTGGCCTGCATCGTTTCCTTTGAGAAATCCGCTGACAATAGTACGGGTGCTCCCCTGTAGGTAAACAACTGTTTTTCTCTTGCTGCTTTTAATATTCTCTCTTTATCTTTTGCTCTTGGCATTTTACTTATGATATGTCTTGCTGTGGTCCTCTTTAGATTCCTATATTTTGGGGTTCTGTGTACTTCTTGGGCTTTTAAGTCAGTTTCTTTCACCAGGCGGGGGAAGTTTTCAGTCACTATTTCTTCAAGTAGGTTTTCATTAACTTGCTCTCTCTCTTTTTCTGGCACCCCAATAATTCGGATGCTGGCATGCTTGAGGTTGTCCCAGAGGCCCCTTACGCTGTCTTCAGTTATCTGAATTCTTTTTGTTTCTTGCTTTTCCAGCATTGTGGATTTTGGTTCTTTGTATTTCAAATCTTTGACTTGGTTCTTGTGGCCCTCTGGACTGCTTTTAGGACTTTGTGTAATATTTTTTATTTCAGTCTGTGTATGCTTGATTTCTAGTTGGTCCTTTTTTTTTATCCGTGAGGGTCTGGTTCGTATCCTCAGAGGTCTTGTTCATTTCCTTGAGGGTCTCATTCATTTCCTTGAGGTTCTCATTCATTTCCTTGTAATTCTCATTCATTTCCAGGTTGGTCTTGTTTATTTCCTGGTAATTCTCATTAAGTTGATCGGCCTTTTGTAGGAGCCTATTGAAAAGCCTTATAACCGTGATTTTGAACTCTATGTATTGTCGTCTTTTCTCCTCCATTTCTTTCACACCTGATTTCTTTCCATATCTCTGCATGGTGGCTGCTTTATGTGGTAGATGTCCTCTAAGGGTCAGTGGCACAGCCTCCCCAGTTACCTGAGGTGGGTACTCTTACTGCAATCCTTTATGGGTTGTATTCAGTATTTTTGAATTTAAACCCAGCTTGTTGTTGTTAGCCCTAGCAGGGTTTGACCTCCAGGCCAATTGGCTGAGAAGGGAGACTGTGTTCAGGCTGGATGGGCGGAGTCTCTGAGCTGCGCAGGCAGCGTCAGCTGCGTCCTATGTGGTGTTCACGCGCGCAGGTCTGTGTTGGATGGGGATGGCTGCAGACACCTCCAAGAGAAAGCCGCTAGTCTCTTCCCCTTGCCAGACAACTCTGCCTTTCCCCAAATGTCCCTGCACACTAAAAGTCTAGCCCAAGGTTGTAAAATAGATGGTTTCTGGAACCAGGAGACAAGTTTCCTGGGGGCAAGTCTCGGGTTTGCGCGACCCTTGCGACTAGGAGCCTCTGCCACGCCCCGCTTCCAGGGTGCGTCCCCCGGACCTCGGACCTCGCCTGGCACTGGGGAATCTGTGCAGTGGGACGTCTCCACATACCCTGGATCTCGGACCTCACCTGGCGCTGGGGAGTCCATGTAGTGGGACGTCTCCGCCCTCCCCATAGGAGAAATCCGGCCGGGGGTGCTGCTCCATCCCCAGCCCGTGCGCGTGACCAGGGCGGCTCCTAAGCTGTTTCCGTCTGAAAGGCTGCGCTCCCGCCACTCCTGAGTCTCAGCGTCCCACCTTTACTCTTGTTTGTGGAGTTTTCATTCAGCCAGGTTTCTGGCGATTCTGGGTGCTGTCTGTTCTGCTGTTATGTTGTAGTTCCTAAATCGTTGCACGGGGCAGAACAATAGGTGTTTACCTATGCCGCCATCTTGGTGCTCCCCTCCTATAGCACTTTTTATATATCAATTATAATAGATCTGTGTGATGTTATTGTGGAAGTTTCTTTTTTATTCCTTTGAAGGCTGTAGATGAGTATTGAGGGGTTTAACAAAAAGTAGAGATGTGCAATAATGTGTTCAGGTCATTTGGCAAAAATGCCAACAGCTAACAATTTTATTTTCCAAAGCATATTTCAGGTGGCTACTGGCTGTTTTATAGATGCTTTTTATTTTATTCTCACAGTGTGTTTTGTGCAGAGGATTAGTTGAAGTTGTAAAGTGCAAAGGGATGGTTAGTCATAAGATGGTGAGGATGTAAAACAGATGATAATGAAAAAAGGATAAGAGGAGTGAGAGAGGGTTGGCAAACTTATCAGACTTTTCTGGGATTAAAGGAGACTATGTGCCTTGAGAAGAAGGTCAAGGCAGACATACATTATGGAAGTTTCTAATACAAGCAGGAAGCCAACACTAATTAGCTGTTTTTGGAAGAAAATTAACCATTCACCTGGCAAATCATTCACAAATGCATGATTTTATGCACCTTTTAAGGAATTCACATTAGCTATTTAGAAAAAAACACACTAACCTGCCCTCAGGTGAATATGCAAGTAATACCCCTTCTCTTGGCTGTTGTTGAGAACTGTAGAATTTCTTGATTTGGGACTTTTCAAAACAGTTGAGATAATCTCTTAACCCGTTGGTATCTAAACACCATGGCTAGAAAAGAAAAAGGTTTTTACTATGGATATGTCTCAAATATTTGCTCCTAGGTTACTATTAAGCAATAGTAGCAAAGCAATATGGATATGCAAAATTTGATAAAGCTGCAAAGTGGAATTTGTATCAGTCTTTCTTGAAGATGTTCAAATGCATAGTTTGAACATGTATTTTTATTGAGTTAAGAGGGGAAAGAAGAAGAAGGAATAGAAACATCAATGATGAGAGAGAATCATTGATTGACTGCCTCCTGCACATCCCCTAGTGGGGATGAAACTTGGGCTTGGGCCTTGACCTGGGAATCGAACCATGACCTACTGGTTCATAAGTCTATGCTTAACCAATGAGCTACACAAGATGGGCATTCAGTACTTTTAATTTCATTTTGCAAAGCTAAAACTAACTGGTAGTACATGGTTGCAAGTGTCATTTCTACTGCATCGCTTAAGAGAATAATTTCCTCTGGTGTGAGGAGAATGACTGTTATTTATACACAGAAGAAATAATTTTACATCAAGTTTGAAAAGATGCTTCTTGTGGTCTTGGGTCTTTGTTCTTTTGTGTCTCTACTGTTAATGTTCAAATATTGGGATGAGAATGTATTTAGGAAAAACAGTGGTACATAGGAATATGGTGGAAAGTTGGGGGAGATAAATGGAAGTGGAGATTTTGATTAAATAATGGTAATACAAGAAAAGTGATCTCTAAACCAGCAACTACATAAAATTGATATGTGAGGTTCTGGGTGAAGATTCTTCAGTGGGTCCTTGTTCTAGAAAGTTGAAGGATGAATTTGAGGACTAAAAGGTTTCTTTAATAAAAATATGGAAGTTTATTGTAAGTGTATACAAACTCTCCCTTGGGAGATATCCCCAAGTGGAAACCTCTGGGTAGAGGTCTCCAAATAGGAAAAAACCTGCTCTCTCTCTCTCTCTCTCTCTCTCTCTAATGGGAAAAATAAAACAATATTCTGAGTCCCTTTGTCTCTGGGTTTATAAGGGCTGCAATTCTTTACATTTTTATTCAAGAACATGACCCTTTCTAATTGGACTCTTTCTGTATTTAGGACCCCTATGTTGTCCTCACTGGTCACTCTGTTACATAGTATCACTTTCAAATTTCAAAGCCCATGTAGTGGCCCCTTTTTTCCTCTGCCCTCATCTTGCAACATCCATATATCCTCTGTGAAAATATGTTTGCCTCTTCCCAGTGTTACAAAATTACAAGGCTACTGAAAAACATACAGGAGCACCCGGAGATGCAGGAAAAACCCATTTATTTCCAGATGTACTAGTACTGTGACTCAGGGGAGCCTATTTCCAAATCCTGAGTAAGCCAATATGGAGGAAGCTTTATCTTTATGCCCTTTGTTTTCTTTGTCCCCCAAATATTGATCATTCTTCCAGAACTTTTGCAGGCTTTGCAAAAAGCCCCATGTGTTGGGATGGGGGCCCTGAGACTACATCTAAAGGCCTGGTCTGATGTCAGCACTGAACCTCCTCCTGGGGTTGTGTATTGTTCATGGTTTATGGCTTCTGTAAAATGGGAGTATTTAGGTAAACAGGTCTGGCAAGTCCAGATAATTAAGGAAGGGACAATGACTAGACTATAGGCTAACAGGAATGTGCATTAGGGATACAGAGTCAGGCTGCTAACACCCACCCCCAAACGTCATATTTTCCTCATCACCAATTCCTTACAACTTTTCTCTATCCTCTGTGGAAGTAAGATAAAAATTTTGGGGCTTGGAGCCTTCATCTATGCATTATTCTCCCATGGGCCCCCTCTCTACCATGCCTCCTTCCCCTCGCTCCCTCCCCCATACTGCCTGTCTTACCTTATCTTATTATTTTTTTTTTTTTAGGATTAAAAAGCTGGGGCTAGGTGGGCATCTGTTCTCCCTCTCATGGAGAAACAGCTGCGCTCTGAGCCCACAAAGCTGCGTTTATTTATATTCCACAATACAAAGGGGTTTCTCCAACATTAGGATCAAAGGCATTTCAGTGAGCCCAGGCCCTATTCGTTCTCCCATTCCCTCTGCAAGCCTGCATTTACATATCAAGGCCCTCTCGCTGACACCTGAGGCAAAGTAAGCCAAGCTGATAACATTGGTGAATATGTTTTTCCAAGACCTGGTTTTTCCAGGTGTCTTGAATTCAGCTGTCACAGGCACAAAGATTTAGAGAATGCTCAAAGTGTCTTGCCTCGGGCTGCCCGCCACATCTCCCCCGTTTTTATTTTAAAGCTACTATAATAAAAGTAAATTTTAAACATCAAGAATAAAGCTCTAAACTAAAACAACTGCAAACAATGCCAATGCAAAAACTAAACTGCATACATGTTATGACTTTAAACTTGAACGTCAAGAGCAAAACTCTGGTTATTAAATAATAATTAAACAATGCTAATGCAATACAACAATAAGAGAGAAATTCAAAACTAGACATGTTAACATTTTTTAGCTACTAAATGAAAAGGTTTCTTTTGCTGCTGTACACTATTTACTCAGAGTCCTTGGACTTGGCTGCCCAAGACTTTGTAGAAGACTGGCAGGTATCAGTTGCTAGCATGAGCAGGAACATGGATGAAGAAGTAGCTTCAACTTCTTGCTTTTCTAAAATCTGCTGCATTTTAGTCTTTAACTTCTTCAGCTGACCCCATATTGACACCTCAGTCCCTTCGTAGTTTTCAGTTTTCTTCTTCCTCCACTTTGCTGTCATGAAGGCAACAGTCCTTTTGAGTGAAGAGACAAGGAGTTTCTCTGGGTCCACTGTGGTGGCGCACTTAACGCTCTGGCACCCAAATTGGCTGCACTGCTCCTTCTGCAAAGATATAAAACACAACCTCTTCCCCACATTATTACTGGATCTGATAAAACTCTTGTGTGGTTTGTGCTTCCTTCCACCTAGCTAACTCTGTGGAGGCTGTTGTACAGGAGGCCTGATGGCTTTTGGCTGCTGTACGACCTCTGCATCACAATTCAAAAAAATTTAAAATATAAATAGCATGACTGAGCTTGTTTTGAGGTGACACATAACATCAATCTCTCCCTTTTTCTTTTAATAATTGATTTTAAGAGTACAATTGGCTACATCCATAGTGCCAGATTTGATAAGTCCTCGGGGGATTTACCTCTAAAGTTGGCATAGGGAGGTGGATAACACACTGAAGACAATGCTTTCAATAAAAGATGGAAATTATTATTCTTAAATAACATTTAAAAAGGCTAAAAAAATAATTGAAAAGTTTCTCTGAATTAGTGTGCCCTATAGTAGCTGTTTTAATAATGTTGGCCATATTTACTATATAAGCATTATTGCTATAGGTAGATGGGCTCTGTAATAAAACCTGTTAAGGCATAAGAAATAAGAGCTTGTATTTTTACTGAAATATAAGGGGTTTGAGGGATCTTTGTTCCCCTGCTGCAGTAGATCTAGCCTTTCCATAACTGGATCTATTTGTAAAAATGGTTAATGCCTGAGGTAAAACATCTCTTTAAATGTGTCACAAATAAGGCAAGTCCCCCAAGTCAGGGGTCCTGGTAGAACACAAAATATCAAACATTGACGTCTATATAGAAGGGTGCACGCACATGGTCTGGAGGCACACATCAACCTTTCTTGCCCTTGGTCCTGGGCAACTCTGCAGCAATGCATAGCTGCTGATTGCTTTGGATTCATAGCATATTTAGCAATTTCATTATATGATGAACTATCAATAAAAATTTTACTTAATATGTCAGGGATCTTATTTATTTTTGCCTAAATGATTTTTCTCTGGCTCATTTAGACATCATGTGTGTTTTTTCAAGGATGTCTTGCTGTTAGGCTTACAAATAAAAATAATTTTTAAAGTAAAAAATTTTTAATGTACTTATAGGAATAATTTTTTCTTACATGATACTTCTCCACTATCCCCCTTTTTTGTGAATTAATGGAGGCTTTTGGAAACTTTATAATGCAGTTTTGATAACTTTAAATTTATAATTTTTAGCATAATAGGTTCATCGCATGTTAAGCAATCTTACCATGAGATGAACTACCAATAGAAATTTTAGTTAATACTTTAAGAACAGCTTTTTATCCAGTACAATTAAATTTCCTAGAATTTTGACTTATTTCCTTTAAATTAATTAAATTAAATTAATCTGAAAAACTTGACTGCTATTTTACTGTTAAATTTGATACCCTAACCACAATCTTAGTTTACATTGTAAATATTAATGGAAAGGATTGTTTGCATTCTTGAGTAGGCCCTGAGCATTCTTGGTGCTAGATATAGAGTAGCTGCTGTTAGCCAAGTTTCTGTTTGTTGCCTTGGTCCTGATCTGGGCTGGTCCAAGTCTTTGTCTGTTACCTGGGTTCCAATCTGGGCTGGGCGTGGGAAGTGAAGCAGCCATGGGGCAGGAGACCTCCCTCAAAAGGGGCGAGTGTTCAAGCCCCTGCAATACTGGGGGGATGAGGTTCTATGCCCCCCCTCTGTTGGCCCCCATGTTCTCTCCTGATGGCCCCTCTGCGACTGTGCCTGTCTTAGGTTGTTCCTTCCCTGAGGAATCTTACCCGTCTTTGACTAACCAGCCATCCTCCAGGGCCAAGCAGGGTGATGTGAGGTTCAATTCTGTATCCTTGGTAGCCTATGCTCCCGTGGCCTCCATGCCCAGTGCTTGCCTTGGGATTCCCTCGCCTGCTGGCAGAGCCCTGGCACTTTATCACATATCTTGGGGAACCCAGGTTTTTTCTCCAGGGAGAGCCCAGTTCACAACATTGGGCGAGAGACAGATCCATGGTACCAGACACCACAAGACTTCAATTTTAGCATGTACAGAAAATTCAGGCAACAGCTGTGGGCAATTAGATTGTGAGAAGAAGATCCCTTCTTGGCAAAAGGGCAACCATAGAATGCTCAAGTACCTATCCAAAAGGCCTTCCACACAGTGGAAGGGATTAAATCCTTTCATGTCCTTTTTAAATTGTTGCCAAACATTCAAAGAATTAGTTTGTAAACTTGTTTTGGGATAAATGTACGATATGCTGCTCTAAAATATCGAAAATTTTAATAACATTGTAGAATAATATCATGTAAAGATATTCTTTGCTCTAGGCCATGGCAATTCAATTTTCAAACTGGCCGTCAATTTCTTTTTGTATAGATAAGGACTTAAGATATATTTTTGCACCTTTCCCATGAGCAAGTAGTGATAGTAGGTGTGTTTTTTGCCTTCTTGGAATTGTTTATAAAAATATTGGCTTTTCATTTAGCTGAAAACCTTGAATATAATTTAACAAGCTAATTTATTTAAGTAATTAAAGTAGATATCTCCATTTAAAAGCAAAGCAAAATTTACTAAATGTTTAATTCACAGGCCACAAATGTTGCCCCGCCTATAGTTTAATTAAGATTACAGGCAGGTACAAGGTCAGGTAATAAATGGTGGCTTCTAATGTTTCTTAGATTTTACTTAAATTCAATTACTTATAAAAACATTGGTTTTTCAATGTAATTTAATTTTGATGAGACCTTGATTATATTTTAAAAAGCTAATTTATAAAGTAACTTAAGTAGGTATCTTTAATTAAAAAACAAAGAAACTTATTCAGTAAAGTTTAGGTATCTTACTTATTGATTCTTATTTAAGATTCTGCTGTTCAAAATTTGGCTATATTTAAGTAATATAGTTACGGTACTTTATTTTGCCCTTCTTTAGAGGCAAAACTTTCATAACATTTAGTATATGTGTAAGTAAAATATATTGATTAATTGTATTTGATAAAACTTTCCATGCTACTTCAAGTATAATTTAAAAATATTTCTTTTAAGAGAGAACAGACTTTTGAAAACATTTCTGGGCCCTTAAAATGTCCAAAAGTCACTCTGACAGTCTTGAATATACTTGGAAAGATCAAATATACATATACATACATGTATGTATATGATTTAAAGATTATATACTTAAATTATTTTAAAGAATATAAATTAAATTTAAATTAGATCCTAGATATCTCTTTTTTAAATTTAGACCAATAAGTAAAATATTTTGAATTTCTAATTACCAGAGAAAACATAACATTTTATTTTCTCAACAAACAAGTTATACTTTAGGCATTTAATTACCACATTTATATAATTTCTCCCAATTCAATTTGCACTTTGAAATTTTAAAGCTGGAAAGTTAAACATTTAGCAGTTCCTAGATTAATAATACTTCACATTTCTAAGAAAAATACAAGACATTATCAACTAATAGCTTCAATTCTGTCCTCTAGGTTTTTCTCATGAGGAAGCAAATTTAAACTTTTGATTTTTATTTGCCAGTGGCTCTGGAAAACCAATTTTGGTTTATTTGAATGTAAATTACCACATTCTTTAAAGATGGCTGCTGGCAGGAAACGTGTGCTGGGGGAAGGCCAACTATCCTTCTTCCTCCATTAACAAAAGGCATAGCCACTTACCTGGGCTATTTAGATCTTTATAATTAATATATTATTTATCTATATTTCAAAAAATTTTGAGTTTCGAATCCAATTCCAATTATTTTATGGTATTTACTTTGGATAAATTCTTTTGTAATACAATTCACTTATTTTCTTGAAGGCCTAAAAGTTAACTTTTTAATACTGTTCATTAACATTCTAAAAAACATTCTTTATTATGGAAATGACATGCTTCTCCTGGACTAACTTGGAATTTCTTTTTTCAGGTTCATATCCACCATCTTTTTTAGGTTAAAAAGTATTGGGTTTTTATTCTGTACATAGTAAAAGGTTAAGCTGAGCTTTAAAAAACTCTATCTAAAATGTCTCAATATGGAGACTTGTGCGCATTTAGTTTTTAAAACTGGCCTTTCCCTTTACATGTGCACAGAAATCCCCGGTGCATTTAGTAAAAGTTTTAAGTCGCTAGTTGGAAAAAAACATGGCGAAGATGAGACCCGGACCTCCTCTGGGGAGTGGTGTCCATATTGGATGCCACTTGGCTCCCTTCCCCCACATCCTTCTTGCATTGGAGGAGAATTCAGAGATGGTCTGGCATCTACTATTTTTATTTTATTTACTTTTACATTTTTTTTATTTTTTAAAGAAAAAATATTTTTAAGATAAAGAATCATTTGGCAGTTGCTGAGAAATTCCTTTAATCTTTTCTACTTGGTTACAAGTAGTTTGAGCCTCCAACAAAGGAAGTCACTTTCAGGAGAGAGCCTGCATCCAGCCCTATCAGCTGGGCAGCTGTGAGTAAAACTTCTCTTATCCCGCTCACAGACTGTGGTCTCGGTTTCAGGAGGGACACCTGGAGGCAGAGGATGTGCAAATGCTATTCTTAGAGATTCGCACCCCTATACTCAAGGCTTTTTAAAGGCTGTGGCTACATCCCGCTTAGACATTCTTAAAATCTCCTGTGCTAGATAACCAAATAAATTAGGAATCTTCTCTGGACCTTCTGTTGAATATTGGTCATGCAACTGCTTTCTGAAGTTTTTACACATTTCTTCAACAAGACTTAAGAAATAAAGAATCAGACGACACTTAACAAAGCATTTTGGAACTTTGAGCATGGTTTTAGAATTTCCCATATTTTACACCTAGCGAATTTAAACTCACAACAATCCACTCCAATTACTCATGTTTCGTGTGCACACACTATTCTGGAATGATCCTCTCGCGTAATCCTCCGTACTCAGTCCCTGTTCTGGGCGCCAGATATGGAGGGGTGTTTTTTCCTCTCTCTCTCCCACGTCCAGCGTAGAGACTGGGTTCAGTTTCTGAGTGGAGGAGCAGCTATGTTATGTTACCTCAGGCAATTTTTCTCATCTCTGCCTCTTATCTTTAAAATTCCTTTCAAAATCATGATATGGGCCCCCAGAGAGCTAATGTATATAGACTCACTACAAAATATCAAGATAAATGTCTCCAATTCACACAGGAAAATAAGGATTGGACAGTCGAGCATTGCAAACTCACTACAAAATATCAACCATAGCCACAATGGCTTTGGCTGTGGATAGAGCATTGGTCCGCCAACTAAAGAGTCACGGGTTTGATTCTGGTCAAGAGCATATACTTTGGTTGCAGGCTTAATACCCAATAGGGGGTGTGCAGGGGGAAGCTGATCAATGTTTCTCTCTCATCGATGTTTCTCATTCTCTATCCCTTTCTCTCTGTAAAAACAATAAAATATATTTTAAAATATAGATATATACAGATTAGCCAGATTGTTATGACCATTCCATCAGTACTTCATTGGGCCACCTTTTGCCTTCAATACTGCAACAATTCTTCTTGGCATTGACTCCACAAGATGTTGGAAAGTGATGTGAGGAATCTGACACCATGCCTGATGAATAGCACTGTCCAATTCTGTGAGATTTGATGGTTGTGGAACTAGCTGCCTGATGGCTCTTTTGACTTCATCCCACAAATGCTCAATTGGATTGAGATCTGGTGACTGTGGGGGCCACCTAAGCAAAGTAAAGTCTCCCTCATGTTCTTGAAACCACTCCTGCACAACATGAGCACTGTGGCATGGCACATTGTCTTGTTGGAAGAAGCCATCTCCATTAGAATATGCCATCAACATGATAGGATGAACTTGATCAACAATGATACTTAGGTATGTTGTGCTATTCAGTCATTGTTCCACACGAATTAAAGGGCTCAAATCATGCCAGGAAAACATGCCCCAAACCATAACACTGCTCCCACCAGTATGAAGGGTTGTTATACACATGGATGTGGAGTGCATGCTTTCATGCTGTTTCTACAAAATTTTCACTCTGCCATCTGCAGATGCAACTGGAAACATGATTCATTGGACTATATTACTTTTTTCCAATGCTCGACTGTCCAATCCATATTTTCCTGTGTGAATTGGAGACATTTTATCTAGGTAACTGCGGACACTAAAGGTGTTTAACAGTCCTTTGGCTTCCATATCCCATATGATGCAGTGTATGGCTAATTTGCCTACAAACATCAGGTAGTCATAATAATCTGGCCACTCAATATATGTACCACAAGATCCATCCTTCCATTACCAGTATATGTCTTTTTTGATATTTACAATTTAGTCCTCAATAATTATCTAATGGAATTTAGATACCCCTAAAAAGGGTACCCACAACATTTTGGAGCCTAATACTTTGCTCTCAGTGAGTACCTTAGATCAGGTTGGTAGGAATGGGACACAGAATTACCTCTGAATTAAGGATGTGCTATAAGAGAAACAAGAAAAAGTGTGGTTCAAGGAAAATCAAGAACATAGAAAGAAATTTGCCAAGCTTTATGTTTTGTTGCCATATGGTATGAAAATCCATATTGAGAAAAACTAGATTTCAGGGAGGTTCATTGCAGGTATGACAATGATTTCATGCTAGTGAAAGTGAAGCAATTCAGAGTAGTCTAGTTAAATGATGTTAATTCAGTTGCTAAAGACTAACACATAAATCAGTGTTTACCGTGTGTAATAAGCTACTCAGGATTCAAGTTTCTAATGTGGTTCTGAATGCAGTGAGGTATAGATAAAATTATGTTCTCCCTGGAATCTGTGAAAAATTAAATTTATTCAATAGAATAGTGTTTCCCAAACTGTGTTTTGTGGAGCTCCAATTCTAAGATATGCTAAGTCATTTCTAGGAGAGAGAAAGAATAGGAGGGAAGGGGAGTAGACAGAGGTTCTTTGGCAATGTGTTTATCTGCTAGGTCAAAGTTCAATAAGTTTTATTTGTTGGAAGACATCTAGGGCATCTTAATGTTACCAATCCTATATAATGCCCTTGCACAACGTTGTCATAAGATGGCCACCACAAGATGGCCACATGCACAGCAGAGGTGGGGCCCGACAGCCACTCCATGCAGTGAGGCCTGGGGCTCCCTGACTCTTCACAGCACAGAGGAGGCCAGTCCTGGCAAAAGAGGTGGGTTGCGGCAGGGGAGGGCAGTTGTGAGCAATCAGGCCGGCAGGGGAGCAGTTAGGCATCAATCAAGCCAGCTGGGAAGTGGTTAGGAAGTGGTATGGCAGGCAGAAGCAGTTAGGGGCAATCAAGCAGGCAGGCAGGCAAGCAATTAGGAACCAGTGGTCCAAGATTGTGAGAAGGTGCAGGCCAGGCTGAGGAACATCCACCCCCTTGCACAAATTTCGTACACTGGGCCTCTAGTATTCTAATATTAATGTTGGTGAAAATGAGGTCCTTTACCAAAGACACAAGAAAAGCATTTCCAGGGACCCATACATAGGAGGATGAGGTTTAGTGGTAAGATTTATTGGGGTTGAAATAAATGGCTGCACTCAGGTTTCTGATGTCTCATCTTCATACCTCTCACTGTGGGAAAAGTCCAGCCTGATCTTCATTAGGCCCAGAATAAAGACCAGTGAAAAATGTTGTGCCATTGGTTTAAACCATGCCTCTTCCTGTCTGTCTAGGTATTCTGTTCCCAGCTGTGCTTTGGTTGGTGTCGCATTGCTGTATGCAAGCTCATCCTTGGAGGGTGCATTTGGAATCCACACAGCTGTTAGGGCTGCATGACTGCTATGGAGAAAGAACATGTGAACAAGTGGGGCCAGCACATGTTACTGGGCAAGAGAGAGTGAGGGACCTTTGTTAAGCTTGAATTATATTATCTTGGGCATGGCAAGGACCAGTAGCCCTTTCAAACTAACCAATCAACTTCCCAATCTTTCATGGGCTGGTGTTGGATCCTCCCACTAACCAAGTCATTTCCTAGATATTCAGGAGTTCTATGTCCCTTATCCAATCTGATCCTTTTCCCAGGCTCCTTCTACCCCTTATGGTCACCATCTGGGCCCCTACAGCACATGTCTCATAGTAGAAGCACCTACCACTGCACCATCTTGTCTTCTAGTAGGCATGTGCCCAGCATAGGAATTTCTCTTTAATTGTTTATTCCTTCCCCTTATAGTATGGGCAAATGAACCGGTTATATTGGAAAGTTGGTCCTTTCTCCCTATATGGGGAGAGGGGTTTTTAAATCCCCTTGTAAGGGCAATGCTACAATCCCTGGAGTATCTGAAACTATAATTTACTAGTAAAGCAGATTCATGGACCTTAGTTTATTAGCTTCTTAATATAATTCCCTTTGTTCCCATCCTTTATTAATATCCAGCTACCTAGTCTAACAAAGGAATATTTTTCAAATTGGAATTCAAAAGGAGGATGGGATATACTTTGAAACCTTTCCTAAAGGCATATGACCACATAACACTTTTTCTCCCACAGAGGAAAGCTGTAAGAAAGGTGAGTATTCAAGTGAGTACCTACCTTTATTGGCATCTTACTAATGACTATATCTTCAACAACTTCAATAAAGATCATTAGGAGGCATTAACTTTATATTGCAATTATAATATTTTATTGTTTTCTGTTGTTTATGTTCTCAGTTAGCCTATAAGCTCCTTAAGAACAGATATATGTTGGCTGTTTATTTTCTATCTCCCCAAATGCAGAGCATACAGTAGGTACTCAAACATGTGTAGCTTGGATTGACTGGTTTCTTATTTCATTTTTAAGTATTTTGTTTGGGTACAAATAATACAATTTTGTGTTTGTAAAGTACTTTAAAATTGTAAAGCACTTTCAATTCTGAGATTTCATTCTGTTTTTCACATAACTTTATAGATTCAGCAGCAAAGCTGTTATTGTTATTTCTATTTTTCAGTAAAATAAACTATGGCTCAGAGTATTTAAATCACTTTTCCTGAGGTGGCACCTGGAACTGCATGGCCAGAACTAGAACTCCAATCTTCTGAATCCTAGCACAATCCTTTCCTGTCCTATGTCACTGTTATTCTATCCATAGTCCCCTAAGCCTAGGTTCTGAGAGAGAGAGAGAAAGAGGATATGCAACCCCAGGAAGACTCCAAAGTTGGTGACTCCAGATCATAGGTCTAAAAACCTCAGAAATGACCTGTTACTTCAAAGTATTCCTTTGCAAATCCGTTGTTTTGGCTTTAAGAATATTTAACTCAGATTCTATTCCTATAAAAGGAACAATATTTTCAATTGATGGCAGCAGAAAAGGGGCAGTGCCCTAATCAATCAATACTCAAATGTTTCTATAAACCAGGCATGTCATGTACTTGAATGGAAGTGTGAGGCAATAGGGAGGGACAAACTGAAGACTTTTAGCAACACCAACTCAGCCCTAGCTGATTGCTGTCATGTGAGATTGAAGACGCAATTCCAATAGGCCCACTCATTTTGAAAAGATACTAGAAGTTTAATTTTATGTGTAAATCTTTAACTTGTATAGCACTGTGTAGAGCAAATAAAACATACCTATAGGCTAAATTCATCATACCATCCAATAGACTAGTCAATCTAAACAGAGAGTGAAGGGAATAGTTTATGGGTGTAATACTACCAGAGAGGTATTGGCAAATTGATCACCTTACAGAGAAGAGAGATTTAGATGTTTAAGCAAGTTTGTTTCAAATATTAGAGATAAATGAAGAGCGTTGGGGATAAAGCACCTGCCTTGAGGCTGCCCTGAAGCAGTGTGATGTGAAGTACCTAGGGGAAAATATCATTAGTATATGTTTCCTTTCCTTCATGTTCTCTCTGAGTACCCAGGTAACATGATCTGAATGTGGGAGTCCTGATTATCACATAAGAATCTATCTCCTTTATATATTTTGTGTGGCTTAATGAGGAAACACCTCAGCAGTCAATAGTTCTTGGCTATATTAAGGGGACTTTCACATGACTGACTGGGCATTTCCTAATTGATTGTTCTTTTGCATAGTTACAAGTACAGAAATCTCATGACTAAAACTGGCTGGTAGCATCTTATTTGCCTTTCCTCCTAGGTTTCCCTCTCCTTTCCTAGATGGCCCTGACTTTCATAGCCTACCCAGCCCATCCTGAATGACATACAGTATTTGTTCTTTCTCTGACTCTTAAATGCCCTAATGCCCTGCCTTCTCTATAGCCCATCTCCTCAGATACTTACTTTCTGCTGGAGCAATCTAATACCTTATTGAGGTAAATAATTTCATGACTCATAGAGCACTATGTAGAGCAAATAAAGCATAGGCTAAAAGAAGGATGAGATATAGTTTGAAACAGACCTTTCCTAAATGCATAAGCATCTTTCACTTAGCTAAATTTACTTGTGGGAGGTGGGGATTCTGTCTGATTGTGGCCTTTGTCTTAAAGAATTTAAAGGATGCTTCTGATAATGGCCAAATTTTTTTCCCTTTTCAGCTAACATATTTGCGATTTAATAGATATTTCAATTCTGTAACTCATAGGCATGACAAGTGGTGGTAATTTCTGGCAGCTTTACAGTATCTGTGAGAGGACATTCCCAGAGTGTCACAGTTCAAACACTGCAGGGTGATGTCTTCCTCCCTCTAGAAACAAGGTCAACTCTACTCATTACCTTGAGAGTCTAGGAGGGACAAAAAAATCCTTGCTTAAAATTAGTGAGAAGGAGGGCCTTGAGTGTCCTCTTCCTCTTTTGCCACTTATTTTTTAAATTTCCGTTCCCTCCCTTAATTCCCTCCTTCTGCCTCAAACTATGACACAGGCCTCTCCATTAACCCTGTTGGTGACAGCCAGGGTCAAAGAGATTTCCAGTCTCTGTCCTAGGAAAATGTTAGTATCATGTTTCTATGCCCTACAGGGAGTGGAGCAAACACTATTAACTGTCCCATCAATAAAAAAAATAGTCTTGTTTCTCTACAAAGTCAGGGACCATGAGAACATTCATTCCTGTGGGTTTATTTCACAAGTAGCTGTGTAGGAGATTTATTTGCAGGTCTAAGGTTGAACAAGTTAGAGCACATGGCAACAGGATATGGCAACAGGATATGATGACAAACGTGCCCAATCCAGGTCAGTTCCACTCCAGTTCCTCTCTTCCAGCACCTGAGGTAATTATTGACTGCTTGGCTGACTTCTCTGATTCTTTAATTAAGAATGAGGAGGGGGTTCTTGGAAAGGAAATGTATTGTGATTCCCAGGTGTGTAGGATCCTGAAATCAATGGGCACAGATTTCCCTATGTCCATTATGTTTATGATAGTCTTGCCTACCTTGCTCTCCTACATCCTGAAAGGAATGGTTTGAGCAAGCTGAGCACATTCTATCCAACACTCTTCTAAAGGAATACAAACTAGGAGCTTGCTCTGGTTGGAGATCAGCCATAAAGTAAATTCAATAGCCTGAACAGATGCTCAAAGAACTGCCATTTATTGGGTCAGACCTTGTACTTTATAATAAATCAAAATCCACAACCTTGTAAGATTGGTGTTATTTTCTCTGTTTTAGAAGAGAAGAAATAGAGACTCTGAGAGGATAAGTTACTTATTTATGATCAAGTAGCTAGCTACTAGGTTGTGGAGCAAGGATTTGAAGCCACATTTGTTCCAAAATCTTGGTCTTAAAGCAACCTGCTACAAACTACCTATATAACTGCTATACACAATTGTACTCAATAAATGCCACTAGTTTATTTCCTTCCTGTTTTCTTGCCTGCCTCATGCCATTTCACTCTTTTTTGCCAAGACACATTTGAAATTCTGTAGTTCCTTCATGAAACTTTAACAGATTAACCTCATTTTCCAATCACCTGTTTCTTCTAACTTTCTTTGGCAATTTTGCAAAAGTTTTCACTACATTATCTGATGCTAAATTGTAATCAATTATCTTAGAGATTTTCTTTGTATAAATTATGCCTTACAATAGATTACTGTCCTCCAAGAGCCACTGTTTCTCATACAAAATTTTACCTTAACATTTAGATATAACATACAATTATGGAGATCAGAGCTAGGCTCTATCTTTTCACATATATGATCTCATTTAAGCATTCCAAAATCTGTGAGATATTATCATATTAGCTCCAATTTACACATGTTGAAGTTTAAATTAAAAGAGGTTATGTAATTTTCTTAATGTGCTACAGCAACTAAATGAGAGAAGTGAAATGAAGATTGGAGTTGTTATTGTTTTCTCAAAGCCTAAGCTACTTCCATTAGTAAATTCTTATAAAAGTACATTGCTCATAGTCCTATGATCTGATTTTATTATAACTAATTATCTTATATGCATAAAAATAAGAAAATATATTGAGGAAACTTCTAGGAATAAATCCCAAGAAACTAGAAACATGAATTAGAAAGGATATATGCACCTCTATGTTCATAGCAGCACAATTTACCATAGCTAAGATTTGAAAACAGCCTAAGTGCCCATCAGCAGATGAGTGGATTAAAAAATTATGGTACATCTACACAATGAAATACTACCCTGCGGTAAAAAAGAAGGAGCTCCTTCCATTTGCAACAACATGGATGGAGCTGGAGAGCGTTATGCTAAGTGAAATTAGCCAGGTAGAGAAAGATAAATATCACATGATCTCACTCATTTGTGGAATATAATGAACGACAGAGACTGATGAACAAGAACGGATCCAGAGACTGAGAAAAGTCCATCAGAATGTCAAACCTCAGTAAAACAACTCCAAGACCATATGGGTTCCTGCAGCAATGAGGAACCGACAGGTCTGTTCCAACTGCAAAGACAGTCCAGAGATGGAAGACACTGATGACACCTCGCCATGCTGGTGGTCAGCAGCTATGTGTCGCTGCAAGTGGCCCAGGACCAAACCAGAGAGGGTGGAACCTGTATTGCCACCATATGTCCACCATCCAGATACCATTGCTGACATGTACACATAAGGAACTATTTGACATTGAAACTGGGACTCAAACATTTTTTGTTCTTATACATTTATTTCCAGTATCAGATCCAAGGTCTTTTTAAAGAAAAGAAACAGGGGAAAAAGATTGATATAGAGGCAAAGAAGCATTGAACAGACTGTCAAACTACAGGGGAAGGCTGGGAAGGGTGGGGAGCGAGGGCTGTAAGAAATCAATCGAAGGACTTGTATGCATGCATATAAGCATAACCAATGGATACAAGACACTGGGTCAGGGGGACAGGTGAGGACATGTGCTGGGGGGTAGGGGAGGCTGGGGGGAGGACAATGGGAGGGAAAAGGAAAACATATGTACTGTTATTTGTAATACTTTAAAGAATAAAAAAATAAAATAATTAAATTAAATTAAAATTACATAATTCTAA
Source organism: Antrozous pallidus (assembly GCA_027563665.1). Classification (NCBI taxonomy): domain Eukaryota; kingdom Metazoa; phylum Chordata; class Mammalia; order Chiroptera; family Vespertilionidae; genus Antrozous; species Antrozous pallidus. Next base: position 69,463,791 of record CM050509.1, on the reverse strand, counting down.
TATAATAAAAGAAAATATCTTGAAATATATCTAGAGGAAGCTATTTGTAAGATATAGATAGCAATTTTAGCTAAGCTAATAATTTGATTCTAAAGAGAAGACCGAAGACCCATGGAACACTTAGAAAACTTTATTTGCTTCCTTGGACCCTGCTTTAGAACAAGAAAAGACATAATTTAAATCATCATTTTGACAGAAACTGTGTAACTTTGAGAAAAATAATTTATACTTATGAACCAGTCCCTTCCCCCCACCCCGGAAAAATGGAGAATTGTTGCTGTGTTATGTGAAGTTAACATAGGAAAAACACATAATGGTGTCTGGGAAATAGTAGATACTCAATAAATGATATTATTATAATTATCTTCATCATTATTATTTTACTAGAGGCCCAGTGCACTGGGGAGTGTGTCCCTCAGCCCAGCCTGCACCGTCTCCAATCTGGGACCCCTTGGGGGATGTCCAACTGCTGCTTTAGGCCCAATCCCGGCAGTTCGACATCCCTTTCACGATCCAGAACTACTGGCTCCCAACCGCTCACCTGCCTGCCTGCCTGATTGCCCTTAACCTTTCTGCCTGCCAGCCTGATACCCTAAATTGTTTGCTCTATTTTGATGGTAAGGCATCATAGCTTCACTATAAACACTGCCTTGGAAGTTGCATAAGATCCCCATCTGCTGTGGCTAAGGTGGTTTGAGCATCGTCCCATATACCAAATGGTGGTAAGTTTGATTCCCTGTGAGGGAACATACCCAGGTTACAGGTTAGATCTTTGGTTAAGGGACATGTGGTAGGGAACAGATGGGTGATGTTTCTCTCCCTCTTTCTTTCTTTCTCTCTCTCTCTCCCCCTTCTTCTCCCAAAAAAAAACAACAACATAAAAAAAGTTTCATGAGAAATAATTAGGCTTTATTTTTTGTTATTAAAATTATTTAAATCATAATTTAATCACACAATTGCCATTATTCCTAAAATTAAACATCTGTATCTATATCCTTGTGTGTTTTGTGCCAGTATAATTATATTTATATTGTTATTTAATTTTCCAACTGATTAGTATATGAGGTAAAAGGTAAAAAGGAGAAGTTGGGATAAGCAAACAGTTATTTATTATCTTATGCAGTGATTATAAATTCTGCAATTAGTGTATTTGATATTAGAGGCCCAGTGCACAGATTCGTGCACCCATGGAGTCCCTCAGACTGGCCTGGAGGGATTGGGCCAAATCCAGCTCTCTGACATCCCCCAAGGAATCCCGGATTGCAAGGAGGGCACTTCTCAGGTAACACACCCTTAAATCAGGCTCCCCTCTTCTCCCAATATTATGTCACTTTTTCTCTGTATTTGTCATGCTTCTTTCATCTCACTTTACCCTAAGTTTGGCAGTAACTGATGACTTGTGGGCATTTAGCTGAAAAATTCAATTACTTAGCAAACAGGATTTACTTAGCCTGAAACCTAGTCAGCCTAGGTCAGGACCCTGCTCATTGTCAGGCTCCTGCCCAGGTCCTTCTTCCCAGGTGGAGTCCTGTGGAGGTGGGAACCTCCTTCTTCACATGTGAGCTGCTCCTTTGCCTCCTTCCCTCCCTGAATGTTTCCCACTGGTGATACTGTTCTCTCCCCCTAAAAAGGAGGGAAGCTGCAGTCAGTTTTCTAGCCAAGAGTGGTAATGGGAAAATTCACTGCCTCCACTGGAAATCAATATTAAGCATATGTGCTGGCGCTGGCCTCAGGGCTGCAGCCAGTAAGTCCTGCATGTCTCATCACTTAGCTAATTGAGTCAAAAAGTTTCTGTAAGGGTCAGACTCATAACTTCTGCAATAGGATATAAGCCCAGTGGAGAGCCATACCCCAAGTGGAAAGCCAATGGGCTAGATCAGTGGTTCTCAACCTTCCTAATGACTCAACCCTTTAATACAGTTCATCATGTTGTAGTGATCCCCAACAGTAGCAAAATTACAGTTATGATTTTCATTGCTACATCATAACTGTAATTTTGCTACTGTTATGAATTGTAATGTAAATATCTGTGTTTTGCGATGGTCTTAGATGACTCTGCTAGCAAGACTCAACATCCAGGTTATGGCCCACAGGTTGAGACCTACTTCTGTAGAGCCTAAGACCATCGAAAAACACAGATATTTACATTATGATTCATAACAGTAGGAAAATTACAGTTATGAAGTAGCAATGAAAATAATTTAATAGTTGGGGGTCAACACAGTATGAGGAACTGTATTAAAGAGTTGCAGCATTAGAAAGATTGAGAACCACTGGGCTAGAGGCTCAGTGCAAAGATTCATGCGCCAGTGGGGCCCCTTAGTATAGCCTGCAGGAATCAGGCTGAAACCAGCCCTCTGACATCCCCTGAGGGGTCCCACATTGCAAGAAGGTGGTTCTTCAGTGATGCACCCTGGAATTGGGCTCCCTCCGCTCTATTTCTGGGTTTATCACCCAAAAATTGCAGCTGCCAAGTCACTGCAGCTCAGCAGTCCCTGCCTTGAGCAGTTGGCCAGTTGCTTAGGCTTTTATATATATAGACCAGTGGCCTGGTGCACGAAATTTGTGCATGGGGGGAAGGTGGAGGGGGTATGTCCCTTAACCTGGCCTGCATCCTCTCTAATCTGGGATCCCTGTGGGATTGGGCCCACACTGGCAGTCAGACAACCCCTTCGCAATCTGGGACTACTGGCTCCTAACTGCTCACCTGCCTGCCTGCTTGATCTCCCCTAACCACTCTGCCTACTGTCCTGCTTGCCCCCAACTGTACCCCCTGCCAGCCTGATCACCCCTAACTGCCCTCCTCTTCTGGCCTGATCAACTGTAACCACCTCTGCCTCGGCCCCACCATCATTGCTTTGTCCAGAAGGACATCTGAAATGTCTCAGGGTCTAATTAGCATATTACCCTTTTATTAATATAGATAAGATACGACATATTGCCATAACTATAACATATCTACCAGTATTACCTATGAGAATACGTACTTCATGAAATAGGAAGGAATTTAGTACATTACATTATATATGTTGTAAGTAGTAGAAAATACAGTATTTTTAACAATAATATACACCCTGTGACTTCTCTTCCTGATCTGGGAATGGTTCCCAGGTCTTTGAATGTTTCCTGGCCCTTAATGTATTTTTTTTCTTTTTTTGCCATTCAGTGTAACTTTATTTTCTATTTATTGCACATGATTTGAGGTCTTTAATTTCTAACCACCAAAGATTCAAAGGACTATTTTTTCCATGAATTTTAACATTAACATTAGTGAATTCATGTATTCATGTGTTTTTATTGCAAACATCTGAATTATTCACATTGTCATAGGTCCTGAACTCTTAAGTGTGGACCATGCACAGGCTGGTAGCAAGCCAGGAAGCCACTCTGAAAGCAAACTGATACTCTGTATAAGGATAAAAGTCATAGCATAACATTTATTGTCCAACTTTAATTAATATACTATCAGGGACTCAACTGCTTGGTTGGTGATGGGTTGATTATTGGGAGGATTATTCTTGAAATAATTAAGAAAAGGGGGGCTCAATCTTTCTTCATGCACTGGGGGTGGGTGGTCCCTCAGCCCAACCTGCCCCCTCTCACATACTGGGAGCCCTTAGGGGATGTGCAACTGATGGTTCACCCCCAACCAGCCATCTCCCTGGTCAGCTCAGCCCCAGCTGCCTGTGACCTCCCAGCCCCAGGGACTGGGCGCTCACTGCCACTTCTGCTCACAGTGCCCAGGCAGGGGCCACAGCACTCCCAAGTTGTCACCCCCGCCCAGCCTGCCCCACCACTTCCACATTCAGTACTTCAAACTCTCTCCTACAGTGGGTCTGCTACCAGAACTACATTTCCCAGGATTCCTGGCACTCCCAATACCCTACACAAACCAAGAGCACTGTGAATTTTCTCCACCCAGTGGTGGCCACCGGGGTCTCCGCACACGCCAGAGACTGGCAGCAGTCCCCTCACTCCCATAGTGGGTGCTGGGCTGGGGAGCATGCAGGGGCCCCAGGGGCTCATTTGCATGTGATTCAGTCACCATAACTGTAAGGAGGGCCGGCCCTTAAGTATTGTGTGGGCAGAGCTTATAGCATGGTGGTTGCTTTCACTGCACTGTGGGCACGCTCCTACTGGCCTTGCCCCCTGTTTGCTGGCCATGCCCCTGGCCATACCTCTGCCACGCCCCTGTCACGCCCCCTGCCCTGATTGGCTGGTAGCATAGTGGAGGTAAGGCCAATTTGCATGTTACTCTTTTATTAGATAGGATTCTTTAACACTCATCAAATATTTATGGTCTTTGGTGAATAGAGGTCAATAACAACAACAACAACAACAACAAACAACAAAATAACACAACAGAAATGGTTTCTACCGCAATTGAGCCTGTAGTGTAACGTGAGGAAGGAATAAATAGTGATTAAGCAAATAAGTGTATAGTTAATAATTTTGATGTGATGAAAAGGAAAAGAACAGAGACTAACTGTGAGGTAGGTGCCCCCCCCCCTTATTTTATATGAGCTCATTGGGGAAGAGCTACTTGGAAAAAAAAAACATTTAGGTTGTACCCTGAAGGTTAAGAAAAAACCCATCTAGGTGAAGGGTGAGAAAATAATATTTCAGAGGAGACAGCATATGTTGACTTTGAGGTGCCAAAAATATTTGCATGCTTAGGGAACAGAAAGAGAGCAGTGTGGCTGGATTGTAGGGAGTAGTGGTGAGAGTGAGGCAAAGTGATTCTAGAAAGTTAGGCAAGGATCAGATTACACAGTGCCTTATTAGTTATTGTCTTTATCCCTAGAGCAGGAGGAAGATTATTGGATGCTTTTAAGTAGAGAAATTTCATATTCCTTTTACCTTGCATTAAACAAAATAAAAAAATTCCCCTAGGATGCTGCATGGAGAATAAATGGAAGGTGACAGCAAGACAAGCTAAAATGCTATTATTATAGCATCTCAAAGGAAATGCTGACTTATACCAGAATAATAGTCATATCAATAGAAAAATATCGACATATTTAAGAGATATTATAGAGAAACAAATGACTGAGTTTTTCATGATGATTCTGAGGTTTTTAGTGTTAATAATACAGTAGACACTAGTGCTATTTACTGAAATGGGGTAGACCGAGGAAGGCAGCATTTTGTGGCTGGAATCAAGAGTTCTGTTTTTGGCCATGTTTTATTTGAAATACCCATTAGACATCCTAGAGGATATGTTGAGTTGATAGTTGGACATATGAGTCTGACACTGAGGAAAAAGTCTATGATAGAGATATAAATTTTGAAGTCTTCATGGTATATAGGGCAGTATAAATGAAGTAATAAATTGTGTGAGGCAATTGATGATTACTATAGGAAATCAATACAAACTTCAGCTCTTAGGCTCTACATTGCTTTTTTTCTAGAATCATGACAGTGTAAGAAAGCTACTTATCATGATTTTTTCCAAACCTCATCAAATTATTAAATATCAAGCATGATTTTTACCTGCATTTTGCTGATGTGTGGGGATGAAATCCTATATTTAGCTGACATTTGAATTTCTCAGAGTTAGAGGTATATAATTAATGTCATAATAAACACAGTCACTATTTATTATATATGCCAGGGACCATATTAATCACTTTACATATATTTATTTCTAATCATCAGCACAACCCCAAAAAGTACAGGATCCAATTTAGAGATAAAGAAACTTAGACTCAAGAAGTTACATGACTTGCCCAAGGCCACATAGCAAATATATATATTCCCTATTACAATCACACATTTAAGCTATTCTAAATTTCCTTTCAGAGTCTTCCAATTTTATGTCATTACACCCTAAGGAAAAGTAAGAAAATATTGAGATGGACAAATTATTTTTAAGGCATGGAGCCTGAGGCAAGACTCCTCAATTTTGAACAAATTCTGCTGAATTTCGGTTGTTGCATGGGGCCTTTCTCTAGACTTCTGGTACACTTTCACAATCTGCTTTTGGGAATACCCATCACTTGTTGGTCATACCCCTCAGGTTTATTAAAATAAAACTGACATACACTTGCTGGTCATTCTAGGTAACTACCTACCTAAACTAGCAACTGTCTTCATATAATCTGGATACTTTCTTCTGAGTTCTTAGTTTGAAGTCTACTCCCAAGAAGAAAACAATTTCCTAAGTGTGGTACAGTCAAAGGAGCATGGAGATCTTTTGGTACATAGTTGATTCACGATGAATTATAACTACTATTGTTATAGTTTTCATCATTTGATTTAGAAAAGTCTTTCTTAAATGATAACTTCACAAAATACCTCTTAAGTAGATATTATTACTTTTATTGGTGAGGAAATTAAGATTCAGCAAGGTTAACGAGTTGCCTAAGGTCTCACAACTAATAAGGAACTGAATTGAAATTTGAAGTTTGATATTTCTGATTCCTACTTTCATAATTCATGCATTCTCAAGTTTAATGACCTCGTGAAGCCATGGAACAACATTAGAAAACATTGAGAGGTGATGTTACATAGGTAATGTTATAGAGAAAATAATGATGGAGTGGAGAGAGCACTTGATTACTGGAGGGCCTTGAATGTCAGGAAGAATAACTCATGTTCTTGTAGCATTTGGGAATATGCACAAAAAAGAGTTATGATTTTTCCACAGTGATAAATAAGAGTCAGTTTTTCGACATTAGGATTTGCCAACTGAAATCCTTCACAACTGTGTTTCTTTATTTTATTTTATTTTATTTTATTTTATTTTATTTTATTTTATTTTATTAGCTGGTGCAGGGTGTTGCCTTCAATTTATATTTTATTTTTTTTATTTCTATTTTTTCAATTAATTTTTTATTATTTTTTGAAGTATAACTTATATTTAATAGTAGTACATAAGTTTTCCTCCCCCCATTATCCTCCCCCCAGCCTCCCCTACCCCCCAGCACATGTCCCCACCTGCCCCCTACCCCGCCCCAGTGTCTTTCATTCATTGCTTATGCTCATATGCATGCAAACAAGTCCTTTGGTTGATCTCCCCCAGCATCTGCCTCCCATTCACCCCAGCCTTCCCCCTGTAGCTTGACAGCCAGTTCAATGACTCCCTGCCTCTGTATCAATCACTCTCCCATGTTTCTTTTCTTCAAAAATATCTTGCCTCTGCATGCTAGAAATAAATGTATAAGAACAAAAAATGTTTCAGTCTTAGTTTCAATGTCCAACTGTTCTGAGTCCCAGTTTCAATGTCAAATAGTTCTTTATGTGTACATGTCAGCAATGGTGTCCTTATGGTGGACACATGGTGGCAATGCAAGTTCCGTCCTCTCTGCTTTGGTACTGGGCCGCCTGCAGCCATGCACAGCTGCCTACTGCTAGCATGGCAAGGTGTCATCGGTGTCCCCCATCTCTGGACTGTCCTCATGACTGGAACAGACCCGTCAGTTCCTCACTGTCCCAGGAAACCACATGGTCTTGGGGTTGTTCTCTGAAAACACACAAACACATTGTTGACCAAAAGTTAACAAAGGGATCTCCTCTGAAAATTAGAGTTGGGATTCTTTTTATTTTGCCTAAATGATTTTCCTTTGATTTATTTTGACACCATGTGTGTTTTTTCATGGGTGTCCTGCTGTTGGCTTTACAAATGGAAGTTACTTTTCCGGAGTAAGAATTTTCTAGATGTATTTTACTTACCGGATATTTCTCCCTACATGATATTAGCCCACTATCCCACCCTTTTTTGATTAATGGGGGCTTTTGGAAATTTTATATTGCAGCCTTGGTAATTTGAAATTTTAATTTTTGCACACAAATATGACTGCTTTAGGTTCTTTGGATGTTAGGCAATTTTACAATGAGATGAAATACTAATAGATATTTTAGTTATTGTTTTAGGAACAGCTTTTTGTCCAGTACACTTAAATTTTCTTGGGTATTCCCTTATATCAATTGGCCAATTTAAATTAATCTGAAAACTTGATTACTATTTTACTGTCAATTTTAATGCTGCAGTAAAAATCTTTGTTTACCCTGTAAATGTTAGTGGGAAGGATTATTTGCATTATTGAGTAGGTACTGAGCATTCCAGGTACTAGATTGAATTTAGATATAGAGCAGCTATTGCTGGCCGAGTCTCAGCCGTGAGTGGGAGGCAAAGCAGCTGTAGGGGCAGGAGACCTCCCTCAGAAGGGGTGAGAGTTCAGGCCCCTGCAACGGTCTGTGCCACACACCTGTTGACCTTTTAGTTCTCCATTGTTGGCCACTCTGCGACTGTGCATGTCGTAGGTTGTTCCTTCCCTGAGGAATCTTACCCGTCTCTGGATATCCAGCCATCCTCTAGGGCCAAACAGGGTGATGTGATGTTCAGTTCTGTCTCCTTTGTAGTGTATGCCCCCGTGGGCTCCACGTCCAGCACCTGCCTTGGAGTCCCCTCGCCTGCTGGAGGGCTCCCGGTACTGATCACATATCTCAGGGAACCCAGGTTTCTTCTCCACAGAGGCCCAGCTCACATCATGGGGTGAGAGACAGATCTATGATGGCAGTGACCCAGAGGCTTCAGCCACAGCTTGAACTGAAAGCTCAGGCAATAACTCTGTGTATTTGGATAGTAAGAATAGGGTCCCTCATGGCAAAAAGGGTAAAAGGGGCCAATATAGAATGCTTGGGTGCTTTCCCAGTGCCTTAATTCCTTCTGAAAGGGATTAATTCCTTTCCTATCCTATTTTAAATTGCTGCCCAACATTCAAAGAATTAGTTTGTAAGTTTATTTGGGATAATTGTATAATATGCTGTTTTCAAATATCAAAAATTGTAATGACATTGTAGAATAATATCATGTAAGAGTATTATGGTGTCACAGGAGGTTCAGGATGGCCTAGCCTAAAGACTGGAGTCCATAGGAGATGACAAGCTTTAGGCTCTGTCAAGTCAATCTCAAACTAGCTGCCAATTTTTTATATAACTTTATATAAAATTTGTCAGAGATGTAAAAACACAAATTACTTACCTTAGTTCAAGAGGTCAAATATATTGACTTTCCCCCTTACTACCACCACCCACCACATACCCTGAGGTTTGACATTCTGATGGACATTTCTCAATCTCTGGATCCATTCTTGTTCATCAGTCTATATCATTCATTATATTCCACAAATGAGTGAAATCATGTGATATTTATCTTTCTCTGCCTGGATATTTTCACTTAGCACAATGCTCTCCAAATCCATCCATTTTGTTGCAAATGGTAGGAGCTCCTTCTTTTTTATCTCAGCATAGTATTCCATTGTGTAAATGTACCATAGTTTTTAATCCACCCATCTGCTGATGAGCACTTAGGCTGTTTCCAAATCTTAGCTGTGGTAAATTGCGCTGCTATGAACATAGGGGTACATATATCCTTTCTAATTCGCATTTCTAGTTTCTTGGGATATATTCCTAGAAGTGGGATCACTGGGTCGAATGGGAGCTCCATTTTTAGTTTTTTGAGGAAAATCCATACTGTTCTCCACAGTGGCTGCACCAGTCTACAATCCCACCAGCAGTGTAGGAGAATTCCTTTTACTCCCCATCCTTACCAGCACTTGTAATTTCTTGATTTGTTGATATAAGCCATTCTGACAGGTTTAAGATGGTAAATCAATGTCCTTTTTATTTGCATCTCCTGGATTATTAGTGACTTGAGCAAGTTTTCATATGTCTCTGGGCCTTCCTTTGTCTGCTGTAGAAAAGTTTCTATTTAGGTCTGTTGCCCATTTTTTTTTATTTGGATCATTTGTCCTCCTTTTATTGAGTTGTGTGAGTTGCCTGTAGATGCTTGAGATTAAACCTTTATCAGTGATAACATTTGCAAATATGTGCTCCCATACAGTGGGTTTTCTTGTTGTTTTGTTGACAGTTTCTTTAGCTGTGCAAAAGCTTTTTATTTTGATGTAGTCCCATTTGTTTATTTTCTCTTTAGCTTCCATTGCCCTAGGAGCAGTATCATCAAAGAAATTCTTTCAGTATATGTCTGAGATTTTTCTCCCGGTGGATTCCTCTAAAATTTTCATGGTTTCCTATCTTATGTTTAAGTCCTATATCCATTTTGAGTTTATTTTTATGTATGGTGTAAGTTGGTGGTCTAGTTTCATTTTTTTTGCATGTATCTCTCCAATTTTCCCAACACCATTTATTGAAGAGACTGTCTTGACTCTCTTGTGTGTTCATGCCTCCTTTGTCAAATATTAATTGAGCATAGTGGTTTGGGTTGATATCTGGATTCTCTATTCTATTCCATTGATCTATATGTCTGTTCTTGTGCCAGTACCAGGCTGTTTTGAGAACAGTAGCTTTGTAATACAGCTTGAAATCTGGTATTGTAATCCCACTGACTTTGTGCTTCTTTTTGAGGATTTCTGTGGCTATTCGGGGTCTTTTTTTATTCCACATGAATTTGGGAAGAGTTCTTTCTAGGTCAGTGAAATATGCCATTCGTATTTTAATGGGGAGTGCATTAAATTTAAAGATTGCTTTGGGTAGTATGAAAATTTTAATGATGATGATTCTCCCAATCCATAAACATGGTATGTTCTTCCACCTGTTTACATCTTCCTCTATCTCTTCTTTTAGCGTCCTGTAGTTTTCCGTGAATAGGTCTTTACCTCCTTAGTTAAGTTTATTCCTTGGTATCTTAATTTTTTTGGTGTTATGGTAAATGGGATTGCTTTTTTAGTCTCTCTTTCTGTAAGTTCATTATTAGTGCATAGATATACCATAGATTTCTTGGTGTTAATTTTTTAGCCTGCTATGTTGCTGAACTCATTTATTAAGTCTATTAGATTTTTTTAATGGAGTCTTTCAGGGTTTTTATGTACAATATCATATCATCAGCAAATAAGGATAGCTTTACTTCTTCTTTTCCAATTTGGATGCCTTTTATTTCTTCTTTTTGTCTAATTGCAATGGCTGATACTTCCAGTACTATGTTGAACAGGAGTGGTGAGAGTGGGCAACCCTGTCTTGTTCCTGTTCTTAGGGGAAATGTTTGTAGTTTTTGCCCATTGAGTATGATGTTTGCTGTGGGTTTATCATATATGGCTTTTATTATGTTGAGGTATGATCCTTCTATTCCTGCCTTGTTAAGAGTTTTTATGAAGAAAGGGTATGAAGGTTTTTATGAAGGGTTTTTATGAAGAATTGGATTTTGTCAAATGCTTTTTCTGCATCAATTGATATGACTATGTAATTTTTATCTTTCACTTTGTTTATGTGATGTATCACATTTATTGATTTGAAGATATTGTACCATCCTTGCATTCCTGGAATAAATCCTACTTGGTCACGGTGTATGACCTTTATGATGTACTGCTGGATACGGTTTGCTAGAATGTTTTTGAGAATTTTGGCACCTATATTCATGAGAGATATTGGTCTGTAATTTTCTTTCATTGTGTCATCTTTATCTTGTTTTGTTATTAGGGTGATGCTAGTTTCATAGAAGGAGTTTGGAAGTGTTCCATCCTCTGGAATTTTTTGGAATAGTCTGAGGAGGATATGTTTTAGTTCTTACATGAATGTTTGGTAAAACTCCCCTGTAAAGCCATCTGGCCCTGAGCTTTTGTTTGCTGGAAGATTTTTCATGAATGCTTCAATTTCTTCCACAGTTATTGGTCTATGGAGATGTTCAGATTCTTCCTGATTGAGTTTTGGGAGGCCATATTGTTCGAGGAATATATCCATTTCCTCCAGGTTGTCCAGTTTGTATAGTAGAGTTGTTCATAGTATTTTTTTAAACAATCCTTTGTATTTCGATAGGGTCTTTTGTTATTTCACCTCTTTCATTTTTGATTTTATTTATTAGGGTCCTCTCTCTTTGCTTCTTGGGAAGCCTTAGTAGAGCTTTATCAAACTTCTTTATCCTTTCAAAGAACCAGCTCTTGGTTTTGTTGATCTTCTGTATTGTTTCTTTGGTTTCTATGTCAGCTGTTTCTGCTCTGATCTTTCCTATTTCCTTCCTCCTGCTTACACTGGCTTTTCTTGTTGCTTTCTTTCTAACTCTTTGAGTTGTTGGGTTAGATAATATATTGCCACTGTTTCTTGTTTTGTGCAGTAGGATTGTAGAGCTATGAACTTTCCTCTCAGAACTGCTTTCACTGTGTCCCATAGATTTTGAATTGTTGTGCTATCGTTGTCATTTGTTTCCATGATGTTTTCTATCTCTTCCTTGATCTCCCTAGTAACCCAGTTATAGTTTAATAACATGCTGTTTAATCTCCATGTGTTTGATTTGTTTGGATTGTTTCATTGTAGGTGATTTCCAGCTTTATGCCACTGTGATCTGTGACTATGCTTGATATGATTTCTATCTTCTTGAATTTGGAGAGACTTTGCCTATGACGTAACACATGGTCTATCTTTTAGAATAACCCATGGGCGCTTGAAAAGAATGTATATTCTGTGGCTTTGGGGTGGAATAATCTGAAGATGTCAATTAATTCCATCTGGTCTAGTGAGTCATTTAAGATTGATGTTTCTTGACTGATTTTTTGTTTATAGGATTTGTCCAATGGTGATAGTGGGGTATTAAAGTCTCCTACTATGATTGTATTGCTATCTATCTCTCCCTTGATATCCTCTAGGAGTATATTTATGTATTTGGGTGCTCCTGTATTGGGTATGTATATATTTACCAGAGTTATTTCTTCTTATTGGATTGCTCCCTTTAGTATTATGAAGTGGCCTTCTTTATCTCTTGTTATGTCCTTCACTTTGAGATATAATTTGTCAGATATAAGTATTGCTACCCTAGCGTTTTTTGCGTTTACATTCGCCTGAAGAACCTTTTTCCATCATTTCATCCTCAGTCTGTGTCTGTATTTTTTTTGGAGGTGGGTTTCTTGTAGACAGCAGATACATGGGTCATGTTTTCTTATCCAGTCTATTACCCTATGTCTTTTGATTGGAGCATTTAATCCATTTACATTTAAAGTTATTATTGATAGGTACTTATATGTGGCCATTTTTGTTCTTTACCCATGTGTTCCGTCTTCGCTTCCTATTTCTTTTTACAGCAGACCCTTTAGCATTTCTTGCATTGCTGGTTTGGTCGTAATGAATTCCCTTAGTCCTTTTTTGTCTGTGAAGCTCCTGATTTGACCTTAAATTTTAATTGATATCCTTGCTGGGTATAGTATTCTATGATTCAGATCTTTCCTTTGCATGGCTTTGTAAATTTCATTCCACTGCCTTCTGGCCTGATAGGTGTCTGTTGAGAGATCACTTGTTAGTCTGATGGGGGTTCCTTTGTAGGTGATTTTCTGTCTTTCTCTGGCAGCTTTTAAGATTCTTACTTTGTGATTGGTGTTTGCCAATTTAATTATAATGTTCCTTGGTGTAGGTCTTTTGGGGTTCATTTTTCTTGGGACTCTGTGAGCTTCTTGGATTTGTGTGGGTTTTTTCCCCATATCAGGGAAGTTTTCTGTCATTATTTCTTCCAAGATGTTTTCTATTCCTTGCTCAGTTTCCTGTCCTTCTGGAAGCCCAATTATAGTGATGTTGTTTTGTTTCATGTTGTCGCAAAGTTCCCTTAGGCTCTCCTCCTGATTTTTAATTTTTTTTCTAGAAGCTGCTCTACTTGGTTACTTTTTCCTACCTTGTCTTTTAGCTCATTGATGCGGTTCTCCACTTCTTCTAGTCTACTCTTAATAATTTATATTAAGTTCTTTAATTCAGCAATGCCACTTTTTCATTTCTTCTTAGCTCTTCTTCATTTTTTCTTGGCTCTTCTTCATTTCTTCCTGGGTCTTCCTCATTTCCTCTTGGTTCTTCTTCAATTCCTCTTGGTTCTTACTCATATTGTCAAATTTGTCTTACATTCTTTTCAGCCACCTTATGACTATTTCTCTGAATTCTTTCTCTGACAGGTTGTTAACTTCCATTTCGTTTACCTCCTTTTCTGGTGAGGCTTGTTTTTCTTTCATATGTGGGCTGTTTCTTTGTCTCCCTATGGTCTCTCTTCTCTGTATATCTGGTTATGTAGTTCTCACTCTCCTGCATTGATTTAAAGGCACAAAATACAACACAACCAGGTGCAATGCACTAGGCACTGAACAGGAATATAGTCACAGTATTGGGAACTCCAAATAAAGGTGATCGCCAGAGAAAGGCATATTCGGGGATAGGTGAGGAAAAAGAAAGTGAATCCTCCCACCCCCACACACAGACATTCACACACCCACACACACACAAAAAGGAAGAGGACCCCCCCCACACACACACTCACAACAAGAAAGACAGGAATGCCAAAATGATAATGGAAAAGGGAAGAAGTAAAATAAAAGGGGGAGGAATAAACTATAAATGTGGGTGAATACTCCTATAGGACAGCCACTAATCTGAACAAAAATCAGCAACAAGTACCTGGAGATTGATTCAAACTACATACAACTACTAATATCAAGGGAGGTGTGGGAACACAGAAGCAAAAATCTATCTAAAAAACAATGCAAATGAGGACAAGAAAACAAGAAACAACATAACCCACCCTATAAAACAAACCAAAATAAAAGAATAAGCAAATCAATCTCACAAACCTGCATAAAAAATCCTTATAATCAACAGTCAAGTAAACAACAACAACAGGACAAAGATAAAAACAATTTAGTATAGTGGAGTCAGAGAAGCAAGAGGTATATATGGACTTGGAGTAGGTGGTTGGAGATTAGGTATATAAGTGAGGTGAAATTTTAACAGGGGGTAAAAAGAAAGAATTAAGGTAAATGTAAAGTGGGGAAAGTGTAAGGGAAACAAGGCACTAAATAAGTAAAGCTTAGCAAGAGAGTGGAGGTATAAAGATGAAGAACACTAATCCCAAAGTAGAATAAAGAGAAAATAAAATCAATTCCTTCTGTTACACAAGAGTCAATTTGTGATTCGCCCCCTGGGTGGCAGTGTTTCTAGATTGACCTCTGGGTCTATTGGTCCTCTCTATCCTGAACTAAAATCTGGATGTCCCTGTGGTATTCAATACTGATTTGTGGCAGTGGGCTACTCCAGAGCTGCCTTTCTAATGGTGACTGCTGGTTTAGCAGCCAGGACCCTCCCAAAATCTTCCGAGATTCCCTCCTTTGTCATGTCCAAATGGGTTGCCCTCCAGGGATTCTCTCTGCCACCAGCTTTGAGGGCGCTCTCCCAAGTTTACCAGCTCCCACAGCCACAGATTTTATTTCAGGCGCAGATCTCCCGGCTTTGAATTCCAAGATGCAGATCTCTAGGTTCCGCCAGCTCCCTCAGTCTCAGGCCCAAAGTAACCCCAGTGGAAATCTGACCTTTCCGGGCTGGAGCACAGAGCTCCTCAGACTCTGCAGGTCCACGTGCCATTGACGCCACTGTTCTGGGGGTCTCAGCCATCCAGTGGGTACTGCAGCTGTATATTTTCAGATCCTTCCCCTTCAAGATGGCATGGTCTGCCTCCGTGGTGGTGGCTCAGCGAGAGAACCCAGTAGTACTGGGGCCACTCAGGCAGGGGAGGCCAGTCCAGTAGTTATCTATCTTCTCCTGGAGTACAGCTGTCCCCCTACTAGCCAACCAACACTCCCTGCGCAACTCTCAGCTGCTCCCTCCTTCTGCCCTGGGACCAGATTCAGATCGCATCCCCCTGTTCTGCTGCTATTATTTTCTCAATTTCACAACTGTGTTTCTTAACTTGTTCTTGTAAGAAGGCTTCCCTTTCCTTGTGGTGTCTGGTTTTCATATGTTTCCTTCTTGCAGTTTCTAATTAAACCCATTTATGAAGCATTTTTCTGAATCTCTTCTCTGCAAAGATCCTATGCTAGTTGCTACTTCATTGGTTGTTGGAGTGTAGATACTGTCCTTGCAACAACTGGTTCATGTAAGTCTGGGAGGTGGGTAGCACTAGGAAAAAAGATACTGAGGAGATAGACAATGTTATTTTTTGTGTGTCTCCACAAGAGAAAGCATACATTTGTCCTGTCTTGCAAACCAATATAATACATTTTTAAGGCTTTTAAAAGATGAGTTAATTACTTTCTACTTACTTGAAGTTCTAGTTACACCAATTTTGATTTACCCAGTAACATTTGCAAAGTGTAAGTAGTTTCAAGAGTGGATAAGAGCTAGAAGGAACTTTGAAGAGCATATTATCTGATCCTCCCATTCTTTAGGTGAGAGTACAGCCTAGAGAAGTTAATTTATGTCCTCAAAGACACAGTTTTGGAATAGTTAAGTTGAGATTTTTCCCATTACAATGCTGCTTTTGATCACCTTCTAGCACCCAACAGTGAGTTTCTACCTCAGTCCTAAATCTTGCCTCAGAGACTTTTTTAAAATGCCAAATGCAATGTCTTCATAATAATTGAAATAGTTAAGTCAAATTAATATAAAGTCTCCAGAGAATTCAATTAATCTGATTTATAAAAATCATTTAAGCAGAACTGTGGAAGTTTATGGAATTTTTGACATTTTTCAGGAGTCACTAGGTTATATTATTCAACACCTCTCAAATTTTACAATAAAATAGGACAATTTTCAAACTAACTTTGGCAGAAGCCATATTTATTCCCATTTGGTTGGTTCAAAGTCAATTTTCTAGGTCCCCAAAACATGCATTTTTTTCTTAGTGATTATTTGTACTAAAAAATCAACTCATGAACTACTTCATGAGCATTAAAGTCTATTAGCAGGAAGAGTCCAGGAAGCAGAACTGAGAAAGACATTTTTACAGCCCCCCTTGCTTTAGAGGAAGTATTGGTGGATTTGAAATAATAAAGATTTGGTTCCAAATTCTTTCTTTACCACTAATTTGCTAAGTGACTCAGAGCAATTTATTAAATTTCTCTAAGCCTCCCTTTATACATCTGTTTGCATGTGTACCATGCAGAGTTGTTGGAAGAATTTGAGATAGCAGTATAAATAATAGCTATTTCTATTATTACCATTGTCACTATGATTATTATTTGCTGCTCCTGTGACTAGTACTACTACTACCTCTGCTATTATTGTTACTATCACTAATCTACATAATAGAATCTAAAGAAGGAAAATACATTCAGTGCATGAAATTTGTGCACCGAGTGGGTGTTCCCTCAGCCCAGCCTTCACCCTCTTCAATCTGGGTGGGGTGGAGTTTCAGGGTGGAGCCGACTTGGGTGGTTGGCTAGTCTGCCTGCTGGTTGAACTCCTGTCGAGGGGGATATTAGCCTTTTGTTATATAGGATAGACACTGAGTGGCCAGATTATTATGGATTCAGAGATCACAATAATCTGTCCACTCAGTGTATATATATTGGCAGATGGAATCTGCTCAGGGTCAGAAAAGATTTAAGACAGGGTAAGACATATAATAATGTAATCAAAGAGCTTCCAGTAGCACATTACAAGCCAGATAATTCAAACACCCTACTCAAGAAAAATAGTACCTTAGTTTATCAGAAGGGGTAGTTAGTGGACAGTCAATGCCAAGCCTTTATGCCACATCAAAGATTTCCTCTTTATCCTAAGAGCATAGGGTAGTCATTAAAATGATTTTAAGGAAAAGTATGAGAGTGAAATCATCACATGGTTTCAATATGGAAAATTGATTGGAGGCTAGCCAGAACAAAAGTTATTTCAGTAGTATAGGCTAGAGGTGATAATAACATGGACTAGAGTGAGAGTTATGGCTATGAAAAATGTAAATAGACTTAAGGAGCTAATTAGAAGGTAAAATCAACAAGACTTGGAGATATGGAGTATTAGATAAAAAGATGTGTCTCTTAATTTATGCATAGGTTTCTTGCTTGTTTCACTTGATAGGTTGTGACACCTTTTAGTGAGACATGCAAGTATAACAAGGTTAATTCAATCGCAAATAATTGTTATGCTACTATGTACAATCTACCTTGATAGGTGTTGGAGATTAAAGTTGCATAAATTATGTTCCTTATCCTTAAGAAACTCAAAATATAGTGGCAGAAGATTACATAAAATCAATAGGCAGTTACAGCAAGTACAACGGTGGGCTAAATATCTTAATAGTAGTCTGCTAAGGGTGCTATGGAAGTTCATGGGAGGGGAATCGCTTAGAGACTAAATAGATTTGGAAAACTATTGGTGGGAGGGATGCAATGGAAGAAGGGGGTCATGACAGAGTTAGGTTATTTTGGATTTGATATGCACTCATTTGTCAGACCTGTTCACTAGACATTAAACTTTGAAAGGGAAAATACAACCCTCCTTTTTTCATCTCTGTCCTCTGCTTAGTATAATAAGCAACCTGTCTATATATTATTTGCCTGTGAATCAAAAGTCCACTGCTAGTGTCACTGACTGATTTGTCAATCTCTGGAAGACTATTCAGTGTTACTGTCCCTTTAAAAGATTCAAAATGTTCCTAAAAAGTGGTCTGTATTGGTGTAAATTAAGAATTGCTTTAAATAAATTGAGTAGTTTGCTATCTATTCATTTAAATTAAAACATAATCTTCTAATATTTTCTATAATCTTTCACTTTGTTCCTCATCTTTTTTTTTACTTTTTAATGTATTTTTTATTTACCATTAACACTATTACAGATGTCCCCATATCCTCACCCCTTTACCCACCTCCACTGAGCCTCTACCCCCTGCCTACTCTGGCCATTACCACACTGTTGTCTGTATTTATGGATGATGCATATATGTTATTTAGTTAATCTCTTCACCTTCTTTCATGGAGCTCCCCATCCAATTCCCCATCTTTTTTTAAGACAGCACCCATTTTTTATTCATTTAAGTTTTATTTGAATAAATCCTAAATCAATTTTCTCATAGAAATTTATTTTTAAATAAACTTTATTGAGATATAATTTACATTTAATAAAATACACCCATCAATGAGTTTTGACTCATACATGTAACCCTAAAAAGTTGCAGTTAACTCCTTTCACCACTGGTCTTAGGCAACCATCTATCTCCTTTTTCATGACTAGATAAGTTTTGACTGGCCTCATATTTAATGGCCTTTGATAAATATAGTTGTGAGTGTATACCCAGGAAAGACACTCTCCAATTTTTTTTTAATTCTAAACAATACTTTGTACATTCTAACCTTACAGTTATATATGAGTGACTACATAGACTACAGAAAAATGCCAATCACATCATGCTTGTTTTAATATGCTTCCTGGGGTTATGGTATTTTCATAGAGGGCATTCCAGGAATTCAGTCTGTGGGAGCTACAAAATAATGGGTCTTTATTAACAGGCAGTCAATCATTGCCCACAAACTAAATTACCATTATGTTTTGGTACTCTATTTTTCTTTTTGCTAAAACTGTCATTTTAAACCTTAATAGGTGAAGGGATATTTATTGGAGTGGGCACAGGACTTGCCATACAAACCAGGATTTATATCCTTGTTTTATCCTGTTAGCGATATAAACTTGAACAAGGCAATTAGCCTTTCTGAGTCTGAGTTTCCACCAAATGTATACTGGCAATAATAATATATTCCTTATATGATTGTTATAGGTTTTAAAAGAGATACTGTATATTAAATCTGCCTAGCACAGAAGAGCCATTAACAAACACAGGTCCTTCTAATCCCAAATCATAAACCATAAACAAGTATTTACTGACTACAGACTGTCCATGATAGTGTACTAAGGAGTCCTGAGGGGATTCAGAAGAAGCCTAAGGTAAAAGTTCATAGAATGATGAAACTGGAGGAGGCCTTAGTCTAATATAACCTCTTATTTTCCTGGAGATCACAAGAATCTAAAAGGGTAAAGTGAGCTTGCTTGAGGTTAGCAGCCAGTGTGTTCATTTATCTACTCAGTTAATAAATATTTTTGAACATCTACTGTATCTTAGATGTTATAGGTAATGAAGATTTAGTAGTTGCAAGAAAACAACAACACAACTACTTTTATGGAGTGTGCATTCTAGTATGGGAAGATAGAAAGATATATAGTAACCAAATAAGCATTGTGGTGTGTGTGTGTGTGTGTGTGTGTGTGTGTGTGAGAGAGAGAGAGAGAGAGAGAGAGAGAGAGAGAGAGAGAGAGAGAGAGAGAGAAGTGAGGATGGGAGATGCAGAGGTGTTATGGAGAAAAACAAGCCAAATGATATGAAATTTTTACTATATTATACAGAATGGTCAAGGGAACCCTCATTTATAAGGTGATATTTGCACAGAGGCCTGGTAGAAGTGAGGGCCTTGGGAGGAGCCTTCAGACTTCAAAGAACAAGAATAAGGCCAGAGTGGTTGGAGCAGAGTGATTAGTGGAGAGATAATTAGGAGATAAAGTCAGAGAAATGATAGTGGTAGAGTCAAATCTTACAGTGCTGTAACCATTGTAAGGATTTAATAGCAATAGCATTATGGTTGCATTTTGAAGGTACAGACATCTTTTTAAATATACAATTTCAATTTTTTTGGCCTTATTAACTAAAGGTAGGAATTGTTGATTATTGAAATGGGAAAGACTGAGAATCAAGAATTTGTTTTTGTACATGTTATATTTGAGATATCTGTTAGATATCTGTGGCTATGTTGGATGGGCAATTTAGTATGTTATTTTAAAGAAGTATTTTAAGGATAAATAAATTTGGGAATTAACAGCATATAAATTGTATGCAAATCATGAGATAATTGCAAAATATCCTATATAATAAAGATGTAATATGCAAATGGTTGTTACGCCCTGAAGTGTAACAAGCGACTGCACAACAACCAAATCAAGGATCAGCAGGAGAGTGGAGCAGTGAGCTACAAGTGAGTGGAAGAAAGCTACAGGAGTGGGCAGGGCAGTAAGCTATGACGGGGAGGTGGTGGAGGGAGCTACAGGGGGGTGTCAGTGAACTACTGGTGAGCTATTGGCACATGGATTTATGCGCAGGGCTGCTAGTAGACAGATAACAGAAGAGGTCCAAGTTCTGAACTGTGAACACATGCCAGCATTAGAATCTGGGAAGATCAGAGGGAAACTACAAAAGAGATTGAGATGAGCATACAGTGAAGCAGAAGGAAAACCAAAAGGGGATAAGTAAAGAAAATAAATCAAGAAGGACTGTGTTGAATGCCCTTGATTGTTAATACAAAATAGAAATCAGAATTGACCCTTTTGATTTAGAAATATAGATATTGGTAGATGACACAATCTTAATATTCAAATCTGTGTTCCTTTAATTATACCACACTGCCTTTTGAGATTCTTATTCTAGAGAGTATTTTTCATTTCTTTATGTACCATTTATTTAAGAGATTGTTGTGTGCCAGGCATTGCCATTGGTGGTAAAATTCAAAGATACATAAGCTTTGGTCTGTGCCTTAGGGAATCCATGGTATGTAGTAAAGGAATGAGCTGTATTAACAATGGTAATACAATATGTTTAGTGCAGCAGTAGAAACATGGACAAATATTATGGGAACATCTTGGGTGAAGGTGAGGCATGGGGAAAGGTTTTGCAAAGGCAATAAATTTTGACAAAAGGATTCAGTAACAAGGTAAAGGGGCAGTAAATAAAAGCAAAATTTATCCAGAAGTGCTTCATATAGCTAAAATATCTGAGTATTGTTTTGAGAAATGGATTGTAATTTATCAAATGGACAAATTGGAGAAGGGCTGTAGAGATAGGCAAGGAGGGCTAGATGATTCTCAGTCCTGGGAGCCATGCTAAAGAGCTCAAATTTTATCTTGAAGATGATTAGTTCCCAATGAAAACTTTGAAGTGGGAGATTTCTATACTAGAGGACTTGGAAAAAGGGAAGTGAAAAGGAGTCAAAGGAATAACTTTCTCATTTCTGCTTGGGTGATTGACTTGATGGTTATTCCAAAGTCTTCTATATCATTGTAGTTCCATTGAGTATGTCAGAAGGAGTACTG
Source organism: Antrozous pallidus (assembly GCA_027563665.1). Lineage (NCBI taxonomy): Eukaryota > Metazoa > Chordata > Mammalia > Chiroptera > Vespertilionidae > Antrozous > Antrozous pallidus. Next base: position 69,441,972 of record CM050509.1, on the reverse strand, counting down.
ATCTCTTGCCCAAATTTTATTAGACTTGATTATCCTTACAATAGAAAATGTAATAACCAGAAGTCTCACTAACACTTAATGGAGTTGGATTTATCTCTGAGTGAACCATCCAAGTTCTTTGAAGTTTACTTTTCTCACAAGGATATTCCCCTTTTGCTAAGGCAAAAGTGGGTCAAGTTCTGGGATACAGCTCTGAAGGGCTATCACATTGAGTTCCACAGCTTGGACCTTAGCTCCTCAGAAAGACAATTTCTGCCTATTAAAAACCTCTTCTATGCTTGGTAAAAATGAAAACCATTTAGAAATATAATGAATTATTAAATGTTGTGCTGCATTACTACTTGTTGAAGTCTCTTGCATAGAACAAGGTATTTGAGAACTGACTTTACAGGAATATTTGTTCAACATTTTGTGTCTTAAAAAGAGAAAATAAATGAGAATATTACAAAACAGATATATTAGACATATATATTTTCCATGACAAAATACCTGCCTATAGTATTTAAATATATTTTTTACTCTCCATTAATTATTTTACAGACAGTAAAAAGAAACAACAAAACAACAAGTGTGAAGGTCTGGGCCCAACTGAATAATGATGCTTTTAAGGCTATTGTGATGGATTTATAGCATTTATAAAATGATCCCAAAATCATCAGGAATATGAGTTACAGGCCTTTCATTCTGTTAGAAATTATTGTTGAAGTGATGTGGCTTTATTAAGGAAGCAAAAAATAATACTTCTATCAGTCTTTATTTTTGAATATGTAATACTTACATATAGCAAACTATCCTATTAATAAAAGAGTAATATTCAAATTGATTGAACCACCACTACACCCACAAACCACACCCACCAGCCAATCAGGAGTGAGTATGCAAATTAACCCAACCAAGATGGTTGTGGCCACAGAGTGATTAGGAGATTTGGATTTCCCTGGAAATGGAGGAAAACAACCTTCCTGGCCACCTTGGCCAGCCCAGGCTTCCACTCAAGTCTGCAAAGTTTCAATTATAGAAGATAAATAAATCCCAGATACCAGGGACTCCACTTGGGTTAACTCGGGGGCCATGGCCAGCCTGAAAATCACCACAGACCCCTCACCCAGGCTGCCCCATGCCCCAAGGCAACCCCCACCCTGATCAGGACACCCTTCAGGGCAAACCAACTGGCCCCACCCATGCATCAGGCCTCTATCCTATCTAATAAAAGAGTATTATGCAAATTGACTGTCACTTCAACACACAAGATGGCTGCCCCCATGTGGACATAAGATGGCCACCACAAGATGGCCATCAGGAGAGGTTAGTTGGGAGGGATAAGGCCAGCAGGGTAGGGCAGTTGGGAGGGACCAGGCCTGCAAGGGAGGACAGTTGGGGGTGACCAGGCTGGCAGAATGGAAAGTTGGGGGTGACTGGGCCTGCAGGGAAGGGCAGTTGTGGGTGAACCCAGGCCTGCAAGAAAGAGCAGTTGGGGGTAACAGGCCTGCAGGGGAGGGCAGTTAAGGGCCATCAGGCTGGCAGGGGAGCAGTTAGGCATCAATCAGGCTGGCAGGGGAATAGTTAGGGGGTGATCAGGCTGGAAGGCAGAAGCAGTTAGGGGCTATCAGAAAGGCAGGCATTTGAGAAGTTGGGAGCCAGCAGTCCTGGATTGTGACAGGGATCCCAGATTGGAGAGGGTGCAGGCTGGGTTGAGGGACACCCCCCATGCACTTATTTCATGCGCCATGCCTCTAGTTTCAAAATAAAAATATGTGCACACTGAAAATATCTCTCTTCTACTTCAAACCCCTCAATTGGGTGCAATACTTTTTCCAGATTCTTAAGTATGTTTCATAAATACAAGGTTCCCCTAACATTTTAACAGTTGATAGCTCAATTTTGAAAGTGAAATATATTTTAATAAACAATGCCTTTTTAATTATTCAAAGTGTGTGTATACAGATTTTGGAACACTCTGTATTTTATTGCCTGCAATAGTAGTTCTCAAAGTGTGGCCAAAGGATCTTTGGAGCACCAGATCCTTTTATTGGAATCATACAAGTTCAAAACTATTTTTATGACACTGCTGATAGAGTCAACAGTTATATTAAAAAATGCCCAGTAATTCTACTTCCAAGAAATTTATACATATGTGTAATGATATCAACAGCATCTGAGCATGCCTGGTTCTTCAAATACCTGTTAATATAGTTAATACAGTTGTTTTTTTTCCAAATGTTTTCTCTTTGTAAATCAGATGAGGGAAACCGTGTATCTTAATTATAAGTTTATTTGTATCTTATTATGATTGGTATCAAATATTTTTTCATATGATGTGAAACTATTACATTTCACTTTTCTGTGAACCATATCTTTACATATTTTATGACGACATTGATGCCTGGGTACAGGTAATCTTTAAATTTTGAAGGTATGATTATTAGACAAAATACTACAAACCTTCAATTTGTCCTTTAAGAATGACCTCAGTACCTCAAAATCTAAGGACCCTTTCAGCTCTGACATTAAGCCTCAAAGCAGTAATACATATAATTAAGCTATATAAGAAGTTAGCATATTTACATCACAGTGATAATAGTACTTGTAATAGGATGTAACTAAAATTAGAAAGATGAGAAAAATATTGTAATGAAAAGCATTTTTTCTACATGCAAATGGTGTGCTGTTTCCTTTACCTGTCCTATGTGGAAAACAATAGGATACATTATTCTGGGGTCTGTCACCATTACTGACAGTTCAGTGGACAAGTTACTCAAAATCATATAGCTTATGTTTACCAGGATTCTGCTTTTTTGGAGTCAAGGAAATAAGCCTATTTCATGAGTGAATCGGACTATTTTAGAGTTGCTATATTTTTTTAATAGTATGGAGCTTTTCAAGTAACACAGATGTGAAGATTTTACAGCATAGATCACAGCCACAAAATTGACATTTCACTTTTGAGTCTCCTGGTACAATTTAGCCTGCAAATAAAAACACAACAAAGGAAACTGCTAGAGTAAAGGAAGAGTCACAGAAACATAAAAGATCATTAGGGAAAAGCACAGCTTTTTAGTATCTATTTGCTAGACTTACTTCTCAAAACATTTTTAGGAACCTCCCATTGTTAATTTTCAACAAAAGTAAGCCAAACAAACAACAACAACAAAAAACAGATAGTTTACTTTCTTTTTTCTAAATTTGTTTAGTTGGCTACACTGACTGGGGAAATTTAATTAACTTAGAGTGGTAGTAGAAAGTGAATTGATTGATCAGTACATAATCATATTTTAGTAAGTGTCTGCCATGTACTTGTCTTGTGTATGATGCTCTGTATAAGATAGGAAACCTGTTTTCAGTGAATGAACATGCAGGAGAAAATAGTTGTTCAGCACATATTAGGCATCATACTAGATCTTTTACACATGTTATATAATGTTCAAAAATAACCTTGTGTGAGTGGATACTATTATTTGTACTCAAAGGGTATGAGAGGCTTAGAAAAGCAATTAGCCAAAGGAGACATAACTGGCAAATGAAAGAATTAGGATTTTAATTTAGGCCAATCTGGTCCCAAAATTTGTATTCTTGTAACTAATCATGTTATCTAAGGTTATGGAGATAAATCTAATGCAGATGAGATAATTAGAGAGGACACTATATAAAGCCAAACACTTATATTTTGAGCGTGTGTTGAGTGATTTAGTGTGAGGGAGAGCAATTAGCAGAATGTACCTCATGAAGAAGATGGGCTAGATTAGACAGTTTTGTAATTGGTTTTAAAATAAGGGGAGAGCATTCAAGGCAAAGGCTATAATATGAGGAAGTGTGCCATTCCAGCATGGCCAAGGGTGAACCTGAGTGGAGGTGGTGAAGGATTTAGAAAAGACAGGCAAGAGAATGAAAACTAGGTCTCTGTGGGACACTGCTTCTCTGATGGCAACACAGCAACGGCTGTCTTTATTTTATAGCCAGGATCCAAGAGGTAAAGTAAGGGCGTGATCAAGATGTTTACACTGTTCTATTCTACTCAATTATATGCACCTGAACTCTATCAAGCCCACATTACTCAGACACGTAGGGCCATTTGTTCAGATTGTAGGATCAAGCTTACAACTATAGATGTTGGCTATAATTGTTCTGGGAGGGCTCTGCCCTCCAAGCTGGGACTTGCACCTGGCAATGAGTGGACTGTTCCCTCTCATTATTCTGAGGCTTGAACCTGTCCAAACATTGTAGCCTCTCTTCACAAGGAAGGGACATTCAGTATGTGTATGGTGATTAATCAATAATTTTAACATGAGGAGTTGTAGAATGTGAAAGTGAATAAGAAGGGTAGAGGTAAATCATGGCGGCTCTTGAAATCTAAAGCATATAGTTTAGGTTTTTTGGACTAGTTAGTAGAGAACTAGGTCTAGGCATATTATTCTGACTGTGGTGTGTGTGGTGGCAGAAACTAGACCTGAAGTTACTGATGTAGTCTCACGTGAGTTACGTAAGTATCTTTTTAAAAAAAGCATTTGAAAGAGATAGGTTTCTAAATACATAATTTATCTATCCTTTAAATATTTGCATTATGTCAAATTGATTAACTCTTGGTAGATGGTTAAACAGGTAGACGGTTAAAGTGAATCCCATGACTGGAGCTATATGTGAGTTAGTGGCATGCAAATCACTAGGACTAAATCTAGGACAGTGTTTTTTTTAACATTAGTGGGTTATAAATTAGTATTAAATATTGTGATTGATATTTTTAACTGAAATAAAAAACATAATAGATTAGCATTGTGGATGATAAGAGAAAGCATATCGGTGATAGTTTGTTTCAATTGTGTGTATATGTGTGCAAAACTGCACTGAGTTATAACATAAAATGTATTTATCCCTATGGATTGTGGTAAAAAAAAAAGTTTGAAATTTTCTGATGTAGAGCCCAGCACTGAACTAGATATCTTTTTTTTCCTTTAAAGTAAAATTTCAAATTCTGCATGATTTATTAAACACTATTTGAAAAGCTCCATCATCACTTTCCTGTTCAGAGCACCTTTACCTCTTGCCTGGTCCATATCCAAACCAAAACTGAGCTACATGCATTCAGCCTAAAAAGAATACAGTATATGTAATTTATGCCTAAAGTACATGCTTTAGCTTTCAACCTTCTCCATAATTTATCTTCACCCTTCCTATGCAACTTCATTTTATGCCTCTTCTTATGTTCACACTACATTGAATTAATCCCACAAAACCATACTGGTTGTTCCTTCCTCTAGTGTTCTATTATTGACTCTACCGTGAATGGCCTCCCCTTATTTCTCCACCAATCACAAAACTGTCTTTCCAATATATCATACTAGAGGCCCATTGCACAAAGAGATTCGTGCAATAGGCCATCCTTCCCTTGGTTTCCAGCACCCGTGATCCAGGCCTTTGCTACAGCCAGAGTCTTCCATCTTTGTCTTCGCTGCAGACTCAGGCCAGAGTCTGCCATCTTCTTCTTTGCTTCAGACTTTGGAGTCTACAGTCTTCATCTTTACTGCACTGGAGTCCCACTCCTGTAGATCCTTTCACCACCACCCTCCCTCTTATAGCAGGTGTCCTGCCCCACCTGCCTACTCCACACTTGGAGCAGCTGGGTGGCCACCGGTTTTTGTCCTACTAAATTGCATATTCCCTCCTAATTGGCTGGTGGGCATAGCAGAGTGATAGTCAATTTGCATGTTTCTCTTTTATTAGTGTAGATACCCAGTTGCCAGATCAAACTTTCTAGAGCACTGCTGACATCATATCATTCCCCTTTGCTGGAAGATTTTTGATTACTGCTTCAATTTCATCTGTAATTAATGGCCTATTCGGGTTTTTTTTTAATTCTTCCTGATGGAGTTTTGGAAGTTTTTATTTTACTAAGAATATGTCCATTTGTCTAGGTTGTCCAGTTTGTTGGAATAGAATTATTCATATCATTTTGTCATTACTCTTTGTATTTTGGTTGGGTTGGTTGTTACCTCACCTCTGTCATTTCTGCTTTTGTTTATATTGTTCATCTCTCTGTTTCTTGGTGAACCTGGAGAGAGTTCATCAATCTTGTTTATGCTTTCAAAGAATCATCTCTTAGTTTTATTAATCTTTTGTCTTTTTTGTTTTGTTTGTTTTTGTCTCTATGTTGTTTATTTTCAATGTGATCTTTATTAAGTCCTTCCTTCCGCTTAGGCTCTCTTTCTAATTTTTTAAGTTGTAAAGTTAGATAATCTATTAAAATTTTTCTTGTAGTTTTTGTCAGTTAGCTCAGGCATCAGCTGTGTGTATTTGGATAGTAACAAGAAGGTCCCTATTGGCAGAAAGGACAAGAAGGGCCAATATAGAATGCTCAGATGCCTTCCCAGTACCTTAATTCCTTCTGAAAGGGATTAATTTAATTCCTATCCTTTTTTAAGTTGCTGCCCATATTCAAAGAATTAGTTTGTAAGTTTATTTGGGATAATTGTATAATATGCTGTTGTCAAATATCAAATATTATAATGACATTGTAGAATAATATCATGTAAGGGTATTGTGGTGTCACAGGAGGTTAAGGAGGGCCTAGCCTAAGAACTGGTGTGTTAAGAGATGACATGCTCTAGGCAATGTTAATTCAATCTCAAACTAGCTGCCAATTTTTTTTATAACTTTATATAAACTTTGTCAGGGATGTAAAAACACAAACCACTTACCTTAGTTCAAGCGTTCAAATATATTGACTTTCCCCCTTACTCCCACCGCCTGCCACTTACCCTGAGGTTTGACATTTTGATGGACTTTTCTCAGGCTCTGGATCCATTCTTGTTCATCAGTCTATGTCATTCATTATATTCCTCAAATGAGTGAGATCATGTGATATTTGTCTTTCTCTGCCTGGCTAATTTCACTTAGCATAATGCTCTCCAATTCCATCCATGTTGTTACAAATGGTAGGAGATCCTTCTTTTTTACCACAGCGTAGTATTACATTGTGTAGATGTACCAGAGTTTTTTAATCCACTCATCTGCTGATGGGCACTTAGGCTGTTTCCAAATCTTAGCTATGGTAAATTGTGCTGCTATGAACATAGGAGTACATATATCCTTTCTAATTTGCATTTCTAGTTTCTTGGGGTATATTCCTAGAAGTGGGATCACTGGGTTGAATGGGAGCTCCATTTTTAGTTTTTTGAGGAAACTCCATACTGATCTCCACAGTGGCTGCACTAGTCTACAATCCCACCAGCAGTGCACAAGAGATCCTTTTTCTCCACATCCTCGTCAGCACTTGTCATTTGTTGATTTGTTGATGTAAGCCATTTTGACAGATGTGAGATGGTACCGCATAGTCCTTTTGATTTGCATCTGTCGGATAATTAGTGACTTTGAGCAAGTTTTCATATGCCTCTGGGCCTTCCTTTTGCCTTTTGTAAAAAAGGTTCTATTTAGGTCTGTTGCCCATTTTTTTTATTGCATCATTTGTCCTCCTTTTATTGAGTTGTGTGAGTTGCATGTAGATGCATGAGATTAAACCTTTATCACTGATAACATTTGCAAATATGTTCTCCCATACAGTGGGTTTTCTTGTTGTTTTGTTGATGGTTTCTTTAGCTGTGCAAAAGCTTTTGATTTTGATGTAGTCCCATTTGTTTATTCTGTCTTTAGCTTCCATTGCCCTATGAGCAGTATCATCAAAGAAGTTCTTTTGTAATATGTCTGAGATTTTATTTCCTGTAGATTTCTCTAATGTTTTTTATGGTTTCCCGTCTTATGTTTAAGTCCTGTATCCATTTTGAGTTTATTTTTTGTAATTTGGTAGTCTAGTTTCATTTTTTTGCATGTATCTGTCCAATTTTCCCAACACCATTTATTGAAGAAACTATCTTGACTCTATTTTATGTTCATACCTACTTTTTCAAATATTAATTGAGCATAGTGGTTTGGGTTGATATCTGGATTCTCTATTCTATTCCATTGATCTATATGTCTGTTCTTGTGCCAGTACCAGGCTGTTTTGAGAACAGTAGCTTTGTAATACAGCTTGAAATCTGGTATTGAAGTCCCCCCGACTTTGTGCTTCTTTCTCAGGATTGCTGTGGCTATCCGGGGCCTTTTTTTATTCCAGATGAATTTTTGGTGAGTTGTTTCTAGGTCTGTGAATTATGCCATTGGTATTTTAATGGGGAGTGCATTAAATTTATAGATTGCTTTGGGTAGTATGGACATTTTAATTATGTTGATTCTCCCAATCCATGAACATGGTATGTTCTTCCATCTGTTTACCTCTTCCTCTATCTCTTTTTTTAGTGTCCTGTAGTTTTCCGCAAATAGGTCTTTTACTTCCTTAGTTAAGTTTATTCCTAGGTATCTTAATTTTTTTGGTGTGATGGTAAATGGGATTGCTTTTTTAGTTTCTCTTTCTGTAAGTTCACTATTAGTGTATAGAAATGCCATAGATTTCTTGGCATTAATTTTGTAGCCTGCTACGTTGCTGAACTCATTTATCAAATCTATTAGTTTTTTGCTGGAGTCTTTCGGGTTTTTTATGTACAATATCATATCATCTGCAAATAAGGATAGCTTTACTTCTTTTCCAATTTGGATGCCTTTTATTTCTTCTCCTTGTCTAATTCCAATGGCTAATACTTCCAGTATTATGTGGAACAGGAGTGGTGAGAGTGGGCAATCCTCTCTTGTTCCTGTTCTTAGGGGAAATGGTTGTAGTTTTTGCCCATTGAGTATGATGTTTGCTGTGGGTTTATCATATATGGCTTTTATTATGTTGAGGTATGATCCTTCTATTCCTACCTTTTTGAGAGTTTTTATCAAGAAAGGGTGTTGGATTTTGTCAAATGCTTTTTCTGCATCAGTTGATATGACTAGGTGATTTTTATCTCTCAATTTGTTTATGTGATGTATCACATTTATTGATTTGCGGATATTGTACCATCCTTGCATTCCTGGGATAAATCCTACTTGGTCACGGTGTACGATCTCTCTGATGTACTGCTGGATCCGATTTGCTAGAATTTTATTGAGGATTTTGGCATCTATATTCATGAGGGATATTGGCCTGTAATTCTCTTTCATTGTATCATCTTTATCTGCTTTTGGTATTAGGGTGATGTTAGCTTCATAGAAGGAGTTTCGAAGTGTTCCATCCTCTTGAATTTTCTGGAATAGTCTGAGGAGTATAGGTTTTAGTTCTTCCTTGAATGTTTGGTAAAACTCCCCTGTGAAGCCGTCTGGCCCTGGGCTTTTGTTTGCTTGAAGCTTTATGATGACTGCTTCATTTTCTTCCACAGTTATTGGTCTATTGAGTTGTTTAGATTCTTCCTGATTGAGTTTTGGGAGGTTATATTTTTTCTAGAAATATATCCATTTCCTCCAGGTAGTCCAGTTTGTTGGAGTAGAGTTGTTCATAATATTTTTTAACAATCCTTTGTATTTCAGTGGGGTCTGTTGTTATTTCACCTCTTTCATTTCTGATTTTATTTATTAGGGTCCTCTCTCTTTGCTTCTTGGTGAGTCTGGCTAGAGGTTCATCAATCTTGTGTAATCTTTCAAAGAACCAGGTTTCGGTTTTGTTGATCTTCTGTATTGTTTCTTTGGTCTCTATGTCATTTATTTCTGCTCTGATCTTTGCTATTTCCTTCCTTCTGCTTACACTGGGCTTTCCTTGTTGCTTTCTTTCTAACTCTTTGAATTGTTGGGTTAGATAATTTATTGCTGCTGTTTCTAGTTTTTGTGGTAGGATTGTAGAGCTATGAACTTTCGTCTCAGAACTGCTTTCACTGTGTCCCATAGATTTTGGATTGTTGTGCTGTCATTGTCATTTGTTTCCGTGATGTTTTCTATCTCTTCCTTGATCTCTCTAGTAGCCCTTTCATAGTTTAATAGCATGCTGTTTAGTCTCCATGTGTTTGATTTCTTTGGATTGCTTCTAATGTAGTTGATTTCCAGCTTTATGCCACTGTGATCTGAGAATATGATTGATATGATTTCTATCTTCTTGAATTTGGAGAGACTTTGCCTATGACCCAATATATGGTCTATCTTTGAGAATGACCCATGGGCACTTGAAAAGAATGTATATTCTGTGGCTCTGGGGTGAAATGATCTGAAGATGTCAATTAATTCCATCTGGTCTAGTGAGTCATTGAGGATTGATGTTTCTTTACTGATTTTTTGTTTAGAGGATTTGTCCAATGGTGATAGTGGGGTATTGAAGTCTCCTACTATGATTGTATTGATGTCTATCTTTCCCTTGATATCCTCTAGGAGTTTTAGTATGTATTTGGGTGCTCCTTTATTGGGTGCGTATATGTTTACTAGAATTATTTCTTCTTGTTGGATTGCTCCCTTTAGTATGATGTAGTGTTTTGCCCATTTTTTGATTAGGTTATTTATCTTCCTTTTGTTACGTTGTATGTGTTCCCTGTAAATGTTGAAGATTAAACCCTTATTGGAGATAACATTGGTAAAGATTTTCTCCCAAGCATTGGGCTTTCTTGTTTTGTTGATGGTTTCTTTTGGTGTGCAGCAGCTTTCTATATTGATGTAATCCCCTTTGTTCATTTTCTCCTTAGTTTCCATTTCCCTAGGAGCTGTATCATTAAATATATTGCTGTTACAAATGTATGCTATTTTGCTGACTATGTCTTCTTCTAAGATTTTTTGTTTTCCCACCTTATCTTTAAGTTCTTTATTTCTAGTTTATTTTTCTTGTATGGTATAAGTTGGTGGTCTAGTTTCATTTTTTTTGCATGTATTTGCCCTGTTTCCCCAACACCATTTATTGAAGAGACTGTCTTGAGTCCATTGTATGGTCTTGCCTCCTTTGTCAAATATTAATTGTGCATAATGGCTTGTGTTGATTTCTGGGTTCTCTGTTCTGTTCCACTAGTCTATATGTCTGTTCTTGTGCCAGTATCAGGCAGTTTTGAGAGCAATAGCTTTATAGTATAACTTGATATTTGGTATTGAGATCACTCCAACTTTGTTCTTCTTTCTCAAGATTGCCACAGCTATTCAGGGTCTTTTTTTATTTCACTTTTTTTTTTGAGAATTTGTTCTAGGTCTTTGAACTATGCCATTGGTATTTTAATGGGGATTGCATTGAATTTATGGATATTTTAATGATGTTGATTCCACCAATCTATGAACATGGTATATTCTTCCATTTGTTCATGTCTTTCTCTAATTCTTTTTTCAGCATTCTGAAATTTTCTGAGTACTGGTCCTTCATCTTCTTAGTTAATTTTATTTTTAGGTATCTTAATTTTTGTTTCAATGGTAAATGGGATTGCTTTTTAAATTTCTCTTTCTGTGAGTTCATTATTGGTATATAGAAAAGTCATAGACTACTGGGTGTTAATTTTGTATCCTGCTACGTTGCCAAATTCATTTATTAAGTCTAGTAGTTTTTTTATGGAGTTTTTGGGGTTTTTCAATATCATGTCATCTGCAAATAAGGACAGTTTTACTTCTTCTTTTCCAATTTGAATGCCTTTTATTTCTTATTCTTGTTTGATCACAATAAATGTTATACACCATATAAACAAACTGAGAGATAAAAACCATATGATCATATCCATTGATGCAGAAAAAGCATTGACAAAATCCAACACCCTTTTTTTTAATAAAGACCCTCAGCAAGTTGGGAATAGAAGGATCATATATCAATAGAATAAAAGCCATATATGACAAATCCACAGCAATCATCATACTCAATGAGTAAAACTAAAACCATTTTCACTAAAAACAGGAAAAAGATAGGGATTCCCACTCTCACCACTCATGTTCGACATAGTACTGGAAGTACTAGCCATTGTGTTCAAAGTTCCCCTTTCTGATACAGGAGATGCTTAATTGTGACTAGATCTAATATATATTTGTTTTTCTTTCTTTTTATTAAGTTTATTGTGGTGACATTGTTTAATTAAATTATATAGGTTTCAAGTGTACATTTCCATGATACATGATCTTCACATTACATTGTGTGCTTACCTGTCAAAGTCCAATCATCTCCTATCACTATATATTTAACTTCCTTTACTACCCCACTCCCACCCTTCCTTTTGATAACTGCCATACCATTGTCTGTGTCTATTTATTTTTTGTTATTTGTTCATTTGTTGATTTCAGCTTTATATCCTTCTTAAGATGGTTCTTTACATTGTTTGTCTGATTTATTGTGCTTAGCATGGTATTCTTAAGATCCATCTGTTTTAAAAGGCAATATTTCATATTTTCTTATGGCTGAGTAGTATTCCATTGTGTATATGTACCACATTTTCTTTATCTAATCCTCTATTACAGGACATACTTTGGTTGTTTCCATGTGTTGGCCACCATGAGTAATGTTGCAATGAACATAGAGTTGCATATATCTTTGCAAATAAATGTTTTTATGGGTTTTTTTCAGATAGATATCCAAATTAGGAATTGCTGGGTTATATGGTAACTATATTCTTAATTTTTTTGAGGAACTTCCATATTATTTTCCATAGTGGCTGTACCAGTTTATATTCCCACCAGCAGTGAATGAGGGTTCCTTTTTCTTCAACTCTCTAGCACTTGTCATTGATCATAGTCATTCTAACAGGTGTGAGGTAATATCTTATAGTTTTTTTGTTGCTTTTTATTGTTTCAACTAGTTGCCCAGTGCACAGATTCATGCACATTGAAAGGATATTAATTAGAAGGTGGCTGGCAGGATGGGACTGGATGAGATGGGCCAGACAAGTCCTGGGGCCAACCACTGAGGTCCCTCCCTGGCCGGCTGCACTTGAGACAGCGCTTTGTCTCGAAGGGCATCTGCAGTCACCGCAGCTCTGCTGTAAACCAGACAGTGCCCCAGCAACAGCATAACCCATGGCTGAAGGTGGAATCATGTGGCCCTGCAAGAATCAGGCTCCCTACTCTCTGGTTAAGCGAGGTACATCACCTGAGACCCACAACTGCCTAGTCACTGCAGCTCAGCATCTCCAATGTTGAGCATATGTCCCCTGGTCAGTGCACATCATATCTACTGGCCAGTTTACAGTTGGATGATCACTTAGCTTTATATAAAAAATATATAGTGGGATGACACTGGTTAAAAACATTATACAGGTTTTAGATGCACAATTCCACAACACATTATCTGTACAATGTACTAGTATTACTTGTTTACCACCCCAAGTCAAGTCTCATTGTAATTTTGATTTGCATTTCCCTAATAGCTAATAAAGTTGAGCTTCTTTTTGTATATCTGTTGGACAGTTGTATGTCTTCTTGAGAGAAATGTCTGTTTGGGTCATCTGCATACTTTTTAATTGGATTGTTTCTTTGGTGATGAGTTATATGAGTTTTTAATATTTTGGATATTAACCCCTCATCGGAGCTGTTGTTTGACAATATCTTCTCCTATTTGGTTGGTTGCCATGTTGTTTTGTTGGTGGTTTATTTTGCTGTGCAGAAGCATTTTAGTTTGATATATTCCCATTCATTTATTTTGGCCTTTACTTGCCTTGCCTTTCAGCTCAAATTCATAAAAATCTTTTGTAAACCAAAGGTCCATTAATTTAGTACCCAGTTTACTTATATATAATTTATGTTCCTAGCTTCCTGTTTTTCTTCCCATTGAGCTATCATCAATAGAATTGGATTGACTTGGATTGTCATGTTTCCGTATGCTACTTGTTGTACACCATTTCAATTCTTAGTCTTTGGGCCAGGCCCTTTTCCAAACTTTCCAACCTCAGAAACTTTCCATTTTAAATATATGTTAGTTTTTTTCAGTAGAAAGTAACCCATGTTGCACACCTTCTTGACCTGGGAAATGCCCTCAGAGAAGCTTATTTGATAGTGATTCTAAAAGGTATCAGAATGTTTCTGTTTTACTTGTTCACTTATATTGTTCTTTTAGAATGTAAACTGTAATTGAAACAAATTTAAAAATGAAAAATATATAAAAAGCATCCATGTAACTTGTATATTCCAACAGAGTTTCTTGACTCATCATTTGCTAAAAGTTGTAAGTATTAGTACAAGAAAAGAGGCAATAGTGGAATCAGGATAAGTATTTTTGTCCTAAGAGAAAAAATTGATCTAAAATATATATTTTGTTTTCATACCATATAATTAGAAATGACCATATTAAATAGAGTCAGATATGGTCAGGAACTCAATTTCCAAATTGCTATATTTATTTCATTTTAAGGCTTTATGGCTAAATTTAGGAAATACCTTGGAACTGACCCAATATGCTTTAGGAAGTTTCCAATGTTTATTTTTTTAATCCTTCCATATTTGCTTTAAAATCTTTAATAGTTGCCTTGAATTAAATGCATTATTAATATAAAATGTTAATATTAATTAACATTATTAATATTAAAATGTTATTTTCATTTCAGTGTGTTTATGCAGCAACTAGAGGGTAAATTAGAATGTCAACTGTTATTTTTATAAAGAACATTAATCTCCCTCTAGGGAAAGAATGGTATTCCCCACAATGCCTAACAGTGCAGGGAAAGTAGTAGAAACTCAAGTCTATACTTGTTGACTTGAAAGTTTATAGAAACAGCATTTTGTCCTCTATCTCTTTGAGTATATCCCTGTCCATGCTATAATTAGAAAATGGATTCTTATTTAAGTCTGGTGACAAGGTTATATCTGTGAAACAGATGCTCATTATATTTCACATGCATACTGAATAAAACTTCAGAAAAGCAGTGAGGTAATTTGTATAATCTTTAGAAATCCCTTCAAAGAAACCAAAAGAATAGGAGGCCGGTATATTCATCCTCCTAACTTGTCTGTTCTCTCATTGGCAGCACTAACACTCCAGGTTCCAATACTTTAACCATTTCATTATCCCTCTGTTGTTAGTGTTTGTTTGTTTAAAAAAATCTATTTTCTTTAAAGGACATTTTGGTACTATCTAATAATCCCACTTTACTGGTTACTTTTTGTATTTGTTCTTATATTATAAGCAGAAAAAGGTCAAAATTAATTTAAATATCACCTGTTCTTATCAAGTAGTCTCCCTTTACCATCACTATCCTTTTTTGAGGTATGTTATTTAATGCTCCGAAAGTATTATACTTTTGTCTGTTAACCTTACATTGCAACTGCCTGTTATTTTTTTGCCCCTTCCCCACATATTGAATAAATAATTGGCAGTAAGTATCTTGTATTTTTGTAAATTCTGTAACTAGAAAAAGTCTAGGATATAATAAATGTTAAATATGTATTTATTGGATGAATTAATTTATGATGCTCTGAGATAGTGAAATTTGCTAGCCCACTGTACAGGCCTTGATTAATCTAATCCTATTTCAATTGTCCATTCTATTCATTTATTTAGGAGCACCTATTATGTATCAGGCATTATAGATGACCTAATTTAGGTGAAAGTGATACTTGAGCTGAGATATTAAAGATGATTTGGCATTACCTAGGTAAAGAGCAAAATAAGATGTTTCAGGAAGTGAGAACTGTGCCATGCAAGGCACAGTGGCAGCAAAAAGGGAAGATGAGGCTGGAGAAGTAGGCAGGTGCTAAATTATGTAGCATCTTATATAGGTCATGTTAAGGAGATTTTGTCATTATCCTAACAGCAATGTCAAACATGTCCTACAATACATACTATTTTTATGTTGTTTCCCAAAACTACAAAGCTTATTCTTCATACTTTTAACTACACTATTCTCCACTGGCATTCTAAGCACCACTTTTTTTCCACTGATACTGTGTTAGTCATTCAGGTATAGTTTAACTCTTATATCATCCAATATTATTCCTTGATTATGTCAATCTAGATGGAGTAATCTTTTAATTTTTATAGCTCTGATTTGTATTACTCATATACTCATTTAATGGCTCATATACTATCTGACTTTGTATTTTATAATGGTTTCTTACATATCTTTTGGCTTGAGATTCATAATTGTTATCTGAATTCCTTAAATATTCATTAGCCAGTATTTTATTACAGCCTCAAGACCCCATGCAAACCAATAATTGGAATAGAGGAAGACAAGTACTTTGATACTCATGTTCTTCCTGATATTACAAGGGCAACCATTTTAAGAAAAACAAAAAAACAATCACATCAACTGGTTTTATTGTTTATGTCATGACAATTATTTTACTAAGTTAGCTTGTCTTTTTACTACATATATTAATCATCACTTTGATTATTCAACAAGAATATACTAAATACATATTTTGTGGCAGATGTTATACAAGTACATACTAGGTAATAAAACATGAATATGACATAAACTTGACCATTATAAAGCTAAAAAAAGATGCTATTTATAGTTATTACAGTATTTCAATTCCAAAAATGATTATTATAGATTTGTTGATAGTCATAATTATTAAGCAATTTGCAAATGATGCATTTCATTTTTATAGGAAATGCAACCTCAACATAAGATTAGGAAAACTAAATCTGGATATTATAGGATACATTCAGAATTAAAATCATACAATAAATGTTAATGTTCTCTATTATTATAGTTCTTGACATCAAACCCCTAAGCATTGTAAAGGTAATGTGAAAAGCATAGTTTTGTAGGGATAGCAACTCATTCACATTTTATAATACGGCCAGGTAAATTGCTATTGATTCTGATTATGAGATAATTCACAACCAGGACTCCCTGAAGTCTGTGATTCCCTTTTTGATGTCACTAACAAGTTATGAAGAAGTCCACAGTAAGACTTCACCAATGAGCCACTGATCATTAGTTTCGTTTTTTGTTTTGTTGTTGTATTTTTGTTTGTTTGTAAGAAAAGCTTTGGCCAAGTATATAAAATTCTAATTATTCACCCTAATTCCTAAAGTTCACTAAAACCTGTGTTCTATCAGAGGGAATACAACAAGCCAATTATTCTATAACTAGTGGCTTGGTGCATGAAATTTGTGTATGGGGGCGGGGTGTCCCTCAGCCCAACCTGCAATCTCTCCAATCTGGAACATTCTTCTGACAATCCGGGACTGCTGGCTCCTAACTACTCATCTGCCTGCCTGCCTGATTGCCCCTAATATACCAGCCAACTTTACCTAGTCATTCTGCCTGCTGGTCTGCTCTCCCCTAACTTACCCCTGCTGGCCTGCTTACCCCCAACTGTCCCCTGCTGGCCTGCTTACCCCCAACTGTCCCCCAGGCCTGATTATCCACAACTGCTGTTCCATCCTGGCCTGATCACCCATAACTGTCCTCCCCTCTTGGCCCCTAACCACCTCTACCTTAGCCTCGCCACCATGGCTTTGTCCAAAAGAACTCTGGAAGGTCTTCTGGAAGGTGTCCTAGTCTAATTAGCATATTACCCTTTTATTAGTATAGAGGCTTGGTGCATGGGTGGCGGCTCACTGGTTTGCCCTGAAGCATGTCCTGGATCAGGGTGAGGATTCCCTTGGGGAGCAGGGTGGCCTGGACAAAAGGCCTGTGGTGGTTTGCAAGCCGACCATGCCCCCATTGGGTGTGGGTACCCAAGGAGAACAGTGCTGGCCTGGGTGAGGGGATGGGGCAGTTTTCAGGCCAGCCATGCCCTCATGGGGTGAGGGTCTTCACTTGTGGAGGTGTGGCCAGCCTGGGTGAGGGACTAAGGGCTGTTTTCAGATTGGCCACACCCCCTTCAAGGTGGAGGTCCCCACTGGGATGCCTGGGTGAGGGGCTGATAGCTGTTTGCAGGCTGGCCATGCCCCTCAATGGGGGCATGGCTAACCTAGCTAAGTGGCTGAGGGTTGTTTGCAGGCCCCTCCCTCAGTGGCCAGCCCAGGGTGACAGCAACCCAAGCCTCCCATGTGCCCAAGCCAGCTCCATGTCCACTGCCCACAGGCCCCTCCTTTAGGGGCTGGCCCAAGAAAGTGGGAAGCTTGGCTTCCTTCATTGTCAGGGGCGACCCAAGCTTCCCACTCCCTCTGGATGGCCCTGTGGCTGCCTCCATCTTTGTCCTGCTAATTTGCATACTGACTCCTGATTGGTTGGTTGTGTCATGAAGTGATGGTCAATTTACATATTTATCTTTTATTAGTGTGGATCAGTGTGTATTTTTAAACATCTTGAAGGTAACTAGTGGAGTTTAAGTGCTCAAAATAATTTCTGCTTTCTGAACTAATATTAAAAGAAAAATGCTCTTAAATTTAAACCTTTAATTAAATATTTAATGTGTTTAAATTAATCAATTAATTAAATGCTAATTCAATGGGTTATGTCTCATCAGGGGCTTTCCTCAAAGACTTCATAAAGAAGCAGTCAGCCAAACTTGTGAAAATGAAAATAAAATATAAGAATAACATAATATCCATTGAAAATCTTTTTTTACATCTGCAATAATTTTATCTAAAGCAATACAGTCTCATGGCATTACAATTAAATTATAAGTATTTTTCAGAAAGGATATGCTACCTGCTATGATGTAACCATTTCAAAAATTAATGTATTAGAACTTTTGTAAACATACATCTCAATTTTGAATACTGACAAGACTCAGCAAGATAAGAGTAACTAGAAAACATATGCCTAGCATGTTTTCAAATCAAATATGAATGTTTTAAAAAGGCAGGGGTAAGTGGTTTGTAAGATTATATTATTGTAGCTATTTGCTGAATTAATTTTTATAGTAAGTCTCTTTTTGTTCATATGCTTTATGTCTCCATTAGAGTGACTTTACTTTTATATGATGAAAATAGGATGAAACAAGGCTACTAAAAGTAGCTACATTGTCTTTGTTACTAGAGGACAGACAATGACCCAAGTCAATAGCTGCTTTAGCTTTTATTAAAATTAAAATCTCATATGAATTCCAATTATGAATATATGTCTCAAACTCTATCTGCCCACATTATGGTACATTCAAAATACTAGTATATTATGGTAGTGCATTCTAGTAGGTAACAATATGCCTTTGTTTCCTATAAAGAAATAAGTCAGTAAATTGTTCTACTAAGTGGTAAAAGGATCAGTTCAAGATGCATATATATCCCAAAAGTTCTAAATCTCAATGTAATTCTTTCTAATTTAAGGCATTTATGAACGCATAACAGATTCTCAAATGTTCATATTTCTAGCTTAGTCTTATTACCTGTTCCACCCAAAACTTTGCAAATCTTGAAAATTCTTTACACGTTAAAGAAGAGATTTTGTCAATTAAATGTACTACAACATAATGAGATGAATAGGTCCATTATATGGTTCATGCAGCACCACATAATTTATCTGAGTTTATTTTTCTTTCACTGGTCCCTTATAAGCCAACTTTACCTAGTCATGCAATGATTAGAAGGTTTTAAGTTCTTCAATTAGACTATTTCAAAGTAGCTATTCTACTACTAATGTAGAATGCCTCTTTTTTTTACATTGGGGGATTTGGTGAAACAGTTGGAGATTAATGTAACATTTTTTTCTAAATGCCTTTTAAGAATTAGTACCAATGGGCAGTTTATTAAAGAGATTCAAAAATGCCATATTCCTGGAGTTTCTCTGCCAAGTCAATGACATTTTGAAATACTACATTTTTTAAAGAATAAAAGACCCATCCAACCATTATATAAAATGAAGGAAATCTACATGTGTTAACATCTTCAGTCTAATCTCAGGGTGGCTGTTTTATGAGATTTATTGGTTAAATTTGTCTGCAGATGCTTGCGATTTATAGAAAAACTCATGGAAACAGAGGGAATCTTTGTAAAGAACCTAAACAAAAACAAAAGCATTAGCTAACTCACATGGAAAACATGTCACATTCATCATGTTTTTGGCATGTAGGCTTAATGATAATGTATTGGGGATAATGTATTTGGGACTCATGCTCTGTGATCTTCAGGTGGCTTGGGAGTGGTTCAAGGTGAAACCCTGATAAGTATATTATGTGATAAGGTTTGGGGTGCCTTCCACCTCAGTCAGCATGATTTGAGATTCTCTCCACATTCTGGTCCTAACTAATTTCTCTAAATCTCTAAAAGGATATAAAGTTTTACAGTTCTACTGCTATCAAACTCTTTGTTCTGTCCTTTGCAAAAAGGAATTATTTGCTAAGTGATTTCTTTTTAATAAACAAGAATATATTGTTGTGTACTCTAATATGTGCATGCAGTGCTTTAGATGGCATGCTTCTTACAGAGAGGTATATACTCATATATTTCTCTCTCCCAATGTGCCTCACATAGTGATAGTTTAAAATTGATGTTTAGAAAATGTATTATTTGGTTGATTCTTATATCTTATATCCTGTCACTCAACTAGTCTTAGATATTATGTTCAGAAGGTAAATAGAGGAGAGAATTTTTCATCCCGCCTCATGATTCCTCCAAACACAGAGATATGAGCCATGTAATGAGAAAATACCAGGCAAAAGATCTGACATTAAGCTTTTTCCTTGTCTGTCAGAGCATGAGACTGACAGACAAGATGATTTTCCTAGTTAATGTTAACCATGCTCTCATTTTTCATGTTCAGTTTTACAGATCATCTAGATTAGGGTATTGTCATGACATGTCTTCACCACTTTTCCCAACCCCTAGGTTACTTCCTCTAACCACCATGAATTAAAATGTTGGTATTTGTTGCTTTTGTTGAAGATGATTTCTAATATGCAATTTGTTATCCATGCAAAATTGTGCTTTTTTCATCCCTAAATGTTTCTATTTATCTTTCTGTTATTTTTTTCTTTCCTCTTCACTTCATGAACAGGAAGGAATTTTTTTTCTGACAAAGAGGACATATCCAGTGGTTATTTTGGATGGCAGGATCTCCTGATCTTACAATTCTATATTTTACACATTTATATTTGAGATTTGAACAATTATACAAGCCAGTATACTGTAGTCTCAAGCACTAATGATGTGTCATCTGAACAGGGTTTCTTTCTTATTAAATCAAGGCTTTCATCATACATTCAAATTGTATCCTGGAAAAGAAGAATGTTCTGGTTTATAGAATAAAATCAACACATCCTATCTAATAAAAGAGTAGTATGCAAATTGACAGCACCTCCGCTGCACCCACAAGCCACACCCACCAGCCAATCAGGAGCAAATAAACCTAACCAAGATGGCTATGGCCACTGAGAACAGGAGGGAGGCTTGCGTTTCCCTGGCAATGGAGAAAGCCAAGCTTTCTGCCTGCCCTTGCCTGCCTAGGCCTCCACTCAATGCTACAAAGTTTTAATTATAGAACATACATAAATTCAACAGAAATGGTGACAGCCATGGAGCTGGAGAGAGCAGAGGCTAAGGTTTCCTGGGCGATGGAGGAAGCCAAGCTTCTGCAACCCTAGCACCTAGGCCTCCATTCTAGGCTAAAAAGTTTCAATTATAGAATTTAAATAAACCCAAACAGAAATGGCTATTGCCATGGAGCAAGCAGAAGGCTTGGCTCCATTCCAGGATACAAAGTTTCAATTGTAAACCATAAATTAATCCCTGACCTGAGGGCCTCCACTTGGGTTGCTGTGGGGCATGGCTGGCCTGAAAACCACCACAGGCTCCTCACTCAGGCCCTCCCATGCCCCCATGCCCCAAGGGAACCTCCACGCTGATCCGGGACACCCTTCAGGGCAAACCAGCTGGCACCCACCCTTGCACCAGGCCTCTATCTTATCTAATAAAGAGTAATACTCAGATTGACCATCACTCCAACACACAAGAGGGCTTCCCCCATGTGGTCAAAGATCCTGCCCCATGTGGACACAAGATGGCCACCACAAGATGGCCAGCAGAGGACAGTTGGGAGGGACCAGGCCTACAAGGGAGGGCAGTTGGAGGAGATCAGGCCAGCAGGGGAGGGCCATTGGGAGCTTCCAGGCCTACAAGGGAGTGCAGTTAGGGGTGACCAGGCGGGCAGAGGATGAAAATTGGGGGCAAACAGGCTATCGGGCAAGCAGTTAGACATCAATTAGGCTGGCAGGGGAGTGGTTAGGGGGTGATCAGGCTGGCAGGCAGAAGCGGTTAGGGGCAATCAGGGAGGCAGGCAGGTGAGCAGTTTGGAGCCAGCAGTCCTGGATTGTGAGAAGGATGCCCGACTGCCCATTTAGGCCTAATCTTATTGGATCCTACTGGGAGCAGGCCTAAATGGGCAGTAAGTTTGGAGAGGATGCAGGCTGGGCTGAGGGACACCCCCTGCCCTCCCACCATGCACAAATTTTGTGCATTGGGTCTCCAGTATTAATATATTTTACTATAATTTTCCACAATATTATTTGCTACTAAAGAAATATCCAGGTGACATCCTATATAATAAAACCATATTATGCAAATCGACCAGGTGGAATGACTAGCAGTATGACCAGTTGCTATGATGTGCACTCCCCATTAGAGGGCATATGCTCAATGCAGGAGCTGCCTCTGGTCAGGCTGGTGAGCGGGCTGCACCAGGCCACCAGAGAGGGTGGGGAACCCAATCACCCTGCCAGCTGGTTGTCCCACAGAGGGAAGCCAAAATTGGTGGCTGGGGGTGGGTGCTGGCTAGCAGGAGGAACCAGACTGCCAGCCAAGGTGGGAGCCAGCAGGAGTCCCCTGATTGCCCCGCCTACCAGTCACCCCACAGATTGGCAATGGTCACTGGCCAGGCCTAGGAAACCTACCCTATATATTGGGAACAGTCTCTTAGATTTAAAAATTAAAACCTGGCAAGGGTACTCTAACACTGAAAAAATAAGATGATGCAGTGATGATATGCATGGACTCTGGACTGCACATTTTATGGTCATCCCTGATTCTAACTGTGTGACAAAGCCAATTACTTAACTTCTTTTTGCTTCAGTTTTTCCACCCACACGATGGGAAAAATGGTACTACTGCATCAGTAGGATCATGTTATGTACTACTTTTTTATACTCAGGGGAAAAAATATACAACAGCAAGATGCCTGTATAAAAAGTATGGTCACTGGTGCATGCAGTGTCCCGGATTGCAAGAGGGATGTCCAAGGGGTCCCAGATTGTGAGAGGGACAGGTTGGGCTAAAGAACCCCACCCCCCACCATACACAGATTTTGTGCACCCTGCCTCTAGTGTTACCATAACTGATAAAAAATTCCATAAGAAGTCCTGGTCAGTGTGGCTTAGTTGGTTGAAAGTCATACCATGTGTTCCACCCCTTGTCAAGGTCTATACAGGAGGCAACCAACTCATGTTTCTCCCTCTCCCATCCTCTCTCTAAAGTCAATAAAAACAATTTTTAGCTGAGACTGGTTTGGCTCAGTAGATGGAGCGTCGGACTGCGGACTGAAGGGTCCCGGGTTTGATTCCGGTCAAGGGCATGTGCCTTGGCTGCTGGCACATCCCCGGTGGGGGGCGTGCAGGAGGCAGCTGATCAATGTTTCTCTCTCATCGATGTTTCTGACTTTCTATCCCTCTCCCTTTCTCTCTGTAAAAAAATCAATAAAATATATTTTAAAAAACAATTTTTTAAAATTCTGTAAACATATATTTCCCCTACAGGCAGATTATTTTGTTTGTGTAAGAAAAAATCTAATCCATCGAAACTGGTTTGGCTCAGTGGATAGAGTATCGGCCTGCAGACTGAAAGATCCCGGGTTCGATTCTGGTCAAGTGCATGTACCGTGGTTGCGGGCACATCCCCAGTAGGAGATGTGCAAGAGGCAGCTGATCGATGTTTCTCTTTCATCGATGTTTCTGACTTTCTATCCCTCTCCCTTTCTCTCTGTAAAATAATCAATAAAATATATTTTTAAAAAATCGAATCCAATAGCGTATACTTTATTCTCATATATAGTGATATATAAATGTAGGTATGAATATAATTTTTTATAACTGATGCATGGTTTACATATAATGCATTTACAATATGTTCTATTTAGGTTAGTTTTGATAGATGTGTTTAATTTAACTTTTGGAATTTTACAATTGTGAAAATTGTTTGGTTCAGAAGAATAAATAAGATTAATACAATCTACATAAATTTTAATATATTGGTACAAAACTTTCACTGAATATATAAACACTCATTCTTCCTTTACTTAACCCAGGATTTTATTTTGATTTAATAACATCAGATTGCCAAAACTGGTTTGGCTCAGTGGATAGAGCGTCGGACTGCGGACTGAAGGGTCCGGGGTTTGATTCCGGTCAAGGGCATGTACCTTGGCTGTGGGCACATCCCCAGTAGGGGGTGTGCAAGAGGCAGCTGATCGATGTTTTTCTCTCTCATCGATGTTTCTGACTTTCTATCCCTCTCCCTTCCGCTCTGTAAAAAATCAATAAAATATATTTTAATAACATCAGATTAATGATTATATAAATTTAGCTTGCTCTTGAGAAAGAAATAATTTGAGACCACTAAGATTAAAAATTCTGCATTAATATCCTGTAATTATTTGAGAACTTATGGGGCTTTCAAATATAAAATATGATAGGACCCTTTTATAACATACTATAGAATTTACTTTGAAATTGATCTGAAAGTTAGGAGTAATGTAACCTAAGTTTTGGTTATACTTCTATCACTTAACTTGCTATATGAACTTGGGCAAACTGTTTTTTTCTTTTCTGGGCCTTAATTCCATTATCTGTAATAGAATTACAATAGATTGTTTTTAAGTAACAGCCTAAAACTATTTTTTTTCCTTATGGCTGATACTAGGCTTATATTCCAAATTTATCTCTCTTTTAAAATGCTTAGGTAGATAGCTTAAAATATCAAGCCAAACACTCATCTTTATTCTTATTAACCTTTTTCATAATTTTTAATATTTGAGCGCTTGTTCTAACTTAGTAAATTAAGTTCTATGTATAATGCATTTATTAAAAGAATCAATAAATTTAGTATAAATTTCCATTAGTCATAAAAAACTCTATAGATTAGATATTACTCAAAAATTCTATACATTAAGCAATTAACTTTTTGAGACTAATACATCCCCTGCTGGCCATCTTGTGGTGGCCATCTTGTGTCCACATGGGGCCAGGATCTTTGACCACATGGGGGCAGCCCTCGTGTGTGCTGGAGTGATGGTCAATCTGCAGTTGGGGGCAATAAAGCCTGCAGGGGAGGGCAGTTAATGGTGACCAGGCCGGCAGAGGAAGGAAATTGGAGGCAGACAGGCTGGCAGGGGAGCAGTTAGACATCAATTAGGCTGGCAGGGTAGTGGTTAGGGGTGATCAGGCTGGCAAGAAGAAGCGGTTAGGGGCAATCAGGGAGGCAGGCAGGCAAGCAGTTTGGAGCTAGCAGTCCTGGATTGTAAGAAGGATGTCTGACTGCCTGTTTAGGCCCAATCCCAGTAGGGGTCTCAGATTGGAGAGGGTGCAGGGTAGGCTGAGGGACACCCCCTTACCCCCCCCCATGCACGAATTTTGTGTACCAGGCCTCCAGTGTTATATAAATGTTAATAAAATATTTTTGAGTGATAAGATTTCCTGTAGTAGTGTTTGTTAACTTCATCTTTGTGCTTTTCTATATTTTATGAATTTTGTCATATTTACTGTTAAATATTGAATTTATTATTGACTAAAAGCATTATTTTAATATAGATAACATGTTTTATTCCTGTGGTAGACAGAATAATGTGTCCTCCCCGAAAGATGCCCCCATTCTAATCCCTTGAACATGTGAATGGCTTTGGTTACATAGCAATGAGGGTATTAATGTTGCAGATGGAATTAAAGTTGCTGATCGGCTGATTTTGAGATTTGGAGATTATTCTGAACTAAACTAGTAGGCCTATTGTAATCACAAATGCCCTCATAACAAAAAGAATAAACAGAAGAGAGAGCATGAAAGATATGCAGCATGTGAGGAAACCAGACAACGTTGCTAGTTTTAAAGACCATAAGCCAATGAATTAAGGCAGCTTCTAGAAGGTAGAAAAGGCATGGAAACAGATTCTCATCAAGAGCTCCCTGAAGGAACTCTACCCTGCTGAAACCTTGACTTTTGTCCATCAAGACTCATGTTAGAATTTTGGCATACAAAACTGAAAGATAATAAACTTGCAATGCTTTAAGCCACTAAATTAGAGGCAATTAGTAACAGCAGCCATAGAAAACTAATACACTTGCTTTCATCCATTCTTCTCCAGCTTATTCTCTATAACAGCTAAACTTTATAGACCTGTACTGTCCAGTATAATAGCCACATATGGCATTTGACACTTGGAGTGTGGCTGTTTTGAAATGTGTTGGCTGAATGTGTAAAATACACATTGGATTTCAAAGATGTGGCATAAAAATGTAAAATGTATCGTTAATGATTTATTTTATTCACTTCAATTTTAAATACTAGTATTTTATAAATATAAGATTAAGCAAAACATAATGTTGAGATTAACCTAACCTCTATCATTTTATCTTTTTATTTTTATTCAATTTATTTGGATGACATGGAGATTATATAGGTTTCAAGTGTACATTTCTATGATACATGATGGGTGTATTGATTTGTGTTCCCACCACCCAGTGTCAAATCATTTTCCATCACCATATGTTTGACCCTCTTTACTCTTTACTACACACCACCATCTTTCCCTCTGGTAACCACCTTACTATTTTCTACATCTGTGAATTTCAGTTTTATATTCCACATATGAATGAACTGATATGATTCTTAACTTTTTCTGACTGACATTTCAGTTAGCATTATATTCTCAAGGTGCATCCATGTTGTTGCAAATGGGCGCATTTCATCTTTTCTATGGCTGAATATCATTTCATTGTATATACTATATCCCACATATTCTTTATCTAGTCATTATTGAAGATACTTTAGTTGTTTGCATATCTTGGCTATTGTGAATAATATTACAATGAACATAGGGGTGAATATATATTTGAGAATAAATGTTTTCAAAAAAATTTGGTACATATTCAGAAGAGGATTGCTGGATAATATGGTAACCCTATTCTTAATTTTTTTTTGAGGAATAGCCATACTCTTTTCTATAGTAACTGTACCAGTTTACATTACCACCAGCAGTGAATGCGGATTACTTTTTTCTTCACAACCTCTTCAGCACTTAATAATACTTCTCTTGTTGATAAAAGCCATTCTAACAAGTGTGAGTTGATATTTCATGTACTTTTAATTTGTATTTCCCTAAAAGCCAGTGCAATTAAGCATCTTTTCATATATATTGGCCATTTGTATGTCCTTTTGGGAAAAGTGTCAGTTCATGGCCTTAGCCTATTTGTTTTACCTTTATGT
Organism: Antrozous pallidus; assembly: GCA_027563665.1. Taxonomy (NCBI): domain Eukaryota; kingdom Metazoa; phylum Chordata; class Mammalia; order Chiroptera; family Vespertilionidae; genus Antrozous; species Antrozous pallidus. The sequence continues at coordinate 69,414,839 of CM050509.1, read as the reverse complement.
GTTTTATATTTAATTATTGTTGAAAGAATTACATATGTCTCCTTTTTCCCCCATTAACCCTTCTTCAGCCATTTCCACCCCCCGGGACAAACCCCCACCGCCAGAGTGTCAGTATCTATTGGTTATACTAATATGTATGCATTCAAGTCCTTTGGTTGATCTCTTATATACATACACCCCTGCTCTCCTTTGCCTTCCTTCCCATTTTTGATGGCATTATTTGTTTGGTGTTAAGTTGTATGAATTCTCTTTTTTTATATGTAACTAGAGACCCAATGCAAATTTCATGCATGAGTGGGGTCCCTCAGGCTGGCTGGTGATTAGGGCTGATTGGGGCCATCTCACCCAGTCCCTATCAGGGCTGATCAGGGCTGGCCAGCCAGGAATAGGGACTGAGGGAGGTTGGTTGACTGCAGGAAATTGGTTGTGGGAGTGCACTGACCACAAGGAGGCATTGAGCGCTTGACCCCTGGTGGTCAGTGCACATGCTAGCTACCAGTTGATTGGTCATTCAGTCACTTAGGCTTTTATACATAATAGATTTTTGTGTTAATAGTGTTACAGATATATCTCATATTCTCCCCTTTCACCCCTTTCTCCCATTCCCTCTCCCTACCCAGGTCTTCACTACCTATTGCCCATGTTTATAGGCTATACATATCCTATAAATATATCCTATCTAATAAAAGAGTAATATGCAAATTAGCCACCACTCCACTACACCCACAAGCCATGCTCACCAGCCAATCAGGAACAAGTATGCAAATTAACTCAACCAAGATGGCTGCGGCAAAAGAGCAAGCATGAGGCTCAGGTTTCCTGGCAATGGTGGAAGCCAAGCTTTCTGCATACCCTGGCAGACCCAGGTCTCCACTCAAGGCTAAAAAGTTTCAATTATAGAAGATAGATAAATCCCAACAAAAATGGCTGTGTCCACAGAACAAACAGGAGACTTGGTTCTGCTCAAAGTAACAAAGTTTCAATTATAGAAGACAAATAAATCCCAGATACCAGAGCCACACCTTGGGTCACCGGGGTTGTGGTTAGCCTGCAAACCACCATAGGCCCCTCACTCAGGTAGCCCCACACCCTAAGGGAAACCCCACCCTGATCCGGGACACCCTTCAGGGCAAACCAGCTGGTCCCCACCCATGCACAGGGCTCTATCCTATCTAATAAAATAGTAATATGATGATTGACCATCACTCCAACACACAAGAGGGCTGCCCCCATGTGGTCAAAGATCCTGCCCTCATGTTGACACAAGATGACCACCACAGATAGCCATCAGGGGAGAGCAATTGGGAGGGACCAGGCCTGCAAGGGAGAGCAGTTGTGGGCAATCAAGCCTACAGGGGAGGGCAGTTAAGTGTGACCAGGCCAGCAGAGGAGAGAAGTTGGGGGCGACCGGGTCTGCAGGGAAGGACATTTGGGGGGGGGACCCAGGCCTGTAGGAGAGAGCAGTTGAGGGGTCCCGGCCTGCAGGGGAGGACATTTAGGGGTGACCAGGCCTGCAGGGGAAGGCAGTTAGGGACAAACAGGCTGGCAGGGGAGCAGTTAGGCATCAATCAGTCTGGTGGGGGGGATTGGGGGGGAATCAGTCTGGCAGGCAGAATCAGATAGGGCCAATCAGAAAGGTAGGCAGGTGAGAAGTTGGGAGCCAGCAGTCCTGTATTGTGAGAGGGTCCCAGATTGGAGAGGGTGCAGGCTGGGCTGAGGGACACACCTCCATGCACAAATTTTGTGCACCAGTCCTCTAGTCCTATAATAAAAGGTTAATATGCAAATAGACCAAACAGCCATACAACCAGAACAACCAAAAACTTGTTGCTATGATATGCGCTGACTGTCAGAGGGCATGTGTGGAACATGGCAGGTGTTGTATGTGGTGGGATGGTGTAGCAGGTGAGTAGGGGCACAAGACCAAGATAGGGCACTTGTCACTGTCATCTGGCAAGCCTCTGGTGGTTACTGAAAATTCTTTGCTCCTGCACACCATGATCCCACCTTGTGCTCACACCTGCTGCCAGTGCTGGTGCCACTCACACCCACAGCCAGTCCCAAAGCCATCGCTGCACCTGTGCTGGTGCCCAGCACTAGTTCCAATCACTCAGCACCATCAGCAGGTGTGAGTGGTGGCTGCCATACCTGAGCACCGCTGAGGACTTCTCCACCTCCCCCTACTCCTGAGAGGTGATGGGGTCAGCAGCCACCACTTGCACCCACTGCTGGTGCCATCCCTAATTGCTCCATGCCATCAGCATGTGTGGGCAGGGCCAGTGCTGTCAGCATGAGGTGGTGGTGGTAGTGGGAGCAGGGCTGCCAGCAGACAGGAGACCAGGAACCACAATGAGAGGGGTGGGGTGCAGAGGATGGATGGAGACCCGCCCCTGTGCCTACTGCAAGCTCATGGCCCACAGTTCCTTTCAAGGTGCATAGAATCATGCACTGGGCCCCTAGTAAGGATATGTTATTTTGTTTATCTCTCCCAATCCCCTCAACCCCACATCAAGATATGTCCATCTGTTCCATGCCTCCATGATTCAAGTCTTATTTTGTTGGTCAATTCATTTTGTTCATTAGATTCACAAATAAGTGAGATCATGTGATATTTGTCTTTCTTAGTTTGGCTAATTTCACTTAGTATAATATTTCCCAGTGTTATCCATGCTGTTTCAAAGAGTAAGAGACCGCTCTTGTTACAGCTGCATAGTATTCCATTATGTACATGTCTCATAGTTTATTTATAATTCATCAACTGATGGGAACTTGGGCTATTCCCAAATGTTACCTACAGCCACTAACACTGCTGTGAACATAGGGATTCATATATTCTTTCACACTGGTGTTCAGGGGTTTTTAAGATATATTCCCAGAATTGGGGTCACTTGGTCAAATGGAAGTTCCATTTTCAATTTTTTGAGGAAACTCCCTACTCTTTTCCATAGTGGTTATACCAATCTACATTCCCAACAGCAGTGATCTAGTATTACCTTTTCTCTGAATCTTTTCTATGCATGAGGGCTTCTTTTTCTTCACATCCTCATGAAGACTTGTCATTTTTTGATTTGTTGATGATAGCCATTCTGACAGGTGTGAGATGATACTTCATTTTTGTTTTGATTTGCATCTCAGATGATTCTTGACTTTGAACATGTTTTCCACTGTTTCTTGGCCTTCTGTATGTCCTCTTTTGAAAAGTATCTATTTAGATCCTTTGCCCATTTTTATTGGGTTTTTTATCTTTCTTTTGATAAGTTGTATGACTTCTCTGTAAATGTTGGAGATTAAACAGTTATTGAGATGACATTGGCTAATAGGTTCTTCCATGCAGTGGTCTTTCTTATTATTTTGTTGATGGTTTCTTTTGCTGTGAAGAAACATTTATTCTTCTATAAACTGATTGCTTTATTTTCCCTTTAGTTTCCATTGCCCTAGGACAGTGATGGGCAACCTTTTGAGCTTGGTGAGTCAAAATTCACCAAAAACATGAGCATAACTCGGATGGTATGTTACTTCAAGAAAAAAAACATAATTTCATCATATTTATAGTTTTAATAACAAATATGTATAAATGTAATATATGACTGTATTTAATAAACCAAAAACTAATTACTTAACTTACCTGCTTAGTAACTTATTTCTTCATTTGTCAATCTGTTTCTTTGTTGGTCTTGATATTATTTAACTTGTGTGGGGTGCCATGAACTAATATAAGTGAAGGGGAAGGGGAATACTTTAACTAACCTGTCTATTAGTGACTTTTTGTTGCTGAATTTCATTGGCTAAACCTTCAATTGAAGGTGGGTATTTTGTACACTTCAAGCCCAAGCAAGCGCTACTAATTTCATCTGTCAATCTATTTCTTTTGTTGGTTTTGATATTAATTGAATGCTGAGAATAAGGTCTCACAAAAGTATGTAGAGGGAAAAATTGTGAGTAAAGGCATTGCTATATTTTCAGGGTGCTAAAAGTGTCTGGTTATCAGTTCCAGGCACTCCAAATTTCCTGTTCCTATTGGCACTCCTCTTGATTCTCCAAGATGCTCATTTCCAGCTTCTCAAGCTTTGACCTCAAGTAGACAAACACCTGAGCCCAGATGGTGTCTTGAAATTCTGCAAGTTGCATCTCCAAATCATCAATTTGCACCCATTGGAAACCATTTAATTCCAAACTACTGTAGACTATTACATCAGGATACTTAATTGTTTTTATGGTCTGTTCTAAGCTACTAAATTGATTAAATCTATCACTGAACTGATCAAGTAATGAGCCTAAAACATGCTGGAACTTTATATGCAAGGGTTCCTTTTCATTTTGTACAGCTGCACTGGCCTTCTCAAAATATTTTGTTACTCAAGGAAAATACTTTTAAGTTTTAGTTTCTACATCTCGCTTGAAAATTCTAAGTTTACTTTCAAAAGCTTTTATGTACCCAAACATAACGTCAATACTTTCACCAAAACCTTGTAACTTTAAGTTCAGTTCATTAATATGAAGAGAGATTTGTAAAAACATATCAGGGTGTTGACCCACTTATCATCATTGAGCTGAGAAAAGTTTCCCATAACCTTATCCTCAAGAAATACATTAATTTCTTCAAAGCACTCCACAAAGCACTCAAGAACTTTGCCTCAGCTCAGCCATCTTACGTTATTGTACATCAGCAGTCCACTGTAGGTGGGATTTACCTACAGAAAAAGTTCAGAAAATTCTCGCTTGTGAAGGGGGCAAGCAGCTATTAAATTATCCATTGTTGTAACAACTGACATTAAGTCGTTTAAATCACTGAATCCTACCTTGGCATATAAAGCCTCCTGGTGGATAACAAAATCAGATATCCAATAGCTTCCGTAAACAATTTGACAAATCCGACCTTTTTCCCCACCAAGTTTGATGCCCCATCTGTCGTCACTGACACAACTTTAGAGATATCAATGCTTAGGTCAGAGAATGTTTGTATAACAACCTTACATAGTTTGCTTCCTGATATACTTGATGGCACTGATACTAACTTTATCAACTCTTCTCACATTGTGAGACCATCAGAATGTCGACCAATAATGGCCAACTGAGCAAGTGATGTGACATCAGTAGTTTCATTAAGATTGAAAAATATTTACAATTACTTATGTTACTCTTTAGTTGATGTTGTATGTTTTTGTTCAGTCTCATTATTCAGTTTTTTATGATATTTCTATTGAGTGGTAACTCAGATATTCTCTTAATAATTGCATCTTCATTCTGCATATCGTGAAATAGAGCTGGTGCACATCTTTGGAGAGTTCTGTAATAAATTCTCCCTTACTGAGTGCTTTTCCATGCTGAGCTATGGATTGAGCAATGCTCAAACTTGCAGATGTTAAATTTGTAGAGCCTTTCATAGAATTTAAGGATGGAATTAGATTGGCTTTTATAAAGGTGTAGCTGCCTTCCATCTTCACTTTTTTTCAAGAGCTTTAAATGATTTGTTCATTCTGCTTACTAGCATTTCAGTACATAGAACACAAAATGATCTGCCATTTTTTTTCTATAATGCCATACATTTCCATCCATGACTCTTACCACTTCCTTTACTTAACTTTGTTTTGTTTTTCATTTTTTGGGTTCTCCATCAGGGGGGCAATGACAGAAGATAGAATTATAGATAGCTTGTTAGCCCTGCAGGCAATTAGGGGTTAACTAGCCTAACTGACCACAAGATGTCACATGTAACTGTTTTTTAGGAAAGAGCAGGGTTAATAAAGATGCACAACAGTAATAGTGGTGAAATGGAGACTGCATTATGCTGCAAAATGATGTTCCTTATATAAATTAAGATGGCTGCCACTATTTCTAATGGCAGGAAATGGCACTCATAGCACAGGCCCTTGCCTCTCTCTGCTTCCCCCTCACTTATCTCAGTAGTGATGGTCAATTAGAAATCCAGACACCCCAGAACAGTAGATTGGATGATGGTTGCTGTGGTTATGTAGTTTCTGGTAATGGCAATCACAGGACCCCCAGAGATGCATCCCCCATGGCATTCTGCTGTTCCCCGCTCTGCCAGCAGAAAGTGAGGTCACAGATCCCCTCATGACCTAACCAGAAGTCCCAGAACTAGACACTCTGTGCTGGAGTTCTGTTGTTTTGGCCTACAGATCTCCAGCATAAAGTGTCTACACTACACCACAGCAAATGTTTCATCCTCGGCTACTGCACCTGTCCTGTGCAGTAGCCGGGGATGACACATCCTACTTGGCATGTGTCCCCATAATTCTCTGTATGCGACCACATGTGGCCCTGTGTCATTGAAAATGGCTATGTGTATCAGTGCTAACATGCATGTCATAGGTTTGCCATCACGGCCCTAGGAGCTGTATCAGTGAAGATATTACTTCAGCATATGTCTGAGATTTTGATGCCTGTGGATTCCACTTAGATTTTTATGGTTTCTGGTCTTACATGTAAGTCCTTTACCCATTTTGAGTTTATGGTGTAAGTTGGTGGTCTAATTCAATTATTCTGCATATATCTTTCCAATTTTCCCAAAACCACTTATTGAAGAGACAGTCTTGACTCCATTGTATGTTCTTGCCTCCTTTGTCAAATATTAATTGAGCATAGTGGTTTGCATCAATTTCTGGGTTCTCTGTTCTATTCCATTGATCAATATGTCTGTTATTGTACCAGTACCAGGCAGTTTTGAGAACAGTGACTTGGTAATACAGCTTGATATTTGTTATTGAGATCCCTCCTATTTTGTTCTTTCTGCAGCTATATGGTCTCTATTTTATTCCAGATATATTTTTGAAAATTCATTCTAGGTCTGTGAAATATGCCATTCATACTTTAATGGGGAGTGCATTGAATCTATAGATTGCTTTTGGTATTATACACATTTTAGTGATGTTGATTCCATCAATCCACGAACATGGTATGTTCTTCCATCTGTTTTTGTCTTCCTCTATCACTTTTTTTCAGTATCCTGTAGTGTTCTGAGTACAGGTCTTTTACCTCCTTAGTTAAGTTTATTCTCAGGTATCTTTTTTTTTTTTTTTTGCTGTGATGGTAAATGGGATTATTTTTTAAATATCTTTTTCTGTAAGATTGCTATAAGTGTATAAAAATTCAATAGATTTCTGGGTGTTAGTTTTGTATCCTGCTATATTACCAAATTAATTTATTAAGTCTAATAATCTCTGATGATGTTTTTATGTGGTTTTAGTTTTAGGGTGATGTTGGATTCATAGAAAGAAATTGGAAGTGATCCTTCCTCTTGATTTTTTGGAATAATCTGAGGACGATGGTTTTTAGTTCTTCTTTGAATGTTTGGTAAAACTCCCCTGTGAAACTTTCTGACCACAGGCTTTTGTTTCCTGGAAATGACTTTGTGCATGATTTCATATGTCTCTTGGCCTTCCTGATGACTTCTTTTGAAAAGTATCTACTTAAGTCTGTTGCTAATTTTTTATTGGATTGTTTATCTTCCTTTTGCTAAGGTGTATGAGTTCCCTGTAAATATTGGAGATTAAACTCTTATAGGTGATAACATTGGCAAATATGTTCTCCTATGCAGTGGGTTTTCCTGTTATTTTTTTATAGTTTCTTGTGTTGTGCAGAAGCTTTTTTTTATGTAGTCCATTTTTTAAAAAATTTTTCTCCATAGTTTTCATTGCCCTAGGAGTTGTGTCCAGTAAAGATATTGCTACTACAAATGTCTGCTATTGTGCTGCCTATGGCTTCTAATATTTTTATGTTTCCCCATCTTATTTAAGTATTTTATCCATTTTGAGTTTTCTGGTGTTTTGTTTGTTTGTTTGTTGTTGTTGTTGTTGTTGTTATTGATGGTAGTGGTGGTGGTGGTGGTGGTGTGTGTGTATATGTGTTTGTGTGTATTTATGGTATAAGTTAGTGGTCTGGTTTCATATTTTTGCTTATATCTGTCCAATTTTCCCCACACTATTGTAGAGACTGTCGTGACTTCTTTGTATGTTCTTGCCTCCTTTCTCAAATATTAATTAAGCATAGTGTTTTGAGTTGATTTCTGGGTTCTTCTTCTGTTCTATTGGTCTATATGTCTGTTCATGTGACAGTAAAAGGAAGCTTTGAGAACAGTGATATAGTAATACAGCTAGATATTTGGTATTGAGATCCCCCCTACTTTATTCTTCTTTCTCAGGATTGCTGCAGCTATTCCGGGTCTTTTTTTATTCCTGATTAATTTTTGGAGAGTTAGTTCTAGGTTTGTGAAATATTTCATTAGTATTTTAATGGGGAGTCCATTGAATCTGTAGATTGCTTTTGGTAGTATGGACATTTTAATGATGTTGATTCTACCAAGCCATGCACACGCTATGTCCTTCCATCTGTTTATATCTTTCTCTTCCCCTTTTTTCAGTGTCCTGTTGTTTTCTGAATATAGGTCTTTTACCTCCTTAGTTACATTTATTCGTGTCTTATTATTATTTTTTCTTTTTTTTTGGTGCGATGGTAAATGGGATTGCTTTGTAATCTCTCTTTCTCTAAGTTCACTATTGGTGTATTAAAATGTCATAAATTTCTTGGCATTAATTTTCTATCCTCCTACATAGTCAAATTCATTTATTAAGTCTAATAATTTTTATGGAGTCTTTATGATTTTCTATGTACAGTATCATGTTATCTTTAAATAATGAGAGTTTTACTTCTTCTTTTCCAATTTGGATACCTTTTATTTCTTCTTCTTGTCTTATTGTTATGACTAGCACTTCTAGTACTATTTCGAACAGGAGAGGTGAAACTGGGCATTTCTGTCCTATTCCTGTTCCTAGGTGAAACGGTTTTAGTTTTTGCCTATTGAGTATGATGTTGGTTGTAGGTTTGTAATATATGGCTTTTATTATATTGAGGTATGATCCCTCTATTCCCACTTTACTGAGGGTTTTTATCAAGAAAGGGTGTCAGCTTTTTTTCAAATGCCTTTTTTTGCTTCAATTGATGTGACTATGTGATTTTTATATCTCAATTTGTTTATGTGATATATCAGGTCTATTGATTAACAGATATTATACTATCCTTGCATCACCAGGATAAATCCTACTTGGTCACGGTGTATGATCTTTCTGATGTACTGCTGGATCTGATTTGCTATAATTTTGTTGAGGAATCTATGTTCATGAGAGATATGGGTCTGTAATTCTCATTCATTGTGTTGTTTTTTGGTTTTGGTATTAGGGTAATGCTGGATTCATAGAAGTAGCTTGGAAGTGTTCCTCTTGAATTTTTTGGAAGAGTCTGAGGAGGATAAGTTTTAGTTCTTCTTTGAATGTTTGATAAAATTCTTCTGTGAAACCTTCTGTCCCTGAGCTTTTGTTAGCTGGAAGCTTTTTGATGTCTACTTCAATTTCCTCCATAGTTGTCAGCCTTTTGAAATTTTTAGATTCTTCCTGATTGAGTTTTGGAAGGTTGTATTTTTCTAGGAATATGTCCATTTCCCCTAAGTTGTTTAGTTTGTTGTAATAGAGTTGTTCATAGTATTTTTTACAATCCTTTGCATTTCTGTGGGGTCTGTTATTATTTTGCCTCTTTAATTTCTGATTTTGTTTATTTGGGACCTCTCTCTTTGCTTCTTGGTGATTCTAACTAGATCTTTATCAATCTTGTTTATCCTTTCAAAGAAGCAGCTCTTGGTGTCATTCTGAATTCTTCTGTCATATTGTATACCTCCATTTCACTTAATTTCTTTTCTAATAATTCCTTTTTATTTCCTTTAGAGGTTTATTTTTATCCCCATTTTTACTTTCATAAAAAGACCTACATGTCGAGTTGAGCAGGGGATGCTCCTTGGGTAGTGACTGCTCCTCAGCTGGCAGTGGCTCCTTTGGTGGGTGCTACTCACTCAACTGCTTGCAGCAGTGGTGACTCTTCAGGTTTGGCTGGGGTGGGCTGCTGATGTGGCTGCTGCTCCTCAGACAGGGGTGGGCTGCCCACATGGCTGCAACACCTCAGACAGGGCCAGGCCGTACACAGCTGCTGCTATTCTGTCAGGGGTGGGCACTTTGTGTGGCTGCGGCTCCTCAGACAGTGGTGGACTGGGTGTGGCTGCTGCTTCATGAATGGGGCAGGCTGCTCACAGAGTTGCTGCTTCTCGGAATGGGGTGGAATGTTTGTGGGACTACTTTTCCTCATAGGAGGATGGTATGTGCATGGCTGCTGCTCCTTGGGTTGGCAGGGGCGAGCTACTCACATGACTACTGCTTCATGAAGCAGGCTGGCTGCTCACATGGTTGCTGCTCCTTAGGCAGGGCTGGGTTACTTGGGAGGATACTACTCCACGAATGGAGTCAGGTGGCTCATGTGGCTGCTGCTATTTTATGGGGCCAGCTTCAGGGGGCTGCTGCTCCTTGGATGGGGACAGGCCATGAGAAACTGCTTGTCCTCAGAGGGGTGTGGGCTGCTCATGCAGCTGCTGCTCACATGGTCTTGGTGCCCTGGGCTAAAGCGTTAGGCTGGCCAGAGGGGAATGCTTCAAAACTCACAGGAACTTGGGGCTGGACTGGATGGTGTCTCAGTGTGTGGGGGGGATTGCAGCCAAGGCAGCAGGTCCCTGGCGGGGTTGGCTGTAGAGTCCCATGTGATGTCTGAGGTCACCTTATTTGGAGGTGAATCTGGGTTCCCAGTCACAGCAACTCTTCACTTCAAGAAGGTATGGCCTCTGTGGTAGAGTTGGCTGCTCTGGGACTGTTTGCAATGGTAATAGAGACTGTCCAGCCAAGTGAGCCCAGTCCACCTGTCCCGGAATGTCCTGCAGGATCTAACTGTTAATCACTCACATACACACACACACCTCACACGTTTACACACTCCTCTTTAGCTCCCTACCTCACTCATGCTCTCTCCCTCACCGCCACCACCTTCCTGCCTCTTTAGTTGGCTATGGAGTATTATTGGCCTCTTTATGGATGGAGTCTTCTCTCCATGTGTCTGGTTATGTGGCTTGCTCTTTACCACATTGACCAAACAGGACAAAATGCAATTTGATAAGACATGACACAAAGGGAACAAATGTACTCACAACACCGATAACCCCAATATAAGTGACCAACAGAAAAAAATAGAATTAAGAGAGAGAAAATATAGAACAAATGATATTGAGAAGAGAAAAATGGTGAGAAAGGGAAAAGAAGAAAAGGTGGAAAAAGGAAAAAAAAATATGGGAATAAAATACCACAGAAGAAAAAGATAAACCAAATACCCAGGAAAGAGGGTAGGGGAAGAATTTGAAGAGGTAGCACTTATACACAGAAAGTAAGGTTAAGGAATTGGGTGAATATGAGTATAGAGAAAGTAGAAAAAGGATGAGTGGATAAGAGGAAAAAGAAAGAGAAAAAAACAATTTAAAAATAATTTTAAAATAGGGTAAGAAAAAAAATAATAATGAAAAAGTAATGTGAAAAGAAATAAAAAATAAAGATACACATAAAAGAAGAAAATAAAGAAAAAGGAAATAACAAAATGATAATAAAATGAAAAAGTGAAGTATCATTCATTTCTGCCACATTTTAATACCCCCTGGGGACTGGTTTAAGATCCCACTCTTCTGTGCTGTCTGCCACTTCTCAGTTTCCTGTTAAAATGTTGGAGTTCTAAGTGGTCCACTGCTCCTCTGTTTGCATCTATATCCACAGCTTTGACTGCCAGCAGGCAGGACCAATTTTCCCACTTACCCTGTCTGCTTGCTTTCAATCTTAATCTATCAAGAAGCTGATTCTGATAAGGCTATAGTTGCGGTGGGGGGGTGTTGTAACGCTTTCCAGTCAGGTATGACTCAGTGCCAGACTAGTGGCCACCTCTCCTTGACTCACTCTTCTCCCCAGGGTCTCCCCAGACTGCACAAGTCCACACTTCTACCTACACTTCAGCCATGGGTGAGTGTTTGTATTTGCAAGGTACTATGAACTGGGTTTAGGGTATAAAATTAAATACCCAAAAGAGGGGAAAGAGCTGTGCCACTGTGAGCCCCTTTCCCCCTGGCATGGCATGACTTGTTCATGCTGCCTCCTTTGGGCTCAGCCTCTAGTAGCTGTGAACTTAGATATATAATCTCCTGCTGCAAGTAGCTCTGTGGACTTCCTTTGCACAGTCAGATGTTATGCCTGCCCCAAGGGATGTAGCCTTGGTGCAGTGTGGCTTCCTTCTGATTTTCTGGGCTTGGAGGTCTCACAATTCTCTCCAGCCCAGATTCTTGATTTTACGGTTCTCCAGGCATTCTCTGCCCTTCCTAGCTGCAAATGATCTCACCAGCTGTGTCTTCTTCACCAATTTGGGGTGGATATTATTTGATTTAGTTGCTCCTTCTATCTGCTCTGGGATAAGTGTTGGGACAGGTCTGCCTATTCCACCACCGGTTTGTCTCCCTGATGGAAGTTTTTAAATTACTGTTTCAGCTTCATCAGTTGTTATTGGCCTACTCTGGTGTTCTGATTATTCCTAATTGAATTTTAGAAGACTATGTTTCTAGGAATTTGTCCATTTCACCTCTTTCATTTCTGATTTTATTAATTTGGGTCCTCTGTCTTTGTTTTTTTTATTGTTTAAATTATTACAAATAGTAGTACATATGTTTCCTTTTTTCCCCATTGACCTCCTCCAGGTCTCCCCTACCCCCAGAAAATGCCCTCACCTGACACCCCCAGTGTCTTGTATCCATTGGTTATGCTTACATGCATGCATACAAGTCCTTCGGTTAATCTCTTACAGCCTCCCACCCCCACCCTCCCCTGCCTTCCCACTGTAGTTTGACAGTCTTTTCGAAGCTTCTTTGCTTCTGTATCTGTTTCCTGCCCCCCCCGTTTTTATCTTTAAAAAATCTTCCCTCTGCATACTAGAAATAAACATAGAACAAAAAAATGTTTGAGTCTTAGTTTCAATGTCCAACAGTTCTGAGTCACAGTTGCAATATCAAAAAAATTCCTTATGTGTACATATCAGCGATGATATCTGAATGGTGGACAAATGGTGGCAATGAAGGTTCCACCCTCTCTGGTTTGGTCCTGGGCAAACTGCAATGATGCACAGCTGCTGTCTGCTATCATGGCAAGGTGTCGTCAGCTTCTTCCATCTCTGGACTGTTTTCCTGGTTGAAACAGATCTGTGAGTTCCTCTTTGTTGCAGAAATCCATATGTTCTTGTTTCAGGGCCAGCCTGACGGTTGAACCCGGCTGAGGTAGAGAGGTGGGAATTGAGAAGAAAGAATGACAGAAAAGTGGGATTGGGAGGTCCACAAGCCCTTTGTCAGACTACGGCAACTTTCTTAACTGCATGATGCCTTTTATGCACAAACACTAAGCAGGAGATCAGTCAGGAGAAAAACATTTATTTGTTCTTCTAAAATCACAAGACAGCGTTGAAGGACAGATTCTTGGTACATAAGTCTCACTAACTGGATACATACATCTCGAATAAATCATGAAAGGCAGCTCTTGTCCTATTGATAACAGCCCTTTGAACAAGCCTGGGAAAGCTGTGTAGGCAGGAGTTGCTCTCATTATACTGATAATCACCATCCAAATAAGTCTGGGAAATCTGTATGGGTGGGGGACTGAGCCTCGCTAGTCCCTTCAGGTGCAAGGACTCTGTCAGCTTACACCTGGTCTCCAACATTCTTGGAGTTGTTTTCTGAAAATATACAAACATATTCTTGACAAAAAGATAATAAAGGACTCTTTTCTGTAAAGTAGACTTGGGATTCTTTTTATTTTTGCCCATATGATTTTCCTTCAGCTTATTTTGACACCATGTGTATTTTTCATGGGTGTCCTGCTGTTAGCATTACAAATGACAATTAATTTTCTGAAATAAGAATTTTGTAGATGCAATTTATTTACAAGATATTTTACTTACATGATATTACCCAACTATCCTGGCCTTTTTTAATTAATAGAGGTTTTTGGAAATTTTATATTGCAGTATTGGTAAGTTTAAATTTTAATTGTTGCACAAAATATTACTGCTTTAGGTTCTTTGCAAGTAAGGCAATTTTACAATGAGATGAACTAATAGCAATTTTAGTTAATATTTTAGGAACAGCTTTTTGTCCACTACACTTAAATTTTCATGAGTATTCACTTATTTCAATTGGCTAATTTAAATTAATCTAAAAACTTGATTACTACTTTACTGTCAAATTTAATACTCAAACGATAATCTTAGTTTATGCTGTAAATATTAGTGCAAAGGATTTTTTGCATTCTTGAGTAGGCCCTGAGCATTCCTGGTGCTAGACTAGATTTAGATATAGGGCAGCTATTGCTAGCTAAGTCTCTGTCTGTAACCTGTGTCCCAATCTGAGCTGTGCATGGGAGGCGAAGCAACCATGGGGGCAGGAGACCTCCCTCAGAAGGGGTGAGAGTCCAGACCCCTGCAAGGTTAGTGAGGTGAGGATCCGTGCCCCCCCTCTGTTGACCTCCATATTCTCTCCTGATGGGCCCTCTGTGACTGTGCCTGCCTTAGGTTGTTCCTTCTCTGAGGAGTCTAACCCATCTCTGGCTAACCAGCCATTCTCCGGGGCCAAGAAGGGTGATGTGAGGTTCAGTTCTGTCTCTTTGGTAGTCTATGCCCCCATGGCCTCCATTCCCAGCACCTGCCTTTGGATCCCCTTTCCTGCTGGTGGGGTCCTTGTACTGATCACATATCTCAGGGGACTCAGGTTTCTTCTCCAGGGAGGACCCAACTCACGCCATTGGGCAAGAGACAGATCCATGGTGCCAGCCAAACAGAGGCTTCAACCTCAGCTTGAACTAAAAGCTCAGGCAACAGCTTTGTGCACTTGGATTGTGAGAAGAGGGTCCCTCTTGCCAAAAATGGCAAGAGGGGCCAATATAAAATGCTCCAGTGCCTTCCCAGTGCCTTAATTCTTTCTGAAAGGGATTAATTAGTTTCCTATCCTTTTTTAAATTGCTGCCAAACATTCAAAGAATTAATTTGTGAGATTCTTTGGGATAATTGTACAATATGATATTGTAAAATATCAAAAATTATAACGGCATTGTAGAATAATATCATGTAAAGATATTCTTTGCTCTAGGTCATGTCAATTCAATTTCAAACTAGCTGCCATTTTTTTATTATTTCATATAAACTTTGTCAGGGATGTAAAAGCACAAATTACTAACCTTACTTCAAGGGGTCAAATATATTGACTTTCCCTCTTAATCCCACAATCCCCCACTTACTCTGAGATTTGACATACTGATGGTCATTTCTCAGTCTCTGGATCAATTCTTGTTCATCAGTCTATGCCTTTCATTATATTCCACAAATTATTGAGATCATGTGATATTTATCTTTCTCTGCCTGGCTAATTTCACTTAGCGTAATGCTCTCCAGGTCCATCCATGTTGTTGCAAATGATAGGAGCTCCTTCTTTTTTACTGCAGCATAGTATTCCATTTTGTAGATGTAGCACAGTTGTTTAATCCACTCATCTGCTAATGGGCACTTAAGCTGTTTCCAAATCTTAGCTATGATAAATTGTGCCGCTATGAAAATAGGGGTGCATATATCCTTTCTAATTCGTGTTTCTAGTTTTTTGGGATATATTCCCAGAAGTGGGATCACTGGGTGAAATGGGAGTTCCATTTTAATTTTTTGAGGAAACTCCATACTGTTCAACACAATGACTGTACCGGTCTGCATGCCCACAAGCATTGCCCTAGGGTTCCTTTTTTTCTACATCCTCAACAGCAATTGTCATTTGTTGATTTGTTGATGAAAGCCATTCAGAGAGGTGTGAGATATTACTGCATTGCCATTTCGATTTGCATCTCTCACATAATTAGTGAATTTGAACAGGTTTTCATGTCTCTTGATCTTCCTTTTGTCTTCTTTCAAAAATATTTTATTTAGGTCTGTTGCCCATTTTTTACTGGATCATTTGTCTTCTTTTATTAAGTTGTATAAGTTGCCTGTAGATGCATGAGATTAAACGTTTATCAGTGATAACATTTTCAAATATGTTCTCCCATACAGTGAGTTTACTAGTTGTTTTGTTGATGTTTCCTTTTGCTGTGCAAAAACTTTTCATTTTGATTTAGTCCCATTTGTGTATTTTCTCTTTAGCTTCTATTGCCCTAGGAGCAGTATCAGTGAAGAAGTTTTTTTTTAGCATATGTGTGAGATTTCTCTTCTTGTGGATTCCTCTAGTATTTTTATGGTTTCCCATCTTATGTTTAAGTCCTATATCCATTTTGAGTTTATTTTTGTGTATGGCACAAGTTGGTGGTCTAGTTTTATTTTTATGCATGTATCTGTCCAATTTTCCCAACACCATTTATTGAAAAGACTGTCTTGACTCTATTGTGTGTTCATGCCTCCTTTGTCAAATATTAATAGAGCATGGCGGTTTGAGTCAATATCTGGATTCTCTATTTTATTCTATTGGTCTATGTCTGTTCTTGTGCCAATACCAGGCTGTTTTGGGAACAGTAGCTTTGTAATATAGCTTGAAATCTGGTGTTTATATCCCACCTACTTTGTGTTACTTTCTCAGAATTGCTATGCCTATTCAGGGTCTTTTTTTATTCCAGATGAATTTTTGGAGAGTTCTTTCTAGGTCTGTGAAATAAGCCACTGGTATTTTATTGGGGAGTGCATTAAATTTATAGATTGCTTTGGGTAGTATGGACATTTTAATGATGTTGATTCTCCTGATCCATGAACATGGTATGTTCTTCCACCTTTTTACATCTTCCGCTATCTCTTTTTCACTGTCCTGTAGTTTTCTGCGAATAGGTCTTTTACTTCCTTAGTTAAGTTTATCTTAATTTTTTTGGTTCCATGGTAAATGGGATTGTTTTTTTAGTGTCTCTTTCTTTAAGTTCACTAATAGTGTATAGAAATGGCATAGAATTCTTGACATTAATTTCCTATCCTACAACATTGCTGAACTTATTTTTTAAGTCTATCAGTTTTCTTTTTTTTTATGGAGTGTTTCAGGTTTCTTACCTACAATATCACGTCATCTGCAAATAAGTACAGCTATACTTTTTATTTTCCAATTTGGATGCCTTTTATTTCTTCTTCTTGTCTAATTGCAATGACTAATACTTTCAGTACTATGTCAAACAGGCATGGGTATCCCTGTCTTGTTCCTGTTCTTATCGGAAATGGTTGTAGTTTTTGCCCATTGAGTATGAGGTTTGCTGTGGGTTTATCATATATGGCTTTTATTATGTTGAGGTATGGTCCTTCTGTACCCACCTTGTTGAGAGTTTTTATCACGAAAGGGTGTTGGATTTTGTCAAATGCTTTTTCTACATCCAATATGACTATGTGATTTTTATCTCTCAATTTGTTTATGTGGTGTATCACATTTATTGATTTGTGGATAATGTAACATCCTTGCACTTCTGGGATAAATCCTACTTGCCATGGTGTATGATCTTTCTGAAGTACTGCTGGATCTGGTTTGCTAGAATTTGGCAACTATGTTCATGAGGTATATTGTCCTGTAATTCTCTTTCATTGTGTCATCTTTATCTGATTTTGGTATTATGGTGATGCTGGCTTCATACAAGGTGTTTGGAAGTGTTCCATCCTCTTAAATTTTCTGGAATAGTCTGAGGAGTATAGGTTTTAGTTCCTCCTTTAATGTCTGGCGAGACTTCTCTGTTAAACCATCTAGCCCCAGGCTTTGTTTGCTGGAAGCTTTTTGATGACTGCTTAGATTTCTTCCATAGTTATCACTCTATTGAGCTGTTTAGATTCTTCCTGATTGAGTTTTAGAAGGTTATATTTTTCTAGGAATATATCTATTTCCTCCAGGTTGTCCAGTTTGTAGGAGTAGAGTTGTTCCTAGCATTTTTTAACAATCCTTTGTATTTTGTTGGGGTATGTTGTTATTTCACCTCTTTCATTTCTGATTTTATTTATTAGGGTCCTCTCTCTTTGCTTTTTGGTGAGTCTGGCTAGAGGTTCATCAATCTTGTTTATCCTTTCAAAGAACCAGCTCTTCATTTTGTTGATCTTCTGTATTGTTTCTTTGACCTCTATATCATTTATCTCTGCTCTGATCTTTACTACTTCCTTTTACTTATACTGGGCTTTTCTTGTTGCTCTTTTTCTAACTCTTTGAGTTTTTGAGTTATTATCATTGTTTCTTGTTTTTTTGCAGTAGTATTGTAGAGCCATGAACTTCCCTTTCAAAACTGCGTTCATTTTGTCCCATAGATTTTGGATTGTTGTGTTATCATTGTCAATTTTTACCATGATGTTTTCTATTTCTTCCTTGATCTCTCTGCTAACCCAGTCATTGTTTAATAGCATGTTGTTTAGTCTCCATGTGTTTGATTTTTTTTGAATTGCTTTTATTGTAGTTGATTTCTAGCTTTATGTCACTGTGATCTGAGAATATGCTTGGTATGAATTCTATCTTCTTGAATTGGAGAGACTTTGCCTATGATCCAACATATGGTCTATCTTTGAAAATAACCTTTGTGCACTTGAAAATAATGTATATTTTGTGGCTTTGGGGTGAAATGATGTGAAGATGTCAATTAATTCCATCTGGTCTAGTGAGTCATTGAGGATTGATGTTTCTTGACTGATTTTTTGTTTAGAGAATTTGTCCAATGTGGATAGTGGTGTACTAAAGTCTCATACTACAATTGTATTGCTTTCAATCTCTCCATTGATATCCTCCAGGTTTTTTAATGAATATGGTTGCTCCTGCATTGGGTGCATATATGTTTACCAGATTTATTTCTTCTTCTTGGATTGCTCAATTTAGTATTATGAAGTGGCCTTCCTTATCTCTTGTTATATCCTTCACTTTGAGATCTAATGTTTCAGATATAATTATTGCTATCCCAGCTTTTTTCTATTTCCATTCACCTCAAGAATCTTTTTTCAACCTTTCACCCTCAGTCTGTGTGCATCTTTTTTTTTTTTTTGGAGGTGGGTTTCTTGTAGACAGCAGATGTATGGGTTATGTTTTCTTATCCAGTCCATTATTACCTTATGTCTTTTGATTGGAGCACTTAATCCATTTACATTTAAAGTTACTATTGACTTTCAATTTTGATTGATAGCCTCCCTGGTATAGTATTCTAGGATTCAGATCATTCCTTTGCATGGCTTTGTATATTTCTTTTCATTCTCTTCTGGCCTGATGAGTTTTTGTTGATAAATCACTTGCTAGTCTGATGGGGATTCCTTTTTATGTGACTTTCTGTCTCTCTCTGGCTGCTTTTACGATTCTTTGTCGTTGGTCTGTGCCAATTTCATTATAATATACCTGGAAGTTGGGTTTTTTTTTAGTTCATTTTGCTTGGGACTCTGTAAGCTTCTTGGATTTGTTTGGGGTTTTTCTTTCCTATATCAGGAAAGTTTTCTGTCATTATTTCTTCAAACAGGTTTTCTATTCCTTGCTCACTTTCATGTCCTTCTGGAAGCTCTATTATGTGGATGTTGTTTTTTTTTTTTTCATCTTGTCCCAAAGTTACCTTAGGCTCTCCTCTTGCTTTTTATTTTATTTTTCCAGAAGATGCTCTACTTGGGTATTTTTCCTACCTGTATTCTAGCTCACTGATGCGGTACTCTGCTTCTTCTAGTCTACCCTGATACTTTCTTTTATATATATATATAATTTATTTTTCCCTTTATTGTTCAGTTTATTAATTACATTTTCCCCCAATAGCTCCCCTCCACCCAGTACCCATCCAACTCTACGCCCTTACCTCCCCCCCTCTGTCCTCTACAATAGTTGCATGATTTTTGTCCACTCTCGCTGTACTTCCCGCACCCTTTTTCTCACCAAGCATTATCAGTCCATTCCCTCTCTATGTCCATGATTTTGTTCTATTCCTCATTTTATCCTGATCATCAGGTTGTTAATTCACTTGATTTTAGATTAATTTGTTGATAGATGTGTACTTGTTGTTCATAATGTACATTTTTCTTCTTTCTCTTCTTAAACAATACCTTTCAGCATTTCATACAGTGTTGGTTTGGCGGTGATGAACTCCTTTAGCTTTTTCTTATCTGTGAAGCACTTTATCTGACCTTCAATTCTGAATGACAGTTTTGCTGGATAGAGCAATCTTGGTTGTAGATTCTTGCTATTCATTACTTTGAATATTTCTTGCCACTCCCGTCTGGCCTGCATCGTTTCTGTTGAGAAATTCGCTGACAATCGTATGGGTGCTCCCTTATAGGTAACTAACTGTTTTTCTCTTGCTGCTTTTAATATTCTTTCTTTATCTTTTGCTCTTGGCATTTTAATTATGATGTGTTTTGGTGTGGTCCTCTTTAGATTCCTATATTTTGGGGTTCTGTGCACTTCTTGGGTTTTCAAGTCAATTTCTTTTGCCATGTGGGGGAAGTTTTCAGTCACTATTTCTTCTAGTAGGTTTTCATTATCTTGCTCTCTCTCTTTTTCTGGCACCCCAATAATTCTGATGTTGGTATGCTTGAGGTTGTCCCAGAGGCCCCTTATACTATCTTCAATTTTTTGGACTCTTTTGGCTTCTTGCTTTTCCAGCTGAGTGGATTTTGCTTTTTTGTATTTCAAATCTTTGACTTGGTTTTTGCGGTCGTCTGGACTGCTTTTAGGTCTTTGTATAATATTTTTTGTTTCAATCAGTGTATGCTTAATTTCTAGTTCGTTTTTTTTTTCATGTCCTTGTAGGCGTTGTTCATTTCTTTGTAGGTTTTATTTATTTCGGCATAGTTCTCATTAATTTTCTCGGCCTTTTCTAGTAGCCTCTTCATAAACCTAATTACTGTGGTTTTGAACTCTATGTCTAGTCGTCTTTTTTCCTCCATTTCTTTCACAGCTGAGTTCTTTTCTTTTCTCTGCATTGTGGTTGCTTTCCTGAGTTGGTCCCTTAGCATTGTGTGATAGAATATCCTCTAAGGAACAATGGCTCAGCTTCCTTATGCAGCACCCGGTGTAAGCCTTAGGTCTGCCCTACTAGGCGCACAGCTTCAGCGTCTAAAGGGCGCGCCACGTCAGGCTTAGGTCCCCCCTTCCTGGCACACCGCTTCAGGTCTATGGGGCTCACGGCGTCAGCTTATCTGTGCAGCTCACGGGTCTCAGTGTTGGGTGGCAATGAAAATCCACCGCTGGTCTCCCCGTTGCCAGACAACTCTGCCTCTCCCCAAATGAGTCTGCACAGCCAAAGTCTCACTCAGGGATGTAAAACAAAGCAGTATGATGTTCTCCAAGCAAGTGAGTCACGAGTTCTCTGCCCGTGTTCTCTGCCCGGTTGCGCACTCCAATTTACTTGTGCACTCTCCCCAAACACACAGACCTCAGCAGCACCTGGGATCCTCCTTTCCCCGACCTGGGAGCTCGCCTGGAACTGGAGGGTCGGTGCTGTGGGAGGCCTCCGCCCTCCCCGCTGGAGAAAACCAGCCGGGCTTGCTGTCTGCCGGCGATCCCTCACCACTCACTCGTGCTCCAAACCTCAAAGCTGCGCACCGCTGCTCTCGAGTCACCGCTGCGTCCCACCTCTACTTTCATGTGCGGAATTTTCACTCAGCCAGCTCTCCGGTGATTCTGGACGTTGTTTGTTCTGTTGTTAAGTTGTAGTTTCAGAATTGTTGTGTGGACAGCTAGATAGGTGCTCCCCTATGCCACCATTTTAGTTCCTTGGGGACTCTACCCTGAAGCTTTCTATTGAGTTCCTTACCACAGCAATGTCACTTTTCATTTCTTCTTGGCTCTTCTTCATTTCCTCTTGGTTCTACTTCATTTCCTCTTGGTTCTTACTCATCTTGTCAAATTTGTTTTCTGTTCTTTTTAGCCACCTTATGACCATTTCTCTGATTTCTTTCTCTGACAGGTTGCTTGCCTCCATGTCATTTACTTCCTTTTCTGGTGAGGCTTGTTTTTCTTTCATATGTGGGCTGTTTCTTTGTCTCCCCATAGTGTCTCTTCTCTGTGTGTCTGGTTATGTAGTTATCTCTCTCCAGCATTGATTTAAAGGCACAAAATACAACACAACCAGGTGCAACAGGAATGTATTCACAGTATTGGTAACTCAAAATAAATGTGATCACCAGAGAATGGCAAATTAGGGGATAGGTGAGAAAGAAGAAAGAGAAAAAGAAAACGCACACACACACTCACCCATACACACACACACACACACATACACACACACACACACACACACACACACACACACACACACACAAGAAAAGAATGCCAAAATGAAATTAGGAAAAGGGGGAAAAAGAAAAAAAAGGTAAGGGAGAAAAGCAAGATAATAAGAAAAAAAGGAGAACAAATTATAAATATGGGGCAAAAACTCCTATAAGATAGCCACTAATCCCAACAAATGCCAGCAACAAGTACCCGGTGATTAATACAAACTATAATCAACAACTAATATCAAGGGAGGTGAGGAAAAACCAAAGCAAAAATTTCACAAAAACAAACAAACAAACAAAAAACACACAAACCAAACCAAAAGAAAAGAATAAGCATACCAATGTCACAAACAAGCATAAAAAATTGATATAATCAACAGTCAAGTAAACAACAACAACAGGACAGAGAGAAAAACAATTTAGAATAGTGAAGCCAGAGAAGCGAGAGGTCTGTATGGACTTGGAGCAGGGAGTTGCAGACTAGATATGTAAGTTGGGTGAAATTTTAACAGGGGGTAAAAAGAAAGAATAAGGAAAATCTAAAGCAGGATAAGGGTAAGAGAAACAAGACACCAAATGGGGAAAGTTTAGCAAGAGATTGGTGGCATAAAGGTGGAGTTGAGATAGAGTAAACAGATGCTAAAAAAATATAAAAATAACTGTAGAACACTAATCCCAATGTAGAATAATGAGCAAATAAAATGGCACTTAAAAAAAAGGTGAAATTGTAGTAGTAATAAAATTGATTCCTTCATTTGTGTTACACAAGAGTCAATTTGTTATTCAGCCCCTGGCTGGCAGTGTTTCTGGATTTACCTCTGGGTCTATTGGTCCTCTCTAGCCTGAACTAAGATCTTGCTACCGCTGTGGTACTCAACTGCCCCAGAACTGGCTCTCTAATGGTGACTTCCTGCTCTGATCCCCAGGTTCAAGGAAAACAGCTCTCTCCTGTAGTCTCCTAAGGTGTCCCCTACTTGGTGATCCTATACTCTGGGCTTAGTTCTCAGAAGCACGGATTTGGAGAGGAATGAATGCAAGTGTGCAAACTCTGGTTCTGCCCATATGTCTGCAGAGACTCCTTTTCCCTTGGGTTTAGCAGCCAGCACACTTCTAAAATTTTTAGGCTGTCCTTTTTTGTCAGATCTAAATGGGCTGCTTTCTAGGGATCCCTTCTTTTATTAGCTCTGCGGATCCCCTTCCACATTTATGGATCTTGCCAGCCTGAACAACCAGGGATTTTTTTCAGGCATAGTCTTTCCCAATATCTCCAGCTCCTTCAGTGCATGGGTTTCTCTCCTCTGCAGGGATTAGGGATCCAGCCCAGTCCCAGGTGAAATCTGACCTTTCCCTGGCAGATACAGAGACTCTCTGAATCCATGCCCTGACTTTGTTTTTTGAAAAGTCTAGAAAATCATCAATCTTGTTCATATTTCCAAAGAACAAGCTCTTATATTCATTGATCTTCTGTACTGTTTATTTTTAAAAATTCTTTATGTAATTTATTTCTGCTCTAATCTTTAATATTTCCTTTCATTTCCTCTGGGTTATTCTTGTTATTCTCTTTCTAATTCATTTAGTTGTAGTGTTAGATAGTTTATTATTTCTTTTTTTTATTTCTTGAGATGTACTATATTGCTATGTATTTCCCTCTCAGGACATTTTCACTGTTTCTTATAGATTTTGGGGGGTTATGTGTTTATTTTCATTTGTTTCCAGGAAGTTTTTAATTTCTCGCTTGATTTCATTGGTAACCCATTCATTGTTTAAGAACATGTTATTTAGCCTCCATTATTTTAGTATTTTATGTGTGTGTTTTTTCAATTATAGTTGATTTCTAACTTCATGCCATTTTCATCTGAAAAGATGCTTGATATTATATCAATCTTATTGAATTTGTATAGATTTGTTTTGTGTTCTAATGTGTGGTATATCTTTGAGCATGTGCCATGAGCACTTGAGAAGAATGTATATTCTCTTACTTTTGGATGAAATGTTCTGTAAATATCAGTTAGGTACATCTGATCTAGTGTTTAATTTAAGGCCTGTATTTCCTTATTTATTTTTTGTCTGGAAGATCTATCCAGTGATGTTGGTGGGGTGAAAGACCCCTACTATGACTGTATTTCTGTCAATCTCTCCTTTAAAGCACATCAAGAGTTTTGTTATTGGTGTTTTTTTTTGTGTGTGTGTGTGTGTGTGTGTGTGTGTGTGTGTGTGTGTACCTGGATGTTTCTATATTGGATTCATATATGTTTACAAGGGTTTTATTTTCTTGTTGTATCTCCCATTTAGGATTATGAAGTGGCCTTCTTTGTCTCTTGTTTTGGCCTTTGTTTTGAAGTCTACTTTGTCTGATATCAGCGTTGCTACATTTTTCCCATTTGCATTGAATATATTTTCCATCCCTTCACTCTCAATCTGTGTGATCCTCTCTCTATGATCCTTTATCTCTCCTTTTCTTATTCTTAAAGCGGTCGCTTTAACATTTCTAGCATTTCTGGTTTGGTGGTAATCTATTCCTTTAACCTGCTTTTCTTTGGAAAGCTTTTTATTTCACCTTCAATTTTAAATGATAGCATCACTGAATGGATACAGTAGTCTTGGATTTTGGCCCTTGCTTTTAATTACTTTGAGTACTTCATGCCAGTCCATTCTGGTCTGTAATATTGTCACTGACAAGTCAGCTGACATTCCAGTGGGAACTCCTTGTTAGGTAAATTTTTGTCTCTCACTTGCTGCCTTTAAGATTCTTCTTTGTTTTAACATTTGCCATTTGATTATGATGTGTCTAGGTGTGGGTCCCTTTGAGTTCATCTTGATTATGACTCTTTGTGCCTCCTGAACTTGTGTGATGTTTTCCTTCACAAGGTTCAGGATGTATTCTATCATTATTTCTTTAAACAGGTTCTCTGTTCCTTGCTCCCCCTTTTCCACTTTTGATGTTCCTGTAATGTAGATGTTATGTTCCATGTTGTCCCAGAGCTCCTTTATGCTATCTTCCTGCTTTTTAATTTTTTATGTATTTGTGGCTCTAATTGGGTATTTATTTCTATATTGTCTTCCAAATTGCGGTTTCAAACCTTTGATTAATCCCATCTACTTATAATACCTTTCAGTGTTTTCTTGATGTCAGATGTCTTCATTTATGTCTGGTTCTTGTTCATGGCTGATATTTCCATTTTCATGCTGTTGAAATCTGCACTAAGTTCATTAAGCATCTTTATAACCATAACTTGAATTCTATGTCTGATAGATTACTTGTCTCCACTTCATTTAGTTCTTTTTCTATAGATCCATACCTTTCTCTCATTTGGGTGTTATCTCTTTGTCTCTTCATTTTAACTATTTCATTGTATTTGACTCTATGCAGCAGATAGAAATGCCTCCCAGTCTTGGTGAGATAGCCTTATGCAGAAAGTGTCTTGAGGTGTCCAGTGGTGTAGTCTTTTTGCTCACCTATGCTGCATACTTTAGGAATGCCCCTTGTGTGTGTTGTTTGAACTCTCTTGTTGTAATGGGGACTTGATTGTTTAGGTATCATTCATTGAAGGGATCTCCCCTTCAACTTGGTGCCAGTGAGGTTAAACCCCAATGCCATTGTGCCAGCTGTTATAAAGGTGCTTTGGGTCTGCTATTTGCGGGCCTCACTGCATTTTCCTCTATATTATTAAATCTAGTCTCTTGGTGTGTCTAGCCTAGGCCTCCTAGGAGCTTCCTTAATGAAAGTGAATGTGAGTCACTGCCCCTTTCTGGCCCTGTGCAATCTAATTGAGGTCCAGGGGTTTGAATCCCTTAATAGTCCACTGGTCAGGGACTTCTTAGCCCAGAGGCTGGTTTTACCTTGATACACTTTGATTGTCTGTATTCTGAGCTATACTCCCTTCTTCCACGGACCTCGTTCTGCAGGTTTCAGCTGCAGGTGCTTGGGGTCCAGCAGCTTTTGCCTCACTGAGCAGTCTGGGATGGTGTCTGTAGCAGGGGCCCAAATAGCTATTTCTGAATAATTTGATCAGGCAAAGACTCCAAACCTCCAGAGACCTTCCTGCAGACTATTTGGGTTCAGTCCGGATTAGCCTTACACAATTATCCACAGGTGGGGTGAGTGGTTTTCCAATAGGATTGAAATTGTCTGTCTACAGGCTAACTGTTATTATCAGTCTCCTAATGGGCTTCAGAGACTCCACAGGGTAGGTGAGGCAAAGGATTTTCCAATAGGTTGGATCAACTGCCTTCCTCTACCCAGGCAAAAAACCCCTGGATTGCAAACTTTGTCTGAGAAAGATGACCTCAACAGGACGAGGGAATGACTCAGCACAAGAAACCTGGGTGGCAGCCTTCCAAGCTCTAATCCCAGACCCCCCCCCCAACCCTGGTTTATGCTCAATCATCTCCAGTCTACTTTGCCTCTCTCTGCTGAAGTCCAAGGTGAGTGGCCGTACTTGAAATTTTGTGCATTGTTCCTTTAAATGGGTGCCTGAATTACCATCCATCTCTCCCTGGCAAACAGCAATCCTGCTGCATTTCACAGCCAGATGTTATTGGGAACATTTGTCAGTTCTGTTGCTCTTTGCTAGGGGTCCCAGCTTGGGGAATTTTACTCTAAAGTTCTTAATGGCATCTCCCCACAGCTGAGATATTTCTCCAGAACCCCAACTGCCATCTGTGGGAGCCTCACCAGCCTTTTCATTCCTCTGCCCATCCTACCAGTCTCCTTGGCTATCAGATTTCCTTACAGCTAATCTTCAGTTGATTAGTCATAGTGGTGTTTTTGTATTTTAGTTGTAATTCCAGTTTGGGACTGGGAGCATGTCTGTGAGCTTCCACTTACATAGCTGTCATTTTTAATCTCCTTGTATGAGTTCTTTCTATAGTTTAGATATTAACCCCTTTGTTGTAGCTGCTGTTTTCAATTATCTTCGGTTCAGTTGCCTTTTTATTTTGCTGGAAGTTTCTTTTTCTTTTCAGAAGCTTTTTTGTTTAATATAATATCATTTATCACTTTTTTTTTTTGCTTTTACTTCCCTTGTTTTTTAGGTCAAATTCATAAAATATTCTCCAATACCAAGGTCCAAAAATTTAGCACCCATATATTTTTCTATGTAATTTTGTTCCATATCTTATATGTAGGTCTTTGATCCATTTTGAATTCAGTTTTGTACATGGAAACAGACAGTAGTCTAGTTTTTATCTTTGGCATATAGTATTCCAGTATTCCCAGTAACATTTATTGAAGAGACTTTCTTTTCTCCATTGTATATTTTGTATATGTTTTACAAAAATTATTTGCTTAGACCTGACTAGTGTGGTTTAGTTCGTTGGGCAATGTCCTGTGCACTAAAAGATCAGCAGTTGAATATTTGGTCAAGGCACATGTCAGGATTTTGAGCTTAATTCCCAGTTGGGGATTGTAGGAAGCAGCTGATCGATATTTCACTCTCACATTGATGTTCCTCTCTCTCTCTCCTTTTCTCCCTCTCCCTTCCTCTCTTCTGAAAATCAATAAAACATATTAAAGAAAATAAATAAATGGTGGAGAGAAGAAAGTCAAATCAACCCCTTGAATTGTATGTAAAAATAATTATTTTTATATACATGTGGCTTTATTTCTGAGCCCTCAATTCTGTCCCACTATTCTCTGTGTCTGTTTCTATGACAATGACACACTATTTTGATTATTGTTGCTCTGTAGTATAATTTGAAACGAAGTAGTGTCATACCTCCAGCTTTATTCTTTTTTCTCAGGATTGCTTTGACTATTCTGAGTCCTTTTGGTTCCATACAAACCTGATAGGTTTTGTTGTTGTTATTGCTCTATTTCTTTAAAAATGTCATCGTGATTTTGATGGAGATTGCACTACATCTGCATATTGCTTTGGATAATATGGACATTTTAACTATGTTGATTCTTCTAATCCATGAACACAGGATTTTTTTTCCATTTTGTCGTATCTTGTTCAATGTCTTTTAACAATGCTTTATAGGTTTCAGTATTTAAGACCTTCACATTCTTTGTCAAATTTACTTTTAGGTATTTTATTCTTTTTGTTGCAATTACAAATGAAGTATTTTTTTTCTTTTTCTGAAATTTTATTGTTAGTATATAGGAATGCAGTGGATTTTTATATATTGATTTTGTAAGGCAGCTATATTCACCAATATACGACCAATGCTGCAACTTTACTCTGTTGTTTTTAACAGCTTTTGATGGAGTCTTTAGAGTTTTCTATATACAGTCATGTCATCTGCAAACCTGACACTTTCACTTCTTCATTTTCAGTTTTCATTTTACCTTTTCAATGTGGCTACTAGAAAATTGAAAATTATTTCCATAAGACAACACTGATATAAAGTGAATTGGATCATCTAAGTTTCCTATTAAAAACTCTTCATTAGCTTTCCACTATACTTGAAATATACTTTAAATTGAACTTATATAGTTCTGCACATCTGGTTTATGGTACCTGTCTATCTTCATGTTTTGTCTCTTATACTCCATTTCTACATCAGGGCCTTTCCACATGTTGTTCACCAGACCTGGAAAAGTCATCATTCCATTTTTCATCTGACTGAAAGCCTCTCATCCTTCCATCCTCAGCTCATGTACACCCAGAGAAACCTCTGGTCTCCAAGTATAAACTAGGTTTGTTGTGTTCTCCACTCATAGTACCCTTGTTCTTTTACTTAATGACACTTCTGCAAATTGTAATGACAAATTTATTTACTCATTTTAAAAATTCCATTTGAAATAATAAATTCAATGTGTGTTTTTTGAATATACTATATTGATTTCAAATAGGAAGGGAAAAGGAGAGAAAAAAGTGACAAGAGAGAATCATTGATTGACTTCCTTCTGCACGATCCATACTGCAGATCGAGCCCACAATCCAGGCATGCGTGTAAATCTAACCATTACCTCCAGATTTATAGGGTGAGCTCAACAACTGAGCCACATTCGCTGGACCAATATATATTTTTAACCACTGTATAGTTAAGGTCAGACGAGATATGAATGCTTAGTAAATATTTATTTAATGAGTTATTGTCTATATAAACACTTTGTCAACTGTGATGCATTTTACGTGTAATAGCCCTATAGTAGTAATTGTAATAAGAAGAGATAAAATAAGATGGGAAGTAATAGGAAGAAGAGAAAAGTTAAAACATTTTAAAGTCTTTGCCATGAATCAACTTAAAAATAGTTTTTCTTTGAATCTCGGGTTATATTCAAGCCATTGAGAATAAGTAACAAAGTAGGCAGCTGTATTACACTAGCTTTTCAAAAGCATATTTTTTTCTTAAAGAAAGTTCTTATTTTATTACTTTTTCTTTCTCCTTGAAGAATGCCTTCTTATATGTAGGAAATTCACAAAACCGCTGGTGACTCAGATTCCCATTTGCCTTCTCAAAATTATACATATATCTCTATTTCACCGGTGGAAGGCACCATGGAAACGGGTTGGGAGAAGTGGAAAAATAAACATTAAAACAATACTGGGTATATTTTAGTAATAGTTCTCATGTAATAGGAAATCAGAATACAAATGAATCAGTGGGGAAAAAAAACATTTCTACCATTCATTTATACCTTTGGTTTCCTATTTGTGCAGTCTCTCTTGCTTCTCTCTATGTTAAATTGTGTACTATGGTCTCAAATGCCAAGTTCAAACTCCCCTTTTCATGGGGGGGGGAGAGAGAGAGAGAGAGAGAGAGAGAGAGAGAGAGAGAGAGAGAGAGAGAGAGAGAGAGAGAGAGCCATTGACTCCCATACATGCCCCCACCAGAGATCAGACCTGCACCCTTTATGGTGTAAAGGAGACACTCAAACCAACTGAACTCTCCAGCCAGGGCTCTCCTTTATCTCATTACCCATTGGTGATTTCAACATCTGAATATATCATTAGTAGCACTATTCACAATTTTTTTATTTAATCCAGTTGAAATGGTTATTCTAGTAGCCTTGGGTAAATACACAGAGTATGGTAAAACATTTACAAGCCATTGTGATGGTCATGAATCACTGTTTGGGGGGCCTAAACTAAGAAATTGGATACTGAAGAATATATGGCTGTTGGGAGATTAAGGATGTCCCAAATATAGTTGGAACCATTCTGAAATTACTGCTTTAGGACCCTTTGTTGTAACAAATATTTGCACAATCTATCAATTCATTATTTATAATCTAAGTGAAGCTGTCCAAAGATATATATGTCTACATGAACCTGTTAGTTTTTCCAACTACAAAAGAAAATAATTGTTCCTTAGGATGATGCTCAGCAACATTGCTATAAACAAGTTTACCTATATCTATGTATCTATGTATCTATGTATCTATGTAAACACTGTGTTTTCTTTATATTTTTCTAATAATTTTCTTTTTTCACTGACAAATTGAGAACTTAAACCTAGCCTTACTTAAATGACCTGAAAGTAAATTTACCTACCTTTATAGCTTCTCAACAATAGTTTCTGTCTGAAAGTTAATATTTCTATTAGCATTTTACTAGCCAAAATAGTCTAGCTGTACTTAGCAGCACATTACAATCTGCATTTAGATGAGAAACTTGTAAAAGAGTAACATTTTTACTTGTGTTAGAAAAGTTGTTTTTCTGGGTTTTGTTTTTGTGTTTTATTTGTGGTATAACTTCTCTATATATTAGAAAATATTAAGGCAACTCTTTTTGAAGTTACTGAATGGATTCTTGAAAAAAGGTTATCAAAGCCAATCTTCTATTTTTAATAAGATTATTTTAACTTGATACGTGAAAAACAAAACCCAAGAATTGAAGCTTTTGAAATCAAAATTGATCTGTTCATTTCAGATTTGGGAAATCAAAGACAAACTAAAATTATTTTAGCTCATATTTATTAGATATAGATGAAGAGATTATGTTAGATGGTAGATGATAGATGATAGATAGATAGATACATAGATACATAGATGGATAGATATAGGTAATCAGACTTAAGAATGTTCGAAAGAATGGGAATGTGTCATTTTACAAGATACCACTTAATAAGCCACATCCAGAAAAGTCCTATTACATAATTCCTGGCTACCTGACATAATTTGCCTTATGTAAATTTTCCTCTCTCTTTTGCCACTATCTTCCACTGAAGTCCCCCCACACACACACACACACATACATTTTATCTCTATAACAAAACCTTAATTGTTCCTATTTCTGCTTCTGCTTTCTCTAATCATATTGTTTGAAATCAGACTGCCTGAGTTCAAATCTCTTTTAGCCACTTCTTAGCCTTATGTTTTTTTCAAGTCTTCTCATCTCTCTGTATTTCAGTATATGTATATTTGAAGTGAGGATAATGATGGTTCTATTTCAGAGACTTGTTATGAAGATGAAAAACAATGCATGCAAAGTTCTTTAACGTAGTGCTTGCAATAAATGTAAGCTATTATTTTATTACTTTAAATTATGCTGTTAATTTTCTATCAGACTTCTAAATATTCTAGTTATTACACCAGCTCCTTAAAACATTCTTTTCCCCGTAGCATTGCTGTATTAAAGAGATAGGATAAGGGCTTTTTTTCTCACCCCAGTTTATCTCAGTCTCATTTGCTTCTCAATGACAAGAGAAAGAGACCAGCAAATTAAATAAGAACATTTTTGACTGGTGAAATCCAAATCCAAAAAGCAACATATAAAAACAATTCAGAACATCAACAGTTGTTCTTTAGTAACTCTATTTTTCTAAGCTTCCTGTCTTGCCAACTTAACTTGGCTTTGTACATTGTAGCACTTTCTTCTTATTTCTGTAGTCAATTCATTTAATTCCATATCAACAAGCATTTACTGGACTATTGACCAATTGGCCCTGTTTTAGGATATCCAAAGAGTGCAGGGAGGAGGGAGTTTCTATGAAACACAAAATTTTGAATTATTATATTTTTTTATCAAACAAGAAATTATATTTGTATAAAATTATTAGGAAATCCTGCAAAAAAGGGATATTCATTTCATCATATGTACTGCAATTATTTGTTTTTATGTTTTTTTTTTCTGTCACCATAATATGAGTTCCTTCAGGCCAAGTAAATGCCTCAGTAATGTTCTAGCTGCTGTAGTCTTTTCCTTGTAGGGGATACTCAGCAGATGTTTATGAACAGGTAGAAGGATAAAAGTAAGAGACTTGGGTCTTAACCTCAAGTAGCTTATAGCTAATAGAAGGAACCACCTGTGGATATATAAATACCAATAATCCTCACCCCAGCTTACATTTCTAGCCCTTGACCTCTTTTACCTGCCATTTACTCAGTCCACAGAAAATGTGACCTGTATGCTTACATCTCTCTTCCTAAATTTCTTCTTCATAGGGCGCTCTTCCTCTCATTTTCTTCCTAATGAATTGCTATATATTAGGTATAACTCTAATAGGGTCTTCTTAGTGAAGTATTTTCTGTGTATCCTCCCCAAGCAGAATGAATACCTCTGTCTTCTGCCTACCTGTATCCATTTTCATGTACCTCTCTTAGCATTAGTATATTGAGTCACAATTACCTATTTATCTTCTCTTTAGCTTTAATGTGATTGGGGCTTTAATTGATCTATGTAATTCTAGGTTTGATGACAGTATCTGGCATATAATTAATGCTCAACATATAAGTGATAAACATGAATGAATCAATTAATCAATGGTTCAAAAATTATTACTATAAATGCTATAACAGCAGTAAAATAAAGGTGTAATAATTGTTAAATTGTGTACTATGGTCTCAAATGCCAAGTTCAAACTTCCCTTTTCATGGTTAAATTTTTCATCTCAATCCCACTCCTCTTTTACTTTTGTCAGTCCCTGTACCGTCTGTCTGTCCTTGATTTTTTCCATTACCATTGCCTGTTATTATGATAAACTATGTGAGCATTCAGAACAAATGTGTGTACAGAACTAAATAAAACAAAATCAACCATAGTTGAAATTACACCACCTAAAGCACAATATTAACATGCATAACTGATTGAGAGGTATTCTAGTTAATTGCATATTTTATCAGTCATTTCACATAGCATAATTATTGATTAATGTCCATGGAATTGGAATGTAGTTATTCATACTCACTATTACAATTTTACTAAACACAATTCAATTTTGATCTGATATTTTCTGAGGTCTTCTGTGATTATTGGATGGTAGATAGGGCAGTTGGAAGATATTAGTTTGAATCTACAGTAATCCAAAAATGCTTATGACAAACTGTTCTTTGAAAAATCATATGACAACCTGCTTACTTATTGTTTACCCTACCATTTGTCCACTATCCAGATACCATTGCTGACATGTACACATGAGGAACTATCTGACATAGAAACTGGGACTCAGAACTGTTGGACATTGAAACTAAGACTCAAACATTTTTTGTTCTTATATGCTTATTTCTAATATGCAGATGCAAGATTTTTTAAAGAAAAGAAATGGGGAAAATAGATACAGAGGCAAAGAAGCATTGAACATACTGTCAAACTACATTGGGAAAGCAGGGGAGGATGGGGGGCGGCGGCTGTAAGAGATCAACTAAAGGACTCATATGCTTGCATATAAGCATAACCAATGGATACAAGACACTGGGGGTGAGACAGGTGAGGGCATGTGCTGGGGTTTAGGGGAGGGCGGGGGGAGGTCAATGGGGGTAAAAAAGGAAACATATGTACTACTATTTGTAATACTTTAAACAATAAAATAAAAAAGTGAAGAGTAGAAAATATCCTAATTATTTTTGTTTTCTAGTTGTTTGGCGATCTGATAAAATGAGGCATTTTGAAAGTAGCCAGATTGTAATTGACAAAAGCCCATAGAAGCTCATATGTTTTATTAACCTCAGTAGCATCATTGGTTTATTTTACCAGCATTAGCAGATTCTTTAATCTCTATAATCTTTGGATTGGGAGTGAAAATACACAGCCCCAGAAGTTTATCACCTAGTGTCCACCACAGAATAGATTAGTCTATGTCTGAGTGGTGTATAAATTTAGAATAATACACGAGAAATTACATTATAACAGTTGGAAAGTAGACAAAAAAAAATGTGTGATTGCTTGGGGATATTGTTTTGTTAAAATTCACCCTGAAACAAGTGGGTTAGCAACAACATCTTTAAAATCTATTTGTTATATAGGAAAATTCCACTGTTCTAATACTTGTTTTCATGGGGTTTGGCCTGTATTATTAATCCACTTTTGGGGCAATATGGCAATAATAACCTTTTATTATTATTGGCTTTTATTTAGATTTTCCTGATTTTGTAAGAGCTGGAAGGGCTTATGGTAGAAATATAATTCAGTATAATAAACCTTTTACAGTCATCATATACAGTTACTTTGAGTATTTTCTTTCATTCTTTAGGTACTAAGGATTCCACATCTATTTCCATAAGCCTTCTTCAAAACCAGAATTTTATTTAATTGAGAGTGAAGGTGTTGTTTGTTGTTTTCCAAAATTAGATTTGCATGGTACTGTATTTTGGGCAAATTATCATAAACACATCCACATAAGAAGGTAGCAGATATAAAGAAAATGTGCTATATTTATTTGAAATCCAGAGATTAAAGCAAGTATCACAGAAAATTTGCACCAATTATTATATATATATTATTTTGCTGCCAGCTTGGTCTACAAAGCTGCTGTAGTGCAGTTATAAGTAGGTATAACCCAGAAATAACTCCAAACTGATGAATCATATCTGATTCAGTAAATGAAGTTAAGTAAATGTTTTAAAACCAGTTACATCTCCTTTCACCAGACATTTCCTCATCTTCTCATTTTAAAGGACTATACATTGGAATTAATATGAAACATTATTTGCAGGCATGTTCCTCTTGTGAAGCAAGGCTATTTGTGAAAGGTAGGAATCATTACATGTACATATTTTTTACTGATAGAGAATAGTGTGTATGATCCAGGGCACACAGTAAAAATGAATGAATGGATGGATGAATGAATGAATGAATAAATGAATGAATGAATGAATAAATAAATAAATAAATAAATAAATAAATAAATAAATAAATAAAATCGAGGTAAAAATCTGAAAGGAAAAAGGATTAAGATGAGAAAATTAAACCCAGATTATTTGTTTTGCTTTAAGTACAGTAGATAACTTTTTTTGAATCTGCAAGGGATTTTTGAAGTCATCTGTTTCACTGATTCCCAAACTTCTTTTAGTATTGTAGACCACCTATAAGCACTTAAAAATATATAATATTGTACTTCAGTCTGAGATTTCAATTCTCAGGAGATCTGAAATGGGGTCTCTGAGCCTACATTAACAACGAGCCTACTTGATACTTTTAACATAAACTATCAATGTACTATTTTGAACATACTGATCTAGTCCAACTCCTTAACAAATTAACATTAAGTGACTCAAGACAGCCCATTCCATTGTTGGATGATTCTAATGGAAAGTTTTTGTATGTTAAACCAAAGTCTTAGAAATTTTCCCTAATAGTGTGTTTCCTATAACCTCAGAATAAACCCTCCATAGTCAGACATGCAGTTGACCCATTGTTTTACTTAAATATTTCCGTGAAAGGAAAAAATAAATAAATTCTGTTTAAGGGACTAAGAAATGTGTTTATCAAGGAACCAAATTTTAATATAAGTACATTTATGTTGATAAAGCAAAAATTATCTGTAGTTTTATGCCCCTTATTTAACAGCTAAGCTTTCTTTTAGTGTTCTTTCAGCAATGACTTCAAGTAACAAATCTTATCTGAGTATTTTAGAATAACATATGTCACTTTAATGACAACAATCAGTTTGAGAGGTTTGATTGAAAAAATCTACTGAAATATATCAAGGTTACCATTGGATTTAACTCCAGCTTCCGGCTGTTCCTAAACATAAAGAGCCCCATCTACTTCTGCACTTCCTCAAGAAAAAAAGACAAGCTTGGGAAGCTTGTGCCAAAATAATCATACGACTGAAAATAGTGCACAATTTTGGTAGGAAGTGAAATTATAAGGAGGAGTTACATTGAAACTGAGAAGGATAGTGGGGAAGCTAGACAATGAACAAAGGAACTCAATGTGTAACTGCCAAGCCTTTTATTTCCACCATGTCTTCCTTCCCAGTAAGCACATCTCTTCCTTAGCTCAATTTAGGCTCTGTCATGATTCTATAGAGCAACACCCAGGGGCATCTTGGGTGTGGCTGTCATATTCGGTGGCCAACTGGGGTGGGAGGGACAGGTTGTTTACTCTGGGTCTCCATCCATCTCAGCCACCAGGGTAGAGTTGGAATTAAAAGAAATTTAGGAGAGCTATAATTCTGTCTTCAAAAATGCATCAGCAATTGCAGTTCCAGAGTGCAACCAACCTGGAAGATGGATGTATAAATAAATATCACCTTGAAGAGAAGAGGATGTAACAACCCATACCTCTAACTGAAAGCAACACTCTGACAAAACCATGGAAAGGTGTGGGCAGAAAAAAACGAGATTATCTGGTTTAAAACTCAACAACTCTTTTTGCACTGATGACAATCAAGGAGGCAGCTATCACCTTCCACCACATAATAGGCACCTGGCTGACAGACCTAAGGCAAAAGTAGGCAGGAGAAGCGGGGGACAAGGGGGAAATAATATTAAACAAAAAGGAAAATTGAGGAGATAGCAAAGGGATATAATTAAGGGTGGTAATAACATCCCCAACTCTCTCAGGAATATAAGTAATGGCAGCCACTCTTTTAACTGTTTTTCCCCCCACAAAGTAGTGAATTCCTCCTTTTCTGATGATACCATTACTGTTCTAGACTTACTTCAATAAAAATACTAAAAACCTCAACTGCAAATAAAACAATAACATACATGCAGCTAAGTACAAAGACCCATGCTAGGAGATGGAATTTATTAAAGGTGTCCTCTGTTATTATTTACTAGAGGCTTGGTGCAAGAATTTGTGCATGGGTGGAGTCCCTACGTGGCCTGTGGGGATAGGGCAAAAAACTGACAGTCTAATACCACCTGCTACTCCTGTCTGATGCTCCCTCTCATTCCGGCCCAGCTGTAGCTGCCATGGGCTCATGTCCAGTCAGTCCTGATTAGGAGAGGCTTGTGCTGCCATAGTGGTGCTCACCAGCTGTGATCCTTGTATCTGGTGCCCATCCTAAGGGGTGTGGGAGGGGAGGTTGGGATACGATTATCCCTCTGGTTGGGCAGTGGGATGCCCTTGCAGGCCCAGGATTCAGATCCATCCCACTGAGATCCACACTGGTTGTAGGGATCTATCTGGTGGCCGCTTTTATATTGTTTCTTCCTTGTGGAGTGTCTAGGGAGGGTAAGTTGCCACAATGCTCAAGGCCGACTTCCAGGAGGCTGATGGCGCTGTTGGAATCAAGCCAGTGGCACTGTTCCATCAGTACCTGGCCCATTCTCTAAAGATTGGACCTTAGGACTACTGAGGGAGTGAGTGGCTGCTGCCAGGCTGGTAGGTCACTGGGACAGGTCAGTCAGCTGAGCAGCACTCCCACTGTGGGATCACACTGACCACCGGGGGACAGCTCTTGTGTTAAGCATCTACCCCCTGGTGGACAATGCATGTCATAGCAATCAATCAACTGTTCAGTCACTTAGGCTTTTATATAAAGAGACTAATGGCCTGGTGCACAAAATTTGTGCACGAGGGGTTGGGGTGGGGGTGTGTGTGTCCCTTAGCCTGGCATGTATCCTCTCTAATCTGGGACCCCTGTGGGATTGGGCCTAAACTGGCAGTCGGACAACACCCTCGCAATCCGGGACTACTGGCTCCTAACTGCTCACCTGCCTGCCTGCTTGATCTCCCCTAACTACTCTGCCTGCTGGCCTGCTTGCCCCCAACTGCACCTCTCTGCCAACCTGATCACCTCCAACTGCCCTCCCCTCCTGGCCTGATCACCTGTAATCGCCTCTGCCTCAGCCCCGCCACCATGGCTTTGTCCGGAAGGACATCTGGAATGTCTCATGGTCTAATTATCATATTACCCTTTTATTAATATGGATAGGATATGACATACTGCCATAACTACAACCAGAGAATACCTATGAGAATACGTATTTCATGAGATAGGAAGGCATCTATTACATTACATTATATATGTTGTAAGTAGTAGAAAATACAGTATTTGTAGCAGTAATATATACCCTGTGACTTCCCTTCCTGATCTGGGAATGGTTCCTAGGTCTTTGAACATTTCCTGGCCCCTAATGTATTTTTTTTTGCCATCCAGTGTAACTTTATTTACTGTTCATTGCACATGATTTGAGGTCTTTAATTTCTAACCACCAAAGACTCAAAGAACTATATTTTCCATGAATTTTAACAATATTTGGTGAATTAGGGTATTCATGTGTTATATTGTAAACATCTGAATTATTCACATTGTCATAGATCCTGAACTCATAAGCATGGACCATGCACAGGCTGGCAGCAAGCCAGGAAGCCACTCTGCAAGCAAACTGACACTCTGCATAAGGAGAAAAGTCATAGAATAACATTTAATGTCCAACTTTAATTCATAAACTATTGGGGACTCAACTGCTTGGTTGGTGATGGGGGTGATTATTGGGAGGATTATTCCTGAAATAATTAAGGAAAGGGGGGGCTCAATCTTTCTTCTTGGTTGCTTGCTCCTCCCAAGCACCTTCATCACTTTGGGCAGCTTCTCCTTCACCTTCTCCTCAGCTTCTTGGGCATCTTCTCCTTCACTTTAACCTCCTTCATCCTTTGCATCCTCAAATTCTTTCTTGAAACCTTCCTCCTCTTCTTCTCCTTCCTCTTCCTCAGCCTCTTCCTTCTCCTCCTCTTCAACTTCTCCTTCAGAAGGGGGTTCATCCTTAGTTTCTTCTGCTTTTGCAGCCTCAATTGTCTCCTCCACCTCAATCTGCTCCTCCTGGATGTGGCAGGGGTATTTAACAAGGGAAGGAGCGAGCATACATCAAGTAGGAGGAGCTAGTCTGTAAACCACTGTAGGCAGATCATCAAAGACCTGGAAACTCTAGGAGTAGCCTCTGGCTATGCTTCCCATGCTGGTGAAACTGAGCAGGGTTTCCTCATCTTCCAAGAGTTTCCTGTAAGCTGCAATATCAATGTCCAAAGCCATCTTCACATTGAGGAGGTCCTGGTATTCTTTTAAATACTGTGCCATTTCACTCTTTGTAGTTCTCAACTCATTTTCTAATTTGTTGATCATGTCCTGCATAGCACTAACATCAGAGTTCTTTTTATCCTCCAACTCTTGCAGCTGCTTTCCCTGTGCTTCTTTCATGCCCCGGCATGTTTCCATCTCCAGGGTCTTGGCTTTGAGCAGTTGATGGCCGGTACTGCATAGGTGTTCTTGGCAAAGCTCTGGGTCAGCATGATGAAGTGGCTCTTGTACCATTCTTCGGCATTCTGCATGTTCTTGGCAGCCAGCTTCTTGTACTGGGTGCGAATGTCCTTGAGCATAGTGGAGAGGTCGGACTTGCAGAACACGAATATCTCCGCGGAGATCTGAGCATACTGGATCTGGGCCTGCAGCTTGGTGATCTCCTCATCGTGCACCTTCTTCAGAAAGGTGATTTTGTCCATCAGGTTGTAGATGCACTTTCTCACCTCAGAGTCTGCAAGAGCTGCCTCATCTGCACCTTTGCTCAGCTCCATCAGCCAACCCTCTGCATCCTCATGATTCAGCACCTCTTCCTGGTAGCATGCCTGCAGGTTGTTCCAAGCCACTTCAGAGCCCAGGTGCCTCCTAACTGCCCACTTCCCTATCCTCTCCAGGGACAGGGCATGGTGGGGCGGGACACAGGCATTCCGTTTTCATTAAAATGTTCAACCCAGGCCTGTTCCACCAGTATCTTCAGGTGGTCCAGGGGCAGACAGTGATTGTGGAGACCCAGGCCACTCCTGCCTATGGACCACCCCCCCAGTGACCTCAGGCACTTTCCATGGGGCCTGCCTGATCCCAATTGCCACCTGGACCCCGCGGGCAACATCAGGAGCTGCCTGCTGGAACTTTCCAGTCCCAATAGCCACCTGGACCCCACAGGGAACGTCAGGAGCTGCCTGCTGGAACTGCCTAGCTCCAATTGCCGCCTGGACTCCGCGGGGGGCATCAGGCGCTGGCCCCCAGGCCTTCCTGGTCCCAATGCCGCCTGGAGCTTATGGGAAATGTCAGGCACTATCTATGCTGCCTGTCCCATACCGATTGCCACCTGGACCCCACGGGCGACATGAAGAGGTGCCTGCTGGAACTGCACAATCCCTATTGCCACCGCCTGGACATAGCAGGCAGCATCAGGTTGTAGGCTGGCCACCTTGCTGCTGTGATAGATGGGGGCGCCTACCATCGCTGCCCAGCCCGGCCCCGCTGTCCACCAACCCTGGCCTACAGCCGGGAATGCAAAAGGTCTCTCCGTGGGGGAAAAGCCTTTTGCGGACCCAGCTGTAGGCCGGCCACCGCCACTGCTGCGATCTATCAGGGGCCGCTATTGCTTCTCGGCCCCACCCCCCTGCCTCAAGGCATGAAGCCGCCCCTCCCCTGCCCCTCACTCCTGATTGGCTGCTAGCATAGCAAAGGTATGGTCAAATTTGCATATTACTCTTTTATTAGATAGGATAAGAGCACATCAATTTCTGCCATAGCTCATATAAAAACCTGCAATTATCACATTTTTTTCCTTTTATGTTTTCTTATTTTCTGCCTATTTCACTTCCAGTAGAATGTCAGATGCATGAGGATAGGGAATTACATATATTCCCAGGACATAAAAGAGTACCTGGACACAGCAGGCACTCATTAAACATTGATTGAATGAATGAATGAATGAATGAATGAATGAATGGTGAGGATCACTAAGAAAGCAGAAGAAACCCTTAAGAGACATTCAAACTACTAGCCTGCAAAATCCTGTGTCTTCTAGCCCATGTTTACTACCCAAACCTTATAAACTGCTCTCCCCTCAGGCACTTCAAATCTCACACACCACATTCTTCCTACCTCAGAATATTGTCATATTTGCCATTTCTTTTTACCTAGAATGCTAGTCCCTAGGTTGGTAACCTCTCATACTTAAGTTCTCTTTCAAAAAGATACCTAAATAAGACCTCCTTGGCCATATCATTTAAGTCCCTGATGTTGAACCTATGACACGTGTGTCAGCACTGACACGTGTAGCCATTTTCGATGACACAGGGCCACATGTGGTCGCATACAGAGAAGTATAGGGCTGCATGCCAAGAAGGATGTTTCATCCTCGGCTACTGCACAGCCAGGTGCAGTAGCCGACGATGAAACATTTGCTGTAGTGTGGTGTAGACACTCTATGCTGGAGATCTGTAGGACAAAACAAAAGAACTCTGGCACAGAGTGTCTAGTTCTGGAACTTCCAGTTAGGCCATTAGGAGATATTTGACCTCACTTCCAGCCAGTGGAGGAGGGAGCAGCAGAATGCCACGGGGGACGCACCCCATTTTGATGTCCATGAGGACAGAGACTGTCTTTTTTTTTTCTCAACTCTGTATCCCCATCACCTAACATAATCTTTGATACAGAGTTGACTATTATATGTTTGCTGATTGATTAAGTACTCACAAAAATGAATACATGTATTACTAATATTCTTTCCCACATCCTTCAATGTGCAGACATTCCATCCTAAGGTCTAGTGTGTTTTTTTTTATGATATTCTAGGCATAGCCATGTGATCTCAGCCCACAACAGGGGAAACCTTATGTTAGGAAAGTCTTGATAATCTGAATTATATGTCAATGATTTGAAATGAAGATTACAAAAGTAATTTATTTCGCAAGGAATAACTGTAAGGGAAGGATACACATTTCTTTCCATTTCTTTTTTGTGTGATTTTTTATATTATAACATTTATTTATTTATTTATTTATTTATTTATTTATTTATTCATTCATTCATTCATTCATTCATTTATTTTTAAAGTATTACATATGTCTCTTTTTTCCCTGATTGACCCCCCACAGCCATTACTGGCCCCCAGGACAAGCCCCCACCATCCCAGTGTCCATGTCTATTGGTTATGCTAATATGTATGCATACAAGTTCTTTGGTTGATCGCTTACCCCCCACCCTTGCCTTTTCTCCGATATTAGACAGTATTTCCATTTCTGATGCACAAAGTGGTTTGGGTCCAAAGCTTGATTTTCTTTCAAACTATACTGTTATCATATAAATGCATGGATGGTGTTTCTCTGTTGCTGATGGGGATGTGGTTATTACAACTATAATTACCATACTTGGAGCAACACAATACACCATGTTATTATCATCTCAAGCAGAAAATTCCCAATTGGATGCCACAGAATCTTTTGGGATTTTAGCTATTTTGGGCTAGTAATGCATTTTAATTATTCCACCTTCCATTAGTTGCTATCCATGTCTGGGCCCCTTCTTAGTTGGGAACAGGCTTGTATAAGCTCCTGGTTAAGGCCTCTTGCTGCTAGCACTAGCTGCCTTCCTCTCTCTCCTGATTGTTCATCCTCTCACCTGTCCTGGAACTTTCTAACACTCCATGACTTGGAGCAGCTGTTGTCTCTGTTTCTGAGACTGGCATAGGCCTAGCATGGGGGTTTATATAACTAGGCCTAAAGGGATATTTCCCAAGTGGAGCCATCTCAAATATTTTATCTACTTTAGGATAAATCTCTTCTGCCTTCTTATTCTTATTAGTGTCAGGTCTCTAAACTTTCTGAAGTCATGTTTACAACTTCAGCAGATGTATGTACTAAATATAGATCTTGCTTATTTGCCACTTATGATACCAATTTTTGTCTCTCTCAGACATTCAGTTAGTATTGTTTAATCAAGTTGGATTAAATCTGTAAGCTTATTAGTGTCATTGGAGGAGGTATAATCCAAAAAGACTGCTGTCTTCCTAGGAAGGAAATATTTGCATCCCTTGTGAGAATTGCATCTGTGTAGGAAGCATGTGTAGGTGTGATTGAGATTGATTACTAACTTCTGGCCTCTGTCAGTAATAGGAAGGGTATTTAGTAGTAAGTCTGTGGTTTAGTTTCTGATTTGATCACTATTGAAAATAGCTAAAATAATATTACATAAGGAAGAGGTAATATGCAAATTTACCATCATGCCCTCACAAGATGGCTGTCTACAACCAGGCCGGCAGCGGGGTTAGTGAGGGTCAACCAAATGACAGAACAAGCAGGCTGTGTGGGGTGACCAGGCCAGCAGGAGGCAGTTGGGGGTAATCATGCCAGCAGGGGGAGGCGGTAAGGGGTGACCAGGATGATGGGGGGGTCAGTTAGGAGCAACCTGGCCAGCAGCAGGGGTAGGTTAAGGGAAACTAAGCCGGCGGGGGGGGGGGGCAATTAGGGGTGACCAGGTTGGCATGCAGAGGCAGTGAGAGGCAATCAGGCCAGCATGGGGGGGGCAGTTAGGGACAACCAGGTGGGCAGGCAGGTGAGTGATTAGGAGCCAGCATCCCAGGATTGTGAGAGAGATGTCCAACTGCCAGTTTAGGCCCAATCCCCACAATAGACTTCTAGTATCTTAATTTAAAGCAAAAGCTATGTAAGACTACACTGAAGAATGTTTTGGAATATAAAAATAAGATTATAATAATTTCAGAGTCTTACTCTGTATTTTATATTTTAATCATAGGCATCATTTGCTACATAGCATTTGGTCAAATGCTATGCAAATAATAAATAAAATGGGATTACATAAGTTAGTATAATGATAAAAATTTACAAAAATAAACTTCAAGTTAAAAATGAGTTATAGCCTGATCAGTATAGATCACTGGTTCAGC
Organism: Antrozous pallidus; assembly: GCA_027563665.1. Lineage (NCBI taxonomy): Eukaryota > Metazoa > Chordata > Mammalia > Chiroptera > Vespertilionidae > Antrozous > Antrozous pallidus. Next base: position 69,370,951 of record CM050509.1, on the reverse strand, counting down.
ATTGACCTATGAATCAGGAGGAGGTCACATTTTGATTCCTAGTTAGGGCACATGCCCAGGTTGCAGGCTCCATTCCCAGTAGGGGCTGTTCAGGAGGCAGCTGATCGATGACTTTCTCTCATCATTGATGTTTCTCTCTTTCCCTCTCCTTCCTCTCTCTGAAATAAATAAAAACATATATATTTTAAAGAGTTATAGATAAACCTTAACATGGGTAAAATTTTCAGTATTCAGAAGATAAATGAAATCTGTATTTTGCTCTAGAAATAACATGAAAATAATTAATCAATCTGGCAGATTAAAGATACTGTAACCATCCTGTATTATAAGAGATTTGATTCAGATTGTACTTATAAAATTTGGTGACATAAAAATGGTTTTATACATTTAATATACTTCAAAGTAAGCTAACAAGCCTGGTAAAATTTAGATTTTTCAGTTCCTTACCAAAGACAGTGCTATTCATTGGATTTTATATTGGCCCAAGAAGTTGCATTTAAAGACTAAAGCAAGGTGACCATAGACTATTTTTGGCAACTTATGAACTCTACTACTGTAGCATGAAAACAGCCATAGACAATACATAACAAATAAGAATGACTATATTCCAATGGAATTTTGTTTTAAGAAACATGCCCAATGCTGTTTTTGTCCCATGAAAAAATCATAGTAAGCAAATATTTCAGACCCTGACCACTAGCATAGGGAATTAACTAATTTTGCATACTTAAAACTTCCAGTCTCAGGATTTATTTTTGGTAGCTGATATAAAGTTTATGTGTGAAAGAAGCATCTATTGATCAACTTTGGTAGTAAAACCCAGTATCACTTACAAAATAAAGAGGGAGAACAAATTTCCTTAAGTTGTGTACACAAATTAAAGAATAATTCTTCTGACACATTTCCTTCAGACAATCTTTCTAGATTAACCAAGCCCTATCTCCAGTTAGCCAATAAATTATCTTACTTATGTTTTTCTCCACGATTCCTATTCATAATCTTAACCCCTGAATAGTAGTATGGGACAAAGGAATTTAACAAAAATAATTTTGATAAAGCAAGAATGGAATACATCTGGCATTGGTGCTGCTATTTCCATTTTTTATACCAATTAGTGACATTCCCAATCATTTACAGTACTCTTTCCTTCTGAGTACATATATGGACATAAAATCTTTATAAAAATCATAATTATTAATTATCAACTGAACAGAGTTGGGATGTGAGATGAAAACAGTATTTTAAATTCAGGGACTATTCCTAATATATCATGTTATACTCTAAGATTATCCCAGAAACAATTGTTGACCAGTTTTATATAGCAATTTTAAAAATTAGAATATTAGTGTTCATTACTATGATATCATTAGTATATTCACTGCCAATAGTAAATTAATAAAGGGGCATTTGAAACCACAAAAATATGTTATTGGCAATTTGGAAATTGAAGAGACTTTGAATAAAGGCTCCCTTTACACCAAATAAATGTTGCTATAAAGGGAGCCTTTTGTCATATATGTACAAAGCTATAGCAATTCTTTAAGATAAAATTTTAAATCAATTGGGGTTGATACTGTTAAAATATATTTCGCTACATAATCAAAATGTTTGCTTACTAAGTATAATATGGTTTATAGCATTAAATAGAATCAGTTGCATAGTGTAGTACTGACTCTGCAAACTCATTATGTCATGCTAGCTGTTTTAGTAAAACTTGTTGAGGGGAAAGATCAACTAAAGGACTAGTATGCATGCACATGGTCCTAACCAATGGACACAGACAATACGGCGGGTGAGGGCATGAGTGTGTTATTGGGGGAATAAGGACACATATGTAACACCTTAATCAATAAAGAAATGAAAAAAAAAACTTGTTGAGTAGAACTTGAAGAAAAATTACCATTTAACAAAGCAAAGAAAGTTTTAGAAAACTTATCATTTTATCCTGATTCATAAAGCTCATGCATAATCTGATGGCACTTAAATATTTATAAGCCCGCCGAGACCGGTTTGGCTCAGTGGATAGAGCATCAACCTATGGAATGAAGGCTCCTGGGTATGATTCCAGTCAAGGACACAGGCCCAGGTTGCAGGCTCGATCTCCACTAGGGGGCAGACAGGAGGCAGCTGATCAATTATTCTATCATCTTTGATGTTTCTATCTCTCTCTCCCTCTCTGAAGTCAATCCTATCTAATAAAGAGGGGATATGCTAATTGACCCTCACGCCATTGCAAAGATGACAGCACCCACAGCCAATGATGAGGAATATGCTAAATGACTGCCACACCTCCAAATATGGCAACCCCCATAGCCACAAGGTGGCAGTACCCAGTTCCCTCAGCCCCTCTGTGTGCCTGCCTCCAGTGTCCCCAGGCCCCTCAGCACCCCCATTTGCCCAGGGCTGTCCAGAGACACAGGCAAGCCTAAAATGTTGGTTGCCCAGCTGCCAGGGTCTCCTGAAGCTCAGGTAACCATGGCTGGCCGAGGCTTGCACTGCTGACAGTGGCAGCAGTAGAGGTATCATGAGGGATGTCACCTTCTCCTGATCACTGGGTAGCCTCCCACCCCTAAGGGCTCCTAGACTGTGAGAGGGGGCAGGCTGGGCTGAGTCACCCCCCCTCCAGTGCATGGATTTTCACATACCGGGCCTCTACTATATATTTATAAGCTGGTATTGTGTTACTATTGGTAAGACTGATTACTCAAAAAGGTTGACCAAAACGCAAATTAAAACTAAGTAGGAGGGAACCAAGATGGCGGCATAGGTAAAACACCTATTTTGCCATCATACTCAACAATTTTAATAATACAACTTAACGAAAGAACAAACACCTTCCAGAATCACCAGAAATCTCGCCGAGTGAAAATTCCACAAATAAAAGTGAAGATAAGACACTGTGACTCAAAGGAGCAGAGGCGGACAGCGTTGAAAGATTCGCAAGGAGAGAGGTTTGGAGCACGCGCCAGCGCAGAGAGCGGGCAGCTGAAAACCAGCCAGTTTTCTCGAACGGGGAGACAAAGACGTCCCACTGGACTGATTCTCCACCTTTGGGCAAAGTCCAGGGAACCCACTGTTGTACCGGGTGAAAGCTGGACAGTGGGAGGGCGAGGCGAAGCTCGGGCGCTGCAGGGGTCTCCCGGCTTGTGGAGAAGGCAGCTTGCGCGAACAGCTCGGCTGCGTGGCCGTGCAGGGAGCGCTCTGAGACTCGCTCTCTCATTCGGAGGGCCGTCAGACTGCTTTGTTTTACGACCCTGGGTGAGACATTGGGCGTGCAAACTCATTTGGGGAGAGTCTGAATTCCCTGGCAGCCGGTGGAGCTCCACAGCAGCTATCTCTCAGAGGTGCTGGCAGCCATTGCCTCCAGCACAGAGTCCCTGGGGCCACATGGGGAGGAGCTAATGCTGTCTTCTTGGCCCGGAGACTCCGCCCATCCAACCTGAGCACAACTGAACTTCACAGACAATTGGCCTGGAGGTCAACCCCTCCAAGTGCTAACAATGATTAACCTGAGCTTAACTTCAGCAAGACTGTGCAACCCATATCCACCTCAGGTAACTGGGGAGTCTGAGCCACTGTCCCTAGTAGGAAGTCTACCACACAAAGCTAATTGACCAACTCAGGGAAGCAGCCACCATGCAGAGATATGGAAAGAAATCAGATGTGAAAGAAATGGAGGAAAAAAAAAAAGACTGGACATGGAATTCAAAACCACGGTTATAGGGTTTTTCAAGAAGCTCCAACAAAAGGTCGAGGCCTATAAGGAATTAAGCAAGACCGCAAAGGAAATGAATGAGTCCTACAAGGAAATGAACGAGACCCTCAAGGATATGAATGAGACCTGCAAGGAAATGATCAAGACCAATGTGGAAATGAAGGAGACCCTCAAGGATATAAAGGAGACTCTCAAGGATATGAAAAAGGACCAACCAGAAATTAAGCATACACTGACTGAAATAAAAAATATTATACAAAGACCTAAAAGTGCTCTGGAGCACCCCAAGAACCAAGTTAAAGATTTGAAATACAAAGAGGGAAAATCCACTCAGCTGAAAAAGCAAGAAACCAAAAGAATCCAAAAAAGTGAAGATAGTGTAAGGGGCCTCTGGGACAACCTCAAGCATACCAACATCCGAATTATAGGGTTGCCAGAAAAAGAGAGAGCAAGACAATGAAAACCTATTTGAAGAAATAGTGACTGAAAACTTCCCACACCTGGTTAAAGAAATTGACTTAGGAGTCCAAGAAGCGCACCGAACCCCAATATATAAGAACCCTAAGAGGACCACACCAAGGCACATCATAATTAAAATGCCAAGAGCAAAAGACAAACAGAGAATATTAAAAGCAGCAAGAGAGAAACAGTTGGTTACCTATAAGGGAGTACCCATACGATTGTCAGCGGATTTCTCAACAGAAACGATGCAGGCCAGACGGGAGTGGCAAGAATTATTCAAGAGTGAGAACAGCAAGAATCTACAACCAAGATTACTCTATCCAGCAAAGCTATCATTCAGAATTGAAGGCCAGATAAAGTGCTTCGCAGATAAGAAAAAGCTAAAGGAGTTCACCACCACCAAACCAATATTATATGAAATGCTGAAAGATATTCTTTAAGAAGAAGAAGAAGAAAAAGATAAAAGTGTAAATTAGGAACAAGAAATACACATCTATCAACAAATGAATCTAAAAATCAAGTGAATTAATAAGCTGATGAACAGGATAAACTGGTGAATGTAACAGAATCAGGGACATAGAGAGGGAATGGACTGACAACTCTTGGGGAGAAAGGGGGTGTGGGAAGTGCAGCAAGAGACTGGACAAAAATCATGCAACTATGGGAGAGGACAGTGGAGGGGGGTGAGGGCAGAGGGTGGGATGTGTACCAGGTGGAGGGAACTATAGTGGGGGGAAAGGGAACAATGTAATTAATAAACTGAACAATAAAGATAAAAAAAAGAATAAAATTAAAAAAAAACTAAGTAAAGAGGACTAATGCAATTCTACCAGGTAGTTTAAAACAAAGTTTCTAGGGTATGACAACCAGTAAATGGGACTTATCCAGTGTCATGTCTGAGAAGTAATCTCCATCAGACACCCAGCTTTTTATCTAGGAAAATTGATAGACACTCAAATACCAAAATAAAAGAGATGTACATTGGCATCCCTTTATATCTAGTATATGTATTTTAGCACCAAAACCTCCCATATAGACAAAATATATCCTCCATGCTTTTCCTACAGGCATATGTTAAGCTTCAGGAAACTTTATCTGACCTCTGATAGTTTCAAATATTCCTACCAGAATCTGACTTGTTTATTTTTACCAATTTGCTTCTATTGAAATATGAAAAAATAATCTCTTCTTACAACTCAACACAACTGTCAACAACTTAAAGCAAAGAGACGGTATTTGTTAGAGGTTCTAGGGAAATCTATCTCCAGAAATAATATGTTCCCCAATTATATGGTTCTGATGTCTGTCTTTGAGACAGGTAAGCACCTGTCCACTATAGGTGTTCTTTAGTCTTGATACTTACCAAGAGAATACAGGAAGTAGGGGGCATTTATAAGTAAATATAGAAGAATTAAATACACACAAATTATATAAAAACTAGAGGCCCAGTGCATGAAATTTGTGCATAGGTGGTGGAGGTGTCCCTCAACCCAGTCTGCACCCTCTCTAATCTGGGACCCCTGTGAGGATGTCTGATTGCTGGTTTAGACCCAATCCTGGGGACATGCCTTTCACAATCGCCTGCCTAGCTGCCTGATTGCCCCTAACCAGTATGTATGCCACCCTGATAGCCCCCTAACCACTCCCCTGATGGCCTGATTGACACCTAACCATTCCCCTGCTGGTATGATTGACACTTAACTGCTCTCCTGCAAGCCTAATCACCCCCAACTGCCCTCCTCTGCAGGCCATCTTGTGACAAAGTGGGGGTGCCATCTTATGACATGAGGGAGTGAGGGTAAATTTGCATATTATATCTTTATTCTATAGGATTATACATGAGAAGAAACAGGGGAAAATAAATGTTGGTGTAAAGGGAGCCTTGTGAAATAAGTCAGGTTAAGCAATCTGTGATGAAAACTTTGAATATATGGCAGGAATTCAGATCCAGTTTGTTTTTGGCCATGTTTTCACCAAAACTTTTACCAGGCTTGTAAACTACTATTTGCAAAACCAGTTTACCAAAGAACTCTGATGTTCCAAGGTTTAGGTAAACCGGACCAGCTATCAGTAAATTTGGATAGTAGATTCGGTGTCTTAATCTATATTTTCTGTACTTTTGTCATTCCAGAATGATCCTACCATAAATGCCGTATCTGGTGTTCAGTATCCTCTCCATGGATTCAAACCCTCCCTCTGGAAAAATAACTACATATAGAAAATATTTATGGAGTCCATTCACTCTAAAGTGTTAATGATGAATAGGATGGTTCAGTATGTTTACTTTCTTGTGGAGATGTATTTTAGGTGAAGAAATGATTTATTTGAGCAATTTTGGATATTCCTCAGTTATGTGGAAGAGGTATCAATAATATAGCTGGGCTTCTTACTGCCACTTAAATCACAGAACCTATAGGCAATGAACCACTCATAAAGTCTGCTTTATGGTTGACTATGAGAATACAGGTAAGGAAGTTGGGAGAAGCTAGCTTCCCAGTTTTTGACCTGGACCTATTACTAAGATTTAAAAAAATTAATTAACTTTGAATTTAGTTTTCTTCAAATGAAACTATGATGTAAGTACTAGAGAATTTTGAAAGATTTATCCCAAGATTTTCTAGAAAAATAATGTATATTTTATTTTTTGTACATTTTTTTTCTGAGAGGGATTGGGGGCATTTAGAAAGTTCAAGACAAACCCTAGGTTATATGTAGACACTAATTATAAAATGCCAGCGAGGCCTTGGGGAAGCTACTTATACCTAGAGAGCTCATTGATAAATCAAATGAGCAATTTTCTGTTTTAAACCCAAATCAATTATTTTAACTATCCAAGTAATTATTGATTTTTTGTTCTTGGTGATAGATGAGAAATTAACGCTTGTAATATTATAGCCCCATACATGAGCCCTAATCATTAGATCAACTTGAATTGTAATATACAAAGCTATTCTTGACTTTAATAAATGGCTTGCTCATTGGTACAGAATATATAATTTTATTATCCTTTTATTACTTTAGATATAGTTCCACAAGGTTTAATATTCTATTTCAACCATTTTGAGTTATGAAATTGACAGGTATACTTATCACTGAGCACAGTATCAGCATGTTTTTCCCCACAATGACTGTATTTGTACCCACTGAGAATTGAAAATCATAAACTATTTGGCTGGTCCCACTTAGCTTATTAAAACTATTTTCCATGTGGTAGGAATTCCTATTTAATTTTACTGAAGAAAAATAAATCAATGTAAGTGAATTAAATGTTTCTGTTGGTTGCTACATCTAAAAAATTAGTAAATTTGGTGGAATTAATATAAGGTAACATAAATATGTCCTCTATTATTCTTTCAAGAAATAAGCATCTATAATTCTATGTTTAGATTTTGTTCCTTTACAATAATACCCTACATGTGATAGCACTTTCAAATTCACTTATATGAACTTAATTGATCCTTGCAAGTCTCTTTTACATTTACATATTTACTGAGTTTATGCTAAATATCTGCAATTGAATTAGACTATAAGAATAAATCTGAGATAGACAGTTCACAGATTATCATCCCCATTTTAGAGAACAAAAATTAGAGACAAAAAATTTAGTGATTATCAAAGGTTACAGCTGTAAAGTTGGAACAGAATTCCAAGTATTTTGATATAAATCTTTTCACACTTTCATTCTATCCCTTGTAATACAAGTACATGGTCTATCCTTAAATGCAAAAGTTTATGATATGAATATAGAACCCAAAGCATGATCCATGAAATAAAAAAATGATAAATTGGAATTCATCAAAATTTAAAACATTTTTCTACAGCAGACACTGCTAAAATAATTAAAAGATAAGTCATAAAGTAGGAGACAATATTTGCAAATCACATATGTAGCAAAGTACTTGACTCCAGCATATATAAAACCTCTCAGATTTCAATAATGAGAAAAGAACTATTCCATTAAAAGTAGATTGAACGGTCATTTTGGAGAGAACTAAGATGGCGGCAAAGGTAAAACACCTATCTTGCCATCATAATCAGCAATTTTAATACTACAACTTAACGAAAGAACAAACACCTTCCAGAATCAACAGAAAGCTCGCTGAGTGAAAATTCCACAAATAAAAGTGAAGATAAGACACTGTGACCCGGAGGAGCGGCGGCGAACAGCATTGAAAGATTCGCACGGAGAGAGGTTTGGAGTGCGCGCCGCGGAGTGGGTGGGCGGCTGAAAACCGGCCAGGTTTCTCCAACGGGGAGACAAAGAGGTCCCACTGGACTGATTCTCCAGCTCTGGGCGAAGTCCAGGGAACCCACTATCATACGGGGTGAAAACTGGACAGTGGGAGGGCACGCTGAAGCTCAGGTGCTGCCGGGTCTGCTGGCTTGTGGAGAAGGCAGCTTGCGCGCATACAGCTCAGCTGCGTGACGGCGCAGAGAGCACTCTGCGACTTGTCTCTCATTCGGAAAACCATCAATCTGCTTTGTTTTACGACACTGGGTGAGACATTGCGCACGCAAAGTCATTTGGGGAGAGTCTGAATTCCCTGGCAGCCGGTGGAGCTTGGCAGCGGCTCTCTCGCAGAGGTGCTGGCGGCCATTGCCCCTGGCACAGAGTCCCTGGGGCCGCATAGGGCGGAGCTAAGCTGTCTGCTTGGCCCAGAGACTCCGCCCACCCAACCTGAGCACAGCTGAGCTCCACAGACAATTGGCCTGTAGGTCAACCCTCCAAGTGCTAACAACGATTAACTGAGCTTAACTTCAGCCAGACTGTGCAGCCATATCCACCTCAGGTAACCGGGGAGGCTGAGCCACTGTCCCTAGTAGGAAGTCTACCACACAAAGCTAATTGACCAACTCAGGGAAGCAGCCACCATGCAGCAACATGGAAAGAAATCAGATGTGAAAGAAATGGAGGAAAAAAAACGACTGGACACGGAATTCAAAACCACGGTTATAGGGTTTTTCAAGAGGCTCCAACAAAAGGTCGAGGCCTATAAGGAATTAAGCAAGACCACAAAGGAAATGAATGAGTCCTACAAGGAAATGAACAAGACCCTCAAGGATATAAATGAGACCTGCAGGGAAATAATCAAGACCAACGTGGAAATGAATGAGTCCTACAAGGAAATGAAGGAGACTCTCAAGGATATAAAGGAGACTCTCAAGGATATGAAAAAGGACCAACCAGAAATTAAGCATACACTGACTGAAACAAAAAATATTATACAAAGATCTAAAAGTGCTCTGGAGCACCCCAAGAACCAAGTTCAAGATTTGAAATACAAAGAGGGAAAATCCACTCAGCTGAAAAAGCAAGAAACCAAAAGAATCCAAAAAAATTGAAGATAGTGTAAGGGGCCTCTGGGACAACCTCAAGCATACCAACATCCGAATTATAGGGGTGCCAGAAAAAGAGAGAGGCCAAGACAATGAAAACCTATTTGAAGAAATAGTGACCGAAAACTTCCCACACCTGGTGAAAGAAATTGACTTAGTAGTCCAAGAAGTGCACCGAACCCCAATGTATAAGAACCCTAAGAGGACCACACCAAGGCACATCATAATTAAATTGCTAAGAGCAAAAGACAAACAGAGAATATTAAAAGCAGCAAGATAGAAACAGTTGGTTACCTATAAGGGAGTACCCATACGATTGTCAGCGGATTTCTCAACAGAAACGATGCAGGCCAGACGGGAGTGGCAAGAAATATTCAAAGTGATGAACAGCAAGAATCTACAACCAATATTACTCTATCCAGCAAAGCTATCATTCAGAATTGAAGGTCAGATGAAGTGCTTCACAGATAAGAAAAAGCTAAAGGAGTTCATCACCACCAAACCAACATTATATGAAATGCTGAAAGATATTCTTTAAGAAGAGGAAGAAGAAAAAGGTAAAGATGAAAATTATGAACAACAAATACACATCTATCAACAAATGAACATAAAAATCAAGTGAATTGATAGGCTGTTGAACAGGATAGACTGGTGAATATAACAGAGACATGGACATAGAGAGGGAATGGACTGACAACTCTTGGGGAGAAAAGGGTTGTGGGAAGTGCAGCAAGAGACTGGACAAAAATCTTGCCACAATGGGAGAGGACAGTGGGGAGGGGAGGTGAGGGTGGAGGGTGGGATAGGTACAGGGTGGAGGGGAGCTATAGGGGGATAAAAAGGGGAAACAATGTAATTAATAAACTGAACAATAAAGATTTAAAAAAAGAAAAAAAATAGATTGAACGAACACTTAACCGAAGAAGAAACTACAAATGGTAAATAGGAATATAAAAAGATATTAAACATTATTAGTCATTAGGGAAATACAGATTTAAACCACCCATTAAAATAGCTAATATTAAAAAAAATTAGAGACACAGTACACAAAAATTCACTTGGGAGGGCCCTCAGCCTGGCCTGCACCATCTCACAATCAGGAACCCCTCGGGTAGGATCCCTAGGCCTAGCCTGAGATCAGTGCTTATTGGGGTTTGCCTTCCCTGGGCTTCAGGCAGCTGACCCCAACCCCGCCACTGCTTGCCATCTGTTCAGTGTTGTCCTCCCTCCTCTGCAACTGGTGGCCTCTGCAGGTGACAGGCTGGCGTACAATGGCTTGGCTGGCCTGGGCTTCCCTCTTTCTTTGTTTAGGGGTGGGGCCAGCCCAACGAGGGGATGTCTGTCTACCTGATCACCTCAGCCACTTACCTACTTGATCACTCCCAACCACTGGTCTGCTTACCTGATCACCCCTAATCACTCTGCCAGCCTGATTACCCTTTACCAATTGCTTGGGGGAAGGCCCGAACTGACTTCTGGTTGGTCAGCCTCTGGTCCTCACTGGTTGTTTGACCCAGGGTTTTTATATTATCCTATCTAATAAAAGAGCAATATGCAAATTGACAGTACCTCCTATCAAACCATGCCCTTAGCCATGTCCACCAGCCAATCAGGAGCAAATTAAGCAAATAAACTCCAACCAAGATGGCTGCCACCACTGAGAGCAGGAGGGAGGCTTGGTTTTCCCTGGCAATGAAGAGAGCCAAGCTTTCCACCTGCTTTTGCTGGCCTAGGCTGCCACTCAATGCTACAAAGTTTCAATTACAGAAGATACATAATCCCAACAGAAATGGTGGCAGCCATGGAGCTGGAGAGAGAAGAGGCTAAGTTTGCCAGTGCGATGGAGGAAGCCAAACTTCTGCAGCCCTAGCCTAGGCCTCCTCTCTAGGCTACAAAGTTTCAAACAGAAATGGCTGTCTGCCCACTGAGTGGGCAGAAGGCTTGGTTCTGCTCTAGGCTATAAAGTTTCAATTGTAGAACATAAATTAATCACAGAACCTAGGGCCTCCACTTGGGTTGCTGGGGGCAGTGGCCAGCCTACAAACCAAAATAGGTCCCTCAAGCAGGCCACCCCACACACCAAGGGAACCCCTGCCCTGATCTGAGACACCCTTGAGGGCAAACTAGCTGCTCCCCACCCATGCACCAGGCCTCTATCCTATCTAATAAAAGAGTAATACACAGATTGACCAACACACAAGAGGGCTTCCCCCATGTGGTCAAAGATATTGCCCCCATGTGGACACAAAATGGCCAGCAGGGGGATGGCAGTGGGAGGTTCCAGGCCTGGAAGGGATGGCAGTCGTGGGCCATCAGGCCAGCAGGGGAGGGCAGTTGGGAGGAACCAGGCCTGCAAGGGAGGACAGTTGGGGGTGATCAAGCCTGCAGAGGAGGGCAGTTAGGGAGGGGTGACCAGGCCAGCAGAAGAGGGAAGTTGGGGGCAAACAGGCTGGCAGGGGAACAGTTAGACATCAATCAGGATGGCAGGGTAGTGATTAGGGGGTGATCAGGCTGTCAGGCAGAAGCAGTTAGGGGCAATCAGGGAGGCAGGCAGGTGAGCAGTTTGGAGCTAGCAGTCCTGGATTGTGAGACGGATGTCCAACTTCCCGGTAGGATCAAGCCTAAACAGGCAGTCAGACATCCCTCGAGGGGTTCCAGATTGGATAGGGTGCAGGCTGCGCTGAGAAACACCCCCCACTCCCCCATACATGAATTTCATGCACTGGGCCTCTATTATCTAATAAAAGACTAATATGCAGATTGACCATCACTCCAACACACAAGAGGACTGCCCCTATGTGGTAAAAGATCCTTCTCCCATGTGGACACAAGATGGCTACCACAAGATGGCCAGAAAGGGAGGGCAGTTGTGCCTGATCCAGCCAGCAGGGGAGGGCAGTTGGGGGCAATCAAGCCTGCAGGGGAGGCCAGTTAGGGGTGACCAGGCCAGCTGAGGAGAGAAGTTGGGGGCAAACAGGTTGGCAGGGGAGCTGTTAGACATCAGGTAGGCTGGCAGGGTAGTGGTTAGGGGGTGATCAGGCTGGCAGGCAGAAGCAGTTAGGGGCAATCAGGAAGGCAGGCAGGCGAGTAATTTGGAGCCAACGGTACTGGATTGTGAGAAGGATGTTCGACTGCCCGGGCCTAAACAGGCAGTTGGACATCCCTCGAGGGATCCCAGATTGGGGAAGGTGCAGGTTGGGCTGAGGGACACCCTCCAACCCCCGTGCACAAATTTTGTGCACCAGGCCTCTAGTATTAGGATAATTGTAGTACCAAGTCCTGACAAGGATATGGGGGAACTGGATCTTTCATATACCCTGGTAGGAATGAAAAATGGTACAGCCATTCTGGAAAATATTTGGACAGGTTATTAGAAAGTTAATCATATACTTACCATACATATTCCAGCAAACTCAAAATAAACGTTCATGTTTGCAAAAAATATCTGTGCATGAGTATTTATAGCAGCACTATTCGTAATTTCCAAAAACTGGAAACAGCCTAAATATCCTTCAACAAGTAAATTATTAAACTGTAAACACACAATTAAATGACTTTCAGAAATGAAAAGGAATGAACCATTAACACATGCAACAGTATGAATAAACTCAAATATATCATATTTGGTGAAATAAACCAGACACAAAAATTATATACTGTATTACACTTAGACAACATTCTGGAAAAGGTGGAACTATATGGAGAATAAAAAAGATCTGTGATTACAAAGGGATTAAAGATAGTAAAGGAGACTGACTTTTCATGGACAGCATAAGAGAAGTGTTTGGGGAATAGGAACTATTCTGTATCCTGTTTATGGTGGTGGTTACAAGAGTCAATGTCTGTGTTAAAACTCATAGAACTATGTATCCAAAAATGTTAAGAAGATAGTTATTTCACATTAATCCTTATAGCTAAAATTTACCCTAGCAAAAATTTAAAAATAAGTGAAGTTTGAATTCAGAATTACATATTTCTTTACATTTATCAGCAACACTCTTCCGGGTATCTAATCTCTCCTCAGTTCCCTATGTCAGCTTTCAGGATACTATATAAAGAACCAACTCACACAAACATTCAAATGACTTCTAATGACTACACATGTTTCTTCTAGTAGGGTCATTTACATTTGAGCAGGTTACCAAAATCTTAAGTTAAAGCATTGTATCCCAGTGAGGGGGATTCCAAACATTGAGCATTGAGTAATGGAACCATGTAGGGAAGAAGAGCCAGGACAACCTCCAATGCATTTTTGCTTAACTTTTCAAATTTTATATTGGAGGTTGTGTAAAATGATGACATAGTCTCATCTGAATACATATTGTAAATATGTTCAGGCTAGGAAAGGAAATCATAGTTGGAATAAAAACAGTTATTTTGAAATCTTAACTTTTTAATGAAAGAAAACACTTAATTGATGACTTTTTATATCAAAATTCAGAATATATGCATTTATTGTAAATGTAGATATACATATACATACAATGGAATAGTGCTCAGCCATAGAAAAAGATGAAATTGTTGTCACTTGTGACTATCTGAATGGATCTTGAGAGCATTATGCTAAGTGAATAAGTCAGTTGGAATAGGAAAAGAAATGTGTAATTTTACTTATATGTGGGTTATAATACAAAAAACAACAAACAAATTCATAGATATAGACAACAGAGTGGTGGTTACTAAAGGGGAAGGGAGTTGGGGGGGGGAAGTTTGAAGAGGGAAAGGGGGAAAGGGGTTCAAATATATGGTAATGGAAGGAAACTAGACTTTCGGTGGTGACCCCACAATAGATTATACAATTATCCTATCTAATAAAAGAGTAATTTGCAAATTGACCATATTTTGGATCAAGCTATGCTCACAGCCACACTCACCAGCCAATCAGGAGAAAATTATGCAAATAAACCCCAACCAAGATGGCTGCTGCCACTGAGAGCAGGATGGAGGCTTGGGTTTCCCCAGTAATGGAGGAATCCAAGCTTTCCGCCTGCAGTTGCCAGCCTAAGCTTCCACTCAGTGCTACAGTTTCAATTATAAAGATACATAATCCGAACAGAAATGGCAGCAGCCACAGAGCTGGAGAGAGCAGAGGCTTGGGTTTCCAGGGCCATGGAGGAAGCTTAGCTTCTGCAGCCCTAGTGCCTGGGCCTCCACTCTAGGCTACAAAATTTCAATTGTAGAACATAAATTAATCCCAGAACCCAGTGCCTCCACTTGGGTTGCTGGGGGGCGTGGCTGGCCTGCAAACCACCATAGGCCCTTAGCCCAGACTACCCCACAACCCCTCAGGGAACCCCCACCCTGATGCAGGACACCCTTCAGGGCAAACCAGCTGGTCCAAACCCATGCACCAGGCCTCTATCCTATCTAATAAAAGAGTAACACACAGATTGACCATCACTCCAACACACAAGAGGGCTGCCCCCATGTGGTCAAAGATCCTGCCCCCATGTGGACACAAGATAGCCACCACAAGATGGCCAGCAGGGGAGGACAGTTGGGAGGTTCCAGGCCTGCAAAGGAGGGCAGTTGTGGGCCATCATGCCAGCAGGGGAGGGCAGTTAGGGGTGACTAGACCAACAGAGGAGGGAAGTTTGGGGCAAACAGGTTTGCAGGGGAGCAGTTAGAAATCAATTAGGCTGGCAGGGTAGTGGTTAGGGGGTGATCAGGCTGGCAGGCAGAAGCGGTTAGGGGCAATCAGGGAGGCAGGCATTTAAGCAGTTTGGAGCCAGCAGTCCTGGATTGTGAAGATGTCCGACTGCCTGACCCTACCAGGATCGGGCCTAAATGGGCAGTTGAACATCCCTTGAGGGGTCCCAGATTGGAAAGGATGCAGGCTGAGGTGCAGGACACCCCCACGCCCCCTTCCCATGTATGAATTTTGTGCACCAGGCCTCTAGTTGAATTATAATGCTGTGGACCTAAAATTTATTTTTAAAAATTTTTGAGGAACCTCCATACTGTTTTTTATAGTGGCTGTACTATTTTACAGTCCCACCAATATTGCAGAAGAGTTTCCATTTCTCCACATCCTGGTCAATACTTGTTATTTGTTGACTTTTGGATAATAACTGTTTTGACAGGTATGAGGTATTTGACAGGTATTTTGACAGATATCTCATTATGGTTTTGTATTTTCATTTCCATGATGATTAGTGATGTTGAACATTTTTCATATGTCTGCTGACCATCTGTATATCCTCTTTGGATTTTTTCATTTGATTTTTTAAAAGTTGCATGAGTTCTTTATATATTTTGAATATTAAACCCTTTGGATATGCCATTTGCAAATATACTCTTCTATTCATTTGGTTGTATTTTCATTTTGTTGATGGCTTCCTTTACTATGCCAAAAACTTAATTTGATGTAGTCCCATTTGTTTGCATATAAATTGATTTTAATAAGGTATCTAATAGCAATATTTATTTTTGTAAAATATAAAATGTTTAAAGTAAAACTCATCTGTAATTTATTTTTTAAAGCTACATTTGCATTTCATTTTTCCTTAAAGTGAGATCCACCTACAAAAAAACTGGATGATTTTGAATGCTACATAATTTATTACTTATGTCCTTTTCATTCTTATTGATACCAAATTCAGGTAAAGTATAATTTATAAGCTAAGCTACAAACAGTATAGTGAGTTTCTGTACATTCATCATACATGTTTATTAGATCTCAGTAAAAGTAATAAAGGGACTTAAATTAGATCAGTGGTTCTTTCCAAAATGACCCCAGTAACAATGTTTGTAAATTGCAATATTATACCTATATTGAGTTTCACTTTCATGTCAAATTTTAAAAGTATTTTAGGTGCACTTTGTGGATGCATAATGAATATGTTTCTAATTCAAATTCTCGCTACTTTCTAAATCAGATGAACTGCAAACATAGAAAATACTGAAAATATGACAGGGTGCTTACTGGTACCTTATCCATCTATAGGCATTTGCTAGGAACTCAGTCTTGAAATGTATTTACCCAATACCAATATCACTGATCAATTCCATTTAAAAGCACTCCAAACTAGTACCTTCCTTGAGAGAACAACAGTATAACAGAAAATGTTACAGTGGGTGAAAACAATAGTGGAATAGCTGAATGTTTAGTCATATCAATTAAGGTTCAATTTGAATAGTTTAGATCTAGGAAGAAGATTTTGTTTTAGCATGACACACGAGTAAATTAATGATTTGGTCACCATTTATTACAGTTGAGAAATATGAGATAGATAACAGTATCTGAGAAATCAGTAAAGCTACGAAATAAATTATTTTAACCTGAGAAAGAGATAAATTCATCAAAACCAACAGCAACAACAAAGCTTGTATTTGAATTTTATCAAAATAAAATGTGATTCCGTTTTTATTTCTTATTTTTTATATTTAATCTTTATTGTTCAGTTTATTAATTAGATTGTTCCCCCCTCTTTCCCCTATAGTTCCCCACCACCCAGTACCCATCCCACCCTCCGCCCTCACCTCCCCCAGCACTGTCCTCTCCCATAGGTGCATGATTTTTGTCTAGTCTCTTGCTGCAACTCCCACACCCCTTTTCTCTCCAAGAATTGTCAGTCCATTCCCTCTCTATGCCCATGATTCTGTTATATTGCCCAGTTTATCCTGTTCATTAGATTTTTAATTCACTTGATTTTTATATTCTTTTGTTGACAGATGTGTATTTGTTGTTCATACATTTTAGTTTTACCTTTTTCTTCTTAAAGAATATCTTTCACCATTTCATATAGTATTGGTTTGGTGGTGATGAACTCCTTTAGCTTTTTCTTATCTGCGAAGCACTTTATCTGACATTTAATTCTGAATGATAGCTTTGCTTGGTTGAGTAATCTTGGTTGTAGATTCTTGTTATTCATCACTTTGAACATTTCTTGCCACTCCCGTCTGGCCTGCATCATTTCTGTTGAGAAATCCGCTGACAGTCGTATGGGTGCTTCCTTATAGGTAACTAACGTTTTTCTCTTGCTGCTTTTAATATTCTCTCTTTGTCTTTTGCTCTTGGCATTTTAATTATGATGTGTCTTGGTGTGGTCCTCTTTGGATTCCTATAGTTTGGGGTTTGGTGTGGTTCTTGGATTTTAAGTCAATTTCTTTCACCAAGTGGGGGAAATTTTTGGTCACTATTTCTTCTAATAGGTTTTAATTATCTTGCTCTCTCTCTTTTTCTGGCATCCCTATAATTTGGATGTTGGTATGCCTGAGGTCGGCCCAGAGGCCTCTTACACTATCTTCAATTTTTTGGATTCTTTTGACTTCATGCTTTTCTGGCTGAGTGGATTTTGCCTCTTTGTATTTCAAATCTTTGACTTAGTTCTTGTGGTCCTCTAGATTGCTTTTAGGTCTTTGTACAATATTTTTCATTTCAGTCAATGTATGCTTAATTTCTAGTTGGTCCTTTTTCATATCCTCATAGGTCTTGTTCATTTCATCATAGGCCTTGTTCATTTCCTTGTAGGTCTCAGCCTTTTCTAGAAGCCTCTTGGAAAACCTTATAACTGTGGTTTTGAACTCTATTTCCAGTCGTTTTTTTTTCCCTCCATTTCTTTCACATCTGATTTCTTTCCATGTCTCTGCATGGTGGCTGCTTTCCTGAGTTGGTCCATTAGCTTTGTGTGGTAGATGTCCATTAAGGGACAGTGGCTCAGCCTCCCTAGTTACCTGAGGTGGCTACTCTTGCTGCAGCCCTTTATGGGTTGCACAGTCTTGTTGAAGTTAAGCTTAGTTTATTGTTGTTAGCACTAGGAGAGTTTGACCTCCAGGCCAATTGGCCATGAGGGTAAGCTGTGCTTAGGTTGGATGGGCGGAATCTCTGGGCTGAGCAGGCAGCCTCAGCTCCGTCCTATGCAGCACCTGGGTCTCTGTTCCTGGCGGTAATGGCTGCAAGCACCTCTGAGAGAAAGCTGCCACCAAGCTCCACCCATTGCCGGATAATACAGCCTCTCCCCAAATGAATCTGCACACCCAACGTCTCACCCAGGGTCATAAAACATTGTAGTCCAGTGGTTTCCCGAATGAGAGAGTAAGTCACGAGTCCTCTCTGTGCGGTCATGTAGCTCTGCTGTTCCCAAATTTATGTGCACTCTTCACAAGCTCACCCCCTCCACAAGCTTGTAGAACCTTGCAGCGCCCGAGTTTCAGCGTGCTTCCCCACTGTCCAGTTTTAGCCCTTATGATTGTGGGTTCCCTGGACTTCGCCCGGAGCTGGGGAATCAGTGCAGTGGGATGCCTTTGTCTCCCCCATTTGAGAAAACCAGCTGGCTTTGCAGCTGCCCACCCTATCTGCTGGCACGTGCACGGCTCTAAACCTCTGACTCTGAGTGTGTCTTCAATGCTGCCCTCTGCAGCTCCTCTGAGTCACAGTGTCCTATCTTTACTTTTATTTATGGAATTTTCACTCAGCCAGCTTTCCAGTGATTCTGGATAATGTTTGTTCTTTCCTTAAGTTGTAATTTTTAAATTGCTGCGTATGGCAGCAAGATAGATGTATACCTATGCCGCCATCTTGGTTCCTCTGTGATTCAGTTTTTAAATATTACCAGCTCCTTGATCTTCCAAATATTCTATGTTCAATCACCCCTGAAAATTTACACATATTCCACTTTCCAATAGACCCTCTAAGTAGGGAGATGTTTAAGTTTAAATGAAGATTTGAAAATGATACAGAGATGGGTTACTTGAGAAATACTGACCTGGTTAAGTATCAGATCGGTATATATGCCAGGATTAAGGAGATGCTTTTGCTAGGAACATCTGGTATAAGACAGATATAAGATCCCACAGCAACTAGCTTCAGATAAAGGGGTCAGGAATATTAAATGAGGAGATAATTAAGGAAAACAGGTAAAGGACTAAACTTGGTAATCCAACTCTGTTTTTGTGAGACAAGATATGAGTTATGAATGGATTATCTGTGTGCATCAGAGAGAAGTGATATGTGAGAAAATGCGGCATGTGCATATAGAATTGCTTTCTGTGCTTACACTTTGGACTAAACTGACATTGCAGCTTTTGCTCCTATCAGATGGGCTGTTTCTATTCAACTGCAACAAAGTTGACTTTACTTAAAATCAAAGTTTTCAAGACATCAGAGTGACAAGATTTCAGGGTATTGCTATTGCATTCCTCCTCTCCCATTAGTTCTCAAGTCCCCCAAAAGAAGACAAATAACTGGGAATAATGAAGTTGTATACACCTCAATTTCATGTAGAAAATAAGAAGCCACATAATGCCATATTTGCTGTCAGTTAGTGATCCAGATTTCTGTCCCTACCATACTGCAATTTGTGAGATTGAACCCTACCTTTACTGTGGTATTGGGTTGGTTATTGGCTCCATCTTGTATGTTTATTACCTCACTTCTTATTTGCTGCATCTGCTTCACTTCAGATCCTGATTAAATCCTATGTTTCCAAGTCTAAAATCCCAACCACTAGTCCTAATTGCCCCTTGTATGAATGTTGGGTTTTGAAATTTTTACTTTGTCTATGCTCTGATTCCTATTAATATTGGCTCAGCTCAAAATGCCCAAGATTCTTACCCTAGCAATATAACTTTTTCTGAATAAGAAAAAATGAGTGAAAAGAAGGATAGAAGGGAAATTATATTAAGGAGTCATTAGGGTAGTTCAGATTTTGTACTTTATTTCAGGAAATAAGAACCATCTTATCCTATAAAATTCGTTTTGGTACAGGTTAGAGGAAAACATATTGTACAGCATAGATAATTGTTTTGGTCCAGGCCCCAGGAAGACAGAAAATACCAATGAGAACAGGATATGAAATTGAAATCCAAGGTTATCCTGCATAATAGGAAACATCTGGTGACCTTAGCCAACTACTAAATTAAACTTAATTTAAAATATGACTTGGGGATTTAGGAATAAGAGTCCTCGGGTATATGTCCCTTTTACAACTATTTGTGACTGCAAAAACAAAGTAAGAAATAATGAATGTCTTTTACAGCTAAATTGAAATATATAGACTCACATAAACAAGTCATGGAGTTATACCTTTCAAAATGAATTTATATACTAATACAGAAAAAAATCCCCAAAGTGTTAGGACATGAAAGGTTGTTTCCTTGGAAAAATAATTCAATTTTTAAATGTCTATACTAGAGACCTTGAAAGTCTTTAGTCACTTCATTTAATGAAAAATGGATTTGTTTGAGTTAGTGACAGATTATCTGCCCAACAGTATTTTCTTTCTTCTATTGCTGCTTCAATTGCACATTTAATGAATTAGTTGTGATTTATAATAGCATTTTAAACAATTCATAGTTTTTCTGCTGAAAATATAGCATATTTTAACTATATTAATAATTTTAGGCTTAAGTACAGCAAAATATATTTTTGTAATCCTTTAGAGGTGAAGCCACAATTTATACAAATGGATTCATTCTGTCTTTAGTCCAAGCAACTCTGATAAAAATATCACTTAAAGTAATGTTGCTCATCATTCAAAGATACATTGATCAATATGAAATAACTTTGTAGTTTTGAATGTGTAGCAAACATCTGTATTTGTAACTAACAATAACTTACACCAAATGTAGTCCTGAGGGAAGAATATCACCAACAGTTTTAATTTTAAAGGAAATAATAGGACTAAAAAAGTTTTGTTCAGAAATATAAACTTCCCTAAAAACTGGTTATGGAATATTCATGTGGTTTAAAGGTTTATTGACATAACTGTACATAATGTTAATTGTTGGTAAATACAATAGACTATAGGGCTGCTGCTTTACCTTACTAGTAGGCACTATTAACTGGAATCTGATATTTATAAGATTTAGAGTGAGTACCTTAAAATTTCAGAAGACATTGTATTAATTGAATATTATTTTCTATTTGGTATATTTCTCAATGAAATATAATAGTTTATAATCTTATTTAGTAATTATCACTAAATAATAGAAAATACAAGGGTCTGTTCATATTATCTCCTTCCGGATAAATACCATATTGTTGTCCTGCATGGCTCTTAGTGCTGTGTGAATGGTAATAGCTAAGTTCTTTAAATGGAGGAGAAAGAATCTGGAAAATTAATTGATAAGAGATCAGGTTTTCTCATTGTAGTTCCGTATAATGAAGTATTTGCTAAAGCCTCTAGACCAGTGGTTTTCAACCTTTCTAATGATGTGATCCTTTAATACAGTTCCTCATGTTATGGTAACCCCAACCATAAAATTATTTTTGTTGCTACTGCTCACTTGGGATTGAGCCTGCAACCCGGCCTGATTGGGAATCCAACTGTGACTTCCTGATCCATAGGTCCACATTCAACCACAGAGCCATGCCAGCTGGGCTTCTTTGAATTTAAGCAAAAACTAAGTATATCTCAGTTCAAGGTTATCTGTCAGTATGAGAAGGCAGCAGACCAATGATTCTCAACATTGATGTTTCTTTCTCTATCTTCTCCCTTCCTCTCTGAAAATAATAAAAATATATTAAAAAATAAACTCAAATGAAGACATGACAAGTTTTGAAATACATGTAAACATGACCCTGACTAATAAATGTGCTGAAAGTTGGAAATTATTTATAGGTGGTAGCCTTTAATCTGTTCTACATAAGTGTGTTAATTTATTCCAATTTTGCTGTATGTTTTGTAGAGCCTTTGGATAGTGCCTTGTCAAGTACACAGATAATAGAATGAGAAAAAGGAAAGAGTTATTTTGCAAGTGATTTCTAATAGTACATTGATTAACACGTTAAGTGCCTACTCTATTTTGTCTTCCTGATGGAAAGTATAGTGTCAGTCACCAGTGAGTGACATGGCACTTAACATGTTAATCCATGCTTACTTAGGTTTGAGGAACACTATTAATAATATAACTGTTTTTAACACAATGTATTTGATTTATACCATTCATAAGTAAAACAACTACAAAAAAGGCTCATTATTATGAATCATGTTCTTATATACCTGGAGGATAGGAATATATACTCTTCTGATCATAGGCCCAGGCAAACAAATTCATGATTTGTAAATTTTGTTGAATCCCTTCAGTATTACCCTCTATTCACAAATGTTAACCCTTTATTACCCCCAGTATTGGTGATGTATTTAAAAGCTGTCTCTGGCTTTTCATGGCTGCAAATGATAGCAAACTCCATCTCCTGCACAATTATAATTTTCAATGGACGGAAGCACACATAAAGCTCTACCTGCATTTCTACTATAACCACCTTGATCATATTTGCACATATGAGCTTCCTAATAATGTGCAACAGATTCTCTATGCCAATGCTGTTTTGTCTTATGCTCATATGTTAGATTCTTTCTCCTTTAAGGGAGTAGAAATTATCTTCATTTCAAAGGGTAGATCATGTAGTGTCTTCATTGTATTGACAATTTGAACGTATTTAAATGGTTGCTAGTTTAGTCTAATAGCCAACCAGCAGTCAGTTAAATCCATTAAGTCAGTAATTCTGTATAATAAAAGGCTAATATGCAAATTGACTGAATGGCAGAACAACCGGTTGCTATGATGCACACTGACCACCCGAAGGCAGATGCTCAATGCAGGAGCTGCTGCCTGGTAGTCAGTGCACTCTCACAAGGGGAGCGCCACTCAGCCAGAAGCTAAACTCACAGCCAGTGAGCACAGCACCGGGGTGGGAGTCTCTCCTGCCTCTAAGGCAGGGCTGAGGACTGCTCCGGGGATGTCAACCTGTGACTTAGGCTCACTCCTCACACTTAAACTGGCAGTCAGACATCCCCCAAGACCAGGACTCAGGTCTGTGAGAGGGCACAGGCCAGGCTGATGTACCCTCCAAATGCAAGAATGTAGTGCACTGGGCCTCTAAGTAAATTTAGAATTTAATTTTCTACATGCTAGCTTTAGACCCTCAATTGTCCTTATGGACCGTTTTATAAATAGTCCAGTAAAGAGCTCTGAGAGGGAGAAAAACTATTTTTATTTTTAAATTTATTTTTATTGTTGAGGATATTTCAGATGTCCCCCATTTCTCCCTTTTGCTCATTCTGCCCTGTTCCTGCCCCACCCCTGTCCTTCACTGCACAGTATCTGTGTCCATTTTTATTAACGTTTTCAATGAGTATTTCTGGGGATTTTCCAAGAATAGATATTTGTGAGGAAAATAAACTTTTCATAATATGGAATAATAATCCCTTCCATTAGAGTAAATCTTTATATTTACAAAACACATTCACATGCATTTGTGGATTGGATTTCTACCTTATAAGGAAAGAAGCAACCTTACTAGGAAAGTAGGACAGTTCTTATTATTACTGTTTCACAGATGAAGAACCTTTATGAAACTTGTCAAGGATACATGGACATAAATTATGTAGTCCACAGCTCAATCCTCTATTTCTTTAGGTTTTTATTGTTTGTGCTTCTCTGTTAGAATTACAATCATCATTGTTGGTATAAGGTGTTTTAAGCGATATGGATTAATTAATGAAATTACTCAATGATATTTCTGCATTCTTTAACAATGTGTTCTCTTGCCCTGATTGTCTCTTCCCTTTTCCCTCAGGCCTAGCTCAAACCCTACCTCCTCCAGGAAGCCTTCTCTGATTATTCATATATATCTCTCTCTTCTCAGGACTCCTATATAATTTTTGTTTATACTCTAAATCTATAATTTAACTTGTACTCTCTTATATTTTGACCAAATTGAACTATGAGAATGGAATAAAAACTACTCTGTACAAATTGCCTTTAAACATCTCTATCCCTACAATCCCCTTTTCTCCCTCAGGCCTAACTGATGTCCCATGCCCAGGATTATTCATTCACAGGGCAAGTATTAGCTTTCTAATACTTTTTGTCTCTGACAGATAGCAATAATAATTACTAATTAACATGACTGTGAAGGTTGAATGAGAATGATTGCAAAAGTGTCTATCATTGTTTCTGGTACATGTTAAGGCACTCAATAAATAGCGGGTACTAGTGCATGATGCAGCATTAATTTTTTTAAAGTTTTTTTTTGTGAAAGTAGGAAATAAAAAGTGTTTTAAGGTGAATTTAGCCTTCTTCCTGAATCCCTTTGGCTTTAGGCATGCCTGCAATTCCACTTTTCCCTCTATGAACATATGTGCTTTGAATTACATAAATATTCTTGTTTCTTAGTGTAGTCTTTACATAATAATATCTGTGAAAAGATGAGGTATATCTGTAAGCAAGGTTGGAAACACTTCTACATACATATTGTCTGCAGGTATCCATAAATCTGAAAGGTGTGGTGTGATATTCTCATTGTGATTTCAATTTGATTCTCTCTGATGAATAGGGATATTGTGAATCCTTTCATATATCTATTAGCCATCTATATATCCTCTCTGGAGAAGTATCTATTTAGATCCTTTGCACATTATTTAATTGGATTTTTTGGTGTTTAGTTGTATGTTTTTATAAATGTTTGGATATTAATCCCTTATCAATGTATCATTGGTGAATGTTTTCCGATTCAGAGGGTTGTATTTTAAGTTTTTTATATTGTTTTATTGATTTTAGAGAGAGAGCGGAAGGGAGAGGGAGGGAAAGAGACAGACGTCAATGAAAGAAACATTGATAGACTAACTGCCTGCTACATGCCCCCTACTGGGGATCAGGGTCTCAACCTAGGCTTATGCCAACCTGCAATCAAACCAGCAACCTTTTGGTGCATGGGAAGATGCTCTACCAACTAAACAACGTTGGCCAGTGTGGTTACTATTTTGATTTTTATGGTTTACTTTGATATCATCCCATTTATTTATTTATTTTATTTATATTGCCTGAGTAGATATACCAGACACAGTGTTACAAAGAGAAATGTCTGAGATTTTACTGCCTCTATTTTCTTTTAGGAGTTTTACATTTAAATTTTAATACATTTTTAGTTTATTCTTGTGTGTGGTGTAAGAAGGTAGTCTAGTTTCATTATTTTCATTTATCTGTCCAATTTCCCCAACACTATTTATTAAATAAACTATCTTTAGCCAATTGTATGTTCTTGCCCATTTTGTCAAATATTAATTGACCATATATATGATTTATTTCTGGGCTCTCTATTCCATTCATTCCATTGACCTATGTGTCTATTTCTATGCCAGTACCATGTTGTTTTTATTATTATAGTCTTGTAGTATAGTCTTATAGTAGCAGGATAAATCCAATGTTGTTCTCTTTTCTTAATATTTTGACTACTCATGGTCTTTTGTAGTTCCATATAAATTTCTGGATCATTTGTTCTACTGTGAAATATGTCATTGGGCATTGGGTAGCAGGGACATTTTAGCAATGTCAATTCTTCCTATTCATGAGCACACTGTGTGCTTCCATTTATTAGTGTCTTCTACAGTTTCTTTTTTCAGTGTTTTATAATTTTAAAAGTATAGGTCTTTTACCTCCTTTATTACTATTCTGTTTTCCTTGTTTCTCTTTCTTATAATTCATTATTAGTGTATATAATTGCAACCAATTTCTGAATATATATTTTGTATCCTGCTAATTTCTGAATTTATTTATCAGTTCCAGTAGTTTTTGATTGGAATCATTAGGGTTTGCTATACAGAGTATCATGTTATCTGCAAAAACAATGACAGTTTTACTACTTCCTTTGCAATTTGTATGACTTTTATTTCTTCTTGTTATCAAATTGCTATGGCTAGGATTTCCAGTACTATGTTGAACAAGAGTGGTGAAAAAATCATCCTTGTCTTATTTCTGATTTTAAGGGAAATTATTTTATCTTTTTCCCATTGATCATGATGTTGGCTGTGGGTTTGTCATATATGGCCATTATTATTTTGAAGTGTGATTCTTCTATTTCTACTTTGGTGAAAGTTTTTTATGATTAATGTTTGCTGGCTTTTGTCAAAAGCTTTTTCTGAATCTATTGATGTGATTATATGATTATGATCCTTCATATCGTTTATTTGATGCATCACATTAATTGATTTATGGATATTGTAAAAACCTTTCATCCCAGAAGGAATCAATACCAATTGAGCATGTTCTATAATCTTTTTAATGTATTGGTGGATTTGTTTTGTGAACATTGTGTTGAGAATTTTATAACTATGTGCATCATGGATATTGGCCTATAATTTTTTTCTTTTAATATCTTTATCTGGTTTTGAAGTTAGGATAATGGTAGCCTCATAAAATGAGCTTGAGAGTCTTATCTCCTCTTGAATTTTTTTGAATAGTTTGAAATAATTAGGTGTCATTTAAACTTTGAATGTTTGGTAAATTTCACCTGTTAAGCTATGCAATTCAGGACTCTTGATTTTGGAAACATTTTTATTACTGCCTCAATTTCATTATCTGTATTAAGTCTTTCAGATTTTCTGTCTTCTTGATTTAGTTTGGGAAGGTTATATGTTTCTAGGAATTTATACATTTTTAAAAATTGTTCAATTTTGGGGCATATGGTTCTTTGCAATATTTACTAATTTCATGAAAGTATTTATTTAAAATTTTAAATTACAGTTGGCATTCAATATTAGATTAGTTTCAGATGTACAGCATAGTAGTTAGACATTTATGCTGCTTATAAAGAGAACCCCTCTTATAAGGCATACACCTAACATCATAGAATTATGTAATATTTTCTTGTAATCCTTACTATTTCTATGGTATGGGTTATTGTTTCTCTTCTTTCATTTCTAATTTTATTTATTTGGGCCCTGTCTCTTTTTTCTTGATGAATCTGATTAAAAGTTTATAAATTTTATTTCTCTTTTCAAAGAACCACATTATGGTTTCATTGATCTTTTGTATTGCTTTTATTTATTTATACTCTGATATTTATTATTTCTTTCCTTCTGTTCATGTTGGGCTTTGTTTGTTATTATTTTTTAGGTCATTTAGATGTGAAATTAGATCATTTATTTGAGATTTTTCTTGCTTATTGAGGTAGGCTTGTAATGCTATGAATTTCTCTATCAGGACTACTTTGGTTATGCCCCATATATTTTGAGTTGTCTTCTCATTTTCATTTGTTTAAATGTATCATTTGATTTATTCCTTGATTTCATTGTTAACTCAGTCATTGTTTAATAACAAGTTATTTAGCCTCCATGTATTTGTGTGTTTCTATATTTTTCCTTGTGAGTAATTTCTGTTTTATATTATTGCAGTCTGAGAAGATAATTGATATAATTTCAAAATTCTTACAGTCAATGAGACTTGGTTTGTGTCCTAACATATGGTATATCCTACAAAATGTTCCATGTACACTTGAAAAGAATGTATATTATTCTGCTTTGGGGTGAAATGCTATGAAGATATCAATTAGATTTATATGATCTAGTTTGTCATTTAAGGCCACTGTTTCTTTGTAGATTTTCTGCCTGGAAAATCTATTCACACATGGGCTATTAACATCCCCCACTATAATTGTATTTCTGTCAATTTATCCCTTTATATTTATCAAGACTTGCTTTATATATTTAGGTGCTCCTATTTTGGGTGCATAAATGTCTACAAGGGTTATATCCTCTTGTTAGAATGATCCATTTATTATTATGTAATGTTGCTCTTTATCTCTTATAGGTTTTGTTTTAAAGTCTATTTTCACTAAGTATTGCTACCCTAACTTGTGTTTTTCATTCCATTTACATGAAATTTCTTTTTCCATACCTTTATTTATTTATTTTTGTTAATCCTCATCCTAAGATTTTTTTTCATTGATTTTTAGAGAGATTGGGAGGGGGAGAGAGAGAAACATCAAATTAAGAGACACATCAACTGGTTGCCCTCAACATGTGCCCTGAATGGAGCCAAGGATTGAACCTGAAACCCAGGTGTATACTCTTGACTGGGAATCAAACCAACAATCCTTTGGTGTGTGAGCTGCCACTCTAACCATTTAGCAAAAACGGTCGGGCCAATCCATTTCCTTTTGTACATCTTATATTCTGAGATGGTTCTCTTATATACAGCATATATATGGGTTTTGTTATCTTATCAATTCAGCTACCCTATGTCTTTTTTTATAATATGATATTTTTATTGATTTCAGAAAGTGAAAGGGAGAGGGAGAAATAGTAACATCAATGATGAGAGAGAATCATCAATTGCTGCCTCCTGCATGCCATCTATTGGGGATTGAGCCTGCAACTCAGGCATGTGCTGTGACTGGGAATCGGACATTGACCACCTGGTTCATGATTCCATGATTAACCACTGAACCACACTGGCTGGGAAATGTCTTTTGATTTGAGCATTTAATTTGTTTAAATTTAAAGTTATTATTGATATATACATATGTATTGCTGTTTACTTTTTATAATTACTTCTCTTTCTCTCTCTCTCTCTCTCTCTCTCTCTCTCTCTCTTCTTAAAAAATGCCCTTGAACATTTCTTGCAATACCGGTTTTTATGTATTGAATTTTTACTTTTTCTCACCTGGGTAGCCTCTATTTCCCCTTCAATTTTAATGAGAGCCTTGATGCATAAATGACCTTTGGTTATAGGTTCTTTCTTTTTATCACTTTGACTATTTTGTACCAATACTTGCTTGCCTTAAAAGTTCCTGAAGAAAAATCAGCTGACATACTTATTGGAGTTCCCTTGTAGGTAACTAACTGTCTTTTACTGCTTTAAATATTATCTCTTTGTCCTCAACCGTTGACATTTTAATTATGCTATGTCTTGGTGTGGGCCTTTTTGAGTTCATGTTGTTTGGGACAGTTTGTGCTTCCTGTAAATGTCTGACTCTTTTCTTCACCATGTTAAGGAAGTTTTCCATCATTATTTCTTCAAATGGGTTCTCAGTCCTTTGCTCTCTCTTCTTTTTCTGATATCACTATGATGTGGATGTTTGTGCACTTCATATTATTCCAATAGTCTCTTAAATTATCCTAATTTTTCTTTTTGCTGTTCTGATTAGGTGTTTTCTGTTACCCCTCCTTCCAAATTCCTGCTTCATCTAAATTATTGTTTATTCCTTCTGGTATATTCTTAATTTCAGATATTAGATTCTTCAATGTTACTTTTTTAATGTTTCCTGTCTTTTTTGTGACAGCTCTTTGTTGAAGTTCTCACTGAGTTAATTGAACATCCTTATAACCATTTTTAAAATTTTTATTGATTAAGGTGTTATATATGTGTACTTATTCCCCCATTACCTCTTGATCTCCCCACTCGTGTCCTTACTCCCCTGTTGTCTGTGTCCATTGATTTGGCTTATATTCATGCATACAAGTCTTTTGGTTGATCTCTCCCCTTACCTCCACCCTCCCCAAACTTCCCTCTGAAGTTTGATGGTCTGATCAATGTTTCTTTGTCTCTGGATCTAATTTTGTTCATCAGTTTATGTTGTTCATTATATTCCATAAAGGAGTGAGATTATGTGATATTTATCTTTCTCTGACTGGCTTATTTCACTTAGCATAATTATCTCCAATTCCATCCATACTGTTGCAAATGGTAAGAACTCCTCTTTAACTGCAGCATAGTATTCCATTGTGTATATGTACCTCACTTTTTTATTCCACTCATCTAATGATGGTTACTTAGGCTGTTTCCAAATATAAGCTATTGTAAATTGTGTAGCTATGAAGGTTTTACAGAGAACCAAGATTTACAGAAAAGTATCTAAAAGAAGAGAGTGCAAAGGTACATTATGTCCTTTCTAATTAGTGTTTCTAGTTTCTTGGGTTATATTCCTAGAAGTGGAATTACTGGGTCAAATGGGAGTTCCATTTTTAGTTGTTGTTTTTTTAAGGAAACTCCATACTGTTCTCCACAGTGGCTGTACCAGTCTGCATTCCCATCAGCAGTGAAGGAGGGTTCCTTTTTCTTGGCATTCTCAGGAGCACTTGCCATTTGTTGATGATAGCTATTCTGACAGGTGTGAGATGGTATCTCGTTGTTGTTTTGATTTGCATCTCTCAGATGATTAGTGACTTTGAGAATGTTTTCATGTGCCTCTTGGCCTTCCTTCTGTCTTCTTTCGAAAAGTATCTATTTAGGTCCTTTGCTCATTTTTTGATTGGGTCATTTATCTTCCTTTTGTTAAGTTGTATGATTCTAAAATATTTATTTTAAATATATATTATTTAAAAATATATCTGGCTTTCCTTTAAAAGTAAAACTCCTTTCCCACTTATATCATCATCTGTAGTTTGTGTTTGGCTTTTAGCAGAAGTGCAATATTCAACAATTTATCTTTCTACCTTGGGCATGTGAGCAGGACACAAAGGATAATAATACAACATATCTTCAGAGAGCAACAAGTCTGCTGTAATAATAGAAAATCTAATTAAATATATTTAACTGCTCTTCATAGAAACATAGAAGGAAAACCCAACATACATAGAATCAATGTTTGGGATATGTGTGCAAGTGTATGTTTTCTGTTCAAATAATATATAAATCTTTATTATAAACATTTTATCCATTTATTTTCCTAATTTACTCTGCTATCTCAGTCAGGATCATGATCCAAACCAAGGATCCATATTCAGAAATAAGAATATACAATCATTTAAGAACCATAGAGGAAAAAATCATTAGGCAAAAAAAAAAAAAAAAAAAAACAAATGAATGAACAAGCAAAAAACAAAAAAAAAAAAACAAACCACACACACCTGATTCTAACATGAGTATGAATATATGCAATTTACCAATATAATTATGCATTTCCATTATTTTTATGATGCCTAGTAAAAAAATGCTACTGTTCCTCCTTGCAATACTAAAGGATCCTTTGCTATCAGTTTGTCTAAGAGCCAATCATATTTTCTCAGTGCCTGTTTTTTACAAAATAGTGATGTGGGCAAAATTTGGTTTTCATGCTCACAAATTGTCCAGATTTAGTTCCTTGTGTTTCTCCTGTCACAGTACATGAGCAAGTTATATAGCTATATGTAAGGCTCTCCAGGTGACTACAAATATCCTATATAATAAAAGAGAAACATGCAAATTTGACCATACCTTTGCTCCTGATTGGCTATGTTACCAGCCAATAAGGAGTGGGGGCGGGGCCAAGTGGTGTGAGCACTGGGCACCCGGGGGTGCAAATGAAACCGCAGTGGTGGCAAGCGCCCAGGCCCCCGAGCGCTGTGAGCAGAAGTGGCAGCGAGCACCCAGCCCCTGGGCCCAGGTGGTCACAGGCAGCTGGGGCTGAGCTGAGCAGGGTGATGGCTGGGTGCCCAAGGCCTAAAGCCGAGGCTTTAGGCCTTGGGCAGGCTGGGGGTGAGCCATCAGTTGGACATCTCCTGAGGGCTCCCCATATGTGAGAGGGGGCAGGTTGGGTTGAGGGACCACCCACCCCCCATGCATGATTTTTGTGCACCAGGCCCCTACTGTCTTATAAATGGGCATTCTCATTTTAAGAAAGAAGACATAAACTACAAGATCGAATACATACCCCAACCTGAAGAATTTTACTATATATCTCCTTGTAAAACAAAAGCATGTGATGCTCTCTTGTCTCTTTTCTGCTTTTCTAGAATCCTTTACCACCTTCCTTCTTCCCTCCTTTTCTCCTTCCTTTATTCCTTCATTTATTCCTTCCTTCTTTCCCTCTTTCCCTTCTTTCTTTCAAGAAACATATGAAAAGTTTCTTTTTTACATTATATCTCTCAAATATGAAGTATTAATCACATCTATAATAATAAAAGTGTAATATACAAATTGACTGAACAGCTGAACAGTGGAATGACCATCTGGGCATCCTATTGGATGACCTTCTGGACAAAGCCGGGGCTGCAAGGGCCAAGGCATTCAGGGCTATGCAGACCTACACTTGCATGAATTTTGTGTATAGGACATCTGGTAAGTACATAATTAACAACACATTGTTCACCTGGGAATTTTTTCAAGCAACAGAAGTTAGCAAACTATATAAGGAGCTGTAACCCTTTCTCTTCCATCACCCTAAATTTAAATAACAAGATCTGTGACTAAAATAATATAATTCTAAACACTACAAAACATCTAAAATTGTTTAGTTACCATGGGCAATGCCAGTTTCCCTGGTGTTTTCCATTGTCATGTTTTTAAAAGTCCACTTAGAAACAACTTGTATTTACCACATACAGATAGATACATTCTAAAATTCACTCACCTATCAGCTCAGACCAAATAGCAGGGAACAATTTTCTCATTTATCCAGAATAATACAGTCTGTGAGCATATAAGAGAAATGTAGTTAAAATGGGTCATTTCAGTTTGTCTCTGGAGAGAGAACATTGAAGGAATACAGCCACTTGAGTAAGACAGACAAGTTTAAATCAGTGTTTTGCTATGTATTTGTCAGTTTTCTTAAATATAAAATATCAATTTCCTATATCATATTGAGCATTGAGATTTTTGAGATCAGGAGGCATAATTCATATATGTAAAGTGACTAACAGTGATTATTGTCGACTGCTGCTGACATCCAATGAGAGTTTTCAGGGCTCCAAGTCCTGTCGATCCCCAAATAGAGCTACTTCATATTTAATAGACAGTTTTTTATATTGCCAGTTTGCTTTAGTGCCTTCTAGCAGGAGAAGAACATATCCCCTCAGGTTAACTGTGTATAGGGAGAAGATTAAGTAAGGACTGGGGCAAGAAGATAGTGCAAATGAAATTTTATCACATGGACCACTTTTTAAAATTATTTTTATCATCACCAAAATCTACTTGAGTTAGAATTTTTATCTTACTAAATTGTATTCCAGTGGTTTTAAATGGTTAATACTACTTCTAAATGGAGCACTGTAGGCCTTAAAACAATATTAACACAATCCCTATACATCTGTGTGAATTACTATCAGCTTGATTTTATTTCCTCCCCTGAAGGATCAGGCTATCTAAAGAGTAAGTTTACAGCCTGGCCAGTGTTGCTCAGTTGTTAAGCATTGACCCGTGAACCAGGAAAACACAGTTAAATTCCTGGTCAGGGCACATGCCCAGTTGTGCAAGCTCAACCCCAGTGGGGGCATGAAGGAGGCAGCTGATCAATGATTCTCTCTCATCATTGATATTCCTCTCTCTCTCTTCCTCTCCCTTCGTCCCTGAAATCAATAATATATATAAAAAATCATACAGGTTATCTTAAGCAACCTATATATTTTTTAAAAAGTGACTAAACTTTCCTTCAAAAGTAGTTTCTTTCATTATGGAAAACAATCATATCCTGTCAATATTAGTAATAGAATATCTAGACACTACAGGCCCAGTGCATGAAAATGCATGCACTCAGGGGGGTCCCTCAGTTGGGCCTGAGCACTGACCACCAGAAAGCAGCTCCTGCATTGAGTGTCTGCCCCCTGGTGATCAGTGTGCCTCATAGCGACCAGTCATTCCTGGTCTTTCCACCTTTAAGGTCAATTTGCATATAACCCTTTTATTATATAGGATTATTATATAGGATATCAAAACCTAAGCTACCATTAGGACCAAACGATTGAATGACCAGTTGCTATGATGCACACTGACCACCAGGCGTCAGACACTTAATGCAGGAGTTTCCCCATGATGGTCAGTGTGTTCCCACAGCCAACCTTTTGCAGCCAGCCAACATGCTGCTGTCCATCCCCCCGACCCCTGCTGGACAGCCTACCTCCCGTGGACCCTCCTCTTGGCCAGCTGAAAACCTCCCACAGTCCCTCCTCTCCAGATGGCCAGCCAGGCCAAGGGACCCCACCTGTGCACAAATTTGTGCACCAGGCCTCTAGTAGTTTAATAGCAAGAAAAGAGGCTGAAGTGAACTATTGGCAAGAGGTCAAGAGGTATATGGATGCTTAATTGACCACACAGAAGAAGGAAGCAATATCTAGGTATATATGTATTGTATGTGTGTGAATTTATGTGAGTGTGCATTTGTGTGTGTATATAATTTATTAAGTACAGATCTTTAGGAAATAAATCTTATTAGAGATGCTGTTCTGTTGGTTCCTAAACAAACTGGATATGGGTAAACATCCAACTTCAGCTATACTCTTGATTTGCATATCTCTCTTTCTCTGCCACTCCCTCTCATACAAATCTTTCACAAGGAATCATTAATTCCACATGCCTGGGAATAATCCCCAAATTACCTCAATACTGGGCTGCTTAGGATATCAAAAGTTAGATTATTAAGGAGTTGCATGAAGACTTGTTTCCTTATAATGAAGGCACAGTGCCCATCTAGGTGAAGATTAATATCTCTGTTGGGATTATGTAATATTTTATTTTATTTCAGTTAGAGTCCTCCTTAATTTTTCAAAATGCCACTGAAAGCCATTTCATGAAATTATAAAATAACTTGATGGTGATGAATCACTTTTAGAAAGAGAAATTTTGCTAAAGCTATGGAATTGCATTCTCCACATCATTTCACTTCAAATAAGGAATGCTTGGAAATTATACATAAACAGCATTGTATTTTGACCTTATGCATTTTTAAAAAGGGCTCTTGAGATAGTGCTTGGTTTTACTTATGCTTTGCCATTATGTGAAGAGAGACAAAATATTGCCTTCTTGCACTTACATATTTCTAGTCAATTCAGAACTTTAAGGCATAGATTGTTAAAATATTGAAAAAGTTAATGTCAGAATTATTGTTCTCAGAGGCAAATATATGAATTTTCTTACTACCTGGGAATTCATAAAACAGAGCTTCAGAGAGGCAGCCCAGTTATTTTAACATCAGTGTTTTTTCTCTACCACCAGTCTTTTCTAATATAATTCTTCAACTCTGCATTGAAATTAATAAGTGAAATTATCCTGCCCAGAAGTTTTGGCCTTTGACCCAACTCACTTCATACTACTCACCCTTGTTTCAAATCCCTAGAACACTGTCCTGATCTGCTTCTTATGGCCTGACCCCCATTTTCTCTCCCTTCTGGTAGGTATTAGAAAATAAGGATCAGTTTTCTGTCTCATAAAATTCTTATCTAGAAATCAATGTGTAATCCAAACCCTACTTTGAAAGCCACTTAATAGTTTATTTTGTAAAATGTTATTTGATATAACAACAAATAAGGATGTTGCTAATTTGATAGGTTTTGGAAAGCAGAAAAGATCAATACCTTTTTCCTTAGCAGCAGTATATTTACCCTGCATGGAATAGGGAAATCCATGGATTTATTTTCACAAATGTTAAATCAACTCAAAGTTCTTTCTCTTTATTAGGTAACTAGAGGCCCAGTGCATGAAATTCATGCATGGGGGTGGAGGCAGGGTGTTCCTCAGCCTGACCTGCACCCGCTCCAACCTAGGATACATCAGGGGATGTCCCACTGCCAGTTTAGGCCCGATGCCTGTGGGATCAGGCCTAAACCAGCAGTCAGACATCCCTCCTGCAACCTGGAACTGCTGGCTCTTAACCACTCAGCTGCCTGCCTGCCTGGTGTTCCTAACTGCGCCCCCGCCTGCCTGATTTCCCATAACTGCCTCTGCTTGCCTGCTTTATAGCCACTAATTGCTCTCCCCTGCTGGCCTGATTCCCATAACTACTCTCCCCTTCTGACTTGATCCCCTTAAAAGCTCTCTCCTGCTGGCCTGATTTCCCTAACTGCTCACCCCTTCAGCCTGATCACACTAAAGGCTCTCCCCTGCCAGACTGATCCCCCTAACTGCTTTCCCCTGCTGGCCTTATCCCCCTAACTGCTCTCCCCTCTTGGCCTGATTGCCCTAACTGCTCTCCCCTGCCTTCCTGATCACCTGTAACTGCCTCTTCCTCAGCCCCAACAACGTGGCTTTCTTTAGAGGGATGTCCGGAAGGTCACCCAGAAAATGCCCAGTCTAATTAGCATATGACCCTTTTATTAGTATAGATCATTTACTAAGTACTCAGTGTAGTGTCCTTTTAATGTAGACCAAGGAATCTGATAGCTGGTAGAGGCAAAGGATGTTGAAGATGTGGTTCTTGTTCATAAAGACCTGAAAATCTCTTGGCTTCTTTTGAAGGAACTGGGTTATTGATTTGATAGTTCTTCTAGAGTCTAAAAAGATGCTAGATAGTTCCAGGTCAGTGTTCTAATTCCAGTTTTGCTAATAAATAGGTATTTGCCTTTAGACAATGTCATTTTACAATTTTGCGTTCTTTTTATATAAAAGTAGTGGTTTGAGATAGATGCTTAATCTATCACACAGATTCACTCACATGCACACACACATGCATGCACACACACATTAATGTGCCTATAAGAACTAATGCAAAGTAAGTAGCCAGTAGAGACAGTAATAAGTAAAAAACCTGAATAGGCATGGCTTCATAGGGGAGTTTTACCAAACCTTCAAAGGACAACTAATACCTATCCTCCTGAAACTATTAAAAAAATCAATATGTCACTGTGGGAAAAAAGGAGACATATGTAATACTAATGTAATACTTTAAACAATAAAACACCAAAAAATCCAAGAGGAAGGAACACTTCTAAGCTCTTTTTATGAGGCCATCATTATCCTAATTACAAAACCAGATAAAGATACTACTACAAAGAAAGAAAACTACAGGCCAATGTCACTGATTAACATACATGCTAAAATCCTCAACAAAATATTAGCAAATCAAATCCAGCAATAAATTTAAAAGAACACATACCACAACCAAATGGGATTTATTCCAGGGATGCAAGGCTGGCACAATATTTGAAAATCAATAAACGTGATACATTACATAAACAAACTAAAAGACGAAAATCACATGATCATATCAAAAGATACAGAAAAGACATTTGATAACATCCAACACCCATTTTTGATAAAAACTCTCAGTAAAGTGGAAATAGAGGAATACTACATCAAAATAATAAAGGCTATATATGACAAATCAGCAGCCAAGATAATAGTCAATGGCCAAAAGCTAAAATCATTTTAACTAAGAAAAGGAACAAGATAAAGATATCTGCTTTTACCACTCTTATTCGACATAGTATTGGAAGTCCTGGCCACAGATATCAGACAAGACAAAGAAACAAAAGTCATTCAAATGTGAAAGAAGAAAGTAAAACTGACATGTTATTGTACACAGAAATCCTAAAGACTCCATCAAAAACTACTAGGTTTGATATGGGAATTTG
Source organism: Antrozous pallidus (assembly GCA_027563665.1). Lineage (NCBI taxonomy): Eukaryota > Metazoa > Chordata > Mammalia > Chiroptera > Vespertilionidae > Antrozous > Antrozous pallidus. The sequence goes on along the minus strand of CM050509.1, from coordinate 69,333,451 downwards.
GCAATGTATCCAGAGGCAAAATTAACACATAAATTGATGGCAGTTTTATATACCAAGTAAGAATTGTCAGAAACTAAACAAACAACTCCATTTACCACTGCAACAACAAAAACAACAAAACATTTAAGACATTTTGGAAAAAAAAACTTAACTAAAGAGGTAAAAGACTTATACTCTGAAAACTACAAAATACTGAAAACAGAGATAGAAGAAGATTTAAACAATGGAATAATATACCGTGTTCATGGATTGATAGAATTAACATCATTATAATGTCTGTACTACCCAAAGTAATATACAAATCCAATGTAATTCTTATTAGAATACCAATGACATATTTTACAGACCTAGAACAAATATGCCGAAAATTTGTATGGAACCAAAAAGACCCCAAATAGCTGCAACAATCTTGAGAAAGAATAACAAAGTTGGAGGAATCACAATACTAGATATAAATTTATACTATAAAGCCACTGAAATAAAAAAAATCCTGTTTTTGGAAAAGGAACAGGCATATACACTGAGTGTGCAGAATATTATGATCTCTGAATGCATAATAATCTGGCCACTCAGTGTATTTACTATATAATAAAAGGCTAATATGCAAATTTCCCCCTCGTCCAGGAGTTCGACCAGCAGGCAGGCCTGGCAACCGCCCATCCTGCACCAGGCCTCTAATAGATAGATAGATAGATAGATAGATAGATAGATAGATAGATAGATAGATAGATGATAGATATATATATATATATAGAGAGAGATAATAGATAGAAAGATAGATAGATATAGATAAATAGATATAGATATAGATAGATATAGATACTGATACTGATACTGATACAGATACAGATATTGATATAGATATACACACTGAGTGGCCAGATTATGTGTTCAGAGATCATAATAATCTGCCCGCTCAATGTATACCAATGGAACAGAACGAAGACCCCAGAAATCAACGCAAGCCGTTACACTCAATTAATATTTGATAAAAGAGGTAATACCATACAATGGAGTCCAAGACAGTGTCTTCAATAAATTGTGTTGAGAAAATTGGACAGATGCATCCAAAAAATGAAATGAGACCACCAACTTACACCATTCACAAGAATAAACTCAAAATGGATAAAAGACTTAAATGTAAGATATGAAACCATAAAAATCCTGGAGAAACCATAGGCAGCCAAATCTCAGATATCTTTCATAACAATATGTTTATAGATACATCTCCCTGAACAAAGGAAACTAGTAAGAAAATAAACAAGTGGGACTACATGAAAACAAACAAACAAAAACTTCTGCACAGCAAAAGAAACCATTAACTAAGTGAAAAGGGAGCCCACTGTTTGGGAGAATATATTTGGCAATGGTACATCTAATAAAAGGTTAATATCCTAAATATATAAGGAATTCATACAACTGAACAAGAGCAAGGCAAACAATCCAATTAAAAATATGCAAAAGACCTAAACAGACATTTCTCCAAAGCAGACATACAGATGGTCCAGAAACATATGAAAAAATTGTCAAAGTCATTGATCATCAGAAATGCAAATTAACATTTCTATGAGATACCACCTCATACCTATCAAAATAGCTACCATCAACAAATGACAAGTGAGAGTGTGGATGTGGAGAAAAGGGAAACCTAGTACACTGCTGGTGGGAATGCAGACTGGTGCAGCATAATGGAAAACATTATGAAGTTTCCTCAAAAAATTAAAAATGGAACTATCATTTTACCCAGTGATCCTCCTTTTAAGAATATATTCTAAGAAAACTCAAACACTACTAAGAAAGAATATATGCACCTCTATATTCATAGAAGCACAATTTAAAATAGCTAAGATCTGGAAACAGCCCAAGTGCCCATCAGCAGATAAGTGATTAAAAAAAAAAAACAGTTGTGCATTTACACCATGGGATACTATGCAGCTAGGAAAAGAAAGATCTCTTACCATTTGAGGTACTTGGAGGGTATCATGCTAAATAAGATAAGCCAGTCAGAAAAGTCAAGTATCATATGATCTCACTCATATGTGGAATTTAATGAAGAAAATAAACTGATGAGCAAAATAAATCCAGAGACATAGAAGCACGAAACAGACTGTGAAATCTCAGAGGGAAAGTGGAGGTGGAGGGTGAGTGGGTGGTATGAGATCAACAAACGAACTTGCATGCATATATGCATAACCCATGGACCCAGACAATAGGGTAGTGGAGACCTGGGGTAGGGGACAGGGGTGGTTTAAAAGGGATCAATGGGGGGGGGGAAGAGGAACATATGTAATACTTTCAACAATAAAAATTTAATTTTTTAAAATGAGTCAAAGAAGGCTCCTTCTAGGATATAAGGCTTAAATTTTACTTTTTCCCTTAAGTATACAGATAATGGTGTTTTTTTTAATTTTCCATAACTTGATAGTAGAATTTTTAAAAAATTTTTTCAATTTTACCTAAAGTCTGTGAATAGATTACTTTTCAACATGATCTTAATTATCTGTCCTTCCACTTTAGTTTTGTATGCAGAAGGCAATCTAGGATAATTTTATATTATAGTCCTGGGAATATATTCCTCATTACAGTATAGATTAAAAATGTCTAGCTTCTGTTAGAGACCATTTATAGTATTCTGCCAAAACTAGTTTACATACTCTAAATTTTATTGTACATTTCTTGACAGCAACAACTGTAAAATCTTCTGTTTCTTTTTGGCATCTAGCACAGTGACAGGCATATAAGAGAAATCAGTAAATACTTTATGTCACAGCTATCTTTGGGAAATTATATTGATACTAGAGGCCCCATGCACAAAATTTGTGCACGGGGGGGGGTGTCCCTCAGTCCAGCCTGCACCCTCTCCAAACTGGGACCCCTGAAGGGATGTCCGACTGCCCATTTAGGCCCGATCCCAGTAGGACTGGGCCTCAATGGGCAATCGGACATCCTTCTCACAATCCAGGACTGCTGGCTCCCAACTACTTGCCTGCCTGCCTTCCTGATTGCCCCTAACCCCGTCTGCCTGCCAGCCTGATTACCCCTCACTGCCAGGGGTTCAGAGCAGGGAGGGATGAATAGGTGGGCCACAGGTGGTCTTTAGGGCAATGAAACTGTTCTGTCTGATACTACATTAATGGTACATTTGTCAAAACCATAAGATGTTCAACACAAAGAATGAACCCTAATGTAAACTGCAGATTTTACTTTTGTTAATAATGTGTCAATAAAGGCTCATCAATTGTAATAAATGTATCACATTAATTTAAGATGCTAATAATAAAAGAAGCTTTAATATGGTGTGGCCGGGCCTCAGGGTGGCTGGCTCGGGTCTGGACCCCCTTCTGGGTCCAGGGTGACCATTGGTACCCCCTCCGCAACCCCAGGTTTTCCAGGGCGGGCCTCGGGGTGGCTGGCGTGGGTCAGGATCCACTGCTGGGTCCGAGGAGCCTTCCGTTCCTGGCTGGCTCAGTGGCGGCCTTGGCCTGCTAGAGTGGAGGGGGCCTGCCTACCATATTGGTTGGGGGTTAATTTGCATATTGCTCATATTGGCTGGTTGCATAGCGAAGGTACGGTTCATTTGCATGTTTCTCTCTTTTTTTTAATCTTTATTGTTCAGTTTATTAATTACATTGTTTCCCCTTTTTATCTCCCTATAGCTCCCCTCCACCCTGTACCTATCCCACCCTCCACCCTCACCCTCACCTCCCCTCCCCACTGTCCTCTCCCATTGTTGCAAGATTTTTGTTTTATTAGATAGGATATGGCACAGGTTTTGGGGAATTCCTATTTGAATATTTTAAAGTTTATAAATTGGACCAACAGAATAAGACTATGGTAATAATGAAATCACTTCATCTATATATTATCAACTACTTACTATGTGCCAAGCATTTCATATATAATATCCCATTTAAACATTATTCCATACTATAAGGAAAATTATAATATTCTTATTTACTTGTGGGAAAACATACACAGGATAATTATATTGTTTCCATAAGGTTTCATAGCTAATAAATACAGGTGCTTGGATTTGAATCCATGTTTGTTTACTTTATTTTGTTTTACTTTTTTTGTAAACTTTTAATCACTGTGGTATTAATTACTTGGTATTAAACAAAACACTTTGCTGAGAACTGGAAGTAATCAAATTCCATAGTTTTTAGGTCCCTTCCCATGTAGAAGGGAGGCAACACAGAATTCACTTCTTTATCCAAATTCAATCTTGAAAGACATCCATTGTTTTCCCTCTTTGAAACACACTCTACAAAAGGTTCTCTCTTATTCCTAAGCAAGTAATGTGAACTTAATATACAGATTTTCTTGGAATAGGAAGACAATTCTCATTTTCTACTATCAAGTTATGAAAATGAATAATTATGAAACTTGAGAACTGGTCCTTTGTTTTAAAATAGATTTAATTGTGAACTATTTTTGTTTTCTTCTGTTATTACTTAAAGTTATTGATTTTATGTAAAAGTCATTAAAATAAATGGACAAGGACACTAATATTCTAAAAATGTAAGATTTTAAAAAGCTGGACCTTGTATTTGCAAGAAACTAATCAATGATCCTGATGAGGACTGCTACACCTACTTCTGACTTTTAACCTGATTCTGGATGTCCAGAAGGGACAACACATAGCTATATTTGCAAATATAACCAACTAGGGGCCCAGTGCATGAATTCATGCACCTTGAAAGGAACTGTGGGCCATGAGGCTGTGGTGGGCACAGGGGGAGGGTCTCAGCCAATCTTCCGCCCCCCAAGGTGACCCCTCCAACTGTGCCCTCCGCCCCCCGTCTCCTGTCTGCAGGCAGCCCCACTCCCACCACCACCGCTCCCACTCATTGACTGCACAGCCCTGCTCACATCCACTGATGGTGAAGAGCGATTGGGGTGGGTGCCAGCAGTTGGTCCCAGAGGGACTAGTGCAATCAGTGGGTGCAAGCATTGGCTACTGCCTGATCACCCTCCAGGAGCAGGGGGAGGTGTAGAAGCCCTCATGGGAAATTGGGGTCAGCAGCTGCCCCTCACAGCAGCTGATGGTGCCAAGCAATTGGGACTGGCATTGGGCACTGGCAATGGGTACGAATGGGGCCAGTACTGGCAGTAGGTATGAGCACCAGGCAGGACTGTGGTGTGTGGGAGCAAAGGATTTTCAGTAACCACCAGAGGCTCACCCTAATGACAGCGAATGGCACCCCACCTTTGTCTGGTGGCCCTGCTTACCTGCGCCACCATTCCACACTGGACCAATTCCTGCCATGTTCCACATTCTGTCACCTGCTGCCAACACCCACCATGTTCTACATGTGTCCCCTGGTGGTCAGTGCATGTCATAGTGACTGGTATAGAAAGATCTATAGATGTGTATATCTATACTGATATAGATATAGATAGATGATATAGATATAGATATAGATATAGATATAGATATAGATATAGATATAGATAACAAAATCATTCTCTCACTCAGTATATTGCTAGCCCAGCAAGGAAACTGCTGTCAACATTTCAGAGTTGGGAAACTAGCCGGTCTTTTCTGTGCTTAGGGAACCTACACTCTGGGTACATATGACTGTGGTGTCCAAAATTCTGTAGTTGTGAGGTAGGCAGACTCAGCTTTTGCTGCTGCACCTGTGGTGGATAGGCACTCACTCCCAGTGGCCACTCACAAGGGCACCCATGGTATGTTTGCCTGTGAGACACACTGAAGCACTCTGAAGGGCCCTGGCAGGGTAGCCGCATAATCGAGGTGCCTGTGGGCAATTATTTAGGAAGAGGGAATTCAGAATTTCTACTGTGGAGAAGTGCACCCTTGTCTATGCACAATCACACCCAGCAGAGTCTCACAGCTGTTCCCTGGAACATGCTGTGGATAGATGGGTACAAGGGTCCTGCTCCTTGGAAATGCATGCACATGGAGGTGCCTTTGCCTGCGCAGAGCTCTGAGGCATTCTTGGGGGCCTTGACACTTAAGTTGCACAGCTGGGGTGTCTGTGGGCATTTATTGAGGAGGAGGAAATTCAGAATTTCTACTTCAGGGCCACACACCCTTTTCTGTACAAAATTATACCCACAGGGGCTCCCAGTGTCTCCCAGGAGCTGCCTATGGAGTGGTGTGCCCTGGATGCCTGCGTGCTTGAAAAGCACTAATGTGCTGTCTGTAGTTCTCCAGCTGAGGAGGGGGAGGTTGCACTTACTGCAGCAGAATGGTGCACCTTTGGAGGTGGAGTTCCCAGGGTCCTTGGGTCTGCTGGTGGGGCAGTAGTATTTTGTCTGGTGTGGCTACTGGGTTGTGGGACAGTTCCAAGACCTGTCTGAGTAGTGGTGCTGGTGAGTTCCTAAAAAATGCCTTTCTGCCCTTCAAGATAGCATGGGCTCTATGTGGGAGTCCCACAGTCTGAAGTCCAGGGAGTGCCCACAGTGGTGGTAGTCTCTCCCTGTCCAAGAGAGCCTGGTCTGGCAGCCGCTGTTGCTCTTACAGGGATTTAACTTTCCCTCACTCACTCACCACACAGATTCACAGACTCTCCTTTCATCCTCTCACTCATTTTCTCTCCCTTACCTCCATCCTGCCAGCTGCCTTCTTCAAGACTTGACTATATTCTCTTTTTAAAATATATTTTATTGATTTTTCGCAGAGAGGAAGGGAGAGGGATAGAAAGTCAGAAACATTAATGAGAGAGAAACATTGATCAACTGCCTTTGACAGGGATTGAACCTGGGACCCTTCAGTCCGCAGGCCAACGCTCTATCCACTGACCCAGTTTTGGCTTGACTATATTTTTTAGACTGTACTTTACATCACCATGACTATTCTTACAAGAATTATTGAATTTATTATTGTGACATTGGATTGTAAAACCATCCAGATTTTAAGTGTACAACTCAATAAAATTTCATCTGCACATTGCACCATGGGTCCATCAGCCCAAGCAAGATCTCTTTCTGCACACCTCACATCTTTGCTCAACTCCATCTGTAACAGCCAATTTGTATTTCTTTTTAAATATATTTTTATTGATTTCAGAGAAGAAGGGAGAGGAAGAGAGAGAGAAACATCAAATATGGGAGAAAATCATTGATTAACTGCCTCCTGCATGGCCCACACTGGGGATTGAGCCTGCAAACTGGGCATGCGCCATGACCAGGAATCAAACTGTGACTGTGACCTCCTCATTCATGGGTCAATGCTCAATTTCAACTACTGAGCCTCGCATGCTAGGCCAATTTGAACTTCTTAATCCCCTCACATTTTTCACCCATCCCCCAAACTCCCTCCCATCTAGCAGCCTTCAAAATATTATCTGTATCCATGAGTTTGTTTTTGTTTTACTTCAGTTTCTTTATTCATTTGTTGATATGTTTGTTGCCATTCTATTTATATTTCTTTTCTTGTTCTCCTTCTATTTCTTTTCCTCCTTTTATTTTTTCTCCTTCTCATTCTTCTATTTCTTTTTCTCCTCCTCCTCCTCCTCCTCCTCCTCCCCCTCCTCCTCCCCCTCCTCCTCCCCCTCCTCCTCCCCCTCCTCCTCCCCCTTCTCCTCCTCCTCCTCCTCCTCCTCCTCCTCCTCCTCCTCCTCCTACTCCTCCTCATCCTCCTCCTCCTCCTGCTTCTTCTTCTTCTTCTTCTTCTACTTCTACTTCTCCTTCTTCTCCTTCTCCTCCTTCTTCTCCTTCTTCTTCTCCTTCTTCTTCTCCTTCTTCTTCTCCTTCTTCTTCTCCTTCTTCTTCTTCTTTGTTTTACTTTTTTTACTGTTGACACTATTACAGTAGTCCCCATTTTCCCCTCTTTGTCCACCTCCACCCATCCCTGCCTCCCCTTCCCTCTGGCCATCACCACATTCGTGTCTGTGTCTAAGACCCTTTAACATTTCATACATTACTAGTTTGGTAGTGATGAATCCCTTTAGTTGTTCCTTGTGTAAATTAACCTTGTTTGGTTGTAGATCCTTGCTTTTCATTACTTTGCCAATCCCTTCTGGTCAGCAAATTTCTATTGATAAGTAGGCTAACAGTCTTATAAGAGCTCCCTTGTAGGTAACTAATAGCTTTTCTCTTGCTGCTTTAAAGATTCTCTCTTTGTCTTTTTCCCTTGGCATTTTAATTATGATGTGTCTTGGTGTGGTCCTCTTTGGATTCTTCTTGTTTGGGATTCTCTGTGCTTCCTCGACTTGTAAGTTTATTTATTTCACCAGGTGGAGAAAGGTTTCTGTCATTATTTTTTTCAAATAGTTTTTAAATTTCTGGCACTCTCTCTTTTCCTCCTTCATCCCCATAATACAGATGTTGGTACTCTTGAAGTTATTCCAGAAGCACCTTACTCTATTTTTCTTTTTTTATTCCTTTTTTATTTTTGCTATTTTGATTGGGTGTTTTCTGTGTTCTTATATTCCAAAAACTGATTTTATTTTGTTTCATCTACTCTACTATTTATTCCCTGTTAATTATTTTTCATTTCAGTCAATTTATCCTTTACTTCTAATTGGTTCGTGTACATGTGTGTGTGTGTGTGGTTTCCATGTCCGTGTGTGTGTGTGTATGTGTGTGTGTGTGTGTGAGTGTGTGTATTGATTTTAGAGTGGAAGGGAGAGGGAGAGATAGAAACATAAATAATGAGAGAGAATCATTGGTTGGCTACTTCTGGCATGCCCCCCCCCGCCATTGGGGATTGAGCCTGCAACCTGGGCATATGCCCTGACCAGGAATCCAACCCATGACTTCTTGGTTGCTAGGTCGACGCTCAACTGCTTAGCCACACCTGACTGGGCCCCATGTCCTTTTGTATGCTGTTGAAATTCTCTCTAAATTCAACTTCTCCTCCTTCTCTAAGTTTCTTGAGCATCTACATAACCAGTGTTCTGAACTCTGCATCCAGTAGATTGCTTATCTATGTTTTATTTAGTTCCTTTTCTGGAGTTTTATTCTGTTCTTTCATTTGGGACGTGTTTTTGTCTCCTTATTTTAGCAACCTCGCTGTGTTTGTTTTTACGTATTAGGTAGAGCTGCTCTGTCCCCTGGGCTTGATAGTGTTTCCTAATGTAGTAAATGTCCTGTAGGGTCCAGTGCTACAGCTCCCCAATCACTCAAGTGTGTCACTACAATTGCAATCCTTGTGTGGACTGTATACACCCTCCTGTTTTAGTTGAGCCTTGATTGCTTTTGGATTGTCAATGGGAAAGATTTACTCCAGGTCAATCCCTGCAAGGGCTTGTTGTGACCATTCATCACCAAGGAGGATCCATTTTCAAGGGCTAAACCCACAGAGCAGGACTTACTCAGTGGGGCTCTGGTGTTCACTGAATATACCTCTTGTATGTGTTACTGTGGAGGTGGTTGGGTGCTGTTTCAATGTTGTCTGAATCTGCTTACCAGGTGAACTGACCCTGGGGCCTTCCAGGAGGTTCAGGACAAGGTCAGCTGCCAATGTGCTTTGCGCAGGGCTACCTGGATTGAGCTACAAAGTGATATGCAGCTGGCTGCTACTTTTATTGGGCTTGGAGGTGCCCAGCAGAGTCCAAGCTGCAAACCACACCTCACTGATGCTAGTTCTGGGCCTAGGGCCACTTAGTGAAAGATACAGAGCACGTTGAGTCCTGATGCTATTTGTTTGAGATATTTTAGGAAAGACTTGGGCAAGAACCAAAGCAGAACCTTTATATGGAAAAGGCAGTGGAAGTGGTTTGAGTAGCCCCACAAGTTTGATAGGATAGGGTCTCAGGGAATCACCAGGATGCAGCAAACAGCGATAAACAGGTTGATGGAGACTCAGATATGGCACTCACTTGCTGGTTCTGTGGAGGTGGATTCAGCAAAGGAACAATGGCCTCTGCCACCACTTTTGTCTGGAGACAGCTGCCCCCTGTCCCAGATCTCACCCAGATACCATTCTCTTCAATTCCTCCTTGTGTCTCTGGTGGTTTTAAGATGCTGCCCTAGCACTGGAGCTCAGAGACATTGAGTTCAAGTTTGTGCGTAGGCCCTTCAAGAAGAATTGCCTCGGACTCCAGAAGACTCCGTTTCAGCCTCAGTTGTTGCTGGTTTTATAGCCACGAGTTATGGGGATATCTCTTCCCAGCACTGGGGCCCTGGTATTAGAGGTCTTATGTGGAGCTGGGACCCCTCAATTCTCACAGGGAACCTTTACAGCTGAGGAATCCCTCCTGATTTTCATCCACTACATGTTGGTGTGGGAGCAGCCCATTCTGTGTCTTCATCCCTTCTACCAGTTTTCGTCGTGGCTTTTTCTTTAAATCCCTAGATGTAGAATTTCTATTAAGCTAGATTTCAGCCAGATCTGAATTATGCTTGTTCTGTAGTTTAGTTGTAATTTTGATATGGTTATGGGATGATTTGACTATTGTAAATAACTACACTTTCATCTTGACCAGAAGTCTAGCTTTTCTGTCTTTTAAGGACACAAGATTCATTGAGCATGCTTAGCAGGAGTACTTTATTACTGACATTATTGATACCACATATTTGTCTTCCTAGCCATACAAATTGGCATATCCCAAGGATTTGGAAAGAATGGAGATAGCACTATCTAAAGTCAGAATTGATGTTTCATGCGACTCATCCATGTGATGAATTTGTCTTCTGAATTAGAAATCAGAAATCTTTAGGTCTCAAGACATGAGTATGGTCCTTAGAAAGTTGACCTTTGTTATAGCCAGAGTACTTGGTGACATTAGTTTACACAGGGCCTAGTATCAAGTTTTTTAGGTTTTTTATTTAGCTACTTTTCATTATCAAGACATTTTCAGTAAAGACACTTTGCTTGGGGCAATGGGCGAATGATGCAGTGTGCAGATGATGTTTTGTTAAATTGTACACTTGAAAAATGTATGGTTTGTGAACCAATTTCACCCCAATAAATTCAATGAAAAATAGATAAATAATAAAAGAGAGCATATAAATAAATTACATGCTTTTTAGCATAAATGAATAATATATTTATTCAAGTTGGTTGAAAAGCAAATGTTTAAACTGCTCTATCTTCTGCATCTAATAATTTTTGACACAGATTATTTTTAGGATGGGAGAACATTCTGCATGAATGCTCTGATTGGTCATTGAATATTAATTGGCTGCAGATGTAATGTTTAGAGCTCCAACTTAAGATTGACAAGAATTATAGTTTTCATTTGTATGCAAACATTCCAACTGTCCCTTCAAGATGGATGATTGAATCCTGCTTTATGTGTCACTATTTCTTTACTTTTCAATAGATGAAAATGAATAGAGAATGGGATTTGTTGCCATTATCATACATGCTTCACAAACTCACCTTGAACCAAATGGGTGACTTTATCATCTTGCTTTTCAATTACATACTTATTTTATTTTTATCAAATTAGGTGGAGCATGAACTATATCTTAGTCCTTTTCAGTTGCCATGACAAAATATTATAGGCTATGCAGCATAAAAAACACATACATATTAAAGTTCTGGTGTCTGTGCATTCCAAGATCAAGACACTGGCAGATTCGGTGATGACTTGCTTCCTCATTGAGTGTTGTTTTCTCATTGTAACCTCACATGACAGAAGGGACAAGGGATTTTTCTAGTATTTCTTTTATATAGGCACTACTCTGATTCTGTTTCATGAGAGTTTTGCCTTCATGACCTAAGCCCCTTCCAAATGCCCTAATTCACAAACCTGTTACATTGATCATTAAGTTTCAACATATGAATATTTAGTGAACACAAACATTAGACCTTAACAAAATGGTATAGGGTGCATATTTATTCATTGAAAAATATCCAACACAGTATATTATCTCTGAGATTTTAAGGCTTTAACAGTAGTAATATATATAGCTGTGTATGAGACATTTTTAGGGTTTTGCTTGTTTGTTTATTATTGTTTACCATTTTAGTCATGTAAATTCCAAGTCTCCATTATCATCTATCATCTATATTGATGTGGTGGAAATGAAAAGGGTATGAAAAAACATTCATGGGAGGTTTTTATGAGCCAGGCCTGGAAGTATTATATATCATTTCCATTTGCATTGAATTGGTTAGAACTCAGACTCATGGTCATACTTAATTGCAATGGAGTCTGGCACATGTAATCTAGGTATGTGCTTAGAAAACAAAAAAAAAAAATCAGAATCTGCAGATTTTGCTAGCAGCTTTATCAGAAATTTTGGGTACATTGCTTCCTTTATGGGCATGTAATCTGTATATTCACACAGAATCCCACACAAAGAAAGGTCCCACAATTACTTTTGTTTATCAATGTTAATTTAATTTAATTTTTGCAGTATAATTTATATTTGATAGTAGTACATATGTTTTCCTTTTTTCACCCATTATCCTCCCCCCAGCTTCCCCTACCCCTCAGCACATGTACCCACCTGCCCCCCTTCCCCGCCCCAGTGTCTTTCATTCATTGGTTATGCTCATATGCATGTATACAAGTCCTTCAGTTGATCTCCCCCAGCATCTGCCTCCCATCCACTCCAGCCTCTCATTTATTGGTTATGCTCATATGCAGGCATACAAGACCTCCAGTTGATCTCCCCCAGCATCAGCCTCCCACTCACCCCAGGCTTCCCCATGTAGCTTGACAACCTGTTCAGTATATCAACACCCTGCCTCTATAACAATCACTCTCCCCTGTTTCTTTTCTTCAGAAATATCTTGCATCTGCATACTAGAAATAAATGTATAAGAACGAAAAAATTTTTGAGTCTCAGTTTCAATGTCCAACTATTCTGACTCCCAGTTTCAATGTCCAATAGTTCTTTATGTGTACATGTCAGCAATGATACCCAGATGGTGGAAACATTGTGACAATGCAAGTTCCATCCTCTCTAGTTTAGTCCTGGGCTGCCTGCAGCCATGCACAGCTGCCGACTGATAGCATGGCAAGGTGTCCTCAGTGTCCCCCATCTCTGGACCATCCTCGTGACTGGAACAGACCCATCAGTTCCTCACTGTCGCAGGAACCCACATGGTCTTGGAGTTGTTCTCTGAAAACACACAAACACATTCTCAACCAAAAGTTAACAAAGGGATCCTCTCTGCAAATTAGACTTGGGATTCTTTTTATTTTTGCATAAATGATTTTCCTTTGGCTTATTTTGACACCATGTGTGTTTATTCATGGGTGTCCTGCTGTTGGCTTTACAAATGGAAGTTACTTTTCTGGAGGAAGAATTTTCTAGATGTGTTTTACTTACAGGATATTTTTCCTTACATGATATTATCCCACTATCCCCCCTTTTTTGATTAATGGGGGCTTTTGGAACTTTTAGATTGCTGTCTTGGTCATTTTAAATTTTAATTTTTGTACACAAATATGACTGCTTTAGGTTCTTTGGATGTTAGGCAATTTTACAGTGAGATGAACTACTAATACATGTTTTAGTTATTGTTTTAGGAACAGCTTTTTGTCCAGTACACTTAAATTTTCTTGAGTATTCACTTATTTCACTTGGCCAATTTAAATTAATCTGAAAACTTGATTACTATTTTACTGTCAATTCTAATACTCAAACAATAATCTTAGTTTACCCTGTAAATATTAGTGGAAATGATTATTTGCATTCTTGAGTCGGTCCTGAGCATTCCTGGTACTAGACTGAATTTAGATATAGAGCAGCTATTGCTGGCCAATTCTCTGCCTGAATCCTGGGTCCCAATCTGAGCTGTGCATGGGAAGCGAAGCACCCTTGGGGGTAGGAGACCTCCCTCAGAAGGGGTGAGAGTTCAGGCCCCTGCAAGGTTTGTGGGTGAAGGTCTGTGCCCCAGCTCTGTTGACCTTTTAGTTCTCTCCTGTTGGCCCCTTTGCGACGGTGCCTGTCTTAGGTTGTTCCTTCCCTGAGGAATCTTACCCATCTCTGGCTAACCAGCCAGCCCCTGGGGCCAAACAGGGTGATGTGAGGTTCAGTTCTGTCTCCTTTGTAGTCTATGACCCTGTGGCCTCCACGTCCAGCACCTACTTTGGGGTCCCCTCGCCTGCCTGCGGGGTCCCGGTACTGATCACATATCTCAGTGAACCCAGGTTTCTTCTCCTGAGAGAGCCCAGTTCACACCTTTGGTTGAGAGACAGATTCCTGGTGCCTGCTGCCCAGAGGCTTCAACCACAGCTTGAACTGAAAGCTCCGGCAAAAGCTGTGTGTATTTGGGCTGTAAGAAGAGGATCCCTCCTGGCAAAAAGTGCAAGAGGGGCCAATATAGAATGCTCAAGTGTTTTCCCAGTACCTTAATTCTTCTGAAAGGCATTAATTCCTTTCCTATCCTTTTTTAAATTGCTGCCCAACATTCAAAGAATTAGTTTGTAAGTTTATTTGGGATAATTGTATAATATGCTGTTGTCACATATCAAAAATTATAATGACATTGTAGAATAATATCATGTAAGGTTATCATGGAGTCACAGGAGGTTACGGAGGGCATAGCCTAAGGACTGGTGTCCATAGGAGATGACAAGCTCTAGGCCATGTCAATTCAATCTCAGACTAGCTGCCAATTTTTTATAGCATTATATAAACTCTGTCAGGGATGTAAAATCACAAATTACTTACCTTAGTTCAAGAAGTCAAATATATTGACTTTCCGCCTTACTCCCACCCCTGCCACTTACCGTGAGGTTTGACATTCTGATGGACTTTTCTCAGTCTCTTTATTTATTCTTGTTCATCAGTCTATGTCATTCATTATATACCACAAATGTGTGAGATCATGTGGTATTTATTTTTCTCTGCATGGCTAATTTCACTTATCAAAATGCTCTCCAGCTCCATCCATGTTGTTTCAAAAGGTAGGAGCTCCTTCTTTTTTACCGCAGGGTAGTATTCCATTGTGTAGATGTACCATAGTTTTTTAATCAACTCATCTGATGCTGGACACGTGGGCTGTTTCCAAATCTTAGCTATGGTAAATTGTGCTGCTATGAACATAGGGGTGTATATACCTTTCTAATTCATGTTTCTAGTTTCTTGGGATATATTCCTATAGTGGGATCACTGGGTCAAATGGGAGCTCCATTTTTAGTTTTTTGAGGAAACTCCATACTGTTCTCCACAGTGGCTGCACCAGTCTAAATTGCCACCAGCAGTGCAGGAGAGTTCCTTTTTCTCCACAACCTCGTCAGCACTTGTTCTTTGTTGACTTGTTGATGTAAGCTATCCTGACTGGTGTGAGATGGTACAGCATTTTCATTGTGATTTGCAACTCTCAGATATTTAGTGACTTTGAGCAGGTTTTCATATATCTCTGGGCCTTCCTTTTGACTTCTTTCTAAAAGATTCTATTTAGGTCTGTTGCCCATTTTATTATTGTATCATTTGTCCTCCTTTTATTAAGTTGTATGAGTTGCTTGTAGATGCTTGAGATTAAACCTTTATCACTGATAATATTTGCAAATATGTTCTCCCATACAGTAGGTTTTCTTGTTGTTTTGTTGATAGTTTCTTTAGGTGTGCAAAAGCTTTTGATTTTGATGCAGTCCCATTTGTTTATTTTCTTTTTAGCTTCCATTGCCCTAGGAGAGGTATCACTGAAGAAGTTCTTTTGGCATATGTCTGAGATTTTTCTTCCTGTGGATTCCTCTAGTATTTTTATGGTTTCCCGTCTTATGTTCAAGTCCTGTATCCATTTTGAGTTTATTTTTGTGTATGGTGTAAGTTCATGGTCTAGTTTCATTTTTTTTGCATATATCTGTCCAATTTTTCCAGCACCATTTATTGAAGAGACTATCTTGACTCCATTTTATGTTGATGCCTCATTTGTCAAATATTAATTGAGCATAGTGGTTTGGGTTCATATCTAGATTCTCTATTCTATTCCATTGATTTACATGTCTGTTCTTGTGCCAGTACCAGGCTGTTTTGAGAATAGTAGCTTTGTAATACAGCTTTAAATCTGTTATTGAAATCGCACCGACTTTTTGCTTCTTTCTCAGGATTGCTGTGGCTATTTGGTGTCTTTTGTTACTCCAGATGAATTTTTGGAGAGTTCCTTCTAGGACTGTGAAATATGCATTAGGTATTTTATTGGGGAGTGCATTAAATTTGATGATTGCTTTGGGTAGTATGGACATTTTAATGGTGTTGATTCTCCCAATCCATGAACATGGTATGTTCTTCCAACTGTTTACATCTTCCTCTATCTCTTTTTTTTAGTGTCGTGTAGTTTTCCCCAAATAGGTCTTTTACGTCCTTAGTTAAGTTTATTCCTTGGTATCTCAATTTTTTTGGTGTGATGGTAAATGGGATTACTTTTTTAGTCTCTCTTTCTGTAAGCTCACTATTAGTGTACAGAAATGCCATAGATTTCTTGGCATTAATTTTGTAGCCTGCTATGTTCCTGAACTCATTTATTAAGTCTTTTAGTTTCTTTATGGAGTCTTTCGGGTTTTTTATGTACAATATCATGTCATCTGCAAATAAGGATAGCTTTACTTCTTTTCCAATTTGAATGCCTTTTATTTATTCTTCTTGTCTAATTGAAATGGCTAATACTTCCAGTACTATGTCGAACAGGAGTGGTGATAATGGGCATCCCTGGCGTGTTCCTCTTCTTAGGGGAAATGGTTGCAGTTTTTGCCCATTGAGTATTATGTTTGCTTTGTGGTTATCATATATGGCTTTTATTATATTCAGGTATGATCCTTCTATTCCTAACTTGTTGAGAGTTTTTATCAAGAAAGGGTGTTGGATTTTGATATGACTATGTGATTTTTATTTTGCAATTTGTTTATGTGATGTATCACATTTATTGATTTGTGGATATTGTACCATCCTTGCATTCCTGGGATAAATCCTACTTGGTCATGGTGTATGATCTTTCTGATGTACTGCTCGATCCAATTTGCTGGAATTTTATTGAAGATTTTGGCATCTATATTCATGAGTGATATTGGCCTGTAATTCTCCTTCATTGTATTCTCTTTGTCTTGTTTTGGTATTAGGGTGTTGCTAGCATCATAGAAGAAATTTGGAAGTGTTCTACCCTCTTGAATTTTGGGGAATAGTCTGAGGAGGATACGTTTTAGTTCTTCATTGAATGTTTGGTAAAACTCCCCTGTAGCCATCTGGCCCTGGGCTTTTATTTGCTGGAAGCTTTTTGATGACTGCTTCAATTTCTTCCATATTTATTGGTCTATTGAGCTGTTTAGATTCTTCCTAGCTGAGTTTTGGGAGGTTATATTTTTCTAGGAATATATCCATTTTCTCCAGGTTGTCCAGTTTGTTGGAATAGAGTTGTTCATGGTATTTTTTAAAAATCCTTTGTATTTCCATGGAGTCTGTTGTTATTTCACCTCTTTCATTTCTGATTTTATTTGTTAGGGTCCCCTCTCCTTGCTTCTTGGTGAGCCTGGCTAGAGGTTCATCAATTTGTTTATCCTTTCAAATAACCAGTTCTTGGTTTTGTTGATCTTATGCATTGTTTCTTTGGTCTCTATGTTGTTTATCTCTGCTCTGATCTTTACTATTTCCTTTCTTCTACTTACACTGGGCTTTTCTTGTTGCTCTCTTTCTAACTTTTTGAATTGTTGGGTTAGATAATTTATTTCCCCTGTTCCTTGTTTTTTGAAGTAGGATTGTAGAGCTATGAACCTCCCTCTCAAAACTGCTTTTGTTGTATCCCATAGATTTTGCATTATGGTTCTATCATTGTCATTTTTTTCCATGATGTTTTCTATTTATTCCTTGTTCTCTCTAGTAACCCAGTCATTGTTAAATAGCATGCTGTTTAGTCTCCATGTGTTTGATTTCTTTGGATTGTTTTTATTGTAGTTGATTTCCAGGTTTATGCCACTGTGATCTGAGAATATGCTTGATATGATTTCTATCTTCTTGAATTTGGAGAGACTTTGTCTATGACCCAACATATGGTCTATATTTGAGAATGACTCATGGGCACTTGAAAAGAATGTATATTCTGTAGCTTTGGGGTGAAATAATCTGAAGATGTCAATTAATTCCATCTGGTCTAGTGAGTCATTGAGGATTGCTGTTTCTTTACTGATTTTTTGTTTAGAGGATATGTCCAATGGTGATAGTGGGGTATTGAAGTCTCCTACTATGATTGTATTCCTGTCTATCTCTTCCTTGATGTCATCCAGGAGCTTTTTTATTTATTTGGGTGCTCCTGTCTTGGGTGTATAAATGTTTACCAGATTTATTTCTTTTTGTTGGACTGCTCCCTTTAGTATTATGTAGTGGCCTTCTTTATCTCTTGTTACGTCCTTCACTTTGAGATCTTATTTGTTGGATATAAGTATTGCCATTCCAGCTTTTTTTCCATTTCCATTCGCCTGAAGAACCTTTTTCCATGCTTTCACCCTCAGTCTGTGTGTGTCTTTTTTTTGGAGGTGGGTTTCTTGTAGACAGCAGGTATATGGGTCGTGTTTTCTTATCCAGTCCATTACCCTATGTCTTTTGATTGGATCATTTAAACCGTTTACATTTAAAGTTATTATTGATAGGTTCTTATTTGTGGCCATTTTTGTTCCTTGACCCTGTGTTCCTTCTTCGCTTCCTATTGGTTTTTACAGCAGACCCTTTAGCATTTCTTGCATTGCTGGTTTGGTGGTAATGTATTCCCTTATACCCTTTATGTCTGTGAATCTCCTGATTTGACCTTCAATTTTGTTTGATAGCCTTGCTGGGTTCAGTATTCTAGGATTCAAACCCTTTCTTTCCATGACTTTGTATATTTCATTCCAATCCCTTCTGGCCTGATAAGTTTCTGTTGAGAAATCACTTGCTAATCTGATGGGGGTTCCTTTGTAGGTTACTTTCTGTCTGTCTCTGGCAGCTTTTAAGATTCTCACTTTGTTATTGATGTTTGCCAATTTAATGATAATGTGCCTTGGCGTAGGTCTTTTGGGGTTTAATTTGCTTGGAACCCTGTGAGCTTCTTGGATTTGTGTGTGTTTTTTCTTTCCTATATCAGGGAAGTTTTCTGTCATTATTTCTTCCAACAGGTTTTCTATTCCTTGCTCAGTTTCCTGTCCCTCTGGAAGCCCTATTATGCGGATGCTGTTTTGTTTCATGTTGTTCCAAAGTTCCCTTAGGCTCTCCTCCTGATTTTTAATTGTTTTTCTAGAAGCTGCTCTACTTGTGTATTTTTTCCTACCTTGTCTTCCTGCTCACTGATGCGGTCCTCTGCTTCTTCTAGTCTACTCCTGATACTTTCTATGGAGTTCTTTACCTCAGCAATGTCACTTTTCATTTCTTCTTGGGTCTTCTTCATTTCTTCTTGGGTCTTCTTCATTTCCTCTTGGTTCTTCTTCAATTCCTCTTGGTTCTTAGTCATACTGACTTCTTTCCCTTCAGCCACCCTATGACCATTTCTCTGAACTCTCTCTCTCTGACAGGTTGCTTGCTTCCATTTCATTTACCTCTTTTTCTGGTGAGGCTTGTTTTTCTTTCATTCGTGTGCTCTTTCTTTGTCTCTCCATGGTCTGTCTTCTCTGTGTGTCTCCTTATGTAATTGTCACACTCCTGTGTTGATTTAAAGGTAAAAATTACAACATAACCAGGTGCAGCACACCAGGCACTGAAGAAGAATGTATTCACAGTATTGGTGACTCCAAATTAAAGATGATTGCCAGAGGAAGGTAAATTAGGTGATAGGTGGGAAAAAAGAGAGTAAGAGAAAACACACTCATACACACAAAAGAAAGAAAGAAAGAAAGAAAGAAAGAAAGAAAGAAAGAAAGAAAGAAAGAAAGATAGAAAGAAAGAATAAGGGAATGACAAAATAAAATTGGGAAAAGGGGAAGGAGTAAAAAAATGGAAAAAGGAATAAACTGTAAATATGGGTTGGAAACTCCCAAAGGACCACCACTAATCCCAGCAAAAGCCAGCAACAAGTACCTGGAGATTGATACAAACTATATACAACAACTAATATCAAGGGAATTTAGGGAACACTGAAGCTTAAATCTATCAAAAAAAAAACCAATGTAAACAACACCAAAACAAAAAACAATGCCAAAATCCCCCCACAAAACAAATTTAAAAAAAAAGAATAACCAAACCAATCTCACAAACATTTATAAAATATCGATATAGTCAACAGTCAGATAAACAACATCAGCAGGACCGAGAGAATAACAATTTAAGATAGTGAAGTCAGAGAAGCAATAGATGTGTATGGACTTGGAGCAGGTGGTTGGAGATTGGATATAAGAGTGGGGTGAAATTTTTTAACGGGGAGTAAAAAGGGACAATAAGGAAAATCTAAACCAGAAAATGTATAAGGGGAATAAGACACTAACTAGGGAAAGGTTAGCAAGAGAGTGCTGGCATAAGGGTAAAGTTGAGGTAGGTTAAAAAGATACTAAAGGGTAGATGAAAAAAGACTGTATAACACTAATCTCTAAGTAGAGTAAATATGAAATAAAATGGCACTTAAAAAAGTTTAAATAGTAGTAGAAATAAAATTGTTTCCTTAATTTGTGTTACACAAGAGTCAATTTGTGATTCAGCCCCTGGATGGCAGTGAATAAGGGAATGACAAAATAAAATTGACCTCCGGGTCTATTGGTCCTCTCTAGCCTGAACTAAAATCCCGCTATGTCTATGGTATTCTCTACTGATTTGTGGAAATAGGCTACCCCAGAGCTGCCTCTCTAATGGTGAGCACCTGTTCTGATCCCCAGCCTCAGCAAAACAGTTTGCTCCTGTGGTCTCCCAGGTTATCCCCCACCAGGGGATCCCACGTTCCTGGTTCAGCACTGAAAAAATTCGGATTTGGAGAGGACAAAGGCAAGCGCATGAATTCACGTCCTGCTCATATGTCTGCAGGAAACCCTTTTCCCCCTTGGGTTTGGCAGCCCGCTCCCTCCCAAAATTGTTAGGCTGGCCTTTTCTGTCAGGTCCAAATGGGTTGCTTTATATGTATCCCCCCTGCCACCAGCTCCCAGGGCCCTCTTCCACGTTTGCCAGCTCCAACAGCCACAGACTTTTCCTCTTTTATTTTTTGCCCCCAGGCGCGAATCTCCCTGTTTTGCCAGCTCCCCCAACCCCAGGGGAAATCTGACCTTTCTGTGGCGGATCACAGGGTTCCTCAGAATCTCCTTCTGTGCCAACTAGGAACTGATGTTGGGGGTGATGGTCTCAGCCACCCCGTGGGTACCGCAACTCTAAAATTTTCAGGCTCTTTGCCTTCAAGATGGCGCAGTCAGCCTCTGAGCCAGTGGCTCTGTGAGAGAACCCAGCTGCACCAGAGCTGCTCCATTAAGGGATGCTAATCTAGCAGTCCCCCTCCTTCTCCCAAAGCCCAACTGTCCCCCCACTTGCCAACAAACACTCCCCACACGACCCTCAGCTGCTCCCTTCATCTGCCCAAGGACACAAATAATTACGCATCCTTCTGTTCTGCCGCCATCTTTTCCTCTCCCTGGAGATTGCGTTTTATGTTCCAGATGGTCAGACACTATTTTCCTTGGTGGTTTATGTGAGGATTGATTATTTTTTATCCCAGGAGTATAAAAATCTAGTTAGGGAAAGTAGATATACACATATAAGGTGAGGTTTAATTTGTATTCAAAGCAGTGTATATTATTAACCAAATTAGTGGTTAAAAATAGTAAATGCTGTAGGATTTTAGAGAAAGGAAATATTAGTTTGGATTTTTATTAAGGAAGACTTTCTGGAAGATGCATCCCTTAAACTGGATTTTGGGGATAGATAGGATTTGGGATAGCAAAAAGGAAGGGAAGGTCTTAGAAAGGAATTCTGGGCATAGTGAAATCATACTGAACTCAGTTCCAATCTCATATTTACTAATCAAAGCTACTTGAATTTGGAAAAGTTATCTATAAAATGCAATACAAAATACATTAAGACAGTACCTAGCACAAGTAGATACTAAATTAATTTTAACTACAGTGACTATTTTTATTTGATTCCAAGCTTAGAGAAAGTGTTTAATGCAAGTTTCAGAGTTGGAAATTGATGCAATGTGTTAATGGGATAAATTTGGGCAGTAACTTGGATATACAGAATTGATAAAGTAGGAAAAGAGTGGGAAAAGAGGCAGGAAGGTTTTTTTAAAGGATATATTGTGGCTGCCTTTGTGTTCCCAGCTGACAGGTTCAGATTTTATCCTGTTGAAAATGTAGGAGACATTGGTAGATTTAAAATGTTGTGTTAAAAATAATGATTTTGAAATGTGATTTCATTGCTTGTGTGTTGAATGGATTTTGAAGGATCTATTTCATTGACCTTAACATACACAATGGTGGCCGAATAGGGAGACCTTTCTTGCACATCTTCCCAGGACCAGAATGGAAATAAAACTGAAGTGGAGAACATGCTACAAGTGGCTCTAGTGCTACACAGTCTGGAGCACTTGAGCCACCCATGAAAGGCCATTTGGTAGTCTGGAACCAGTACAATGGAGCTGGTTGGAGAAAAAGCCTCAGTATCTGTTTTTCATGGTTTTTTCGTATGTGTGTTAACCCATAGTATAGGTGTTTCATTTATAGATACTCACCTGAGGCTTTGGTGCAGGGAATGCAATGACTAAGGAGAGGCTGGGGTGGGAAGCATTTGGGAGAGACATGGAAAAAAATCAGCCAGGAGTCCTGCATTTGGTATTATTCCCCAACCCGAAATGACCATTTTTTCTTAGAGGAGCTAGCCACTCCCAGTAGCTGAAGCACAAGAAAAAAATCTGCCCTATATGATATAGCTCAAGCCACGCCTCAGGAGCCCTGCTTGCTTCACCATGCATCTTGACATTTGTAAAGGAGATACCCTCAGTGGCCATGCCTAGGGGTTTAAACAGTCTTAGGGATCATTTGTGGTGTGATTGGGGGTGGTGATGTCTGCCCCACTATCTTATGAATTTGACTGGAGCTTCCCCTACACAGGAGAGCTGATAGAAACCAGGTTTCTAGCTGACCCCATTGAATTGCATACAAGTATATCTGCCCAACCAGGAACAGAGTAATATTTTAGGACACTAGCAGAGGATAAGCTCTGGGACAGGGAAACACACACACCAATTTCTCTGAAATCTGAACTTTCAGCTCACAGGAGCCCCAGAGGTCTGCTCTCCTGATTCTGCCTTTTTAGGAACAGACTATTGAGTGATGAAGTTTGACAGCAGGCTGGCAAGTGAAGGCTGGTAGAAGTCCATCCTGAAAAACCTGGAGATGTATCATTTTACTGCTTACTGACCTAGCCATGGGCCCCATGTAGCTAACAAATCTGCTTTAGAGAGCAGCTGGGACCCTCCTGGGTGCATCCAAGTCCTGTGGAAACAAGCACAAACTGTGGATGGATTGCCTGGAGCTTCAAGCAACTTGCCAAAAGCTAAAAGCCAAAGGACAGTTTATGACAATGGTTAGTACATAAGTACCTCCTGGAAAGCCCAGAATTGTCAGACAGAACATTCAGTTACAGTACTTTGAAAAGTAGGATCCAAAGGGAGCTCCCAAGAAGCACTAAACTCTGCTGAGATTAATGCCACTTCACTTTTTTCCCTTTTTTCTTCCCCTTTTCTTCTCTATTTTTAAATTTATATTCTATATATATTTGCTTTATGTATATTTATTACATTAGTCTCCATTATTTTGTTCATATACCCAAGTGTTTTTTTCTATTACTTTCCTACTCAACATTTTTTTTTTCTTTTTCTCCTGCTTTCTCATAATTTTACTTTTTTATTTTGGGTCTATCTACTTTCTCCGCTATTTTCGTTTTCAATTTTTTTCTTCTTCTATTATTTTAAGCTGTTTTTATTCCTTAATTCCCCTAGTATTGATTCTTATTATCTTTATTTCATCTCTGCCCTTTCATATACTTTCTCCTCCATCCTTTTTCTCCTGGTATTTTTTTCTTTCCTTTATTTTCTCATTCTTGCTCTCTTTTCACTTTTGTAAATTTCTGGCGGTTGCTTTTGTTGTTGTATTGGTCTTGTGTATATTTTTTTATGTTTTGTTGTCTTATATTTTGTTTTGTTCTGTAGGTAACTCCACAAAAGCTCACATGACATGGTCTGGGGTTAGCTTCACAGTCAGCCCGCTTGAGAGGAGATTCCATCCACAAATGGGACAACAACATTCAAGACCAAATTAAAACAGGGGAAATCAACTCAAACAAGGGTACCATAAAATACCTACTACATAAGTCCACCCCACAAAGTCTGGGAGGCATCACAGTTTGATTAATACATAGAAACAATACAAAGAGACAGCAAAAATGGGGAGACAAAGAAACAACTTCCAAATGAAGGAAAAGAAAGAATAGTCAGAAAAGGAACTACATGAAATGGAGGCAAGCAATTTGTCATATAAAGAATTCAAAACAATGGTTCATAAGGATGCTAAAACAACTTAATGGAAATTATAAGCACCTTAATGAAAACTACAGCAGCCTAAAAAATGGGTAGGAACCATGAATAAGAATCAAGCAGAAATGATGGATGACATAACTGAAATAAAAATACCCTTGAAAGCATAAACAGTAGATTAGTAGAAACTGAGTACCAGATTAGAAAATTAGAAGTTAATCTCGAAAAAAATTACCCATTTAAGAGCACCAATTTTAAAAAATACAAAAAAGGAGAAGAGTCTATAGGAGCTTTGTGACTACATTAAACATGACAACATTCACGTTATATGAGTTCCAGAATGAGAATAATCAGAGAAAGGAATAGAGGATCTAAAATAATGGCAGAAAATGTTCCTAAACTGGTAAAGGAAAAAGTCAAGTTCAGGAAACACAGAGATTCCCAATCACAATGAATGCCAAAAGACACACACATAGACATATCATAATTAAAATGACAAACATTAAAGGCAAAGAAAAAATCTTAAAGAATGCAAGATAGAGAAAAAAATACTTAAAAGGGATATCCCACTAGACTACCATCTGATTTCACAATAGGGACACTTCAGACAGGCAGGGAGTGGCATGAATTATACAAATTAATGAAAAGCAGGAGACTAAATACAAGACTACTCTATCCAACAAGGCTATCATTCAAAATTGAAGGTGAAATAGAGTATCACAGACAAAAAAAGCTAAAAGAGTTTGTTACAACCAAAGAAGCACTGCAAGGAATGATAAAGGGACTGTTGTAAGAAGAAATAGAGAAAGAGGAATATAGTCATAAAAAAGTAAAAATGTCAACAAATAAGTACCTATCCTATTTAATAAAAGAGTAATACGCAGATTGACCGTCACTCCAACACACAAGAGGGCTGCCCCCATGTGGACACAAGATGGCCACCACAAGATGGCCACCAGAGAAGGACAGTAGGGAGGGACCAGGCCTGCAAGGGAGGGCAGTAGGGGCAATCAAGCCTGCAGGGGAGGGCAGTTAGGGTTGACCAGGCTGGCAGAGGAGGGAAGTTGGGGGCAAACAGGCTGGCAGAGGAGCAGTTAGACATCAATTAGACTGGCAGGGTAGTGGTTAGTGGGTGATCAGGCTGGCAGGCAGAAGCAGTTAGGGGCAATCAGGGAGGCAGGCAGGTGAACAGTTTGGAGCAGCAATCCTGGATTGTGAGAAGGATGTCTGATTGCCTGTTTAGGTTCAATCCTACTGGGATTGGGCCTAAACGGGCAGTTGGACTTCCCTTGAGGGGTCCCAGATTCGAGAGGGTGCAGGCTGGGCTAAGGGACATCTGCCGCCCCCATGCACGAATTTCATGCACCAGGCCTCTAGTCAATAATAACGTTCAATGTAAATGTATTAAAGGCTCTAATCAAAAGACATAAGGTAGCTGAATGGATAAGAAAACATGACCCATATATATGTTATCTACAAAAGACCCACCTCAGAATAAAAGATCCACACAGAATGAAAGTTAAGGAATGGGAAAAATAAATCCATGAAAATGGAAATGAAATAAAAAACTAAGATAACAATACTCCTGACAAAATGTACTTCAAAATGAAGGCCATAACAAGAGATAATGAAGTCCATCTCATAATAATAGGGATTTCTATAACAAGAAGATATAAATCTGGTAAACATATATGCACCCAATGCAAGAGTACCCAAATATATTTTTAAAAAACATAACACTTCTGGAACATTTTGATGGAAGAGATTAACAACAATACAATCATAGTAGAGGACTTTAACACCCTACTGAAATCACTGGATATATCTTCTAGACAAAAAGTATCATCAAGGAAGCAGTGATCTTAAATGACACACTGGGTCCAATGAAATTAATAGACATATAGGAATAATTCCTTTATGCCAAGTTACACAATATGCAATGGGTCATTCTCAAAGATGGACCACATGTTAGCATACAAAATTAGTCTCTACAAGTTCAAGAAGTTTGAAATAATGTCAAGTATCTTGGATTATAATGGCATGAAATTAAAAATAAATCAGAGAAAAAACATTCAAACACATGAAAGCTAAATTGAATATTACTAAACAAGTAATGGGTTACCAATGAGATCATGGAAGAAATTAAAGCTTCCTGGAAATAACTGAAAATGGACACACAACAAACCAAAATCTGTGGGAAACAGTGAAAGCAATCGCAAGAGGGGAGTTCATAGAATTATAGGCCTAGCTCAAAAATTAAGGAAAACTTTTGATAAACTATCTAACTCTACAATTTAAAAAATTAGAAAGACAACAACAAGAAATCCCAAAGTAGAAAGTAGGCAATAATAGAGATCATAGCAGAAATAAATGACATAGAGGTAAATAAAAAATTAATCAATTAATCAATCAATTAATTAATTAAAAAAAGAAACCAACACAACCAAGAGCTGGTTCTTTGAGAAGATAAATAAGATTGATGAACCTCTATGCAGACTTTTCAAGAAACAAAGTAACAGGGCAGAAAAAATAGTAATGAAAAAGGTGAAGTATCAACTGAGCTCACAGAAGTAAAAGGATCATAAAAATTATTATTAGCAACCATATTCCAACAAGTTGGATGAAATGAACATATTCCCCAAAAATACAAACTTCCAAAACTCAATTACAAAGAATCACAAAACTTGAATAGGCCAATAATAATTGGTAAAATTCAAGCAGTAATAATAAAAAAAAAACCTCCCAGCAAGCCAAAGCCCTGGTCAAGACAGCTTCACTGGGGAGTTTTACCAAACCTTCAAAGAACAACACCTATCCTCCCCAAATGATTACAAAATAAATCAAGACTACGGAACACTTCCAAGCTCTTTTTATGAGGCCAGCATTATAGTAATTCCAAAAGCAGATAAAGACACTACAAAGAAAGAGATTACAGGCCAGTGTCTATGATGAACAATCATGCCCAAATCCTCAACAAAATATTATCAAATTGGATCTAACAATACATTTAAAGGATCATGCACAATAACCAAGTGGGGTTTATGCAATAATCATAAAGCAATAAATGTGATACATAACATAAAAACACTGAATGCAAAGATCACATGATCATATCAATTGTTGCAGAAAGAGCATTCAACAAGTCCAACACCAATTTTTGATGAAAACTCTCAGAAAAGTGAGAATAGAGGGATCATACATCAATATAATAAAGGCCAAATATGACAAACTGACAGCCAACATCATACTCAATGGGAAAAAATAAAACTATGTCTCATAAGAACAGAATCAACAAAAGGATGTATGCTTTCACCACTCTTATTCAAGGTACTTTTGGAAGTCCTAGCCACAGTGATCAGACAAGAACAAAAAATAAAAAGCATACAAATTGGGAAGGACATCCAGAATGACGTCCAGAAGGCTGTTTTGCTGTCCAGTCTAAATAGCATATTATGCTTTTATTATTATAGATAAGTATCACATGATCTTATTCATATGTGGAATTTAAAGAACAAAATAAAGTGGTGATCAAAATAGATCCAGAAACAGAGAACAGACTAATGAATGTCTGAGGGAAGGTGGGGTTGGGTTGGTGGGAAGAGATCAACCAAAGAACTTATATGCATGCTAGACGCCCAGTGCACAAAATTCGTGCATGGATAGTGTCCCTAAGCTTTGCCAGCAATCAGGGCCAATCAGGGCCTTTCTTCCTCTTCTTGCCAGCTACAATGGGGCCTTCCTTCCTCTGGCTACCAGCTGCCAGTCGGGGACCTTCCTTTGTTCCACACCACTCCTTAGTGGTCAGTGCACATCATAGTGAGCAGTTGAACTCCCAGTTGGTCAAATTCCTGGGGGTCCATTTGCATATTAGCCTTTTATTATATAGGATATGTGTAACCCATGTTCACAGACAGTAGTGTGTCCAAACAGTGTGTTGAAGGCCTGGTATGGGGGGCAGGCTAAAACAATTCAATGGAGGGAAACAATTCAATTCCTCCAATAATAAAGATAAATTTAAAAACAAACAAAGGAAAACAAAAAATGAAAGACTATCTCACCAAAGTCAAAAGGAAAATTAAATAATTATGAAAGGTAGATAATATTTTATAGCATGCAAATTATGCTTCTATTCCTCAATTCCATTTGAATCAGATGAAAGAAAAGAATTCAGGATCTCAACAAGTAAGTTTTGCAGCCAGAGCTTGTGAGACTAATGTTGCCTCAGACCCTTTCACAATCTGATACTTATTTGTCAGTTAAATGATTAATCATAAAAATAAATTAATGAGTTACTTTATGATCCTAAATATATGGGTTCATGCACTTAGTGTCCTTTTTATCAAGCTGTCCTTCTACTCCCCCCGCCACTTGTCTTTCTAACAAATCTACTTAAATAGAAAATCAACAAAAGAGGATAATAAAACTTGTTAATAATAGTATTGAATACTTAATCACTACAGTCAAACAGTTATATTCACTCAAACAACTGATTATATTGATTCATTATACTGTTTCATGGAAGTTGACTGGCAAATTCAATCAAACCAATTGATCAAGATGTGCCAGTAGACCCAACCTTTGTTGGCCATAGAAACAAAAGAGCATATTTGAATAGTCTACTCAGGATAATTAGTGTCAAGCATAAAACCTAGTTTTAGGAAGAAGCAGGTAGTTTCAGTCATAGCTTCACTGGCACATTAACACTAGTGTTGAAGACGGGGGTGGGTGGGAAGAGATCAACCAAACAACTTCGATACATACATGCATAACCCATGGACACAGAGAATAGGGGGTTAAGGCATTGAGGGGGGTAGTGGCAGGCTAAAAGGGGTTAATGGGCAACAAAAGGGGACATGTGTAATACTTTAAAGGATAAGGATTAAAAATAACTAGTGTCATGTTATATTCAGTAGGGAAATATATTTTTAAGGATGATTAAATATAAATAGCTACAGAGGGAAATTCAGGGGAGGAATTGTGAACTGAAATGTTAGGACTAAACTTCATCCCTTACTCCCATTCTTTCAATCAAAATATTAAGTTTGAGCAGCAAATTTTAAGACTAGTTCAAACCTCAGTTTGTCCCTCAAGGTCTAGGATAAGTGTTCTAACACAATTGTCACTCTCCACTCTGTCGTCCAGGGGGCCTTGTATTGATGGTCCCCCTCTTCATTTTCCAAACAGTAACTGTGAAATTCAGGTGATATTTTAAAAGAAATGAGCTTGTCTGACCATGATAGCATGTGCTCTATCTCATCTGCAAATACTATAATTATACTGGGTGATGAGAGATTTGTCTCTAGGCTGGTGGTCAGAATCCAGATGAATTGCTGCATTTGCTGCTTTATCATCATAAACATTCTGTATTTGGCATTTCTTAGGCCTAGACTTGATATTGAAATTTAATGAGGCTCCACTCCCATACATCTCACTGGGATGTGTTAGGGTAAGTGCAAGTTTATCCTCTTTCATTCATGGTTTAGAAAAAATCATACACACACACACACACACACACACACACACACATATATGAGAATGAAATGTCCTATACAGAATTATGTTTCAGCTAGCTATTTGCCACAAAACCACTTCCATGGCCTAAGAACCTTAGCTTAGTTAATTAGTTTGTAGTCCAAGAGGCTAAAAATCACTGGTTCAGTGCTGAGCATTTTTATCAGACTCCTGACTCTAATTTATATATTTTTACCTATCCATTCTGCTAATGGGTGCTTTTGGTTACAGGAGGCTCCAAATGAGACAATGTAAGCTTCATTTAGACTGGTAATAATTATAACTTTCTTTCTTACATCACAAAGTAAGTTGTAGATTACTTGAACTAATGTTTCTGAAAGTATTTTGATAATTATGATCCATCTATAAATATAAGGCACTAAAAATTATCATCCTATCTAATAAAAGAGTAATATGCAAATTAACCACCACTCCATTACACCCACAAATCATGCCCTCAAGCCAATCAGGAGCAAGTATGCAAATTAACCCAACCAAGATGGCTGTGGCCACAGAGAGAACAGGAGGGAGGCTTGGGTTTCCCTGGGGATGGAGGAAGCCAACTTTTCCACACACCCTGGCTAGCCCAGGCCTCCACTCCAGGCTACAAAGTTTCAATTATAGAAGATAAATAAATCCCAGCAAAAATTGCTGCAGCCATGAAACTGGAGAGAGCAGGAGGCTAGGGTTACCCCCAGCAACAGAGGAAGCCAAGCTTTCCATGCACCCTGCCTGGCTCAGGCCTCCACTTCTGGATAGAACGTTTCAATTATAGAAGATAAATAAATCCCAACAAAAATTGTTGCAGCCATGGAGCTGGAGAGAGCAGGATTGCCCTCATTGATTGAAGGAAGCCAAGCTTCTGCAGTCCTGGCCTGCCTTGGCCTCTACTTTAGGTCACAAAGTTTCAATTATAGAAGATAAATCCCAGATAGCAGGGCCTCAGCTTGGGACCCTGGAGGAGGGTATGGCCAGCCTGTAAACCACCACATGCCCCTCACCCAGGGCCACCCCATGCTCCAATGCAACCCCCACCCTGATCTGGGACACCCATCAGGGCAAACTAGCTGGCCCCCACCCATGCACCAGATCTCTATCCTATCTAATAAAAGAGTAATATGCAGATTAACCATCACTCTAACAAACAAGATGGCTGCCCCCATGTGGTCAAAGATGCTGCCCCCATGTTGACTCAAGATGGCCAACACAAGAAGGCCAGCAGGGGAGAGCACTTAGAAGGGACCAGACTTGCCAGGGAGGGCAGTTGTGGGTGATCAGACCAGCATGGGAGAACAGTTGCATTGGACCCAGACCTGCAAGGGAGAGCAGTTGCGGGGGACCAGGCCTGCAAGGGGGGACAGTTAGGGACAAACAGACTGGCAGGGGAGCAGTTAGGCATCAATCAGGGTGGCAGAGGAGTGGTTAGGGGGTGATCAGGCTGGCAGGCAGAAGCAGTTATGGGCAATCAGGAAGGCAGGCAAGCGAACAGTTGGGAGCCAGCAGCCCTGTACTGAGAGAGGGATTCCAGATTGGAAAGGGTACAAGCTGGGCTGAGGGAAATCCCCTGCCCCCTATGCATGAATTTTATGCACCAGGCATCTAGTGAATATTAATTATGTCACTTCATTAATTGATATTTAACAATAATAAAATCAGTGTAAATATAGTCATAGTCCATGCAGGATGTAAGTTAAGGGTTGGAGAAAACAATGACTCCAAATTCATATTCTGATTAAAGTAGGACAAAACATTGATCACTGAGTATGAAATATATTACTTACAATTGATTCTAAACTATCACATTTTAATTATTGTAATTCATTTGGAGCCAAGAAGCATTTGAAAATAAGACTAAGAACAGTTTTGTCAAGTTAAGTGTCTAACCTGAATGTGTAAGACAAATTGACAATTCTACAAATAAACCAAAATGATTTTTATAAATAAAATGTAGGTGGCTGGGTTTAACCTAAACTTAATTTTAGTAATGTTTTGAAAACATTTTATGTAAGTTGTTCTAATTAATGTATGAAAGGTATATAATGAAAAATTAATATTTCTCTGACTGCCCATACCGTCTTTCCCCCATAATCCACCATTTCTCAGCCACCCAGTTTCTCTCCTCAGATACCAATTTCAGATGTATTCCTTCAGAAATATTCCATGATTACACCAAAATTTTATATGTGTATACAAACATATCACATATATGTATATTTTATGAATGTATGTATTTATTCAAAGGATTGTATAATGTGCATACTATCTAGAACCTTGTTTTTTCATTGAACAGTTTATCTTGGAGATATTTTTATTACAGATATATAGATTTAGCTGATTTTTTCAAATAGCTGCATAATTATATATCATTATATTAAAGTATCAGAATACTTTTAACCAGTAGCCTACTGATAGGTACTTTGGTTGTTTCCAATATTTTCTTATTATAAATAAAAACAAGCAACAACAAAATTTAACATTTTTTATGACTGGATTTTAAATTCAAATATTTAAATTTTGTTTAAAAATGTATCCCTTATAATTCAAATAATATTTAAACTATCAAATTATTAAGAGTACCTCAAATATTTACAAGATAAAAATTGTAGATTTTATATTTCATCTATATCATTCCACAATCAGTTAGAAAAAATATATTATTTGATTCCATAAGCAAGAGATGTATTGCAGGCCATCAGTAAAAATTTGTTGGAAAAATTAGAGTAATTCACTAAAACTTCTTTATTTTAAGCAATTTGAATGTCAGGAAGATAAATCTAATATTATGTAAAGTTCTTTCTTAAATGAATTTCTGATAAATTTGTTATCAACAACTATTTGGGCAATCTCATTCAATTTGTATATTTTCCTAACCTTCCCTGTCATATGATCAACTAATCTTTCTCTTTTAAACATCCTTGAAAATATGATATGAACTTCTCTCATGTCAGCAGGAAATTCTTAAGCCAGTCCATTAATGATAGTTTGATGATTCTCTTAAATACCCAGCTCCATTCTTTCTCCTGTGAATTATAAAGAAGTATAAAACATTTCCCTTTAATAAATAAAATAATAAGTTGGATAGCTAAAGCATTATATAAATTTTAGAACACTGAAAAATAATTCAGGATATAAATAATAGTTTGATATAAAGCATTTTTATCCGTGTGCCAACTCTGCTCATTTATTTCTTTTAGGTGTATCTCATAGTTTCCTCTTTTTTCCCCTTATTCCACCACACTGACTCCTAACGCCCCATGATAGCATTATTACTGTATCTTACTGGCTGGTTTTGTTCTTCTCCGGCCCATTTTGTATAGCAAGCCAATCATCTTTATATAGCACGTCCCTTGAGTCTTTATTTGTTTGTCTCTGTTTCAAGAATCTACAATGCCTTCTAGTTTACTACATCATGTTCAAATTCCTCTGCGTGTTTCTCTGGATACTCTATAATTGAGCTCCATTTTATTTATCTAGTTTCAGTTAAAGTTATTCCACATGATGAACAATTTGCTCTTTACTCCACTCCACTCAAATTCTTATCAGATCCTTCTCCTCTAGTCACACTGTGCTAAATGAGTTCTAACTGTTTCTCAATTTGTGTTAATAATCTTACCTCTATTTCTTCTTCCTTATTTTGCCTTTGAAAGACTTCTCTGCTCCTTAAGGATGATGTGGAGACCATCCTATATAATAAAGAGGGGATATGCAAATTGGCTGTCACTCTGCCACAAAGATGGTTGTGCCCACAGCGGAGGTGGGGTTTCTATAACACACGGTGGCTGCACTCACAATAGAGGCTGAGTTCTCTTAAAGATCCTTAAGGAGTAATCAGCAGAGACCTGAGGCTGCATCCCCTCCCTCCTGCCCCTGTGGGGCTTGACATGGTAACTCAGGCTGTGCCCTACCACCTTGGCACCAGGCCAGGGGACCTCAGGCCATGCCCCCTGTTCCAGTGCCAGGCTGGAGGACCTGAGGCCACACCCCCAAAGAGCAGTGCTTGACAGGAGATCTCAGGCCAAGTCCCCCACAAGGTGGGGACCTGAGGCTTCGCCCCTGCCTGGC
This sequence comes from Antrozous pallidus, assembly GCA_027563665.1. Taxonomy (NCBI): domain Eukaryota; kingdom Metazoa; phylum Chordata; class Mammalia; order Chiroptera; family Vespertilionidae; genus Antrozous; species Antrozous pallidus. The sequence continues at coordinate 69,299,598 of CM050509.1, read as the reverse complement.
AGGGCTTTATAAGGGTGGGACCTGCTGGGACTGGATCTAGCTCAATGGGCGGGGGGGAGGGTCTGGGTCTGGGTTTCATGCCATTTTGAGGCATATGTGTCTGGGTGGGTACTTGATTCTGGGTCCTGTGGTATTCCTCAGACTCTGACAGGAGGAAGATTTTCATATACATTTTACCAATTTTCTTTCATCTCTGACACTTCTATTATAAAGAAAGGACAGGTAGCAATATTAAAATATTTCCTCTAATTAATCCCCTTTTAATTTGCACAAATTTAATGCACCAGGCCACTAGTTTCCTTCATAAAAGTTTTCCCATTATTGATCTCTCTTTCCCCCATTCCTTTAAAACAGTAGTCTTATAGCTCAAATGCTATACTTTTTATTATATTGTATTCTTTATTTCGCTATCTCATTATTTTGATGTGCTAATTATGTGTTCATAGACCTAGATTGCATATCTACTTCATTCTCTCTTAGCATTTAGTACAGGATTTGGTGGACAAATATGTTCAATCAGTGTTTTTGATCAGTTATTCTAATGAAGGTACTATTTATTTTTATATTGCTTTTGGTGGTTGAAATGGGAATCCTCATTCCAAACACCAAAAGCAGTAAAAAAATAATGGATGACTTAGAGGCATAGAAGGTTCTATGCACCAGATCATTAGGTTATATTTCATTAAGAATGTATAGGTATGGATATTAAATGTTTATTTGATAATATTTTTATTTATTTATATATTTATTTTAATATTTATTGTTGAGTGTATTAAATATACCTCTCTTTTTTCCCCTCATCGCCCCTCTTCACCCAGTATCTGCCCCACCCCATGCCTTTAACACCTTGTCTGTGTCCATAGTTTGCTTTTTTCCCCATTTCTTTCCTTTGTGACATGTTTCTTTGTCTCTGTATTCTGGCTGTTTCCCTGTGTTTGTTTCTTTGTATTGGGTAGACCTGTTATGTTTCCTTACTTGGTATAATGGCCTTGTGTAGTAGGTGTTCTATAGGGTCCAGTGGCTTAGAATCACCAGGCAACTGAGTGGGGAACTCTAGGAGTGCCTCTTTGTGGGCTGTGAGCACAGTCTTATTGTAGTTGAGCCTTGATTGCTGTTGGTGTCACTGGAAGGAATTGATTTCCAGGCAAATTTTCTGTGAGACCAGCTGAGACTATAGTGGGAGAGCTGCTAGGTAGAAGACACCCTATGGTGCAAGACTTGCTTCAGTGGGGCTTTGGTGCTCACTGAGTCTCCTCTGGAGTATGTCACTTATGGATGTGTAGAAATGTAATCTGATATGATCTGATGCTGAACACTGGGTGCACTGGCTCTTAGGTATCCAGGGAGGTGCAAAGTCAGCCACTGCCTGGGATCACCAGGCAAGAGTTACAGAGATATCTGGAGATTCCTCCTATTTGTATCAAGTTTTGGAGGGCCCAGGCAAGGCTCAGCTGTGAAGCAAGGTAGGTCTTGGGCCTTTTCTTGATTTTGGGGGAACTCTGACCCAGCTGCTGCTTGTTTGAGAAATTTTATCAAAGCCTGATGCCTGAGCCAGGACAGGCCAGTCATATGGAAAAGCTGCTGCAAACAGCTTTCGTGAGGCTGCAAATTGGATTGGGCATGGTCTCAGGAAATCAACAGAGCAGAACAGTGTGCTTCAGGTTGATGTGGATTAAGATATGGTTTCCAGTTAGCCCTGGGAGAGGGGAGGTCTCAGCAAAGGAACAGTGACCACTGTGAGCACCTTCATTTGGTACAAAGTCCCCACTGAGTTCTTGCCCTGATGCCAAACAATTCATTTCCTCCTGGCATATGTCTGGGTCCCCCAGAGCTGTCACCAGACACAACACTGAATCTCAGAGGAAGTGAGTCCAAGAAAGGTCATGCACAGGCCCTTGAAAAAGAACAGATGGCTCACCAGCAGCCTCCATGTCACTGATCCTCAATCCCCGCTGGTTTTTATAGCCTGTATGTACAGCAACTTTTCTTCCCAGTTCTGGGATCCTGGGCTGGGACCCCTTTTACCTCACAATGGGCCTCTGCAGAGAAAAGCAGTACACGTGGATGCCATTCCAACCCATTCCCCACCTTCCCCCAACCTACCAGTCTTAATGTTCTTTCTTGTATGTTTCTCTAGTTGTAGTAATTCCATTTAGCCAGCAGTCAGGTGGTTCAGGATGATGGTTGTTCTATATTTTAGTTGTAATATTGACGTGGTTGTGGGAGGCAGCAAGTACCAGCATTTATCTACACTTCCATCATAGTTCTCCCCTGATAATACTTTTTAAATCTATATTTTCTTAAATTCACAAGCTTATAAAACCGCTCAAAAAAGGAATCATGTTGGAAAGTGTAGCTGATGAAATGACTTATTTACAGTGATCACTGGTGCTCTAAATATGCTGTAAAATGGATATTGTATGGAGAGAGTAACAACTCAAGTAGGGATACTGTCTAATAAATGTTTACACACCATCAAGTCTACAAACATTGAATATAATAAATGACATAATCTTTTCTACTCAATAATTTATCTCAAAAATTTACCTTCTTTTATTTTCTCTTCTAGCTTTACTCACAGACAAGCCTCCCAAGCCATTGTTCCCTATGGAGAATCAGCCAAGTATTATTGATGTACAGTTGGGTAAGTCCCCTTCTGGGAATAATAGATCCTAAACTTGCTCTATGTTAACAGGTGGGGAAAATTTCATGAACCAAAAAAGGTTTATTGCCACTGTTATTACCTGCAAATCAATTTATGTCTACTCATTTGTAACCCTGGAGTTCAGTGCAATAGCAGTTTAAGGAAATCAGTTTGTATCGCATCAAGGAATGGTAATACTAATTGGTTACACTGGGTATTAAGTATTCTGTAGAACAGAGCTTTTTAACTCTGTGTTTGATAAATCCACAGGTGTTGTACATTAGTCACTGGTACAGAAAACTTTCAATAGTTGTAAGCATTTTTTCCAATTATAAAGCATTAACCTTTGGGGAATAATGACTTCTCAAAAATATAAGCCCCTCAAATAAGCCTTTAAAATATTTTTATAATATTACTGCCTATGGCAGATTATATGGCTATTTAAAATTTGTTTTAGGGTAAAATCCTGAATATTTATAAATCATATGGTGTTGGGAAAAGGAAAGAAGTTGTTTGATCGGTGTTGCTATCTTTTTATGGTCTCAAATAAGGATGCAAGTTATTGGGTCCTTTATTGTGTGTCCCCTACAATTAATCCTTGTATTTAAAGAACTTTAAGCTTAAGACTCAGAGTCCTGCCTGTATCTCTTATAAACCATGGCCTTAACTCTAACCTTTGTAAGCTTTCATCAATTGACTTCCAATCTATTCTTTAATTCAAAGGATGTCTTCTATTGTGAACAAGAGAACTGAATAAATATGCTGGAAATGCATTAGAGTTACTTTTGGTATATGATTTATGGAAATATCTGCCTATAGTAATACCTACCAATAATATAGCCAGGTACGATTAATAGACCACAATATTTCACTCATTTTTTACTAAACCTTAAAATAATTTAATTTAATGGGGTGATATATTAGTTAATGAAATTATGTAGGTTTCAAGTATACAATCTCTTACCCTTTGAGACAGCATGGATGGACCTGAAAAATATTATACTAAATGAAATAAGCCAAACTGAGAAAAACAAATACCACGTGATATCACTTATTTTTGGAATTTAACAAACAAAGTGAATTGACCAACAAAATAAGACCTGAAGTATGGAAGCATGGAACAGAGTGACAAATCTTGATATGAGGGTGGGGTGATGAAAAGAGATAAACCAAACAACTTATATATCTATATGCATAGCCTATGGACATGAGCAAAAGGGTGTGAAGACGTGGGTGGTGGACAGAGGCTTGGAGGAGAGGGGTAAAAGGGTGAAGGTAAATGATTGACATCTGTAATATTATCAATAATAAAAGTATACATTAAAATAAAGCAAACATGTTCTGAATTAATTGTTCATGTATTTATTTGAGAGTTACATTCAGTTCCCTGCTCTGCATATTTCTAAAGTCAATACAGTAAATGAAAATTTTTAGTGGAAATAAATACTTGCTAATATATGATGTTGGCATTGGTATATATATTTTTTTAACTCTAGAGGAAAATAAACATTTTTACTCTCCATACAATAGTGTATTCTATTAGACATCTACAAGATTCTAGAAATTAACATACTTTTTACTGAAATAGTGATGACTGGTTGTTGCTAAATTGTGTTCACAGTGTAATGCTTAAAGAAAATTAATCCTAACCAAATAACTGTATATTTTGAGATATTAAAGAAATTCTTAACAAAATAATCTGAAAACTATTGTTCTCACAGTGCAAACAAATTCAGCTGCAACTGCCCATGGTGATGTATCTTACATAATAATAGACAAACATGTAAATTGACCGTACCTCCGTTGTGCCCATAGCCAATCAGAGTGAGTATGCAAATTAATCCAACAAAGATGGCAGTTAATTTGTATACATGGGCATCCAGCACCAGTGTCCCGGGAACATCCTGGCACCCAGGTCACTGTGAGGTAAGCCATCAGATCCCCGGGGGCAGGGGCGGAGCCAGTGATCTGAGGGGGTTGAGGATTCCCTGTCCAGACTGGGCAGGCCAGGGCTGTGGCAGAACCAGCAATCCATCGATCGCAGGGTGCTGGGGTCCCCTGGCCAAGGCCCTCTGCCTAAGGCCCAAAGCCTATGCTTTTGGCATGGGAAGGCCAGGGCTGGGGCAGAGCCTACAATCCAGTGATCACAGGGCACTGGAGGTCCCCTGCCCAAGGTCCCCTGCCCAAGGCCGAAAGCCTCTGTAAGCCCTCAGTAGGACATCCCCTAAGGGCTCCCAATATGTGAGAGGGAGCAGGTTGGGCTGAGGGACCACCCACCTCCAGTGTGAATTTTGTGTACCGAGCCCCTAGTAAAATATAAAAACAAATGCAATGTTCAGAACACACAAAAATCTAATTTGGGCCTCTTATATTTCATTTATTAATTTTCTCTTTCTGAAAGTATATTTACCTTTTAATTTAATAAATAAATATTTACTCCATCAGGACTAATTCTTATTTTTTCAGTTGGAAGGAAATTTATTTTCTTTTTTGTTGTTGTTTAAAAAAAGGTTTAATTTTAGAGATGCCACCTTTGGAATTTAAAATAAACAGTATATTCTTTAGGAAAATCATTTTTACAATACAGAATATTTCTCTGTGAAATGATTTTCATTTAAAATATTTTAATAATTCTAAAAATGAGTTTGGGAAGCATGGGGAAAAATGAAGGAGGAGGTACATTATTTCAGGATCTCTGATTACTGCTTTTCATCTAGTCCAGTAAGGTAAGTAAAGGGCCATAAGGGAAATGTTTTAGGAAACTAAGTTGATGAAAATAATATTCAACTTGAAATCACACCATCCAGTACAGAGAAATATCCACAAAACACCTTGGGGAAAAAAACACAAAATATTATATTCATTAGAACCTACTCTTAGTAATAGAAACACTCAGTACATGCAAAATAAAAATAATTCTCCCCATTTACTCAACACCTGTCATTTGCCAGGCATTGTGCTAGGTACTTTACAGTCATGATTTCTAATTTTAAAAGTCATTCTTAGGTAGATGGTTAAACCTTTTTTTTTTGGAGCAGAAGAAAATTAATCTCATTAAAGTTTAATGATTCATGTAAAGCATCATAGAGCTTATAGGTATTAAAACTAGGTTAAGAATACAGGTTTTCTTCCATACCACATAGCACCTACCATAAGGAAAAGTATCAGAACAAATTGTTCTTAGTATTTTATACAAATTTCATTTATAAAATCCCAGACTTGGCCTACTATTCTCAGCAGTAGTATCTATCTTTTATATTATTCATAAATGAATAAAACCTGTCATGTCCTTATGTGTTTAGAAAACAGTGTTATCACAGATAACAATAAACTATTATTGTCCTCAATTCCAATGATTTAGAACCTTACTATAATAAGAAACTCTCAGATTGAAATATAAAATACAATGTTATATTTAATAACAAATACCCAAAATTCCATTCTGACCCATTTCTGCTTAATAATAATCCAGTCTGCATTTGTTCATAATAGAGAGAATATGAGACTAAGATGTCCTACAAAGATCACAGTCTTGACAATATTCAACATGGTGGGGGAGACCACACAGACACAGGAAACAAAGCTAATCCCTTCCATACAACCATAAGTACTTAAGATGATTTTTTTAAGTCAATGGATCTTTATGTCACACATATTCCCCAATTAATAAAATACAATAGTCACCACGGGATTTACCCATCAGTTTTATGTAGATTTTGCTGCCACCCCAAAACCCAAATGGATGTCTACCATGGAGTACACCACCACTCCCTGGTACTGAGATGTATTCAGTGATTCTACCCAGTACAAATTTTAACACATGATTACAATACAGGAAGGACTGATCTGCTCCAGGCTTCATCCACACTTTGTAATTGGTATAGGGTGTAAGGTAATCCAGAGCTGTTATGTGAAACCAGAATTTGTGCATTTTAGTTAACTTTACGAAACAGGTCCCCGGTGATACCAACTTGTCACCAGAGATGATGTCAGCTAACTTTAAATTTTTTTCACTCATGTAGTAAACCCAGTTGTTGTGCAGCCTAAAACAGTAGGTAATGTGATGCCTGTCAACCAGCAGCTGAAGGATCTCCCCTATGTAATTTTCTATCTTCTCAAACATTATATAGTTCTCTGCTTCAGTAAAAGGCCATATTTTCCCAATTGTTGGCACACTAGATTCTCCAGGAAATATATTTTCAATATTTTTATTCTATATTGATTGAAGTATTACATATGTCTCCTGCCCCCATCCCTTAACCATCCCTGGCCACTCCTATGCCTCAGCATATGCCCTCAGGCCGTATTGTCTATGTCCATTGGTTATGCTTATATGCATGCATACAAGTCCTTTGATTAATCTCTTGCCACCCACATCCAATCTTCCCTGCCTTCCTTCTGAGGTTTTACAGTGTGTTCCATTCTTCACTATATCTGGATCTATTTTTATTCATCAGCTTATGTTGTTCATTATATTCCACAAATGAATGAGATCATGTGATATTTATCTTTTGCATACTGGCTTATTTTATTTAACATGATGCTCTCTAGGTCCATCCATGTTGTTTCAAATGGTAAGAGTTCCTTCTCTTTTTTTTACAACACAGTATTCCATTGTGTAGATGTACCACAGATTTCTAATCCACTCATCTGCTGATGGTCAGTTAGGATGTTTCCAAATTGTAGCTATTATAAATGGTGCTACTAGGAACATAGAGGTGCATATATCCTTTCTGAATGGTATTTCTGATTTCTTGGGATATATTCCTAGAAGTGGGATTGCTGGGTGAAATGAAAGTTCCATTTTTGATTTTTTGAAGAAAGCCCATATTGTTCTCCATAATGACTGCACCAGTCTGCATTCCCACCAGAAGTGCACAAAGATTTGTTTTTCTTCACATCCTCACCTCACCAGTATTTGTCATTTGTTTGTTGATAATAGTCATTCTGACAGGTGTGAGATGGTACTCCATTGTCATTTTGGTTTCAAACTCTTGGATAATTCATGACTTTGAGCATGTTTTCATATTTCTCTTGCCCTTCTGTACATCCTCTTTTGAAAAGCGTCTGTTTAGGTCATTTGGCCATTTTTATTGGATTTTTTATTCATTTTGTTAATTTGTGAATTCCCTATAAATGTTGGAGATTAAATCCTTACTGGACATAACATTGGCAAATATGTTCTCTGATGCACTGGGCTTTCCTGTTGTTTTGTTGATGGTTTTTTTTTTCGCTGTGAAGAAGCTGTTTATTTTGATGTCCTCACATTTATTTATTTTCTCCTTAGTTTCCATTGTCCTAGTAGCTGCATCAGTAAAGATATTGCTGTGACATATATCTGATATTTTGCTGCCTATGGATTCTTCTAAGATTTTTATGGTTTCCCATCTTATGTTTAAGGCCTTTATCCATTTTGAGTTTATTTTTGTGTGTGGTACAATTTGGTGTTCTAGTTTTATTTTTTATATACATGTCCAATTTTCACAACAGTATTTGTTAAAGAGAGTATCTTACTCTATTGTATGCTCTTTCTTACTTTTTCAAATATTAATTGAGCATAATGGCTTGTGCGTCCTGCCTGCCAATCCCACTGCTTCAACACATGGCCTCGTGCATGCCAGAGAAAGGGCCGGCTGGCAAGTCTGGAACTATGTGACCCACTCTTCTAGCCCACTGCTTCATTATTGAGCCCCATGCATCCCTTTGCCTGGGCATTCCAGGGAGTCCCAGAGAGCATGATCCTGCGGCCAAAGCCACTGCTGCAGCCACAGGCCCTGCATGATTTGTCACCTAGATCCTTTGCTGAGAGCAAAAACGGGGAGACAAAAAAAAAATCTCAAAGGAAAGAAAGGAGTCACCAGAATAGGTACTAAATGAAACAGAGGCATGAGATATGTCAGAAAAAGAAATCAGAGTAGGCATTGTATAGTTTCTAAACTGTCGGTATGCTTATAATATCTTCTATAAGAATCAAGAGGAAATAAAGAATGATATAGCTACAATAAAAACACAATGGAAGGTTTCAACAGTAGACTAGAAGAAGCTGAGGACCAATTTAGCAAATTAGAAGACAGGACAGAAAAACACACCCAATCTGAACTGGAATTGGAGAAAAAATAGATATTAGGAGGAGAGCCTAAGCGATTTTTGCTATATGAAATCAAGTAACATACATATAAAATGGGGGCCAAACTGACAAGAAGAGAAGCAGGGACTAGAAAACTGATTTGACAGAAAACTTCCATGATTTGTGGAAGAAAAAATCAAACAGGCACAGAGAGTCCTAAAAAGATGAACACACACAAAAAATACAAACACACATTGTAATTACAATGTTAAATGTTAATGACAAAGAGTGAATATTAAATGCTGTAAGAGATGTTCAGAGGCTTGGTTACCTACAAGGGACCTCCCATTAGATTATCAAATGATTTCTCAATATAAACATATCAGACAAGAAAGGGATGGAATGAAGTATATTAAGTGATATAAAGCAACAAACTGAATCAAAGAATACTCTATCCAGCAAGTCTAAAGGACTACAGGAGTTTGTCACTACAAAGCCAGCAATACAAGAAATGCTAAATGGACTGCTGTAAAAAAGGAAATAGAAAGGAAAGAAGAAATGCAGAAATAAAGAATAGATATGGCTACAATCCAGTACCTATCAATATATATTAAATGTAAATGGATTAAATGCACCAATCAAAAGACATCAAGTTAAAGAATGGATAAGATACTATGACCCATATATCTGCTGTCTACAGGAGAACCAACTCAGAACAAGGAATTCACACAGACTGAAAGTGAAGGGATGAGAAAATATATTTCATGCAAATGGAAATGAAAGAAAGCTGGGGTAGCCATACTTATATATTACAAAGTAGACCTTAAGTGAAACCCAAAATAACAGATAAAGAAGGCCACTTCATAATATTTTCAATATTTTATAGGATAAAATAACACTGCATGGCAACTTATTAATTTATATTGCACTTTAATAACAAAATACTCTATCTAATAAAAGAGTAATAGCCCTGGTTGGTTTGACTCGGTGGATGGAGTGTCAGCCTGTGGACTGAAAGGTCCCAGGTTTGATTCTGGTCAAGAGCATATACCTTGGTTGCAGGCATATCCCCAGCGAGGGGTGTGCAGGAGACAGCTGACTGATGTTTCTCTCTCATCGATGTTTCTGATTCTCTATCACTCTCCCTTCCTCTCTGTAAAAAATCAATAAAATATATTTTTAAAAGAGTGATATGCAAATTAACCATACCTCTGCCCCACCCACACGCCCCACCCACCAGCCAATCAGAAGAAAGTATGCAAATTGACACTACCAAGATGGCTGTGGCTATGGAGAAAGCAGAAGGCCTGTGTTTCCTGGGCAATGGAGAAAGCCAAACTTTCTGCACACCTGACCCCAATTTGGACTCCACTCAAAGCTACAAAGTTTCAATTATAGAAGATAAATAAATGCCAACAAAAATGGCTACAGCCACAGACAAAGCATGAAGCTTTGCTCTGCTGAAGGCTACAAAGTTTTAATTATAGAAGATAAGTAAATCCCAGATACCAGGGCCTCTTCTTGGGTTTCCGGGGTCATGGCCAGCCTGAAATCCATCATAGGCCCCTTGCCCAGGCCAACTCATGCCCCAAGGGAGCCCCCACCCTGATCTGTGTCACCCTTCAGGGCAAACCAGCTGGCCCCCACCCATGCACCAGGCCTCAATCCTCCTATCTAATAAAAGAGTAATATGCAAAGTGACCATCACTCCAACACACAAGATGGATGCCCCCATGTGGACACAAGGTGGCCAACACAAGATGGCCAGCAGGAGAGGGAATTTGGGAGGGACCAGGCCTGCAAGGGAGGGCAGTTATGGGTGAACAGGCCAACAAGGGAGGGCAGTTAGGGGTGACCAGTCTGGCAGAGAAGGGAAGTTGGTAGCAACTGGGCCTGGAGGGAAGGGAAGTTGGGATAGACCAGGCCTATAGGGGAGGGCAGTTAGGGGCAAAGAGGCTGGCAGGGGAGCAGTTAACCATAAATGAGGATGGCAGGTGAGAGGTTAGGGGGTGATAATGCTGTCAGGCAGAAGCAGTTAAGGGTGATCAGGAAGGCAGGCCGGTGAACAGTTGGGAGCCAGCAGTCCTGGATTTTGAGAGGGATGTCCAACTGCACGTTTAAGCCTGATCCTACCAGGATTGGACATAAATGGGCAGTTGGACATTCCTCCTGGGATCCCAGATTAGAGAGGGTGCTGGCTGGTCTGAGGGACACCCCTCCCAATATACGAACTTTGTGCATTGGGCCTCTGGTTAAAATACAATAGTGATATGTCACCACTTGAAATGTATTGATGTGCAATAGACCCTTTTTTGACATGCTGCCTTTTCTTTTAACCAAATCCAAATACATGCTTTACAAACTATAAGACTCCCAGATGCTTGGAAAAAGTGTGGATAAAATGTTTTTATATCTGATATCTAATGTCAATTAAGGGTAAATTTGTATGTTCTGTCCTAATTGATGATAACTTTTTTATTGATCATTTTTAAGACTTAAAATAAGCCAACAAAAGTTATGAAGAAAATAAATATAAACACCATTTACTTTCTATTTTTGGTTCAAGGAGTCTAAAAGAAAACCTGTGGAGCCTAAAGCATAAAAAGCAAAACAAACAAGCAAACAAACAAAACAACTTCAGAGAAGTGGATTAGTTAAAGCTAATTCAATACCTCAGATGTTTCCAAAGGCCAGATAGGTAATCTCTAGATTAATCTGACTCAGTATAAAAATTCCCTATGTTTTACTCCTAATATCATTCAGTATTTATTTTATAGGCTATTCAAATTCATATTTCATAACAGTGTTATGTGCTACTGCCTCAAACTTCCTCTGTACATTTAAGGAGTATTGATTTTTGCCAGAAATCTATTTCAGCAGCATATCAGTTTCTACTGAAAATTATATTAGGTCCCTTACAAGACCACTATAAAAGTCTCTACAAGAGAATAAAGAAAAATATAATATTTAATGCAATACTAATGATTAGAAAAAATAACTAGATAAATTCCAAATTAAGTAATTAGTTGTTCAAACAAATATATCTTTCTAACATTTATTTACATAAAAACATTTTTGTATTCACAGTGGATGCTAAGCACTGTGTCACACATGGAGATATAGAGGTGAATTAACAACGTTATCTGCCTTAAGGTTTTCTCAATCTAGTGAGGAACACAGACATATAAGAAGAATTAAACTTTAATATAGTAACTGCCAAAACACAGATAAGGAAAATAAGTGAGATTTTGTTTCAACACCTCATAAATTAATAGTTTTATACTCTTGCATTCACTTAATTTAGTGTAATATCTCTGTAACCTCAACTCAACCAAGTATTGTATTTATTTGGAAATAATTAAAAATTTCCAGAGATATAATATTTTGAAATAATAAATTGTCTACTATACATTTCAATATAGTAAGTACTAAAAATTTGAACTATAGTATTCTTGAGTCTATTTAGCTTAGGAAAGTTATTCAACTCTTTCTAATGTTGTTATAGAACAAACAACTCAGTGCAGTTCACAAACCAACAGAGCTAAAAATGTTAAACAAGAATTGCTCTCAATGCAAATAGGAATATGTGATCATTTCATTAACTGGATCCATGGCTTGATGTATCCATATTTGTACAATGATGGTAGCAATAGATTTTGTTGAATTATTTTTGTGGGTTTTTTTTACCCTTTTAGATTCAAGGAACTCCTTGAAAACCTTCATTTACTCTTGAATAAATAAAAAAATGGAGAGGAAGAAGGGTATCATGAGTTCACTCATCTTTCTTATACATAGTTGGAGTTGGTCCATGGCAGCATTCTCTCTTCCTTGTAGAATTTTTTTTCAGGATAAAATGCAATTGATTAGCATTGGATGCCCAAAACTACAAACCATTGTATTACCACATTGTATGACATGTACATTATTTACAACTTGGACAAATCTGAGCCAAGCTTTCTCCTTAAGAGTTCACTGTTGTATTCATGCTTGAGAGTAAAACTGGTTACTTAACTTAGTACAACGTTTTATAACTTAGTTGTACTTCTTTAGAGAAACTTAAAAATGAAAAAAGTTAACAGTTTACTAAACATTTGTCTGTAATGTACCAAGTTGATTATGAACATCTCATAAGCAACATGATGGACCAGACATGTACCCATATTTTATTGTTTTGAGGTATTGAAGTTTATGTTCTATCGAGATACTAATATTAGCTTGAAGGGGTTTCATCATCTTTTCATTAAGGCCAATACCATGGTTTTACATATATGGGAACAAAAGTATTTATTCCTCATTAGAAGCCAAAGTAGTAGTTGGTATTTTGATACCATTTTTTTTGGATGAGAAAACTCAGCCTTAGATAGGTAAAATAACTTTCCTGAGACTACCAATTAGTAACTGGTAGAGATAGTATTTCAAAAAATGTGTCTGACTCCAAGATTTGTGGTATTGTTATTATAGTATACTGAGTATGATAACATTATCTAGGCTCAAAACTATATCCTAGAAAACCCTGTAAGTCTAATAAGGACAATTTAAACAAATTATAATAATACTAAATTACATTATACATTATAACTGTACTAGAGACCCAGTGCACGGAATGCTTGCATGGAGGGTGTCCCTCATTCCCCCCACCGAAACCTCTCCAATCTGGGACCCCTCAAGGAATGACCCTCTCACAATCTAGGACTGCTGGCTCCCAACCACTCTCTTGACTACCTGCTTGCCTGATTGCCCCTAACTTCTTCTGCCTGCCAGCCTGATCACCACCTAACCACTCCTCTGCTGGCCTATTGCCCCTAACTGTCCTCCCATGAAGGTCTGGTTGCCCCCAACTGCCCTCTCCTGCTGGCCTGATTGTCCACAAGTACCCTCGCCTGCTGGCCAGCTTGTGGTGGCTATCTTGTGTCCACATGGGGGCAGCCATCTTTGACTACATGGGGGTGGCCATCTTGTATGATAGAGTGATGGTCAATTTGCATATTACCTCTTTATTAGATAGGATATGAAATAAGTTATTATTTAACAATAATTTTACTACTAGTAGATACAATCCTATCCAATTAAGAGGGAATATGCTAATTGACCATCACACCATTACAAAGATGGTGGTGCCCACAGCCAGTATGGAAAAAATATGCTAATTGACTGCTCTGTCCTCAAAGATGTTGATGCCCACAGCCAGTATGGAGGGAATATGCTAATTGACTGCCACACCTTCTAAGATGGTGGCACCCACAGCCAATAAGAAGGGAATGTGTTAATTGACTTTTCTGCCCTCAAATATGGCGATGCCCACAGCCACAAGATGGTAGCACCCAATCCCCTCAGCCCTGACAGGGTGGGAGTTGAGCCCAGCTGTTCAGTGTTCCTGCCTGAACACTCAACCCCTCAGCTACCAATGGCCAACCTGAAATCCAGGCAAGCTTCAGATGGTGGTTGCTTAGCCTCCCAGGGCTGACTGAGGCACAGGTAACCAGGGCCGGCTGAGGCTTGTGCTGCCAGGAGTGGCAGCAGTAGAGGTGTGATGTGGAGTCACTTTCTTGTGATTACTGGGTTGTTTCCCATCCCTGAGGGCTTCCGGAATGTGAGAGGGGCCAGGGTGGGCTGAGGGACCACCCCTCCAGTTCATGAATTTTCATGCACTGGGCCTCTAGTTATTTTAATCATGTTCAGTATTTTATATTAATAGTCCTATTACACTAATTAATTGTTATAATAATAATAATATTTAGTATCATGTTACTTAGTTGTATTAATAATAGTATTAGCAATAGTTGTAGTAGAACAATTGGTAACACTATATTAAGTAATTTATATAGATAATTTCATGCAATCCTCCCAATAATTCTATAAGATGAACACATCTATTTTCCCATTATTTAGATAACATAGGCCATACAACTGACCCACTTAAATCATACATGTCAGTGATATCAAGTATATTGATAGTGTTGTGCAATTATCACCACATTCAATTTAATTGAATTTTACTCTAACAATGAGAAACTCCATACTCACTAGCCTGGACCCTCTCCAATATGGGACCCCTCGAGGGATGTCCAACTGCCCGTTTAGGCCTGATCCTACCTGAGCAAGCAGACATCCCTCTCACAATCCAGGACTGCTGGCTCCCAACTGCTTCCCTGATTGCCCCTAACCACTTCTGCCTGCCAGCCTGGTCACCCCAAACCACTCCCCTGCCAGCCTGCTTGATGCCCAACTGCTTCCCTGCCAGCATGTTTGCCCCTAACTGCCCTCCCCTACAGGACTGCACACCTCTAACTGCCCTCCCATGCTGGCCATCTTGTGACAGCCATCTTGTATCTACATGGGGGCAGCCATCTTTGACAACATGGGGGTAGCCATCTTGTGTGTTAGAGTGATGGTCAATTTGCATATTACTAGATAGGATTATATAGGATAGAGGTCTGGTAAATGGGTGGGGGAAGGCTGGTTTGCCCTGAAGGGTGTCCTGGATCAGGGTGAGGATTCCCTTGGGGCATAGGGCGGCCTGGGTGAGGGGCCTGTGGTGGTTTGCAGGCTGGCCACGACTCCTAGCAACCCAAGTGGAGGCCCTGGTGCCTGGGATTTATTTATATTCTATAAAGTAAATAAAAACTTTGTAGCCTTCAGTGGAGCCAAGCCTCATGCTGGTTCAGTGGCTGCAGCCATTTTTTGTTGGGATTTTTTATCTTTTATAATTGAAACTATGTAGCCTTGAGTGGAGTCCTGGGCCTGCCAGGGCAGGCAGAAACTTGGCTTCCTCCATTGCCAGGGAAACCCAAGCCTCCTGCTCGCTCTGTGGCTGCAGCCATCTTGATTGAATTAATTTGCAAACTTGCTCTTGGTTGGCTGGTAGGCATGGCTTATGGGTGTAGCATAGGTGCATTCAATTAGCATATTACCCTTTTATTATATGTATAGCTTGAATTCAAGTTAATTTCTAGATACCATAGCAGGGTAAGTATTCTTGAGACTGTATATGCTTCTACACGATTTGGTTTATAAAGACTAAACATAGAGATTTTAGCAAAACATTCTGGGGGATCTGACTCGTTTGACAAGCTTGGCTTCCACCTTTGGGAAGGTACCCTCAGAGGCCCCCATTGTGACATTGATAACAAACTCTTTATGGAAAAGTAAAAACAGTTTTTGTATGCAATTAAATTTAAGTTATTATTAGCTAAAATAGATAGTCATAACTACAAGATATTTGATACCAGCTCCATGGTAACCACAGAGAAAATATTGTAGTAGATATACAAAAGATAAATAAAAAGAAATCAAAGCATGTCATTACAAAGATCAACCAAACATGAAGACAGCAACAATAGAAAAAAGGAACTAAAAAGCTATAAGACAGACAGAAACTAATGAACAAAATGTTAATAGTAATTCTTGTACTATCTGTAATTAATTTAAATCAAAATGGATTAAAATCTCCAATCAAAAGAAAAAGTAGCTGTTTAGATTTTGAAAACAAGAGACAGCCCAGCCAACATGTCTCAGTGGTTGAGTGTTGAGGTCATGATTCCATTCCCAGTCAGAACACATGATCAGTTGCAGGCTCAATTCCCAATGTGGGTCATGGAGGAGGCACTGATATTTCTATCTCTTTCTTCCTCTTCCTTTCTCTCTGAAATCAGTAAAATATATTAAGAAAAAAAGAGACAACTACTTGCATATTTGTCATTGTTTTATCTTCATTGTCTTTATACTAGTATGTACCCAACATCAGAGAACTCACATATATACAGCAATCATTGACAGAACTAGAGGGAGAAATAAATATTAATAAAATAATTTCAGAGGACTTCAATACCCCACTTTCAATAATGTATAAAATATCCAAAGATAAAATCAATAAGGAAACAGAGGACTTGGACAACACTCTAGATATCCATTATACCTAGCAGATATTACAAAACATTCCACCCAACATTGGCAGAATCTGCAATCTGAAGAACAAATCAGAATATAGCACATGCTAGGTCACAGAACAAGTCTTAACAAATTACATAAGATTGAATTCAAACCAAGTATCTTTTCTGACCACAATGGAATAAAACTAGAAACAAATAGAAGAAGGAAACTGCAAAATTCACAAACATGTGCAAATTAAATAAAACACCCTTGAACAACTATTGGATAAAAGAATAAATAAGCCTTAACCGGTTTGGCTCAGTGGACAAGCGTTGGCCTGTGGACTGAAGGATCCCAGGTTAGATTCTAGTCAAGGGCATGAACCTTGGTTGTGGGCACATTCCCAGTAGGGGGCATCCAGGAGGCAGCTGATGGATGTTTCTCTCTCATCAATGTTTCTGATTCTATATCCCTCTCCCTTCTCCTCTGCAAAAAAACCAATAAAAATATTTTTAGAAAAGAAGAAATAAAATGGGTAATTTGAAAATATTTTGAGATAAACAAAAATTAAAACACAATGTACCAACATTTATAGAATGCAACAGAAGCATTATCACAGGAAGTTTTTAATTATAAACACCTACATTAAAAAGAAGAATTTCAGTCCTGGCCAGTTTGGCTAAGTGGTTAGAGTATCACCTGATGGACTGAAGGGTCACTGGTTCATTTCTGGTCAGGGGCACATACCTCAGGCTGGATCTCTGGCCCTGGTTGGGGCATGTGCAAGAGGCAACTAGTCAGTGTGTCCCTCTCATATGGATGTTTCTCTCTCTGTCTTTCTCCCTCTCTTCCATTCTCTGTAAAGAATCAATAAGGAAAGTATCCTTGGGTGAGAATTAACAACAACACAAAAAATTTCAAATTTAAAAAATCTAACTATATGACTTAAAGTATTAAGCCAAAAGAACACAAACAGCCAAAAGTTAGCAGAAGGATGGAGATAAAGAGCACAAGTGAAAATTAATTAAGTACATAGTAATAAAAGCATAATATGCTAATTAGACCAGATATCCTTCCAGACAACCTTCACGATGAAGCCAGGGCTGTGAGGGAAGCCTGGATTCTGGTTGCCTGCCAATGACCAGAGGGAAGCCCAGGTTCTCGGGTGCCAGAGGAAGCTAGTGCCAGCTGCCAGGGAAAGGAAGGCCTACTCTTGCATGAATTACATGCATCAGACCTCTAGTAGATAATAAAAAACAATAGAAAACAATTTTTTAAATAACAGTTTTAAACAAAATTGACAAACTTTATCTATACCAATAAATAAATAGAGAATACTCAGATAAGTAAAATCCAGAAATGAAAGAGAAGACATTAAAACTGATTGTATGGAGCCTTAGCTAGTTTGGCTCAATTGATAACAGCATTAGCCTGTGGACCAAAGGGTCCTGGGTTCAATTCTGGTCCAGGCATGTACCTTGGTTGCAGGCTCCTGCCCAGCCTGGACCTTAGTCAGGGCTCATGCAGGAGGCAACCAATCGATGTGTTTCTCTCACATTGATGTTTTTCTCTGTCTTTCCCTCTCTCTTCCACATTCTCTAAAAGATCAATGGAAAAATATATTTGGGTGAGGATTAACAAAAAATAAACAAAAAAAACTGGTTCCATGGAAATATTAATGATTATAAGAGAATCCTAACAAATTGGATAACCTAAAAAATGAATACATTCCTATAAAATGGATATATTCCTATAAACATCCAAGATTAATCACAAAGAATATAAAATATGAATAGACCTATAATGAATCAGAATATTTAAATCGTAACTAAAAACCTTTCAAGAAAGAAAAGCCCAGAATTAAATGGCTTCACTGGAGAATTCTATCAAAATTTTCAAGAATATTCAATGCCAATCTTTTCAAACTCTACCAAATATTTGAAATGTAGGGGTCACTTACAAAGTTATTTTACGAGGCTATCATATCCTGATATCAAAGCCAGACAAAGATATAAGAAATATTCCTGAGGACCATAGATATAATAATCCTCAATAAAATATTAGCAAAACAAATCCAAAAGTACATCATACACCATGACCAAGTGAAATTTATTTCTGGGATAAGAGGATGGTTCAACATATGGAAACCAATCAATGTAATATACAACATTAACAGAACAAATGATAAACACCAAATAACCATCTCAATTAGATATAGAAAAAGCATTAGACAAAATTCAATCACTTTTAATGATAAAAACACTGAGAAAAGTAGGACTACAAGGAACTTTCTTCAACATAATAATGGCCATATATGAAAAAGACCACCACTCAATAGTAAAAAACTGCAAGATTTTCCTCTAAGAAGAAGGCAAGGATGTGTCCTATCCAGAGAAATTAGGTAAGATAAGAAATTAAAGGAATTCGCATCAGAAAGGAAGAAGTAAAATTATCTTTCCTATGAAATGACATTATCTTATAAGCAGAAAACCCTAACAATTTCTCCAATAGCCCCAAATCTGTTAACTAATGAATAATCCAAAAAAGCTTCAAAATAGAAATCAAGATGCAAAAATCAGTTTCATTTTATACATAAATATGAGCAATTAAAAAAGAAAATTAAGAACCAATCCCATTTTATATTTTTAATTCCAATAGCATCTATAATAATAAAAACATAATATGCTAATTAGACTGGATGTCCTTCAGGACAACCTTTCAGACAAAGCTGGGGTTGCCAGGGAAGCACAGGTCCCAGGTCCTGGAAGGAAGCTGTTGCTAGTGGCCATGGGAAGGATAGCCTACTCTTGCACAAATTGCATGCATCGGGCCTCTAGTTAAAGAAACAAAATACATAAGAATAAACTTAACTAAGGAGGTGAAATACTTGTACACTTAAAACTACAAAACATTGCTGGAAAAAAAGTAAAGGAACAAATAAATGGAAATATATTCCACGTTAATTTATTGGAAAACTTAACATTGTTAAAATATTCCTAGAACCTAAGCAATATACATATTCAATTAAATCCCTGTCAAAATTCTAATAACATTTTTCACAGAAATAGAAAAACAATCTTAAAATTCATATGGAATTACAGTATAGCAAAACAGTGAGATAAAAGAGCAAAGCTGGAGGCCTCACACTTCCTAATTTTTTAAAATTAAATTTATTGAGGTGGCATTGGTCAACATGAACATATAAGTTTCAGGTGTGGTCTTCTATGTTACAAGATCTGTATGTTGCATCATGTGATTACTACCCAAAGTCAAATCTTCTCCTATTACCATATATTAGGGCCCCCATTTCCCCTCACCCCCTCCCCTTTGGCAACCACCAAACTGCTGTTTGTGTTCTTGAGTTTCAGTTTTATATCCCACATATAGTTGAAATCATGTTTTTTTAGCTTTTTCTAACTGACTTATTTCACTTAGCATAATGTTATCAAGGTCAATCCATGTTGTTGCAGATGGAGCTATTTCATCCTTTCTTATGGCTGGGTAGTATTCCACTGTGTATAAGTACCACATCTTCTTTACCCAGTCCTCTATTGTAGGGCACTTTGCTTTTCCATCTCTTCCACTGTGAATTATGTTTCAATGAAAATAGGGGTGTATATATCTTTGTGAATACATGATTGTAAAGTTTTCAGGTATATACCCAGGAGAGGAATTGCTGAGTCATGTGGTTTGTTGTGCCCCATTTGTCTATCTTTACTTTAATGATTCCAGTCAAGGAATCACATTTCTCAATTTCTTGAGGAATTGGAAGACTGCTTTCCATAATGGTTATACCAGTCTACATTCTCACCAGCAGTTAATGAGGGTTCCCTTTTTTCCCGCAACCTCGCCAGCACTTGTTATTACTTGTCTTGTTGATAATGGCCGCTCTAATAGGGTTAAATCATATTACAAAGCCACAGTAACCAATCAAAATAAAGTTATACTAGCATAAGAATATACATATTGATAAACGGAACAAAATATAGAAACAAGAAATAAACCCATGCATATATGATCAAATCAACTTTCATAACGGTCAATCCATGTTGTTGCAAAGGTCTTAACCTCTCCTAATGAGAAAAGGATAATCTTTTCAACAAATGTGTTGAGAAAACTGGATATCCACATACAAAAAAAAACATGAAGTTAGATCTTTCCCTAAACAATATGCAAAAATTAACTCAAGCTAAATTAAAGAGTTAATGTAAGCTTAAAACTATAAAACACCTAAAAGAAAACATAAGGGTAGAGGGAGAAACCAAGATGGTGGCATAGGTAAAAACTTAGGCTTTTGCCTCACACAATAATTTTGAGACTACAACTAAAGGACAGAACGGACAATGTCCAGAACCATTGGAAGGCAGGCTGACTGGAAGATCTGAAACTGGAGGGACATCGAAGTACACACGGATAATCAGAGCCTCTGCAAAGCCCAAATAAGATGGGGGAGTTGCACACGCAAAAGGACAGGGTGTCTGAACCTGGCAGGGGTGCTTTGGTGGAAAGGAGACAAAAACTCCAGGCTGCCTGAACCCAGTTTGGTTTGCACTCAAAACCTGGTGGAATCAGACCCTTACGAGAAAAACCTGGATTGCCAGTGGAATCCCAGGGGAAGAGCCGGAGGCAGAGCTCCAGAGGCATGCACTTGAGTGCACACAGAGAGGACGAACAGGTCACTGGCTGTGTCTGTTAGGAGAAAGGAACTCCGGCCAGAGGTGGAGCTCAAGGTGAGGGCATTCTGTTTACTGTGTGGTTGGCATCTGGCAAAAGGGAAAAGGAGTCCTGATTGTACTGAACCCAGGTGCCAGACGAAAATCTGAGATTCTGGATTCATTGGAGACTGGACATTCTGCTGGCAGGTGAAACGCGAGGGCACCTTTCTCACAGAGGTGCCTGCGGTAATTGCCTGCAGATGCTAGGACCTGGCGACCTCGTGGACCGGGGCTGACTGGAAGCCAAGGCTGTTGGCTCCACCCTGAAACTCCGCCCCACCTAGAAACTCCACCCCATCCAAACTGAGCACGTAGATTTTGGCAAGTTTGCAAGTCCTGGTGCCTAAAGCTATCTCCTAGAGTAGACACATCTGATCCTCATAGTCAGTTGGCCTGGAGGTCAATTCCTCCCAGTCATACCAACAACAAACAAGACTTATCTGCAACAAGGCTGTATACACAGTCCACAAAGGGGTAGCACCAAGAGTGTACACCTCAGGTAACAGGGGAGGCTGAGACACCTAGCACACAAAGCTAATCAACCAACTAAGGGAAGCAGTGAAAATGGAAAGAGAAAGAAACCAATCGCAAACAAAAGAAATGGAGGAAAACAAATGACTGGGTATAGAGTTCAAAACTACGGTTATAAGGTATTTCAAGAGGCTCATGGAAAAGGCTGATAAGCTTAGCAAGAACCTCGAGGACATGAGCAAGACTCTCGAGGAGATGGTCTTGGATATGAAAAAGGACCTCGTGGATATGAAAAAGGACCAACTAGAAACTAAGCATACACTGATTTAAATAAAAAAATATTTTACAGAAACCCAACAGCTGACTAGAGGAGTGCAAGAATCAAGTCAAAGATTTGAAATACCAAGAGGCCAAAAACACTCAACCAGAAAAGAAAAAAGAAAAAAGAATCCAAAAACTTGAGGATAATGTAAGAAGCCTCTGGGACAACTTCAAACATACCAACATCAGAATTATGGTGGTGCCAGAAGAAGAGAGAGATCTGCAAGATACTAAAAACATATTTGAAAAAATAATGACCAAAAATTTCCCCCACCTGGTGAAATAAATAGACTTACAAGACCAGGAAGCACACAGTACCCCAAGCAAAAGGAATCCAAAGAGGACCACACCAAGATACATCATAATTA
This sequence comes from Antrozous pallidus, assembly GCA_027563665.1. Taxonomy (NCBI): domain Eukaryota; kingdom Metazoa; phylum Chordata; class Mammalia; order Chiroptera; family Vespertilionidae; genus Antrozous; species Antrozous pallidus. The sequence continues at coordinate 69,277,143 of CM050509.1, read as the reverse complement.
AAATGCCAAGAGCAAAGGACAAAGAGAGAATATTAAAAGCAGCAAGAGAAAAACACTTAATTACCTACAAGGGAGCACCCATACGCTTGTCAGCTGACTTCTCAACAGAAACTATGCAGGCCAGTTGGGAGTGGGAAGAAATTTTCAAAGTGATGAATAGCAAGAACCTACAACCAATATTACTCTACCCAGCAAAGCTATCATTCAGATTTAATGGTCAGATAAAGAGCTTCACAGATAAGAAGAAGATAAAGGAAGTTCATCAACACCAAACCAGTATTATATGAAATGCTGAAAAGTATTCTTTAAGAAGAAGAAAAAGGAGGAAAAGGTGTCTGCTTCACACTAGAGCTTGGATGGAACTGGAGAACATTATGCTAAGTGAAATAAGCCAAAGAAAGATAAGTATCACATACACTCATTCATTTATGGAATACAATGAACAACATAAACTGATGAACAAAAACAGATCCAGAGAAAGAAAAGCATTGACTGTCAAAACTCAGAGGGATGATAGGGGCAGTTGGCAGTAAGGGGAAGAGATCAACCAAAGGACTTTTATGCATGCATATAAGCCTAATCAATGCACATGGACATCAGGGGGGTGAAGGCCTAAGTGGTGACAGGGGGAGGAGGGGATTGGATGGGGTAATGGATTATGAGGACACATATGTAATACCTTAATCAATAAAGAAATTAAAAAAAAATAAAAACATAAGGGTATGCTTCATAACATTAGTCTTGGGAATAATTTATTGGATATGATAACAATGAAAAGGCAACAAAGTAAAGATAGACAAGTGGGGCACAACATACAAAATTTTTCTGCACAACAATAGAAACAATCCATAAAGTGAAATGACAAACTCACAGAATGGGAAAATATTTGCAAACCATATTTTTAATTAAGGGTTAATCTTCAAAATATATAAAGAACTCATATAACTCAATGATGTGATCAAAGCTCAAATTTTAAAACTGGCAAAAAGTTAAATAGATATTATCCAAAGGCAACATATGAATGGTGTATGAAAAGGTGCTTAACATTACTAATCACTATGGAAATACAAGGCAAAATCCCAATGGGATATCGCCTCACACCTGTTAAGATGTACATTTTAAAATGACAACAATAAAGATATACTTTCCCTAATCGGTTTGGCTCAATGGATAGAGCATTGGACTGTAGACTGAAGGGTCCTGGGTTTGATTCCAGTCAAGGACATATGCCTCGGTTGCCAGCTCAGTCCCCAGTAGGGAGAATGCAGTAGGCAGCTGATCAATGATTCTCTCTCATCCTTGGTGTTTCTATCTCTCTGTCCTTCTACCTTTCTCTCTGAAGTCAATAAAAAATATATATTTTTAAAAGATACACCCAGTTGAGGACGTGCATAAATTGGCCTCCTTATAAATAGTTTGTAGATATATAAAATGGTGCAGCAGCCGTGTATGAACATTCCTCACAAAATTAGAGATAGAACTAATATTTGATCCAGCATCCTACTTATTATGAGTATTTATCCAAAAGAATTTTTATCATTTTCTTGAAGATATAATTTCAACTTTCATGTTTGTTGCAGCATCCTATATAATAAAAGGCTAATATGCAAATTGACCATTACACAATATGGCTGTTCCCATGTGGTCAAAAATGGCTACCACAAGATGGCTGGCAGGGGAGGATAGTTATGGGTGATCAGGCTAGCAGGAGAGGGCAGTTTTGGGGGACTGGATCTGCAGAGGAGAGCAGTTGGGGGTTACCAAGCCTGCAGGGGAAGGTAGTTAGGGGAAACAAGGCCATCAGGGGAGGGCAGCTGGGGGCACCCGGGCTGGCAGAGGAGGATAGTTGAGGGTGATCAGGCTGGCCAGTGAGAAAAGTTGGGTGCGAATGGGCTGGCAAGAAAGGGTAGATAGCGGTGACCAGGCTGGCAGGGAAGGGCAGTTAGGGGCAACTAGGCCTGCAGGAGAGGGTAGTTAGGAGCAACCAGGATAGCTGGGGAGGTCAGTTGGGGGAAACTGGGATGGCAGGGGAGGGTAGTTAGGGGCAACCAGTCCTTCAGGGGAGGCAGTTAGGGCAACCAGGATGGCTGGGAAGGTCAGTTGGGGGGAACTGGGATGGCAGGGGAGGAAACTTGGGGGTGATCAGGCCAGCAGGGGAGGGCAGTTGAAGGCAATCAGGCTGGCAGGGGAGCAGATAGGCATTGATCAGGCTGGCAGGCAGAAGCAGGTAGGGGCAATCAGGCAGGCAGACAGGAAAGCAGTTGGGAACCAGCAGTCCTGGATTGTGAGAGGGATGTCTGACTGCCAGTTTAGGCCTGACCACAGGGATTGGCCTAACCCCCCCGGCAGTCAGACATCCCTGAAGGGTCCCAGATTGGAGAGGGTGCAGGCTGGGGACACTCCCCACCAGTGCACAAATTTCATGCACCGGGCCTCTAGTTATTCATAATAGCTCAGGTATGGAAACACTCTGAAAGTCTATCAATAGATAAATGAATAGAGAATATGTGATATGTTACATAGCCTTTACAAAAAGGATATATATCCTGTCATATGCTATAGCATGGATGAATCTTGAGGTTATTATGCTAAGAAAAATACTGCATGATTACACTTACATGAGGTATTTAAAGTTGACAAACTCTTGAAAGCAGAAAGTCTAAAGGTTGTGGGGTATGTGTAGTAATGGGAAGTTGTTCAATGATACAGATTTTCAGTCATGCATGATGAAAAGTTCCAGAGATTTGTTGTACAACAATGGGCATATATTTAATAATATTGTACTCTACACTTAAATACTTATTGAGAAGGTATGTTACATGTTATGTGTTTGTTACTTTAAAAGTATATAAGAGAGTTAATGAGAAGTGTTCTAGCAGAGAAATGCCAAGATAGAAATCTCAGGATTAAATTTTATTCCTCTCTTTACCTCATATTGCAAATTACACCAACAATGCTTAGTATACTCCTTACTTAGAATCTTCAGTATCATTGCTCTAACAGCTTCAGATTAGGCTTCCATATCTCTCACTGGAACAAATATTATAATAAAGTAGAGGCCTGGTGCACAAAATTTGTGCATGGGGTGGTCCTCAGCGCTGCCTGTACCCTCTGCAATCTGGGACCCCTTGGGGGATTCCATGGAGAACAGGCCTAAACCGGCAGTTAGACATCCCTTTCACAATCCAGAACTGCTGTCTCCTAACTGCTCAACTGCCTGCCTGCCTGCCTGATCACCCTAACCACTCTTTCTGCCTGTCTGATCACTCCTAACAATTCTCCCCTGCAGGCCTGATCACACCTTTCTGCCTATGTCTTAGCCTCCACCACTGTGGATTTTTCTAGTTGATCCAGTCTAATCAGCATGTTACCCAGCTCAGATAGCCATAAAAAATATCATAAATTTGTGTTGCTTAAACAAAAGAAATGTATTTTTCTCACAGTTCTGGAGGCTGGAATTTGGGGTAGAGTGCCAATGTAGCATTGTCCCATACACCAGAAAGTGGTAGATTGATTGCCAGTTAGAGCAAATGCCCAGGTTGCAGATTCAATACCCAGTCCAGTGAGTGCAGGAAACAATGGAACAATGTATCTCTCCCTTCTTCTCTTAGAGATCAATTAAAATGAATGATAAATAATTTTCTCTAAGTATGGTTTTAACAGGGAAGACATTAGTGATTTAAGAAGTGAAAAACTCGTTATAACACATATATACAGCATGACCCCATTTAAATATATTTATTGATTTCAGAGGAAAGGAGGAGTGATAGGTAGAAACATCAATGATTCTTGCACATCCCTACTGAGGATCACACCCGTAATTTTACTAGGAATCATATTGTGACCTCCTGGTTCATAGATTGATGCTCAATTACTAAGCCTCATCAGCCAGGCCCCATTTTTATCAATAACAGGCACACAAGTTACATTGGCAAGATCTCACTCCTAGGCAAAAGTCTGAAATTGCCCAAACTCCTTTGCAGCTAGGTTTTTGGATATGAATTAGTTTCTGTCTATTGGATACGCTTACACAATATTTTGAAGGCAGAAGTGGGGCAGAGGCAGTTTGGGCTTTTTGCTGCTGGTGATCATGTTTACAGAGATGTGGAGGTTTTCTGCAATGGAATCAGGCTGTGAATAGGCAGTTGTAGCAGAAGCAGTGCCCAGTGACCTGTTTTGGGGAAGCTGGAATGCACTTGCCGGAGCAGCAGTTTCCTGATCCCCAGGTCACAGCTGTGCCACAATGTCCTAGAATTAATTTGTGGCTAAGGGGGGCAGCTCTTTCCACTGGCCAGGGAGTCTTTCCTGGGGGCCCAGCCTAATACCCGCTCCTCCAGCTTTCCGATGATTGCCCAAGCACCAATTCCCTGTGCTAAATTCTTTCCTGCCTAAAATAGCAAAGATCTGAAAACATTTTGGATCCTCTACTTTCAGGTAAAACAATGCTGCACAGTGTCAGGTCTGAGAAGTGGGTGAGGTATTGCAGAAGGCTCCCTTCCTTAAGTCTCAGTTTCCTCTTCTGTAGAACTGAGACCAAAGATTATCTGTTCATAGTTACTGAAAACTGTGGCAACTGTGTTTCCAAAGATGGCCACAACATTTTCTATGCCTCCTGTGGCCTTGCCACTTTATGCCACACCCTCTCTTGAAATGGGTCTGACCTCTGAATTCTAAGGCCAAGGCCTAAAAGGCACAGGACTGCAGCCTTGCCCATCCTATCAGGGTTTTCCGCTCCAGCCCCACCCACACAATTCAGGGCTCTGTCTGACCCAAGGCCTTGCCCTCCTGGCTCACTTCCCCTCCCATCTGTGGCCCAGCACCTTACTGCGCATCATGGCCCACCTGTTGGTACTACTGGGCCCATCAGGTGAGGTAAAAGCCCACATCAGGCCTCACATCTCTTGGCTCCTGTGTGCCACTCCCCCCTGTGCTCTGAGGCCCCAACCAAAGCCAGATGCCTAGGTGCTGTGTATGTCCCATGAGGACTGCTGTGGCCACCAGAAAAGCCTCCCCACCTCATCCCAAACTCCAATGCCCTGATCCCGAGTCCACTTCCACCAAAGGAGAGCTTTGCCCACACAGCTTCCCCAGACTGAGATTGAGCAACACTGCAGTCCCTGGACCCCAAATTTCTGCCAGCCAAAGTGGTTGGCTGACTGGCCCCTCCCTAATCAAGGTGTTGGGTGTGATCTGGCCTGGATCAGGCCAGTTTTCTGGCCGCAGTGGGTGTCATAGTAACTAGTCCTTAGGTCATTATGGTTGTGATGGTGTTACAGTCTCTGGCATTTTTTGTATATAGATTCCAACTCAGTCTCTTTGCCTTCAGTCTTTCTTGCACATCTTCAGTCAATATTCATCACTATAACCAGTAAAATGTAAACATACAAATGTAAATCTTATCTCTCTCTCCTGATTAAATTGCTTCAATAACTCTTCATTACCTACTTAGGAAAGAAAACATAAATTTATTTTTTATATCTTTAAGCGTCATTACTGGCTGTCACCTACTTCTCCAATCCTATCCTTTCTTTGCACCCATTATTACAACTATACCAAATTGTTTTTCTTACTTTTACTTATGAAGCAGATCAGGATCCTCTAGACCCCCAGTCGCCTGTCAAAAACTTCTTTATATGGCAACATGGAGTTTAACATCACCTGCTAATGATGCCTTCCTGATCCCTGATCCATAATTCCAGGGAGTAGTTATATCTTCTTTTAAAAATATATTATATACCCTGCTTCCCTGAAAGTAAGACATCCCACGAAAATAAGACGTACTTACAGCTTTGCCTCTCGCTGTAATATAAGACATCCCCCCGAAAATAAGACCTCCCGATGATATTTTTATTCTTGAAAGTGAAAAAGCCTGGGCCACACAAGCAGTTATAAGGAAGTGGGTAGATTCAGTGCTGCCACTTGTTATGCGAGGGAGCCAAAGAGGTCTGCTAGTCTGGGATGCAGCCAGCATTCACTGCACTAAAGACGTAAAGAAATTTCTTCACGAAAGAAAAATAGAGCAAATAATGATTCCTGCAGGAATGATAGCCTATCTCCAGACTCTTGATATTGCAATAAACAAGTCATTCAAGGACAGTTTGTGCATAGAAATTAATGACTACATTGAAAGTAGAATGGAAAGAAATGAACGTGGAAACTTTGTGAAACCTAAACTGCAAAAAGTTGTGACTTGGGTGAAGAATTCATGGGAGAAAATCACTGACAGTTGCATTGCAAATGCACTATGAGCAGGCTACCTTGACAAGAAGTACTCATTTAAGGACAGTGCTATTGCTAAATATGAGAGATTTGGTCCACTGATTCTGAAAGAAATGGAGTCACAAGAAATTCACCAGGAAATTCAGGCTTTGGATTGTTATGATGATGTTCCAGAAGATGATACATGACTGTCACTGAATAAATCTTCTTTGTGTTCATACCGGTAAATATCAGTATCCATAAATGTACCATAGATTGTTGTACATGGAAATAATGGTAGTAACAAGAAATTCTTCATACCGTAGGATTCAGTTTGTCTGGTTATGCTGGTTTGTGATGACAACTACTACCGTACTGTATACAGGTAATAAATTTCTTTTTGTTGTTGTTGTTCAACAAGAAATGTGTATCATATTCTTCTTCATGGAAAAATAAGACATCCCCTGAAAATAAGACCTAGCACATCTTTGGGAGCAAAAATTAATATAAGACACTGTCTTATTTTCGGGGGGAAAAGGATATATATGTAGTAGCTATAACGTGCACTGACCACCAGGGGCAGATGCTCAACACAGGAGCTGCTGAGCAGCAGTGGTTCTCTGTGACACACCCTAAAACCAGATGGAGGAAGCCTGATTCCTAGCAGGGCCAGGAGATTCCACCTTTGGCCATGGGTTATGTTGTTGCTGGGGCACTCTTGGCCCCAGATCTGGTTTGTTGCACACTTGTGTTTGCATTCCACACCCTGTAAAACCGCAACTTTGCAAAGTGTCCACTTGTACTCTAGGACCCCTTGGGTGATGTTAAAGAGCAAGTTTTGTCTGGATCCCTGCAGGCCAGACCAAAGGACCCCACCTGCCAGAGGGATCCTGCTCACTCTGCAGACACCCTTCGATCCACGGTGCCATTCCAGGTGCAGCTGGCTGGGGAGGGACCTTGGGAGTCTGGCTCCAGGGCATATATGGCCTGACTCTCCCAGTCCTGCCCCACTGGCCACCTTCTAATTAATTTTCTTTCAATGTGCATGAATTTGTGCACTAGGTCATTAGTATATTATAAGCTATCCTGTCCAAGAAAGTATAGCTTTAAAATATGACTTGATGCCGAGACTGGTTTGGCTCAGTGGATAGAGCATCGGACTGGGGACTGAAGGGTCCCGGGTTCGATTCCGGCAAGGGCATGTACCTTGGCTGCGGGCACATCCCCAGTAGGGGGCGTGCAAGAGGCAGCTGATCGATGTTTCTCTTTCATCAATGTTTCTGACTTTCTATCCCTCTACCTTCCGCTCTGTAAAAAATCAATAAAATATATTTTAAAATATGACTTGATTTTGATGATATGTCTGTCTCTTTTTACTAGACTATGAACTTGATACTTAGACATTTTGTTGAATATTCTGCAGAAGTTAATACAGTGCCTGATGGTCAGTAAATAGCTGTTGTATGTATATATGCATATACAAATTAATTAATAAACTGGTGAATGAATTTCTGAGATGAATTCCATATAACTGGCAACATCCCTCACTACAGCTCTTCCTTTAATTTCTGCGTACTTTCCAAATCCATCTAACTTTAGAAGACAACCTTCTGTTTGCATTTCATACTATCAAGAACCATAACATTTCTAATTAAAAGAAGCTTTAGTAGTTTTGTAGGTAGCTCCAACAAATACAATAAATAACTACAAAATCACAGCAGCTTAACATAAGCAAAGCTTACTTTTGGCTAAAACAAAATTTAGTTAGGTGTTCAGATGGCTTTCCATGATAGTGGTTTCACCCTCCCTTTTCATAGTGTTCATTTTTGTGCCAGAACAGGAAGTAGTGTATATTAGCTCACACATTTTCTTGTCTAGAGTTCAGCAACATGTGCATCTTAATTTCAAGGTAGGCTACAGAGTGTAGAGGAATACAAGCTAATGGATGAATACAAACTATCCCTACAGCAGTCATCTAGTTGTACCCAATAAAGGGATATGTCTATGAGCATTTATAAAAGAGGATTTCCTGGAATAAGAGAGTTATAGATCTATAAAGAACTCACTGTCTCCACATGGCAGCCTGTTCAACTATTTTATAATTCTATTCACTAGAAAGTTATTTCTCGTGCTGAGCAATGATCTCCCTCTTATAGTAAGACAGAGTAAATCTATTTTTATTTCATCAAACTCTTCAAATATTTAAATAAAGTAGCAGATTCCCCAAGCATATTGCCTTCTTTCGGATAAATATTTCAAGTTTTTAATAATTTTTCGGAACTTTATACTGTTATGACTATTCTCTTCTGGAAATACTAAAATAAAGAGTGTCAATGTACTTATTAATATGAGCCATACACTAAATGAGGCCTAAATGTTGTATAAAACAGGATACTGATTTCTGTTATCTGGATCCTATGTAAAATCAGATCATCTGTATGAAAGAACTTTTCACAAAGTAAAGCAGCATGCTCACTGAAGGTACCATTATTATTATTAATACACCTAGAGGTCATGTGAGTTAATTCACAGTGTTGGCCAGTATTTTAAACTTTATGGACAGTTGAATTCCCAAACCTTTCTCACAGGAATTGCTACATGAAAGATCCCCAGAGTCATTTGACCTATAGTCAGTGATAAATGTGACATTCATTTTTCATCTTTGAGAAAATAAACTTAATAGTGGATAGACTTCCAGGACTAACTACCATCTTAAAATTTTTGACAAATTCTAAGTCCTATTAACCCACACAAATCACTCCAACCAAATTCAGTCTTTTTAAAGTACAAATTCAGTTACTAAAGCATATTTTTAAAATTTGCATGACAACAAACACGAGACCTCTTTTATCTACTTGTGGCATAATGTGGGAATGACCTAAAACTTTTGATTTCTTCTTTAATAGCTAATGGTTGTGTTTTCATTAACGGTTCTTTGTGGCCAAGAACTGCTTCGCAGATAAGAAAAAGCTAAAGGAGTTCATCACCACCAAACCAACATTATATGAAATTCTGAAAGATATTCTTTAAGAAGAGGAAGAAGAAAAAGGTAAAGATGAAAATTATGAACAACAAATACACATCTATCAACAAATGCACATAAAAATCAAGTGAATTGATAGGCTGTTGAACAGGATAGACTGGTGAATATAACAGGGACATGGACATAGAGAGGGAATGGACTGACAATTCTTGGGGAGAAAAGGGTTGTGGGAAGTGCAGCAAGAGACTGGACAAAAATCTAGCAACAATGGGAGAGGACAGTGGGGTGGGGGAGGTGAGGGTGGAGGGTGGGATAGGTACAGGGTGGAGGGAAGCTATAGGGGGATAAAAAGGGGAAACAATGTAATTAATAAACTGAACAATAAAGATAAAAAAAATTCGCCAAAAAACAAGCATAACTCAGATGGTGTGTCACTTTGAGAAAAAAAATAATGTCACGATATTTATAGTTTTACTAACAAACATGTATAATTGTAATATATAACTGTATTTAATAAACCAAAAACTAATTATTTAACTTACCTGCTTAGTGACTTCTTTGTTCATCGGTCAGTAGGTTTCTTTTGTTGGTCTTGATATTATTTAACTTGTGTGGGGTGCTGTGAATTAAGATAAGTGAGGGGAAGGGGAAATTCTTTAACTAACCTGTTACTTTTTTGTTGCTGAATTTCATTGGCAAAACCTTCAGTTGAAGGTTGGTATTTTGTACACTTCAAGCCCAAGCAAGGGTTACTAACTTCATCTGTCAATCTGTTTCTCTTGCTGGTTTTGATATTATTTAACAATGAGAATAAGATCTCACAAAAGTACTTAAAGGGAAAAATTGTGAGTAAAGCCATTGCTATATTTTTCAGGGTGCTAAACGTATCTTGTAATCGGTTCCAGGCACTCAAATTTCCTGTTCGTAGTGGCACTCCTCTTGATTCTCCAAGTGGCACCTTTCCAGATTCTCAAGCTTTGACCTCAAGTCGACAAACACCTGAGCCCAGATGCTGTCTTGAAATTCTGCAAGTTGCATCTCTAAATCATCAATTTGCATCCATTGGAAACCATTTAATTCCAAACTGCTGTAGACTACTCCATCAGGATACTTAATTATTTTTATGGTCTGTTCTAGGCTTCTAAATTTATTAAATCTATCACTGAACTGGTCAAGTAATGAGTATAAAACATGCTGGAACTTTATATGCAAGGGTTCCATTTCATTTTGTACAGCTGCACTGGCCTTCTCAAAATACTTTATTACTTGAGGAAAATACTTATAAGTTTTAGTTTCTACATCTTGCTTGAAAATTTTAAGTTTACTTTCAAAAGCTTTGATGTATCCAAACATAACGTCAATACTTTTGCCAAAACCTTTTAAGTCTAAGTTCAGTTCATTAATATGAAAAGAGAGATTTGTAAAAAAATATCAGGGTGTTGGTCCACTTATCATCATTGAGCTGAGAAAAGTTCCCCAGATCCTTATCCTTAAGAAATACCTTAATTTCTTCAAAGGACTCCAAAAAGAACTGAAGAACTTTGCCTTGGCTCAGCCATCTTACATTATTTTACATCAGCAGTCCACTGACTGCTTTCGCCTCCAGTAAAAGTGCAAAAAATTCTCACTTGTGAAGGGGGAGAGCAGCTATTAAATTAACTATTTTTGTCACAACTGACATAAAGTCGTTTCAGTCGGTGAATCCTGCCTTGTCACATAAAGCCTCCTGATGGATAATACAATGAAAAGGCACAATCAGATGTCCAATAGCTTCTGTAAACAATTTGACAAATCTGACTTCTTTCCCCACCATTTTTGGTGCTCCACCTGTCATCACTGATAGAACTTTAGAGATATCAATGCTTAGGTCATGGAATGTTTGTATAACAACCTTACATATTTCTCTTCCTGATGTACTTGTTGGCACTGATACTAACTTTATCAACTCTTCTCTCATTGTGACACCATCAGAATATTGACCAATAATGGAAACTGAGCATGTGATGGGACATCAGTAGTTTCATCAAGAGACATAAAAATTACAATTACTTATGTCTCTCTTTAATTGATGTCCTGTGTTTGTGTTTAGTCTCTTTATTCGGTCTTTTATGATATTTCTAGTGAGTGATAACTCAGATATTCTCTTAATAATTGCATCTTTATTCTGCATATCGTGAAATAGAACTGGTGCACATCTTAGAGTTTCTTTAATAAATTCTCCCTCACTGAGTGCTTTTCCATGCTGAGCTATGGAGTGAGCAATGCTCAAACTTGCAGATGTTAAATTTGCAGAGCCTTTTATCAATTTAAGGATGGAATTAGATTGGCTCTTATAAAGGTGTAGCTGCCTGGAAATGTATTCCTTCCTTTCATCCTCACTTTTTTTCAAGAGTTGGGAATGATTAGTTTCAAAATGTCTATTTATATTCCACATTCTGCTTACTACTGTTTCAGTACATAGAATGCAAGATGATCTGCCATTTTTTCTATAATGCCATACATCTCAGTCCATGTCTCTTGAAAGAGCCGGCTACTGCTCCTGCCACTTCCTTTACTTAACCTTGTTTTCTTATTTTTTGGATTCTCCATGGGGGAGGGGCAGTGATAGAAGATAGAATTATAGATAGCCTGTTAGCCCTGCAGGCAATTAGGGGTTAACTAGCCTAACTGACCACAAGATGTCACATGTAACTGTCTTTTAGGAAAGGGCATGGTTAATAATCAGAAATAGGAGTTAATAAGGATGCACAACAGTAATAGTGGTGAAATGGAGTCATCATTATGCTGCAAAACGACATTCCTTATATAAATTAAGATGGCTGCTGCTATTTCTAATGGTGGGAAATGGCACCCATAGCACAGGCGCTTGCCTCTCTCAGCCTCCCCCTCACTTATCTCAATAATGATGGACAATTAGAAACCCAGGACACCCCAGAACAGTAGATTGGATGATGGCTGCTGTGCTTGGGTGGTTGCTGGGTTTGGTGATCACAGTGCCCTCAGAGATCCATCCCCCACTGCATTCTGCTGCTCCTTGCTCCACAGGCCAGAAGTGAGGTCAAAGATCCCTTAATAGCCTAACCGAAAGTCCTAGAGCTAGACACGCTGTGCCAGAGTTCTTTTGTTTTGGCCTACAGACTTCCAGCACAGAGTGTCTACGCCACACTACAGCAAATGTTTCATCCTTCTCGGCATGTGACCCTATACTTCTCTGTATACGACCACATGCATCCTCGTGTCATCGAAAATGGCTATGCGTGTCAGTGCTGACATGCGTGTCATATGTTCACCATCACAGGAATAGAGGTTGCCAAGGGATGGAATAAAGAGAAAATGGTGGATTGTTGGTTAATGGGTATAAAGTTTCTGTTATGCAAGATGAACAATTTCTTGAGATCTGCTATACAACATAGTACCTATGGTTAAAAATACAGTATTATCAAATTTAAAATATATTAAGATGATAAATCTCATGTTGTGTTCTTACCATAAGAAACAAACAAACAAACAAAAACATACACACAAGAAAAAAACATAGGAAATTCTTGGCTATGATGGGTATGTTTAGTACCTTGATTGTGGTGTTAGTTTCATGAGTGTATATAATATTCCAAGCTCATTGAGATGTATATAGCAAATGTGACCAAAATTTTGTATAAAATTATAACTGAATAAATTTAAAATATAAAAATACATTTGCATGATTTTGTGTCACTAAGTTTATGATAACTTCTTATAGCAGCAGCATATAACCAATACACTTTTTCTTATAGGTAGACTGCATTACACTGTAAGAGATACCAAAACCATATAGAGAGCACATTTATCAGACTACTCTGTTGGTATGATAGAGAATGCAATTCCATCAGCCACACTAAGTAGATAAATTATTAAAATTGGACACTCGCAGTTACACAGTGAATACAAATCAAGATCTAATTGAGCTTTATAAAGCATCCAAATAATAGAGATAATTTTACTTAGCATTTTCATGTGTTTTTTTTGTTTGTTTGTTTTTACTGTTTCTGTTTAACTAAATCTTAAGTTTGTAAAAAAATATCACTGGTCATTTGAGATCAATTGTTTTCCTTTGTGTCAGATTTGTAACACCAGGTCCACAAGGAGGTCATCTGCATGAAAGATGTCTACTTTTACTCATTTTATTTTTGCAGCACATATTTTTGAGTCATGCTTATTTTTAAAAATATGTTTCTATTTCAGAGAGAAAAGTAGAGGAAAAGAGAGATAGAGACATCAATTATGGAGAGAATCATCCATCAGCTGCCTCCTGCACTGAGGATTAAACATGAAACCCCAGGCATGTGTCCTGAGTGAAAATAGAGCACTGACCTCCCAGTTCATGAGTTGACACTCAACTACCAAGCCACATTGCCTGGGTGGGTCCTGCTTCCTCAAATGTGGAAGGATTTTTCTTTTAAAAAATATCAGTACAACAGAGTGTTTGGGCTGTCCTCTACATAAAAATGCTCTATGGACCTAACCTCAGTACAGCCTGTACTCTGAGTTGTTCTAGCCATAAAGAAGACTTTTTCCTGAACCACTCATCCATCCACATGTACCCTCCTTCATGACAAATAGTCAGCATTACATTGGCCAGCATAAAGATTATAGACCTAGATAATGTTTTCAGGGATAGACTAGAGCAGTGGTTCTCAACCTTTCTAATGCTGCGGCTCTTTAATACAATTCCTCATGTTGTGGTGACCCCCAACCTTAAAATTATTTTTGTTGCTACTTCATAACTGTAATTTTGCTACTGTTATGAATCATAATGCAAATATCTGTGTTTTCTGATGGTCTTAGGCAGCCCTGTAGAGCCTAAGACAATCGGAGAACACAGATATTTACATTATAATTCATTAACAGTAGCAAAATTACAGTTATGAAGTAGCCATGAAAATAATTTTAAGGTTGGGATCACCACAACATGAGGAACTGTATGTATTAAAGGGTTGTGGCATTAGAAAGATTATAAACCATTGGACTAGGGGGAAGATAGTTAGCTTTTCCTAAATTGGCTTCCTTAGTAGTCAGATTAATTGAGAGAAAAAATTAATTTAGTTTTGAATATGGTTAGCTTAGCATCTTCTGTTTAGCTCAATATTAAGCAAAAGGATACATTTTATATCAAACATCTTAAAATACATCCAAGTGTATGAGACTGTTAACATCCCATGTTTAACTGAATGAAATAATATATTTTTTGTTTTTTAATTGTATTCCAGTATGTTATATACTATATACTGCATGTATAAAGCCCTTTTCAGGTAGTTGGCTTATTCAGTAACAGTTAACAGAAAAAATAAAAAATTGAGTGAATCAAGTGTAAAATATTATATGTGGTATACTTAGAGATTCTAATCGCAAACCTTAATTCTTTTGTCCTAATTTCAGTGCAACCAAATGGCCTTTCTAGGTGAAAAATTGTTACAGGCAGTTTTTTTTTTCATGGATTATTAAATTTGGTCCAATGAAACAGCTCTCAAGATAGATATTGCAACTAGACAAGAGCCTTTTACCTTTTATCTGTGATTCCTCTGTGTTTGTGATTTTTAAAAAAGTAATTCAAGTATAATTATCAAATAAAATTAAATTGTAAGATATTTAAAGTATACAATATGATGTTTTGATATACATATGCACTGTAAAATAATTATTCACATAGAGTTAACACATCCATCAACTCACATATTTAACTTTTTTCATTTTTTATGGCAACATTTAAGTTGTACTTTCTTAGCAAATTACAATCTATATATATAAAAGCCTAAGTGACCATTGCAACTGAGCAGATGACCAAACAGGCTGCATGGGATGACTAGGCTGGCAAGGGCGTTAGTGAGAGGAGACCAAACAACCGAACAGCAGGCTGGGTGGGGCAACCAGGTCTTCAGGGGGGGAAGTTGGGGGGTACCAGGCCAGCAGAGGGGTTCAGTGAGGGGTCACTAGACTGGCAGAGGGGTAGTTAGGGGTGACCAGGCTGGCAGGGGGTGCAGCTAGGGGCAATCAGGCAGACAGATTAGGAGTTATGAGCCAGTTGTCCCGGATAGTGAGAGGGATGTCTGACTGCTGATTTATACTTGATCCCCAGAGGTTCCAGATTGGAGAAGGTGCAGGCTGGGCTGAGGGACACCCCCCGCCCAGTGCATGAGTTTCATGCACTAGGCCTCTAGTTATATAATATAGTGCTTTAACTATACATTAGATCCTCATCTCTTTTATATCTTATAACTAAAAGTTTTACCAAACTTTCCCTATTTCTCCAAAGCACTCCCCAGTCCCATCAATGATTTTCTAGTCTCTGCTTCTATGTTTTAAATTCTATTTTAGGTTTCACATATGTATACCTTCATATTATTTTCTTTTTTTATTATTCCTCCCTCCCTCCTTTCCTTCCTTCCTTCCTTCCTTCCTTCCTTCCTTCCTTCCTTCCTTCCTTCCTTCCTTCCTTCCTTCCTTTCTTCCTTCCTTCCTTCCTTCCTTCCTCCCTCCCTCTTTCTCACTCTCTCTCTTTATTTCTTTCTTTTTTCTTTCTTTCTTCCTTTCTTCATTTCTTTCTTTCTCTTTCCCTCCCTCCATTCCTTCCTTCCTTTATCTTTATTTCTTTTATTTATCTTTACTAGTAGCCCTGCACATGAACCCATGTTCCAGTAGCTCTCTGCGGGGCCTGGCTGCTCTGGACCCACTACCCAGAGGCTCTCCGTGGCCCAGAGGCCCATCCATGGCTAGGCACAGAACACTTGTCTTGTTGCCACAGCAATAAAGCAAGCATTCCGCCAGGTTGCTCATGCTGCCCACTCTCAGCAGCCACTCCCTTGGGACTGGGGACTCCTGTGGGGCTGAGAGAACTGAGCACCATCATCTTGCGGCTATGGGCACCGCCATCTTTTGACAGAGTGACAGTTAATTTGCATATTTCCCTATTATTAGATAGGATTGTTGAAAGTATTACAGATTTCCTCCCTTTTCCCCACTAATCCCCTCCACCCTGTACCCCCTAGGACTTCACCACACTATTATCTGTGTCCATGGGTTATGCATATATACTTATAAATTCTTTGGTTAATCTTTCCCCCACCTCCCATCTTCCCTTCCCTCTCCAGAGACATAGAAACATTGGACAGATTGATGAACCTACATACTATTTTCCGTAATGTCTGTACCAGTATACATTCCCACCAATATTGCACAAGGATCTGCTTTTCTCTACACCTTTACCAGCATTTGTTATCTTTTGTCTTTTTTATAATAGCCATCCTAACAGGTGTAAAGTGATATTTCATAGTGCTTTTGACTAGTCATGTTGAGCACTTTTCATGATCCCGTTATCCATTTCTATGCTTTCTTTGGAAAAAAATATATATTCAGATTTTTGCCCATTTTAATTGGATTATTTTTGTTGTTATTGAGTCATATGAGTTTTTATATATTTTATATTAATCTCTTATTAAATATATAGTTTGTAAATATTTTCTCCCATTCCATAGGGTACCTTTTTATTTTGTTGATGGTTTTCTTTGCTGTGCAGAAGGTTTTTAGTTTGATGTAGTCCTAATTGATTATTTTTGCTTGTCTTGTCTTTGTTTTTATTGTAAAAAAAAAAACAACAACAACAAGAAAAACTCATTGCCAAGACCTTGTGTTGTTGTTTTTTTGGGGGGGGCGGGAGTTTTATGGTATCAGTTAAATGTTCTAGTCTTTATTCTGAGTTGATTTTTGTGTCTAGTGTAATATGGGGTTCTGGTTTCATTGTTTTGCATGTGGCTCTAGAGTTTACCCAGCCCCACTTATTGAAGAGGCTATCATTTGCCAATTGTATATTATTGGCTCCTTTATTGTAAACTAATTAACCTTTTATGAATGGTTTTATTTATGGGTTCTCTATGCTGTTCTATTAATCTCTAGATGTTTTTATGCCAATGCCATAGCAAAGATTTGTAAGATAATTGAAAGAAAGTAAGTGTGATAGCTCCTCCTTTGTTCTTTCTCAAGGTTGACTTGATTCTTTGGCATCTTTTGTGCTTACATACAAATTTTATAATTGTTTTATTTCTGTGAAAAATGCCCTTAGGTAATCACTGCATTGAATTTATAGTATGAATATTTCAACAATATTAAATCTTCCAATCCCTAAGCATAAAATATCTTTACATTTATTTTTCTTTTTCAGTTTCTTTCATCAGTGTGTTAGAGTTTTCAGTGTACAAATCTTTTTACCTCCCAGGTTAAATTTATTTACAAATATTTTATTCTATTTGATGCTAATGTAAATAAAATTTTCTTCATTTCTTTCTGATATTTTGTTATTAGTGCATAGAAACACAACATATACCTGGGTATTGATTTTGTGTTCTTAAATTTTATTAAACTTGTTTATTAGTTCTAACAGTTTTTATGGCATTCTTAGGGTTTTCTACATATAATAACATGCCATCTTCAAATAAAGGCAATTTTGCTTCCTCCTTTCCTATATTGATGCTTTTTACTTAATTTTTACTAACTTACCTGGCTAGTATTTCTAAATACTGTGTTGAATAAAAATTGAAAGAGTAGGCATTATATTCTTGGTGCTGACCTTAAAGGAAAAACTTTCAAATTTTCAGCTGTGTGGTGTTATGTATAACTTTTATTTTGTTGAGGTACATTTGCTTCATTATCACTTTGTTGAGAGTTTTTTAACAGGAAAGCATATTCCATGTTTTAAAATTATTATCCTGTATCCATTGTGATGATCACATGATTTTTATCCTTTATTTTATTAACATGCCATATTACTTTGATTGATTTGTGGATGTTGACCCTTTCTTCCACCACTGGAATGGATCTCATTTGATCATGTCTGACTTTTCAAATATATTTCTGAATTTTGTTTGCTCATATTTTGTTGAGGGTTTTTGCATCTATGTGCATCAGGCATATTGACCTGTAATTTTCTTTTCTTGTAGTACCTTTCTCTGGCTATGATATTAGGGTAATGCTGGCCTCATAAAATGAATTTGGAAGTATTCACTCCTATTTAGGATTATTGATATTAGCTCCTTATTAAGTGTTTTGTACAGTTCACAAGTGAAACTATCTGGTCCTGAACTTTATTTTTTGCCTTTTTTGGTTGACTCTTTTTGTGTGGAAAGAATTGGCTACAGACTCTTGCTAGTATAATTCAACAGAGCTGTCTCTCTGATTCCACAAGGCAATTATTTTCGTCATGTTTCCTTATAGGTAATAAACCTTTATCTGTATCTTTTGGAAACATGAGGACCAATGTTCTATTTCAACTTTGGCTTTTCTTACTTACTCTATTTGAAGTCATTGAAATATTTTTTTATTTAATAAATCTTTATTGTTCAGATTATTAATTACAATGTTCCTCTTTTCCTCCTCCATAGCTTCCCTCCACCCAGTACCCATCCCACCCTCTGCCCTTACATCCCCCCCGACACACACTGTCCTCATCTATAGGTTCATGATTTTTGTCCAGTCTCTTCCTGCACCTCCCACACCCCTTTTCCCCCAAGAATTGTCAGTACACTCCCTCACTATGACCCTGATTCTATTATATTCACCAGTTTATCGTGTTCATCAGATTTTTAATTCATTTGATTTTTAGATTCATGTGTCAATAGATATGTATTTGTTGTTCATAATTTTTATTTTTACCTTTTTATTCTTCTTCCTCTTCTTAAAGAATACTTTTCAGCATTTCATATAATATTGGTTTGGTGGTGATGAACTCCTTTAGCTTTTTCTTATCTGCGAAGCACTTTATCTGACCTTCAATTCTGAATGAGAGCTTTGCTGGAGAGAGTAATCTTGGTTGTAGATTCTTGCTATTCATCACTTTGAATAGTTCTGGCCACTCCCGTTTGGCCTGCATAGCTTCTGTTGAGAAATCAGCTGACAATTATATGGCTTCTCCCTTCTAGGTAACTAAATGTTTTTCTCTTACTGCTTTTAATATTCTCTCTTTGTCTTTTCCTCTTGGCATTTTAATTATGATGTGTCTTGGTGTGGTCTTCTTTGAATTCCTATTGTTTGGGGTTATGTGTGCTTCCTGGACTTTTAAGTCTATTTCTTACACCAGGTGGGGGAAGCTTTCAGTCACTAATTCTTCAAATAGGTTTTCAGTATCTTGCTCTCTCTCTTTTACTGGCACCCCCAAAATTCGGATTTTGGTATGCTTGAGGTCGTCCAGAGACTCCTTACACTATCTTCAATTTATTGGATTCTTTTTGCTTCTTGCCTTTCCAGCTGAGTGGATTTTGCTTCTTTGTATTTCAAATCTTTGACTTGATTCTTGAGGTCCTCTAGACTGCTTTTAGGTCTCTGTATAATATGTTTTATTTCAGTCATTGTATGTTTAATTTCTAGTTGGTCCTTTTTCATATCCTTGAGGGTCTCATTAAATTTATTGGCCTTTTCTATGAGCCTCTTGAAAAACCTTATAACCATGGTTTTGAATTCTATGTTCAGTCGTGTGTTTTTTTTTCCTTCCTTACTTGCAAATGTGAATTGTTTCCTTGTCTCTGCATTTTGGCTGCTTCCCTGAATTGGTCACATAGCTTTGTGTGGTAGATGTCCTCTAGTGGACAGTGGCTCAGCCTCCCTAGTTACCTTAGGTGGATACTCTTGGTGCAGCCCTTTATGGGTTACACAGACTTGTTGTTAAGACTAGATTGTTGTTTGTATCACTGGGAGGGTTTGACCTCCAGGCCAATTGGCTGTGAGAATCAGCTGTGTTTACGCTGTTAGAGTCGCTGTGCTCAGCTTGGATGGGGTGGAGTTTTAGGGCTGTGCAGTCAGCCTTAGTTTCCAGTCAGTTCGTTCCTAAGCAGCGCCTGGATCTTTGTGCCCAGTGGTAATGGCTTCACGGACCTCTCATAAAAAGCTGCCCCCAAGCTCTGCCCACTGCCAGACAGTTCAGCATCTCCCCAAATGTGTCTGCACACCCAGAGTGTCAACCAAGGCTGGAAAAACAATGCAATCCGGTGGTTTCCCTTCTTTTTTTCCCTCCCAAATGAGAGAGAAAGCCACTCATCCTCTCTGCACACTCGTGCACCTCTGCAGCTCCCAAGTTTTAGCGTACTTCCTCCTTACGGTCCAGTTTCACCCCGTATGAATCTGGGTTCCCTGAAACTCACCCAGAACTGGGGAATCTGTGCAGTGGGAGGCCTTTGTCTCCCTCCCTGTTCGAGAAAACCAGCCAGGTATTCAGCTGCCCACCCTTTCTGCTCGTGCGTGGCTCAGCACCTTTTTCTCCTCGCATATCTGCAACTCTGCCCTCCACTGCTCCTCTGAGTCACAGTGTCCTTCTATCTTTCTTTCTATTTGTGGTATTTCCACTCAGCCAGCCTTATGGTGATTCTGGATGATGCCCGCTCTGTCTTTTAATTGTAGTTTTGAAATTGTTGTGTGGGGCAGCAGTATAGGTGGCTCCCTATGCCGTCACCTTGGTTCCTCACTGAAGTCATTGAATTATTAATAACTATATTTTCTGAACCAAAAAATTAGAATGAAGTAGCTAATGTTTATTTCCTGGTTTGTGAATGTATTTGTGTGGAAATTATTAGAAGATATAAAAAATAAAATCATGATTGGTTAGATGTTTAACATATTACATTACTGAAAAGAAAAAATTATTAGATGAGAACGATTTTTGAAAACTCACGTAATAAGAGCTATCTTTCAAATTAGGGCCAGGCAGTAGCCACAAACAAATCATAGAGGAAAAATCCACAGTTCCTGATCTTTTTTCTTTAGACAACAGGGGAATATACATTTTTTATTAATTACATTGTGCCCCTTTTTTCCCCTATAGCTCCCCTCCACCTGGTACCCATCCCACCCTCTGCCCTCACCCCCCTCACTGTACTCTCCCATAGTTGCATGATTTTTGTGCATTTTCTTGCTGCACTACCCACACACCCTTTCTCCCCAAGAATTGTCAGTCCATTCCCTCTCTATGTCTGTGATTCTGTTACATTCACCAGTTTATCCTGTTCATCAGATTTTTAATTCACTTGATTTTTAGATTCATTTGTTGATAGATGTGTATTTGTTGTTCCTAATTTACACTTTTATATTTTTCTTCTTCCTCTTCTTAAAGAATATCTTTTCAGCATTTCATATAATATTGGTTTGGTGGTGATGAACTCCTTTAGCTTTATCTTATCTGTGACACACTTTATCTGACCTTCAATTCTGAATGATAGCTTTGCTGGATAGAGTAATCTTGGTTGTAGATTCTTGCTATTCATCACTTTGAATATTTCTTGCCATTCCCGTCTGGCCTGCATTGTTTCTGTTAAGAAATCAGCTGACAATTGTATGGGTGCTCCCTTATAGGTAACTAACTGTTTTTCTCTTTCTGCTTTTAATATTCTCTCTTGTCTTTTGCTCTTGGAATTTTAATTATAATGTGTCTTGGTGTGGTCCTCTTAGGGTTCCTATATATTAGGGTTCGATGCACTTCTTGGACTCCTAAGTCAATTTCTTTCACCAGGTGTGGGAAGTTTTCAGTCACTATTTCTTCAAATAGGTTTTCATTGTTTTGCTCTCTCTCTTTTTCTGGCACCCCTATAATTCAGATGTTGGTATGCTTGAGGTTGTCCCAGAGGCCCCTTACACTATCTTCAATTCTTTGGATTCTTTCGGTTTCTTGCTTTTTCAGCTGAGTGGATTTTACCTCTTTGTATTTCAAATCATTAACTTGGTTCTTGGGGTCCTCTAGAGTACTTTTAGGTCTTTGTATAATATTTTTATTTCAGTTAGTGTATGCTTAATTTCTGGTTGGTC
This sequence comes from Antrozous pallidus, assembly GCA_027563665.1. Taxonomy (NCBI): domain Eukaryota; kingdom Metazoa; phylum Chordata; class Mammalia; order Chiroptera; family Vespertilionidae; genus Antrozous; species Antrozous pallidus. The sequence continues at coordinate 69,255,149 of CM050509.1, read as the reverse complement.
CTTTTCATATCCTTGAGAGTCTCGTTCATATCCTTGTAGGTTTCGTTCATTTCCTTGTAGGTCTCATTCATTTCCAAGTTGGTCTTGTTCATTTCCTTGCAGGTCTTGTTCAATTCCTGGTAGGTCTTGTTCACCTTCTCATAGGTCTTGTTTATTTCCTTATAGGTCTCAACCTTTTCTAGGAGCCTCTTGAAAAGCTCTATAACCGTGATTTTGAATTCCATGTCCAGTCATTTTTTTCCTCCATTTCTTTCACATCTGATTTCTTTCCATGTCTCTACATGGTGGCTGCTTCCCTGTGTTGGTCAATTAGCTTTGTGTAGTAGATGTCTTACAAGGGACAGTGGCTCAGCCTCCCCAGTTACCTAAGGTGGATATGGGTTGCACAGTCTTGTTGAAGTTAAGCTCAGGTTAATCGTTGTTAACACTTGGAGGGGTTGACCTCCAGGCCAATTGTCTGTGAGGTTCAGCTGTGTTTAGGTTGGATGGGTGGAGTCTCTGGGCTAAGCAGACAGTGTCAGCTCCGCCCTGTGTAGCCCCAGGGTCTCTGAGAGAGAGCTGCTGCTGAGCTCCACCAGCTGCTGGAGAATTCACACTCTCCCTAAATGAGTCTGCACACCCAATGTCTCACCCAGGGTCACAAAACAATGCAGTCTGATGGTTTCCCGAATGAAAGAGCAAGTCACGAGTGCTCTCTGCGTGGTCACGCAGCTGTGCTATTCCCAAGCTCACGGGCACTCAGCACAAGCTCGCCTTCTCCACAAGCCCGCTGACCCCTGCAGCACCCGAGCTTCGGCGTACCCTCCCACTGTCCAAGTTTTACCCCGTATGATAGTTGGTTCCCTGTACTTCGCCCAGAGCTGGAGAATCAGTCAAGTGGGACATCTTTGTCTCCCCCTTTCAAGAAAACTTGCAGTTTTCAGCCGCCCGCCCTATCCGTTGGCTTGCGCACTCCTCCAAACCTCTGATTCCGCATGTATCTTCAACGCTGTCCACCGCTGCTCCTCCGAGTCACAGTGTCTTATCTTCACTTTTATTTGTGGAATTTTCACTTAGCCAGCTTTCCAGTGATTCTGGATGGTGTTTGTTCTTTCGTTAAGTTGTAGTTTTGAAGTTGCTGTGTATGGCAGCAAGATAGGTGTTTACCTATGCCACCATCTCGGTCTCTTTTCCTCAAAGGACCCCTTTTCATACTGGAACTTTTAAGCAAACAAAACTATTGTGTGGGGGGGTATTTTTTCTTCAATCCTTTTCTTCTGGCAGATTACGTGAATGCAGTAAGAGAAGATCTCAGGGGAAGGGCACTCGTGAATGGAGAGGCATACATCTCCTCTGATGGCAGCTGAGTCTATGTAGTTTTCTTCTCATTGCCAAATTAGCTGGTCTCTGTGCATTGATAAGAAGAAGACTCATCATAAAAATTAAAAATACAAAAAAATTGTTGAAATCTCATTTTTCTGCCACACTAAAATGGAGCAGTAGCTCTCAAAGTAAATCAAACTTCTTTGAACAGTCTGTGCAATATCTGTGTGGCTCTTCTCACATTCTAATGACAAACCTCGGAGAACTGCCAGCTGCCTTTTCCAGAAAGGTTAATGATCGGAATATACTTTTTATTAATATATATATATATATATATATATATATATATATATATATATATTATTGATTTTTTACAAAGAGGAAGGGAGAGGGATAGAGAAATAGAAACATTGATGATACAGAAACATCAATCAGCTGCCTCCTGCACACCCCCCTACTTGGGACTTGCCCACAACCCAGGTACATGCCCTTGACTGGAATCAAACGTGGGACCCTTTAGTTTGCAGGCTGACACTCTATCCACTGAGCCAAACTGGTTAAGGCTAAACATACTTTTAAAAAGCTTTTTAGCCAGCCCTATATTAATATATAGGGTTTTACTCAAATCATGGGGCTGTCCGTGTGTGCACACATACACACACGTGCCCACACCCCCACACCACAAAGTGGTAGTCAATAATGTGAGGCTTATATAATTTGATACATTTATTTTATTTAACTTATTTTTTAAATATCTACTGAATTCTATCAGTTCCCCCCAAAAATGGATTTTCTTCAGCAAATACCCTCAAGGGAAGGCCTACTGATGCCAAATATTATTCTTGACTGGGAATTACTCTCTACTAAAATTGTAATATCTCATTTTCCCTAAACAGTTCTATGAAGTTTCTAAATTTTTAACACTAATTCACTTAGGGCCTGGCAACTCCATTTACTTATAGGAGTTGGGTCAGTTGATATATAGGATGAGATTATATTACCTCTAAGTATTCTCCTTGCCAGAAGCACCAATACAGCACTTTTCTAGTCCTTTACCTCACTTAATTTATTTGCTACATTAAGCTTCATAACAATTCTACATTATTGTTTATGGCATGCTTCGGCTAGTCTTTCAAGAATTCATGAAACAAAGAGGGGGACCAAAGATATCTGACTTTACTGTTGATCATAACAAATGAGTATGGAATTAATAGGGGGTAACCAAACATATGGCAGGCACGTGTAAAAACTTTTCATTTGCTAATTGCACCTATATTGAAACCAGCAATATTTAAAAGTTTAATCTAACTCCATTAAACCTAATTTAATTTTCTAGCTTATATAATAAAACCTTAATATGCAAATTGACCAAATGGTAGAACAACCAGTTGCTAATGCAGGAGTTGTCCCCTGGTAGTCAGAGTGCTCCCATAGAGGGAGTGCTGCTCAGCCAGGGCCAGGCTGATGACTGCCAAGCACAGTGGTGGCAATGTAAGGAGCAGTGAGCTGAGGGGTAAGGAGCAAGGGGCCCCAGACTGCGAGAGGGATCAGGCCTAAGCCAGCAGTTATATATCCTTTGAGGGGTCCTGCACTGTGTGAGGTCACAGGCCAGGCTGAGGGACCCACACACAGTGCACAAATTTTGTGCACTGTGCCTCTAGTCTAATCATATAAAATGACAATAGAACTTTATATCTGTGGTTTTTTAGAAAAGTGATGACTCAAAACCCATCTGCTTTTAACGAAGATCAATCTACTATCAGTATTTTCTAAGAATTTGGTGTCTAGCTAATTTTTTACCTTCAGGCTTTGGCCAATAACCAGACTTTCTCAACAGATTACACCTTGAAAAGCTGCATATTTTGGTTTTTCATTTGCAAGCAGTGAACATTAAGCCAAGAGCTTAATTTCTCCACTGCTGAAGAAGCAGTGTGACCCAGTGTAATCTGAAGGCAGATGGCATAACAAAAGACTCTTCTTTTCAAACCAGCTGAATGTTTAGAAATTTCCAGAGACTTCTATGCTTTAATTTATTCATTTACCAGATGAGAGGAAATATGCCTGCTGTAGCATAGTAAAAAAGAAAAATATTATATGTGGTAAAAGGCTTTGAAACAGCCCCACTGGAGTGGCTTAGTGGTTGAACTTAGACCTATGAACCCAGAGGACCTGGTTTTATTCCCAATAAGGGCACATTCCTGGGTTTCAGGCCCAATTCCCAGTATGGGGTGCAAAGGAGACAACTGATCAATGATTCTTTCTCATCACTGGTTTCTATCTCTCTTCCTCTTCCTCTTCCTTCCCCTCTGAAATTAATAAAAATATTTTAAAAGGCTTTGAAACAGATAGTATAAAAGTAAAAATAAAATAGAATGTTGTTAGAAACATTACATTGTAACCCACAAGGCTAAATGTAGCAAAGAAATATGAACCAGTATTTCACAGAAGTATATAAGGTAGTCCATGAATCAAAGATAGGTGATTAAAGGCCTTTCAGGAAAAACTACTGCTGTTCACTGAGATGGGGGTAGCCACAAAAATGAAGCAAAAAGTTAATAGAAGTTTGCTTTACAGTTTTATCTAACAAAGTCCCTGATGGATCAGCTGCAAGTCACTGTAAGTAAAGGTTTTACTTTCTTAACTTTTTAAAAATTTAACTTTGTCAGCCTCTAGGGCAGATCCTGCTAGAACAAACTAATCAAATCAAGGTTTAAGAGACAGGGAAAATGGGGAAATGGACAGTTATGATAGGATTGGGCATAATGATAAGAAGAGCATTGGAAATTGTCCTACTCTATGAACTTGTCATTTTGAAAAAATAAATACTACCATTAATAATAATACTACTCCTAGGCCCTGAACGCAGAGCCCTGTTCTTTAGGGACATCAATAGATTTGTAGCTATTTCTTCCTTCACCATCCCTGGAAAATCAAAGAAGATGTGTAGTCACTAATTACAACATCAGCTGAAGACAAAGCCCCAGACCAAGACTTTCTTGAAAAGGTCAGGAGATATAAATGCTCACATTTCTTAAATATTTGGTGATCATAGGTCATTTTGAGAATCTCATAAAAACTATACAAACTGAAAAGAAAATAATATCCAGACCCTGAAAATTATGCATGTAATTTGAGAAAATTCATAGTGACTTGAACCCCAGTTTAAAAACTTCTCTAGCCATCTTATTGTATGCTCATTTGCCAGATCCTCCAATGAGGACCAGGATATTAATCTTTATGACTTGGAACTTTGGCCCTAAACAAATTTAACAAACTGTCAGTTAGGGATTAACAAATTGGAGGATGACTGGAATACAATAAATGATAGTGTTTTGGGAGCTCATTGTAGCCTTTAGTGACCAGGGGATTCTTCATTGTGTCCCAAGGAACTGAACTGTCCTTGGAACAGTTAAAGGAAGAGCTAGAGAAGAAAAGACTTGCTTGGGTTAATACAAAAGACTGTCTGGACTAAGTAGAGACTCCTGTTAGGGTAGGGTGGAAAAGAAAATCAGGAGCCTGTGATCAGGAGCATTGGAGAGTGGAACAGTTACAGTCTGAATTCCTTGCTATCTACTTTGTCACTCTGCATTAGAGAAATGGATATAGCTTACCTGATCAAAGTATATGGGAAAATCCTCTATAATAATAAAAGCATAAGATGTTAATTATGCCAGACAGCCAAAGAACCTTCTGGACATCCTTCCAGACAACCTTCCAGATGAAGCTGGGCCTGTGAGGGGCAAGACCCTTGCACGAATTTCATGCATCAGGCCTCTAGTCCGATCTAATAAAAGAGTAACCTGCAAATGTGACCGTACCTTGGCTCCTAATTGGCTACACTATCAGCCAATTGCAATAGGGGGCAGAGCAGAGCAGAGGGTGGGGCAGTGCAGAGGGTGGGGCAAATCAGGGGCATGGCCAGCACACAGGGGGCAAGGCTGGCAGGGGTGTGGCTGCAGTGCAGTAAAAGCAACCACCACCCTAAAAGAGTGACCCACAAGGTCCTTAAGGGCCAGCCCTCCTTAAGCTTATGGTGCCTGAATCACATGCAAATGAGCACCCGGGGTCCCTGCATGCTCCCCAGCCCAGCACCGACGATGGGAGTGGGGGGCTGCTGCCAGTCTCTGGGGTGTGCGGAGACTCCAGTGGCCACCACGAGGTGGAGGAAATTCATAGTGCTCTTGGTTCATGCAGGGTATCCTGGGCGCCAGGAATTCTGGGAAATATAGTTCTCTTGATAGACTCACTGTAGGAGTGAGTTTGAAGTACTGAGTGGGGGGGACATGTAAGCAGCAGGGTGGGGCGGGCTGGGCCGGGGCAGGGGCTTTAGGCCTTGGGCTGGCAGGGGGCTCGGCGGGTGGGGAGCGTGCGGGGTGCAAACCTGCTGGGAGGCTGACACCCAGCAGCTGCAAGCCCCACCATGGGGGCGCTGGGGCTGTGAGGGGCTGGATCTGAGACACAAACCAGCAGGGAGGCCAGCACTCAGCAGCCCCAAACCTCGCCACCACAGACCTGGGGCTGGGGTTGGGAGGGGGTGGACTGGAGATACAAACCCACAGCCCTGGCACCCAGCAGCCCCAAGGCCCGATGCGTAGGCGCTGGGGCTGGTGGGGGGGAGGGGCGCAGCGGGCGGGGGCAGCTGAGACACAAACCCACAAGAAACCTGTGGAAAGGAAGATAAACTATTATAACTTTATCTCCCCTTCCTCAAGATGAGAAAACTATCCCTGGATTATTTAGTGATGTGGCCCACACCTTTCTACATACACAGGGTATGTTACGACCACTCCCAGAATGTTCTCTCCAGGGAATAACCTACTGTGGCAAATCATCTGAGAGGAAACAAGCTTTTGTTGGGTTTATTCTGAAGGTCAGAGAACCTGCCACCCCCCAACATATGCTTTATTGTTATATTGATGATCTTGAGCTGCAGATTCTTGAAAAACTGCAAGTGCAGTTTTGATGGGAGAAGTGTCATCAGGCAGAGAAGACTGACTCCTGTCACAGGACATAACACCCAAACTTTGTTACAAACTATTTCTCTCCATCCCCATTCATCTTTCCTAAAAATCATTTACTCTCCTCTAGGAGGCCTACATCTCCTGTTCCCTTTCCCTAGGAAGAAGGTTTTTAAATGTGCATTCTAAGCCAGCTTGGGGAGTTATTCATTTTTTCCTGAGATCTCCCACATATACATGAGGTACACATGTTAATGAACTTTTGTTTGTCTCTTGGCGATCTGTCTTTCATTATGAGGACCTCCACTAAGAACTCAGAAAGGTTGAGGAAAACTATTTTTCTTCCTCCATAATTCTATCTTGGGAAATCAAGTTCCCAGCTGAACACTGAGGTTGCTCAAGTATCAAGCATTCCCAGCTGACGGGAGGGAAGTTTCTAGGGAGAAATCAATGATATTGGCATCAAAGTGGGGTGGAGGGCACACGCATGGTTGATGGTGGGAATTTAAAGTGGTTTGACATTTTTGGAGGATGACTTGGCAAATTTGATAGAAATGTTCAAGGTATACCCAAGAGTCTTCTTCTAGGAATCACATCTGCTGAGATAAAGCACAAGCACTTAAGCCCTGGTCAGAACCCAGGATGCTACTGCGGGTTCCCCTTCCATGATAGGAAAACCTGGGAACAACCTGCATTTTTAGGACAAGGTAGCATCTATGCTAATAAAAGGGTAATATGCTAATTAGACTTAACATCTTCCTGGCGACCTTCCAGATGTTCTTCTAGACATCCTTCCCGACAAAGCCATGTTGGCGGGGCCAAGGCAGAGGAGGTTAGAGGCAATCAGGCAAGCAGGGGAGAGCAGTTAGGGGGACCAGGCCAGCAGGGGAGAGCAGTTAGGGCAAACAGGCTGTCAGGAGAGAGCAGTCAGGGGGATCAGTCTGGCAGACAGGTGAGTGGTTAGGAGCCAGAGGCCTGAGGGGTCCCAGATTGGAGAGGGTGTAGGCTGGGCTGAGGGAATCCCGCACCCTCTCCCCCATGCACGAATTTCGTGCACCGAGCCACTAGTATATAATAAAAGCCTAATTGCAAATTGTCCCCTTGGTGGTCATTGAACCAGGAGTTAGACTGGGAGTTCAACTGCTCACTGTGATGTGAGCTGACCACCAAGGGCCTGCATGGAATATGGTGGCCATCTGTAACACAGTGCGGGCAGCAGGCAGTAATGAATGCGCTGCTAGCCCTGATGGGCCCCAACAAGAGTGGGACTGCAGCAAGATGGTGGAGCAAGTGAGCAGTTGGTGTCAGTCCAAGGTGGGTATGAGCAGGGGCTGTATGGCCTCACAGATAGAGACCAGCTTTAGTGGCAAGGGGCAGGGCTGCTGCTTGCCCTGATTGATCACCCTGCAGGCAGGATGATGGAACAGGTGAGGGGAGGCACCAGGCCACAACCAATGCAAGGCAGGGCGGCAGGGCGGCAGGGCTGCAAGGCTGGGGTGCAAACTGGAGCCCATTTCCTGCAGACCACCCTGAGGAACTCTGCCAGTGCATGAATTCATGTACCAGGCCTCCAGTATCATATAAACCTGTAAGGATTGTACCTTCATCCTTGTGACTTGCTTTAGTATATGTAAAAATGCTTAGATTTACATAAAATCTATTCCTAGGAGAGTTGAGAGACTATCAATAGGTTTTAGAATTTTGTAAGGTGTAAGGAAGTATTTGTGAGGGAAATTCAAAGCCCAGAAGTCAGGGGAAGGAGCGGGGAATGGATATGAATAAATATTATGGAGCTCAAACATTTTATTTTGAATATGTGATTCAGGGTCTGAAGACAGCTGGTTGTGATAGTTTTCCCAGCCAGACCATGTACTTATTGGTGCATATTTAGACAGTAAATAAACCTGTGCAGCAGTGATTTAGCAAGAAGAAACTTTATTCTTCTTGCACTAGGCAGGGATTTTTAATTTAACCTATAATTCTGAACTTGCTGCACTGCTTTCAAAAGTCACAACAAGTTATTTAGAGTTGACTTTGACAGTATCCCTAGATTACTGGGGAGACTTAGCCCATATTTACAAAATGGTATGACATCTGGAGGATAAATCAGCAATCATGCAGGTATTGGGTATCCAGGATGTAAAACTGCAATGAAAGTGCCTGCTTAGAAAGTGTTTAGTTGACCTTTACATTGTATGTGCGCGTGTGTGTGTGTGTTATAGGTCATATCTTCTCTAGTAAACAAAAGGCTACTGACAACACAATTGATTTTGTTCCATGCTATATTAATTAGAGCATCATTCACATAATGTGCAATAAATACAAAAGTGAGTAGTGATATTTAAAACAAACCTAAGAACAATCATTTCTACATTCACTGGGTGATATTTTATATTATTTTTTAAAAACTTTGTTGTTGGAGTATTAACAGATGTCTCCCTTTTCTCCCCCCATTCCCTCCTTCCAACCAGATCCCACTCCACCCCAGGCCTTCACCACCATATTGTGTGTGTCCATAGGTAATGCATAGATGCATTTAAGTTATTTGGTTAAACTCCTCCTGTGACACCTCCCTCTTTCCCTCTGAGATTTGTCAGTCTATTGCATTTCCCCATGCTTCTGGTTTTTTTATTCATAAGTTTATTCTGTTCATTGGATTTCTTTTTTGCTTATTTTGATTTTTAGATTCAATTGTTGATAACTATGTCTTTGCCTCATCCTCCTCCTCTTCTTCCTCCTCCCTTTCCTCATTCTTCTTCTTCTCCTTTTTCTTCTCCTTTCATTTTCTTCCTCTTCATAAAGAATACCCTTCAACATTTCATGTAATACTGGTTTGGTGGCGATGAAATCCTTTAGGATTTTCTTGTCTGTGAAACTCTTTATCTGATTCTAAATGATAGCTTTTCTGGGTAGCATAATATTGGTTGTAGGTCCTTGCTACTCATCACTTTGAATATTTCTTACCACTTCCTTCTGGCTGGCAAAATTTCTGTTGAGAAATCAGCTGACAGTCATGTGGGAGCTCCTTTGGAAGTAACTAACTTCTTTTCTTTTGCTGATTTTAAGATTTTTTCTTTGCCTTCAACTCTTGGCATTTTAATTATGATGTGTCTTGGTGTGGCCTTCTTTGGGTTCCTCTTGTTTGGGATTCTCAGTGCTTCCTGGACTTGTAAATCTATTTCTTTCAGCAAGTAGGGAAAGTTTTCTGTCATTGTTTCTTCAAATAGGTTTTCAATATTTTTCTCTCTCTTTTATTTTTCTGGCACCCTATGATGCAAATGTTGGCACACTTGAAGTTGTCCCAGAGGCTCCTTACACTACCTTCATATATTTGGATTCTTTTTCCTTTGTGCCCTTTCAATAGGGTATTTTTTACTTCCTCATATTCAAAATCTTTGACTTGATTTCAGAAATCCTGTACTCTACTGTTGAATCCCTGTAAATTATTCTTTATTTCATTAGGTATATGATTAATTTCTGACTGGTGCTTTTTCATGTCTTTAATGTTCTTACTAAGATCCCTGACATTCTCAGTAAGTCCTTTGAAGCTCTCATTAAGATCCTTGAGCATCTTTATAACCATTGTTTTGAACTCTGTAATGGTTTGTTTGCTTCCATTTCATTTATTTATTTTTCTGAAGATTTATTCTGTACTTTCATTTGTGTCATGTTTGTCTCCACATTTTGGCTGCTTTCCTGTATTAGTTTCTGTTTATTGGATTCAGCTGTTATGTCTCCTGGAATTAGTAGACTGGGCTTGTGTAGTAGGTGTCCTATATGGCCCAGTGGTCAGCCTCCTCAGTCACATGAGCTGAGCACTCCTGGTACACCTTTGTGAGGGCTATGTGCACTGTCCTGTCCCAACTGGGCCTTCATTGCTGTTTGTGTCACTGGGAGGAACTGACACCAGGCTAATTGGCTGTGACTATGGCAGAGGAGCTGCTATGTAAGAAACAGCTCTATGGAGCAGGACTTGCTTCAGTGAGTTTTGGTGCTCCCTGACTCTGCCTCTTGAGTGTGTCACACTTGGATGTAGTAGTGTTGTAATCTGTCATAGTCTGAAGCTTTCCATTCAGTGCACTGGATCTGGGGTATCCTGATAAGTGCAAAGTCAGCCACTGACTGTGACTTTCTTGGGGCTACATGGCAGCAGGTACAGAGCAATCTGCATACAAGTATGGCTACTACTTGTGTTGTGTTTGGAAGTGCCGAGGAGAAGCCAAGCTATGAAGCAAGGCAGGCTGCTGCTAGTGCCAGGCCTGGGGTCTCTTATTGAGAGGTATGGGGCATGCTGATATCAACTTCTGCTTGTTTTAAAAATTCTGAATCCTGAACCAAGATAGGCCATTCATATTGAAAAACAACTGAAAACAGTGTGGATAAGGCTGAAAATTTGATTGGGGTGGGTTTTCAGGAATCGCAAGGGTGGTTTGAACAGTGTAAGCCAGATTTCTGGAGACTCAGATATAGGGCCTGCCAATCAGCTCTGTGATGGTTAACTCTAGAAATAATAACCTCTGAGAGAACTCTTGTCTGGGGGAAAGCCACCTCTGAGTTCTTACCCTGATGCCAGACAATCCAGTTCCTCCCCATATGTTCCTGGATTCCCCAAAGCCACTACCCCAGTGCTGGAGCTCAGAGGAACCAAGTCTGTGTGTGGGCTCTTTAAGAGAGATTGTCTGGGTCTCCAACTGACTCTGTGTCACTCTGCCACAATTACCACTGGTTTTTATAGCCTGAAGTTATGAGGGCTTCTCTTGATAACCCTGGGGCCCTGAACTAAGGGATCTGCTTTGTGGATAGGACCCCTTGCTCCTCACAGGAAGCTTCTCAAGCTGATGTGTCTCTCCTGATTTTAAAAAACCACACATGGGTGTCAGTTCAGCCTGTCCCATGTCTCCACTTCTCCTAAAAGTCTCAATGTGCTTTCTTCTTTAGCTCTATAGTTATAGGACTTCCATTCAGCCAGATTTCAGTTAATTATAAATGATGGTTGTTCTATATTTTAGTTGTAATTTTGATGTGGTTGTGGGAGGCAGCGAGTATTACATTTACCTATGCCACCATCTTGGTTCTCCTCTGGATGATATTTTAGTGCCTACTATGTCTTACGCATAATTCTGGGGATACATCAATAATGCAAAGTCCTTTTCTGGAAGGGGATCACAGCCTAATATAAGACATAGATAAATAAATGCATAATTAAAGTACATAATGAGTCATGGTATAATATAGATATGCAGCGTTCTAAAATATTTCAGAGGTGAGTCATCTTATCCAGATTGGAAGATTGAACAGTAGTCCAGGTATAGAGGAGATGTAGTGGGACTACTCAAGGTGGTATAGTAGAACACTTGAAATTGTGCTCCAGATTTTCAGACTCTAGTTATTTTCACTAGATGCCAGAAATATGTTGTAGAACATCATAGAAATCAAAGATCAGGAATCTTTTGAAAGACAATATTGCCAGTAATTAAGTATTATTCATTACTTTATTGACTCCAGGATACCACACTAAATGCTGTGGATGTAATAAGTAATCAATATGAAATGATCACATGTCATTTTCTGAATACTAAATTACAATCTATATATATAAAGAGCCATGGTCTATAATGACCTAAGGCTTGACCAAACACTGAAAGTCATTTCTGAGTTGCCTTGGCCAGCCAGCATTGACTGCAGCTGGTGCTGGCATAGCACCCCATCACTGACTGCTGAGGGGCCTGTGGATCAGGCCTGGGGAGAGGCCTTTAGAGAGAGAGGCAGGGTCTAATCTGAAGCCTCGGTGGCAGCTGTTGATCAGCTATTGCCCCTGTATGTCTCTCCGAGCTTCACCAGCAGCCGCACCTCTGTTTCTCTCTGGACCTCCATGGGGGCTGCTAATCAGCCACACCTCTTTTATCTGGCCCAGAGTTAGACCTGGAGAAGCTGACTGGCACAGAAACTGACCAATCAGAACCAAATCTGTGTGAAGTGCCATGAGCCAATGGCTGCCTAGGAGGTGGAGCTTTTGACACTGACTGGCATAGAAACCAACCAATCAGAACCTAATCTGGGTGAATTGTGAAGCCAGAATCTAAGGTGGGGGCTGAGGAGGGGTTTTAAGGGCAACAGCTGTTTGGTGGAAGGTACAAGAAAGAGGTTCAATTTTTTATGTCCTGGTTTGGCAGTATAATGAATATGGCTGGCTATCAGTCCAGATGCAGGGATTATGTGTTTTTGTCTGCCAAGAGCATCTCCTCCTGCTGAAACCCCCCCGCCCATTTAATCAATCCTATCCTATATAATCTATCTATACTAATAAAAGGGTAATATGGTAATTAGACCAGGTAGACTAGCCATCTTTCAGATGTCTGACTTCCTTCCAAACAAAGCCATCTTGGTGGGGGCTGAGGCAGAGGCCATTAGGGGTGATCAGGCCGGCAGGAGAGGGCAGTTGAGGGTGAGATCAGGCCAGTAGGGGAGGGAAGTTGGGGGCAACCAGACCAGCAGGAGAATGAAGTTGGGGACAAAATCAGGCTGGCAGGGAGGGTCATTGGGGGCAAAATCAGCCTGGCAGGGGAGTGCAGTTAGGGCTGATGAGCAGGCAGAGGCAGTTAGGGCTGATCAGGCTGACAGGGGTAGCAGTAAGAGGCAGCCAGGCCATGGGGGGGGGGGGCAGTTGGGGATGATAAGGCCAGCAGGGGGGTAGTTGGGGGCATCCAGGCTGGCAGGGGGAGGCAGTGAAAGGTTACTAGGCCAGCAGGTGGGGAGGAGTTGGGGGCAACCAGGCAGGCAGGCAGGTGAACAATTAGAAGCCAGCGGTCCAGGACTGTGAGAGAGATGTCTGACTTCTGGTATAGACATCCCCAGTGAGGTCTCGCATTGGAGAGGGTTTAGGCTGGGTTGAGGGGACCCCCCCCACACACACATACACCCCATACACGAATTTAATGCACCAGGCCTCTAGTGGTGAATAATTGCATTTTCTTTTCTCAAGCTTTCACTTTCTTACCTTGAAAATATTTTGATGAAACTGTTCACTCATCCTTGGGTTGTCAGGAGTCAGAGCTGACTCAACAGTATCTAACAACATAAGTGGAGTAGTAACTTTTCTCCATAAGTTCAATTTTATGTATATAGCTCCCTACTGTATGTTTCAACCTAGTACCTTTAGTTCAAATACAGTCAAAAGTTCCATGAATATCACTTGAGATTCCCCTAATTCTTATCAACGATTAATTTTCCCTACTCCTTTCATTCATTTTATAATGCAAACTGAAATGCTTGCTGTTTCACACATATGCTCTATCTTTCCCTAGCAATGTGTTTTTTGTTCAACCTGTTTTTTCTATTAGAAAATCTTTCCTACCATTTCTGCATATTCACATCTTACTCCAGAATTTAGTCTGTCCCAAAAGCTATTTCCCTGTCACGAAATTCTGGTTCCCACTTTATCATCCCCTAGAAAACAAAATCAAATCTGGAAGTGATTGCTACTTTACTCAAACTTTCATATAATTATATCTGTACTTCCGTCATACTACACAGAGAGGTATGGGTGTCGTTCATACAGATATAATAATTGTAGTCTTAAAGTAAAATGAAATTGCTAAAAGGTAAAGTGTACAGATATGATAAAAGAATGTTAAGGTCATAATTAAGGGAAACTAATTTCAGGGGGTTTGATGGGAAAAATGAGTCAAAGAAAGGGACAAATAAGTAGCTCAGAACTGTAAAGGAACCAAAAGAAAGAGATATTTAACAGTATTGAATAGGGTAGAAAAATAAAGGAAGGTGAATGAACAGTTAATATCTATTAAATGAATTAAAGGATGAAGAAAGAATGAAAAAATGAAATAAGAAAGAAGTAATTGGATTTAACAAGCCTTTTGTAGGAAAAGAGTGATTATGAGAGAAATTTTGAGGGGAGCAGAACAGTTAGAGAATTGAAATCTGGAAAATCTGTGCTGGACACTTGAATTGTGTAAATTTAAGCAAGTACTTCAGTTCTATGAGACTCTTTCCCCATCTCCAAAATTTAAAAAAAAATGACCAGGTCCTTCATCTATATCTTAATATTATTGTATGGATTCAGTAGGAATGTGAGCAAAAGAGCCCAGCAAAATATAAACTCCCATACAAATTTAAGATGGACTAATTATCATCATTTTTAAGTGCTCTAAAAATGAGAAGTCATTCAATCACCGGGAAAAACAAATATGAGGAACAATGAGTTGTAGAGCTCCAGTTCAGTTGCCATGTATTGGCCATAATTGAGGTCAGTAACAAGTATTGTATGAATTTGCATTTATTTTCCTATATGATCCCTTAGAAAGCTATGTGGTTTGCTTTGATTTAGAAAATTAACTATTATAGTATTAAATGATGAAAAGAAGTTTATTTTCTCTGAGTTTCTCTAGGATTATTGTAGCTCTTCTCAACACTACCTGGATACATTATAGTCACAGAACCAAAGTGTTTATTCAGACCAATAGTTCTCAACCTCCAGGTTACTATTTACTAGTGACATATTTAATGTATGTGTATACCAATAAAATTTTAAAATATATTAAAGTATACCCCTATACTATCATCACTCATTGTCTTACATTTTTATCTTCTTCAATGTGTGAGAAAGGCTAGTATGCCAGGAATTGTTTCTAATCTCCAACCTGCCTTTCTTAGGATACAACTCATACACCTGTATATTTTTCACCATGAGTATACCGGTTTAAAAAAAATAAGATTAACAATGCACCACATCTTCAGAAATCATCCAGTCCTATCATTTCATTTATAGATAATGAAAATTCAGGACCCAATAAGGTGATGGATTTGCCCCTAAAACACTGGTAATTAGAAGCAAGAGCACAGATTTCCTGATCTTCGTTGACAATCCTTTCCACTATATTAGCCTTTCTTAAAAAGTGTTGTGTGAGGTGTTTTATACACACACACTTGCACACAAAATAATTTATATGCATACACATATATATGTTGGGAGGTCAAATAAATTTATAAAGCAATGTGCTCTATACTACCCTATAGAAGATTATATCATGAAGACTTTTCGAATATAACCAGCACAACTTGTGGATGAGAAAAAATTGAATTTATTGCTTATATACCTTCTTTATTTTTTTAATTTTATTTACAATATAACTTATATTTAATAGTAGTACATATGTTTTCCTCCCCCCCCCCAATATCCTCCCCCAAGCCTCCCTTACCCCCCAGCACTTGTCCGCACCTGCCCCCCTCCCCACCCCAGAGTCTTTCATTCATTGGTTATACTCATATGTATGCATACAAGTCCTTCAGTTGATCTTCCCCAGCATCTGCCTCCCCTCCACTCCAGCCTTCCCCCTGTAGCTTGACAGCATGTTCGAGGCCACCCTGCCTCTATATCAATCACTCTCCCGTTTGTTTTCTTCAAAAATAACTTGCCTCTGCATACTGAAAACAAACGTATAAGAGCAAAAAAAGTTTGAGTGTCAGTTTCAATGTCCAACTGTTCTGAGTCCCAGTTTCAATGTCAAATAGTTCTTCATGTGTACATGTCAGCAATGGTATCCAGATGGTGGATCCATCCTCTCTGGTATGGTCCTGGGCGGCCTGCAGCAACGCACAGCTGCCGACTGCTAGCATGGCAAGGTGTCGTCAGCGTCCACCATCTCTGGACCGTCCTCGTGGCTGGAACAAACCCGTCAGTTCCTCACTGTAGCAGGAACCCACATGGTCTTGGAGTTGTTCTCTGCAAACACACAAACACATTCTTGACCAAAGGTTAACAAAGGGATCCTCTCTGCAAAATAGACTTGGGATTCTTTTTATTTTTGCCTAAATGATTTTCCTTTGGATTATTTTGACACCATGTGTGTTTATTTATGGGTGTCCTGCAGGTGGTTTTACAAACGGAATTTTCTTTTCTGGAGTAAGAATTTTCTACATGTATTTTACTTATAGGATATTTTTCCTTACATGATATTACCCCACTACCCCCCCCTTTTTGGTTAATAGGGGCTTTTGGAAATTTTATCTTGCAGTCTTGGTAATTTTAAATTTTAATTTTTGCACACAAATATTACTGCTTTAGGTTCTCTGGATGTTAGGCAATTTTGCAGTGAGATGAACTACTAATAGATAATTTAGTTAATGTTTTAGGAAAAGCTTTTTGTCCAGTACAGTTAGATTTTCTTGAGTATTCACATATTTCACTTGTCCAATTTATTTTTTTATATTTTCTTTTTTTAAATTTTATTTACAATATAACCTATATTTAATAGTAGTACATATGTTTTCCTCCCCCCCCCAATATCCACCCCCCCAGCCTCCCCTACCCCCCAGCACATGTCCCCACCTGCCTCCCTCCCCACCCCAGAGTCTTTCATTCATTGGTTATGCTCATATGTATGCACACAAGTCCTTCGGTTGATCTCCCCCAGCATCTGCCTCCCCTCCACTCCAGCCTTCCCCCTGTAGCTTGACAGCATGTTCGAGGCCACCCTGCCTGTGTATCAATCACTCTCCCCTGTTTCTTTTCTTTAAAAATATCTTGCCTCTGCATACTGAAAACAAACGTATAAGAGCAAAAAAAGTTTGAGTGTCAGTTTCAATGTCCAACTGTTCTGAGTCCCAGTTTCAATGTCAAATAGTTCTTCATGTGTACATGTCAGCAATGGTATCCAGATAGTGGGCATATCGTGGCAATGCAAGATCCATCCTCTCTGGTATGTTCCTGGGCCGCCTGCAGCCACGCACAGCTGCCGACTGCTAGCATGGCAAGGTGTCGTCAGCGTCCGCCATCTCTGGACTGTCCTCGTGGATAGAACAGGCCCGTCAGTTCCTCACTGTCACAGGAACCCACATGGTCTTGGAGTTGTTCTCTGCAAACACACAAACACATTCTCGACCAAAGGTTAACAAAGGGATCCTCTCTGCAAAATAGACTTGGGATTCTTTTTATTTTTGCCTAAATGTTTTTCCTTTGGCTTATTTTGACACCATGTGTGTTTTTTTATGGGTGTCCTGCAGCTGGTTTTACAAATGGAATTTTCTTTTCTGGAGTAAGAATTTTCTACATGTATTTTACTTATAGGATATTTTTCCTTACATGATATTACCTCACTGTCCCCCAGCCCCCTTTTTTTGGTTAATAGGGGCTTTTGGAAATTTTATCTTACAGTCTTGGTAATTTTAAATTTTAATTTTTGCATACAAATATTACTACTTTAGGTTCTTTGGATGTTAGGCAATTTTGCAGTGAGATGAACTACTAATAGATAATTTAGTTAAAGTTTTAGGAAAAGCTTTTTGTCCAGTACAGTAAGATTTTCTTGAGTATTCACTTATTTCACTTGGCCAATTTAAATTAATCTGAAAACTTGATTACTATTTTACTATCAATTTTAATACTCAAGCAGAAATCTTAGTTTACCCAGCAAATACTTGTGGAAAGGAATATTTGGATTTTTGAGTAGGGCCTCAGAATTCCTTGTAATAAATTAAATTTAGATATAGGGCAGCTATTGCTGGCCGAGTCTCTGTTTACCACCTGGGTCCCGGTGTGAGTTGTGCGTGGGAGGGGTAGCAGCCATGGGGGTAGGAGACCTTCCTCAGGAGGGGTGAGAATTCAAGCCCCTGCAAGGTTTGTGAATGAGGTTCTGTGCCCCACCTCTGTTGATCTTTTAGTTCTCTCCTGTTGGCCCCTCTGCGACTGTGCCTGTCTTAGATTGTTCCTTCCCTGAGAAATCTTACCCGTCTCTGGCTAACCAGCCATCCTCCGGGGCCAAACAGGGTGAAGTGAGGTTCAGTCGTGTCTCCTTTGTAGTCTATGCTCCCGTGGCCTCCACGTCCAGCACCTGCCTTGGGGTCCCCTCGCCTGCTGGCGGGGTCCCGGTACTGATCACATATCTCAGGTGACCCAGGTTTCTTCTCCAGAGAGGACCCAGCTCACGCCATTGGTCGAGAGACAGATCCATGGTGACAGCTGCCCAGAGGCTTCAGCCACAGCTTGAACTGAAAGTTCAAGCATCAGCTGTGTGTATTTGGATAATAAGAAGAGGGTCCATCTTGGCAAAAGGGCCAGAGAGGCCAATATAGAATGCTAGGATGCCTTCCCAGTGCCTTAATTCCTTATGAAAGGGATTAATTCCTTTCCTATCCTTTTTTTAAGTTGCTGGCCAACATTCAAAGAATTAGTTTGTAAGTTTATTTGGGATAATTGTATAATATGCTGTTGTCAAATATCAAATATTATAATGACATTGTAGAATAATATCATGTAACGGTATTGTGGTGTCACGGGAGGTTAAGGAGGGCCTAGCCTAAGAACTGGTGTCCATAAGAGATGACATGCTCTAGGCCATGTTAATTCAATCTCAAACTAGCTGCCAATTTTTTTATAACTTTATATAAACTTTGTCAGGGATGTAAAAACACAAATCACTTACCTTAGTTCAAGCATTCAAATATATTGACCTCCCCCCTTATTCCCACCACTTGCCACTTACCCTGAGGTTTGACATTTCCATGGACTTTTCTCAGTCTCTGGATCCATTCTTGTTCATCAGTCTATGTCATTCATTATATTCCTCAAATGAGTGAGATCATGTCATATTTGTCTTTCTCTGCCTGGCTAATTTCACTTAGCATAATGCTCTCTAATTCCATCCATGTTGTTACGAATGGTAGGAGCTCTTTCTTTTATATCACAGCGTAGTATTCCTTTGTGTAGATGTACCACAGTTTTTTAATCCACTCAGCTGCTGATGGGCACTTAGGCTGTTTCCAAGTCTTAGCTATGATAAATTGTGCTGCTATGAACATAGGGGTACATATATCCTTTCCAATTCACCTTTCTAGTTTCTTGGGGTATATTCCTAGAAGTGGGAACACTGGGTTGAATAGGAGCTCCATTTTTAGTTTATTGAGGAAACACCATACTGTTCTCCACAGTGGCTGCACTAGTCTACAATCCCACCAACAGTGCAGGAGAGTTCCTTTTTCTCTGCATCCTCGTTAGCACTTGTCATTTGTTGACTTGTTGATGTAAGCCATTCTGACAGGTGTGAGATGGTACCGCATAGTAGTTTTGATTTGCATCTCTCGGATAATTAGTGACTTTGAGCAAGTTTTCATATGTCTCTGGGCCTTCCTTTTGTCTTCTTTAGAAAAGGTTCTATTTAGGTCTGTTGCCCATTTTTTTATTGGATCGTTTGTCTTCCTTTTACTGAGTTGTGTGAGTTGACTGTAGATGCTTGAGATTAAACCTTTATCACTGATAACATTTGCAAATATGTTCTCCCATACAGTGGGTTTTCTTGTTGTTTTGTTGATGGTTTCTTTAGCTGTGCAAAAGCTTTTTATTATGATGTAGTCCCATTTGTTTATTCTGTCTTTAGCTTTCATTGCCCTAGGAGCAGTATCATCAAAGAAGGTCTTTTGGCATATGTCTGATATTTTATTTCCTGCAGATTCCTCTAATGTTTTTATGGTTTCCCGTCTTAGGTTTAAGTCCTGTATCCATTTGGAGTTTATTTTTGTGTATGGTGTAAGTTGGTGGTCTAGTTTCATTTTTTTTGCATGTATCTATCCAATTTTCCCAACAACATTTATTGAAGAGACTATCTTGACGCCATTTTATGTTCATACCTCCTTTGTCAAATATTAATTGAGCATAGTGGTTTGGGTTGATATCTGGATTCTCTATTCTATTCCATTGATCTATATGTCTATTCTTGTGCCAGTACCAGGCTGTTTTGATAACAGTAGGTTTGTAATACAGCTTGAAATCTGGTATTGAAATCCCACCGACTTTGTGCTTCTTTCTCAGGATTGCTGTGGCTATCCGGGGCCTTTTTTTATTCCAGATGAATTTTTGGAGAGTTATTTCTAGGTCTGTGAAGTAAGCCATTGGTATTTTAATAGGGAGTGCATTAAATTTATACATTGCTTTGGGTAGTATGGACATTTTAATTATGTTGATTCTCCCAATCCATGAACATGGTATGTTCTTTCACCTGTTTACATTTTCCTCTATCTGTTTTATTAGCGTCCTGTAGTTTTCCGCGAATTTGTCTTTTACCTCCTTACTTAAGTTTATTCCTAGGTATCTTAATTTTTTTTGGTGTGATGGTAAATGGGATTGCTTTTTTAGTCTCCCTTTCTGTAAGTTCACTATTGGTGTGTAGGAATGCCATAGATTTCTTGGCATTGATTTTGTAGCCTGCTACATTGCTGAACTCATTTATTAAGTATATTAGCTTTTTTATGGAGTCTTTCGGATTTTTTTATGTACAATATCATGTCATCTGCAAATAAGGATAGCTTTACTTCTTCTTTTCCAATTTGGATGCCTTTTATTTCTTCTTCTTCTCTAATTGCAATTGCTAATACTTCCAGTACTATGTTGAATAGGAGTGGTGAGAGTGGGTAGCCCTGTCTTGTTCCTGTTCTTAAGGGAAATGGTTGTAGTTTTTGCCCATTGAGTATGATGTTTCCTGTGGGTTTCTCATATATGGCTTTTATTATGTTGAGGTATGATCTTTCTGATGTACTGCTGGATCCTATTTGCTAGAATTTTATTGAGGATTTTGGAATCTATATTCATGAGGGATATTGGCCTGTACTTCTCTTTCATTGTGTCATCTTTATCTGATTTTGCTATTAGGGTGATGTTAGCTTCATAGAAGGAGTTTGGAAGTGTTCCATCCTCTTGAATTTTCTGGAATAGTCTGAGGAGTATAGGTTTTAGTTCTTCCTTGAATGTTTGGTCAAACTGCCCTGGGAAGCCGTCTGGCCCTGGGCTGTTGTTTGCCAGAAGCTTTATGATGACTGCTTCAATTTCGTCCACAGTTATTGGTCTATTGAGTTGTTTAGATTCTTCCTGATTGAGTTTTGGG
The DNA here is from genome assembly GCA_027563665.1 of Antrozous pallidus. NCBI lineage: Eukaryota > Metazoa > Chordata > Mammalia > Chiroptera > Vespertilionidae > Antrozous > Antrozous pallidus. The sequence goes on along the minus strand of CM050509.1, from coordinate 69,234,001 downwards.
AGGTTATATTTTTCTAGAAATATATCCATTTCCTCCAGGTTGTCCAGTTTGTTGGAGTAGATTTGTTCATAGTAATCTTTAACAATCCTTTGCATTTCATTGGGGTCTGTTGTTATTTCACCTCTTTCAATTCTGATTTTATTTATTAGGGTCCTCTCTCTTTGCTTCTTGGTTAGTCTGGCTAGAGGTTCATCAATCTTGTTTAATCTTTCAAAGAACCAGCTTTTGGTTTTGTTGATCTTCTGTATTGTTTCTTTGGGCTCTATGTCATTTATATCTGCTCTGATCTTTACTATTTCCTTCCTTCTGCTTACACTGGGCTTTTCTTGTTGCTTTCTTTCTAACTCTTTGAGTTGTTGGGTTAGATAATTTATTGCCACTGTTTCTAGTTTTTTGCAGTAGGATTGTAGAGCTATGAACTTCCCTCTCAGAACTGCTTTCGCTGTTTCCCATAGATTTTGGATTGTTGTGCTGTCGTTGTCATTTGTTTCCATGATGTTTTCTATCTCTTCCTTGATCTCTATAGTAACCCAGTCATAGTTTAATAGCATGCTGTTTAGTCTCCATGTGTTTGATTTCTTTGGGTTGTTTCTATTGTAGTTGATTTCCAGCTTTATGCCATTGTGATCTGAGAATGTGTTTGATATGATTTCTATCTTCTTGAATTTGGAGAGACTTTGCCTATGACCCAACACATGGTCTATCTTTGAGAATGACCCATGGGCACTTGAAAAGAATGTATATTCTGTGGCTTTGGGGTGAAATGATCTGAAGATGTCAATTAATTCCTTCTGGTCTAGTGATTCATTGAGGATTGATGTTTCCTTACTAATTTTTGTTTAGGGGATTTGTCCAATGGTGATAGTGGGGTATTAAAGTCTCCTAATATGATTGTATTGCTGTCTATCTCTCCCTTGATATCCTCTAGGAGTTTTAGTATGTATTTGGCTGCACCTATATTGGGTGCATATATGTTTACCAGAGTTATTTCTTCTTGTTGGATTGCTCCCTTTAGTGTTATGTAGTGGACTTCTTTATCTCTTGTTACATCCTTCACTTTGAGATCTAATTTGTCAGATATAAGTATTGCTACCCCAGCTTTTTTTCCATTTCCATTCACCTGAAGAACCTTTTTCCATCCTTTCACCCTCAGTTTGTGCGCATCTTTTTTTTTTGGAAGTGGGTTTCTTGTAGACAGCAGATATATGGGTCGTGTTTTCTTATCCAGTCTATTACCCTATGTCTTTTGATTGGAGCATTTAAACCATTTACATTTAAAGTAATTATTGATAGATAGTTTTTGTAGCCATTTTTGTTCTTTGCCCCTATGTTCTTTCATGGCTTCCTATTGCTTTTCACAGCAGACCCTTTAGAATTTCTTGCATTGCTGGTTTGGTGGTAATGTATTCCCTTAGACCTTTTTGTCTGTGAAGCTCATGATTTGACCTTCAATTTTTATTGATAGCCTTGCTGGGTACAGTATTCCAGGATTCAGACCCTTTCTTTGCATAACTTTTTATATTTCATTCCAATCTCTTCTGGCCTGATAAGTTTCTGGTGAGCAATCACTTGCTAATCTGATGGGAGTTCCTTTGTAGGTGACTTTCTGTCTCTCTCTGGCAGCTTTTAGGATTCTCACTTTGTCGTTGATGTTTGCCAATTTAATTATAACATGCCTTGGTGTAGGTCTTTGGGGGTTTAATTTGCTTGGAACTCTGTGAGCTTCTTGGATTTGTGTGGGTTTTTTCTTTCCTATATCAGGGAAGTTTTCTGTCATTATTTCTTCCAACAGGTTTTCTATTCCTTGCTCAGTTTCCTGTACCTCTGGAAGCCCTATTATACATATGTTGTTTTGTTTCATGTTGTCCCAAATTTCCCTTAGGCTCTCCTCCTGCTTTATAATTTTTTTTCTAGAAGCTGCTCTACTTGGCTGTTTTTTCCTACCTTATCTTCCAGCTCACTGATGCGGTCCTCTGCTTCATCTAGTCTACTCCTGATACTTTCTATGGAGTTCTTTACCTAGGCAATGTCACTTTTCATTTTTCATAATTCTTCTTCATTTCTTCATAATTCTTCTTCATGTCTTCATAATTCTTCTTCATTTCTTCCTGGCTCTTCTTCGTTTCCTCTTGATTGCTCATCAATTCCTCATGGTTCTTATTTTTATTGGCTTCTGTTCTCTTCATCCACCCTATGACCATTTCTCTGAACTCTCTCTCTGACAGGTTGCTTGCTTCCATTTCGGTTACCTCTTTTTCTGGTGTGGCTTGTTTTTCTTTCATTGGTGGGCTATTTCTTTGTCTCCCCATAGTCCTTCTTCTCTGTGTTTCTTGTTATGTAGTTCTCACTGTCCTGTGTTGATTTAAAGGCTCAGACTACAACACAACCAGGTGCAGCACACCAGGCACTGAGGAAGAATGTATTCACAGTATTGGTAACTCCAAATTAAAAGTGATTGCCAGAGGAAGGTAAATTAGGTGATAGGTGGGGTAAAAGAGAGTAAGAGAAAACACACTCGCACACACAAAATAAATAAAGAAAAAAAGAAAGAAAGAAAGAAAGAAAGAAAGAAAGAAAGGAAGGAAGGAAGAAAGAAAGAAGGGGAGAAATAAGGAAAGAAAGAAAGGAAGAAAGAAAGAAAGAAAGAAATAAAGAAAGAAAGGAAAAAAGAAAGAAATGAAGAAAGAAAGAAAGAAAGAATAAAAAAGGGAATGCCAAAATAAAGTTGGGAAAAGGGGAAGGATTAAAAATAAAGGAAAAGGGAGTAAACTATAAATATGGGTTGGAAACTCCCAGAGGACCGCCACTAATCCCAGCAAAAGCCAGCAACGAGTACCTGGAGACTGATACAAACTACATACAACAACTAATATCAAGGGAGGTTAGGGAACACAGAAGCTTAAATCTATCAAAAAACAATGTAAACATCACCAAAACACAAAACAATGCAACTCCCGCCCCACAAAACAAATTAAAAGAAAAGAATAACCAAACCAATCTCACAAATATGCATAAAATATAAACAACATCAGCAGGACCGAGAGAAAAACATTTTAGGATAGTGAAGTCGGAGAATCATTAGATGTGTATGGACTTGGAGCAGGTGGTTGGGGATTGGATATAAAAGTGGGGTGAAATTTCAACAGGGGCTAAAGAGAGAGAATAAGGAAAATCTAATCCAGAAAAAGTGTAAGGGGAATAAGACACTAACTAAGGAAAGGTTAGCAAGAGAGTGCTGGGATAAGGGGGAAGTTGAAGTAGATTAAAGAGATACTAAAGGGTAGATAAAAAAAGACTATATATCACTAATCTCTGAGTAGAATAAAGATGGAATAAAATGGCACTTAAAAATTTTAAATAGTAGTAGAAATAAAATTGATTCCTTAATTTGTGTTACACAAGAGACAATTTATGATTCAGCCCCTAGGTGGCAGTGTTTCTGAACTGACCTCTGGGTCTATTGGTCCTCTCTAGCCTGATCTAAAATCCCGCTATGTCTATAGTATTTACTACTGCTTTGTGGAAATAGGCTACCCCAGAGTTGCCTCTCTAATTTTGAGGACCTGTTCTGATCCCCAGTGTCAGAAAAACAGCTCGCCCCTGTGGTCTCCCAGGTTCTCCCCCACCAGGGGATCCCCCCTTTCTGGTTCAGCACTGAGAAAATTGGATTTAGAGAGGACAAACGCAGGCGTGCGAACTCATGTCCTGCTCGTATGTTTGCTCGGAAACCCTTTCTCCCCTTGGGTTTGGCAGCCCGCTCCCTCCCAAAACTGCCAGGCTGGCCTTCTCCTTCAGGTACAAATGGGTTTCCCTCTATGTATCCCCCCCTCCTGTCACCAGCTCCGAGGACCCTCTTCCACGTTTGTTGGCTCCAACAGCCGCGGGTTTTTCCTCTTTTTCCCCCAGGCGAGAAACTCCCTGTGTTACCAGCTCCCTTAACCCCTGGAGAAACCTGACCTTTCCGTGGTGGAGCACAAGTTTCCTCGGAGTCCGTTTCCTCACCAACTAGGAACCGATGATGGGGGGAAGGTGGTGGTCTCAGACACCCAGTGGGTACCGCAACTGTAAAATCTTCAGGCTCTTCCCCTTTAAGCTGCTTATATACCTTCTTTAAATAACTTTGGCTCTGTCTCAAAGTGGAAAGGTAAGAATATAATTTATTAATAATAAGCAATTTAGTTTATGGTAGATGTTTCAACATGAAGGTTTGACTAGAATCGACTAAGAATCATAATGCAACTGTCTAGTATGTGTTTTCACTTTAAGTAGATTTTAGAAAACTGAATTCTAATTTGTTCTCTCTAGAATTCATACTTATTTTGAGCCTATTAGGAATCTGATCAGTTATGAATTATCTTAAAACACCCTATATAGTAAAAGACAAATATGCAAATTGACCAAATGGTGGAACAAATTGTCACTATGATGTGCACTGACCACCAGGGTGCAGACTCTCAATGCAGGAATTGCCCCCATGTGATCAGTGCGCTCCCACAGGGAGAACACTGCTCAGCCAGAAGCCCTGAGCTAGGTTCATGGCTAGTGAGCGCAGTGGCAGTGAAGGAGCCTCTCCTGACTCCACAGCAGCACTAAGTATGTCTGATTGCCCCATGGGGAGTGGGCCTAAGCTGTCAGTTAGACATCTCCTGCAGTCTCCCAGACTGTGAGAGAGCTCAGGCTGGGCTGAGGAACCCCTCCCCCACTGAGTGCATAAATTTCATGCACTGGGCCTCTAGTTTACTATAAGGGACCAAGTATCCTTACAAATAGGAACAATTGTTTTGATAAGTCTGCCTGACTACGCTCCTTCTATTATATGCTGCATAACAATTACTCTACCTGATGAGAGCTTTCTGAGTTATCAGCTTTTAATTGAGGACCCATTACTGATTCAAGAATTAAGTGTTTGAGATAAGTCATTCCATTTACCTTTTTATCAATTTGAATCAGAATAATATGTCTTTGTAACCATATTATTTACACCTCATTTGTCAATGAGTGGGTGTCATCATTTGCATTTTGAAATACTTGTTCTCAGATTATTTTAATATATTGCTTTTCTGCTGTGTTTTCATATAGGTTTTGAAATTGTTATTCAATCTATTTTAATTAGTATATATTATAGATTAATTTTTTTCTTTTTAATATTTATTGTTCAGTTTATTAATTACATTGTTCCCTTTTTTTCACCCTATATTTCCCCTCCACCTGGTACCCATCCCACCCTCTGCCCTCACCCCCCTCCACTGTCCTCTCCCATAGTTGCATGATTTTTGTCCAGTCTCTTGCTGCACTTCCCACACCCCCTTTCTCCCCAAGAGTTGTCAGTCCATTCCCTCTCTATGTCCGTGATTCTGTTACATTCACCAGTTTATCCTGTTCATCAGATTATTAATTCACTTGATTTTTAGATTCATTTGTTGATAGATGTGTATTTGTTGTTCCTAATTTACACTTTTATCTTTTTCTTCTTCCTCTTCTTAAAGAATATCTTTCAGCATTTCATATAATATTGGTTTGGTGGTAATGAACTCCATTAGCTTTTTCTTATCTGCGAAGCACTTTATCTGACCTTCAATTGTGCTTGATAGCTTTGCTGGATAGAATAATGTTGCTTGTAGATTCTTGCTGTTCATCACCTTGAATATTTCTTGCCACTCCCGTCTGGCCTGCATCGTTTCTGTTGAGAAATCCGCTGACAGTCGTATGGTTGCTCCCTTATAGGTAACCAACTGTTTCTCTCTTGCTGCTTTTAATATTCTCTCTTTGTCTTTTGCTCTTGGCATTTTATTTATGATGTGCCTCGGTGTGGTCCTCTTAGGGTTCCTATATATTGGGGTTTGGTGCACTTCTTGGACTCCTAAGTCAGTTTCATTCACCAGGTGTGGGAAGTTTTCAGTCACTATTTCTTCAAATAGGTTTTCATTGTCTTGGCCTCTCGCTTTTTCTGGCACCCCTATAATTCGGATTTTGGTATGCTTGAGGTTGTCCCAGAGGCCCCTTACACTATCTTCAATTTTTTAGATTCTTTTGGATTCTTGCTTTTTCAGCTAAGTGGATTTTACCTCTTTGTATTTCACATCTTTAAGTTGGTTCTTGGGGTGCTCCAGAGCACTTTTAGGTCTTTGTATAATATTTTTTATTTCAGTCAGTGTATGCTTAATTTCTGGTTGGTCCTTTTTCATATCCTTGAGAGTCTCCTTTATATCCTTGAGGGTCTCCTTCATTTCCTTGTAGGACTCATTCATTTCCACGTTGGTCTTGATAATTTCCTTGCAGGTCTCGTTCATATCCTTGAGGGTCTCGTTCATTTCCACGTTGGTCTTGATCATTTCCTTGCAGGTCTCGTTCATATCCTTGTAGGACTCATTCATTTCCTTTGCAGTCTTGCTTATTGCCTTATAGGCCTTGACCTTTTGTTGGAGCCTCTTGAAAAACCCTATAACCGTGGTTTTGAATTCCATGTCCAGTCGTTTTTTTTTCCTCCATTTCTTTCACATCTGATTTCTTTCCATGTTGCTGCATGGTGGCTGCTTCCCTGTGTTGGTCAATTAGCTTTGTGTGGTAGACTTCCTACTAGGGACAGTGGCTCAGCCTCCCCAGTTACCTGAGGTGGATACGGGCTGCACAGTCTTGCTGAAGTTAAGCTAAGGTTAATCGTTGTTAGCACTTGGAGGGGTTGACCTCCAGGCCAATTGTCTGTGAAGCTCAGCTGTGCTCAGGTTGGATGGGCGGAGTCTCCCGGCCAAGCAGACAGTGTTAGCTCCGCCCTGTGTGGCCCCGGGGACCCTGCACCAGGGGCAATGGCTGCCAGCACCTCTGAGAGAGAGCCGCTGCCGAGCTCCACTGGCTGCCGGAGAATTCAGACTCTCCCAAAATGTCTCTGCACATCCAATGTCTCACCCAGTGTCGTAAAACAAAGCAGACTGACGGTTTTCCGAATGAGAGATAAGTCGCAGATCGCTCTCTGTGCGGTTACGCAGCCGAGCTGTTTGCGCAAGCTGCCTTCTCCACAAGCCAGGAGACCCCTGCAGCACCCGAGCTTCGGCGTGTCCTCCCACTGTCCAGTTTTCACCCCGTATGATAGTGGGTTCCCTGGACTTCGCCCAGAGCTGGAGAATCAGTCCAGTGGGACGTCTTTGTCTCCTCGTTCGAGAAAACTGGCCGGTTTTCAGCCGCCCGCCCTCTCCGCGGCGTGTGCTCCAAACCTCTCTCCACGCGAATCTTTCAACGCTGTCCACCACCGCTCCTCTGAGTCACAGTGTCTTATCTTCACTTTTATTTGTGGAATTTTCACTGATCCAGCTTTCTGGTGATTCTAGAAGGTGTTTGATCTTTCGTTAAGTTGTAATGTTAAAATTGCTGAGTATGACGGCAAGATAGGTGTTTTATCTATGCCGCCATCTTGGTTCTCTCCTATTATAGATTAATTACCTATCAAATTTTATTTACAAAAATGAGGGCACTTTGAGTCCTGTCTGTAACATGAGGAAACTTTACCCAAAGACTTAAATTCTTCTTTATTAAGTTTTAAGCCACAACATAGATAAGACTATGCATTTTGACTATCTTTATCTTATAATCATGCCATATATTATTTTCTTCTTGAAGCAACAGTTTATGTCCCACCCATTTTCCTATATAGCTCAAACACATACATATACTTAGTTCCAGAGTCATGTAGAACCTTAAGTGGGAAAATACTCAATGAGTCCAAATGTAATTGTGTCAACCCAAATGAATTGAAGGTAAAATCACAAATCAGGGATGTGGCTAATATACTATGCTTCCTTAATTGCAACTGATTTGACTCCTAAATTATATTACATTTAGTTGGTTTTATTAACCACATAGTTCCTCTATTATAGCTATTTCTATCACAGCAGGGGAATTCAAGTTTGGGATATCTGCCTTTTTTCCAGCTGCATTAAATGAGTAAAGTGCTTACATGGAGATTTGGCAGGCAACAAGGAAAACATGAAAATGTGACCAGGGTATAGCAAATAGACTGTGACTTACATTATAACTGAAATGACATGGCACAAACACACTGAAAGGAAAGAAAAATCACTCATCCGATGTCTAGATGTAACTACATCTGTCTTCGTGATGTAAATTACCCACACCACCAAGTAACATAAGAGGTCATAAGAGGTCTCTAGTAATAAAAAGGTAATATGCAAATTGGTTATGATGCCCTCACAGCAACAACTAAACAGCAGGCTGCATGGGGTGACAAGGCCGGAAGAGGGGTTAGTGAGGGATGACCAAATGATTGAACAGAAGGCTGTGTGGGGCTACCAGGCCATCAGCAGGGGGCACTGAGGGGCAACCAGGCCAGCAGGGGGGCACTAATTGGTGACCAGGCCAGCATGGGGGCAGTTAGGTGTGACCAGGCTGATGTGGGGGCAGTTAGGGGCAATAAGGCAGGTGGGAAGGTGCACAGTTAGGAGCCAGCAGTCCTGGATTGTGAGAGGTGTGTCCAACTTCCGGTTTCGGCCCGATCCCTGGGATCAGGCTGAAATTGGCAGTTGGACATCCCCTTAGGGGTCTTGGATTACAGAGGGTGCAGGCTAAGCTAAGGGGACTCCCTCCCCCCATGCACGAATTTCATGCACTGGGCCTCTAATAGTTGTATAAACAACTATAGCCTACTGGCCCAAAGGATGCATATATGGTTTATTGAATGTTATTAAATCTATTTTAATTTTAACATTTTTTAGCATTTATTATTAACTGGCCCTTTCACATATATTGTTACAGTTGATCCTCTCAATAACTCTTGACTTGGTTATTATCATCTAATCTTAATATCATACCTCCCTAATGTATATTAAATCAAATAATTTACTATGTAGAAAGTGATCAGTAAATTTTAATTAAATTCAAAACTTAGGTTTCAAAAATTGAAACTTTATTCTGTGAAATAAATAAAGGGATCAGGCCTAAATGGGCAGTGGGACATCCTTTGAGGGGTTCCAGATTGGAGAGGGTGCAGGTTGGGCTGAAGATCACATACCCCCTGTGCATGAATTTTGTGCACTGGGCCTCTAGTTTTATTTATAACAGCGATATTTAGATTATTATGAATTGTTTTGTTTCTATCCCCAAATAATTTGGCATCATGCTGCCACAGATGATATAGTATGGTAGTGAGTTCAGAGTTAGGATCTCTAAAATGAAATCCTGGTTCCACCATTTTCTAGCTGCATGACCTTGGGCCACTTATATAACCTCTCTTATCCTCTGTTTTCAAATTTATATAATAGAGATAATGATCATAATTTTTAGAATTGTGAGCATTAAGTGCAATAATGTCTAAAGCATGTTTTACACAGAGCCTGGCATGTAAGTGTTCAAATTCACATTAGCACTTCCATCTGTTTTTAAATGAGAAAAAACTGTCAACAATAATTAGCATTTATTTAAAACCAATAAACAATGGTTGGCAAATCCAAACAAATTGTCTGACCTATCTCACTTGCCATCTCACATTTACACATATTTCAGAGCATTGTATTAGTATTGTAATGAATATCTTAGGAGAAAAGTGGATAGGAATCTACTTGACTTCAAATGCATGAGAAGTCCATTGCCTTTGATACCATATATAAATGCCAGGATGTTTACTTTATAATTGCTTTATTGCCAGTAATTTTCAATGAAGCCATCAAAGAGAAAATGATCAGCCTAATTTCATCAAGATGAATATGTAATGCATAAATCTCTTATCTAATGGATCTAGGAATAGGCCACCTGTTTCCCCTACCTCCTTCCAAGTTCAGTATATGAATGACTAGTTCATTCTGTTTCTAACCCAGACTTTGAAGTACTATATAATGTTATAATTTAATAACAGCTCAATTCAATTTTCCATCTTACATAATCAGATAATTCTAGATTTTAAGAAAAAATCCATGTCCTTCTTATCATTTTTATTAAACACTCATCATTTAAATATCCTCCAGACAGAGGTTCTGAGCTTAAAGGCCCTGTTTAGAGATAAATAAGAATTAAGTGTAGGAAAGATAATAGAAGGTAGATAGGTGGTGGGGTACTTCACTGATTTGTTCACAACCAAATTCACAGCACACTAGCATATTAAATTTAACATTCAATCAGGCTACTCAATAATCATTACCCACCATTTGACTTCATTATTTAATCTATCACAGTATCCCAAGATTCTATCCACAGTAAGTCTAAATGACATCTAAATGAGCCTGTCCACTTTTAACATGTCAGAGATTCAGGCTCCAATAATTCAGAATTTGTGATTAATCAAATTTCTCTTTAAAAAGGGGGTGCAATTATACTGGGCAGATTATGTTAGCAGATAGAGGAAGGTGTGTTTGGGACACTTAAAATACATAGTTTTTTTTAAGCACCTAAGAACTCATTTGCTAATATTTTGTTGAGGATTTCAGTATCTATATTCATCAGGGATGTTGGTCTTTAATTATCTTTCTTTGTGGTGTCTTTATAAGGTTTTGTAATTACACTAATGCTGGCCTCATAAAAAGAGCTTGGAATTATTCCTTCTTGAATTCTTTTGAATAGTTTGAGGAGAATAGGTATTAGTTGTGCTTTGAATGTTTGATAAAACTCCCCTGTAAAGATATCTGGACAAGAGTTTTTGTTTTCTGGGAGATTTTTATTATTATTATTACTGCTTCATTTTCATCAGCAGTTATTGGCCTATTCAGGTTTTTCAGATTCTTCCTGATTGAGTTTTGGAAGATTGTCCTTTTTTTAGGAATGTGTCAGTTTTGTCCAGGTTGTCAATTGTTGGAATATAGCTGTTCATAATATTTTTAACAATCTTTTGTATTTCTGTGGGGTCAGTTATTACCTCACCTCTTTCATTTCTGATTTTCTTTGTTTGGGCCCATAATATACTATGCAGCAGTAAAAAAGAAGGATTTCTTACCCTTTGAGACAGCATGGAGGGACCTGAAGAATATTATGCTAAGCAAAAAAAGCCAGTCAGAGAAAGTCAAGTATCAAATGACTCCACTCATATGTGAACTCGAATGAACCAAATAAACTGATGGACAAAATAGATCCAGATACACGGAATCAATCATGAGAACCTCAGAGGGAAGGCATGGGTGGGGTGTAGAGGTAGGGAGAGATTAATCATGGAACTTATATGCATGTATGCATAGTCCATGGACCTAGAAAATAGTGTGGTGAAGACCTGGTAGGGGCAGGTGTGGGGTGGAGGGGAGCAATGGGGAAAAGAGAGGGGACACATCTATAATACTTTCAACAATAAAGATAAATTTTAAAAAACGATGGTGAATAAATAAAAAGAAATTCATTTGCCACAGATATTAGATAGGATAATTTTAAATTATCATGACAAGACCAATGAAACTTGTCACTGTGTTTACAGTAAAGGTGTGTTTTTTTAAATATATTTTATTGATCTTTTATAGAGAAAAAGGGAGAGTTAGAAACATCGATGAGAGAGAAACATAATCAGCTGCCTCCTGCACACCCCCTACTGAGGATGTGCCTGCAACTAAGATATGTGCCCTCGACCTGAATCAAACCCAGGACCCTTCAGTTCACAGGCCGATGCTCTATTCACTGAGCCAAACCGGTTTTGGCTAAAGGTGTTTTTTAGAGGTTGTTATTCTTTATTTGCTCTACAAAAACCCATGGAATTTACATTTTTCTCTGGTCTCATTATTAGGAAAAGTCATACTTACAAGGAAAAAAGACAATATTCAGTAGAACTTAAATTATAGGCTTACTATTCAGGACTAGCTGTGGTTAAATGCTAACTCTGTCATCTTCTGGGTGCATGACCTTTAGAAAATCACTTGACCTTTCTGAGCCTCAATTTCCCTACCTGTAAAATGAAAATAAACTACGCCTGTGGTGAGGATTCAATTAATTAATACAGGAAGTACTTATAACTATGCCTTACACACATGGTAATTGCTCAGTAAATATTAGCTAAAATACTATCATATTTTTTCTTAGGAACCAGTTTATTATTTTCTAAATAAACATTTTATGAATATTTTCTTCTTCATGTTGCTTTCACATAGCTTAAGTTTCACTTTGTGGCTCACTTCCCTCAAAGGTAAGGACTTGCATGTTGTGATTTCTTCTACATTTCTACTATTATTTTAAATTTATTTGACTTTGTTAAATTGTTTAAACCACTGTAAATCATTTTTAGAACAAGGCATACATCAGCCAGCCAAATATGATAAAATATGAGGCAAAACTAACTTATTTTCAGCTACTATGAAGAAAAAAATAACAAAATGTCTTTCATAAATTGTCATTCATTTTATGATTTAAATTGACTTTCTTTCCCCATTAATCTAAATTAGTGAAAAATTGTATTATTATTTAAAGTTTGAAGATATGCAGAAAAACCAAGAGAATAGAATAAGAATGCCTATTTATTGAATACCTAGATTTTACAAATGTTAACATTTTGCCACATTTGCTACCTCTTTATTTTTACAGATTAATTTTTAATGTAATTTAAAAAATGTTATATTTCACCCCTAAATACTTTAGCATGTATGTCTGAAAAAATAAAAACATTTTTGTAACCACAATATTATTGAAACACCTTATAAAATTAACAATATGGATTAGTACATTTAAAAAAAAACTGTGAACTCTTTGAAGGACAAGGATTCTGCTTTCCAATATTCTTCATATCAATTATTGATACATATGTGAGTATATGTACTCAGTGTATCCTTGTGAATTGTCTAGTCATTTACCAGTAGTTTCTTTGTGTTATTTTATGGTATTTGTTCAGTTCTTCCCTCTAGAGCATAAAAAAAATAGAAAACCCTTCTCTGCTGCTCTTGTTTCCTCTTTTCTTTCCCTTCTGAAGTCATCAAGAGAGAAAAGAACAGAACAAAATTAAAATCATTTCTCTCTGTAAATATATTCGGACTGTCTCTTCCCCCCTGACTCCCTATATCTACAGGCAAGTTAACAACTCTCTTTCCCCACCAGCAAAAATCAGTGACTTCTCATGGATTGTGGATGTTAATGTTTGTTAGGTACTTTGAGATTCATAGGTGGAAGTTTCAATATATACACAGAGCTATCTTAATACCACAATTGAAATGAATTTTGTTAGTGATAATTGAAATAGTCATTATATCAACTCTAGCAGCAACAGTTCTAAAACAAGCCATAATAACCAGTAGCCCCAATATTTTCTAGCTTTTTCCATAGAATACCTTTATCTCTTTTTCCTTTCTAGTTTTTTAATATGATTTTATCATTTGGAAAATATTTAATACTTCTCTGCATAAAAAATATGAAACCTCCTTAAATTGTATCAGATATGATCAGTGAGTTGCCCATTTGTGGCTTTGCCTGTTGCTTTTAAGAAATGCATGATTTAATCACACCCTTATCCTCTGGGGAACAAACCAAAATAATGCTAATGGAAAGATAAGGTCCTACAAATCGTTCACCACATGGAAAATATACCTAATTATTTAATAACAAGTTTTATTAGTGCTTCCCTCAATTCAGTATTTCTTGGTGTGTTCCATGTATTAGAGGTTAAATTTTGAGTCAAATATTTAATCTTGGAATAAGAATCACATTTAGAAATAGCCTGGGTTCCATCATGTCTAGACAAGCACTGTGTAGCTCTTAATCCCATGCGGGTGATTATTGACAGGACTGCTGTCACTCTTTGCGATTATAGGCTCCATTAATGCTTCCAGGAAAAAGGGACTCTGGCATTTTGGCATTTGCTCTTTGCCAGACTCTGAACCTTATTCAAGCTTTACAATTCAGCTACACGAAAGTTTTAAGAGTGCTATTTGACATGTTCACTGTTTATTTAGTCATAATTGAAAAATACATGAAGTTGTCTCCGTGTTTTCTGGTTCATTTTCTGCCTTAGTACTTTCTGGGACTGAGATCTGTATTTCACATATATCAAAGTCTGATTTAAGGTAATACCATTCCCATTTGTTAGTATGGATCACCTTTAATGCATTTCTGGATTTGATAATTATCTTAAAAGTAATTATTTATTGATTTCAGAGAGGAAGAAAAGAGGGAAAGAGCGATAGAAACATCAGTGATAAAAGAGAGTCATTGATTGGTGCCTCCTTCATGACCCCTACTGGGGATCAAGCTCACAACCCAGGCATGTGTCCTTCACCGGAATAAAACCTGGGAGGGTGTATGTATATATGTGTTTTTTCTTTCTGAAATTGTTTGAGAAATCTTCATACTTTTTGACCAAAAGTCACCCTTCAAGTATCCATGGTGTAATTTGTATGCCAAGGATACTGATCAGTAATTAAGTGAAAAATGATTCCTGCCCCATGTAACAGCCTAAGTGGCCATCAGCAGGTGAGTGGATTAAAAAACTGTGGTGCATCTCTACACAATGAAATACTAAACTGCTGTAAAAAAGAAGGAATTCTTACCATTAGCAACAGCATGGATGGAACTGGAGAGCATTATGCTAAGGGAAATAAGCCAGTCAGAGAAAGATAAATATCACATGATCTCACTCCTTTGTGGAATATAATGAACAAAAACAGATTCAGAGACATAGAAGCATCGATTAGACTATCAAACCTTAGAGGGAAGGCAGGGGAGGGTGGGGGTAATGGGGAGATATCAATCAAAGGACTTGTATGCATGCATATAAGCCTAACCAATTGACACAGACACCAGGGGGATGAGGGCATCACTGCCCCAGGGAGTTGGGGGCAAAACAGGTATAAGGACACATATGTAATACCTTAATCAATAAAGAGGGGGGAAAAGAAAGAGCAGAGTAGAATCTGAATGCTGCCAGCTCCTTACTGTGTTAAGGGATTCAACCAGTTCTAATGTTTAGTAAACGTCAGCTTCTGGGTGTCACTTTTCATGGGAGGAGTGAAATCAGGTTCTCCAGCATCATATGTAGAGGAATCCTCCACTCAATCCAATAAGTCTGTTATTTCCCCAAAACTGATGAGTGGAACCCCTGGCAGATAATTTTGTTTTTGAGGAAGCAGAATGGTGGAAGCAGGAGGTTTGCCTATGGGCTAGGGGAGAACAGGAACGGGGAGGGCCATGTTATATCCAACTTTGGCGTGACCCTCCTTGGCCTGTACCCAAGGACTCCTGGCTTTGTGGAGAGAGGGCCTAAGGCGGGGGTTGCAGGAGTCAGTTCTGTGTGAGGCTGTCCTCCAGAAGCACTTCCTTCATATCCAGTTACCAAGGGCACAGCTCAGCTCTAGCATTAAAGACTGGATATTTAGAGAACACTGGGCAGCCATACCTGGGCCTAGACATCAGCACCCACCTAGATGGCTCCACCAGAGGAAGAGGTGAGATATCTTCCAGTGGCCTCAGAGATAGCAGGAAAGGAAGAGTAGGGCAGATGTTGGTTGGGAACTGTTGGTAGTGTACTGGTTAGTGAGCATAAGAGCTCTGGAAAACACGCAGATGACCTGGGAGACATTTTGAAAAGGGAGGCTGACTCAGGGCTGCATATATCATTATACAAATTATGCCATGCCTAAGAGTGCTTAACCAGAGGTACAAATGGAGACACTTTTCCCTGCTTTGTTCACTCAGAGGAGGCATCTTTAAAAGTTTATCTGTCCAGAGCCCTGGCCAGGTAGCTCTGTTGGTTAGAGTATTATTCCAATATGCCAAGGTTGCAGTTCAATCCCTAATCAGGGCACATACAAAAATCAACCAATGAATGCATAAATATATGGAATAACAAATCAATTATTTTCTGTCTCCCTCAAATCAATAAAATAAAAAAATAAAGTTAAAAAAAAGAAAAGAAAAAGAACTAACATGAGTGTTTCCAAACAATGTGACTGAGACATAGACTTTTGGACATTAGTCTCATCACTAACCACATGCAAAATTGGTTATTAGTGGTAAGTGGTTGTTCTAGTGAAAAATCAGGACACTGTTAGGAAATATATACCTATGTGAGAGTCTCAGGCTTTTGTGTACCTCTCTTTTAAAATGTATCAAGTAGTCTCTTCATGACTCTGCCACCCTTTCTTCCTCTTTCCTTCCACCAACCTCCTTTCTGTCTACCATCTTCTCTAGTTACATTTGACTTAACCAGAACACCTACCACTGATTCAAATAGAAAATATGTACAACTGATGCCCAGAAAGCAGGCATGTGCCAGAATCCTCTTGGACACCAGTGGTCTCATTGAGTGCTAATGATAGCCTGCAAGGGCTTTCAATCATTTCAGGGAATATCCATGTCATAGAATACAGGGATTTAAAAAGTTAATGGGTTTAATGCACACCATAGAAAATGTGCAAATCCATAGATGTCAGTTTCTGGAAATGAATTTGGAGGTGAACAAAATAAAAAGTATTCCAAGATTACAATAAAAGTAAGAGTGGTTTGAATTTGAAAAGCACTTTTCTCCCTGTCAATGGACTTTCTCATCTGATATCTAATTTAATCCTCACAACAACCTTATAAAGTAGGCATGGCAAAGAGGTATTATCACCCTCTATTTTACCCATGAGAAAACCGAAGTGAAATAACAAATTAATGACAGAACCTGGACTAAAATTTAGGGCATCTGACTCGAATTATCCAGCCAGCCAGCTATTTCTTTATTTTCCCTTCAAATATAGCACCTTCAACTCCAGCACATTAGATGATTTTAAAGAGAAACAGTCAATATCTTTAAAAATATTTTTATTTCATTTTCATATATTTATTTAATTTTAAAAAGTTCAAAAAAGTTGCAAGAAATTTACAGTGAACATCTACATATATTTTATCTAAATTCACCTATTGTGTCACATTTTGTATTATCTCTGTGTATACATATATGCCTAAGCATGTCTGTATTTTTTTTTACTGAACCATTTGAGAGCTACCTGTTGATATGCTATTTCACTCCTAAGTAAGCATATGCCTCATTACAATAAGGAACTTCTCCTAGCTAACTAGAAGAAAATTATTATGTACAGAGAAAACAGAGAATTTAACATCGGTACAATGATTTATATATATATATATATATATATATATATATATATATATATATATATATATATATGACATAGTCTGTATTCTAATTTCTTCAGTTGCCCCAATAACGTTTTTTATAGTATTTTTCTAACCCAGAATTCAATAGAATGTTATTCATTGAATATATTTATCATGTCTTCCTCCTTTAATCTGTACCAGTTCCTTAACCTTTTTAAAATTTAAATTTATTTTAAATTGATTCCATGACAATGATATTTTTAAGCAACTAAGCCAATTGTTATATATTATTACCTTCCATTTGACTGATTGTTTTCTCATGATTAAATTCACATTATCCATTTTGGACCTGAGTACTAGTTGGGTGATCCTTGTGTCCTTCTTTGTGCCCAGCTTCAATAAACACATGGATTATTTTTGTCTCATTATTGGTTATTCTGAATTTGATCATTTGTTGAGGAAGTATTGACATATTAATCCACTATAGAGGCATCTTTTAGCCTGCATACTTAATTAATAATGTGCTGGGTTATACTTTGAGATAATTTGAATAACCCATTCCACAAAATCTTTTGTTGATGATTCCTTCCTCAATCAATTATTACAATGGCGGTTGCCAACTGGAGATATCTTGCCCCTTCTGGCATTCTTACATAAAAATGAGGTCTCTCCACTTTTATTAGTATTATGATGAACTTATAGACTCTTTTCTATCCAATGCTGTCTATTTTGTAATGCACAAACTTTTATATGTATCTTGGATAGTTATTTTTATTACAAAGTTTTCCTTTTTATTGAATTTATTGGGGTGACACTAACAAAAATATAAAGGTTTCAGGTGCACAACTCTATAACACATCATGTGTACATTGCATTGTATGTTTACCACTAAAAGTCAAGTCTCCATCCATCACTATTTATATCCCCTATACCCTCTTCCATCTTTCACCAAACCTACTTTTATTACATTGTAACCATGTTTAAATATTCATTTCAAGGCATTTATGACATTGGTATTTTGTTCAACCATCCAGAAATTTTATGTCTTCCTAAACTGAAAATACATACCCATTAAACATTACCTTTGTCTCTACAAATTTGATTATTCTAGGTACCTCGTGTAAATGGAGTCATTATATAATCTTTTTCATTCTTTGGACTGGATTATTTCACATGGTGTAGTCTCTTTAAGAATTATCCATGTTGTGGTATCTGTCAACTTTTTTAAGGATGAATAATATTACCTTGTGTTGAAATACCTCATTATGCCACATAGATTGATTTCACTTTGTAGCTATTATAAAAAAATAATGCTTCTATGAAAATTGGTGTATAAATATTTGTTTGAGTCCATGCTTTCAATCTTTGGGGGTGGGGGGCAGTATATACCCAGAAGTAAAACTATTAAATTACAAAATACTTACATATTTAAGTTTTTGAGAAACTGCCTTTTTTCTTAGTAACTACATTTTATAGTCCCATGATTGTGCAAGGGTTCCAACTTCTCTACATCACTATCAACACTTTTTCTGTTATTATTTTTTATAATAATCATCCTAATGGATGGGTAATGCCTTGTCATTATCTTAGTACTAGAAGCCTAGTGCACTGGTGGGATCCCTTGGCCTGGCCTGAGGACATCCCTGGAGGGGTCCAAGCCAAGGGACCGCCCACCAATGAATGATCAGGGCCATGGAGGAACTAAGGGAGGGCTCCAGGGCATGTCCAGCCTGTCTCACCTAGTCCTGATTCGGGCCAGTCGGGCCTCGGAGGGACCATGGAGAGCTCCAGGGTGTGTCCAGCCTATCTCGCCCAGTCCCAATCGGCCAGATCTCAGCAGCAAGCTAACATACCAGTTGAAGTGTCTGACCCCTGGTGGCCAATGCATGTCATAGCAACTGGTTAAATGGTTGAACGGTTGGACACTTAGCATATTACGCTTTTATTATATAGGACTAGAGGCCCAGTGCACAAAATGCTTGCGGGGGCGGGGGGGCATGTTCCTCAGTCCAACCTGCACCGTCTTCAATCTGGGACTCCTTCAGGGATGTCCAACTACCTGTTTAGGACTGATCCTACTGAGATCGGGCCTAAATGGGCAGTCGGACATCCCTCTCACAATCCAGGACTGCTGGCTCCCAACTGCTCTCCAGCCTGCCTTCCTGATTGCCCCTAACAGCTTCTACCTGCCAGCCTGATCACCCCCTAGCCACTCCCATGCCAGGCTGATTGATGCCTAATTGCTGCCCTGCCAGCCTGTTTGCCCCTAATTGCCCTCCTCTTCAGGCCCAGTCACCCCAACTTCCCTCCTCTGCTGGCCTGGTCACCTCTAACTGCCCTTCCTTGCAGGCTTGATCACCCCCATCTTCCTTCCCTTGCAGGCCTGGTCCCTCCCAACTTCCCTCCCCTGCTGGCCTGATCACCCACAACTGCCCTCCCTTGCAGACTTGGTCCCTCCCAACTCCCCTCTCCTGCTGGCCATCTTGTGGTGGCCATCTTGTGTCCACATGGAGGCAGGATCTTTGACCACATGGGGGCAGCCATCTTGTGTGTTAGAGTGGTGGTCAGTTTGCATATTAAACTTTTACTAGATAGGATAGAGCCTGGTGCATGGGTTGGGACCAGCTGGTTTGCCCTGTAAGGTGTCCTAGATCAGGGTGGTGGTTCCCTTGGGGCATGGGGTGGCCTGGGTGAGAGGCCTGTAGTGTTTTGCAGGCTGGCCATGCTCCCTGGCAACCCAAGCAGAGACCCTGGTATCTGGGATTTATTTTTCTTCTACAATTGAAACTTTGTAGCATGGAGTGGAGCCAAGACTTCTGCTCACTTTGTGGTGGCAGCCATTTCTGTTGGGATTTATTTACCTTCTATAATTGAAACTTTGTAGCCTTAAGTGGAGGCCTGGGCCAGCCAGGGCAGATGGAAAACTTGGCTTCCTCCATCTCTGGGTAAGCCTCCTGCTCTCTCCGACTCTGTGGTTGCCATCATTATCTTCTATAATTGAAACTTTGTAGCATTGAGTGGAGGCCTGGGCTGGCAAGAGCAGGTGGAAAGCTTGGCTTCTTCCATTGCCAGGGAAACCCAAGCCTTTCTCCAGCTCTATGTGGCCTGCAACCATCTTGGTTGGGTTTATTTGCATATTTGTTCCTGATTATTTGGTGAGCATTGCTGGTGGGTGTGGCTGGTGGGCGTGGCTGATGGGTGTGGCAGAGGTGTGGTCAATTTGCATATTCCTCTTTTATTAGATAGGATAGTTTGGATGTGTTTGTCTGCTGATAAGTGATGCTTAGCATCTTTTAATGTGCTTATTGGCCATTTTTATATCTTTATAAAATATCTTTTTATCAATTTAAGAGAAAAAGGAGGGGAGAAGGATAGAGAGATAGAGACATTGATGATAGAGAAACATCGATTGCCTCCCTCCTGGAGGCCCGTACTGAGGATTGAGTCCTAAACACAGTCATGTGTTCTGCCAGTGAATCTCACCAGTGACCTCTTGGTTCATGGCTCAATGCTCAACTGCTGAGCCACACCAGCCAGTCCACTCATTTATCTTATTTAGAGAAATATCTACTGAAGCCCTTTGTTTATTTTTAAATTGGGTTATTTTTTTTTATTTGTCAAATTATAAGATCCTTCTAATAAAGGATATTAATCCTTTATTAGACATATAATTTGCAAATATTTTCTCCCATTCTGTGGATTCCTTTTCTACTCTATTAATTCTGTCCTTTGATGCATAAACATTTTTAATTTTAATGAACATCAACTTATCTATCTTTTTTTTTTTTACCTGTGCTTGTGCTTATGGTATCATACTCAAGGAATAATGGCCAAATTTAATGTTATGAAAATTTCTCCCTATGCTTTCTAGGAAGGGCTTTATAATTTTTTCTTTTATGTTCAGATTTTTAATTTATTTTGAGTTAATTCTTATATATAACATAAGGCAAGGCCACACCTTCATTCTTTTGCATGTGAATATCCAGTTTTTCTAACATAGTTTGTTCAAAAGACTTCCCTTTCCCCATTGAAAAGCCTTGGAAACCTTACTAAAAATCATTTGACTATATTTGTGAAGATTTATTTCTGGTTTCTCTATTCTATTTCAATGGTTTAAATATATTTACTTATAATAGTACCACCAGTTTGATTACTGCAACTTCATAATAACTTGAAGTCAGGGAGTGTGGTGCCTCCAATTTTATTCTTTTTCAAGATTGCTTTAGTTATTTAGTTTTCCTTGAGATTACATGAGGATTTTATTATGGATTTTTCTATTTATAGAAAATAAAGTCATCAGGATTTTGGTAGGGATTTCATTGAACCTATAGATAGCTTCAAGTGCTATTTGCATGTTAACAATATTAAGTTTTCCAATCCATGAGTGAAGAACATATATTTATATGTATCCTTAATTTATTTCAGCAACATTTGTACTTTCCAGTGTAAAAGTTGTCCCCCTGAGTAACTAAAATGGCGGCAAAGGCAAAACACCTATCTTGCCGTCATAATCAGCAATTTTAATACTACAACTTAACGAAAGAACAAACACCTTCCAGAATCACCAGAAAGCTCGCCGAGTGAAAATTCCACAAATAAAAGTGAAGATAAGACACTGTGACTCAGAGGAGCGGCGGCAAACAGCGTTGAAAGATTCGCACGGAGAGAGGTTTGGAGTGCGCGCCGCGGAGAGGGCGGGTGGCTGAAAACCGGCCAGTTTCCTCCAACGGAGAGACAAAGGCGTCCCACTGGACTGATTCTCCAGCTCTGGGCGAAGTCCAGAGAACCCACTATCACACGGGGTGAAAACTGGACAGTGGGAGGGCACGCCGAAGCTCGGGTGCTGCCGGGTCTCCCGGCTTGTGGAGAAGGCAGCTTGTGCGAACAGCTCGGCTGCGTGATGGCGCAGAGAGCGCACCGCGACTTGCCTCTCATTCGGAAAACCATCAGACTGCTTTGTTTTACGACCCTGGGTGAGACATTGTGCATGCAGACTCATTTTGGGAAAGTCTGAATTCCCCGGCAATCGGCAGCCTGTGGAGCTCCGCAGCGGCTCTCTCTCAGAGGTGCTGGCGGCCATTGCCCCCGGCACAGAGTCCCTGGGGCCGAATAGGGCGGAGCTAACGCTGTCTGCTTGGCCCGGAGACTCCGCCCACCCAACCTGAGCACAGCTGAGCTTCACAGACAATTGGCCTGGAGGTCAACCCTCCAAGTGCTAACAACGATTAACTGAGCTTAACTTCAGCAAGACTGTGCAGCACATATCCACCTCAGGTAACCGGGGAGGCTGAGCCACTATCCCTAGTAGGAAGTCTACCACACAAAGCTAATTGACCAACTCAGGGAAGCAGCCACCATGCAGCAACATGGAAAGAAATCAGATGTGAAAGAAATGGAGGAAAAAAAAACGACTGGACATGGAATTCAGAACCACGGTTATAGGGTTTTTTAAGAGACTCCAACAAAAGATCGAGGCCTACAAGGAAATAAACAAGACCACAAAGGAAATGAATGAGTCCTACAAGAAAATGAACAACACCCTCCAGAATATAAACGAGAGCTGCAAAGAAATGATCAAGACCAACATGGAAATGATCAAGACCAACGTGGAAATGAATGAGTCCTACAAGGAAATGAAAGAAACCCTCAAGGATATAAAGCAGACTCTCAAGGATATGAAAAAGGACCAACCAGAAATTAAGCATACACTGACTGAAACAAAAAATATTATACAAAGACCTGAAAGTGCCCTGGAGCACCCCAAGAACCAAGTTAAAGATTTGAAATACAAAGAGGTAAAATCCACTCAGCTGAAAAAGCAAGAAACCAAAAGAATCCAAAAAATTGAAGATAGTGTAAGGGGCCTCTGGGACAACCTCAAGCATACCAAAATCCGAATTATAGGGGTGCCAGAAAAAGCGAGAGGCCAAGACAATGAAAACCTATTTGAAGAAATAGTGACTGAAAACTTCCCACACCTGGTGAATGAAACTGACTTAGGAGTCCAAGAAGTGCACCAAACCCCAATATATAGGAACCCTAAGAGGACCACACCGAGGCACATCATAATTAAAATGCCAAGAGCAAAAGACAAAGAGAGAATATTAAAAGCAGCAAGAGAGAAACAGTTGGTTACCTATAAGGGAGCACCCATACGACTGTCAGTGGATTTCTCAACAGAAACGATGCGGACCAGACGGGAGTGGCAAGAAATATTCAAAGTGATGAACAGCAAGAATCTACAACCAAGATTACTCTATCCAGCAAAGATATCATTCAGAATTGAAGGTCAGATGAAGTGCTTTGCAGATAAGAAAAAGCTAAAGGAATTCATCACCACCAAACCAACATTATATGAAATGCTGAAAGATATTCTTTAAGAAGAGGAAGAAGAAAAAGGTAAAGATGAAAATTATGAACAACAAATACACATCTATCAACAAATGAACATATAAATCAAGTGAATTGATAGGCTGTTGAACAGGATAGACTGGTGAATATAACAGAGACATGGACATAGAGAGGGAATGGACTGACAATTCTTGGGGAGAAAAGGGTTTTGGGAAGTGCAGCAAGAGACTGGACAAAAATCATGCAACAATGGGAGAGGACAGTGGGGAGGGGGAGGTGAGGGTGGAGGGTGGGATAGGTACAGGGTGGAGGGAAGCTATCGGGGGATAAAAAGGGGAAACAATGTCATTAATAAACTGAACAATAAAGATTAAAAAAAAAGAAAAAAAAAGTTGTCCCCCTCCTTAACTCAGTTTGTTTATAAGGATTTTATTACTCTGATGCTATAAATAAAATTATATCTCTTTTAATGGTATTTTGTTATATTTGTAATAAATATTTAATGTTAACAATATTACTTATGTCCCTTTCCCCCCATTGCCCTGTCCCACCCACACTCCCAGCCTTCACTACCCTATTGACTGTGCCTATGGGCTTGCCAACTTAGGAGGGACACAGGAGATTGGCTGGGCCAGTTAGGGACTGCAGGAGGGTTCCATGGTGTGTGTGGCCCATCTCACTCAGTCCTGATAGGCCATACCCAACTGAGAAATCAACCAATGTACTCATATAAAATTGTTTCTTAATTTTTTCTTTATTCATTGTTTATTCTTATCCAGCTCAGTGAATTTTTACCTATAAATATGACCATGTAATGAACACATCAAAATATAAACTCTTCCAAATTCTCTCATTTCACTTTCCAGTCAATACTCTCAAGTACTATTGTGGAGTCTTTTAACATAAGTATTTCTCTCTCTCCTTACCTTTTACCTTCCCTCCCTTCCTCTCTTTCTAAAACCAACAATCAGGGAGAGAACCAAGATGGCAGCATAGCTAAACACCTATCTTGCTGCCCCACACAACAATTTCAAAACTACAACTTAACGAAAGAACAAACACCATCCAGAATCACCAGAAAGCTGGCTGAGTGAAAATTCCACAAATAAAAGAGAAGAAAGGACACTGTGACTCAGAGGAGTGGCTGAGGACAGCATTGAAGATATGCACAGAGAGAGGTTTGGATAGGGCGGGTGGCTGAAAACCTGGCAAGTTTTCTTGAACAGGGGAGACAAAGACGTCCCAATGGACTGATTCCCCAGCTCTGGGTGAAGTCCAGGGAATCCACAATCATACGGGGTAAAAAGTGGACAGTGGGAGGGCACGCCGAAGCTTGGATGCTGCAGGGGCCTGCGGGCTTGTGGAAAAGGTGAGCTTGTCAGAGTGCGGCGTGAACTTGGGAACAGCGCAGCTGCACGACTGCTCAGAGAGTGCTCCTGACTTGTTCTCTCATTCGGGAAACCATCAGACTGCATTGTTTTGCGACCCTGGGTGAGATGTTGGGTGTGCAAACTCATTTAGGGAGAGTCTGAATTCTCCGGCAGCCAGAGGAGCTCGGCAGCAGCTCTCTCTCAGAGGTGCTGGTGGCCATTGCCACTGGCATAGAATCCCTGGGGCCGCATAGGGTGGAGCTGACACTTTCTGCTTGGCCTGAAACTCCGCCCATCCAACCTGAGCACAGCGGAATGTCACAGACAATTGGCCTGGAGGTCAACCCCTCCAAGTGCTAATGATGATTAACCTGGGCTTAACTTCAACAAGACTGTGCAACACATATCCACCTCAGGTAACTGGGGAGGCTGAGCCACTGTCCCTTGCAGGACAACTACCACAAAAAGCTAATTGACCAACTCAGGGAAGCAGTCACCATGCAGAGACATGGAAAGAAATCAGATGTGAAAGAAATGGAGGAAAAAAAACGACTGGACATGGAATTCAAAACCACGGTTATAGGGCTTTTCAAGAGGCTCCTAGAAAAGGTTGAGACCTATAAGGAAATAAACAAGACCTATGAAGAAATGAACAAGACCTACCAGGAACTGAACAACACCTGCAAGGAAATGAACAAGACCAACTTGGAAATGAACGAGACCTAAAAGGAAATGAACGAAACCTACAAGGATATGAAAGAGACTCTCAAGGATATGAAAAAGGATCAACCAGAAATTAAGCATACACTGACTGAAATAAAAAAATATTATACAAAGACCTAAAAGTACTCTAGAGTACCCCAAGAACCAAGTTAAAGATTTGAAATATAAAGAGGTAAAATCCACTCAGCTGAAAAAGCAAGTAACCAAAAGAATCCAAAAAAATGAAGACAGTGTAAGGTCCTCTGGGACAACCTCAAGCATACCAACGTCCGAATTATGGGGGTGCCAGAAAAAGAGAGAGAGCAAGACAATGAAAACCTACTTGAAGAAACAGTGACCGAAAACTTCCCACACCTGGTGACAGAAATTGACTTAGGAATCCAAGAAGCTCACCGAACAACAATATATAGGAACCCTAAGAGGACCACACCAAGGTACATCATAATTAAAATGCCAAGAGCAAAAGACAAAGAGAGAATATTAAAAGCAGCAAGAGAAAAACAAATGGTTACCCATAAGGGAGCACCCATACTATTGTCATTGGTTTTCTCAACAGAAACAATGCAGGCCAGAGGGGAGTGGCAAGAAATATTCAAGGTGATGAATAGAAAGAATCTACAACCAAGATTACTCTATCCAGCAAAGCTATCATTCAGAATTGAAGATCAGATAAAGTGCATTGCAGATAAGATAAAGCTAAAGGAGTTCATCACCACCAAACCAATATTATATAAAATGCTGAAAAGATATTCTTTAAGAAGAGGAAGAAGAAAAACATAAAAGTGTAAATTGTGAATGACAAATACACATCTATCAACATATGAATATAAAATTCAAGTGAATTAATAATCTGATTAACAGGATAAACTGGTGAATGTAACAGAATCACGGACATAGAGAGGGAATGGACTGACAATTCTTGGGGAGAAAAGGGGTGTGGGAAGTGCAGCAAGAGACTGAACAAAAATCATGCAACTATGGGAGACTACAGTGAGGCGAGGTGAGGGCGGAGGATGGGATGAGTACCTTGTGGAGGGGAGCTATAGGGGGAAAAAAGGAACAATGTAATTAATAAACTGAACAATAATAAATAAATAAATTAATTAATTAATTAATAAAACCAACAATCATATCATTGAGGCTTATAAAAACTTTGTAGTGTGGATGTCTATGTATGGGCATATATACTTTTTCCAAAATTTTTGATATTATAATCGTCTATTGAATAATTTTGTGTAGAATCAGGAATGTTGGGTCAAAGAGTAAATGTGTATTTACATTTCCAGTTATTTGAGTAGTGTACTGAAGGTGGTTCATATTGGCTTTCAATACTCAGTTGTTACATTTGCAGTAATTTTGTAAGCTAATTGTAAAAATACAGACATTAGTAAAAATTAAATTATATAAATTTACCATTAAAATAATATTAAATTTAAAAAAATCAATGCTCAGAACTCATTACTTCCTAATTCTTTTTAACTACCATTTTCTATTAACTGTGTTCTTTCAGTTATTTATGTGAATTGTAATTTTATGGTGAGAAAACTGTATAGTGTGGGGCAAAAGTAGGATTACAGTTGCTCATATGAAAAATCTATATCCTATATAATAAAAATGTAATATGTAAATTGGCCCTCACACCCTCACACAAAATGGCTGTCCCCATGTGATCAAAGATAGCCACCACAAGATGGCTGGGGAGGGTAGTTTTTGGTGATCAGGCCAGCAGGGGAGGGCAGTTAGGGGTGACTAGGCCGGCAGAGGAGGGCAGTTAGGGGCAACCAAGATGGCAAAGGAAGGCAGTTGGGGGCAATCATGATGGCAGGGCAGCAGTTAGGCACTGATCAGGCTGGCAGATAAGTGGTTAGGCGGTGATCAGGCTGGCAGGAAGGTGAGTGGCTGAGAATCAGCAATCCTGGATTGTGAGAAGGATGTCTGACTGCTGGTTCAGGCCTGATCCCACAGGACAACGTCCAAGGGTCCCAGATTGGAGAGGGTGCAGGCTGG
Source organism: Antrozous pallidus (assembly GCA_027563665.1). Lineage (NCBI taxonomy): Eukaryota > Metazoa > Chordata > Mammalia > Chiroptera > Vespertilionidae > Antrozous > Antrozous pallidus. The sequence goes on along the minus strand of CM050509.1, from coordinate 69,206,555 downwards.
GCTGAGGGACACCGCCCCCCCATGCACAAATTTCATGCACCTGGCCTCTACTATCCTATCTAATAAAAGAGTAATATGCAAACTGACCATACCTCCTATCAAGCCACGCCCACCAGTCAATCAGGAGCAAACAAACCCCAACCAAGATGGGTGTGGCCACTGAGAGCCTAGGGAGGCTTGGGTTTCCCTGGCAATGGAGTAAGCCAAGCTTTCTGCCTGCTATTGCTGGCTTAGGCCTACACTCAATGCAACAAAGTTTCAATTAGAGAAGATATATCCCCACAGAAATTGTGGAAGCCACGGAGCTGGAGAGACCAGAAACTAGGGTTGTCCAGGTGATGGAGGAAGCCAAGCTTCTGCAGCTCTGGCCAGCCTAGGCCTCCACTCCAGGATACAATGTTTCAATGATCAAAGGTAAATGTCCCAACAGAAATGGCTGCTGCCATGGAGTGAGCAGAAGGCTTGGACCCACTCCAGGCTACAAAATTTCAATTGTAGAACATAAAATAAATCCCAAATACCAGGGCCTCCACTTTGGTCATTAGGGGTGTGGCCAGCCTGCAAACTACCACAGGCCTCTCCCCCAGGCTGTACCACGCACCAAGGGAACCCCAACACTGATCCAGGACACCCTTCAGGGCAAACCACCTGACCCCACCCATGCACCAGGTCTCTATCCTATCTAATAAAAGAGTAATATGCATATTGACCATCACTCCAACACACAAGATGGCTGCTCCCATGTGGTCAAAGATCTTGCCCCCATGAGGACACAAGATAGCCAACACAAGATGGCCAGCAAGAGAGGGTAGTTGGGGTGATCAAGCCTGCAGGAGAGGGCAATTAGGGGTGACCAGGCTGGCAGAGGAGGGAAACTGGGGGCAAACAGGCTGGCACAGGGGCAGTTAGACATCAATCAGGCTGGCAGGGGAGTGGTTAGGGGGTGATCAGGGTGGCAGGCAGAAGCAGTTAGGGACAATCATAAAGGCAGGCAGGTGAGCAGTTGGGAGCCAGCAGTCCTGGATTGTGAGATGGATGTCTGACTGCCCATTTAGTTCCAATCCCATGGCCAGTCACACATCCCTCAAGGGGTCCCAGATTGAAGAGGGTACAGGCTGGGCTGAGAGACAACACCCCCAACCTTGTGCACAAATTGTGTGCACCAGGCCTCTAGTCCTATCTAATAAAAGAATAACATGCAAATGTGGCCGTACTTTGGCTCCTGATTGGCTATGCTACCAACCAATCAGGAGCGGGGGGCATGGCTGGGGGGCGTGGCCACGGCTTGTCTGGATGCCAGTAAACACTTCCCTTCACGAACGCTTTGCTTCACACCGGCACCTCAAGTGCTTCACACCTATGGGGAACACTTCACTTCATGCTGGCGGGGGCAAGGAAGGAAGCAGGGACCAGGCCTCTGCACAGGGTGTTTTCGAGGGCCTAGGGAGCCAGCGGGAGAGGTTCAGTCCTGGAGGTCCGTGGTGCGGGGAGGGCTGGGCCAGAACACCACCATTCTTTCAAAGAAAGTTGTTTCCCACTTTAATAGCCTCTGATGAGTATCTTTAAAAAAGAAGTAAATATTCAGCCATTGTCACACCTTGAAAAGTTAACGTAATTCCTTAATATCACCTAATATCCACTGTATGGTCAAATGTCTTTGTTTCAAAGATGCCTTTTACTGTTGGTTTGCCCCCTCTAGAGGCGACCCAAGGTCTTATTTCAGCCCTGATGTTTCCCCGACCATAAGTTCCCAATGCACTTCCAGCCAGAGTTAAAAGGGGCTTCTTCTGTTTTTAAGGCATCGCCATATCCAGTGCCTGCTAGGCCCCTGTGAAAGCACTACTCCTTAGGTCCGGGGTGCTGGGAGCTGAAGCAGAGAGGCTGTGAGGCCCAGTGCATCCAGGATGCTGGCTCCCATCACCCCCTCCCAATTATCCTGGCCCAGCCCTCCCTATGCATACCTGCTCACAGAGAGCATGAAGTGGTCCTGGGAGCTGGATGGGAGGCCGGCAGGGGGTGTGGCCACAGCATGAGGGAAGGGAGGCCTACACCCCCCCCCCAATCCAGAGGGGCTTGATAGGGGACCACAGGCCACGGCCCCCATCCAGCAGAGCTTGACAGGGTGTGCTTCCCACCCTGGTGCTGGGCTAGGATACCTCAGGCTGCTCCCCCCACCCCAGCTCCAGGCTGGGGGACATCAGGCCTTTCCTTCCACCTGGTGCGGCTTGACAGGGGTCTACAGGCCACACTCCCAACCCGACAGGGCTTGACAAGGGACCTCAAGGTGCGCTTCCCACCCTGTTGCTGGGTTAGGGGAACTCAGACTGTTCTCTCCACCCACCAGGGCTTGACAGGGGACCTCAGGCTGTGCCCCCACACAGTGGGGCTTCACAGGGGACCTGAGCCTGTGCCCCTGTGCCAGTGAGGATTGATGGGGGACCTGAGGCTGCACCTCCCTCCTGATGCTGGGCTGGGGGACTTGAGGCTGTGCTCCTCTGCCTGGTGGGGCTTGACTTGGGACCTCAGGCCATGCCCCCTACCCAGCGGAGTTTGACAGGGGATCTCAGGTCATGTCCACCACCTGGTGGGACTTGATAGGGGACCTCAGGCTATGCCCCCCCCCATCCTGGTGCTGGGCCAGGGGACCTGAGAACACACCCTGCCCTGGGTGGCTTGACATGAGTGAGACTGTCAGGGTCTGGATCTACCCCAATGCAGGGGGGGGGGGTGGCTGGGTCTGGGTTTCACGTGATTTTGAGGCACATGTGAGTGAGTGGGGACTTGACTCTGGGCCCCATGGTGTGCCCCAGACTGTGACAGGAGGAAGGTTTTCATATACATTTTACTAATTTTCTTTAGTATCTGATACTTCTATTATAGAGAAAGAGCAAATAGGAATATTAAATTATTTCCTCTAATCAATACCCTTTTTTGTGCATGAATTTCGTGCACCAGTCCACTAGTATATATATATAAAAGCCTAAGCGACTAAACAACCAAATGACTGAACAACTGGTCAACCAGTCAACTGTCTAACTCTTGGTAGTCAATGCATGTCATAGTGAGCTATTGAGTAGCCTTAGCATATCATTAGCATATCACTCTTTGATTGATTGAATGGACAACTAGAAAAGCCTTATATGCCAAGTGTCCTGTGGACCAGTGACCAGTCAATTGTTCAACCTATCAAAGCATAATATGCTAATGATATGCTAAGGCCACTCAACTGCTTGCTATGCCATGCACTGACCACAAGGGGGCAGACACTCTGAACAGTAGGTTAGCTTGCTGTTTGGGTATGGCCAATCAGGACTGAGTAAGATGGGCCAGACACACCATGGAGCCCTCCCGCAGTCCCTCCCTGGCCCGGCCAATCTCCCGTGTCCCTCGTCAGCTGGCAGGCCCTAAAAGGCCCCTATCAGGAATGGGTGAGATGAGGCTGAGAACGCCCTGGAGCCATCCCACAGTCCCTCCCTTGCCCTGATCCTGCACCTGTAGGGTTCCTTGGCCTGGCCTGAGCTCCCTTGCAATCAGTGACCCCTCAGAGAATGTCAGAGAGCTGGTTTATCCTGATCCCACAGGCCACTCCCCTTGGGAGGATGCCAGACACAGAGATCATGGATGGTGGGTGCTGGTGTGGTAGCAGGAGATTCTTCTGATGAGGACCAATTGGGCATGAGCCCTCAGCAAGTGCAGTGAGGCCTGAATGAGTGGGAGCAGCAGATAGGAGCTGCAGCCAGCTTTGGACTGCAGGTTCGGCCCAATTTTCTGCAGCCCACTCCAAGGGACCCCAGCTGTACATGAATTTGTGCACTGGGCCTCTAGTTTCATATATATTTTCTCTTTCACTTTCAATCTTTGCTTATATATGATAACTTTTCCTCTTTCCTCACTGAAAAAGTAGCATGTATTTAAAAGCATGAATTTTAAACATACTGACTAGTGAACTACAGCTGTATAACACTAAGCAATTTTATTATATTTTCTATGTTTCAATTTCTTCATCTGAAAAATGGAAGTAATAATACTTCTCTGATATACAGTATATTAATAAATATGGATATGTGTGTGTGTGTACTACCTGGAAAATAATAAGTGCTTGCTATTATCATCATTATCATCATCATCATTATCTTTATCTAGGAACTCCCTCATTTTCCTATGCCCAAATTTATAGTCTGACCTTTGTCTATAGTCATATTCTTCCCTTTTCCTATAATTTCCAAAGGCTCAAAAGGCACAAGTCCTCCTTCTAGCAAAGTCAAATTCTTTCATTTGTTCTTTAGTTCCTATCCTCTGTCTCCTCTTCAAGGATTCTGCTACTTTAGTTTTCTTCTCCCTTTTCTACATTATTTATTTTCCCTTCTTTACTGGAACATCTCCATCAACATTAGCATGCCTTACTTTTTCCCAGTCTTCCATTTTACAAAAAAGAAACAACTGTTCCTGGCACACCCTGCATCCCACTATCTTTCCATTTATCTGTTATTCGCCCTAAGCAAACTCATTGAAAGATGTATCCACATTTACTTTCTTCAATTTATGAGTTTCCATTTACTCTTCAACTCTCAAAAGTATAGCTCCTTTCTCCGCAATTCAACTGAAATCATTCATGAGACAGTCAACAAAAGCTTCCATGATGTAAAACTCAATGGACTTTGTCACTTTATTTGACATAGGTGGCATGTGGAACAATTTATCTCACTATTTTTCTTGAAATATGCTTTTTGTTTTCAGCAACATCATCCTCTCCATTTTTTCTACCTCAATAGATGGTTTAAATAAATCTCCTTTGTAGCCTCTCTTCCTCTACCTTCTAAGTATTGGAATTCTTCAGGACTGTGTGCTTGGTCCTCTCCTCTACTCTGCTCCCCTCCCCTTCCCTCTCCTCCCCTCCCCTCTCCTCTTGGCCTTCCTTATGTCCTCTTTAGGAAAGTATCTATTTAGGTCCCTTGCCCATTTTTGATTGGGTTGTTTATCTTCCTTTTATTAAGTTTTATGAGTTCTTTGTAAATGTTGGAGATTAAACCCTGATCAGTGATAACATTGGCTTATGTGTTCTATGATGCAGTGGGCGCTCTTGTTGTTTTGTTGATGGTTTCTTTTGCTATGTAGAAGCTTTTTATTTGATGTAGTCTCAATTGTTTATTTTCTATTTTTTTCCATTACCCTAGGAGCTGTATCAGTTAAGATATTGCTTCAGCATATGTCTGAGATTTTTCTACCTGTGGATTCCTCTAATTTTTAAAAAATATTTTTATTGAAATTTTACATAGGGGAAGGGAGAGGGATAGAAAGTCAGAAACATCGATGAGAGAGAGACATCGATCAGCTGCCTCCTGCACGCCCCCTACCGGGGATGTTCCCACAGCCAAGGTACATGCCCTTGCCGGAATCGAACCCGGGACCCTTCAGTCCGCAGTCTGACGCTCTATCACTGAGCCAAACCGGTCTCGGCTCCTCTAATATTTTTAAGGTTTCCTGTCTTGCATTTAAGACATTTATCCATTTTGAGTTTATTTTTGTGTATTGTGTAAGTTGGTGGTCTAGTTTCATTTTTATGCATCTATCTGTCCAATTTTCCCAACACCATTTATTAAAGAGACTGTCTTGACTCCATTTTATGCTCTTTCCTTCTTTGTCAAATATTAATTGAGCATAGTCGTTTGGGTCGATTTCTGGGTTCTCTATTCTATTCCATTGGCTTTTATGTCTGTTCTTCCAGTACCAAGCAGTTTTGAAAACAATGGCCTTGTAATACAGCTTGATATCTGGTATTGATATCCCTCCTACGTTATTCTTCTTTCTCATGATTGCTGCAGCTATTCGGGGTCTTTTTTTTTTTTATTCCAGATGAATTTTTGGAGAGTTCATTCTAGGTCTGTGAAATATGTCATTGGTATTTTAATGGGGATTGCATTGACTCTATAGATTGCTTTTGGGAGTATGGACATTTTAATGACATTGATTCTACCAGTTCATGAACACATTATTTTCTTGCATCTACTATGTCTTCCTCTCCCTCTTTTTTTCAATGTCCTGTAGTTTTCTGAGTAGAGGTCTTTTACCTCCTTAGTTATGTTTATTCCCAGGTTTCTTATTTTCTTTGTTGCAATGGAAAATGGGATTTTTAAAAAAATCTCTCTTCCTGTAAGTTCACTATTGGTGTATAAAAATGTCATAGATTTTCTTGGCATAGATTTTGTATTCTGCTACATTGCTGAATTCATTCATTAAGCCTAATAATTTTTGATGGAGTCTTTAGGGTTTTCTGTAGACAGTATCATGTCATCTATGAATAATGACACATTTACTTCTTCTTTTCCAAATTGGATGCAATTTATTTATTATTCTTGTCTGTTTGCTGTGGCTAACACTTCCAGTACTGTTGAACAGGAGTTGCAAAAGCGGGCATCCCTATCTTGTTCCTGTTCTTAGGGGAAATGGTTTTACTTTTTGCCCATTGAATATGATGCTGGCTGTAGGTTTGTCATATAAGGCTTGAATTCCCACTTGCCATGAATAAAAAGTTATAGTCTTTACCATGTCCCACACAGGCCAAGCCTATCTCTCTAGCCTCACCTCATACCATTTTTTTTATTTTATTCACTCTGCCCACCTCCATGTTAGTTTCCTTTTAGTTATTTGATTATAATAAGGCTTTTCCTATCTCAGTACCTTTGTATATCATACTTTCTTTGCTTGGGATGGCATTCTTTAAACTCCTCCAAAAACTGCTCCCTCCCTATCCCTTAAGCCTGACCTTAAATATATATCTCCAATGAGGCCTTTGTTGACCACCTTATTTAAAATAGAAATTTCCACTTCTTGATATGCATTATTCTTCAATTCAGCTCCTTATGCATGTTCTTCATATCACTGACTACAACGCTCGATCAATTTTGTTTGATTTTACCTGCCTCTTCTAGTGGAATGTATGATCCATAAAATTAAGCACTATATCTGTCTCATTCTCTGTTTTATCTGAAGAATGCAGCAAAGTGATTGGCATACATTAAGTATGAAAATATTTGTTGTTGAATTAATTAAAAAATTAATGAATGATAAACTAAATATTTTTGTTTTAAGCCTTTGATTCCACAGTAAGGTTTTTAGACTTTATTTTGTTAGTAATGAAATATTATGTATTTAATATACAAAATGGAATGAATGCTTATTCCAGAGGTAAAAGTTTCATGCTGTGGAAGAATAGAGGAGGGAGTTAATTCTGGTTATAAGAAAATAGGAATGGTTGATGAAAAAGATTACATTTGTACTGAACTTTTAATGATGGATAGAATTTTTACATGTGTAGGTAAGTGGATTAAGTGTAAAGGTCCAAAGTGTACTTTAATAAAGGAATGCAACCCAATACTACTGAGAGAATTAGGTATGAGGCATGCTTAGTGAAATATAAATCTGAAGAAAGTAATTGGGAAAGATTGTGGAAAGCATTGAATGTTGGGCTGTGATATGTCCTAAGCAAAGCAGGGGTTATAGATTGTTAAATCTGCATTCATGCTCCCTCTTGAAATGTCTCTTGAATCTATCCCCTCCTTCACATTTCACACTTCCTCTTCTCTGTTCCAACCTAAGTTACCTATGAGCTGGAATTTTCAAACTACTTAATAATTGGACCTTTCTCTTCTCATTCTTGTAACATTTTTAAAATAAATTTTGTAATATATATATAAACTTCAGAGTGGAAGGGAGAGGGAGATAGAAACATCAATGATGAGAATCATTGATTGGATGCCTCCTGCACATCCCCTACTGGGAATTGAGCCTTGAGCCCTCAACCAGGGCATCTGCCCTGACTGGGAATTAAACCATTATCTGGTTCACAGGTCAATGCTCAATAACTGAGCAACACTAACTAGGTCCAGCTTAACCTTTCTAATGCAGAGATCTGATCATATCATATCATTCTTCAATAAATTTTAGTCATTCTGTGTTGCATTCCAGGGTAAAATCCAAATTCCACAGCGGAGTAGTTGAAGCTCCACTCTCCTGCATCCCACCTCTCCTCACACTCATACCAAGCAATTTAACATATATTTTCAGACTCTGCATCTTTTATACACCCCCTTCATGAATCTTATCTCTACTCATATGGTCCCTCTGCACATCCTATGATTTTCCTTTATCTGTCTCTTTTCACATAGTTGCCCCCTCTTACAGAATTTTTCCTAATTCCTTTTCTCTCCATATATGAATTTACATATATGAATATTTCCCATCCCTAACATATTTTCCATCAAGCTTTTACTAGTTTTCCACTTTCACAAATTATTAGTATATTCCTCTATTGTGCATCTCTATAATATGTTACCTGTACCTCTCTCATGAATAGAATTTTATTAGCCATTGGGAATACAAAGATGAGTAAGACACAATCTCACATTATTCTTTACATTATTTATCTATATAAAACCCTAATATGAAAATCAAGTGAATGGTGGAACGACCTGCAGAACAATTAGTTGGTGGGGGTGGGGCCAGTAAGCAGGCAGTGCCATGCTGCCATCCAAGGTGGGTGCCAGCGGGGGCCCCAATCGTGCTGCCAGTTGCCCCAAAGATTGGCCCTGATCACTGGCCAGGCCTGGGGACCCTACCCTATATATTGGAAACAGTTTCTTAGATTTAAAAATTAAAATCTGGCAAGGCTACTTTAACACTGAAAAAACAGGATGATGCAGTGATGACATGAATGGCCTTTGGCTTGCACATTTTGTGGTCAGCCCTGATTGTGACATTTATAAGAGTATGTCAAAGCCAATTAACTTGTCTCTGCTTCAGTTTTTCAATCTATAAGATGGATAAAATGGTACTACTGCCACAGAAGAATCATATTATGTACTACTTTTTATAATCAGGCCAAAAAAGAATGTAGCTGCCCATACAGTAGCAAAATGGCTTTCACCTATATGAAAAGTATGGACACTGGTGCATGTATCATCTCAGATTGCTAGAGGGATGTCCAACTGCCAATTTAGACCTGTAACCAGCAGTCAGACATCCCCCAATGAGTCCTGTATTGTGAGAGGGCACAGGCCCAGCTTAGGGATGCACCCCATGCATGAATTTTGTGCACTGGGTATCTAGAGCTACATTATAAAGATCAAGAATGTAGGATGCAGTGTGTGTATTTCAGAACATTGTAGTCAGTCAACATAGTTTGATTACTCCAAATAATATAGGATAAACCTCTTACATTGGCCTCTATGAAAAATAAGCTACACAAATAGCCTTCATTTGAGAAACTAGTTTAATTGTATTTATCATCTCTATAATCCAAATACCACTGTGAAAGTCTCTTTGAGATTCTGTGTTCTTTATTCCTCTTTACTGGGAATGTTGTGGAAGAAAAAAAGGTAGATTCACATTCATTAAATACATCCTATATGTCATTGAATTCTTGCAATAATACTATAAAATATCCTGTTATGTTCATTTTACATATGAGACAACTGAAGCATTAAATGAGTAGATAAGTCAATATACAAATTCAGTCTAGGAATTGAAATTGGGATTAACAGCTATGCAGTCTGATTCCACAGTATTCATTATTTAATCACCACTTTATACTACACAGCTATCACTCTTTAATAGAAATTAGTTTATTAGTTCATTGAGAAGGGAAACTTTTTATGGATTCTGAAAAGATTTTGTGATATTTATTTATTTGTAAGAAAATGTTGCTCTTTTATGGAACCATGGCACAATTCTCGATGCAAATATGTTTAAAAAGAAATGATCTAGCACTTCTTTCATCTAAATCCTGTGAAATTAGTAAACATACCTACAAAGTTCAATCAACAAATCAAACGGTAAATCTTAAGTACATATCATGTGGCCCAACCCTGTAAAGAATAAGAAAAAATGTGAATATATAAAAATATGCAACAATATTAGGAACATTGCATTGAATGGTTTGAAATATTTTTGAATGAGTGCTGTAGATTTGCAGAAGAAACCCAAATATGAAAGCTTCTGATCTTTTCCCATAACTCATACAGTGGCCCACTCTTCTTCAGATAACACATTAGATCTATGAAATACACAGAATGTGACATATGCTGACTTTACCTGTAATATCTCTTCTGGGTGTCACTGGTTTTCACATAATCTGGAATACAGACTGAGATGTGAGCATCCTATCTAATAAAAGAGTAACATGCAAATTGACTGTACCTTCACTATGCTACTAGCCAATCAGGAGCAGGGGGCATGGCCAACAGGCGTGGCCAGCAGGCAGGGGGCATGGCCAGCAGGTGCGGCCAGCAGACAAGGGTGTGGCCACAGTGCAGAGTAAGCAAGCACCATGCTATAAGCTGCCCACATGGTACTTAAGGGCCAGCGAGATCCCTCTCTCATTACAGTTGTTGTTGACTGAGTCACAACCTTTGCAGTGACCTTGGGACGGTTAGGGGAATTTTATGCCATGACATCCCCTCATGAGGCTCGCATGTAGGTTGCTCTGTTACACTGTGACTGGGGTGTAGGGTTTACCTGTCTCTTGGGACATGCAAATGAGCTCCAGGGGTACCTTGGGTAATGGGAGCCAAGTGCAAGGTGGGGCTGTGAGCCAAGCAGCAGTCTGCTCTGTGGGGTGCTGCAGCCCACCGGGACTGCCTGCTCCTCTTCCCCCTGGCAGCCGCCACCAACTTCCTCCCTGTCACTGCAGAATCAGCACCAGTCTCTCCGAATCCCAGCATGCTGAATGCAGGTGGGGGAGGGGACACAGGGCCCCCCAGACCCTGAGCCCCGCGAGCTGGGTCCAGGACCTCATGGCTTCCCTGAGGGGTGGACGGGCAGGGTGGGCGGGCCAGGCCTCTGGAGGAACAGCAGAGGTGGCAGGAAGAAGGGCAGCTGAAGGAAGTGAGGAGATGAATGAGGGGTGGGGAAGGAAGGGGACTACAAATAAAAGTGCCCTTTAAAATGACTATGAACACTGAAGTAAAATGTTTACATTTTATAAGCCTATATTTTACAGTATGCACATTTCACATAATAACACCCCAGAATTTATTTAGGGCAGGGGCCAAATGCCATTGCCATAAGGAGCCAGTGTGTGGCTCAATTTTTGTGGGCTACACATGGCCTCGAATACTCAACTTCTGCAGTCCTAGCATGCAAAGCCCAAAGGAACGGGATGGCTGTGTCCCGACAAAACTTTATAGCCACTAAAAGTTGAATCCTCTCTAATAAAAGAGTAATTCACAGATTTACCATCACTACAACATACAAGAGGGCTATCCCCATGTAGTCAAAGATTCTGTCCCCATGTGGACACAAGGTGACCATCACAAGATGGCCAGCAGGGGAGGGCTGTTGGGAGGTTCCAGGCCTGCATGGGAGGGAAGTTGTGGGTTATCAGGCCAGCAGGGGATGGCAGTTGGAGACTATCAAGCCTGCAGGAGAAGGCAGTTAGGGGTGACCAGGCTAGCAGAGGAGGGAAGTTGGGGGCAAGCAGGCTGGCAGGGGAGCAGTTAGACATCAATTAGGCTGGCAGGGTAGTGGTTAGAGGATGATCAGGCTGGCAGGCAGAAGCAGTTAGGGGCAATCAGGGAAGCAGGCAGGTGAGCAGTTTGGAGCCAGCAATCCTGGATTGTGAAGAGGATGTCTGACTGCCCCTTTAGGACCGATCTTACCAGGATCGGGCCTAAACAGGCAGTTGGACATCCCTCAAGGGGTCCCAGATTGGAGAGGGTGCAGGCTGGTTTGAGGGACACCCCCGCCACCCCTCCCCCATGCATGAATTTTGTGCACCGGGCCACTAGTTCCTATATAATCAACATGAGATTCTGAAGACAAGAAAGACCACAGCAGTAACTGGACACCTGCTGTAAAATAAGCATAGATTATTTACTATGGAATCATACAATATGTGGTCCTCTGTGAATGGTTGTATTCACTTAGGATACTGTGTATTTTTTTTAATTTATCTTTATTGTTGAAAGTATTACCAATGTCCCTTTTTTCCATTTACCTCTTCCATCGCACATCCACCTCCCAGGCCTTCACCACACTATTGTCTGTGTCAATGGGCTATGCATATATGCATATAAATTCCCCAGTTCATCTCTCCCCAGCTCCCCACCTGCTCCTTCTCTATGATTCCTCAGTCTGTTCTATGCTTCCATATTTCTAAATCTATTTTGTTCATCAGATTATTTTGTTAATTAGATTCCACATATGTGATACTTGTCTTTCTCTGACTAGCTTATTTCAACTTATTCAGGTCCCTCCAAGCTGTCTCAAAGGGTAAGAGACCCTTCTTTTTTACTGCTGCATAGTATTCCACAGTATAAATATACCACATATTTTTCTTTCTGCTCATTTACAGATGGGCATTTGGGCTGTTTCCAGATATTAGCTGCTGTAAATTGGCTGCTATATATATTATTTCTGATTGATGTTTCAGGTTTCTTAGGATACATTCCCAGAAGAGGGATTATTTGGTCAAATGGGAGTTCCATTTTTAACTTTTTGAGAAAACTCCATACTGTTTTACATAGTGGCTGCACCAATCTGCATTCCACCAGCAGTGTAGGATTCCCTTTTCTCCACATCTTTGCCAGCACTTGTCATTTGCTGATTTGTTAATGTTAGTCATTCTGACAGATATAAGGTGATATCTCATTGCCATTTATATTTACATCTCTCTAATGATTAAAGACTTTGACCTTTTTTGATTTGTCTCTTAGCCATCTTAATGTATACCTTAGATAAGGCTCCATTTACAGTTAAATAATTTATTATTATATTTTCTTTTTTTTAAAGTAGACCTGTAGTGCTATAAACTTCCCTCTTAGGACTGCTTTTTTTTCTTTACATATATTTTGGTTCTTTGTGTGTTCATTGTCATTTTTTCCAGGAGTTTTTAATTCATTTCTTGACTTTGTTGGTAACCCATTTACTCTACTATCATCCTATTTAACTTCCATGTGTTTAAAAGTTTTTGAGTATTTTTACTATAGTTGATTTCTAATTTCATTCCATTGTAATCATAGAAGATGTTTGAAATTATTTCAGTCTTCTGGAACTTGTAGAGATTTGTTTTGTGTCCTAATGTGGTCTATCTGTAAGAATCACCCATGTACACTTGAGAAGAATGTATATTCTGCAACTTTGGGGTGAAATTTTCTATAAATGTCAATTAAATATATCTGATCCAGCATGTCATTTAGAGTCTATCTTTCCTTTTCAATTTTCTGTCTGGAAAATATATCCAGTGAAGTCAGCAGGGTGTTAAAGACCCCTACTATGACTGTATTGCTGTTGATCTCACCCTTACAGTACTTTATAATATTTTTATAAATTTAGGTGATCTTATATTAGGTGAATATATGTTTATCAGGGTAACATCCTCTTGTTGAATCATTCCCTTTAGTAGTATTAGGTCTCTTGTGATGTCCTTCATTTTGAAATCTATTTTGTCAGATATAAGTATTTCTAATGCAGTTTTATCTTTTCATTTCCATTTGCATGGCAAAAAATTTTCCATTCCATCACTCTCATCCTGTGTGAGTCTTTTGTTTTAGGTGAGACTCCTGACATATAATTGGTCATTTCTTTTATCCATTCAACTGCACCATGCCTTTCTTTTGATTGGATAATTTAATCCATTTACATTTAAGGTTATTATTTACTAGAGGCCCAATGCATGAAAACTCATGCACTGAAAGGAGGGGTCCTTCAGCCCAACCTGCCGCCTCTCACAGTCTGGGAGCCCTCAGGGGTGAGAAGCGACCCAGCCATCAGGGGAAGGAAATCCCCCATCACACTTCTGCTGCTGCCACTGCTGGCAGTGCAAGCCTCAGCTAGCCCTGGTTAGCTGCTCCTTGGGCCAATCCTGGGTGGCTGGGCAGTTGCCATTGGCAGCTTGCCTGCACCTCAGGCTGGCCTTGGGCGGCTGTGGTGCTGAGGGGACTGGAGGATTCTAGAGGAAGGCACCAGAGTGCCTGGACCTGCCTGGGGGAGGGCCTGGCCATGCTGCACCCCTGCCACCTTAGTAGGGCTGAGGGGACTGGGTGCCACCATCTTGTGGCTGTGGGTGCCGCCATCTTTGAGGGTGTGGCAGTCAATTAGCATATTGACTTTTTATTGGCTATGGGAACCACCATCTTGTTAAGGTGTGATGGTCAATTAGCATATTCTCTCTTTATTAGATAGTTTAGGTACTTATTTATTGTCATTTTTTTTTTTTTTTTTTTTTTTTTTTTAATTATTTTTTATTGATTTTTTGCAGTATAATAGTAGTACATGTTTTCCTTTCCCCCTCCCACTTATCCTCCCCCCAGCCTCCCCCACCCCCCAGCACATATCCCCAGCTTCCCCCCTCCCCGCCCCAGTGTCTTTCATTCATTGGTTATGTTCATATGCATGCATACAAGTCCTTCCGTTGATCTCCCCCCGCATCTGCCTCCCATCCACCCAAGCCTCCCCCTGTAGCTTGACAGCCTGTTCAAGGCCATCCTGCCTCTATATCAATCACTCTCCCCTGTTTCTTTTCTTCAAAAATATTTTGCCTCTGCATACTAGAAATAAATGTATAAGAACAAAAAGTGTTTCATTCTCGGTTTCAATGTCCAACTTTTCTGAGTCCCAGTTTCAGTGTCAAATAATTCATTATGTGTATAAGTCAGCAATGGTATCCAGATGGTGGACATATCGTGTCAATGCATGATCCATCCTCTCTGGTTTGGTCCTGGGCTGCCTGCAGACATGCACAGCTGCTGACTGCTAGTATGGCAAGGTGTCATCAGTGTCCCCCATCTCTGGACCATCCTCATGGCTGGAACAGATCCATCAGTTCCTCACCGTCGCAGGAACCCACGTGGTCTTGGAGTTGTTCTCTGAAAACACACAAACACATTCTCGACCAAAAGTTAACAAAGGGATCCTCTATGCAAAATAGACTTGGGATTCTTTTTAATTTTTGCCTAAATGATTTTCCTTTGGCTTATTTTGACACCATGTGTGTTTTTTCATGGGTGTCCTGCTATTGTTTTTACAAATGGAATTTACTTTACTGGAGTAAGAATTTTCTAGATGTATTTTACTTACTCAATATTTTTTTTTGTCCCTTTCATGATATTACCCCGCTGTCCCCTCCCCTTTTTTGATTAATGGGGACTTTTGGAAATTTTCTATTGCAGTCTTGATAATTTTAAATTTTAATTTTTGTACACAAAGTGACTGCTTTAGGTTCTTTGGATGTTAGGCAATTTTACAGAGAGATGAACTACTGATAGATTTTTCAGTTAATGTTTTAGGAAAAGCTTTTTGTCCAGTACACTATAATTTTCTTGAGTATTCTCGTATTTCACTTGGCCAATTTAAATTAATCTGAAAACTTGATTACTATTTTCCTGTCAATTTTAATACTCAAGCAGAAATCTTAGTTTACCCTGTGAATACTAGTGGAAAGGAATATTTGCAATTTTGAGTAGGTCCCGAGCATTCCTGGTAATAGACTGAATTTAGATATAGGGCAGCTATTGCTGGCCGAGTCTCTGTCTGCCACCTGGGTCCCCGTATGAGTTGTGTGTGGGAGGCGAAGCAGCCGTGGGGGTAGGAGACCTCCCTTAGGAGGCTTGAGAATTCAAACCCCTGCAAGGTTTGTGGATGAGGGTCTGTGCCCCACCTCTGTTGACCTTTTAGTTCTCTCCTGTTGGCCCCTCTGCGACTGTGCCTGTCTTAGGTTGTTCCTTCCCTGAGGAATCTTACCCGTCTCTGGCTAACCAGCCATCCTCCGGGGCCAAACAGGGTGATGTGAGGTTCAGTTCTGTCTCCTTTGTAGTCTATGCCCCCCTGTGGCCTCCACTTCCAGTACCTGCCTTGGGGTCCCCTAGCCTGCTGGCGGGGTCCCGGTACTGATCACATATCTCAGGGGACCCAGGTTTCTTCTCCAGAGAGGGCCCAGCTCACACCATTGGTCGAGATACAGATCCATGGTGCCAGCTGCCCAAAGGCTTCAGCCACACCTCGAACTGAAAACTCTGGCATCAGCTGTGTGTATTTGGATAGTAACAAGAAGGTCCCTCTTGGCAGAAAGGGCAAGAAGGGCCAATATAGAATGCTCGGATGCCTTCCCAGTGCCTTAATTCCTTCTGAAAGGGATTAATTTCTTTCCTATTCTTTTTTAAGTTGCTGCCCAACATTCAAAGAATTAGTTTGTAAGTTTATTTGGGATAATTGTATAATATGCTGTTGTCAAATATCAAATATTATAATGACATTGTAGAATAATATCATGTAAGGGTATTATGGTGTCATGGGAGGTTAAGCAGGGCCTAGCCTAAGGATTGGTCTCCATAGGATATGACAAGCTCTAGGCCATGTCAATTCAATGTCAGACTAGCTGCCATTTTTTTATAATTTTATATAAACTTTGTCAGGGATGTAAAAACACAAATCACTTACCTCAGTTCAAGAGTTCAAGTATATTGACTTTTCCACTTACTCTCGCCACCTGCCACTTACCCTGAGGTTTGACATTCTGATGGACTTTTCTCAGTCTCTGGATCTATTCTTGTTCATCAGTCTATGTCATTGATTGTATTCCTCAAATGAGTGAGATCATGTGATATTTGTCTTTCTCTGCCTGGCTAATTTCACTTAGCATAATGCTCTCCAAATCCATCCATGTTGTTACAAATGGTAGGAGCTCCTTCTTTTTTTCCGCGGCGTAGTATTCCATTGTGTAAATGTACCATAGTTTTTTGATCCACTCATCTGCTGATGGGCACTTCGGCTGTTTCCAAATCTTAGCTATGGTAAATTGTGCTGCTATGAACATAGGGGTACATATATCCTTTCTAATTCGCCTTTCTAATTTCTTGGGGTATATTCCTAGAAGTGGGATCACTGGGTCGAATGGGAGCTCCATTTTTAGTTTTTTGAGGAATCTCCATACTGTTCTCCACAGTGGCTGTACTAGTCTACAATCCCACCAGCAGTGCACAAGAGTTCCTTTTTCTCCGCATCCTCGCCAGCACTTGTCGTTTGTTGATTTGTTGATGTAAGCCATTCTGATAGGTGTGAGATGGTACCGCATAGTCGTTTTGATTTGCATCTCTCGGATAATTAGTGACTTTGAGCAAGTTTTCATGTGTCTCTGGGCCTTCCTTTTGTCTTCTTTCGTGAAGATTCTATTTAGGTCTGTTGCCCATTTTTTTATTGGATCATTTGTCCTCCTTTTATTGAGTTGGGTGAGTTGCCTGTAGATGCTTGAGATTAAACCTTTATCACTAATAACATTTGCAAATATGTTCTCCCATACAGTGGGTTTTCTTGTTGTTTTGTTGATGGTTTCTTTAGCTGTGCAAAAGCTTTTGATTTTGATGTAGTCCCATTTGTTTATTTTCTCTTTAGCTTCCATTGCCCTCGGAGCGGTATCATCAAAGAAGTTCTTTTGGCATATGTCTGAGATTTTTCTTCCTGTAGATTCCTCTAATATTTTTATGGTTTCCTGTCTTACGTTTAAGTCCTGTATCCATTTTGAGTTTATTTTTGTGTATGGTGTAAGTTGGTGCTCTAGTTTCATTTTTTTGCATGTATCTGTCCAATTTTCCCAACACCATTTATTGAAGAGACTGTCTTGACTCCATTTTATGTTCCTGCCTCCTTTGTCAAATATTAATTGAGCATAGTGGATTGGGTTGATATCCGGATTCTCTATTCTATTCCATTGATCTATATGTCTGTTCTTGTGCCAGTACCAGGCTGTTTTAAGAACAGTAGCCTTGTAATACAGCTTGAAATCTGGTATGGAAATCCCACCGACTTTGTGCTTCTTTCTCAGGATTGCTGTGGCTATTCGGGGCCTTTTTTTGTTCCAGATGAATTTTTGGAGAGTTCTTTCTAGGTCTGTGAAATATGCCATTGGTATTTTAATGGGGAGTGCATTAAATTTATAGATTGCTTTGGGTAGTATGGACATTTTAATTATGTTGATTCTCCCAATCCATGAACATGTAATGTTCTTCCACCTGTTTACATCTTCCTCTATCTCTTTTTTCAGTGTCCTGTAGTTTTCCACAAATAGATCTTTTACCTCCTTAGTTAAGTTTATTCCTAGGTATCTTAATTTTTTTGGTGTGATGGTAAATGGGATTGCTTTTTTAGTCTCTCTTTCTGTAAGTTCACTATTAGTGTATAGAAATGCCATAGATTTCTTGGCATTAATTTTGTAGCCTGCTACATTGCTGAACTCATTTATTAAATCTACTAACTTTTTTATGGAGTCTTTCGGGTTTTTTATGTACAATATCATGTCATCTGCAAATAAGGATAGCTTAACTTCTTCTTTTCCAATTTGGATGCCTTTTATTTCTTCTTCTTGTCTAATTGCAATGGCTAATACTTCCAGTACTATGTTGAACAGGAGTGGTGAAAGTGGGCAACCCTGTCTTGTTCCTGTTCTTAGGGGAAATGGTTGTAGTTTTTGCCCATTGAGTATGATGTATGCTGTGGGTTTATCGTATATGGCTTTTATTATGTTGAGGTATGATCCTTCTATTCCTACCTTATTGAGAGTTTTTATTAAGAAAGGATGTTGGATTTTGTCAAATGCTTTTTCTGCATCAATTGATATGACTATGTGATTTTTATCTCTCAATTTGTTTATGTGATGTATCACATTTATTGATTTGCGGATATTGTACCATCCTTGCATTCCTGGGATAAATCCTACTTGGTCGTGGTGTATGATCTTTCTGATGTACTGCTGGATCCGATTTGCTAGAATTTTATTGAGGATTTTGGCATCTATATTCATGAGGGATATTGGCCTGTAATTCTCTTTCATTGTGTCGTCTTTATCTGGTTTTGGTATTAGGGTGATGCTAGCTTCATAGAAGGAGTTTGGAAGTTTTCCATCCTCTTGAATTTTCTGGAATAGTCTGAGGAGTATAGGTTTTAGTTCTTCCTTGAATGTTCGGTAAAACTCCCCTGTGAAGCCGTCTGGCCCTGGGCTTTTGTTTGCTGGAAGCTTTATGATGACTGCTTCAATTTCTTCCACAGTTATTGGTCTATTGAGTTGTTTAGATTCTTCTTGATTGAGTTTTGGGAGGTTATATTTTTCTAGAAACATATCCATTTCCTCCAGGTTGTCCAGTTTGTTGGAGTAGAGTTGTTCATAGTATTTTTTAACAATCCTTTGTATTTCAATGGGGTCTGTTGTTATTTCACCTCTTTCATTTCTGATTTTATTTATTAGGGTCCTCTCTCTTTGCTTCTTGGTGAGTCTGGCTAGAGGTTCATCAATCTTGTTTATCCTTTCAAAGAACCAGCTCTTGGTTTCGTTGATTTTCTGTATTGTTTCTTTGGTCTCTATGTCATTTATTTCTGCTCTGATCTTTACTATTTCCTTCCTTCTGCTTACACTGGGCTTTTCTTGTTGCTTTCTTTCTAACTCTTTGAGTTGTTGGGTTAGATAATTTATTGCCGCTGTTCCTAGTTTTTTGCAGTAGGATTGTAGAGCTATGAACTTCCCTCTCAGAACTGCTTTCACTGTGTCCCATAGATTTTGGATTGTTGTGCTATCATTGTCATTTGTTTCCATGATGTTTTCTATCTCTTCCTTAATCTCTCTAGTAACCCAGTCATAGTTTAATAGCATGCTGTTTAGTCTCCATGTGTTCGATTTCTTTGGATTGTTTCTATTGTAGTTGATTTCCAGCTTTATGCCACTGTGATCTGAGAATATACTTGATATGATTTCTATCTTCTTGAATTTGGAGAGACTTTGCCTATGACCTAATACATGGTCTATCTTTGAGAATGACCCATGGGCACTTGAAAAGAATGTATATTCTGTGGCTTTGGGGTGAAATGATCTGAAGATGTCAATTAATTCCATCTGGTCCAGTGAGTCATTGAGAATTGATGTTTCTTTACTGATTTTTTGTTTAGAGGATCTGTCCAATGGTGATAATGGGGTATTAAAGTCTCCTACTATGATTGTATTGCTGTCTATCTCTCCCTTGATGTCCTCTAGGAGTTTTTGTATATATTTGGGTGCTCCTGTATTGGGTGCGTATATGTTTACAAGAGTTATTTCTTCTTGTTGAATTGCTCCCTTTAGTATTATGAAGTGGCCTTCTTTATCTCTTGTTATGTCCTTCACTTTGAGATCTAATTTGTCAGATATAAGTATGGCTACCCCAGCTTTTTTTTCATTTCCATTCGCCTGAATAACTTTTTTCCAACCTTTCATCCTCAGTCTGTGTGCGTCTTTTTTTCGGAGGTGGGTTTCTTGTAGACAGCAGATACATGGGTTGTGTTTTCTTATCCAGTCTATTACCCTATGTCTTTTGATTGGAGCATTTAACCCGTTTACATTTAAAGTTATTATTGATAGGTGCTTATATGTTGCCATTTTTGTTCTTTGCCCCTGTGATCCTTCTTCGCTTCCTATTTCTTTTTACAGCAGATCCTTTAGCATTTCTTGCATTGCTGGTTTGGTGGTGACGAATTCCCTTAGTCCTTTTTTATCTGTGAAGCTCCTGATTTGACCTTCAATTTTGATTGAGAGCCTTGCTGGGTACAGTATTCTAGGATTCAGACCCTTCCTTTGCATGACTTTGTAGATTTCATTCCACTGCCTTCTGGCCTGATAGGTTTCTGTTGAGAGATCACTTGTTAGTCTGATGGGTGTTCCTTTGTAGGTGACTTTCTGTCTCTCTCTGGCAGCTTTTAAGATTCTTACTTTGTCATTGGTGTTTGCCAATTTAATTATAATATGCCTTGGCGTAGGTCTTTTGGGGTTTATTTTGCTTGGGACTCTGTGAGCTTCTTGGATTTGTGTGGGTTTTTCCTTTCCTATACCAGGAAAGTTTTCTGTCATTATTTCTTCCAACAGGTTTTCTATTCCTTGCTCAGTTTCCTGTCCTTCTGGAAGCCCAATTATACGGATGTTGTTTTGTTTCATGTTGTCCCAAAGTTCTCTTAGGCTCTCCTCCTGCTTTTTAATTTTTTTTTCTAGTATCTGCTCTACTTGGTTATTTTTTCCTACCTGGTCTTCTAGCTCACTGATGCGATCCTCTGCTTCTTCTAGTCTACTCTTAATACTTTCTATTGAGTTCTTTACTTCAGCAATGTCACTTTTCATTTCTTCATGGCTCTTCATCATTTCTTCCTGGGTCTTCCTCATTTCCTCTTGGGTCTTACTCATATTATCAAATTTGTCTTCCATTCTTTTCAGCCACCTTATGACCATTTCTCTGAATTCTTTCTCTGACAGGTTGTTAACTTCCATTTCGTTTACCTCCTTTTCTGGCGAGCCTTGCTTTTCTTTCATATGTGGGCTATTTCTTTGTCTTCCCATGGTCTCTCTTCTCTGTGTATGTGGTTATGTAGTTCTCACTCTCCTGTGTTGATTTAAAGGCACAAAATACAACACAACCAGGTGCAACGCACCAGGCACTGAACCGGAATGTAGTCAAAGTAATTGTAATTCCAAATAAAGGTGACTGCCAGAGAAAGGCAAATTTGGTGATAGGTGGGAAAAAAGAAAGAGAACCTCCCCCAGACCCACACAGACACTCACACACCCACACTCACACAAAAAAGAAAGAGACCCCCCCAAACACATACACTCACAAAAAAGAAAGACAGGAATGCCAAAATGATAATGGGAAAAGGGGGAGAAGAAAAAAAGAAATAAAAGGAGTAAATTATAAATGTGGGGTGAAAACTCCTATAGGATAGCCCCTAATCCGAACCAAAACCTGCAACAAGTACTTGGAGATTGATACAAATTACATACAACTACTAATATCAAGAGAGGTGAGGGAACACAGAAGCAAAAATCTATCTCAAAAACAATGCAGATGAGGACAACAAAACAAGAAACAACACCAAAAATAAAAATAACCCCCCCTACAAGACAAACCAAAATAACAGAATAAGCAAATCAATCTCATAAACCTGCTTAAAAAATCAATATAATCAACAGTCAAGTAAACAACAACAACAGGACAGGGCTAAAAACACTTTAAGATAGTGAAGTCAGAGAAGCTAGAGGTATATATGCACTTGGATTAGGTGGTTAGAGATTAGATATATCAGTGGGGTGAAAT
This sequence comes from Antrozous pallidus, assembly GCA_027563665.1. Taxonomy (NCBI): domain Eukaryota; kingdom Metazoa; phylum Chordata; class Mammalia; order Chiroptera; family Vespertilionidae; genus Antrozous; species Antrozous pallidus. The sequence continues at coordinate 69,184,464 of CM050509.1, read as the reverse complement.
TTTAACAGGGGGTAAGGGGAAAGAATTAGGTAAATCTAAAGCGGGAAAAGTGTAAGGGAAACAAGGCACTAAATAGGGAAAGGTTAGCCAGAGAGTGGTGGTATAAAGGTGAAGTTGAGGTAGAGTAAAAGATACTAAAGTGTAGATGAAAATAGACTGTATTCCCAAGGTCGAAGAAAAGATATAATCAATTCCCTGTCACATAAGAGTCAATTTGTGATTTGGCCCCTGGGTGGCAGTGTTTCTAGATTGACTTCTGGGTCTATTGGTCCTCTCTATCCTGAAGTAAACAATACTGCCTCTCTAATGGTGACTGCTGTTTTAGCAGCCAGAACCCTCCCAAAATCTTCCGGGCTTCCCCCCTCTGTCAGGTCCAAACTGATTGCGCTCCAGGGATCAACTCTGCCACCAGCTCCAAGGGCCCTCTCCCACGTTCACCAGCTCCAACAGCCACAGATTCTATTTCAGGTGCAGATCTCCAGGTTTTGAGTTCCGAGGTGCAGATCTCCCAGACTGCCAGCCCCCTCAGTTTCGCGCCCAAAGTACCCCCAGGGAAATCTGACCTTTCCTTGCTGGAGTTTAGAGCTCCCTGGGCTCTGCGAGCCACCTGGTCGCCGGTGCTCCGGGAGCCCCAGAGGTCCCGCCGGTACCGCGAACGGCAGCTGTATGTTTTCCGGCTCCTCGCGTTCAAGATGTCGTGGTCCGCCTCCGCGCTCCTCCTCGCGCAGTTGGCTCAGGGAGAGAACCCAGCAGTACTGGGGCTGCTCAGGCTGGGGAGGCCAGCGCAGCAGTCCTCTATCTTCTCCTGGAGCACAGCTGTCCCCCTAGTCGCCGACAAATGCTCCCTGCGCGACTCTCAGCTGCTCCCTCCCTCTACCCTGTGAGCAGATTCAGATCGAATCCCTCCGTTCCGCCGCCATTTTTTTTCTCCCTCTCCTATTTATTGTCATTTTGATTCTTTTTTTTCTTTTCTTTTTATTTATTTATTTATTTATTTATTTATTTATTTATTAGTTTTATTTACAGTATAACTTATATTTAATAATAGTACATATGTTTTCCTCCCCCCCCCAATATCCTCCCCCCAGCCTCCCCTACCCCCCAGCACATGTCCCCACCTGCCTCCCTCCTCACCCCAGAGTCTTTCATTCATTGGTTATGCTCATATGTATGCATACAAGTCCTTCGGTTGATCTCCCCCAGCATCTGCCTCCCCTCCACTCCAGCCTTCCCCCTGTAGCTTTACAGCCTGTTCGAGGCCACCCTGCCTGTGTATCAATCACTCTCCCCTGTTTCTTTTCTTCAAAAATATCTTGCCTCTGCATACTGAAAACAAACGTATAAGAGCAAAAAAAGTTTGAGTGTCAGTTTCAATGTCCAACTGTTCTGAGTCCCAGTTTCAATGTCAAATAGTTCTTCATGTGTACATGTCAGCAATGGTATCCAGATAGTGGGCATATCGTGGCAATGCAAGATCCATCCTCTCTGGTATGTTCCTGGGCCGCCTGCAGCCACGCATAGCTGCTGACTGCTAGCATGGCAAGGTGTCGTCAGCGTCCGCCATCTCTGGACTGTCCTCGTGGATGGAACAGGCCCGTCAGTTCCTCACTGTCGCAGGAACCCACATGGTCTTGGAGTTGTTCTCTGCAAACACACAAACACATTCTCGACCAAAGGTTAAAAAAGGGATCCTCTCTGCAAAATAGACTTGGGATTCTTTTTATTTTTGCCTAAATGCTTTTCCTTTGGCTTATTTTGACACCATGTGTGTGTTTTTTTACGGGTGTCCTGCAGCTGGTTTTACAAATGGAATTTTCTTTTCTGGAGTAAGAATTTTCTACATGTATTTTACTTATGGGATATTTTTCCTTACATGATATTACCTCACTGTCCCCCACCCCCCTTTTTTTGGTTAATAGGGGCTTTTGGAAATTTTATCTTGCAGTCTTGGTAATTTTAAATTTTAATTTTTGCATACAAATATTACTACTTTAGGTTCTTTGGATGTTAGGCAATTTTGCAGTGAGATGAACTACTAATAGATAATTTAGTTAAAGTTTTAGGCAAAGCTTTTTGTCCAGTACAGTTAGATTTTCTTGAGTATTCACTTATTTCACTTGGCCAATTTAAATTAATCTGAAAACTTGATTACTATTTTACTGTCAATTTTAATACTCAAGTAGAAATCTTAGTTTACCCAGTAAATACTTGTGGAAAGGAATATTTGGATTTTTGAGTAGGTCCTCAGAATTCCTTGTAATAAATTAAATTTAGATATAGGGCAGCTATTGCTGGCCGAGTCTCTGTTTACCACCTGGGTCCCGGTGTGAGTTGTGCGTGGGAGGGGTAGCAGCCATGGGGGTAGGAGACCTTCCTCAGGAGGGGTGAGAATTCAAGCCCCTGCAAGGTTTGTGAATGAGGTTCTGTGCCCCACCTCTGTTGATCTTTTAGTTCTCTCCTGTTGGCCCCTCTGCGACTGTGCCTGTCTTAGGTTGTTCCTTCCCTGAGAAATCTTACCCGTCTCTGGCTAACCAGCCATCCTCCGGGGCCAAACAGGGTGATGTGAGGTTCAGTCCTGTCTCCTTTGTAGTCTATGCCCCCGTGGTCTCCACGTCCAGCACCTGCCATGGGGTCCCCTCGCCTGCTGGCGTGGTCCCGGTCCTGATCACATATCTCAGGTGACCCAGGTTTCTTCTCCAGAGAGGGCCCAGCTCACGCCATTGGTCGAGAGACAGATCCATGGTGACAGCTGCCCAGAGGCTTCAGCCACAGCTTGAACTGAAAGTTCAAGCATCAGCTGTGTGTATTTGGATAATAAGAAGACGGTCCTTCTTGGCAAAAGGGCCAGAGGGGCCAATATAGAATGCTCGGATGCCTTCCCAGTGCCTTAATCCCTTCTGAAAGGGATTTCCTATCCTTTTTTTAAGTTGCTGCCCAACATTCAAAGAATTAGGTTGTAAGTTTATTTGGGGTAATTGTATAATATGCTGTTGTAAAATATCAAATATTATAATGACATTGTAGAATAATATCATGTAAGGGTATTGTGGTGTCACGGGAGGTTAAGGAGGGCCTAGCCTAAGAACTGGTGTCCATAAGAGATGACATGCTCTAGGCCATGTTAATTCAATATCAAACTAGCTACCAATTTTTTTAATAACTTTATATAATCTTTGTCAGGGATGTAAAAACACAAATCACTTACCTTAGTTCAAGCATTCAAATATATTGACTTTCCCCCTTACTCCCACCACCTGCCACTTACCCTGAGGTTTGACATTTTAATATACTTTTCTCAGTCTCTGGATCCATTCTTGTTCATCAGTCTGTGTCATTCATTATATTCCTCAAATGAGTGAGATCATGTCATATTTGTCTTTCTCTGCCTGGCTAATTTCACTTAGCATAATGCTCTCTAATTCCATCCATGTTGTTACAAATGGTAGGAGCTCTTACTTTTTTAGCGCAGCATAGCATTCCATTGTGTAGATGTACCACAGTTTTTTAATCCACTCAGCTGCTGATGGGCACTTAGGCTGTTTCCAAGTCTTAGCTATGATAAATTGTGCGGCTATGAACATAGGGGCACATGTATCCTTTCTAATTCGCCTTTCTGGTTTCTTGGGGTATATTCCTAGAAGTGGGATCACTGGGTTGAATGGGAGCTCCATTTTTAGTTTTTTGAGGAAACTCCATACTGTTCTCCACAGTGTCTGCACGAGTCTACAATCCCACCAACAGTGCAGGAGAGTTCCTTTTTCTCCACATCCTCTCCAGCACTTCTCATTTGTTGATTTGTTGATGTAAGCCATTTTGACAGGTGTGAGATGGTACCGCATAGTCATTTTGATTTGCATCTCTCTGATAATTAGTGACTTTGAGCAAGTTTTCATATGTCAAAGGGTCTTCCTTTTTCTTCTTTTGTGAAGATTCTATTTAGGTCTGTTGCCCATTTTTTTATTGGATCATTTGTCCTCCTTTTATTGAGTTGTGTGAGTTGCCTATAGATGCTTGAGATTAAAACTTTATCACTGATAACATTTGCAAATATGTTCTCCCATACAGTGCGTTTACTTGTTGTTTTGTTGATGGTTTCTTTAGCTGTGCAAAAGCTTTTTATTTTGATGTAGTCCCATTTGTTTATTTTATCTTTAGCTTCCATTTTCCTAGGAGCAGTATCGTCAAAGAAGGTCTTTTGGCATATGTCTGATATTTTATTTCCTGTAGCTTCCTCTAATGTTTTTATGGTTTCCTGTCTTACGTTTCAGTCCTGTATCCATTTGGAGTTTATTTTTGTGTATGGTGTAAGTTGGTGCTGTAGTTTCATTTTTTTGCATGTATCTATCCAATTTTTCCAACACCATTTATTGAAGAGACTATCTTGATGCCATTTTATGTTCATACCTCCTTTGTCAAATATTAATTGAGCATAGTGGTTTGGGTTGATATCTGGATTCTCTATTCTATTCCATTGATCTATATGTCTGTTCTTGTGCCAGTACCAGGCTGTTTTGAGAACAGTAGCTTTGTAATACAGCTTGAAATCTTGTATTCAAATCCCACCGACTTTGTGCTACTTTCTCAGGGTTGCTGTGGCTATCCGTGGCCTTTTTTTATTCCAGATGAATTTTTGGAGAGTTATTTCTAGGTCTGTGAAGTATGCCATTGGTATTTTAATGGGGAGTGCATTAAATTTATACATTGCTTTGGATAGTATGGACATTTTAATTATGTTGATTCTCCAAATCCATGAACATGGTATTTTCTTCCATCTGTTTACATCTGCTTCTATCTCTTTTTTTAGCGTCCTGTAGTTTTCTGCGAATAGGTCTTTTACCTCCTTAGTTAAGTTTATTCCTAGGTATCTTAATTTTTTTTGGTGTGATGGTAAATGGGATTGCTTTTTTAGCCTCCCTTTCTGAAAGTTCACTATTGGTGTATAGGAATTCCATAGATTTCTTCGCATTGATTTTTAGCCTGCTACATTGCTGAATTCATTTATTAAGTCTATTAGCTTTTTTATGGAGTCTTTTGGGTTTTGTATGTACAATATCATGTCATCTGCAAATAAGGATAGCTTTACTTCTTCTTTTCCAATTTGGATGCCTTTTATTTCTTCTTCTTGTCTAATTGCAATGGCTAATACTTCCAGTACTATGTTGAATAGGAGTGGTGAGAGTGGGCAGCCCTGTCTTGTTCCTGTTCTTAAGGGAAATGGTTGTAGTTTTTGCCCATTGAGTATGATATTTGCTGTGGGTTTCTCATGTATGGCTTTTATTATGTTGAGGTATGATCCTTCTATTCCTACCTTGCTGAGAGTTTTTATCAAGAAAGGATGTTGGATTTTGTCAAATGCTTTTTCTGCATCATTGATATGACTATGTGATTTTTATCTCTCAGTTTGTTTATGTGATGTATCACATTTATTGATTTGCAGATATTGTACCATCCTTGCATTCCTGGGATAAATCCTACTTTGTCATGGTGTATGATCTTTCTGATGTACTGCTGGATCCGATTTGCTAGAATTTTATTGAGGATTTTGGAATCTATATTCATGAGGGATATTGGCCTGTAATTCTCTTTCATTGTGTCATCTTAATCTGATTTTGCTATTAGGGTGATGTTAGCTTCATAGAAGGAGTTTGGAAGTGTTCCATCCTCTTGAATTTTCTGGAATAGTCTGAGGAGTATAGGTTTTAGTTCTTCCTTGAATGTTTGGTCAAACTGCCCTGGGAAGCCGTCTGGCCCTGGGCTTTTGTTTGCCGGAAGCTTTATGATGACTGCTTCAATTTCGTCCACAGTTATTGGTCTATTGAGTTGTTTAGATTCTTCCTGATTGAGTTTTGGGAGGTTATATTTTTCTAGAAATATATCCATTTCCTCCAGGTTTTCCAGTTTGTTGGAGTAGAGTTGTTCATAGTAATCTTTAACAATCCTTTGCATTTCAATGGGGTCTGTTGTTATTTCACCTCTTTCATTTCTGATTTTATTTATTAGGGTCCTCTCTCTTTGCTTCTTGGTGGGTCTGGCTAGAGGTTCATCAATCTTGTTTAATCTTTCAAAGAACCAGCTTTTGGTTTTGTTGATCTTCTGTATTGTTTCTTTGGGCTCTATGTCATTTATATCTGCTCTGATCTTTACTATTTCCTTCCTTCTGCTTACACTGGGCTTTTCTTGTAGCTTTCTTTCTAACTCTTTGCGTTGTTGCGTTAGATAATTTATTGCCACTGTTTCTAGTTTTTTGCAGTAGGATTGTAGAGCTATGAACTTCCCTCTCAGAACTACTTTCACTGTGTCCCATAGATTTTGGATTGTTGTGCTGTCATTGTCATTTGTTTTCATGATGTTTTCTATCTCTTCCTTGATCTCTATAGTAACCCAGTCATAGTTTAATAGCATGCTGTTTAGTCTCCATGTGTTTGATTTCTTTGGGTTGTTTCTATTGTAGTTGATTTCCAGCTTTATGCCATTGTGATCTGAGAATGTGTTTGATATGATTTCTATCTTCTTGAATTTGGAGAGACTTTGCCTATGACCCAACCCATGGTCTATCTTTGAGAATGACCCATGGGCACTTGAAAAGAATGTATATTCTGTGGCTTTGGGGTGAAATGATCTGAAGATGTCAATTAATTCCTTCTGGTCTAGTGTTTCATTGAGGATTGATGTTTCTTTACTAATTTTTTATTTAGAGTATTTGTCCAATGGTGATAGTGGGGTATTAAAGTCTCCTACTATGATAGTATTGCTGTCTATCTCTCCCTTGATATCCTCTAGGAGTTTTAGTATGTATTTGGGTGCTCCTATATTGGGTTCATATATGTTTACCAGAATTATTTCCTCTTGTTGGATTGCTCCCTTTAGTATTATGTAGTGGCCTTCTTTATCTCTTGTTACGTCCTTCACTTTGAGATCTAATTTGTCGGATATAAGTATTGCTACCCCAGCTTTTTTTCCATTTCCATTCGCCTGAAGAACCTTTTTCCATCCTTTCACCCTCAGTCTGTGTGCATCTTTTTTTTGGAAGTGGCTTTCTTGTAGACAGCAGATATATGGTTCATGTTTTCTTATCCAGTCTATTACCCTATGTCTTTTGATTGGACCATTTTAACCATTTACATTTAAAGTAATTATTGATAGATAGTTATTTGTAGCCATTTTTGTTCTTTGCCCTATGTTCTTTCATGGCTTCCTATTGCTTTTCACAGCAGACCCGTTAGCATTTCTTGCATTGCTGGTTTGGTGGTAATGTATTCCCTTAGACCATTTTTGTCTGTGAAGCTCCTGATTTGACCTTCAATTTTTATTGATAGCCTTGCTGGGTACAGTATTCTAGGATTCAGACCCTTTCTTTGCATAACTTTGTATATTTCATTCCAATCCCTTCTGGCCTGATAAGTTTCTGTTGAGAAATCACTTGCTAATCGGATGGGGGTTCCTTTGTAGGTGACTTTCTGTCTCTCTCTGGCAGTTTTTAGGTTTCTCACTTTGTCGTTGATGTTTGCCAATTTAATTATAACATGCCTTGGTGTAGGTCTTTGGGGGTTTAATTTGCTTGGAACTCTGTGAGCTTCTTGGATTTGTGTGGGTTTTTTCTTTCCTATATCAGGGAAGTTTTCTGTCATTATTTCTTCCAACAGGTTTTCTATTCCTTGCTCAGTTTCCTATCCCTCTGGAAGCCCTATTATACATATGTTGTTTTGTTTAATTTTGTCCCAAAGTTCCCTTAGGCTCTCCGCCTGCTTTTTAATTTTTTTTCTAGAAGCTGCTCTACTTGGGTGTTTTTTCCTACCTTATCTTCCAGCTCACTGATGCGGTCCTCTGCTTCATCTAGTCTACTCCTGATACTTTCTATGGAGTTCTTTACCTCAGCAATGTCACTTTTTATTTCTTCTTGGGTCTTCTTCATTTCTTCATAATTCTTCATTTCTTCATATTTCTTCTTCATTTCTTCCTGGCTCTTCTTCATTTCCTCTTGATTGCTCTTCAATTCCTCATGGTTCTTACTTATATTGGCTTCTGTTCTCTTCATCCACCCTATGACCATTTCTCTGAACTCTCTCTCTGACAGGTTGTTTGCTTCCATTTCGGTTACCTCTTTTTCTGGTGAGGCTTGTTTTTCTTTCATTGGTGGCCTATTTCTTTGTCTCCCCATAGTCTTTCTTCTCTGTGTGTCTTGTTATGTAGTTCTCACGCTCCTGTGTTGATTTAAAGGCTCAGACTACAACACAACCAGGTGCAGCACACCAGGCACAGAAGAAGAATGTATTCACAGTATTGGTAACTCCAAATTAAAAGTGATTGCCAGAGGAAGGTAAATTAGGTGATAGGTGGGGTAAGAGAGAGTAAGAGAAAACACACTCACACACACAAAATAAAGAAAGAAAAAAAGAAAGAAAGACAGAAAGAAAGAAAGGAAGAAAGAAAGAAAGAAAGAAAGAAAGAAAGAAAGAAAGAAAGAAAGAAAGAAAGGAAGGAAGAAAGAAAGAAAGAAAGAAGGAAAGAAAGGAAGGAAGAAAGAAAGAAAAAAGGGAATGCCAAAATAAAGTTGGGAAAAGGGGAAGGAGTAAAAAGAAAGGAAAACGGAGTAAACTATAAATATGGGTTGGAACCTCCCAGAGGACCGCCACTAATCCCAGCAAAAGCCAGCAACGAGTACCTGGAGACTGATACAAACTACATACAACAACTAATAACAAGGGAGGTTAGGGAACACAGAAGCTTAAATCTATGAAAAAACTATGTAAACATCACCAAACACAAAACAATGCCAACTCCCGCCCCACAAAACAAATTAAAAGGAAAGAATAACCAAACCAATCTCACAAATATGCATAAAATATAAACAACATCAGCAGGACCGAGAGAAAAACATTTTAGGATAGTGAAGTCGGAGAAGCATTAGATGTGTATGGACTTGGAGCAGGTGGTTGGAGATTGGATATAAAAGTGGGGTGAAATTTTAACAGGGGATAAAAAGAGAGAATAAGGAAAATCTAAACCAGAAAAAGTGTAAGGGGAATAAGACACTAACTAAGGAAAGGTTAGCAAGAGAGTGCTGGCATAAGGGGGAAGTTGAAGTAGATTAAAGAGATACTAAAGGGTAGATGAAAAAAGACTATATATCACTAATCTCTGAGTGGAATAAAGATGGAATAAAATGACACTTAAAAAATTTTAAATAGTAGTAGAAATAAAATTGATTCTTTAATTTGTGTTACACAAGAGACAATTTTTGATTCAGCCCCTAGATGGTAGTTTCTGAATTGACCTCCGGGTCTTTTGGTCCTCTCTAGCCTGATCTAAAATCCCGCTATGTCTATGGTATTTACTACTGATTTGTGGAAATAGGCTACCCCAGAGCTGCCTCTCTAATTGTGAGGACCTGTTCTGATCCCCAGTGTCAGAAATACAGCTCGCCCCTGTGGTCTCCCAGGTTCTCTTCCACCAGGGGATCCCCCCTTCCTCGTTCAGTGCTGAGAAAATCGGATTTAGAGAGGACAAACGCAGGCGTGCGAACTCACGTCCTGCTCGTATGTTTGCGTGAAACCCTTTCTCCCCTTGGGTTTGGCAGCCCGCTCCCTCCCAAAACTGCCAGGCTGGCCCTCTCCTTCAGGTTTAAATGTGTTGCCCTCTATATATCCCCCCCTCCTGTCACCAGCTCCGAGGACCCTCTTCCACGTTTGTTGGCTCCAACAGCCGTGGGTTTTTCCTCTTTTTTCACCAGGTGTGAATCTCCCTGTGTTACCAGCTCCCTTAACCCCCAGAGAAACCTGACCTTTCCGTGGCTGAGCACAGGTTTCCTAGGAGTCTGCTTCTTCACCAACTAGGAACCGATGTTGGGGAGGAGGTGGGAGTCTCCGATGCCCAGTGGGTACTGCAACTGTAAAATTTTTAGGCTCTTCCCCTTTAAGATGGCGCAGCCGCCTCTGAGCCAGGCTCTGGGAGAGAACTAAGCTGCACCGAAGCCGCTCCGTTAAGGGCGGCTAATCTAGCAGTCCCCCTCCTTCTCCCAAAGCCCTGCTGTCCCCCCACTCGCCAACAAACACCCCCCCTGCAACCCTCAGCTGCTCACCCCATCTACCCCGGGACACAAATGATTACGCGTCCTTCTGACCCGCCACCATCTTTTCACTCCCCTTTATTTTTCATATCTGTCATTTTGATTCTTTATGCCTGTTTCTCTCTTCTTCTCATTACAGGAATCCCTTTAGCATTTCTTGCAGTGCTGGGTTAGTTGTGATAAACTCCTTTAGCCTTTTTTTGTCTGAGAAACTCATTATTTCACTGTTTTGAATGATAGCCTTGCTGGATATGCTAATCTTGATTTCAGTTCCTTGCTTTTAAATACCTCCAGTACTTCAAGCCATTACCTTCTGTCCTGTAGATTTCTAATGAGAAACCAGCTAACAATTTTATGGGAGCTCCTTTGTAGGTAACACATTGCTTTTCTCTTGCTATCTTTAAGTTTCTCTTTTTCTCTTTAATTTTTCATATTTTACTTATGATGTGTCTGGGTGTGGGCCTGTTTAGATTCTTGCTTGGAACTTGTTGTGCCTCCTGAGCTTGTGTGATTTTTTCCCATCACCAGGTTAGGGAAGGTTAATGCCGTTACTTCTTCAAACACATTCTCTATTCCTTATTCACTTCTTCCCCTTATAGTGTACCTGTTATGTGTATATTATTATTTTTCATGTTATCCCACTGCTCCCTTAAGCTATGCTTCTGTTTTTTTCATTTTGTTTCTCTAACAGTGATTTTTTTCTACCCTGTATTCTAACTCACTGATCCAATCCTCAGCTTCCTCTAATCTGCTTTGTATTCCTTCCACTGTGCCCTTTGTTAGTTCTATGTCATTCTTTATAGTAAATATATCTTTTCTCCTAATGTTGCACATCTTTGACATCATTATTTTGAACCCAATGTCTGATAAATTTATCTCTATTTCATTTATGTCTTATTCTGAAACATTCTTTTGTTCTTTCATTTGTGGCTTGCTTTTTTGTCTCCTCATTTTGGCTGTTTGTTTGTGTTTGTGTCTCTGTATTAGGTGGATCTGCTATGACTCCCAATCTCTGGAGCAAGTCAATGACAGATGCTGTTTGTGATTGGTTCTGAGTACACTGTTTGGATCTATCAGCAATTCACAGCTTGTGGCTCCCTCTTCTTGGGCTGTGTGCCTTAGGAAAGGACCAAGAAGTGCACCTGAGTCTGCTTTTCCTAGCCCAGGGCCCAATATTAGATCAGGCAAAGACTCAAAGCCTCCTCTTTCTACAGTCCCATTGACATTCAGATATTATTAGCCTCAGGCTATCGACCAGGGATGTGGTGAGAGGTCATCCAATAGGGTGGAGCAACTGACTTACCTCCAGGCAAAAACCACCTGGACAGCACATGTCCACAGGAGTAATAAGTACTCCACAGAGAAAGGGAATGACTCAGCACAGAAAACTGGAAGGCTGTACTCTGAGCACCAACATCATAGCCCCAAATCCTGGCTTCTGCTCACACAGTTCCAGCCCACTTTACCCTCCATCTACCAAAGCACAAGACGAGTGGCTGTACATGAAATTTTGTACATTGGCCCTTTAAGATGGTGCCTGCACTTCTATCAGTCTCATGCTGACAGTCAGCAAACCTGCTCCTTTTCACAGCCAGATTCACTGTAGGTACACATGCTTCAGTTCTGGTGCTCTGGGATGGGTAGCCCAGCTTGCAGTTTAGACCCCAGAGTTCTTAGTGGGAAAACCCCCAGAGCTTTGATATTTCTCTGAAACTTCTGCTGTTGTCTGTGGGAGCCCAGCCAGCCCTCTCATGCCTCTGCGCTTCCTTTCAATCTCTATATGGTCTCCACTTTCTGTCCTTAGTTATGAGGGAATCTCTCCAGGTAGTCTTCAGTTGATTACTCAGGGTGGTTTTTCTGTATTTTAGTTGTTGTTCCAGTTTGCTCCTGGGAAAGTGTCAGTGTAGCTTTCAGTTATTCCACTTCCATTTTGGAAATCTTTTGTTTTTGTTCTTTATTCCATGAGTATGGTATATTACATAAATTGATTTCCAGTTGTTAAGCTAAACTTTGCACTTATGGTATAAATTCCTTCCAGTTTGATGTAAAGTTACTTTTATATACGTATGTTGCTGCATTTGATATACTTTTGTTTAAGAATTTTTTGTGTGTCTATAGTCATAGAGATATTGCTCTAAAGTTTTTTGTTTGTTTTAGTTCTCTCTCTTTGTGTGTGTGTGTGTGTGTGTGTGTGTGTGTGTGTGTGTGTGCGTGTAATGACTTTGGTTAGGGTGTCAGCCTAATCCTGGCTTCATAGGATGAGTTGGGATATATTTGCTCCTCATTTATTTTTTTAAACAGTTTATGAAGGGTTTATATTGATTCTTTTAATATTTAATATAATTCACCAATGAAGCTACCTGGGCATGGGCTTTTCTTTAATTCAGTTGGGCTCAGGAATATATTTTTCATGATTTTAACCTTTTAAGATGTATTGATTAGTTTTCTGGTTTACCATATAATCATTCTGGAGAATAATTCACTTTTGCTTAAAAATAAGCATTTTATTGTCATTGAGTGGACAGTTCTGTATATATCAGTTAAGTTGAGTTATATGATAGAATTGTTTACAGCTTCTGTTTCCTTAGCATCTTCTGTCTAATTGTTTTATCTATGTTGAAAAGAGTGAATTTCAAAGCACCAGATCTTACTGAACTGTGAATTCCCTTTTTCACTTCTTTCTGGTTGTGCTTCATGTGTTTTGTGGCTCTATTGATAGATGCATGTATACATTATTATAAAATATTCTTCTTGTCTCTTTTTCTGTCCGACCTCCACCATTTCTGACAAACACCAATTTGTTCTTTATCTGTATAAGGATTTTGTCTGTAAGATTCTACCTTTGAGAGATTATTCCACATTGTATTTGTCTTTCTCTGTCTGATTTATGTCCAATTATACTTAGAATAATGCCTTCAAGGTCCATTCATATTGTTGCAATGATGGGATTTCCTTCTTTATCATGGTCAAGTAATTTTTGTTCTTTTAAAATTGATTTTAAAGAGAGAGAGAGGAGAAAGAGAAATATTTATAAGAGAGATTCATGGATCAGCTGTCATGCCCCCTACTGGGGATTGAGCCTGAATCTCAGGCATGTGCCTTTACCAGGAATCAAATCAGCAACATACAGGTGCATGGGATGATGCTCAATCAACTAAGCCACACTGGACAGGGCAATAACAATTATTTTAAATTTATCTTTATTATTAAAAGTATTACAAATATCCCTTTCCCCTTCCTATTTACCCCCTCCACTCCATTCCCTTTCCTGGGTAGGCCTTCCCCGCACTATTGCCTGTGTGCATTGGTTACACATATATGCATTTAAATTCTTTAGATTTTTAATCCATTCACTCATCAACTTAGGCTGTTTCTGTGTCTTGGCTAATGTAAATAATGATGCAATTAACATCAGGGTGGAAATATATTTTTGAGTTAGTGTTTTCATTTCCTTTGGATAAATATCCAGAATGAAATTAGATCATATTATAGTTTTATTTTTAATTTTCTGAAGAAACTTTATGCTGTTTTCTAAAGTGGCTGCATCAATTTACATTTCCATCAACAATGTGCAAGTGTTGCCTTTTCTTCATCCTTAGCAACTCTTTTTATTTCTTGTCTTTTTTATAATAGCCATGCTATTAATTGTGAGGTGATATCATTTTGTGGTTTTGATTTGCATTTCCCTGATGTTTAGTGATAACTTATTTTAGGAACTCTGGATTTTGATCTCCCTACCAACACCATGTCTTACTGTAGTTGCTGTTTTCTTTGTTTAGTGACTTGCCTGAAATAATTCAATAAAGTATATTCTGTATACCATCTGTAGCTTATAAAATCACTACTAAGTTTTTCTTTCCTCCTCTTATTTTTAAGTCTTGCTTCATTGTGGTTGTTCCTGGGTCAGCATAGTTAAATTGTTAATGAATAATTATACTTAAGCCTCTCAAGCCGGTAAGTTTTGCTTATTGATCACTCTGTGCTTAGGGAAGTACATTCAAAATTCAGGCCATGCAAATTTCACTTTCCTCTGAGCCCTTTCACATCTTATCAGAATCTACTTCTCATAAAAATGTATACATGTGCAGCCTCAGGGTTGGCTGGAAGAGTATACCTAAACTAGAGGCCTGGTGCACAAAATTCATTCATGGATAGGGTCACTAGATCTAGCTGGTGATCAGAGGCTATCAGGGCCTTCCAGTTGCTAGCTGGGACCTTCCTTCATTTCATGCCATCTGCTGGTGGTCAGTGTATGTCATAGTGAGCAGTCAAACTCTCACTCAGTTGAACTCCAGAGGGGACAATTTGCATATTAGCCTTTTATTACATAGGATTGGAATCACATTTAAGTGTATGCCAGTTCCAAACATGATTGCCTTGAGTTAATAGAGCTATTGGACCTTCTCATTCACCTACTTCCAAGATAATTATCACGTCCATTGACAATACAGCAAGGCATAAGTTTTGTCAATGTTCACCTTACCAATTAATCTGAACTGCCATTGATAGTGGCAGAGAAGTTTAAATTCTCATAGCTTGCCAACCCCTGACAGATCACTGCTTGGCTCTGTGGAGGTGGCGAGGGGAGGGAAGAGGTGGTGAGGGAAACTAATTTGTGCCATTTTGTAATCTGGTATTTGAGGTCACATGATTCACACCTCTTCAAGGAATTTATTTATTTATTTATTTATTTTGCTTAGAGAATGGACCCACTTTGCCCTTCACTTAATATATTTTATGTTTGGTTAGGAAAAAAGATATACAAATAAATATAGTAAGTTTATTGAAATGGAGAGAGGGCGGAGGGCAAATAAAGGTAGCATTAGGTGTTCCTGATGCTAGAAGGAATCCCATTGTGAGTTTTTCTAAAGCTAATAATATTCACTATTTAATAATACATAAAAGAAAAGTATAGAATTGGGTGGGCACTATGGGAAAGAGAAATCTGCATTGATTGAATTGCATCTGGTTGGATGTCCTGAAAACTGTGATCTTGGAACCTGACCTTTGAAAGAAGAAAAACTTATGGCAAAAGAGTGAAAACATGCCCCATGAGTAAATGAATTAATCTTTATCAGAGGTCTAGTTGTCTCTAGATACAAACTACATTTCTATAGATCCATGATATTTTCGAATGATTTGAAGTTTAATAGATAATATAAGGAGGAGGATTATATTCTCTCTATTTCTATTTTTTGAAATATATTATAGTTGATTATTATCAGTGAAGTTGAGCATATGGTCCTACAATTGCTTTATATGATTTTATATATTTTCATTTTTATTATTAACCATTTGATAGCAGCATATGACAGTTAATTTTCTCCTTCAGTCTCTTTTGCACAATATTAAAACAATTCAGAACAGTGCTTATTTTAGCTGTCTTTTATGGATGAATTAAATCTCCTGTGGTCTGTACATGGAGACATAGAATAGGCTATGAGACAAATTTCAGTATAAATGCTATTTTGCTTACTGGGAATGATTTAGAAAATGTATTTAAAATTATGTGAGTTTTAAATACAAATCAAATGCTAAAATGCATCTTTAATTATGTTATGTACAGCAAATTCAAACAAAAGAGATTAATAGACAATATGGTGCATTTTTAACATGAAGGGACTTGTTAACTGTTTCAAATGACATTTAAGTATTTCAAAAATACATTCACTACAATTATTGATTCTTAAGATTAAAAGGTCCATGTAAGGTAATTTATAAATATCTCTGTTATTGGAAAATCTTATACTGTATCACCTGATTTAGTTACCTATTTTTGTCTATCCAACCCTCCCAAATTCTAGTGACTTAAAAAAACCAGCATATTATTTTGCTCATGATTCTATAGGTTACAAATTTGTTCCATGCTTAGCTATGCAGGTCTCCTGGTTTCACCTGGGATCACTCACATGTGACTGCAGTCATCTGGTAGCTTTTACATCTAGCAATGAGCTAATACAGCCTCATTTATAAGTCCAGTGGATACTACTGGCTGTTGGCTGCACCTCTCTCCAGGTGTTCTCTCATTCTCAAAGTTAGTTCAAACTCCAAATGGCGGAGACTATATTTCAAAACATGACAAATTTCAATGTGTACACACTTTTCCATTCTCTATATCTATAATGTTTGTTAATGTCCCATTGCAAAAAGAAAGTCACATGACCAGGCCTTGCATCAAGGGGTGACAGAATAGACTTTATCTCTTAATGTGAGAGTGGTAAAGTCACATTGCTTACAAACAAGGATATCAAATTTGTGGCTATCAAGTAATCTATCAAATTATGTCATTGTGGCTGTATATCATTTGCCTTATCATCTCCAATGGAGAGTATTTTAATAACTTTCAAAATTATCTCATTTATTGTAGTTCAGTTCTGACTTCCTATAGCTCCATTTATTAGTGATAGTCTTTCAACCATATTTATAGATATCAAGCCAGTAAGCAAGCAATCATCTAAAATGCTCTAAATAGCATAGAAAAATATAGTGAATAAAAAATATGATTTTTCCTGTCATGAAAATCATATTTACTCTGGGTAGGCAGAAAGAAAACAAATATATTTTGAGAAAATTAAGCCTTGAAGTAGTAAGGAAAACTATGAAAGGATAACAGGAGTATGCAAACTAGTCTGCAGGAAAGGGGGATAGGGACAGCTTACTTGAAGAATTGATATAAGGATTAAACAAGTGAAGAGTGAGGGGAAAGAACATTTTAGGTAAAGTAGACAGCATATGTGAGGGTCCTGATACAGAAAAAAAAAATTACTTGCTCCAAGCCAGTATATTTGGAGCAAAGTAGAAAGTATTATAAAGTACTTTTGGAGAAGTAGGGAGCAGACAGGTTGTGTAGGGCATTATGAACTTTTTTTTCATTTTATTTCTTAAAGTCAGGTAAAACAATCAAATCCCTCCTTTATGTAATAGCAGTTTAAGATGGTGGTTAAGAGTGGAGGCTCTAGAGGTATACTGTCTAGATAAGAATACATATTCTGCCATTTACTCTGTGATATTAGACCCATTTTTCATCTATAAAATGAAGATTATAATAACTATCTTATGAGTTGTTATGTGAATTAAGTAGAATAATTTATTTAAAGGGCTTAACATAATTTCTGATACAATAAATGAGGAATAAATGGTAGTTATCATCATTATCATCATCATCACCATCACTCCTTTTATTTGTTCCTTCACCATATTAGGTCATTATCTATGAAATAAATTCTAAATATAAAGATTTCACTAGGCTTCCTCTTTTAACTATACTGTCATGCATGCATGTGTGTGTGTGTGTGTGTGTGTGTGTGTGTGTGTGTGTGTGTATCTCTGTGTTTATCTATAATTAGTGAGAGCCCTCAAGTTAATAGTAATGACTGGAATATCTTTATCTATACTATGGCAGTTATACTTTTCTCTGGACAACAGCGATTGGTGTTTTGCAATAACTTCTATCTGTTATAATATATGTTATTATTTTTAAAACAATAAGTTTACAGAGTTAATAGAAACCTTAATCTTCAGCTGATTTGTTCCTCATCCCAATAACCTTTTTGTGGTAGGCAGAGAAATGTACTGCCCAGACTGCCACTCCCACCTTTGTCAGGGTTTGTCTCAACAACACAAACAATATTTTCCATAGGTATAACTTTGCTATCCAATGACAAGTTAGAGCAGGAATATAGAGCCCCAGACATACAAAACTAGTATGAAACATACTGATAAGCCATATTTACTCCAGAGTTCCCTGAATGGTTGGCCTACATGGAAGTTTTTCTAAACGTGCATAATCCTGCTTTTTTCCCCCTTCCTTCAATAAGTGTCGATCTGTAATAAACCGGCATGCCTTAATAAACTCAATCTCAATATCTACTTTAAGATAACTGGCCTTTAACATTTGTTCACTCCAATGGTTCAAATCTATTTGAACCCTAGAATTCTAATATATATATCCTACCTAATAAAAAAGTAATATGCAAATTTGACCATACCTTCATCACAACCACAAGCCGTGCCCACAGCCATGCCCACCAGCCAGGCAGGAGCAGATTATGCAAATAAACACCAACCAAGATGCTGCCACCACTGAGAGCAGGAGGAAGGCTTTGGTTTCCCTGGAAACAGAGGAAGCCAAGCTTCCCACCTGCTGTTGCCTACCTAAGCCTCCACTCAATGTTACAAAGTTTCAATGAAAAAAGATACAGAAGTGGCAGCAGCCACTGAGCTGGAGAGAACAGAGGCTTGGGTTTCCCTGGCAACAGAGGAAGCCAAGCTTTCATCCTGCTGTTGCCAGCATAGGCCTCCACTGTAGACCACAAGTTTCAAACAGAAATGGCTGCCGCCCCGGAGCAAGCAGAAGGCTTGGCTCCGCTCCAGGCTACAAAGTTTCAATTGTAGACATAGATTAATCCCAGATACCAGGGCCTCTGCTTGGATTACTCTGGGGCATGACTGGCCTGTAAAACTCCACAGGCCCCTCACCCAGGCTGCCCCTCACTCCAAGGGGACCCCCATCCTGCTCTGGGACACTCTTCTGGGCAAACCAGCTGGCCCCCACACACGCACCAGGCCTCTATCCTATCTAATAAAAGAGTAATTTTCAGATTGATTATCACTCCAACACACAAGAGGGCTGTCCCCATGTGGTCAAAGATCCTGCCCCCATGTGGACACAAATTGGCCACCACAAGATGGCCAGCAGGAGAGGGCCATTGGGAGGTTCCAGGCCCTGCAAGGGAGGGCAGTTGTGGGCAATCAGGCCAGCAGGGGAGGGCAGTTGGGAGGGACCAGGCCTGCAATGGAGGGCAGTTGGGGACTATCAAGCCTGCAGGAAAGAGCAGTTAGGGGTGACCAGGCCAGCAGAGGAAGGAAGTTGGGGGAAAACAGGTTAGCAGGGGAGCAGTTACACATCAATTATCTGGCAGGGTAGTGGTTAGCAGATGATCAGGTTGGTAGGCAGAAGCGGTTAGGGGCAGTCAGGGAGGCAGGCAGGTGAGCAGTTTGGAGCCAGCAGTCCTGGATTATGAGGAGGATGTCCAACTGCCTGTTTAGGCCCGATCCTGGCAGTTGGACATCCTTCGAGGAGTCCCAGATTGGAGAGGGTACAGGCTGGGCTAAGGGACAATCTCCTGTCTTTAGTATACTAATAAAAGAGAAACATGCAAATTAACCATCACTCCACTATGCCAAGCCATGTTCACTAGCCAATCAGGAGCGAGTATGCAAATTAACCCACCTAAGATGGCGGCCAGCCAGGATGCTGGAGCAAGTAGGAGGCTTGGGTTGCCCTGGCAATGGAGGAAGCCAAGCTTCCTGCCTACCCTGGCCAGCCCTGGCCTCCACTCAAGGCTACAAGTTTCAATTATAGAAGATAAAGAAATTTTAGATACTTGCTTCCAGCCAACCCTGGCCTCCACTCAAGGAGGAGCTGAAAAAAGAAAAGGAAAAAAAGGAGGGGCTAGGACCTTGGGTCGCTGAGGGGTGATCAGGCCAGGATGAGATGGCAAGGGCCATTGAGGGTAAGCAGAGCATCAGGGGGTCTAGTTGGGGGTCAGCAGGCCACCTGTGGGGGTCAGTTGGAGGTGATAAGGTCAGCAGGGGCAGGAAGTTTGGAGTGAGCAAGCCAGCAGGGGGGCCAGTTGGAAGTAAGTAGGCCAGTAGGGAGGGAAGATGGGGGCAAGCAGGCCAGCAGGGGAGAATGTTGGGGGTGAGCAAGCTAGTAGGGTGGGCAGTTGGGGGTGATCAGGCTGGCAGGGGCATTTGGGGGTGAGCAGGCTGGCATGTAGAGTGTTAGAGGCAATCAGGCAGGCAGGTAGGCAACTGAGCGACTGAAGCCAGGAGTCCCAGATTATGACAGGGATGTCCAACTGCTCGTTTAGGCCCAATCCCTATAAATAGGCAGTAGGAAATCCTTCGAAGGGTCCCAGATTGGAAAGGGTGCAGGCTGGGCTGAGGAATACCGCCCATATAATTCTGTTACTCTGGCCTCTTCTTTATTAAATCTTTTTTCACTGATTCTGTTTTCCATTTCTTTAATTATTTTATTGCTTTTCTATGTCCACAGAAAAGATGTGGAATCCTCCTTGTTTTCAAAGTCTGTGAGACTTCCCTGGTTTTATACTGACATATATATTTATATCTGGAATGACTTATGAATCTTAGAATGGCATCACTATACAAACCAACAGCTTTTATATTGCAACTCAATTCCAAAAGATATGATCTGAGAACTCTGAAATTGTCATTGATACAGAGGGAAAGGCAAGGTAATAGGCAGTAGTCAGGAAGATGAGCAGATAATTCACTGGAATCCACCATCCTGAGTGTCTTGTACCTCAATTAGCTCAGCCAATTTAAACTCACTCATATCTCATCTTCTGTATTGTCACCTGGATCTTCGTCAGTGTAATCCTTTCTTAGTGCCACTTATTAAAAATGCTGTCTTTCAAAGAACTCTATAAATTTCTTTAAACATCCCCTGACTCAATAAAGGAGGATGGAATTGAACACTAAGGCTGTATTCCATTGATTAACTCCCAAGAGTATTCAGATAAACTATAAAATAAATATTTCTTTTCCATCCATGACATTTAATGTTATTTATAGCCCTCATTATACAATACCTGTTTCTTACCCTGAAGTCATCAGGATGTTTCCTTTTGTTGTTCCAAGCCCACAGAATATTTCAAAATAAAAATAGCCAATGCCTCTGATACTGATAGTGCGGGGAAATGCTACCCTAATTGCTTGTCGGCTGTTTCTCAAAATGGGATTGCTTCTGATATGCAGAGAAGGGTTGTGTTTTTTTTTTAATTTATGACGTGGTCCCTGGGCATACAAATAATGTCAAAGATTCTGAGAAGTAGTGTGTACCAAAGGATAAAAAATATAGAAAGTTATACCTTATTCCATATACATTTTATTCTGGAAGAACAAAGTAGGATCTGTATTCTAGAAATACTCATTCTACACTTTCATCTACATACTGAACACACACACACACACACACACACACACACACACACACACACACACACATATATATATACTAGAGGCTTGGTGCATGAAATTCATCCATGGAGGGGGCGAGTGTCCCTCAGACTGGCCTGCATCCTCTCTAATCTGGGATCCCTGCAGAACTGGGCCTAAACCGGCAGCTGGACATCCCTCTCACAATGCGGGAGTGCTGGCTCCTAACCATTTGCCTCCCTGCCCACCTAATTGTCCCTACCTGCTTCTGCCTGCCAGCCTGATTGTCCCCAACAGCCCTCCCCTGTAGGCCTGGTCACCCCCAACTGCCTTCAATTGGCCCCAACTGCCTTCCCCTGTTGGCCTGATTGTCCACAACTGCCCTCCACTGCCAGCCATCTTGTGGTAGCCATCTTGTGGCAGCCATCTTATGGTGGTCATCTTGTGATGATATGATGGTGGCCATCTTGTGATGCCATGAAGGCCTCGTATGAGGGCATGAGGAACACCTATGCCTATATATTCATATATTAGATATGGAGAGAGAGAGAGAGAGAGAGAGAGAGAGAGAGAGAGAGAGAGAACTATGACTGGTATTGACATGCTAGCCAGTATCTTACCATGAGTAGTAGTAGAGATGGATTACAATTTTCTTCTTCTGATATCCACCTAATGTTCTTTCCACAACCCCATGCTAATTATAAAGAGAAGTGAGGAATTTGCATTAGAGAATATTTTCTCAAAGTTTCTGAATATGCTTATCATTAGAAATATTTTAACATCACTTATACAAGAGAAATGTAATAGAATCAATGTATTTTCTAAGAACAAAATCATTGGTACCCAGTTACCACTGCTGCCTTATTTCTTTATGATGCATGTAAAAGAGGCCTTTGACTTTAAGAACTTCAGATGTTCTATTCTTTAATTTAATTTTATTATATTCATGAAAATATTATAATATAGTTATTATAATGTAATATTATAATATAATATAATTATATATAATTTAATTATATTTAATTAATATAATTAGATTATATTATAATTTAATTATAATATTATAATATAATTTTATTATATTCATGAAAATCTTTTTTTTTTTTTACTTCTAGACATTTCTGTGGACAACTCCTCAACTGAACGCCTTTCATTTCCCTCATACTAGCAAAACTTCAAAAAAAGTCTACTTAAAAGATAAAAATAAAGTTATGCTTCCATTCACTTAAAAAGTGTTGGTAAGGTACATAGAGCAGAATGTTTAGTAAATGTTAAATATGCAAGAATTTACCACTATAAAGTGCTTGTAACTTCTGGTCTGCAAATAAAAGTGTCTACAATGCAGCAAGAAAGTGATAAAGATTATAAATTCTTCCTAATTGACTACCTCACACTTCCTTAATATGCAGTGAAAAATGTCATCTCTCCTGAGATAAAAGGTGGGGTTAAGGTAAATGAGAAGAATTCCATTAGAGACAAGATCTTTGCTGATGGATCTCAGAGGGAAGAGGGAGGGGAATGTAAAGAGATTAACAAAGAATTTTTATGCATAGTAGAGGCCTGATGCATGAAATTCATGCACTCTGAGCAGGGGCCTTAGCCCAAATTGTGAGAGGGCACAGGCCAGGCTGAGGGCCCCCACCAGTGCACAATAGGGGCCAGTGAAAGACACAGGAGGTTGGCCAGCTGGAGAGGTACTGCAGAAGATTGCCAGGGTATCTCTGGCCCATCTCACTTACTTCTGATTGGCTGGACCCCAGCAGCAAGATAACCTATTGGTCGGAGTATCTGCCACCAGGTGGTCAGTGCACATCATAGTGACTGGTTGACCAGTCAACAGTCTTCCCCCTGGTGGTCAGTGCAGATAATAGCAAACAGTTGAGCAGCCTTAGCATATGGTTAGCATATTATACTTTGATTGGTTGAATGGCCGTTTGGACAACTGGACACAACATATTAGGCTTTTAATATATAGGATATGCATAGCCTGTCGATACAGATAATGGATGATGAAGGTCTTAGATTGGGAGGGAACCCAGTGGAAGGGAGCAATGAAGGAAAATGGGGGACATTTGTAATACTCTCAGCAATAAAAATGCATTTCAAAAAAGATATTTTGTTGATTTTTAGAGAAAGAGGAAGGTAGAGGGAGAGAGATAT
This sequence comes from Antrozous pallidus, assembly GCA_027563665.1. NCBI lineage: Eukaryota > Metazoa > Chordata > Mammalia > Chiroptera > Vespertilionidae > Antrozous > Antrozous pallidus. The sequence goes on along the minus strand of CM050509.1, from coordinate 69,161,273 downwards.
AAACATCTATTTGAGAGCAAAACATCAATCTGTTGCCTCCTGCACATTCCTCTACAGGGGATTGAGCCCCCAACCCTAGCAGCAATCAAACTGGCAACCTTTTGGTGCATGGGATAGCGCCCAACCAACAGAGCCACACTTCTTAGGGCAGAGACAAGATCTTTGATCTCCCATTTATCATTCTGAATGGCAACAATCAATTCATATGTGTTTTTCCTCACTGTAATATGACAGATAAACGGTAGGAAGTAGAGTCCAGTTTTTCTTTACCTGTAATACTACACTCAGGGAAAACTCATAGTAGGGACTCCATAAATATTGGTAAGTAGCATTCTTAAACATGTGGCAAACATTTTATGGTAAACAAGGCCACTTCCGTTATCCCCAAGATTTACACCTTGTGGCAGAGATAGTCTAATTGCTCATCAAAATTGTTTCTCTTGGGACATTGCTGAAATACACTTCACAACTTTCATTAAATTAGATGTGGCCATATGAATTGCCAGCCAGTGACATGTGAAGGGAAATGATGTAAGTTACATCCAGGCCTGGCACATAAAAACTCCCCAATATATTCTGTCTACTCTCTCAATTCCCCCATCTTCTGGCTATCTATTGAATCTCAAAGTAAATTTAGAAACAATACATTCTAAGTAACAGAAGCTGGGTCTCTGAATAAGTGAGAAATAAATTTCCATTGTGTTAAGACATTGAGGTTTCTTGGTTTGTCTCCTGCTACAGCTAGTGTCACTGTAACTGACATATGTCTATAATACTTCATGTCAAAAGAGTATTGTTTAATGTCTAAAAATTATTTATTTAGGGTTCATATAATTTGCTGCAATTCTACTGAATTTAAAATTTGTTCTATTAAGTTTAAATCAGGTAAACTATTCTCTGTACATGAATTGGTTTTATTTTAAAACTAGAGGCCTGGTGCATGAAAATTCATGTATTGGAGGGGGGATCTCTTAGCCTGGCCTGCCTGTTCTCATAGTATGGGAACTCTCAGAGGCAGGAGATGCCCCGGTGATCAGGAGAAGGTGATGCCCCATCACACCTCCACTGCTGCCACTGCCAGCAGTGCAAGCCTCAGCCCACTCTGGGCAGCTTGGCAACCAACATGAGTGGCTTACTTGTGCCTTGAGCCAGGCTGGGTGAATGGGCAGCCAGCCATGAATGACTCTGGGTGGCTGGGTAGCTGCCTGCGCCTTAGGCAGGTCAGTCCTGTGCAGTTGGGGAGCTGAGGGGACTAGTGGACTCCAGAGGAAGGTGAGTGGCAAGGGTGGACCCACCTGGGAGCAAGCCAGCCTTGCTTCACGTCTGCAACCCCAGCCAGGCTGAGAGGATTGGGTACTACCATTTTGTGGCTGTGGACACCACCATCTTTGAGGGCATGGTAGACAATTAGCATTTTCCCTTTTTTTAGATAGCATGTTATAGTATCAGAAAGCTTTAATATGTAGAAAATTGTCTTTAGAAAATTTCATAGTAAGAAAAAATAGCCTTTATGCCTTAAGATGCAGTTTTAACCAGGATACCCTAGTACATTCCTAGACTACTTGTGGCATATCTTAGTAAATAGGTGTTCTTATGATATAGTGTGGAACAGATTTCTGACTCAATGTGAGCTTCCTTAGAGAAGAAATTAACCATACTGGGATGATTGTAAGGATCAGAAAAAGAGTAATAGAAAAGCATGGCTCAGAGAATTGTGAAGGATTGTGTGATTTAGGAGATTCTTTGTAGTTAGCTGGCAGAGACCTTGAAGCAAAGAACCATCTATATATCAGACCACAGGTTGGCATTTTGGGATTAGCATCAACAAATCAATAAGAAACTTACTAAACAACTATCATTGGCAAAAGACAAGGTATTTTAACTCCATAGCTACTTAGTATGTTGAGCCAATGGATAGGCTTTTTATTTTTATTTTATTTTTGCATTCATGTGTTTGTGTTTATTGTCTAAAGTTTACATATGTCTCTTTTTCCCCATTTGATGCCCACCCTCCCCCATTAATTCCCACCCTGGGAATCTCCCATGGCCCTAGTGTCTGTGTCCATTGGTTATGCTAATATGCATGCATACAAATCCTTTTTATGTTTTTATATTTTATTGTGCTCTAACTATCCTCTCCCCTGCCAATTGTCTCTGGATCTATTCTTGTTCATCAAAGTATATTCATCATTATATCCCACATATGAAGGAGAGCATGTGATATTTATCTTACCCCAACTGGCTTATTTGTGGTACATCTACACAATGGAATACTATGCTGCTATAAAAAGAAGGAACTTGTACCATTTACAACAGCATGGATGATACTGGAGAGCACTTAGCATAATACTCTCAAGTTCCATCTATGCTGTTGTTAACGGTAAAAGTTCCTTCTTTTTATAGCAGCATAGTATTCCATTGTGTAGATGTACCACAGTTTTTTAATCCATTCATCTGCGGATGGGAACTTAAATTGTTTCCAATGCTTAGCTATGGTGAATTGTGCTGCCAAGAACATAGGGGTGATTATATCCTCTCATTGGCGTTTCCAGATTCTTGAGGTATAGTCCTAGAAGTGGTATTACTTGGTCAAATGGGAGTTCCATTTTTAACTTTTTGAGGAAACTCCATAATGTCTTCTGCACAAGTGTGCAATCCTCGCAGAATTGCATGAGGGTTCCTTTTTTTCCACATCCTCTCCAGCACTTGTCCTTTGTTGATGATAGCCATTCTGACAAGTATGAGATGGTATCTCATTGCTGTTTTGATTTGTATCTCTCAGATATTTAGTGACTTTGAGCATGTTTTCATATGTCTCTTGGACTCCTATATGTCCTCTGTCAAAAAGTGTCCATTTAGGTCCTTTGCCGATTTTTTGTTTGAATCATTTATCTACCTTTTGTTAAGTTGTATGAGTTCTCTGTGTGAATTTTGGAGATTAGATCCTTATATAAGGTAGCATTGGCAAATACGTTCTCCCATGCAGTGGGTTTTCTTATTGTTTTGTTGATGGTTTCTGTTGCTGTGGGAAGCTTTTTATTTTGATGTGGTCCCATTTGTTTATTTTCTTCTTGTTTCCATTGCCCTAGGAGCTGTGTTGATAAAGATATTGCTACAACATATGCCTGATATTTTGCTGTCTAAGGAGCCTTGTAGGATTTTTATGTTTTCCGATATTACATTTAAGTCCTTTAGCTATTTTGAATTTGTTTTGTGTATGGTGTAAGTTGATCTAGTTTCTTTTTTTTTGCATGTATCTGGCCAAATTTCCCAGCACCATTTATTGAAGAGACTGTCTTGACTCCATTGTATGCTCTTGCCTTCTTTGTCAGTTATTAAATGAGCAAAACGGTTTGGGTCAATTTCTGGGTTCTCTAATCTGTTCCATTGGTATATATGTCTAATTTTCTGCAAGTATCCTGCAGTTTTGAGAACAGGGGTTTGGTAATATTGTTTGATATCTAGTATTGCAATTCCTCCAACTTTGTTCTTCTTTCTCAGGATTGCTGTGGTTATGCAGGGTCTTTTTTAAATCAAGATGAATTTTTGGAGAGTTTGTTCTAGATCTTCAAAATATGCCATTAGTATTTTAATTGGGGATTACATTGAATCTGTAGATTGCTTTGCGTAGTATGGATATTTTATTTTTTAAATATATTTTATTGATTTTTCACAGAGAGGAAGGGAGAGGGATAGAGAGTTAGAAACATCAATGAGAAGGAAACATTGATCAGCTGCCTCCTGCACACCCCCCATTAGGGATGTACCCGCAACCAAGGTACATGCCCTTGACCAGAATCGAACCTGGGACCCTTCAGTCTGCAGGCCAACACTCTATCCACTGAGCCAAATAGGTTCCGCTCCTATATTTCTTTTTTTCAATGTCCTGTAGTTTTCCTAGTATAGGATTTTTACCTCCTTAGTGAACGTTATTCCTAGGTATCTTACTTTTTTTGGTGCAATGGTAAATGGGATTTTTTTTTTTAGTTTCTCTTTCTTTGAGTTCATTATTGATATATAAAAAGGACATAGATTTCTGGGTGTTAATTTTGTATCCTGCTAAATTGTGAAATTCATTAATTATGTTAAATAGTTTTTTGATGGAGTGTTTGGGGTTTTCTATGTACAATATCATGTCATCTGTGAATAATGACAATTTCACTTCTTCTGTTCCAGTTTGGATGCTTTTTATTTCTTCTTGTCTGATTGCTATGGCTAGCACTTCCAGTATTATTTTGAATAGGAGTGGTAAAAACTGGCATCCCTGTCTTATTCCTGTTTTTAGGAGAATTGGTTTTACTTTTTAGCCATTGAGTGTGATGTTGGCTGTAAATTCCTCAGATAAGGCTTTTATTATGTTGAGGTATAATCTCTCTATTCCCACTTTGCTAAAAGTTGTTATTCAGAAAGGATGTTCGATTTTGTCAAATGCTTTTTGTGCATCGATTGGTAAGATTATGTGATTTTTGTCTCTCTGTTTGTTTTGTGATGGTGTTTATTGAAATGTGATATATCAAATTTATTGTACTAGCCTTGCATCCCTGGAATAAATCCCAGTTGGTCATGGTGTATGATCTGTAAAATGGAATGCTAGATTTGATTTGCTAGAATTTTGTTGAGTATTTTTAAATTTATATTCATCAGGAATATTGCCCTGTTATTCTCTTTCTTTGTAGGGTCTTTATCTGACTTTGGGATTAGAGTAATGCTGGATATATTGAAAGAGCTTAGATTTTTGCCTTCCTCTCGATTTTTTAAATAGTCTGAGAAAAACAGGCTTTAGTTCTTTTTTTATTTTATTATTTTTTTATCTTTATTGTTCAGTTTATTAATTACATTGTTTCCCCTTTTTATCCCCCTATAGCCCCCCTCCACCCTGTATCTATCCCACCCTCCACCCTCACCTCCCCCTCCCCACTATCCTCTCCCATTGTTGCAAGATTTTTGTCCAGTCTCTTTCTGCACTTCCCACAACCCTTTTCTCCCCAAGAATTGTCAGTCCATTCCCTCTCTATGTCCATGTCTCTGTTATATTCACCAGTTTATCCTGTTCATCAGCCTATCAATTCACTTGATTTATATGTTCATTTGTTGATAGATGTGTATTTGTTGTTCATAATTTATATTTTTACCTTTTTCTTCTTCCTCTTCTTAAAGAATATCCTTCAGCATTTCATACAATGTTGGTTTGGTGGTGATGAACTCCTTTAGCTTTTTCTTATCTGCGAAGCACTTCATCTGACCTTCAATTCTGAATGATAGCTTTGCTGGATAGAGTAATCTTGGTTGTAGATTCTTGCTGTTCATCACTTTGAATATTTCTTGCCACTCCCGTCTGGCCTGCATTGTTTCTGTTGAGAAATCCGCTGACAATCGTATGGGTGCTCCCTTATAGGTAACCAACTGTTTTTCTCTTGCTGCTTTTAATATTCTCTCTTTGTCTTTTGCTCTTGGCATTTTAATTATGATGTGCCTCGGTGTGGTCCTCTTAGGGTTCCTATATATTGGGGTTCGGTGCACTTCTTGGACTCCTAAGTCAGTTTCATTCACCAGGTGTGGGAAGTTTTCAGTCACTATTTCTTCAAATAAGTTTTCATTGTCTTGGTCTCTCTCTTTTTCTGGCACCCCTATAATTCGGATGTTGGTATGCTTGAGGTTGTCCCAGAGGCCCCCTTATACAATCTTCAATTTTTTGGATTCTTTTGGTTTCTTGCTTTTTCAGCTGAGTGGATTTTACCTCTTTGTGTTTCAAATCATTAACTTGGTTCTTGGGGTGCTCCAGAGCACTTTTAGGTCTTTGTATAATATTTTTTATTTCAGTCAGTGTATGCTTAATTTCTGGTTGGTCCTTTTTCATATCCTTGAGAGTCTCCTTTATATCCTTGAGGGTCTCCTTCATTTCCTTGTAGGACTCATTCATTTCCACGTTGGTCTTGATAATTTCCTTTGTGGTCTTGCTTATTTCCTTATAGGCCTCGATCTTTTGTTGGAGCCTCTTGAAAAACCCTATAACCGTGGTTTTGAATTCCATGTCCAGTCGTTTTTTTTCCTCCATTTCTTTCATATCTGATTTCTTTCCATGTCTCTGCATGGTGGCTGCTTCACTGAGTTGGTCATTTAGCTTTGTGTGGTAGACTTCCTACTAGGGACAGTGGCTCAGCCTCCCTGGTTACCTGAGGTGGATATGGGCTCCACAGTCTTGCTGAAGTTAAGCTCAGGTTAATCGTTGTTAGCACTTGGAGGGGTTGACCTCCAGGCCAATTGTCTGTGAAGCTCAGCTGTGCTCAGGTTGGATGGGCGGAGTCTCGGGGGCCAAGCAGACAGCGTTAGCTCCTCCCAATGCGGCCTCGGGGACTCTGTGCCGGGGGCAATGGCCGCCAGCACCTCCGAGAGCGAGCCCCTGCCCAGCTCCACCGGCTGCCGGGGAATTCAGACTCTCCCAAAATGAGTCTGCATGAGAAATGTCTCACCCAGGGTCATAAAACAAAGCAGTCTGACGGTTTTCCGAATGAGAGAGCGAGTCGCAGAACGCTCTCTGCGCCATTACACAGCCGAGCTGTTCGCGCGCAAGCTGCCTTCTCCACAAGCCGGGAAACCCGGCAGCACCCGAGCTTCGGCGTGCCCTCCCACTGTCCAGTTTTTACCCTGTATGATAGTGGGTTCCCTGGACTTCGCCCAGAGCTGGAGAATCAGTCCAGTGGGACGTCTTTGTCTCCCCGTTCGAGAAAACTGGTTGTTTTTCAGCCTGCCACCCTCTCCAAGGCGCGCGGGCTCCAAACCTCTGTGCGCAAATCTTTCAACACTGTTCACTGCCACTCCTCCGAGTCACAGTGTCTTATCTTCACTTTTATTTGTGGAATTTTCACTCGGCGAGCTTTCTGGTGATTCTGGAAGGTGTTTGTTCTTTCGTTAAGTTGTAGTATTAAAATTGCTGTGTATGACGGTAAGATAGGCGTTTTGCCTATGCCGCCATCTTGGTTCTCCAAAAGAAGCAGGCTTTAGTTCTTAATTGAATGTTCAGTAAAACTCTCCCGTGAAGCCATCTAGCCCGGGCTTTTGTTTGCTGGAAGCTTTTTTGATGAATTCTTCAATTTCCTCCTTAGTTTTTAGCCTGTTGTGATTTTTTTTTATTCCTCTTCATTGAGTTTTAGAAGATCATATTTTTCTAGGAATATGTCCATTTCCTCTGGGTTGTTCAGTTTGTTGAAGTAGAGTTGTTCATAGTATTTTACAGTACTCTGTATTTATGTGAGATCTGGTGTTATTTTGCCTCTTTACTTTATGGTTTTATTTATTTATTTGGGTCCTCTCTCTTTACTTCTTGGTGAGCCTGGCTAGAGGTTCATCATTCTTATTTGTCCTTTCAAAGAACTAGCTCTTGTTTTCATAGATTTTTGTTTGTTTGTTTTTGTTGTTGTTGTTTTTGGTCTCTATGCCATTTATTTCTACTCTGGTCTTTATTATCTCCTTCCTTCTGCTCACAATGGGCTTTTCTTATTGCTATCTTTCTAATTCATTAAGTGGTAGAGATAGATAATTTATTACCAGTTTTTTTCTTGTTATTTGAAGTAGGTCTGTAATGCTAAGAACTTGCCTCTTAGGAATGCTTTCACTGTATCCTGTAGGATTTGGATTGTTGTGTTTTCATTCTCATTCCTTTCCAGGATGTTTTTAATTTCTTCTTTGATCTCTTTGGTAACCCATTCATTTTTAATAGCATGATATTCAGCCTCCAAGTGTTTGAATTTTGTTTTTTTTTTAATCTTTATTGTTCAGTTTATTTATTACATTGTTTCCCCTTTTTTATCCCCCTGTAGGTCCCCTCCACCTTGTACCTATCCCACCCTCCACCCTCACCTTCCTCTCCCCACTGTCCTCTCCCATTGTTGCAAGATTTTTGTCCAGTCTCTTGCAGTACTTCCCACAAGCCTTTTCTCCCCAAGAATTGTCAGTCCATTCCCTCTCTATGTCCATGATCCTGTTATATTTACCAGTTTATCCTGTTCATCAGCCTATCAATTCACTTGATTTTTATGTTCATTTGTTGATAGATGTGTATTTGTTGTTCTTAATTTACACTTTTATCTTTTTCTTCTTCCTCTTCTTAAAGAATATGTTTTAGCATTTCATATAATATTGGTTTGGTGGTGATGAACTCCTTTAGCTTTTTCTTATCTGCGAAGCACTTTATCTGACCTTCAATTCTGCATGATAGCTTTGCTGGATAGAGTAATCTTGGTTGTAGATTCTTGCTGTTCATCAACTTGAATATTTCTTGCCACTCCCATCTGGCCTGCATAGTTTCTGTTGAGAAATCCTCTGACAATCGTATGGGTGCTCCCCTGTAGGTAACCAACTGTTTTTCTCTTGCTGCTTTTAATATTCTCTCTTTATCTTTTGCTCTTGGCATTTTAATTATGATATGTTTTGGTGTGGTCTTCTTTAGATTCCTATATTTTGGGGTTCTGTGTACTTCTTGGGCTTTTAAGTCAGTTTCTTTCACCAGGTGGGGGAAGTTTTCAGTCACTATTTCTTCAAATAGGTTTTCATTATCTTGCTCTCTATCTTTTTCTGGCACCCCAATAATTCGGATGTTGGCATGCTTGAGGTTGTCCCAGAGGCCCCTTACACTATCTTCAATTATCTGAATTCTTTTTGTTTCTTGCTTTTCCAGCCGAGTGGATTTTGCCTCTTTGTATTTCAAACCTTTGACTTGGTTCTTGTGGCTCTCTGGACTGCTTTTAGGACTTTGTGTAATATTTTTTATTTCAGTCAGTGTACGCTTGATTTCTAGTTGGTCCTTTTTCATATCCATGAGGGTTTTATTCATATCCTCAGAGGTCTTGTTCATTTCCTTGAGGGTCTCATTCATTTCCTTGTAAGTCTCATTCATTTCCTGGTTGGTCTTGTTTATTTCCTCATAGTTCTCATTAAGTTCATCGGCCTTTTCTAGGAGCCTCTTGAAAAGCCTTATAACTGTGGTTTTGAACTCTATGTCTAGCCGTCTTTTTTCCTCCATTTCTTGCACACCTGATTTCTTTCCATATCTCTGCATGGTGGCTGCTTTATGTGGTAGATGTCCTCTAAGGGTCAGCGACACAGCCTCCCCAGTTACTTGAGGTGGGTACTCTTACTGCAATCCTTTATGGGTTGTAGAGTATTTTTTAATTTAAACCCAGCTTGTTGTTGTTAGCCCTAGGAGGGTTTGACCTCCAGGCCAATTGGCTGTGAAGGGAGACTGTGTTCAGGTTGGATGGGCGGAGTCTCTGAGCTGAGCAGGCAGCCTCAGTGTCAGCTCCGTCCTATGCAGCGCTCGCGCGCGCGGGTCTCTGTTGGATGGGGATGGCTGCAGGCACCTCCAAGAGAAAGCCGCTAGACTCTTCCCCTTGCCAGACAACTCTGCCTCTCCCCAAATGAATCTGCACACCCAAAGTCTCACCCAGGGTTGTAAAACATGTGGTTTCCGGCACCAGGAGACAAGTTTCCAGGGAGCAAGTCTCGTGTCTGTGCTGTGGCACAGTTTAAGTGTGCGCAAACTTCTTTTTCTAGCACCCGGCTTCTCTGCAGACTAGGAGACCTCTGCCGCACCCGGCTTCCAGGGTGCGTCCCCCGGACCTCGGACCTCGCCTGGCACTGGGGAATCTGTGTAGTGGGACCTCTCCACGTACCCCGGATCTCAGACCTGGCCTGGCGCTGGGGAATCTGTGTAGTGGGACGTTTCTGCCCTCCCTGTTGGCGAAATCTTGCCGGGGTTGCAACCAGGATGGCTCCTAACCTGTTTCCCCATGATCTTCAAGGCTGCACTCCTGCCCCTATTCTGAGTCTCAGTGTCCCACCTTTACTTTTATTTGTGGAGTTTTCACTCAGCCAGCTTTCTGGTGATTCTGGGTGATGTTTGTTTTGTTGTTATGTTGTAATTTTTAAATTGTTGAGTGGGGCAGAACAATAGGTGTTTACCTATGCTGCCATCTTGGTTCTCTCAAGTGTTTGAATTTTGTATTATAACTGATTTCTAATGTTATGCCATTGTAATCTGAAAATATACTTGATATGATTTCAATCTTCTTGAATTTAGAGAGATTTTGCCTGTAACCAAATATGTGGTTTCTCTTAAAAAAATGTCCTATGTGCACTGAGAAGAATATATATTCCTTGGCTTTGGCATGAAAATGTTCTGAATATGTCAATTAAGTTCATCTGATCTAGTGAGTCCTTTATGATTTCTGTTTCTTTGTCTGGAGGTTTTATCTAGTGATGTCAGTTGGGTATTATAGTACCCTGCTATGATTGTATCCTGTCTATCTCTCCCTTGATATTTTCCAGAAGGTTTTTTAAATGTATTTGGATGCTCCTGAATGGGTGAATATATGTTTACCAAAGACATATCCTATTTTTATATCAATCCCTTTAGTATTATGAAGTGGCCTTCCTTGTCACTTGCTATGGCCTTCATGTTGAGGTCTATTTTGTCAGGTATAAGTATTGCTAGCCCAACTTTTTTTTCATTTCCATTTGCCTGAAAGAACTTTTTCATCTGTTCACTTTCAGTCTGTGTGAATCTCTTGTTCTGAGGTGGGTCACTTGTAGACATATATATATGTCATGTTTTTTTTTTTTTAATCCATTCAGCCACTTGATGTCTTTTGATTGGAGCACTTCAGCCATTTACATTTAAAGTCATTATTGATAGGTACCTGTTTGTGGCCATTTTAATTTTGTGCCTGTGTTCCTTCATCTTTTTTTCCCTTCTTTTTACAATAGTCCCTTTAACATTTCTTGCATTTCTGACTTGGTAGTGATCAACTCCCTTGGCTTTTTTTGTTTGTCAGTCTCCTGATTTTCCTTTCAATTTTGAATTATAACCTTCCTGGATAGAGCATTCTTGGATTCATTTCCATGCTTTGCATGACTTTCATATACTTCATTCTATTCCCTTCTGGCCTGATGTGTTTCTATTGAGAAGTCATTTGATAATCGAAAGGGAGCTCCTTTGTAGGTAACTTTCTGTCTCTCTCTTGCAGCCTTTAAGATTCTCTATTTGCCATTAATTTTTGCCATTGTAATTACATCATGAGTTGGTGTGGGTCTTTTGGGGTTCATCTCATTTTGAACTCTCTGTGCTTATGTGACTTTTTCATTCCCAAATCGAGGAAGTTTACTGACGCTATTTCTTCAAAGAGGTTTTCTAACTCTTGCTCCTCTTCTTGTTATTGTGGAACCCTTATTATACGTATGCTGTTTTGTTTTGTTTTCCCAAAGCTCCCTCAGGCTCTTCTACTGTCTTTTGATTGTTTTTCTCAATTGCAGTTCCAATTAGGTGTGTTTTGCTTCCCTGTGTTTTAGTTTAATAATTTGGTCCTCTGCTTCTCCTTGTCTACCGTTGAAAGTCTCAATTTTGTTTTTATTGTAGCTATATAACTATTTCCTCCAGATTCTTATATATCATTGATTTTCTCATCCATTTAGTTTATGAATTCTATTACCCTTATTATGAATTATTTTTGATATATTCATGCCTCCATTTCATTTAGTTCATTTAGTTCATTTCTGGCTTTTCCTTTGGGGTATTTCTCTCTCCCCATTTTTGCTCTCACCGAATGATCTAGGTGTTGAGTCACATGTAACCTGTGGCTGCAATAGTAAGTTGGGTGGTGGGTTGCATGGTCGAAGGCGGTGTCTGCTCCTTGGGCAGTTGTGGGCAGTGGCTATTAGTGGGACAGCTGCTCCTTGCATGGTTGTGGAATAGCTGCTCCTCACATGTTCATGGGTGGTGGCTGTTCCTTGAGGGTCATGGAGTGGCTGCTTCTACCACAGGCATAGCTGGTGGCTGCTCCTCTAGTGGTCATGGCAGTGGCTGCTTGTGCGGCTTCTGCAGGGTTCATGGTGCCTGGGGCTGCTATGTAAGACTTGGCTCTTCTTGTGCATAGTGAAAGAGCCTAGGGCTGCTGTGTAAGGCTCAGCTGTCTCTGTACTAGGTTGTGGAGCCTGGAGCTGCTGGGTAAGGCTATGGCTGTTAGCATGATCTGTCCTGGAGCTCAGGATTGGTGTATAAGGCTTGGTTGTTCATACATGCAGTCATCAAGCCAAAGGCTGCTCTGTAAGGCTTGGCTGTGCATGTGATAGGTCCTCGAGACTGGGGTTACTGAGTAAGGCTCGTCTGTTCCTGAGTGTATGAGTGTACACTCGCTGTGCCCTGGGCTAAGGTATCTGGCTGGAGGAGGAGAATGCCCTCTGAAACTCACAGGAGCCCTCAGATGGGGAAGCTGGAGTCTTGGTGTCCATGGTTTAGCAGCCAAGGCAGCAGGTCCTTGGCTGGAGTGGTGGTAGGGTCCTAGGTGGTGTCTGAGAGCAACCTGAATGGAGGTGAGGCTGGGATCCCAGTCATAGTAGCTTTCTCCTTCAAGGTGGTATGACCTCTGTGGGAGAGCCAGCATTCTGGGAGATATTACAGCACTAGCAGAGGTAACCTGGTTATGAGTGCCCAGTTTTCTAGCCCCCAAACGTTCTGCAAGATCTAGATGTCACACACACATACACACACACACACACATACCACACGTCCACACACTCCCCTTTCACTCCCTCACTCACTCACACTCTCTCCCTCACTGCCATCCTGCTGTCTGCCATCTTCTATAGTAATCACTATTGGTAGACACTATAATACACAAACAATAAGTAATAGCAATATCAACATTGTTTAAATTTGAGGGCATATATATGAGTGAATGGCTTGGCAATTACCATTTTCTTGAAAAGGTAATTATTTTCTAGAAGAGCTTATTATTTTTGTTCATTTTTATTTTGTTTGCCACACATTATTAATATTTAAAGAAAAGATGTCAGTTCCTTTATAGACATTAAATCATGTGAAATAACTAATTTGCTGACTAAATAATACAGAAAGAAGTACAGAAAATAAATCAGAATAAGAATGAAAATGATGATATGGCAATTACATTTTATTATTATCATTATTATTTTATATGTTTTGAGTAGCTCCTTTTCTCTAGCACAAGAGCACACCTGTCTGCTCATTCTTTTACATAATAAAACCATGCATTTTTGTTTTTAAAATTTGATTTTTATCACCTTTTATACCCTTTATACCCTCTACCCATGTCATGCATTCTCTTCCACTCCACAATGACCACATTGTTGTCAATATCCATGAGTTTCCTCCTTCTCTCTCTCTTCCTCTCTCCCTTCCTCTCTCTCTCTCTCTCTCTGTCTCCCTCTCTCTCTCTCTCTCTCCCTCTCTTTCTTTTATTGTTCAATCCTTCCTTCCCTCAATCTTCCTCTCCCCAGGATTGTCTTCCCAGTTTCTATTTATGAGTCTGTCTGTCTCTATTTTGCTTGGTAATTCAGTTTGCTTTTTAAATTCAATATATCATTGAATTCATATGATACTTGTCTTTCTCTGACTGGTTTATTTCACTTACCATGATGTTCTCCAGGTTATCTATTTATCCATGCTGTTGTAAAAGACATTTTTTCTTTCTTTCTATAGCAAAGTAGTATTCTATTTTGTAAATATATCACATTTTTTTATCCACTCATCTACTGATGGACACACAGGTTGCTTCCAAATATTTGCTATCTATCTAATAAAAGAATAATATCCAAATTGACCATCACTCCAACACACAGATGGATGCCCCATGTGGTCAAAGGTGGCCAGCAGTAGAGGGCAATTGGGAGGGACCAAGCCTGCAAAGGAGGGCAGTTGGGGTTGATCAAGCTTGCAGGGGAGGGAAATTAGGGGTGACCAGGCCAGCAGAGGAGGAAAGTTTGGGGTGACCAGGCCTGTAGGGGAGGGCAGTTAGGAGCAAGCATGCTGGCAGGGGAGCATTAATCAGGCTGTCAGATGAGTGGTTAGGGGTGATCAGGCTGCAGGCAGAAGCAGGTAGGGGCCATCAGGAAAGCAGGCAGGTGATCAGTTGGGAACCAGCAGTCCCAGATTGGAATGGGTACAGGCTGGCCTGAAGGACACACACCCCTGTGCATGAATTTCATGCACAGGACCTCTAGTTGTAAATAACAATGAACATAAGGCTGCATATATTCTTTCAAATTAAAAATTTGGAATTCTTCGGATATATTCCTAGAAGTGAAATAACTGGGTCATAAACCAGTTACATTTTTTTTTTTGAGGTATCTCAATACTGGTTTTCACAGTGGCTGTATCAATCTGCATTCCCTCCAATATTTTACAAGGGTTCCTTTTTCTTCACATCTGCACGAGCATTTGTTATTTGTTGATTTGTTCATGATAGCCATTCTGGCCGGTTGGGTGTGATACCTCATTGTGGACTTAATTTGCATCTCTCTGGTGATTGGTAACATTGAACATTTTTTCATAGATCAATTGGCCACCTGCATGTCCTTTATGAAGAAATGTCTATTCAGGTCATTTGCCCATTTTTTTATTGGATTGTTTATCTTCTTAGTGTGCCTTGTTTAACTTATTTATATTATTTTGAGATTAGTCCTTTATCAGATATATCATTGGCAAATATTTGCTCCCATTCACTGGTTTGTCTTTTCATTTGGTTGATGGTTTTTTGTTTTATTTTGTGTGTGTGTGTGTGTGTGTGTGTGTGTGTGTGTGTGTGTTTTGTTTTTGTTTTTGTTCTTTCTTTTTTTCAGTTATAACAGGTCATTTTTTAATATTTATTGTTCAGTTTATTAATTACATTGTTCCCCCGTTTTTCCCCCTATAGCTCCCCTCCACCCTGTACCCAGCCCAGACTCCGCCCTCACCTCCCCCACACTGTCCTCTCCCATTGGTGCATGATTTTTGTCCAGTCTCTTGCTGCATCTCCAACACTACTCTTCTCCCCAAGAACTGTCAGTCCATTCCCTCTCTATGTCCATGACTCTGTTATATTCACCAGTTTATCCTATTCATCAGATTATTAATTCACTGGATTTTTAGATTCATTTGTTGATAGATGTGTTTTTGTTGTTCATAATTTATATTTTTTCTTCTTCCTCTTCTTAAACAATACCTTTCAGCATTTCATATAGTATTGGTTTGGCGGTGATGAACTCCTTTAGCTTTTTCTTATCTGCGAAGCACTTTATCTGACCTTCAATTCTGAATGATAGCTTTGCTGGATAGAGTAATCTTGGTTGTAGATTCTTGCTATTCATCACTTTGAATATTTCTTGCCACTCCCGTCTGGCCTGTATCATTTCTGTTGAGAAATCCACTCACAATGGTATGGGTGCTCCCTTATAGGTAACTAACTGTTTTTCTCTTGTTGCTTTTAATATTCTCTCTTTATCTTTTGCCCTTGGCATTTTAATTATGATGTATCTTGGCATGGTCCTCTTTAGATTCCTATATTTTGGGGTTCTGTGCACTTGTTGGGCTTCTAAGTCAATTTCTTTCACCAGGTCGGTGAAGTTTTCAGTCACTATTTCTTCAAATAGGTTTTCATTATCTTGCTCTCTCTCTTTTTCTGGCACCCCTATAATTCAAATGTTGATATTCTTGAGGTTGTCCCAGAGGTCCCTTACACTATCTTCAATTTTTTGGATTCTTTTGGCTTCTTGCTTTTCCAGCTGAGTGGATTTTGCTTCTTTGTATTTCAAATCATTGACTTGGTTCTTGCAGTCCTCTGAACTGCTTTTAGGTCATTGTATAATATTTTTTATTTCAGTCAGTGTATGCTTAATTTCTAGTTGGTCCTTTTTTATATCCTCGTAGGTTTTGTTCATTTCCTTGTAGGTCTCGGCCTTTTCTAGGTACCTCTTAAAAAACCTTATAACCGTGGTTTTGAACTCTCTGTCTAGTCGTCTTTTTTCGTCCATTTCTTTCACATCTGATTTCTTTCTATGTCTCTGCATTGTGGCTGCTTTCCTGAGTTGGGCCATTAGCTTTGTGTGGTAGATGTCCTCTAAGCGACAGTGGCTCAGCCTCCCCAGTTACCTGAGGTGGATACTCTTGCTGCAGCCCTTTATGGGTTGTACAGTATTGTTGGAGTTAAGCCCAGCTTATTGTTGTTAGCACTAGGAGGGTTTGACCTCCAGGCCAATTGACTCGGAGGGTAAGCTGTGTTCAGGTTGGATGGGCGGAGTCTCTGGGCTGAGCAGGCAGTGTCAGCTCTGCCCTATGCAGGGCCTGGGTCTCTGTCCCTGGTGGTAATGGTTGCATGCACCTCGAGAGAAAGCTGCCGCAGATCTCCAACCTCTACCAGACAACTCAGCCTCTCCCCAAATCATTCTTCACCCCCAAAGTCTCACCCAGGGTTGTAACACAATGCTGTCTGGCGGTCTCCCGAACAAGGGAGCAAGTCACGAGTCCTCTCTGCATGGTCACGCACTTCTGTTCCCAAGTTTACACACAAAATGCTGTTCCCATGTTTGTATGCACTCTCCACAAGCTCGCCCTCTCCACATGCTCACAGACCTCTGCTGTGCCCGGGCTTCAGCGTGCTTTCCCACTTTCCAGTTTCACCCTGTATGAGTGTGGGTTCCCCGGACCTCGCCTGGAACTGGGGATTCAGTGCAGTGGGATGCCTTTGCCCTCCCCATTGGTGAAAACCAGCCAGGTTTGCAGCCGCCTGCCCTCTCTGCTGGAGCACGCACATGGCTCCAAACCTCTGACTCTGCGAGATTCTTCAATGCTGCCTTCCACCACTCCTCTGAGTCACAGTGTCCTATCTTTACTTTTGTTTGTGTAATTTTTACTCAGCCAGCTTTCCAGTGATTCTGGATGATGTTTGTTCTGCCGTTAAGTTGTAGTTTTGGAATTGTTGTGTGGGGCAGCAAGATAGGTGTTTACCTATGATGCCATCTTGGTTCCTCCCTCTCTGTTTTTGTTCTTTTTCTGTGAAAAAACAACCTTTAATTTGATATAGCCCCATTTGTTTATTTCATTCTTTTATTTTATTTGAATGCCAAATGCAGAATAAGAGTTAGGAAGACTAGCTTTTTCACCAAACCTGCAATACAAAGCGTTCTATTTGGAAATTCATATAGTTTTGAATAGTTCGTGGGACTGGAAAAAAAACATGTTATGCTTTCATGAAAATTTCTGTGAACTCTATAAAACTGTTTACTTACTAATAATTTGCACTGCATTTATTACTTATTTCTGTCAGAAGCTGAAGCTTGCATATGTTATATTTGGGGTGTTTTACCTTTTATTTGCTAGGTGTATTTTTTAAAGTTATTTGCTCACTTGAACAGGCCAAATAATCCTGAATATTTAAGGATTCACATTCCAAATATTTCTATTAAATGTATTGAAAGGCAGCATGGAGTGGTGATTAAAAGTGTAGAATTTGATATAAAAATGCCTGGAGTCCAGTTCTAGTTCTACTGATTACTGGTCTTGTGATCTTGGGCAAGCCTTGTCACCTATTTTTGTCTTAGTTTCTTTTACTATAAAATGGGGGTATAATAGTACACATCTTACAGGATTCTGGTAGCAAGTGAACATATGCAAATTACTTAGTATTACTTGGCTTATGATAAGCACTACTCAGGTATTAGCTGTGAATAGGTAGTTCTCAACAGCAAACAAATAAACAAGCAATGGCATATCTCATGATCTTTCTGTCCTAATGCTTTTATTCTCAAAATGTTGTCTAGGTGTAGCAACTTCCAGACTGGCCAGAAGGGAATAATTCCTTCCAATCCACTTTCACTTTTTTGACCTTTTTATTCTTTAAGGAAAAAGGCAACTGGATTGAATAATTATTTTCCTACTAGAAGCCCTGTGCACCAAATCTGTGCTGGGGTGGGGGAAGGGCTCAGCCCAGTCTGTGTCCTTTCACAATCTGGGACCCCTCAGGGGATGTCGGGCCTAAACAGGTAGTTGGACATCCCTCTCATAATCCAGGACACTGCATGCATCAGTGGCCATACATGTCATACAGGTGAAAGGCATCTTGCTGTTATATAGGCAGTTACATTTATTTGCTCTGATTATAAAAAGTAGTATATAACATGATCCTTCTGAGGCAGTAGTACCATTTCCTCCATCTCAGGGGTGGAAAAACTGAAGCAGAGAGAAGGTAAATAATTGGCTTTGTCACATAGTTATAAGTGTCAAATCAGGGCCAGAGTCCATGCAAGATGACCAGCAGGGGAGGGCAGTTGGCCATCTGCATCATCCTGTTTTTTCAGTGTTAGAGTAGCCTTGCCAGGTTTTAATTTTTAATCTAAGAGACTGTTCCCAATATATAGGGTAGGGTCCCTAGCTTGGCAGGAAATCAGGGCCATCTGTGGGGTGACCAGTGGGTGGGGCAATCAGGTGACCCCTTGCTGGCACCCACCTTGGCTAGCAGCCTGGTGCCACCCACTGGAAGGCCCAACCCCTGATTGTTGCTCCAGATCGCCTCCTTCTGGTGGCAGGGGGGGGGGCAGACGCTCAATGCAGGAGCAGCTCCTGCATTGAGTGTCTTCCCCCGCACCCCCCGGCAGTCAGTGCACATAACAACTGGTCATTTCCCTGGTTGTTCTGACATTCAGTCTAATAGTTTTACTAGATAGGATTCTGAATGCTGCACACATATTTACATAGCATATTATGGTTTTACTAGAGGCCCAGTGCATGAAATTCATGCACGGGGGTGGGGGGGAGAGGGGTGTCCCTCAGCCCAGCCTGCACCCTCTCCAATCTGGTACCCCTAGAGGGATATCCAACTGCCCATTTAGGCCCGATCCCAGTAGGATCGGGCCTAAAGGGGCAGTCAGACATCCTTCTCATAATCCAGGACTGCTGGCTCCAAACTGCTCGCCTGCATGCCTCCATAATTGCCTCTAACCACTTCTGCCTACCAGCCTGATCACCCCCTAACCACTTCCCTGCCAGCCTAATTGATGTCTAACTGTTCCCCTGACAACTTGTTTGCCCCCAACTTCCCTCCTCTGCTGACCTGGTCACCACTAACTGCCCTCCCCTACAGGCTTGATCACCCCCAAATGCCCTCCCTTGCAGGCCTGGTCCCTCCCAACTGTCCTCCCTTGCTGTCCTGATCTCCCACAACTACCCCCTCTTGCAGGCCTGGAACCTCCCAACAGCCCTCCCCTGCTAGCTATCTTGTGGTGGCCATCTTGTGTCCACATGGGGGCAGGATCTTTGACCATATGGGGGCAGCCCTCTTGTGGTGTTGGAGTGATGGTCAATCTGTGTATTACTCTTTTATTAGATAGGATTAGATAGGATTCTCAATGCTGCACACATATTTACCCTCAACAAATATCCATCTGAATGAAAAAGACAACCGCATTTGGTTTTATATTTACCCAAAAACTGATTCAAGGTTCTGCTCAATTTTTGTACTTTCAGAAATCTAATATAAAATTTTCCTTTCAAATCATGTAGAAAGTAGTAGTGTCTTTTAGAAGTGTTCTAATCATGGTTTTATTCTATGTATTGAGCACAATTTACATGTGTAATGGAATTTGTTTATTAGTGATGTCTGCTACTGTTTAATCAGCTCTTAAGAATAAGTAAATAATCACAGAAAATGGATTTAGGGTCTGTGTTTTAATTGAATCTGTTTACCTTATAGTTTGTTACATTTTCTATTCCCTGAGTATAGTTTCCACTCTATCTCTGGGTACAGGTTTTAATACCTGCCCAGAGCAGACCTTTATCTTTATTTTACATTACTTTTTCTAGGCCTCAGGCCATTAACTCAGAGAGTCTTCTAATTTTTACTCACAACCCAACTTATCTTTATCACATTACTGAGACTATTGAATTTCTAGAGTTTAGAAGGAAAATATTTCCCAGTATCATGGCAAGTTAACTCAAGTAGTTGGAATATACTAGAGGTCAAGGCTATGGATTTCATTCTTACAAAGGCCACTAAGCTTTTTGCTTTTCCACCAGGATAGCTCTGACAAAGATGTGTACTCTTCATGAAAAGGGAAATTTGTTTATAGGTTGTAGATTCTTAACCAGAAACCATCTCTATTACTGAAAAAAAAATTGAGATGCACACCTGTCAAGTTTTGAATCAGAAGAGCCTTTTTTGTTTATGAAATGTTAATACTTCAGACCTCTCCAGCCAGTGGTTACAAATGAGGTCACATGAACTGTAATAACCCCAATATCACTGTATTATTATTTCTACTTGCATATTTCAAGATGTCTTGATTCTCTCAAATTGTCACCAATTTATGGAGGAGAATCCCTGGAGATGTCTCACCTGTACTCACAAACAGTATTTTATATTCATCCACTTCTGGTCTTCTGTTAATGTCTCTTCCCCAAGAAGACACTCGACTATGTCAATTTACTTCTATCACTGCTGTTATGCTGTCTTTGGAACCATGAATTTTTGCTTAGGGTAGTCTCTTTTTGTGCTCTTCAAATTAGCAAAACTTGTGATGAGTCAAAAAACAGCTAGGTCTTCTTTTCGTCTCACTGTGTCATAACTACTGTGGATAAAATAGGAAGAATGTTCTCTGTCCCGAGTCTATAGCACTTTTACACCAGGGCACTAAGGCAATATTGCTTGTGTTTTGATCTTTTTCTACTGCTATTATAAAAACACCTTAAGTCTTGCCCTCCATTGGGGCTCAAATTTTAATCCCTGAGACCAAATGGGACACCAGAAACTATTTTGGACTTCCCATTTCCCTTGATTTCCTCCAGAACTCGTACACAACATTGACAAAATCTTCTCTATTACTTCAGCATCCATGCAAATTATCTCAGCTATTTTACCCCAGTTATCCTGACTTACTTGAACTCTTGCAGTGGACATAACATTGATCAAGCTAAGATCTCAATCACATGTTTAAAGAAGGAAACTTCCTCAAGAATCTGTTTGAAGACTGTTTTTCTGCCCCAAGCCATCTTAGAGTAAGATACTAGTAGCCTCTATGGTAAAATTTTAAGAGAGAAGGGCAGATACTGATACCTACTGTGGGTAAAATCCCTATAAACAATAGGTATGGAATGTTACTCTCTTTTTACAGGGCACCAAATTAACATTCATTCAGTCTAGTCTTTCTTCAACTATTGGCTGGGTACATGGGAACTTTACTCCCATATGTGTATCATTTAATTTTTTTTTATCTTTTCTAGTAAAAGATCTCCTGGAAGAGGGAATATGCCACACTCTTATCAGTCAACTACAACTTATATGAAATGAAAAATCTTAGCAGGTTTTGATGGGGGGGGGGGGGCAAAAGCAGGAAAAAATAAAACTCAAAGAGAAAATTTGGAGCATAGACTCTATAGGGACTAAAAAGGTTGTGAATATGAAGATAAACTTACTGACTTTACAGTGTTTTCTGATATCTATGCCTTTGATGAAGTATACTGCCTATTAATCAAATCTCTGACACTGCCTTCTCCACCTTAATCTATGGAGAGAAACATTTTTTTCATTTTCAAATGTTATTTTGATGCCCTGTAAAAAAAAGAGGGTAACATTCCATCCCTCTTGTTTATAGGGATTTTATCCATTTTTTCTTCTCTCTCCTTTTATTATTTATTTATTTACTTAATTACTTACTTACTTATTTAACATATTTTTATTGATTTCAGAGAAGAAGGGAGAGGGACAGAGAGGTAGAAACATCAATGATTAGAGAGAATCATTGATCAGCTACCTCCTGCACACCCCCTACTGGGGATCAAGCCCACAACTCGGGCATAGTCCCTTGACCAGAATCAAACCTGAGACCCTTCAATCTGCAGGCTGATGCTCTATCCACTGAGCCAAGCCATACAGGGATCCTTCCTTTTATTTTTTATTGCAATCACAAAACCTCCAGCAATGAAGGAATAAAAATAGGATTATCCTCCATGAAATCAAATGAGAGAAGCAGAAACTCAAAGAAGAGAGAGTCCAGAGTTAAACTGCACAGTTTTCATTAGCAGTCAATCATTAGGGTCCATTTATTTACTTTATTTACTTTCAGATTTGACATAAGTAAACTGCTTTATATTTTTATGGCTGATCTATGATATCATGGAAGTTAGTCATCATAATTAATTTGAGTCAGAGAATACATCAATCCTAAACAAAATCAGTCTTAAATTCTACAAAGAAATTGTATTCTCTAGAAAAATATCAGTAGTAAAATGACCCACAGCCAAAATCAGTTTGGCTTAGTGGATAGAGCATTGGCCTGTGTACTGAAGGTTTGGTTCCGATCAAGAGCATGTACCTTGGTTGCCAGCACATCCCCAGTAGGGGCTGTGCAGGAGGCAGCTAATCGATGTCTCTCTCTCATGGATGTTTCCAACTCTCTATCTCTCTTCCTTCCTCTCTGTAAAAAATCAATAAAATGTATTTAATAAAAATAAAAAAAATAAAATGACCCACAGCATGGAGCCTTATAATTGAGCCTTATAATTGTTCTGAATTATTATAGTACTCAAAGGGGTGGAACCCCCTAGTACCATATGCTCAATGAGAAATAGTTGTTAACCATTAATAAGGATGTGGTCAAGTAAATATCAGTGCTCACAGCTCACTACCAAAAGCCATTATAACATTCAGCTTCACCTTGGGAGTGAGGTCTAAAGTGATGAAGTGCTGACAGAAATCTTTGATCCGTATTTGCTTTGAAAGCCCTAATATAGAATTGGCAGGTGGATAAGAACAAGAGTTACCCAAGCAGCCATACATGCTGAGGGGCAAGTAGCCTCCTAATAAGTCACAGCTGGTAGTTATCAATTACAGATAGACTTGAAATTCCCACTAGCATAGAGGAATCAATATTTATCAACAAGAAAAGTGGTATTTATTACTGCCATTTGAAGGTCATGCATATAAAGCATATATGAGTAATGCTAAAGCTCAGAGCTATTTCATGTCACAATTTGGTATATCCAGTGCCTCTACTTCATTTTGTCAGAGCATAATGTCTAATCCTTTATTTTCTCTTGACCTTTGCTACAACACATTTCTTAAAAACAACAATGTTATGGAGGAATAAGCAGAAGGGAAGCTTTGGGGAAAATGCAGTGTTTTGCATCAGAATGAGAAAAAGACCCACAAATATCAAATTGACAATACTCACCCAAGTGCAAAGTCCACATGAGATAACAGGATTAGAGAATAAAACAAGGTGCCTGGGAAGAGTAATACTTCAATGTTTGTGAGATTTACAAGTAGATAGGGGAAATGGATATTTGCTGGAGGCACCTGGCTTGAACCCGTCTTTATCTCTGATCCCATTATATGTAAATTTGCTCTGATTCTCGCTGATCTGTCATATCTGCTTTGGTGATGAGTTACTAAAAGAAAAAGTCAAGATTTAAGATTCAGATTCTATTTAAGGTAATAAAGTATTTTTCAAAATATATTATGACCTGGGAAGAAATTTAAGGAGAGCAGATTTTTTTTGAAAGACACATAATATAGGCTGCCTTAGGGAACTTAATTATGGGCCTTCCAGTAGGCTTTCAGGTAAGTGGGAGCTTATGCCTGTGCTAGAGATAAGTAGTCAAGTGTTCTCAAGGGTTTGCATTGGCTTTCAGGATATTCTTTCTAGGAACAGGATCAATAGACCTTGGAAAGACTCCACACTGAGGTTATGTCCTCCTTAATCCTGAAGGAGCTGAGATTCTCCTCTCATTGGAAACCTTTAGTTAGAATTCATTATCCAGACAATTAATGTTTATTTAATGCTACTATGTTCCAGGCACTAGTCCAGGTTTGGAGGATCAAAGAAAATACAGCTTGCTTACATGGAAGTAATGTTCTAGAGGTAAGGGGAGCGAGACAAACATAAGAAAATACACAAAAAATGTAAATATATATTTGATGAGATGGTGATCACTGTTAACAATAAAAACGAAGCCATGTAAGGTAAAACAGAGTAGGAGTGATGGCTATAATCAGGGAAGGCCTCTCTGAAAAGATAACATTTGAATTTTAATAATACACATTTAGTGAACATTTATTATGTGCCAGCCACATGAATGAACTCATTCTGTCTTCACCCAAATACTATGAGGTAGGGTAATTATTATTCTTGTTTTACAAATGGGAAATTGTGCCTGATAGAAATTAAATAAATTGCCCAAGGAAACACAGCTAGTAAGAGACAGAGCTGGGGTTCAAACTCAAGCAATCTGACACCAAATGCCATGCTTGGAATCACTGTAATACTTAGAATTTTAGGCTCTGTGTAAAGGCAGAGGGATGTGGATTCTTTCTAGTTCACTCTGGAAGCCACCAATTGGATAATGCAAAAGAAGAAAAGTAAGGGAAGTACCTGAAAGCAAGACCACAAAAAGAGAAGGGGAAATAAAGGCATATTCAAATATTTTCTGTTTGTTAGCTATTTTAAACAGACTGTCATTTCATCCTTACAAGTAAACTATAAAGTAATCATAATCATAACTTTTTTCATATGAGAAAAGTATAGAATGGCTAAGCAAATTGCCCAAGATCTCATGACCACAGCGGAAAAGACTGTAAATCTGGATCAGTCTAACATCAAGTACATGCTGTTTCCAGAGAGAAGAAAGTGAAAAAAGGAAACCCACAGTGAAAATACATGAAGCCAAAGGAAGAAAGAAAGAGAGAGATTGGCAGAAAAATAATGACTTAACAGGTCTGGAGGACTAGAGGAAAGACAATGGTTTTACAAAATTTAAATAACATCTTCAACCTCAGCCTCTTCTCCCACACCAATTTAGGTGGATTATTGAGTTTCTATAGTTTTATAATTTCAAGAATTGGCATGTCTAGTTTTTTAACAAAACCTAGTTTTTATATGTAAAATAGTGTTTGAGCAATGCATTGACTTCTATAACTGTTACTGTCACTTAATTAAGAGCTTCAGGAAAACAAGGGAAATAAACTTAGTAAGGAAACGAAGGAATAGTTAAGACCCATTAGGTAATTGAGGACTCGCATGTAATTGTTTGATAACTAGCTTATTTTTCTTCAGAAACACATTTTAAAGTTGTCAGCTTTAATGACACAACTTCAGATATGCCTTGCCTGCCAACCTTTCCCTTCCCAATAGTACAATAGTAGCACTGTGGAATGTCAGAATAACACTGACGGGCAGTGTTATCAACAAAATACAAATGGAGCATTACCAGTCTTGTGTCATGGTTTTGTGTGATGCATTGAATCTGGGGTGTGGTCATATCTCTTGTGGGATGGGGCTGACTCAACCCATTCATTATTCTGGACAACTAGCAAGTATGTCTCTTACCCTATGCCTTCTCTGTTTTGCCTTGCCTTTTTCTTCCCTCCCCTTCTCTTACCACACTCAGTCATGACTTTGTTTTGCTGAGTATTAGGGAACAAATACAGTAGCAAATAGACTTGCTTGTTCTATTATTAACAGAGTCATAAGTGGCTGCCCAAAGGGGAAAGTTGAGAGAGATCCAGTGTGGTAGACTAGCCATTTCCACCATTTGTATTTTTCAGGTAACTCTTTTAAGCCTCGTTTTTTTACTGGAAATTTATATTCTCAAAACTTTATAATATTCACTAGATATTTTTGAGAACCAGGTATTTGTGAGTGTATTAGATATTGAGAAAATTGGTGTTTTAAATAGAAAATATAGTCATTTGAAGATATACTCATGGGAACAAAGAAAATATTAAAATTTATCTCTGGCTCTGTAGAACCAGGTGATGGGCTTATAATTCATTGCCAGTTGAAAAACTGAATAAAAAATGGAAGTTCAATATAAATAGTAAATGATTTTTAATATTTGGGGCTGTACATGGGCTTTGAGGACACAGAAACTAAGAAATTCTATTCTGGTATGTATTTTCCAATGAGGGACTAACATCTCACTTCTATGATATCTCCTTCTGCCAGTGCCCATCTGTAAAATAGGTGCAGTGTCATTTTAACCATAAAATTCTGAGTCACTGTCTTCCAGGAATTTTAATCAAAATTTGTAAACAAGGTACAGATGAATCAGGTTGAATTTTAATTGAATACATGATGTGACTGAAAATCTGGATATTGTTCTACTACTTCCCCATATTATACCTCCATACTCTCAGCCCATGGCATCTCTGAAATCAGCATGAAAAAGCATTATCTCCCAGCAAAGTATATACTTGGCAAATATTAGTTAATTGAAGCACATTTTCTCATGCTTTGGGTTGAATCAGTGCCAGGTTCTTTCTCTAGGAACATATATTCTCATCAAGGAAAAGGGAATGGCACAAGTAAAGAGAAAGGAAAGTTGTAGGGTAATCTGAAGAAAATGTGATTTTAGACTATGTTATACTAATTAAGTAATCTATGAAGAGTAATTTGGCTGCTGAAGATCTTCTGTCATGTCAGTCAGAATCTGAGAGCTGCCATCCTCACTTAGCTTGTGATTCATGTAGAAATAAGGGGAGGGAAAACCCCTATGGATGAAGGCCAGATAAGAGGCAAAAAAAACAAAGTGTTTCGTTTACAGAAGTTTCTACAGCAAAAAAAAAAAAAAAAAAAAAAAAAAGCAAAACAAAACAAAACAAAAATAATTGCCAACTCCACAAATTAAATAGATATATTCCTTTTTATTGAATTCATTGGTGTGACACTGGTTAACAAAATTATAAAGTCTTCAGGTGCACAATTCTATAGCATCAGCTCTACACTTTATTGTGTGTTCACCATCCCAAGTCAAGTATCCATTCATCACCATTTATTCACCCTATATCCTCCTCTACCTTCTCACCCCCAGCAATCATCATACTGTAGTTCATGTCCATGAGTTCTTTCTCCTTTTTTTCTTTTTTGCTCAACCTTTTTTCTTCCCCCCAGCCTGCTTTCTATAAGTTTGCCTGTATTTTGCTTGTTAGTTCATTTTGAAATGGGAATATTCTTAAATGTCAACAACACAGGGAAAGTTTAAGATTAGTATGAATCTCCAGAAAGCAGGTCACTTGGAAGTAGTAGAATAAGAAGAAAGGGCCCCCAAAATTGGTACTTGCATTTAACTATCCATGTCACTGTGCTTCTTCCTCACAGATTTTAAGTGACTCCAAGCTTCTGCCTTTAGCTATCTCGCTACTCATCCAGGGGACCCTATCTCCCACATTATTTCCTGAACAATCAAAATTGTAAAACTGGACCATAATGTTTTTCTTGATAAGCTGGAAGATTATCTAGGCCTTTTTATTATGTTAAGAATTTAAAGTTAAGTGCCCTATTTCCCAAACTGACATAATCCAGACTTCCAAACTATGTGACATGCTCTAGTTTGAAAATCATTCGATCACAACTCCCTCTTTTGATCCTCAAAATATTTTTATCAATTTACCTGTTCTAAAAAGTCTGCAGAGCACTAACTCTGTGGTGGACGCTGTATTAGGCATTGAAATACAAAGTGAGTATGATGTAGTCACTCTCAATCTAGTAATCTAGTTGTTTACATTTCAGTAGGATACAAGGATAACATTTTCTAGGGAAACAGTACAATGAAACAACTTCATGGAAACTATGTGGATCTTCAAAGGGAGATAAAATAATCCTGAAATTTAAATAATTTAAGATACCAGCCTGAAAGCAGGCCCTGGATTGGATAATCTCTTCAAGTGTTTATTCTGCAAATGTCCTTCTATTCTGCCCCAGCCAGATATTCCCAGAGGAACTATCATCCCATTGGTCTAAGTGGATACACTGAAGGAAAGGGCATGGAAATAATTAAAACTATCCAGCAATAATTGCTCTACAAATGGAGACAAAGATAAAAGAGAGTAGGATAAATTATTACTATAATTTTAAAAAGTATTTTTAAGTGTAATCTTTGAGGCCAGCTTCTGTTGGGGTGGGGGAATGGACCTAGGAGTCAGAAATTAGAAAACACTAGCTATTCAACATAAAAGAGGGGATGGAGGTAGAGAGATGCAAAGAAATGAATCAAACACTTCACTAAATTAAGCAAGTGCTTTACACTCCCTCTAGGCTAAAGCTGTATATTTGTGAGGAAAGTAACTTAGATTTGAGGCCCATGAACTATAAAAAGCATGGGAATTCTCCATACTCTGGCACAGAGGCAGCACAAATACTGTACATGCCTAAACCATGTTTCCAGCGGAGTATGAAAATAAGGTATTAATTATTAGAAATGAGCCAGGTCCCCAATGAAAAATTATGCCATACATACAACAAGACCACAAGACTTCCAGCTAAACAAAACAGCATCTTACCAAAATATGGATCTCTGAGTATTGGATCTTTTATGAACTTTTCCTCTTACAATTTCTTTTACATTTTAATCATTAATTCCACTGGAATGGATTATGTCAACCTGAATTATTTTGTATCTTCTACCATACCATTATTCATGGGTGAATCTGGAAGACCAACATATAAAATCTCATTTCTAAATTTATCTTGGATTTTCTTAGCCAAGAAAATTTACAGACTTTTATAAATATAATATTGATGCATTAGAGATTTTGTTTTTTTCCCAAGGAATTTTGGCCAAATATCTATAGCCTATGGCATTTATCTCCTGGTATTTGTGGAAAGTTTTCATAACAAGAAGATGAATCCCTAAAAAAGAAAAAAAGAAAATTCAGAGAGCTGTCTTTATATGGTCCATTCTCTTCAATACTTTAACTTACTAATTAGATTTTATAAAGGGTGATTTCCGCTACCTGGCCCCAGGGCATATTATCATAATTCAAATAGCAGAAGAGAATAAAACTGTCAAATGTGTGTGTGTGTGTGTGTGTGTGTGTGTGTGTGTGTGTGCGTATGCATGTGTGTATAAAAGAAAGAGATAGGGAGAGCATCAAAGATGGAGACAGAGAAAGGCAGACTTAAGTAATAATAGCCATAAATACAATAGTCACATCATTTTATGTTATTGCTGCCTGTTCAGAAAGAAGTCTTGCACAAGAAGAGGAATCATGAGCAGTGATATTCCCCTTCTTTCTTCAGTGTCTTCTATCACCATAACTTTGAGTATTTTTTGTATGATGTAAATTAGTGGACTAGTTTCATATTTTTGCATGCATCTCTCCAATTTTCCCAAAACCATTTATTGAAGAGACTATCCTTAATCCATTGTATGCTCTTGCCTCCTTTGTCAAATATTAATTGCCTTAATTCAAAAGGAATGCTATCTAGAATAATTAATACACGAAGCTTATTGGATTTATCTCTGGAAAAGAGAGCAGTAAGGAAGGGGATGACAAGACACGTCTGCTAATGCTTGGTAAATTGACAGTATGGTAAAGGAGACTTGGGGGAGGCTCACTAGAACTATCCCACAGATAACCACCCACTCTCTTTATATATAAGATTAAACAATTGATTTGCCCCTAATTGTTCTCTTTCCTACAAAGGAGGGATTTAATAAAACCTTCTTTAATGACTACTCCCTTGATTAGACTTCAAAATCAGATTTTTAGAATTTTACCTTCATTTTTATATAAAAAATTATTTCTTTTTAAAGTTCTTATTTTATTCCCCCAATTATTTATATTTTCACTTTTCCTTCAGATTGAGGACACTCCATTTGTATGCCTGATGATGTAATAAGGTCATAGGAGCATTTGGTGATATTAATCTTTCTATAACATTACCAATATTTACCAGGCTCTGGATTTCCTCTTACTCTGGAAACACAAACATCTTAGAAATAGAAGTAAATGATTTACAACAAACTTTAGCACCAGGAAAAATAAAATACAACTCAAGGATAAGTAAACATGTCAAATTCAATGAAGCAAAAACTTATTAGAAAAGTGTTTGTTTTTTAAGTGAAAATTCAGAATTATAAAATGCTTAGGAAAACATAAATCCATATTATAGCCAGCAAGATGGTTCATGAATCAAAATTATTTTTTGTTTCAGAACTTTATGATATTGATGACTTTTACATAATGTTTTAAGCATGAGTGTACCTCATTAACATTTGAAAATATTAACTCATGCAAAAATCAAAATTAGTTCTTAGCTCTATAGAAAGATTTAAGAAGGCTTTCTTTGCATCCCAGGGTCTTCTAGTTCAATAGTCAGCAAACCGTGACATAGTGACCAAATCTGATCAACCCCTATTTTTGTAAATGAAGTTGTATGATAACACAGTTATGCTCATTCATTTAATTTATGAATAAACTATGTCTGTTTTCACACACATTGATACAGTCATTGCAACAGAAAATCCATGACTGGAAAAGCACAACTTATTTACTATCTGGCCCTTTATAGAAAAAGTTTGCTAAACTCTATTCTAATTAATTAAAATTTTATTGAAATTGCATTAACATGAATTAATTGGGGAAATTAAACATGGTTTGGTATGGCTGTAGGAAAGTACACATGTATAGAAGTTATAGAGATAAAGCTACTGGAGTAGATAGAGGACATGCAGAGCTTTGTGTACTTAGGTAAAGAGTTTAAACTTTATCCTGAAAACAGTAGAAAACTATAGAATATTTTACTTATTTGTTAATTTATGTAGTTTTTAAAATTATAATTGACTTATAATATTGCTAACAAGACAGGCAACATGCTTTTGTGAATGGGTGAATGAATGTTAAGCGTAAGGCAAAGGGAGAAATATGTGATGCTATATACTTATGATTTAGAAAACTACATGCATGGTTAACCAGAGGAAGAGGAAAATTGCAGAAAAATATATGGGTTTTATAATGTACATGTTGAATATTATATGCTTGTGATACATCCAGGTGGGAGTATTTCTTAAACAAGTTGAAACGCGAGTTTGGAACACAATTAGGAATTCTGATATATAGACTTGAAAGTCATCAGATACAACTGGAACATTAGGCTATAGTTTGGAATAAATCATTCAAAAAACTTTATAGAATTATAAGAGCAGAAGACCGAGGATGATTACCAGGCATAACACCTTTGCTGAGGAAGCCCATGAAGAAAAATAGGAAGACTATGAAAGGCATTGAAAAGAAGCTTGCAGTGCATAAGGAGACTTAAAAAAATGAACTATCATTACAGCCAAGAGAACATGAAATTTTTAAAGGAAATGCCAAATACCTAAGAGAGATCAAATGATAAAGTATTGTTGTGGCATGAGATTATTCACTTGGTTTGTAAATATGGAGTTCACTAGTGCACTAGTGCACCTAGTGAAAGTAGTGACTGGGAAGGAAAGAAAAAAGAATAATTGGATATAAGCTAATCATTCAAATAATTTTTCTGTAAAAGACTGAAGGAGGCAATAAATAGCTAGTGGGATGCTTCAATGAAGGGAGTGTCCCTTGAGTATGGGAAAGAAAAGAGTACATTTGTTATTCTAAGGCTAAGGAGTCTACACAGAAGAAGATACTGGGAAGGCCCACAGGAGCTTCAGGCTACCAGGCCAACCACATTCTGTACTTGACACTTCCATCTTGTGACTGTCAGCCAGGCTAATCCAAAAAGAGCTGACATTTAAACTTTAGATGATAATCATATGTCTAAGAATATGATTCATAACTCAATAATATCTGCTTTCTCAAAGCCATTTTACTTTACTAATATTAACCAAGAGGAACATGTTTTAATTTTTTACCCCATCCAGCAGAAGTCACAGCAAGATCCAGAGGGAGGCTAGATAGCATATGGGTGTGCAGAGTGTTGAATGGTTCCTTTGCTGCTGTGATGGTACTTGAATGTGCCATCAGCTCAATGTTAATGCTATGTTTAGAGAAGTAAAATAGTAGTGTTATGTATACTTTGGAGAAACCTAAATTCTTTCTTTCCTATAGCAGATGGTATGATTTTTTCAGACTGCAGTAGTGCACATTGCTATATGTTTGGTGAGAAAAAGAAGCATTCCATAGAACATACGGATAGATACAATCTATTAAAACACCACTTGACTCATATACATTCACAAATCACCCACTGGTACAAAGTTAGAAATTAAGATTCAGAAGTACATGAGGAATCAGTCTAGTATTACTAAGCCTTCTGAATATGAATGTCAAACTTTCAATAGGTCAGTAGAGCAGCAATATATGCGCCCACACTATACAGATTCCAGTAGAAGTCATCTTGGAGGGGTTTAGAAGCCTTAGCCAAGTTACTTCCTCTGAGAAACTTATGTTCTGTTAGGACACTGAGATATAGTTATGGGATAGAACACTTATGTGTAACATCTACATATCCTTACTACTTTGTCAGTGTTAGACTTAGTGAAGAAAACTGCATAAATGTCTCTGAGTAGTGGATAGCATGAGAGAATTGCAGTTAGTATTGCAAAACAGTTATATGACTAAAATTTTAGAGAAGTAAACTGCAAAAAAATAATTTATTCAACAAAATTTCATCAAGAGCCTAATATGGGCAGGACATTTAATTATTAATGGAGCTAAAGAGTGAAGAATCCCACTCTCTATTTTTGATGGGCCTGTGTGAGATGAGTGGAAAGTTACTTCCAGACATAATTGCAAAAATAAGGATATCTAAAACTTATTTTTATATTACTATTGAATTTGAGGGAGCAATTTGTACCTGGTTGAGTGAGATACTTTCTTCCTAATAACTCTCCAGCCATGTCTTTGCCCTCATGATAAATTCTTATGGCAATAACACAGTAAAACATGATTTACCACAATATGTATGCATTTTGTCACCTCAATTATGTTGTACTTGTAATAAAAGATAGTCACCTCTTCTGCTTTTCTTTTCCTCCCACATAGTAGACATTGGGTACATACTATTTTGATTGATTTAAAAATATTAAACATACTCCTCCTTAGCCAAAATTGAAGGCACATTTTTTAGACTACACTGATCCATGAGAAACCATATTCCCACCCTCTCACTATCCCATCCATAACATTATAACATTATAGTGAAGAGTTTAAAGTGCCAGAATATAATACTTTTCCATCTACTGACCACACTTATCCATTCGCCCCACCAAAACCCATCTTTTTTTGTTTTTGTTTTTGCCATTTTGTGGTAGGACCTAGGACAAAAAAATGTGGTTTCCATTGCTCTGAGGTTATATGAGCCTTAAATAGTTAAAGATGTTTCCAATTTTAGGAAAAAAAATTCTTTCTTTATACAAGGCTTACTTTATAATTATCTGTAACAGCAGAAATGCTATAAGAGCTTTTGAGCAGCTTGCATGAAAATGATTATATATGATTGTCTCACACTGGTGATAGGTCCTGAAACAACTTTTTTTTTTAAAGGAGGAGTCACCTGCTATGTTCAAGGCTAAGTGTATATCAAACATGGTATTGCCTAAGACATAGACCTTCTAAGCTTGGTTTGATTTTTTAATATTTACGTTTGACATTTTTCCTGCAAGTAACTTTAATTATGTTTTAAATCATTTTAAATCACAGTGACTAATACCTTTTCTGAAGTAATACAGTCTGTCACACCGGAGTTGGAATATTTACTTTTTAATTTAACCCCTTCAAATTCCAAATTCTAAAGTTAAGGAGACTGAAAAGTCAAGAAAACCCTGATACAAGTGTTACTGGAGCACAACGAGGTGATATGCTCTCAAAGCTGTTGATACTTTGAAGGTATACCAATAATAATTACAAAGGGAACAAAAGCCAAACTCTACTTCTAATACTTATGAGACAAATCCATAGTGTTCTAAGACTAAAGTTAACAAGACACTTGGAAATTGGTCAATGATTTCCAAAGTCTATATA
Organism: Antrozous pallidus; assembly: GCA_027563665.1. Taxonomy (NCBI): domain Eukaryota; kingdom Metazoa; phylum Chordata; class Mammalia; order Chiroptera; family Vespertilionidae; genus Antrozous; species Antrozous pallidus. The sequence continues at coordinate 69,127,713 of CM050509.1, read as the reverse complement.
ATGGACATTTGCTTTAATGCCTTTCTAGACCTGTGTGATCAATAATTGTTTATTGAATGAATAAATAAAATAATTAGTCTGTGTTGCTCTAAAAGTTTATGTTGTGGAAATGTCTTGTAATTGAGATACATTTCATACTAAGGGTTTTCTGCTTATTCGGGAATTTAATTCCACTGGATAGAAATACTAGCTACTATAGTATTCAGCTCTCTCCCCTCAGGTATAATGCTACTTGCCAAATACCTGACTTTTGCTTGACTTGCACTGGGAGGAAAAATTTTACTGGCTGGTTACTTTACACAGCATTTGGGAATATCAGTGCTAAGAGAGAGTAATTTTTCCTCTTCAACTAACTTTTCATGCCTGTCTTGTTATATTAATAACTTTAGTTTCACTTTCAGGGAAAAAATTAGAAATCCTATGGGGATATTTCAACCCCTAAAATAAATTCACTTGAGTAAGACAAAAGTTTCAATATAACTGTGGCTAAGACTTTAAACATATTTCAACTTAAATAAAAAAGAGAACCAAACACATGCATTATACTTATATCTTCAAGGAAATATTAGCATCCATAATTTGTATTTAGTAATCATTGAAAAAGCAGCCTGAGAATAAATAACAATAACATCTTTACTACTACTATGTCTACTATTTATACTACTTATATTACTAATAAACATTGAGATATTACTATGATCCAGATACTAAGCTAATTATTTTTATTAATTATCACACTATTCTTACAATAAATCTACATAATAGGTATTAATATTCTATATCGCAGATAAGGAGCTAAAGCTCAAAGGGGACATTAATTAATTCAAGGTCACATTGTATGAAGATGTAAAAGCCAATACTCATTTCTAACTCTGTCTAACACTAATCTACGTTATCACCCATTATATATACACACACACACACACACACACACACACACATATATATATATAAAATCCTAAGCGACCATCGCCACCAAAACAACTGAATGGATGATTGAACAGGATGCATGGGGTGACCAGGCCGGCAGTGGGGTTAGTGAGGGCTGACCAAATGACTGAGCATCAGGCTGCATTGGGCAACCAGGCTGGCAGGGAGCTTAGTGATGGACAACCAAAGACTGAGCAGCCAGCTGCAGTAGGGAGACCAGGCTGGCAGGGGGGGTAGTTAGGGATGAACAGGCCATCGGGGGGTGGGGCAGTTAGGGATGATCAGGCAGGCAGGTGAGCAGATAGAGCCTGTGGTCCCTGGATTGTGAGAGGAACGTTCGACTACCTGTGGGATTTGGCCTAAACCAGCAATCAGACATCCCTCGAGGGGTCCCAGATTGGATAAGGTGCAGGCTGGGCTAAAGAGACTGCCCCCCCACCCTGTGCATGAATTTCGTGGACTGGGCCTCTAGTATATTAATAAAACATATATTGCACTATATTTGCTTCTTATTTTTTGTGAAATCAGCATTCTCATGTACAAATATTTGCATGTTTGATTTTGCTTTATTTAACACTATGTCTTATCAGTACCTCATCCTTGTAAAATACTTCATACTGGTAGTGTTCCATAATATAGACATAGTGCCATTCATTCATTTATTCTTCCTATTGATATTTAGTTAAGGTTATCAATCAATCACTATTACAAACAATGCAGCAGTTAACACTCTTATAATACCACATAAAAGTTATTCTACTTTAGATACTGAGTAGAATTAATTGCTGTATCGGAGGAACTAAGATGGCGGCAAAGGCAAAACACCTATCTTGCCGTCATAATCAGCAATTTTAATACTACAACTTAACAAAAGAACAAACACCTTCCAGAATCACCAGAAAGCTCGCCGAGTGAAAATTCCACAAATAAAAGTGAAGATAATACACTGTGACTCGGAGGAGCGGCGGCGAACAGAGTTGAAAGATGCGCACAGAGAGAGGTTTGGAGTGTGCCCCGCGGAGAGGGTGGGCGGCTGAAAACCGGCCAGTTTTCTCCAACGGGGAGACAAAGGCGTCCCATTGGACTGATTCTCCAGCTCTGGGCGAAGTCCAGAGAACCCACTATCACACGGGGTGAAAACTGGACAGTGGGAGGGCACGCCGAAGCTCGGGTGCTGCCGAGTCTCCCGGCTTGTGGAGAAGGCAGCTTGTGCGAACAGCTCGGCTGCGTGACGGCGCAGAGAGCGCACCGCGACTTGCCTCTCATTCGGAAAACCGTCAGACTGCTTTGTTTTAAGACCCTGGGAGAGACATTACACATGCAGACTCATTTTGGGAAGGTCTGAATTCCCCGGCAACCGGCAGCCGGTGGAGCTCCGCAGCGGCTCTCTCAGAGGTGCTGGCGGCCATTGCCCCCGGCACAGAGTCCCTGGGGCCGCATAGGGCGGAGCTAACGCTGTCTGCTTGGCCCGGAGACTCCGCCCACCCAACCTGAGCACAGCTGAGCTTCACAGACAATTGGCCTGGAGGTCAACCCTCCAAGTGCTAACAACGATTATCTGAGCTTAACTTCAGCAAGACTGTGCAGCCCATATCCACCTCAGGTAACCGGGGAGGCTGAGCCACTATCCCTAGTAGGAAGTCTACCACACAAAGCTAATTGACCAACTCAGGGAAGCAGCCACCATGCAGCAACATGGAAAGAAATCAGATGTGAAAGAAATGGAGGAAAAAAAACGACATGGAATTCAGAACCACGGTTACAGGGTTTTTTAAGAGGCTCCAACAAAAGATCGAGGCCTATAAGGAAATAAGCAAGACCACAAAGGAAATGAATGAGTCCTACAAGAAAATGAACAACACCCTCAAGGATATAAACGAGAGCTGCAAAGAAATGATCAAGACCAATGTGGAAATGAAAGAAACCCTCAAGGATATAAAGCAGACTCTCAAGAATATGAAAAAGGACCAACCAGAAATTAAGCATACACTGACTGAAACAAAAAAATATTATACAAAGACCTGAAAGTGCCCTGGAGCACCCCAAGAACCAAGTTAAAGATTTGAAATACAAAGAGGTAAAATCCACTCAGCTGAAAAAGCAAGAAACCAAAAGAATCCAGAAATTGAAGATAGTGTAAGGGGCCTCTGGGACAACCTCAAGCATACCAACATCCGAATTATAGGGGTGCCAGAAAAAGAGAGAGACCAAGACAATGAAAACCTATTTGAAGAAATAGTGACTGAAAACTTCCCACACCTGGTGAAAGAAATTGACTTAGGAGTCCAAGAAGTGCACCGAACCCCAATATATAGGAACCCTAAGAGGACCACACCGAGGCACATCATAATTAAAATGCCAAGAGCAAAAGACAAAGAGAGAATATTAAAAGCAGCAAGAGAGAAACAGTTGGTTACCTATAAGGGAGCACCCATACGACTGTCAGCGGATTTCTCAACAGAAACGATGCAGGCCAGACGCAAGTGGCAAGAAATATTCAAAGTGATGAACAGCAAGAATCTACAACCAAGATTACTCTGTCCAGCAAAGATATCATTCAGAATTGAAGGTCAGATGAAGTGCTTCGCAGATAAGAAAAAGCTGAAGGAGTTCATCACCACCAAACCAACATTATATGAAATGCTGAAAGATATTCTTTAAGAAGAGGAAGAAGAAAAAGGTAAAGATGAAAATTATGAACAACAAATATACATCTATCAACAAATGAACATAAAAATCAAGTGAATTAATAGGCTGTTGAACAGGATAGACTGGTGAATATAACAGAGACATGGACATAGAGAGGGAATGGACTGACAATTCTTGGGGAGAAAAGGGTTGTGGGAAGTGCAGCAAGAGACTGGACAAAAATCTAGCAACAATGGGAGAGGACAGTGGGGAGGGGGAGGTGAGGGTGGAGGGTGGGATTGGTACAAGGTGGAGGGAAGCTATAGGGGGATAAAAAGGGGAAACAATGTAATTAATAAACTGAACAATAAAGATAAAAAATTGCTGTATCATTTGGTACCACCAAACTAATTCATTATTTGTCAATCTGATGATTTAAAAATAGTACCTTATTGCTGTTCTTTTTGTATGTCCATATTTACTTGTTAAGAATGAACACTTTTCCATAAATTATTGAACATTTTTATTTCCTATTGTGTGATCTTTTCATATTTTGCCCATGTTTCTGTTGAGGAGTTTGTTCTATTCTCATTGAATTTCAGGAGTTCTTTAGCTATTCTGGATACTAATATCTTATATAGTATAAATAATTTGGTCAGCCCTCACATCGACCAGTGATTTTTTGTATAAACATATTTAGAATATCTTGTAACAAAATATTTTTTAATGTTACGAAGCTAAGTTTAACAATCATTTTATTGAAATATTTTATTTACATTTTTTAAGATTGCTTCTCCACTAAAAACATAATACAGACTCCTATGTCAACTTAAATGTTATATAATGGTATTTTACAACTCATTTTTAAAAGCTAATTTGGCTGTTTTTAGTGGTATATGATATGTTGCTTTTTGTCTTTCAAAAAATGACCAATTGGGTTTTTTGGAAGATGGCAACGGGCACGAAGGTAGGGAGGGTACAGAAACAAGCTCAAAATGAACAGAAATTGGAGAAAAAAAATAAAAAACAGGAGGAAAGCCTAGGGGAACTTTTGGACAACATGAAATGAAGTAATATATGTATAATAGGGCTGCCAGAAGGACAAGAAGAGCACCAAGGATTAGAAAATCTATTTGAAGAAATAATGACCAAAAACTTCCCAGATATGGAGAAGAAAAAAGTTATACAAGTACAGAGAGTCCCAAGCAGGATCAATCCCAAAAGACCCACACCAAGACACATCATAGTTTCAATGGCAAATATCAATGACAAAGAGAGAATTTTAAAGGCAGCAAGAGAGAGACAGAGAGTTACCTACAAAGGAACCCCCATCAGATTATCAAGTGATTTCTCAACAGAAACACATCAGGCTAGAATGGATTGGAAGGAGGTATATAAAGTGTTACAAAGCAAAGGACTGAATCCAAGAATACTCTATCCAGCAAGACTATCAATCAAAGTTGAAGCGGAAATCAGGAGCTTCACAGACAAAAAGAGGTGAAGGGTGTTTATCACCACAAAACCAGTAATGCAAGATGCTGAATGGAATACTGTAAAAAGATAAATAAACAGGTAAGAAGAAACACAGACACAAAAATAGATATGACTACAAACAAATACCTTTCAGTAATGACTTTAAACGTAAATGAACTAAAAGCCCCAATCAAAATACACCATGTAGCCAAATGGATAAAAAAGCACAACCTATATCTATGCTGTCTACAAGAGACCCACCTCAGAACAAGAGACTCACACAGATTGAAAGTGAAGAGAAGGAAAAATATCTTTCAGGCAAATAGAAATGAAAAAAAAAAAGCTGGGGTAACAATACATAAATCTGACAAAATAGACCTGAAATTAAATGCCATAACAAGATATAAGGAAGGCCACTTTGTAATACTGAAGGGATTGATACAACAAGAGGATATAACCCTGATAAACATATATGCACCCAATGCAGGAGCACCCAAATACATAACAAAACATTTGAAATATCAAGGGAGAGATCAACAACAATACAATCATCGTAGGGGACCTTAATACACCACTGACATCACTGGATAAATCCTCTAGACAAAAAATCAGCAAAGACAGAGCAATCCTAAAAGATTCACTAGAACATATGGACTTAACTGACATCTTCAGAACATTTCACCCAAAAGCCATGGAATATATGTTCTTCTCAAGTGCACATGGGACATATTCAAAAATAGACCACAGATGGGGTCACAAGCAAAGTCTCCCAAAATTCAAAAAGATTGAAATCATACCAAGCATCTTCTCAGACCACAATGCCATATGTTAGAAATAAATTACAATAAAAAAATCCAAAAATATCAAACACTTGGAAACTGAATAGCATGCTATTAAACAATAATTGGGTTATCAATGAGATCAAAGAAGAAATTAAAAGCATCCTGGAAACTAATGACAACAAAAACACAACAATCCAAAATCTATGGGACACAATGAAAGCAGTCTTAAGAGGAAAATTTATAGTTCTATAAGCCCACCTCAAAAATCAGGTAAAATGGGAGTAAATAAACTTACTCTACAACTAAAAGAATTTGAAAGACAGCAAGAAGAAAAGCCCAGAGTGAACAGAAGGATGGAGATAGTAAAGGTCAGAGCAGAAATAAATGACATAGAAACTAAAAAAAAAAAATTCAAAAGATCAATGAAACAAAGAGCTGGTTCTTTGAAAAGATAAACAAGATTGATGACCCTCTAGCCAGACTCACCAAGAAGCAAACAGAGAGGAATCAAATAAACAGTATCAGAAATGAGAGAGGCAAAATAACAACAGACCCCATAGAAATACAAAGGATTGTTAAAAAATACAATGAACAACTCTACTAAAAAAAAACTAGACAACCTAGAAGAAATAGACATATTCCTAGAAAAATAAAAAATCCAAAACTCGATAGGGAAGATTCTAAAAATCTCAGCAGGCCAATAACTGTGGAAGAAATTGAAGCAGTCAGCTAAAAGCTCCCAGCAAACAAAAGCCTGGGGCCAGATGGATTCACTGGGGACTTTTACAAAACATTCAAGGAAGAACTAAAAATTATCCTCCTCAGACTATTCCAAAAATTCAAGAGGAAGGAACACTCCCTAGCTCATTCTATGAATCCAGCATCACCCTAATACCAAAACCAGATAAAGACAACACAATGAAATAAAATTATAGGCCAATATCCCTCATGAACATAAATGCCAAAATCCTCAACAAAATTCTAGCAAACCTGATCCAGCACTTAATCAGAAAGATTTTACACCTCGACCAAGTAGGTTTATCCCTGGGATGTAAGGATGGTTCAATATCAGCAAATCAATAAAAGTGATACATCACATAAACAAATTGAGATATAAAAATCACATAATCATATCAATTGATTCAGAAAAAGCATTTGACAAAATCCAACACCCCTTCTTGATCAAAACGCTCAACAAGGTGGTAATAGAAGGATCATACCTCAACATAATAAAAGCTATATATGAAAAACCCTCATCCAACATCATACTCAATGGGCAAAAACTGAAACCATTTCCCCTAAGAACAGGAACAAGACAGGGATGCCCACTCTCACCACTCCTGTTCAACATAGTACTGGAAGTACTAGCCACTGCGATCAACAAAAAGAAGAAATAAAAGGCATTAAAATTGGAAAAGGAGAAGTAAAACTGTCCTTATTTGCAGATGACATGATATTGTACATAGAAAATCCTAAAGACTCCATCAAAAATTATTAGATTTAATAAACGAATTCGGCAATGTAGCAGGATACAAAATTAATACCAAGAAATCTATGGCATTCCTTTACACCAATAGTGAACTTATAGAAAGAGAAACTAAAAAAGCAATCCCATTTACTATCACACACACCCCAAAAAATTAAGATACCTAGGAATAAACTTAACTAAGGAGGTAAAAGACCTGTATGCGAAAAATTACAGGACACTGAAAAAAGAGATAGAACAAGACATAAATAGAGGGAAGAACATATAGTCTACATGGATTGGGAGAATCAACATCATCAAAATGTCCATACTACCCAAAGCAATCTACAGATTCAATGCAATCCCCATTAAAATACCAATGGTATATTTCACTGACCTACAACGAATTTTCCAAAAAATCATCTGGAACAAAAAAAGACCCTGAATAGCTGCAGCAATCCTGAAAAAGAAGAACAAAGTAGGTGGGATCTCAATACCAGATTTCAAGCTGTATTACAAAGTCCCTCTTCTTAAAACAGCCTGGTACTGGCACAAGAACATGTAGATCAATTGAATAAAATAGAAAACTCAGAATTCGACCCAAACCACTATGCCCAATTAATATTTGACAAAGGAGGCATGAACATAAATTGGAGTTAAGATAATCTCTTCAACAAATGGTGTTGGGAAAATTGGACAGATACATGCGAAAAGATGAAACTAGACCATCAACTTACACCATACACAAAAATAAACTCAAAACGGATCAAAGACTTAAACAGAAGAAGGGAAACCATAAACATACTAGAGGAATCCACAGGCAGAAAAATCTCAGACATATGCCACAGGAACGTCATCAACGATTCGGCTCCTAGAGCAATGGAAACCAAAGAGAAAATGAACAAATGGGACTACATCAAAATAACAATCTTTTGCACAACAAAAGAAACCATCAACAAAACAACAAGAAATCCCACTGCATGGGAAAACATATTTGCCAATGTCACCACAGACAAGGATTTAATCTCCAACATTTACAGGGAACTCATACAACTTAACAAAAGGAAGATAAACAGTCCAATAAAAAAAAATGGGCAACAGACCTAAATAGCCACTTTTCGAAGGAGGAAAGAAAGAAGGCTAAGAGACATATGAAAACATGCTCAAAGTCACTAATTATCCAACAGATGCAAATCAAAGCAACAATGAGGTATCATCTCACTCCTGTCAGAATGGCAATCATCAACAAATCAACCAAAGACAAGTGTTGATGAGGACGCGGAGAAAAAGGAACTCTTTTGCACTGCTGGTGGGGATGGAGACTGGTGCAGACACTGTGGAAAACAGTATGGAGTTTCCTCCAAAAAACTAAAAATGGAACTCCCATTTGACCTAGTGATCCCACTTTTAGGAATATATCCCAAGAAACTATAAGCATGAATCAGAAAGGATTTATGCACCCCTATGTTCATTGCAGCACAATTCACCATAGATTTGGAAACAGCCTAAGTGCCCATCAGCAGATGATTGGACTAACAATCTGTGGGATACCTACACAGTGGATTACTATGCTGCAGTAAAAAAGAAGGTGTTCTTACCACTCAAAACAGCATGGATGGCACTGGAAAGCATTATGTTAAGTGAAATAAGCCAGTCAGAGAAAGACAAATACCACATGATCTCACTCATTTGTGGAATATAATGAACAACATAAACTGATGAACAGGGACAGATCCAGAGGCAGAGGAGCATTGACCAAAATGCTGGTCCTCGGGTGGAAGGTACAGGAGGGAGGGGCGAATGAGGAGAGATCAACCAAAGGACTTGGATGCATGAATATAAGCGTAACCAATGGACATGAGCAGCAGGGGGGAGAGGGCATGAGTAGGGAGAGAGTTGGGAGGGTTAATAGAGGGATAAGAACACATATGTAATACCTTAATCAATAAAGAAATTGTAAAAAAAATGACCAATTGTTTTAGAATTATTCATTTGAAATTCTCCCTTTACCATACACTCAATTATCATATATACATACTTTCAATACTTATTAATTCCAATGGGTTAAATCTGCAACAAAATAAACATCAATTGAGCTATCAGCCATTAAAGTGTGTATACATTTTTTGGACACCCTGTATATATCTACTTTGGAGCTCTATTATGGTCCATTTATATATTAGTCTATCTCTATATCAGCACCTTACTCTTAATTGTGAAAACTTCATATGTTAGTTTGGCCTTATAGAGTCAGAGAAGATTTTTCGTAAATGAAATTACTCTTGACCAAGTGTTTCTTCCAGTTAGAAGGAACATGTACTAATACACAAAGTTATGAATCATGTGGCATATTTAAGGAATCTCAAGTTGTATAGTATCACTAGAAGATATTATTTATAGTCCATGGTGGGTGTTGAGGCCAGAGAAGATTGGGACCATGTTATAAGGGTTTAATTAATATGTTAAGAGTTGAGAATCGTCCTAAAGGCAGGGTAGACCTATTAGAGACTTTTGGGCAGGGGAATAACATAATCAGCTGTCTTTGCCAGAAGTGTGAGGATGGTTTAAAGGGAGAAGATCTTGTGTTAGTGCTGTAGGAATTCAAGGAAAGAGATCTTTGGAAGCTGAATTAGTCACAAAGCTGTATGAGAACTGTTAAGCTGTGAAAAAATGGTAGGATATGATTAATTTAAGGAGAGCATTCTGATGCAATTGGTTCAAGAGGAGAAATCTGTTATGCATTTATTTAATTTATTTTCACATTATTTTGATCCTATATCCCTTTCATAATAAGTTAAATTATAAAATAAATAAATCCAGTATATTGGGTATAAATATATTTCCATTTAATCTAACTTAAGCCAAGGTTGTGTTTGTTTCAAAATGGTGTGATATGGCTCCTTTAAGTAACCAAGTTTTAAAATGTCAAATAAAGCTTTTTCATTCACTAAAAGAAATCAGTCCTGAGAGAATTTTTGTCACAACTAAAGACAGACATAACTCCTATTTAAAAGGCATCCTGGTAACTGAGAGTGCAGGAAGTAACGAGTAGACAAATAAAGTAAACTTCAAGTTGAAAGCTAAGCAAAAGTGAATGGCTTTAGGAGGCAGGAAACAAAAAGGCTAGAGAAGTCATGTTTCTGAGGTATTTCTGACTTCTAATACAGAGCAAGTAAGTGTTAATGGGACACTTAAACCTTGAAATGTAATTGTTTAAAAACTGGTTAATCTCAGTGAGTTAAGGCCAGAGTTCTTTCTCAAATTACTGATACAACTTGTTGAATAGATATAGGATAATCAAAGCAAAAGTTAAAAACAAATTCTATAATGTTTCCCACTTGTTCTATTTGGAATTTCATAGCTAACTTAATAATTTACTGAATATAACTAATTTATTATAGTAAATAATTTTAAATATAAGAATTAGTGAGCATATAGCGTGGACTATACTAATTTTTTTTCTTAATTTGTGTGTGTGTCTAAGAAAATTCTAGCTATATATCTGCTATTCTAGCATAATGATTCACCATGAATTACAAATTGGCAACTCTCTGAAATAAAGGCAGAGTTCAGTAGAGTGCAATTCAACTCCTCTCTAGGATCTGTTCTGAAATCTTATCCTCTGGATCATGGAAGAATATCACATCCCTTGTGCCTTAATCTTTGTATGAGTAAACTGCTATTTTGAGCAACTACTTAAAATGGTTTGGTTCTGTATGTAAAAAGTATTTTTAAAGTTCTAGAAAGAAAAAAGAAGGTGGGGAGAGCCTGAAGGATAACTCTGTTCAAAGCCAGCTTATTATAAACAGCAAATAATGGGCAGAAATTAGAGGATTTTAAGCAATGAGATAAATAATAATATTATTATTCATCAAAAGAGAGAGAGAGCTCAGGATGATAAAAAAGTTCTGAAAATGGATGGTGGTGATAGTTTCAAAACATTGTGGAAATTTTAATTAATACACAGAGATGTTAATGTAAAATGGTTAAAATGGTAAAATTTATGTATGGTATTCCATAATTATTTTTGAGAGAGAGACTGAGAGACAGAGAGAAGAGAATTATAAAGAGTTCCCCCAAAGAAGCTTCTTTTCTGATAGAGAAGAAAGTATTCTATATATTGCTGTCCTTGTAAAGCTTTAGCTTCTCCTTTTTCTCTTCTTTTCTTTTATTTATGTTATTTTATTTATTTTATCTTATTGTTTAAAGTATTACAAATAGTAGTACATATGTCTCCTCTTTTCCCCCATTATCCTGCCCTGGCCTTCCCCAACCCCCTGCACTTGCCCTCACACCACCCCCCACAGTGTCTTGCATCCATTGGTTATACTTATAGCCATGCATACAAGTCCTTCAGTTGATCTCTTACTCACCACAACTCTCCCCAGGCTTCCTGCTGTAATTTGACAGTCTGTCAGATGTTTCTCTGTCTCTGTATCTATCTTTGTGTTCATCAGGTTATAATGTTCTTTATTATCCATAAATTAATGAGATCATGTAGTATTTTTCTTTCACTGCCTGACTTATTTCACTTGGCATAATGCTCTCCAGTTCCATCCATGCTGCTGCAAATAGTAAGAATTCCTTCTTTTTTATAGCAACACAGCATTCCATTGTCTAGATATACGACACTTTTCTAATCCACTCATCTGCTAATGGGCATTTAGGCTGTTTCCAAATCTTAGCTATCATAAACTGTGCTGCTATGAATGTGGAGGTGCATATATTCTTTCTGATTGGTGTTTCTGTTTGCTTGGGATATATTCTAAGAAGTGCTATTACTGGGTCAAATGGCAGTTCCACCTTTAACTTTTTGAGGAAACACCATACTGTTTTCCACAATAGTTGCACCAGTCTGCATTCCCACCAGCAATGAAGAGGGGTTCCTTTTTCTCTGCATCCTCTCCAGCACTTGTCATTTGTTGAGCATCCTGTCCAGCACTTGTCATTTGTTGATTTTTTTATGATAGCCATTCTGACAGGTGGGAGGTAGTACCTAATTGTTGCTTTGATTTGCATCTCTTTAATGATTAGTGACTTTGACCATGTTTTCATGTGTTTCTTGGTTTTCTGCCTTCGTTCAAAAAGTGTCTATTTAGGTCATTTGCCCATTTTTTTATTGGGGTTTGTTTCTTTCTTTGTTGAGTTGTATGAGTTCCCTGTAAATTTTGGAGATTAAACCCTTATCAGAGATAACATTGGCAGATATGTTCTCCTATGAAGTGAGCTTTCTTGTTGTTTTGTTGATGGTTTCTCTTGCTGTGGAGAAGCTTATTATTTTGATGTAGTCCCATTTGTTTATTTTCTCCTTAGTTTCCTTTGCCCTAGAATCGCTGTCTGTAAAGATATTGCTATGACATATGTCTACAATTTTGCTCCCTATGGAGGCTTATAAGATTTTTAGGGATTCCCATCTTCCTTCAAGTCCTTTAGCATTTTGATTTTGTCTTTGTGTATGGTGTAAGGTGGTGATCTAGTTTCATTTTGTTGCATGTATCTGACCAGATTTCCCAGCACCATTTATTAAGAGGCTGTTTTAACTCCATTGTATGTACTTGTCTCCTTTGTCAAAAATTAACTGAGTATAATGGCCTAGGTCTATTTCTGGATCCTCTATTCTGTTTCATTGGTCTATATGACTGTTATTGTGCCAGTACCAGGCAGTTTTGAGAACCGTGGCTTGATATCTGGTATTGTGATCCTTCCAACTTTGTTCTTCTTTCTCAGGATTGCTGTGGCTTTTCGGGTTCTTTTTGTGTTCCGGATGAATTTTTTGGAGAGTTTTTTTCTAGATCTTTGAATATGCCATTGGTATTTTAATATATATTGCATTGAATCTATAGATTACTTTAGGTAGTATGGACATTTTAATGATGTTGATTCTACCAACCCATGAACATGGTATGTTCTTTCATTTGTTTATGTTTTCCTCTATCTCTTTTTGCAGTGTCCTGTAGTTTTCTCAGTATAGGTCTTTTATGTCCGAGATTAAGTTTATTCCTAGATATCTTAATTTTTTTAGTGCAATGGTAAATGGGATTTATTTTTCATTTCTCTTTCTGTGAGTTCATTATTGGTATATAAAAAGGTCATAGATTTCTGAGTGTTATTTTTGTATCCTGCTACATTTCCAAATTCATTTATTAGGTCTAGTAGTTTTTGGATTTAGTCTTTGGGGTTTTCTATGCATAGTATCATGTCATTTTCGAATAAGGATAGTTTTACTTCTTCTTTTCCAATTTATATGCCTTTTATTTCTTCTTCTTGTCTGATCACTATGGCTAGTTCTTCAAATACTATGTCAAACAGGAGTGGTGAAAGTAAGCATCTTTGACTTATTTCTGTTCTTAGGGGAAATGAGTTTAGTTTTTGCCCATTGAGAATGATGTTCACTGTAGATTTGTCATATAGGGCTTTATTATGTTGAGATATGATTCCTCTATTCCCACTTTGCTGAGAGTTTTTATGAAGAAAGGGTGTTGGATTTTGTCAAATGCTTTTTCTGCATCAATTGACATGTTTATGTGATTTTTGTCTCTCAGTTTGTTTATGTGATGTATCACATTTATTGTTTTATGGATATTATACCATCCTGGCATCCCTGGTATAAATCTCACTTGTTCATGGTGTATGATCTTTCTAAAGTATTGCTGAATCCAATTTGCTGGAATTTTGTTGAGGATTTTCGCATCTATGTTCATCAAAGATATTGACCTATAGTTCTCTTTTTTTGTGGTGTCTTTATCTGGTTTTGGGATTAGGGTAATCCTGGCCACATAGATAGAGCTTGGAAGTGTGCCTTCCTCTTGAATTTTTTGGAATAGTCTTAGGAGAATAGGTTTTATTTCTCCTTTGAAAATTTGGTAGAATTCCCCTGTAAAGCCATCTGAACCAAGGCTTTGTTTGCTAAAAGATTTTTGATCGCTGTTTCAATTTCATCAGTAGCTATTGGCCTATTCAGCTTTTTTTATTATTATTATTCTTGGTTGAGTTTTGGGAGCTTGTATTTTTCTAGGAATATGTCCATTTCATTTAGGTTGTGCATTTTGTTGGAATAGAGTTGTTCATAGTATTTTTTTCATAATCATTTGTATTTCTGTGGGATCGGTTGTTATTTCACCTCTTTCATCTTTGATTTTTTTTATTTGGGTCCTCTTTCTTTGCTTCTGGGTAAGCCTGGTTAGAGGTTCATAAATCTTGTTTATCCTTTCAAAGAACCAGCTCTTGTTTTTTTTTTTATCTTATGTATTTTTGTCTCTATTTCCTTTATTTCTGCTCTGATCTTCATTATTTCTTTTATTCTGCTTAAGCTGTGCTTTTCTTGTTGCTCTCTTTCTAACTCATTAAGTTGTAGGGTTAGGTAATTTATTGCCATTGTTTCTTGTTTTTTGCTGTAGGCTTATACAACTATGAACTTCCCTCTCAAGAATGCTGTCATTGTGTCCATAGATTTTGGATTATTGTGTTTCCATTGTCATTTGTTGCCAAGATGCTTTTTATTTCTTCTTTAATCTCTCTGGTAAACCAGTTATTGTTTAATATCATGTTATTTCATCTCCAGGTGTTTGAGTTTTTATTGTTTTTATTATAGTTGATTTCTAGTTTTATGCCATTGTGATCTGAGAAGATGTTTGATAGAATTTCCATCTTCTTAAATTTGAAGAGACTTTGGGGGTGACCCAATATATAGTCTATCTTTGAAAATGACACATTTGCACTTGAAAATAATATATATTCTGCGGCTTTGGGGTAAAATGTTCCGAAGATGTCAATTAAGTCCATCTGATCTAGTGAGTCCTTTAGGATTGATATTTCTTTGCTGATTTTTTTTTGTTCAGAGGGTTTGCCCAATGCTAATAGTGGGGTATTACAGTACCTTACTATGACTGTATTGCTGCCAATCTCTCCTTGATATCCTGCAGAAGTTTTTTTTTTTAAATGTATTTAGGTGCCCCTGTATTGAGCACGTATATGTTTACAAGTGATATATCTTCTTGTTAGATTTATACCTTTAGTATTATGAAATGACCTTTCTTATCTCTTGTTATGTACTTTACTTTTAGATCTAATTTGTGAGATATAACTATTGCTACCCCAGCTTTTTTTTTTTCATTTAGATTTACCTGAAATACCTTTTGAATCATTTTTTCTGAAGTGTTTTCCTGTAGATAGCAGGTATATGGTTCATGTTTTCTTATCTACTCAGCTACTTTATGTCTTTTATTTGGGGCATTTAATCCATTTACATTTAAAGTTATTATTGATAGGTACTTTTTGTCACCATTTTTATTCTTTATGCCTATGCTTCTTCTTTGCTGCATATTTCTTCTTTTTACAGCAGACCCTTTAGCATTTTTGGCATTGCTGGTTTGGTGGTAATAAACTCTTTTAGTCCTTTTTTTGTTTGTGAAGCTCCTGATTTCCTCTCAATTTTGATTGATAGCCTTTCTAGGTACAGTATTCTTGGATTCAGACCCTTCCTTTGCATGACGTTGTATATTTCATTCTATTCCCTTCTGGCCTAATGTGTTTCTGTTGAGAAATCAGTTGATAGTCTGATGAAAGATCCCTTGTAGGTAACTTTCTGTTACCTCACCTTGTCTCTCTCTGGCAGCCTTTAAGATTCTTACTTTGTTGCTGTTATTTGCCAATTTAATTATAATGTGTTTTGGTGTTGGTCTTATTGGGTTCATCTTGTTTGGTACTCTGTGAGCTTCTTAGATTTGTGTGACTTTCCCCCCTCCCCTATATCAGGGAAGTTTCCTGTCATTTCTTCAAACAGGTTTTCTATTCCTTGCTTAATTTCTTCTCTTTATGTCACCCCTTTTATGTGGATTTTGTTTTGTTCCATGTTGTCCCAAAATTCCCTTAGGCTCTCCTCCTGTTTGTTTTTTTTGTTTTATTTTGTTTTGTTTTGTTTTTTTCCAAGTGTTTTTTTACTATATGCTCTTCTGCTTGGGTATTTTTTCTACCTTGTCTTCTAGTTCACTGATGTGGTACTCTGATTATTCTAGTCTACTATTGATGCTTTCTATTGAGTTCCTTATAGCAGTGATGTCATTTTTCCTTTTTTCTTGGTTCTTCTTCATTTCCTCTTGGTTCTTACACTTACTGTTGAATTTATCTTCCATTTTTTTCTGAGACCTTATGACCACGTCTCTGAATTCTATCTCTGATATATTGCTTGCCTCCATTATGTTTACTATTTTTTTCTGGTGACACCTCCTTTTCTTTCATATGTGGGTATTTCTTTGTCTCTCCATGATCTCTTTTCTCCAGTTAACTGGTTATGTAGTTCTCTCTCTGTGTTGATTTAAAGGCACAAAATACAACACAACAAGGCACCACACACAAGGCACTGAACACCAGTGTTTTCACCATACTTAATAACCCCAAATAAATGTGGCCACTAAAGAAAAGATAAGAAAAAATAGGAGTGCAAAAATGATATTGAGAAAAGGAAAACAAGTAAGAGCGAAAAGAAAGAATAAAAAGGAACTATTTATATAGGGAGAAAACTCCAATAGAACAACCCCTAATTTCAAAAACTGCAAACAACAAACACCCAGAGATAAATGTAAACTACAAACAACAACTAATTACAAGAGAGGAGAGGTAAAACAGGTGCAAAAAACAAACGAAAACAAAAGAGTAACAATCACACAAATAAGCCCAACAATAACCAATCTAAATGACAAACAAGCAAATAACAACAATAGGACAGAAAGCAAGACAAAACATAAAAAAATAAAACAAAAAAAACCCTAGAACAAAAAACAAACAATAACAACAACAACAAAAAAAACACAAAAAAAGACAGAGAGAAAAAAGAACTGCATAGTGAAGAAAGAGAAGAGAGAAGTGTGTATGGACTTAGAGCAGGAGATTGGGAATTAGATATATAAATAGGATGACTTTTTAACAGAGCATAAGAAAAATCTAAAGCAGAAATAAGGTAAGAGAAACAAGACAACAAAAAGGGAAAAAGTGAGGAAGAGAGTGTTGGCATAAAGGTAAAGTTGAGATAAAGTAAAATTATGCTAAAGGAAAAATTAAAATAAAATGTAGAACACTAACCCCAAAATAAAATAAAATAAAGAGAAAATAAAATGACACTTTAAAAAAAAGGTAAAATAGTAGTTGAAATAATACTGATTAAAATAAAAATATAATAATTAAAAAGGTAAAATCAAATGAGGAAAAAAGATAAAAATTTTAGTTTCTTAAGTAAAAGATGAAAAAATAAAAATGTGCAGTAGTGAATGAAGGTCATTCACTTCCTCTACTGTTCTGTTTGGTAAACCTGTTTCCTATCCAGTAGTCAGGACAGTATTGAAGTTCCCCGTGTTCCACTGCTCCTATGTGTTGTAAACCACAGTCTTGATTTTCCATCAGGCAGTATTTCTTTGTTTCCTAGACTCCTTTATTTGTGTTTATACAAAAGTCAATTTGTGATTCAACCACTGGGTGGCAGTGTTTTTGGGTTGACCTCTGGGGCTATAAGTCCTCTCTAGCCAGTATTTAGATTATGTTTTCCCTGTGGCACTTAATACTAATTTGGGACAATGGCCTGCCCCAAAGCTGGTTCTCAGGTCATTATTCCCCACTCTGATCCCCAGGTTCCACAAAAACAACTTTCCCCTGCAGATCACGCTAGCCCCAAAGGGCGTGAATTTTGTGGGATGTAGACTTCCTGGGAAACTCTAGCTCCCCTTGTGCTTGTTCCTTTCTCTTGCCTGGATTGCAGACCTCACCTTTTCCTAGGCGAAACCTGACCTTTCCGTGAGAAGGTGCAGAGCTCCTCCTATGAGTATTCATGCAGCTTGAGGTCTGGTGTTCCTGGGTTCACAGCTGTTCCCTGGGTGTTGTTGTTGTAGATTCCTGGGATGTGTAGGCATCTGATAACAGCCACTTCCCCTTCAAGATCTAGCTTTTCCTTTTTAAAGCACATGGAACCTGAGTAAGGAAAAGTTGTTCTTTCGCCATGCTATGCCCAGGAAGAACACCAGAAGTTTAAACTGCAGTGAGAATAGTTTGTGAGTCAGGAATAGATAAGGTCTTAGCAGAGCGTAATTATAGTTAGCAAGTGATTAAGAGGTTTCAGTGCCTCATATGACCAGCTTCATGCCAAACACTGATACCCCACAACCTCATTCAGAGCTAACAGATCAGGCAGGCTGAGCACAGCACTTGTGCCTAGGGCAACACCTAAGGAAATTTTTCAAAGCTGGAATGATTCAAAGTCAGTTAAGACTACTTTAGGAGAGAGTAGAATCTGATTATGTTTATTAGGATTGATAACAGTCTATTTTATCAAAGTGGGTGTTCTTTTTACTTCATTTTTTTTCACCGTAGGTTTTTCTTTTGATAAATCTTTTCCATGTTGCCATTAAAGTCATATAGTCTTTTTTAATATAGAACAGATATTGATAGAAAAAACAATGAGTTATAGCTATCAATGACTTATCTAAGTTATTCATGACTACAGGGAAGTGAAGAACAAGAATTAGTTTGGATGACCCATATTTACACCACCATGTGGTGGCAACTATTTGCAAGTTTATTCAATTAAGCTAAGATATACTAGTTATGCCCTTAACTAGTATAGTTTGAGAATTCTAAAATTATAAGATATCTTTACTTTTAAACACTATGTTAGCTTTTCTCAAACCTCCAAATATTTTGCTGGCAAGATGACACTAAATATAAATCATGGGAATAATCACTAATTTGCCCAGATCTTACAATAGAACTTATAGTTGCCTTAGAGATACATTAGGAGAAACACCAAAGCCCGTCTATTAATCAATCCCACTGAATTCTGATTATGCCTTTCAATCAGCTTTTTTCTTTTTTAAAAGACTGGGACTGGGATAAGGTGACTGACAAGGTAAAAGGAATTTGCCTAAGAACATATGTGCATACCCCATGGACACAGACAATAGTTTGGTGAAGGCCAAAGCTTAGGGAGGCAATGATGGCTGGAGGTGGGCTAAGTACAGGGAAAAGGAGAACACCTGCAATTATATCAACATTAAAATTTTTAAATAAAAAATGGCTACAATCCTTTGCATTTCTGTGGGTTCTGTTGTTATTTCACCTCTTTCATTTCAGATTTTATTTATTTGGGTCATCACTCTTAGTTTCTTGGTGAGCCTGAGTAGAGGTTCATTAATCTGTTTATCCTCTCAAAGAACCAGCTCTTGGTTTCAATGATCTTTTGTATTGTTTTTTCATATAATGTATTTCTGCTCTGATCCTTATTATATCCTTTCTTCTCACACTGGGCTTTTCTTATTGCTCTCTTTATAATTATTTAACTCATAGAGTTAGATGATTTTTTACCCTTTTTTTTGAGATAGGCCTGTGGAGTATAAAGTTCCTTCTCAGGATGGCTTTCACTGTGCCCACAAGAGTTTGGATTCTTGTGTTTTCATTGTCATTTGTTTCTGGGATGTTTCAACTTCTTCTTTGTTTTCTTTGGTAACTCAATCATTGTTTAATAGCATGCTATACAGCTTCCAAGTGTTTAATTTTTATTGTTTTTTTGTAGTTCATTTCTAATATTATGACATTGTGAACTGAGAAGATGCTTAATAATATTTTTATCTTCTTGAATTTGGAGACACTTTGCTTGTGACCCAATGTGTGGTCTATCTTCAAAAATATCCCATGTGCACTTGATAAGAACATATATTCCTTGCCTTTGGAGTGAAATGTTTTGGAGATGTTCATTAAGTCCATTTGATCAAGTGAGTCATTTAAGTTTGCTGTGTCTTTGCTGTTTTTTTTTTTGTTTTGTTTTGTTTTGGGGGGGGTTTTTGGGGGGTTTTTTTTGGTTTTATTTTTGTTGTTGTTTTTTTTGTCTGGATGATTTATCCATTGATGTCAGTATGGTATTAAAGTTCCCTATTTTGATTGTATTGTTGTGGATCTCTCCCTTGATATCTTCCAGGAATTTCTTTATGTATTTGGGTGCTCCTGCATTGGGTACATGTATGTTTACCAGGGTTATAGCTTCTTGTATCGATCTCTATAGACACTTTTCAAAAGAGAACATAAAGAAGGCCAAGAGACATATGAAAACATGCTCAAAGTCACTAATCATCCAAGAGATGCAAATCAAAAAACAATGAGGTACCATCTCACACCTGTCAGAAAGACTATCATCAATGAATCAACAAATGACAAGTGCTGGCGAAGATGTGGGAAGACGTACCTTTCTTCATTGCTGGTGGGAATTCAGACTGGTGCAGTCACTGTGGAAAACAGTATGGAGTTTCCTCAAAAAACTAAAAGTGGAATTCCCATTTGACCCAGTGATCCCACTTCTAGGACTGTATCCCAAGAAACCAGAAATACCAATCAAGAAGTATATATACACCTCTATGTTCATAGCAGCACAATTTACAATAGCTAAGATTTGGACACAGCCTAAGTTCCCATCAGCAGATGAGTGGATTAGAAAACTGTGACACATCTACACAATGGAATACTGCTCTGCTTAAAAAAAAAGAATTCTTACCATTTGTAATAGCATGGAAGGACCTGAAGAGCATTATGCTAACCGAAATAAGCCAGTCAGAGAAAGATAAATATCACATGATCTCACTCATTTGTGAAATATAATGAACAACATAAACTGATTAACAGAATCAGATACAGATACAGAGAGGCATCAATCAGGCCATGAAACCTCAGAAGGAAGGTAGGGTGGGGGGTTAAGAGGATGAGATCAACCAAAGTATTTGTATGCATGCTTATACTAGTAAACCTAACCAATGGACATGACACTAGAAGGGTGCGGGCATAAGTTGGGTGTTAGGGGGGAATTGGGAGGATAAGGACACATATGTAATATCTTTTAAAAATATTTTTATTGATTTCAGAGAGGAAGAAAGAGGGAGAGAGATATAGAAACATCCATGATGAGAGAGAGAGTCATGGATCAGCTGACACATGCAAGTATCCCACTGAGGATCAAACCCTCAACTCATGTGTCCTTGACCAGAATGGAACCCAGGACCTTTCAGTTCACAGGCAAATGCTCTATCCACTGAGAAAACTAGCTAAGGCCACCACATTGTTTTCCATCTCCATGCATTTTTTTCTTTTATGCTCAATCCTTCCACATCCCTCATTTTATTTATTTGTTTGTTTGTTTGTTTATTTATTTATTTTTGCCAGTGCATCCATTTGACCAGAACGTTATTCATTGATTTTTGAAAGTTTTTTATCTTAATAAATCTTTAACTTTCAAATTATTACAATTGTTCCTCTTTTTTCCCCACATAGCTCCCCTCCACCTAGTTCCCACCCCATCCTCTGCCCTTACCTTCCCCCCACTGTCCTCATCCATATGTGTATGCTTTTTGTTCAGTCTCTTTCCGCACCCCACACTTTTCCCCTAAGAATTGTCAGTCCACTTCCTTTCTATGCCACTGATTCTGTTATATTCAGCAGTTTATTCTGTTCATCAGATTTTTTATTCACTTAATTTTTATAATCACTTGATAGACATGTATTTGTTGTTCATAACTTTTATCTTTACCTTTTTCTTCTTCTTCCTCTTCTTAAAGAATATCTTTCAGCATTACATGTAATACTGGTTTAGTGGTGATGAACTCCTTTAGCTTTTTTTTTTTTTTAATCTGAGAAGCTCTTTATCTGACCTTCAATTCTGAATGATAGCTTTGCTGGATTGAGTAATCTTGGTTGTAGGTTCTTGCTCTTCATCACTTTGAATATTTCTTGCCACTCCCATCTGGGCTGCATAGTTTCTGTTGAGAAATCAGCTGACAATCTTATGGGTGCTCCCTTGCAGGTAAAAAACTATTTTTCTCTTGCTGCTTTTAATATTCTCTCTTTGACTTTTTCTCTTGGCATTTTAATTATGATATGTCTTGGTGTGGTCCTCTTTGTATTCATTTTGTTTAGGATTCTGTGTGCTTCCTGGACTTGTAAGACTATTTCTTTCATCAGGTGGGGGAAGTTTTCTGTCATTATTTCTTCAAATAGGTTTTCAGTATCTTGCTCTCTCTCTTCTTCTGGTACTCCTATAATTTGCATGTTGGTGTGCTTGGGGTTGTCCCAGAAGCTCCTTACACTATCTTCTAATTATTGGATTCTCTTTTCTTTTTGCTTTTCTGATTGAGTATTTTTTGCTTCTTTGTAATTCAAATATTTGACTTGATTCTTTTGGCCCTCTAGTCTGCTGTTATGTCTCTGTATAATATTTGCATTTCAGTTATGTTATGTTTAATTTCTAGTTGGTCCTTTTTTGTATCATCAAGGGTCTTGCTAAATTTATTGACCTTTTCTAGGAAATTCTTGTAAAACCTTTTAACTGTGGTTTTGAAGTCTATATCCAGTCGTTTGCTTCCCTCCATTTATTTCATTTGTGATCTGTTTCTTTGTCTCAGCATTTTTGCTGCTTCCTTGTGCTAGGTTTCCTATAGGGCCCAGTGGCTCAGCCTCCCTACTTGCCCCAGGTGGACACTTTTGGTGTACCCCTTTGTGGACTGTGTGCACAGCCTTGTTGTAATTAAGTTTTGATTATTGTTGGTATCACTGGCAGGAATTGACCTCCAGGCCAACTGGCTGTGAGGATCTTGTGTCTATGCTGGGAGACCTTCTGTGCTGGAGAAACCCTTATGAGACAAGACTTGCTAAATTGTAAAACCTCTTTGCTCAACTTGGATGGGGCGGAGTCTCAGGGCAGAGAAGACAGCCTTGGCTTCATGTCAGCCCTGCCCTATGAGGTCCCTGGGTCTCAGTGTCCCTGGTAATTGCTGCAAGCACCTCTGAAAGAAATCCACTCTCAAGTTTCACCCACTGCCAGACAGTCCAGTTTCTCTCCCAAATGAGTCTGGGTTCCCAGAAACTCACACATTACTGGAGTTCAGCACAGTCGGGAGCTTCTTTCTCCCTCCTGCTTTAGAAAGCTAGCCACACATTCAGCCACCCATGCACTCAGCCGCCCATCCTCTCCTCATGTGTCTCCATACCGTAGCCTTTAGCAGCTATTCTGAGTCTCAATGTGCTTTCATCTTTCCTTCTAGTTATAGAATTTCCACTCAGCCAGCCTTCCTATGGTTCTGGATGGTGTTTGTTTTGTCTTTTAGTTGTAGTTTTGAAATTGTTGTGCGAGGCAGCAGTTTGGGTGTTTACCTATGCTGCCATCTTGGCTTCTCTCTTTAATATCTTAATCATTAAAAAAATCAAGGGAAAGAAAATGAAACATTAAAAATGTAAATAAATAAATAAATAAATAAATAAATAAATAAATAAATAAATGGAGAAAGGGGTAGGGAACCAGAAAAGTCACTTACCTAAGGTTGCACAATGAGTCAGTGGTGAAGATCAGAATAAATCCAGATGTTATACTGTTCATCAACACCCCACTGTCTTGGGATCCCCACTGTTGAATTCATTGGCAAAATTACTCCCCTTTTAGTTCTTCTAATAGATGTAGACTTTTTCAAGTTAAAAAAATTGCTCTAAAAAAACAAACTGTGAACTTGAAATTGAGACCATAATAAAAGTTTATTTTGTATCTCAAACCTTGAAAATGGCAGAATATCTGTGACTGTGCCTTGGCACTTAATGGTAGAAGCAAAGAGGACTTTGGAGCCTGGTTTCAGATAATGCTAGGAGAGATTAATAGACTCCATGCTTAAACTTCTAAGAGCTCTCTTCCAGTGTTTGTCAACAAGAAAAATGCTAGGCTCTCCACCTGCCTGTGGCTGCTTTTGGTAACAGCTCTCTGTAGGAAAAGAGAAGCCACAATCCATGGCAATAGGACTATTGCATATCAATATTTATGTAATAAGTACTTCTTTAGTTGGTGGGTTGGATTTGATTTTTATGATAGAAGAATGATTCTTAAACACCATCTCAATGACATTGATTATTTTATTGAATTAATTTTGGAACCATATTTTATTTCTAAAATGCATCTTTCTTTAAATACTTTTAAAATAGTTTATTGAATTATTATCTAAAAATAAGAAAATATGCATTTTTCCTCTACAGATTGATAATGTTTAACAAACATAAACACCCAAGTACACATCATTTCAATTAAGGTAAAAATATTTTTGTCTCCCTCCAAAGTTCCTTTGTGCTCCTTTGTAGTCAATCTCCAACATCCTCCCCATCCTTGCTCCCAGTAACGAGTAATATTTTTTTAAAATATATGTTTTATTGAATTTTTACAGAGAGGAATGGAGAGGGATAGAGAGTTGGAAATATCCATGGGAGAGAAACATCAATAAGCTGCCTCCTGCACACCTACTACTGAGGATGTGCCAACAACCAAGGTACATGCCCTTGCTGTAATCAAACCTGGGACCTTTCAGTCTGCAAGCTGATGCTCTATCCACTGAACCAAACCGGTTAGGACAGCAATTTTTTTTTAACTATAGATTCACTTTATATGTTCTAGAACTTTGTGTGAATAGTATCATACAGTATATACTCCTTGGTGTATGGCTAATTTTGCTTAGCCTATGATGTATGAACTCTAGTCAAGCATTTGTATTTATTAGCATTATTATTATTATTATATACATGTATTTCAAAAGCTTATGGGCCTTTGTGTTCTTTTTGTTTTTTGGCTACTATGAATTATGCTGCTAGGGACCTTCACATACAAGTCTTTCTGTGAATATGTATTTTTTATTTCTCTTGAGTAAATACCTAAGAGGAGAATTGTTAAGTCATGTGATAAATGTATATTTACCTTTATAAGGAGCAATTATATTGTTTTCAAAATAGGTGTACAATTTCCAATTTCACCATCAGTGGGTGAAAAATGCAGTTGCTTCAATTCCCTATCAATACTTGAAATTATCAGTCTCTTAAGTCAGTCCCATAAATAGTAGTATCTAATTGTGATTTTAATTTGCATTTCCCTGATTACTAAAGGTGTCAAGCTTCTTTTCACATACTTATTATACATTATCGTATTTTCTTTTGTAAACTAGCCATACAAGTCTTGTGCAGATTTTAATTGGATCGTATGTTTATTTTTTGAATTGGAAGAGTTCTTTTTATATACTGAATAATGGTTCGTTGTCAAATATAGTTATTACAAATATTTTATCCTGGCCTATGGCTTGCCTTTTCATTTTCTTAATGCCTTTTGAAGAGTATTTGCTTTTGATGGAGTTCAATTATCAATTTTCTTTTTATGATTCAACTCATACTTTTGGTCCTAATATATTTTAATGTTAAGAATTATTATTAATAATTACACCAACAAGAATAAATGTGTTGTTATGTTAAGATTATTAGGGGCATGGACTTACTGAGGCCTGGATTGCAAGGGCACTACAATTAATATGTCATCCTGGTCAAGTGACCTAGCCTCTCTGTTTCCTTACATGAAAATGGGAATAATTTTGTTTTCACTTCTTTTTTAAAACATATTTTTATTTATTTCAGAGAGAGGAAGAGAGAAGAGAGAGAAACATCAATGATGAGCTTTTTTCTGCATGCCCACTACTGTGTATTGAGCCTACAACCTGGGCATGTTCCCTTGGCCAGAATTGAACCTGGTACCCTTTAGTTCACAGGACGGGTGCTCTATCCACTGAGCCAAACCAGCTAAGGTGCTGTTTCTACCTTTTATCTCTCTCTCTCTCTCCCACTGTCTTACACATCTACCCAATTCTGAGGACTTGCTTCTTTGGGCCTCCAGAGAATCAAAAACATATGAGACAATCAGGCTCCGTTTTTCATACATGGTTTCCTATATATGATTTTGGATCTCATTCTACTTTCAGACATTTTCCTTATTTTTAATATTCTCTCATATTTAGAAAGATATCATTATATTGACCTTGTCATAATTAATAATGCCTATTTCTTGCTAATGAGCTATTACCTGCAACTGTACAAATTCTTCTGAAAGGCTGACAAGCTGACTCAAAAGGTTTGACCACTTTCAAAAATCAGCTGGCAAGACTTTGGCTTTGACATTAAGAAGTTCTATGAAGCTTAGTTACCAATTGTTCCTTCTGAATGTGAATAATAAATATGGGTTTGCTGAATGTGGAAGTTTGTCTTCAGCATGTACTTAGCATAGAAAGCCATCTTAAAACTTTCTTTAATGGATTATCTGATAGAGATTAGATGCAGTCTCAACTACTTCCTCATGTATAAACACTTACTTAGACATTATCATTAAACTAGAGGTCTGGTGCATGAAAATTCATGCATTGGAGGGGGGTCCCTCAGCCCAGCCTGCCCTCTCTAACAGTTCAAGAGCCCTCAGGGGTGGGAGATGACCCAGCGAACAGGGGAAGGCAACACCCCATCACACCTCTGCTGCTGCCACTGTTGGCAGCACAAGCCTTGACCAACCCTGGCTACCTGAGCCTCAGGCAGCCCTGGGTGGCTGGGCAGCTGCTATCTGAGGCCTGCCTGTGCCTTGGGCTGGCCCTGTGTGGCTGGGCAGCCAATATCCAAGGCTTTCCTGCACCTTGGATGTCAGCTGGACAGCCACCATCTGAGGCTATCATGCACCCCAGGCCATCCCTGGGCGACTGGGGGGTTGAGGGAACTGGGGGACTCCAGAGGCAGGCGCACCAAGGCTGCACCCGCCTGGGAGCAGACCCAGCCTTGCCACATGCTTGCCACCCCAGCATGGCTGAGGGGACTGGGCACTGCCATTTTGTGACTGTGGGAGCCACTGTCTTTGAGGGTGGGGCAGTCAATTAGCATATTCCCTCTTTGTTAGATAGGATAATTTTCATAATGAACAATTGATTTTTTTAAGAAATCAGTCAAAAATACTATTGGTCGGACAAGTCTTTCCAAGAAGCCCTTAACCTAATTATTACTTTAAAGATTGCTTATGCTTTTTATTAATATACTAGTGGCCCAGTGCACAAAATTAGTGCACAGGTTCCCTCAGGCCAGCTTTCACCTTCTCCAATCAGGGAACCCTTGGGAGATGTCCAACTGCCAGTTTAAGCCTCATCCTACAGGGACATCCTTCTCACAATCTGGGACCACTGGCTCCCAACAGCTCACTTGCATACCAGCCTACCTGATCACCACTAACTGCCTCTGTCTGTCTGCCTGATTGCCCCTAACCGCTCTGTCTGCCTGCCTGATCACCCCTGAACTCTCTGCCTTCCAGACTGATCATCCGTAACCTCTCTGCCTACCTGCATGATTGCCCCTAACTGCCTCTAGCTGCCTGCCTGATGGCCCCTAACTGCCCTCCACTGTCAGCCTAATCTCATCCCCAACTGCCCTCCTCTGCTGGCCTGATCTTGCACCAATGGCCCTCCCCTGCTGGCTTGATCTCACCCCCAATTGCCCTCCCCTGCTGGCCTGATCTCACCCCCAACTGCCCTTCCTTGCTGACTGGATCTTGGCACCAAGGGCCTGCCCCTGCCAGTCTGATCTCACCCTAACTGCTCTCCCTTGCCAGCCTGATGTTACCCCCAAATGCTCTCTCTGCCTTGGCCCCCATCACCATGGCTTTGTCTGGAAGAAAGTCAGATGTCTGGTTGACCTAGTCCAATTAGCATATTACCATTTTATTAGTATAGATAGATAATATAGGATAGGATTGATTAAATGGGAGGAAGCCTTTTTCAGCAGGAGGAGATGCTCTTGTCAAACAAAAATACATAATCTCTATATCTGGACTGATTGCCATCCATATGCACTATAATGCCAAACCAGTCATTGAAAAATTGAACTGCTGTCTTACATTTTATACCAAATAGCTGTTGCCCTTAAAACTCCTCCTTAGCCCCCACCTTAGGTTCATCCTTCACAGTTCACCCAGGTTAGGCTCTTATTGGTCAGTCTCTATGAAAGTCAGCATCAAAAGCTCTGCCTCCTAGGCATCCATTTGCTCCTCACAGTTCACCCAGATTTGGTTCTGAATGGTCGATTTCTAAGCCAATCAGAATATCCAGGACTATCTCCAGGCCTGATCAGAGAGGTGGGGGTGATCAGTAGCCCCCATGGAGGCCTGGAGAGAATCAAAGGTGTGGCTGCTGGTGAAGCCCAGAGAGAACAAGAGAGGCAATGGCTGATCAACAGCTGCCACAGAGGCTGCGGATTAGACCCTGCCTCTCTCTTTGTGCCTCTCTCCAGGCCTGATCTGAAGCCCCCTTGGCAGTCAGTGCTGGGTCACCACTGCAACTGAGCACTGACTGCAGGACTGACTTCTGGTTGGTTGAGCCTTCAGTCATTTTGGATGTTATGGACCCTGGGTTTTCATATACCTTTACACTTATTGTAATAAAAATAAACACACATGCGCACACACACACACACATACATACATGCACCTATGCAGAAAGAACAAATAGAGAAAAAAGACTATAAGAGGGCTCAGCTGAGATAGAAATATAATTTTTTGCTCAATCAACTCTCTGGTTAGGGAGGCAGTAAAGTATGGTAGAAAGAATGCTGGGGATTAGAGTCAAAGTAACAATTTAAGTCTCCTTTTCACTAGTTATTACCTGAATGACCTTGAGTTACTAACTCTCTGATCATATTCACTTATGCGAAAAATTGGGATGGAAATGTCTAGCTCCAGAGCCATTGGGAAAATTCAAATTCAGGCATAAAATTTTAATGTTCTATAATGCTAAGGGGATATCAGAGAGTTACCCATTTATGTCTGGAACCATACAGAAAAGTAGTTTCAATTAGGATATCAGTTGTGATGCACATGAGATTGCACTATTCAGGTTTCCCTTCAACAGGTACTTTGTTGACCCAACTACTGAAAGTGTGTTTGCAGACAGTCTTCAGCTTGTAACCCATCCAGGGACTGCCTTCTCTGCACAGAACTGCCTCGTGCTCTTCCCATTGAGGACCACATTTAATAATTGATTCATGCAAATATATGGAGTTCCAACATAGAAGTGGGAAGATCAATTAATATGCTTTATTAGTTGTCCAGCTGAGAGATGATGGAGGCTTGGCTAAGAGTTGTAGCATTTGAGATAGTTATTGAGGATATGTTTTAAATGTAGATTCAAAAAGACCCAAGAGTGAGAGGAAGAATAGAGTGAAAGATATGTTATAAAATTTGGCTATATATGTGGTAAGATTTATTTTTAAAATCATATTAATTTTGAGATACCCAGTAGACTTCCAAGTGGAGATGTAAAGGAGATAGGTAAAAAAAACTGTACATGAATTTGGAACTCAGAAGAGAAGTCAGGGCAGGAAAAACAGATTTAGAAATTATCTGCAAAACTAAATTAGATTACATTACTAGGATATGGGAACCTAGGTCTCTACATCAGTTAGGTAGGGGGAAAAGTGTTTGTTGATCTCACAGTTCATATCAATACAGAAAGATAGCACTTAACCACCCATATGAGTTAAATTCAGTAAGCAGACTATTTAGGAAGAAGCGTCATTAAAATAAAGAGATTTTTTGTTTTGCTGTTGTCTTCTTTAAATAATCATAGAGTTCCTCTTATGTGGGGAGTGATGCACATTTATCATATTATTAGTTAATCCTCACAACATATTAAGGTGAGCATTCCTATAATCTTGTTGTTACAATGAGCAAACCGAAGTTCAGAGAAGTGTAGCAATTTGTGCCAAATTACATCGCTAGTGAATGATGAAGTAGATCTTAAGGCCCTTTAGCCTCCACATGCATTGCATTATAATAACAACAGTAATAGTAATAGAAGCCATTAATAGAGTACCTAGTGTGTCTAGGTTCAATGCTAAAACACTTTATATCTCTTCTCTCATTCCCCCCAAAAAAACAAACCCTATTTATTAACCTTATTTTGCCAATGATGAAACCTAAACTTAGAGGTGTAACTAACGTGGCCAAAATCTTAGTTATTAAATGGCAGAGTGGGATTTCAAATATATTTTTGTTTGTTTACAGAGCTCATAATCTTAATCACTATGTTATACTGTTTTTCATCACCTGTGACATAGGTAAGTAGAAGGGAAAATATTTCCTCCCAAAGGGAACATAACTATCTCCAAATGCCAAGCCAACTAAATATTAACATTAAAAATGATGTCTATTGTTCCTCAGTGAGGCTAACTCACACAGACCCTGCACTGGTCACAGACCTGCCCTGGGCCTGCCAGAGCTTGGGCTCTGTGCCACATATGCAAGTACCATCCTAGAGCCAGACTGAAGCTACAAGATGGCATTAGCCCCCTTCAACAGATGGTGGCCTCAGGTGGAGGAGCTATAGTCACCTTCATATTCATCACCCCCTTGGACATGGTGGTCTGCATGCAGTCTCAATGCCCTTCAATGACCAGTGAGCTAATGCCTCCCTCCAGACTCTGGGGCTTCTCTTATACTAAATTGCCCTCCTCTCTCTGACCCACAGAGAAGTGCGTCTTCTACTGCAATGGTGTCCTGGAACCCCTGTACCTGTGCCCAAATGGTGCCCACTTTGTCACCTGGTTTTAGGACTCCACTCACTTCCCTGTCTCTATGGATGTATATGTGAAGATTGTGAGACACAGGGGCACCATGACCTTGTAAAGTGGTATCCTAGCAAACCTAGTGATGACTATGCCAGCAACCACCATTTACTTCATGACCTATGACCAAGTTTGTGGTCGAGCCCTGTGTGCACTGGCCCACTTGGTCACCATGACTGAGATAAACCCCCTGGAGCTGGTAAGGACAAAGTTGCAGGCTTGGCCTGAGTAGAGAGCCTGTGTCTGAACCTCTGTAGCTCAGGGCGGCTGGCGCTCACTGGGCTAGGACCCCACTGCTCTTTGGGATGTGCCATTTTTAGCCCTGTACTGGTTCAATTATGAGCTGGTAAAGCTGAGTGGACACAGGCCAAAGTACCAAACATAGGTGGGAATCAGCTTTGTGGCTAGTGGCTGTCATCCTGACTCTACCCTTTGATGTGGTGAAGACTCAATGTCATGTTGCACTGAGAGTGGTGGAGGCTGTGAGAATGTCACCTGTGCAAGTGCAGGCTGACTACACATGGCTGTTGGAGAGGAGGAGGATCCCAGCAGAGTCTGGCACCAGGGGAATCTTCTCAGGCTTCCTCCCAAGGATCATCAAGGATGCCCCTTCCTGCTCCATCATGATCAGCACATATGAATTGAGCAAAAGATTCTTTCAGAGGCTCAACCTGGAACAGTATCTGAACCAGTAAGAGGAGCAAGGGGATGAGAGCCCCATCTCTTCCATGGAGGGTGTGGGGCAGGAAGAGACTGAGCCAAGTCCCTTGGCCTCAGTGGAGGGAGCCTCATTTTTCTTCTCTCTCAGCTGAGCAACAAGAGTAAAGCCCATTCAGTTGATCAGAGATCTTTTTTTCCTGCTGGTCATTATCCTAAGCCCCAAAGATCATCACTTTTCCACTCAACTACCAAAATTCAAGACCAAATCTATTAATTCTCCCCTCACCCCACCCGCTTGCCCATTTTCACATGTGTGTTGTAGCCAGGCCTGCCACCAAGGCCCAAAGAGCCCTGGATCTGGCCAGTCTGAACTCACTGCTGTTAATTCATTGAGTGTAAACATGATGAATTTAAAAAAATATATGACAATTAAAAATAATTTTTATTAGAAATTATAGGCTTGGTGCACAAAATTCATGCACAGGGATGTGTGTCCCTCAGCCCAGCCTGCACCCCCTCCAATCTGGAACATCGCAAGGGATGTCTAACTGCCCATTTAGGCTCAATTGAGGTAGGATGCAGCCTAAATAGGCAGTCGGACATCCCTCTAACAATATAAGACTGCTGGCTCCCAATTGCTTGCCTGCCTGCCGTCCTGATTGCTCCTAACTGCTTCTGCTTGCCAGGCTGATCACTCCCTAATCACTTTCTGACAGCACTTTTGCCCCTAAATTCCTAGATTCTCTTCCTCTTCCTGAGCACAGAAGCTCTGCCAGCTTAGAGACACCTGATTCTCACAGCCAATCAGCCTGGAGGTCAACACTTCCCAATCTAGGCTTAACTACAACAAGAATGTACAGCACATAAAGGGGTGCACCAAGAGTATCCACCTCAGGTAACTGGGGAGGCTGAGCCACTTTCCCCTAGAGGACACCTACCACACAAAGCTATGTGATCAACTCAGGGAAGCAGCCCAAATGCAGAGCAAAGGAAACAAATCACATTTGAAAGAAATAGAGGGAAAAAAAACGACTGGACATAGAGTTCAAAACCACGATTATAAGGTTTTTCAAGAGGTTCCTAGAAAAGGCTGATAAATTTAATGAGACCGTCGAGGATATGAGTGAGATCCTTGGGTATATGAAAAGTGACCAACTAGAAATTAAGCATACACTGACTGAAATAAAAAAAATTAAACAGATACCTAAAAGCAGACTAGAGTACTGCAAAAATCAAGTCAAAGATTTAAAATACAAAGAAGCAAAATCCACTCCGCCAAAAAATAAAGAAGCAAAAAGAATCCAAAAAATCGAAGATAGTGTAAGGAACCTCTGGGACAACCTCAAGCATACCAACATCCGAATTATGGGGGTGCCAAAAAAAAGAGAGAGAGCAAAATACTGAAAACCTATTTGAAGAAATAATGACTGAAAACTTCACCCACTGGTGAAAGAAATAGACTTAAAAGTCCAGGAAGTGCACAGACCCCAAACAAAAGGAATCCAAAGAGGACCACACCAAGACACATCATAATTAAAATGCCAAGAAGAAAAGACAAAGGGAGAATATTAAAAAGCAGCAAGAGAAAAATAGTTAGTTACCTACAAGGAAGCATCCATACGATTGTCAGCTGATTTCTCAGCACAAACTATGCAGGCCAGATGGGAATGGCAAGAAATACTCAAAGTGATGAATAGCAAGAACCTACAACCAAGATTACTCTACCCAGCAAAGCTATCATTCAGAATTGAAGGTCAGATAAAGTGCTTCACAGATAAGAAAAAGCTAAAGGAGTTCATCACTGCTAAACCAGTATTATCTGAAATACTGAAAGGTATTCTTTAAGAATAGGAAGAAGAAGAAAAAGATAAAGATAAAAATTATGAACAACAAATACACATCTATCAACAAGTGAATCTAAAAATCAAGTGAATTAAAAATCTGATGAACATAATAAACTGATGAATATAATAGAATCAGGGACATAGAAAGGGAGTGGACTGACAATTCTTGGGGAAAAAGGGGTGTGGGAGGTGCTGGAAGATACTGGACAAAAATCATTCACCTATGGATGAGGACTGTGTGGGGGAAGTAAGTGTACAGGGTGGTATGGGTACTGGGTGGAGGAGAGCTATGGAGGGGGGAGAAGAGGAACATTGTAATTAATAATCTGAACAATAAAGATTTATTAAATTTAAAAAATGCAGGGTGAAGCAAAAATAAGTTTATAGTTGTTCATATAGAAAATAATGAAACAATTAATAAATAATAATACAAGAATAAACTCTTGTTTTGCATACTCACAACTGTAAACCTACTTTTACCTCTCGCTGTATCTAATCTGGAAATGTTTATTAATAAAATGATAAGTGAAACATAAGATTTGTAAAGCTCATACACAAAAAATAAATATACAAAATAATCTGGATGAATAAAAAAAATAGAATGGCTTTAGTGGAACATGAATATTATTTCAAGTAGAATATTACCTGAAGGTCCATACTGTGTAACTGATAAGAAGCTGTAGATAATTATTAAAAATCAAAACGATACCCTGTCTGGTGTTGTTTGGTAGTTAGAGCATCAGTGCATGCAATGAAAGGCCATGGGTTCAATTCCCAGTCAAGGTCATGTAACTGGGTTGCAGGTTCCCTCCCTGGCCCAGGTCAAGGTGCATGTCTAAGGCAACTAATTGATGTGTGTCTCTCACAGTGATGTCTTTTCTGTCTCTCTATATCTATTTCCCTCCCACCCCCTTCCCTCCTTCCCTTCCACTCTCTCTAAAAATCAGTGGAAAAAATACCCTTGGGTGAGGATTAACAACAAAATCAAGAAGATATTGGTATTTTGAAAGCATCTATTCCTGTATTTTCTGAAGCTATCATCCTATATAATAAAGGAGAAATATGGAAATTTACAATACTTCCACTACACCCATAAGCCATACCCACCAGCCAATCAAGAGAGAGTATGCAAATTAACCCAACAAAGATGGCTGCTGCCATAGAGAGAGCAGGAGGCTTGGGTTTCCCCAGCGATGGAGGAAGCCAAGTTTCCAGAGACATGGCCTGCCTTGGCATCCACTTAAGTCTACAGAGTCTTAATTATATAAGATAAATAAATCCCAGACACCAAGACCTCCACATGGATCACTGTGGGACATGGCTAACTTGCAAACCACCACAGACCCCTTGTCTAGGCTGCCCCATTCCCCAAGGGAACCCCACTCTGATCCAGGACACCCTTCAGGGCAAACCAGCCAGCCCCCATCCAGGCACCAGGCCTCCATCCAACCTATTCATATCTAAACCTAATAAAAGAGTAATATGCAAATTGACTGTATTTCCGATAAAGCCATGTGCACAGCCATGCCCATCAGCCAATAAGGAGTAGATTATGCTAATATACCCCAACCAAGATGACTGTGGCCACTGAGAGCAGGAGGGAGGCTTGGGTTTCCCTGGCAATGGAGGAAGCAAAGCTTTCCACCTACCCTTGCTGAACTAAGCTTCCACTCAATGCTACAAAGTTTCAAATATAGAAGATACATAATCCCAACAGAAATGGCGGCAGCCACAGAGCTGCAGAGAGCAGAGGCTAGGGTTGCCGGGGAGATGAAGGAAGCCAACCTTCCACTCAAGGCTACAAAGTTTCAATTGTAGAACATAAATTAATTCCAAATCCCAGGGCCTCTGCTTGGGTCGCTGGGGGGTGTGGCCAGCCTGCAAATAACCATAAACCCCTCTCCCAGGCTGCTCCACACCCCAAGGGAACTACAACCCTGATCCAGGACACCCTCAGGGCAAACCAGCTGGCACCCACCCATGCACCAGGCCTCTCTCCTATCTAATAAAAGAGTAATACTCAGATTGACCATCACTCCAACACACAAAAGGGCTGCCCCCATGTGGACACAAGATGGCCACCACAAAGATGGACAGCAGAGGAGGACAGTGGGAGCTTCCAGGCCTGCAAGGGAGGGCACTTGTGGGTCATCAGGCCAGCAGGGGAGGACAGTTGGGAGACACCAAGCCTACAGGAGAGGGCAGTTATGGGTGACCAGGCCAGCAGAGGAGGGAAGTTGAGGCCAAACAGGCTGGCAAGGGAGCAGTTCGACATCATTTAGGCTGGCAGGGTAGTGGTTAGGGGGTGATCAGGCTAGCAGGCAGAAGTGCTGTGAGTATTCAGGGAGACAGGCAGGCGAGCAGTTTGGAGCTAGCTGTCCTGGATTGTGAGAAGGTAATTGACTGCCTGTTTAGGCCCGATCCTACCAGGATCAAGCCTAAATGGGCAGTGAGACATCCCTCGAGGGTTCCTAGATTGGAGAGAGTGTAGGCTGGGCTGAGGGACACTCCTTGCCTCCCCGCTCTGTGCACAAATTTGTGTCCTGGCCTCTAATATGATAATAATATGCAAATTTACTATCACTCCAACACACAATATGGCTGCCCCCATGTGGACACAAGATGGCTGCCATAAGATGGCTATCAGGGAAGGGTAGTTGGGAGGGACAAGGTCTGCAAGGGAGTACAATTGTGGGTGATCAGGCCAGCAGGGAGGGGCAGTTGGAAGAGAACAGGTCTGCAAGGGAAGGCAGTTGGGGGCAATCAAGCCTGCAGGGGAGGGCAGTTAGAGCTGACCATGCTGTAAGATGACGGAAGTTGGAGGTGACTGGACCTGGATGGAAGGGAAGGTGGTGGGGGAGGACCCAGGCCTGCAGGGGAGGGTAGTGAAGGGTGACCAGGACTACTGTGGAGGGCAGTTAGCGGCAAACAGGCTGACAGGGGAGTGGTTGGGGGTGATCAGTCTGGCAGGCAGAAGTGGTTAGGGGCAATCTGGAAGGCAGGCAGGTGAGTGTTTGGGAGCCAGCAGTCCTGGATTGTAAGATGGATGTCCGACAGCCTGTGTAGGCCTGATCCAGGTAAGTCCCAGATTGGAGAGGGTGCAAGCTGGGCTAAGAGACACACACTACCATTCACGAATTTCATGCATCAGGCCTCTAGTCTTTAAATAAACAATGGTACAAATATTAATCTGATTCTGTTTTTAATCTAAATTTTTGGAATGATGAAACAGAATGAGTATCACTAACCAACATGGGATTGAACCCATGTCCACGGCTTGTAAGGATAGTGTTTTTAAACACTTAATAGCATTCAAGATTATTTTCTTTACCATTTTTGAGAGATCAGGAGATATCTTAAAAATAGGGAGGCTTATTTGATTGGGTCCAAACTCCTGCCACTGTTTTTTATTTTTTTTGGGGGGGGGGGTGGTTGGTGGGTTTTTTTTTTTTTTTTTGGTTTGTTTATATCAAGGAAAAGATTTTGAGGCATATTTTATATATATATACTCAAAGGGTATATATCAATTAATATATATGTGTGTGTGTGTGTGTGTGTGTGTGTGTGTGTGTGTGTATAAATTGATATATACCCTTTGAGTGTTCTCCAGATTGGAAGGTTTCATTTGATTTATTGCAAGTCCTTCACTTAGGAACTTATACACATTTTTAATATGTAGTCATACATATTTAATAATTATTCCACAGTAAAGTTAATTTTGAAAATTGAATTAAAAGCAATTAATAATTATAACAAAATAATAATAGTAGAAGCATATAGACTACTTAGGACTTTCAAAATACCAGTTTAGCTAGCATGATGTTCTGTGAACAAATGTACAGGTAAATACATAGGAGCTGTCAGACACTAGTTAGAACAGCAGGAACATGTTTCTCAGCATGTATTTTTCTGTTTGCTGACATTTTGGTTTGGAATTAAATGGGATGTGTTGTTATGTTTCTTTTATTATATTTCAATTATAGAATCTGAATGTGCATGGGATTATTGTGTTGATCTTATTCAGCTTCTATCTCAATGAAATTATCCTTTCTAAAACACTTATGACAGGTAGCCACTTGGTCATTCTTTGAATGTGTTCAGGGACAAGTAATTTACATCCTTAATAATCAGCCTTGAGAACTTAAGATGGCGCCATAGGTGAGCACCTATCTAGCTGTCCATGCAACAATTCTGAAACTACAACTTAGCAACGAAACAGACAACACCCAGAAATCGCCGGAGAGCTGGCTGTGGGGAAATTCCGCGCATGAGCGTAAAGGCGGTGACTCGGGAGCAGCGGTGTGCAGCTTTGAGGTTCGGAGCGCGAGAGAGCGGTGAGGGACGGGAGGCAGACAGCCGGCCAGGCTGGTTTTCTCCTGCGAGGAGGGCGGAGGTCTCCCACAGCACCGACCCCCCATTTCCAGGCGAGCTCCCAGGTCGGGGAAAGGAGGATCCCCGGCGCGGCTGAGGTCTGTGTGTTTGGGGAGAGTGCACGAGTAAATTGGAGTGCGCAACCGGGCAGAGAACGCGGGCAGAGAACTCGAAACTACTTGCTTGGAGTTAACCGGGCAGAGAACGCGGGCAGAGAACGCGCAGCTACTTGCTTGGAGACCACCATACTGCTTTGTTTTACACCCCTGAGTGAGTCTTTGACTGTGCAGACTCAGTTAGGGAGAGGCAGAGTTGTCTGGCAACGGGGAGACTAGCGGTGGATTTACATAGCCACCCAACACCGAGACCCGTGAGCCGCACAGATAAGCACAGATAAGCTGATGCCGCGAGCCCCATAGACCTGAAACGGGGAGGGAGCCAGGAGGGACGAACGAAGCCCGACGGAGCCCGCCCATCAGACGCAAACTCCGCGCCAAGCAGGGCGGGCCCAAGCCCGACGCTGCGCCCCCAATAGACGCAAACTGCTTGCCAAGCAGGGCGGACCTAAGCTTGACGCTGCGCGCCCTTTAGACGCAAACTGCTCGCCAAGCAGGGTGGACCTAGGGCTGACGCTGCGCGCTGCAAAGGAAGCTGAGCCACTGGTTCCTTAGAGGATACAGGATACCTATCACACACCGCTAAGGAACCGGCTCAGGAAAACAGCAACAATGCAGAGAAAAGGAAAGAACTCAGCTGTGAAAGAAATGGAGGAAAAAAGACGATTAGACATAGAGTTTAAAACCACAGTAATTAGGTTTATGAAGAGACTACTAGATAAGGCGGATAAAATTAATGAGAACTATGCCAAAATAAATAACACTTACAAAGAAATGAACAACGCTTACAAGGATATGATAAAAGACCAACTAGAAATTAAGCATATACTGACTGAAACAAAAAATATTATACAAAGACCTAAAAGCAGTCCAGACGACCGCAAAAACCAAGTCAAAGATTTGAAATACAAAAAGGCAAAATCCACTCAGCTGGAAAAGCAGAAAGCCAAAAGAGTCCAAAAAATTGAAGATAGTATAAGGGGCCTCTGGGACAACCTTAAGCATACCAACATCAGAATTATAGGGGTGCCAGAAAAAGAGAGAGAGCAAGATAATGAAAACCTACTAGAAAAAATAGTGACTGAAAACTTCCCCCACCTGGTGAAAGAAATTGACTTGAAAACCCAAGAAGTGCACAGAACCCCAAAATATAGGAATCTAAAGAGGACCACACCAAGGCACATCATAATTAAGATGCCAAGAGCAAAAGATAAAGAGAGAATATTAAAAGCAGCAAGAGAGAAACAGATGGTTACCTATAAGGGAGCACCCATACGATTGTCAGCGGATTTCTCAACAGAAACGATGCAGGCCAGACGGGAGTGGCAAGAAATATTCAAAGTGATGAACAGCAAGAATCTACAACCAAGATTGCTCTATCCAGCAAAGCTGTCATTCAGAATTGAAGGTCAGATAAAGTGCTTCACAGATAAGAAAGAGCTGAAGGAGTTCATCACCGACAAACCAACACTATATGAAATGCTGAAAGGTATTATTTGAGAAGAGGAAGAAGAAACAGGTAAAAATGTACATTTCGAACAATGGGTACACATCTATCAAATGAATCTAAAAATCAAGTGAATTGGCAACCAGAGGATCAGGATAAAATGAGGAATAGAACTGAATCATGGACATGGAGAGGGAATGGACTGATAATGCTTGGTGAGGGGAAGGGTGCGGGAAGTACAGCAAGAGACTGGACAGGGGTCATGCAACTATGGGAGAGGACAGAGGGTGGGGGAGGTGAGGGCGTAGAGAGGGATGGGTACTGGGCGGAGGGGAGCTATTGGGGAAAAATGTAAGTAATAAACTGAACAATAAAGCTATTAAAAAAAATAAAAAGAAAAAAAAAGAAAATAAAGGAGTCTAAGTGGTTGCAAAAAAAAAAAATAATAATCAGCCTTTACCATTGTTGAAATGTGCTTATTTTTTTAAAAAGTCACTTTCTGGGTGGGTTATAACTTTAAACATCACTACTGCTTTTATATCCTTGACTAATATTGAATAAACCTAATCCTTTTCTATACAGACATTAATCTTTTTTAATACTGCTACCATTGCCCAACTACTGTAATAGCCACCAATACTCTAAACTCTTCTCAAATTTTAAAAGCCATAGATTCCAAATCTGTTTTTCAATGTGAGGTCATCTTAAAACCTGCCCCAAAACCCAGCTAGTTTTCTCAAATAGGGAGGGAGACAAAGTCATCCCACTGCACTGATTCCCCAATTCCGGGCAAGGTCCGGGGAATCCACACTCATACAGGGTGAAACTGGACAGTAAGGAAGCAAGCTGAAACTAGGGTGCTGCAGAGGTCTACGAGCTTGTGGAGAGGGCATGTAAACTTGGAAACAGCAGAAGCACGTGAGCGCGCAGAGAGGACTTGTGTCTTGCTCTCTCATTCGGGAAACCACTGGACTGCATTGTTTTACAACCCTGGGTGAGACTTTGGGTGTGCAGACTCATTTGGGGAGAGGCTGAATTGTCGGGCAGCAGGTAGAGCTCGGCAGCAGCTTTTTCTTAGAGGTGCATGCAGCCATTACCACCAGGCACAAAGTCCCAGGTGCCACATAGGGCAAAGCTGATGGAAATAAAGGCTGCCTGCTCAGCCCAGAGTCTCCACCCATCTAACCTGAGCACAGCTGATCCTCACAGATAATTGGCCTGGAGGTCAAACCCTCCTAGTGCTAACAACAATAATCTAGGCTTAACTTCAACAGGACTGTGCAAACCATAAAGGGCTGCAGCAAGAGTATCCACCTCAGGTAACTGGAAGGCTGAGCCACTGTCCCCTAGAGGACATCTACCACACAAAGCTAATGGACCAACTCAGGAAAGCAGCCACAATGCAGAGACATAGAAAGAAATCAAATGTGAAAGAAATGGAGGGAAAAAATGACTGGACATAGAGTTCAAAACCCTGGTTATAAGGTTTTTCAGGAGGATCCTAGAAAAGGCCAATGAACTTAATGACACCTCCAAGGAAATGAACAAGACCGATGAGGAAATGAATGAGTCCTACGATGATATGAATGAGACCCTTGAGGATATGAATGAGACCCTCGAGAATATGGAAAAGGACCACCTAGAAATTAAGCATACACTGACTGAAATAAAAAATATGATACAAAGACCTAAAAGCAGTCTAGAGGACCACAAGAACCAAGTCAAAGATTTGAAATACAAAGAGGCAAAATCCACTCAGCCGGAAAAGCAAGAAGCCAAAAGAATCCAAAAAATTGAAGATAGTGTAAGAGGCCTCTGGGACAACCTCAAGCATACCAAAATTCGAATTATAGGGGTACCAGAAAAAGAGAGAGAGCAAGATAATGAAAACCTACTTGAAGAAACAGTGACCAAAAACTTCCCCCACCTGGTGAAAGAAATTGACTTAAAAGTCCATTAAGCACACAGAACCCCAAACTATAGGAATCCAAAGAGGACCACACCAAGGCACATCATAATTAAAATGACAAGAGCAAAAGACAAAGAGAAAATATTAAAAGCAGCAATAGAAAAACAGTTAGTTACCTATAAGGGAGCACCCATAGGATTGTCAGCAGATTTCTCAACAGAAACTATGCAGGCTAGATGGGAGTGGCAAAAAATATTCAAAGTCATAAATAGCAAGAATCTACAACCAAGATTACTCTACCCAGCAAAGCTATCATTCAGAATTGAAGGTCAGATAAAGTGCTTCACAGATAAGAAAAAGTTAAAGGAGTTCATTACCACCAAACCAATATTATATGAAATGCTGAAAGATATTATTTAAGAAGAGGAAGAAGAAAAAGGTAAAAATAAAAGTTATGAACCACGAATACACATCTATCAACAAATAAATCTAAAAATCAAGTGATTGAAAAATCTGATGAACAGGATAAAATGGTCAATATTACAGAATCATGGGCATAGAGAGGGAATGGACTGACAATTCTTTTGGAAAAGAGGGGTGTGGGAGGTGCAGCAAGAGACTGGACAAAAATCATACACCTATGGGAGAGGACAGTGGTCGGGAGGTAAGGGCAGAGGGTGAGATGGGTACTGAGTGGAGGGGAGCTATAGAAGGAAAAGGGGGAACAATGTAATTAATAAACCAAACAATACATATTAAAATATTTTACAAAAACCTGCCCCCATTCATTTACAACTGTTTAGATACCACAGGCCTGGTGCACAAAATTCGTGCACAGGGGCTGGTGGTGTCCCTCAGCCCAGCCTGCATGCTCTCCAATATGGGACCCCTTAAAGAATGTCAAACTGCCCATTTAGGCCCAATCCCACCAGGCAGTCTGACATCCGTCTCATAATCCAGGACTGCTGGCTCTCAAGTGCTCACCTGCCTGCTTTCCTGATTGCCCCTAACTACTTCTGCCTGCCAGCCTGATCACCCCTAACCACTCGCCTGCCAGACTGATTAATGCCTAACTGCTCCCCTGTCAGCCTATTTGCCCTTAACTGCCTGCCCCTGCAGGCCTGTTCACCCCTAACTGCCCTCCCCTGCAGGCCTGGTCCCCCACCAACTGCTCTACTTTCCAGGCCTGGGTCCCCTACTCTTCCCTGTAGGCCCGGTCACTCCCAACTTCCCACTTCTTCCAGCCTGGTCATCCCAACTACCTTCCCTTGCAGGCCTGGTCCCTCCCAACTGCCTTCCCCTGCTGGCCATATGTGGTAGCCATCTTGTGTCCACATGGGGGCAGTCATCTTTGACCACATAGGGGCAGCCATCTGGTGTGTTGGAATGAAGGTAGATCTGCATATTATTCTTTTATTAGATAGGATAGAAGCCTGGCACATGGTTGGAATCCAGCTGGTTTGCCCTGAAGCCTGTCCTGGATCATAGTGGGGGTTCCCTTGGGGTGCAGGGGTGCCCTGGGTGAGGAGCCTTTGCTGGTTTTCAGGCTGGACAACCCCCCAGCCACCCAAGCAGAGGCCCAGGTATGTGGCATTTATTTATCTTCTACAAATGAAACTGTGCAGCCTGGAGCGGTGTCAAGCTTTCTGCTTGCTCCATGGCAGAAGCCATTTCTGTTGGGATTTATTTATCTTCTATAATTGAAAATTTGTAGTCTTAAGGGGAGACCTGGGCTGGCCAGAACAGGTAGAAAGCTTGGCTTCCTGCATCGCCTGGGGCAACCCTTGCCTCCTCTTCTGTGGCTGCTGTCATTTTCGATGGGATTCATTTATCTTCTATAATTGAAACTTTTTAGCCTGAAGTGGAGGCCTGGGTTGGCTAGAGTGTGCAGAAAGCTTGGCTTCCTCCATCACCAGGGAAGCCAAAGTCTCCATCCTGCTCTCTCTGTGGCCACAGCCATCTTGGTTGGGTGAATTTATATAGTCACTCCTGATTGCCTCGTGGGTGTGGTTTGTGGGTATAGCGGAGTATGGTCATTTTGCATATTACTCTTTTATTAGATAGGATGGGCTCAAATAACAACTCCCTACTATGTGAACCTCAAAATGGGGAAATAATTGCTACCACAAGGTATTTTGTGATAATTAACAGGTAATTTTTATGTAGTATTATTTGTTGAGCATTGTTCTTCTTGTGTTGTACATGTTAATTCATTTAATTTTAATAACAAACATATGAGATTGTTTTATTATTTCCCCATTTTTTATTTTACTTTATTTTAGTTTTATTTCATTTTTTATTGTTTAAAATATTGCATATGTCTCCTTTTTCCCCCATCGACCACTCACTAGCCACTCCCATCTCCTAAGACAAGTCTCCACTGCCCCAGGGTCCCTGTCCATTGGTTATGCTTATATG
Source organism: Antrozous pallidus (assembly GCA_027563665.1). Lineage (NCBI taxonomy): Eukaryota > Metazoa > Chordata > Mammalia > Chiroptera > Vespertilionidae > Antrozous > Antrozous pallidus. The sequence continues at coordinate 69,084,216 of CM050509.1, read as the reverse complement.
CATGCAAAGTCCTTTAGTTGATCTTTTAACAAACACCCCCACCTTCCCCTGCCTTCACTCTAAGCTTTTACCATCTGTTCAATGCTTCTCTGTCGCTGAATCAATTTTTTTCATCAGTTTATGTTGTTTATTATGTTCCACAAATAAGTAAGGTCATATGATATTTATCTTCCTCCGATTGGCTTATTTTTCTTAGCATAATTATCTCCAGGTCCATCCATGCTGTTGCAAATGGTAAAAGTTCCTTCTTTTTTATATCATTGTAGTATTCCATTGTGTAGATGTAGCAGTTTTCTAATCCACTCATCTGCTGATGGGCACTTAGGCTATTTCCAAATCTTACCTATGGTAAATTGTGCTGCTATGAACATGGAGGTGCAGGCATGCTTCTTGATTGGTGTTTCTGGTTTCTTGGGATTTAGGCCTAGAAAATGGAGTTCTGGGTTAAATGGGAGTTTCATTTTAATTTTTGAAGAAAACTCCATACTGTTCTTCACAGAGGCTATATCAGTCTGCTTTCCCACCAGCAGTGTAGGAGGGTTCCTTTTTTTCCACATCCTTGACAGCACTTGTCATTTGTTGATGATAGCCACTCTGACAGGTGTGAGATGGTACCTCATTGTCATTTTGATTTGCATATATTGAATGATTAGTGACTTTGAGCATGTTTTCATTCATCTCCTGGCCTTCTGTATGTCCTCTTTTGAAAAGAATATTGAGACAGTATACACTTGTCGGAGATCACATAACTAATTGTGGCAGAGTAAGGATTTGAAACCAGGCAATCTGGCTCTAGAGCTTTCATTTTATCCACCATTATTTACATTTACTAGCTTTATTAAATAATGCAGATAAATGGAATCATAAGCATATGATGACTAATAGTAAGAGGTTATGAATTAAAAGGATAGGGTGCAATAAGAAAGACTAGTGAGTATAATATATTCTAAATTGGGCCAATGGGTGCCTAATGAAAGTTCTGTCCATGGAAGAAGATTTAAACTGAGTTTCAAAGGGTACATTAGAGTTAGCCAGGGAACATGTGGGGAAAAAGCATTCCAGGAAATACTTAAGAACATGTTGAAGGCCCTGAAGAGGAAAAGAGTTTGGCTTGGTCAAAGATCTAAAAGAAGGTCATTGTAGTTGGAAAAGAGTAAAGAGGAATCATAAAGGCTCCATATGAGGTTAGAATAGTAGATGGGAGCTATATCATGCCAGAAGATTGTCCTAAACTAATGCTGCCACTAAGACTAAGTGGGATAATATTATAGTCACAGTCAGTATTTATTTAGAGATGTTCCTTGAAAGGAGGCAGCTTAAAGGATTCAGCAAGGAAGCTCCAAAGTTATTTTTATAGCTCACTTAAGGCTTATGTATAAACATTAAATCAGTCTGTAAATACTGGTAAATCCTTCTCATTAACACTTATACTAACCAATAACCTGCATTTACAACTTTCAGTTTAAGTTGCTATTTTGTACCTAGTTTTGCCCTCCAGTCTTCCTCAGACATACTTCCTAATCAGAGATCACTTATATAGAAGTGTTGAAGAAAGTGGTATTAATTATGATTTGCACAAGTAATGTTTACCCCTAGATATAAGGCTGTAATCTACATACTGAGAGGGAAGAGGCTAGTCCTGTGCCAGATAATTTTGCCAGTAGCAATAATATCAAATTCCAAATTTATGCTGTGAAATCATACTAACATGGTGTGAATTTAAAACCTTGGATTAGTTCTGCCACTAATTTCCTGTGTGACCTCAAACAGATAAATTAACCTTTCTGATGCTCGGTTTTTACATTTGATGCATGGGACTAATGATACTTAACTAGGAGTGTGGTTGTGATAATTAAATTATATAAGGTACTTTATGTGTGTAAAAGCACAAGCCACAATGCCTGAAATATAGTAGATAATAAATTATAATATTGCTTTTTATTATATGAAAGAGAATAAATACCTTCTACAAAGTCAACATAATGTAATCTTGCACATATAAATAATAAAAAAATATTTATATTTTATTATGTTTGGATATAGATTTCTTATTTGAATTTTGCTAATTTTAATTTTTACAGTCCTTTTATGGAACCATAGCACTAGCATCATAAAGGATCCTTAAGAAACTATTTGCATCCTCAGATTTTAGTGAAAATAGTGTTGAAGAGTCCTAATATTGAATCATACACATTGCACACATACATAAGTATCACAAAATACTCATTGTTTCCTTTGTTCCAGACTGTGCTAGGTACTATTGATATTAAGCATGGATAGATTTGATTCATATCCTCAAGAAGTTCATGTTCAAATAGGTATGACATATCTGTGTGAAATTATGTTCCAAGACAGAATCAAACAAATGTTAAATACATTCTCTGGAAGCACAGAGGAAGGTACAATGGATTCTGCCTATAGATATGGCCATAGTGAATAGACTTCTCATTGTGTGTGTCTGACTTCAGTTAGACATGCTGATATCTCCCATCCTTGCTTCACAGCAAGTTAATAGTTGCATTTCATCTTGTAAAATATTATGACTTGGAGTGTATTTCCTCAGATCAATTGACAAGTATTTCTTGACTGTCCACTATGTGCTAGAGGTTTGGGGGATAGAGGAGAAGGAGGTTATTTGGTCCCTGCCCTCAATTGCCTACCGGCTGGACAGTTGAGAGTGAACCGTCTTCCAAGATGGCAATTAGAGAACAATAAACTATTCACTGTGAAGCTGCCTTTGAGTACATTCAAAGAAAGAGCTCAGGGTGAGTTGGAATAGGTACAAAAACCAGAAATTATTGTTCTTTCGGATACACACATCGATTCAGACTTCTAGAAACTACCTATAGGTGTTTAGAGAGCCATTCAAATATTCTCCACTGAATAACTACTCAAAGAGAAAAATTAGTTCCTTGTATCAGAATCTCTGCCAATGTTTGTTAATCTGAATTTATAGCTCAGTGCTTTATTTAAAGTATGTTAAAAACTTTATCTGGAATATTCTTAGCTGGTCCAAAGACAGGTTGGTTAAACATGTATTAGCAAAGATAACAGACAGATCTACAGACTTTTGGAGCTGTATATGTTTCAGAATTGGAGCAAACTGAAAAAAATGCAGGGATGCAATGAAATAATTTTAAAACTTGCTTCTTTGACAAATGAGCCTCTATAAAGAGATTTTTTAATTAGTAGGTGGCCACAGAGTTTTTGTCAGATAAATACCAGAAGAAGTTGTATTTGGAGGAAAGAAGCTGATGGGGAGAAATGATGAGAGAGGCTGAAAGGCATTAATGAGTTGGAAGAAGATCAACAACCCATTTAGAGCTCATTAAATCTATTATCTGAGTTTAGAGTGGTCCCAGGAGAACTTGTTCTGACATACCCAGAACTCTCTCTCCAGCCAGGAACAATAGAGAAAAGAGGAAAGTAAACATGATAGGGGTTTTTCAGGCTACCTTTTACTTCTAAGTATGATGAATAGAAATTTCAAATTTATCAGTTTTGGGAGAAGGCTTTAAATTTAAACATGGTCAATAGCAGTTATGCGTAAGAGGTGAAAAGTATTATTAGGCTTTGAAATAAAAATACAAAAAACTTAAAAGTTATCCACATTAGAGAGAAATCAAGATGGCAACATAAGGTATACCTTGTACATGCTGACTCTCACAACCACACCCAAACTACAACTACAAGACAAAATGACTATCATCTAGAACCATGGGAAAGCTGGCTGAGTAAACGTTCTAAATCTAGAAGGAAAGACAAAAGCTCATTGAGACTGAGTAGGTGTTGCAGAGGCCTGGAAAAGCAGAGGTATGGAGGCGTGTGAATTGGGCTGGTGACTGGGTGTGCTGTTTTTTGTTTTTGTTTTTTTGTGTTTGTTTTATTTTTGTTTGTTTGTTTGTTTGTTTTTTCAATTGGAAGGGATATACAAGCTCCTGACTGCTCTAAACTCCAGATTCCAGTGAGACTTTGGGGACCCAGAGTCCTACAGGGAGAAACTGGACTGTCTGGCATTGGGACAGAAAGTGAGGGTGGCATTCTCACAGAGGTGCTTCCAGGAATCATTGTTTATTGTGCTGGGGCTCGGGACATGGGGACACAGAAATGTGGAGATACAGAGATGGCTGACTGCAACCATCGCTGTTTGCCATGCCCTGGTGATTCCCTGAGACCCTGCCCCACCCAGTTTACAAAACCACCCAATCTGTGTGCAGTGGCTTTTGCATATGAATGGCCTTCCCTTTTGTAGCTTAACCTAACAAATTGCAGCTGGGTCAGAGATCTCCAAAACTTCCAAATCCCAAACAAAGAGGAAAAATATGCAGGTTTCTCTGTAGCTTCTCTTGGGTGGCCTCAGAAAGTAGCTGACTTGCACCTCCTTGGAGATCCAGGAGCCAGTGTACCTAGTAGTCAGTGTGAGACAACACCAGATTTCAACTCCTCACATACATAAGTGACACACTCAAGAGGCAGACTTAGTGAACACCAAAGCCCCACTGAAGCAAGCCCTGCCCCATAAGGGTGTCTCCAGCACAGCAGTTCTTCCATTATTAACATAGCTGATCCTCACAACCAATTGGCCTGGAAGTCAATTCCTCCAAGTGTACCAATAGCAATCAAGGCTTAACTACAAGACTGTGCAGCCAGCCCAGAAATGGGTGCATCAAGAGTGTCCACCTCAAGTGATTGGGGAAGCTGAGCCACTGGGCTCTATAGATCACCTAGTTTCCCACAGGGAAGCAGCCAAAATGTGGAGACAAAGAAACATGTCACAAATGAAAGAAATGGAGTAAAGCAAACTACTGGATATAGAGTTCAAAACCACAGTTATAAGGTTACTCAAGAATCTTCTAAAAACTGTCAATAAACTTAGTGAGACCTCTGAGGAACTTAGTGAGACCTTTAAGGATATGAATAAGAATGCCAAAGAAATGGAAAAGGACCAGTCATAAATTAGGCATACACTGTCTAAAATAAAGAATAGTATACAGAAATCCAACAGTAGACTAGAGGACACCAAGAATCAAACCAAATATTTGAAATATGAGGAAGCAAAAAACATCCAATTGGAAAAACAAAAAGAAAAAAATTCCAAAACAAATGAAGATAGTGTAAGGAGCCTCTGGGACAACTTTAAGCATACCAACATCTGAATTATGGGGGTGTCAGAAGAAGAGAGAAAAATATTGAAAACCTATTAGAAGAAATAATTGCAGAAAACTTTCCCTACCTGATGAAAGAAATAGACCACAAGTCCAAGAAGCACAAAGGACCCCTAACAAAAGGAATCCAAAGAGGACCAAACCAAGACATATCATAATTAAAATGCCAAGGGCAAAAGACAAAGAGATAATCTTGAAAGCACCAAGAGAAAAACAGTTTTCTGCAAGGGAGTACCCATACGACTGTTAGCTGATTTCTCAGCAAAACTATACAGGCCAGAGGGACTGGCAAGAAATATTCAAAGTGATTAACATCAAGAACCTACAACCAAGATTATTCAACCCAGCAAAGCTATCATTCAGAATTGAAGGTCAGATAAAGAGCTTCACAGATTAAAAAAAAGAAAAAAGCTAAAGGAGTTCATCACCACTAAACCAGTATTACGTGAAATACTGAAAGGTATTCTTTAAGAAAAGGAAGAAGAAGAAAAGGGTAAAGATAAAAAATCATGAACAACAAAGTGACAACAAATACATATCTATCAACAAGTGAATCTAAAAATGAAGCCAATAAAAAATCTGATGAACAGAATAAGCTGATGAATATAATAGAATCAGGGGCATAGAAAAGGAGTCGACTAACAATTATTGGGGGGAAGGGGACGTGATGGGTGCAGGAAGAGATTGGACAAAAATCTTACACCAATGGATGTGGACAATGGTGGCGTAAGGGCATGTGGTGATGGGGATGAGGTGGAGGGGAGGTATGAGGAGAAAAAAGAGGAACATCTGTAATAATCTGAACAATAAAGATTTATTTTTTAAAAAGTTATCCACACTAATAATTTTAAATCCATTGAGATATTATTTTCTACCTGTCCTTGAAATCGTTCTCGTCATCTAAGCCTAGATGTTCTGAAAGTTTGATGTGCATGAGAAATACTTCAAGAAATTCTGTAGAATCCACTCTCCTGCTCCCCTACTACCAGTATTTCTCAGGTTTGGCCCAAGACTAGTGACAAGAAAACATAAAGTAATAACAAGAGGAAAACAACTTTTTAATACATCTTAGGAATTGTCTTTATTTATTTAATGTTGTTGTTTTTAATGGAATGGAATGAAAGTGTTCTTTATGTAAGAGCTGACATGGCTTTCCAGAAAATATTGATTTTCTAAATTAAAACTGCATTTTTGGTCAGACTGACATTTATTACTTTATTTAAATTTTAAAATATGTGTCATGTTGTTTATAATGGCTTACATTTAAACATCATCTTCTAATGAACACCCTTCTTTTAAGATTATAACTCTTTTTCCAATTAAGAACAAACAATATCCATTTTAAACTTATAATTCTAGTTTACAAGTAAAAAATAAAACTGCAGAAAAGCTAAGTGACAAGCCTAATACATAGTGTAACCGTTGGCAGAGAGAAGGAGATAATCTCTATTTTTTTAAATCTCAATGCAATTTCTGTCAGATAATGCTGCTTTAAAGTATAAAATATGGATGCAACTTTAGGATTTGACATTTGAGCCACATACACTAAAATGTTTCCCTGCACCACCTGGTTAACCCTTACCCTGTTACCCATTTCCCCTACCACATCTCATTGACCTTCAACCTGAAGTTCTCTTTCTATTCATTAAGAATTAATTTTGTTACTTCAAGACCTTAAAAAATCAGAAAGTTGTTCTCTCCATGATATCAAGTTGTGCTGATCACTATTTAAAAGCATACCTATCCCAAAGCCCTGATTTAAACAACAAAAAATCATTTTACCGCATCATTTGGTGGTTTAGGTGTGAATAGCCCCAAAGGTACGTGCTAAGCCTGAGTCCCAGAATAACATTCTATAATTAAGGAAGGTAGTTGACTTCACAAAGTCAGCTCTTTTAACCATTCTACATATGGCAGGTACAGGAATGGCACATAAGTTGCTGAAATCATTGAGTATAGAATGTCTGTAAAAATTTACTTTCCCTGTTCAGGCAAGATGGTTCAGCAGAATTCCTTTATTTTGCTATAGCCTGTGTATATGGGAATGAAGGGGTGGGGGTCAGAGGAGCATTTTCCTGGTGCTGGCTGTTCCTTTTGCTCCTTTTGCAAATAGGTTTGCAGACTGTCCTGGGGGGCTGATTTGATGCCATGGTTCATTGGTATTACTGCCTATTTAAAAAATGAAAAGAGCCAGCTTTCTTACTCCAGTGCAACAAATACATTAGTCCACCAAACATGAGGAAATCATCATAACTTGCCAATAACTACATCTGAAGGGTCTGAATCATTAGCCAAAATCTCTGTACTTTTTAAAAATTGACTATCTACTGCATCTAGATACCCAATGGACAGAGGACTTTTATAACCTTACTATGACTGTTATTTAAAGATAATTTTACCAAAAAAATGTAAAGTCATGACTCAGATACATGTAAAAGTGAACAGATGATAAAGACTTCCTTTAACTTATTAATGTGGAACCTAACCTAGTGAGGTGTTACACCGCCAATTTGAGGGGAAAATCAAGAAAAAAAGGGCATATAGATCAAGAATATTAAAATGGATGTGCAAGTAGAGGCACATTAACCTAATTTAAAGTATGTGTATGGTGAGACCAGTGGACACCCAGTGGATAGAATTTCATGTCTATGGACAATAATCATTTTGCACTGCTGTCAATTTTTTAGAGTTTATAGACATGTAAAAATTCTCAGACAGTGAAAGAAGAGAACCCATATATGGTGGAAGGGTGAGATCTAAACAATGCATGGTTTCCATGCAAAGTTATTGTTTTTCCTTGCACTATGTTGTGAGAAACGGCCCAGTCCTTGCTAAGGCTAACCAAAGGGCTAAAAGCCACAGACGCTACTAAGAGATCTCCTTGATTTAAAACTGGGCAACTTACAAAAACATTCTTTTATTATTCAATTTATCTTTATTATTGAAAGTATTACAGATGTTTCCACTTTGCCCCCCGCCAAGCCCCTTTTACCCTGCACCCACCCCCTCCCCAGGCCTTCCCAAAACTATTGTCTGTGTCCATGGGTCATACATATCCTATCTAAAGAAAGAGTAATATGCAAATTGGACATCATTCCAACACACAATATGGCTGCCCCCATGTGGTTAAAGATGGCTGCCTCCACGTGGACACAAGATGGCCACCACAAGATGGCCAGCAGGAGAGGGCAATTGGAAGGGACCAGGCCTCCAAGGGAGGGCAGTTGGGGGCAATCAAGCCTGCAGGAGAGGGCAGTTAGGGGTGACCAGGCCAGCAGAGGATGGAAGATGGGTGGGTACCAGGCCTATAGGAAAGGACAGTTGGAGGGAACCAGGCCTGCAAGGTAGGGAAGTTTGGGGTGAACAGGCCTGCAGGGGAGGGCAGTTAGGGGTAACCAGGCCTGCAGGGGAGGGAGGTCAGGGGCAAACAGGCTGGCAGGGTATTAGTTAGGCATCAATCAGGCTGGCAGTGGAGTAGTTAGGGAGTGATCAGGCTGGCATGCAGAAGCGGTTAAGGGCAATCAGGAAGGCAGGCAGATGAGCAGTTGAGAGCCAGCAGTGCTGGATTGTGAGAAGGATGTCCAACTGCACGTTAGGATCCAATGTCCATTAGGATCTGGGCTAAACGGGCAGTTGGACATCCCTTGAGGGGTCCCAGATTGGAGAGGGTACAGGCTGGGCTGAGGGACACACATCCCCATGCATGAATTTTGTGCACTGGTCCTCTAGTATAAAATACTAGTGGCCTGGTGCACAAAATTCATGCATGCGGAGGGTGGAGGGTGTTGTCTCTCAGTCTTGCCTGCATCCTCTGCAATCTGAGACCTCTGTGGGATCAGGCCTAAACTGGCACTTGGACAAATCCCTTGCAATCGGCTCCTAACCGCTCACCTGCCTGACTGCTTGATCACCCCTAACCACTCTGCTTGCTGACCTGATTGCCCCAACTGGTCCCCTCTGCCAGCATGCTCAGCCCCAACTGCCCCCCACCACCAGCCAGATCACCCTCAACTGCCCTCCCCTCCTGGCCTGATCACCCTTAATGGCCTCTGCCTTGGCCCCGCCACCATGGCGATCTGGGATCCCAGCGTACATGCCGAAGCATGGCTGTGGCCAGTCTCCCCCCCCCCCCCCCCCCCCGCAGCCATCCCCTTTGCTATCTGAGACCCCTGGCACCCGCTCCTGATTGGCTGGTAGCGTACAAATGTATGGTCAAATTTGCATGTTTCTCTTTTATTATAAGTACTTTGGTTAATCTCTACCCACCTCCCAGCCTTTCCTCTGACATATGAAAGTTTGTTGCATGCTTCAATGTATCTTGGTCTATTTTGTTCATTAGACTCCATATATAAGTGAGATTATATGATAATTGTCTTTCTCTGAATGGCTTATTTTATTTATTATAATTCTCTCCAGGTCCCTCCATGCTGTCTGAGTAAGAGATCCTTCTTTTTTATAGCTGCATAGTATTCCATGGTGCATAAGTACCACAGCTTTTTTATCCATTCATCTGCTGATGGGCACTTGGGCTGATTCCAGAACTTAGCTATTGTATATAATACCACTATGGACATAGGGGTGCATTTATTCCTTCTGATTGGTGTTTCCGGCTTCTTAAGATACATTCCAAGAAGTGGGATCACTGGGTCATAAGGCATTTTTAACTTTTGGAGGAAATTCCACACTGTTTTACATAAGTATTTCTACCAGTCTGCATTCCACCAACAGTATACAAGGGTTGGTTTTTCTGCACATCCTTGCCAGCACTAGTCGTTTGTTTACTTATAAATGATAATCATTGTGGCAGGTATGAGGTGATACCTCATTGTAATTTTAATTTGCATATCTATGATGATTAGTGACATTGAATATTTTTTCATCTGTCTCTTGGCAATTTGTATGTCCTCTTTGAAGAAGTGTCTATTTAGGTCTTCTGCCCATTTTTTAAATTAGATAGTTTGTCTTCCTTTTGTTGAATTGTTTGAGTACTTTATATATTTTGGAAATTAATCCCTTATCAGATGTATAATTGGAAAAATACGTTCTCCCAAGCAGTGGGTTCATTTTTTTTAAGCTGGTTTCCTTTGCTGTGCAGAAGCTCTTGAGTTTGATGAGGTTCCATTTGTTTATTTATTTTTCCTTTCTATATCCTGCCCTAGGTAATGTATGTGTGAAAATTCTGCTACCTGAGATGTCTGATATCTTGCTGCCTAAGTTTCCTTCTAGGGATTTTATGGTTTCATGACTTACATTTAAGTCTTTTATTCGTTTTGAGTTTATTCTTGTTTATGGTATAAGTTGGTGGTCTAATTTCATTTTTTTTTTGGCATGTACCTGTCCAAATTTCTCAATACCACTTTTTGAAGAGACTATTTTGATTCCATTGTATATTCTTGCCTCCTTTGTCAAATATTAATTGAGCATAGTGGCTTGGGTCAGTTTCTGAGTTCTCTCTTCTGTTTTATTGATTTATATGCCCATTCTTGTTCCAGTTCCAGACTGTTCTAATTACAGTGGCTTTGTAACATAGCTTGATATCTGATGATCCCTCCAACTTTGTTCTTTCTTAAATTGGCTGAGGCTATTTAGGTACCTTTTTGGTTCTATATAAAATTTGAGTGTTCTAAATTTGTGAAATACAGCATTGGTATTTTAATAGGGATTGTGTTGAATCTATAGATTTCTTTGGGTAGCATGGACATTTTAAAGATGTTAACTCTACCAACACATGAACACATTATATTCTTTCACTTGTTTTTATTTTCCATCTTTTTTTTAACATCCTATAGTTTTCAGAGTATAGGTTTTTACCTAGTTGGTTAAGTTAATTCCTAAGTATCTTAATTTTTTGGAGTGGTAAATGGAATTTTTTGTTGTTGCCATCATTTTAGTGTCTCTTTCTGATAAATAATTATCTTATCTAATAAAAGAGAAACATGCACATTGACCGCACCTCTGCTACACCCACATCCAATCATAGTGAGTATGCAAATTAACCTAGCAAAGATCGTGGTTAATTTGCATATGTAGGCACCCAGGGGCCTCCTTCTAGCCAGGGAGTTCCTGGGCAGGGAGGAGCCTGCCATTGGAATCAAGAAGGCCCCTGCCCAGGCCTAAAACCTAAACCAGAGGCTTTAGGCCTGGGCAGGGGCTGGCCCAGCGATAGGAAGGAGCTGGGTGGGGGGGCAAGCCCCAGGCCCCAAGACCAGCGATCAGAGGAATCCAGTGATCTGAGGGAGTGGTAGCCAGCCATCAGAGGGAGAGGTAACCAGCCAATGGATGTAGAGGGAGCCAGCAATCCGAGGGAGAGGGAACCAGTGATCTGAGGGAGCAGGGGCCAGCGATGGGAGGGAGAGGGAGCCAGTGATGGAGAGGGAGAGGGAGCCAGTGATGGAGAGGGAGCCAGCGATCAGAGATAGTAGGCGCCAGCCTTTGGAGAGAACAGTAGCCAGCCATCGGAGGGAGAGGGAGCCAGTGATGGAGCAGGAGCAAGAAATTGGAGGGAGCTGTAGCCAGCATTCTGAGGGAGAGGGAGCCAGTGATTGAAGGGAGAGGGGGCCAGCCATCTCAGGGAGCAAGAGCCAGACATCACAGGGAGCTGCAGGGTCCCTGCCCAGGCCTAAAGCCTAGGCCTTGTCAGGGGCAGAGCTGGGGATCAGTGTGAACTAGAGGAAACACCTTTTCTGACCACTCATCAACTAAGCTCCCTGTATGTCACCGGTAATATTCTTAGTAACTTGGGTAATAAGAATCCAAAAATGTGATCTAGGGTTTTTCCACCACACTCCTGGAGAAGTAAACAAAGGTCTGCTGCTGGAGGGCTAAAAAAAATCATATCTTGCCCTAGACATTTTTTCAGGGTGAATAGACTGGAGTCTGTGTTGATGAAAACATCTTGGGGGTTGCAGTGACTGGCAGTGGCTACAGCACTGGGGTGATGAGGCTGGTACCTTCCCCTGATAAAGCCAATCTCCTCCCACAAAGGGAGTGGACCTAAGTCATCAGTAGGACATCTCCTGAGGGCTCCCAGTATGTGAGAGGGGACAGGCTGGGCTGAGAGACCCTCCCTGCAGTGCACGAATTTCATGCACCGAGCCCCTAGTTAGTGTATAAGATGCTAACAAACCTTAGCCAGTTTGGCTCAGTGGATAGAGTGTCGACCTGTGGACAGGTCCCAGTTTTTATTTCGGTCAAAGGCACATGCCCAAGTTGTGGGTTTGATCCCCAGTAGGGGAGTGTGCATGTGGCAGCCAATCAATTGGTCTCTCTCATCATTGATGTTTCTCTCTCTCCCTCTTCCTTCCTCTCTGAAATTAATAAAAATAAAATAAAATAAAATGCTATTAATTTGTGGATGTTAATTTTGTATCCTACTACATTGCCAAATTAACTTAAAAATCCTTTTTGTGAAGATCTTAGTTTTCTGTGTACAATATCATGTCATTTGCAAATAATGACAGTTTTACTTCCTCCTTTCCCATGTGGATGCCTCTTATTTTTCATCCTGCATGATCCATGTGGCTATGAATTCCATTAATATGTTGAATAAGAGTGGTGAAAGCAGACAACCCTGTCTTGTTCTTATTCTTAGAGGGAATTGTTTTAGATTTTGCCCATTGAAAATGATCTTGACTATAGACTTGCATATATGCCCTTTTGATGTTGAGGTATCATCCCTCTATTTCCTCTTTGCTGAGAGTTTTTTTTTTATCAAAAATGGGTGTTAGATTTTGTCAAATGCATTTTCTACATCTATTTATATTATCGTGTGATTTTTGTCTTTCAATTGATTTGCAAATATTGTACCAGCCTTGCATCCCTGGAATAAACCCCAGTTGGTCAGGGTGTATGATCTTCTTAACATATTGCTGGATCTGATTTGCTACTATTTTGTTAAGGATTTTAGCATTTATATTCATCAAGGATATTGGCCTGTGATTTTCTTTCTTTGTGCTGTCTTTATCTGGTTTTGGAAGTAGGATAATGCTGGCCTTGTGAAAGGAGATGGAAATGTTAGGAGTATAGGTGTTAGTTCTTTCAATGGTTGGTAAAACTTCCCTGTGAAGCCATCCAGACCAGGAATTTTGTTGGCTTGGATCTTTTAAATTATTGCTTCAATTTAATAAGTTGTTCTTGGCCTATTCATGTTTTCTGATTCTTCCTGTTTGATTTTTGGAAGGTTGCATTTTTCTAGAAATTTTCCAACTCATCCAGCTTGTCCAGCTTGTTGGAATATAGTTGTCCAGTGTATTTTCTTACATTAATATATATATTTCTATAGTTTCAGTTGTTACTTCATCTCCTTCATTTCTGATTTTATTTGTTTGCATCCTCTCTCTTTGTATCTTGATAAGTCTGGCTAAATGTTCATAAATCTTGTTTATTTTTCCAAAGAACCTGCTCTTGATTTTATTGATTTTTGTATTGTTTGTTCTTTTTGCTCTCTATATCTTTTATTTCTGCTCTGATCTTTATTATTTTATTCCTTCCATTTACTCTGGTCTGTTCTTATTTTTATTCTAATTATTTTAGTTGTGGTGTCAGATAGTTTATTAGAGCTTTTGTTTATTTTCCCTCTAATGCTATGATTTTCCCTCTCAGGACTGCTTTTGCTATGTCCCATAAGTTTTGTTTTGTTGTGTGTTCATTGTCTACTGTTTGTAGGAATTTTTAAAATTTCTTCCTTGATTTCATTAGTAACCCATTTATTATTTAATACCATTTTATTTAGCCTACATGTGCTTGAATGTTTTTGAGTGTTTTTATTGTAATTGATTTTTAATTTCATGCCATTGTGATCTGAGATTTTTAGTTTCATGCATCTTCTGAGAAGATGCTTGATATGGTTCCAATCCTCTTGAACTTGTAGAGGCTTGTTTTGTTTCCTGATACATGGTCTGTCTTTGAAAATATCCCATGTACACTTGAGAAAAATGTACATTCTGAATCTTTGTGGTAGAATGTTCTCTAAGTGTAAATTAAATCCATCTGGTCTAGTTTGTCTCTTAAGGTCTATGTTTCCTTGTCAATTTATTGTCTGGAAGATCAATCCAATGATGTCAGTGGGGTGTTAAACTCCTTTACTGAGGTTGTGTTACTGTCAATCTCTTAAAGTCCTCTAAGAACTTCTAAAAATATATTTAGGTACTGCTCTATTAGGTGCATATATGTTTACTAGCACTATATCCTCCTGTTGTATAGATCCCTTTAATATTATGTATTGTCATTCTTTGTCAATTTTTATGGCTATCGCTATGAAGTCTATTTTGTTAGATATCCTTGGTTTTTCATTTTTGTTTTTGTTTTTTGTTTCCCTTTGCATGGAAAAATTATTTCCATCCATTCACTTTCAGTCTGTTTGAATCTTTTGTTCTGAGATGGGTTTCTTGTAGACAACAAAATAAATGGGTCATGTTTTCTTATTTCTCACTCTGTGTCTTCTGATTAGATTACTAATCCATTTACATTTAAGGTTATTATTTATAGGCACTTATTTATTTATATTTTTTCTCTATACCTATTTTCCTCTTTCTCAATTTCTTCATAAAGCACTCCCTTTAACATAGCTTGCAATGTTGATTTGGTGGTAATGTATTCCTTTATCTTATTTTTGTCTAGGAAGCTTGTTATTTCTCCTTCACTTTTAAATAACTTTGCTGGATAGAGTCTTGGCTTCATGTCTTTGTTTATAATTCTTGCCTGGTGCAAGAATTTGTGCATATTGAAGTCCCTCGGCTTGGACAGTAATTGAGGCCTATGGCAGGGGCAACCCATGTCAGGGGGTGGGGGGTACACAAGAGGTTGGCCAGCTGGGGGGAAGGGCTGCAGGAGGTTGGCTGTGGGAGCACACTGACCATCATGGGGAAGCTCCTGCATTGAGTGTTTGTCCCCTGTTGGTCAGTACATGTCATAGCAACCGGTCAACCAATCGTTCTGGTTGTTCTGGTCATTCAGTTGTAATGGTCACTTAGGCTTTTATGTATATAGACTAGAGGCCCGGTGCACGAAAGTTGTGCATGGGGGTGGGGGATGTCCCTCAGCCCAGCCTGCATCATCTCCAATCTGGGAACCCTCGAGGGATGTCCAACTGCCCATTTAGGCCCAATCCCGGTAGGTGGGATCAGGCCTAAATGGTCAGTCAGACATCCTTCTCACAATCCAGGACTGCTGGCTCCAAACTGCTCACCTGCCTGCCTCACTGATTGCACCTAACCACTTCTGCCTGCCAGCCTGATCACCCCCTAACCACTACCCTGCCAGCCTAATTGATGTCTAACTGCTCCCCTGCCACCTGCCAGCCTGTTTGCCCCAACTTCCCTCCTCTGCCAGCCTGGTCAACCCTAACTGCCCTCCCCTGCAGGCTTGCTCATCCTCAAATGCCCTCCCTTGCAGGCTTGGTGCCTCCCAACTGCCATCCTCTGCTGGCCTGATTGCCCCCAACTGCCCTCCCTTGCAGGGCCTGGAACCTCCCAATGGCCCTCCCCTGCTGGCCATCTTGTGGTGGCCATCTTGTGTCCACATGGGGGCAGGATTTTTGACCACATGGTGGCAGCCCTCTTGTGTGTTGGAGTGATGGTCAATCTTCAAATTACTCTTTTATTAGATAGGCTAGAGGCCTGGTGCATGGGTGGGGGTCAGCTGGTTTTCCCTGAAGAGTGTCCCAGATCAGGGTGGGAGTTCCCTTGGGGTGTGGGGTGGCCTAGGCAAGGGGCCTGTTGTGGTTTGCAGGCCGGCCATGCCCCCCAGTGACCCAAGTGGAGGTCCTGGGATCTGGAATTAATTTATGTTCTACAATTGAAACTTTGTAGCCTGGAGTGGAGCCAAGCCTTCTGCTGGCCCCATGGCAACAGCCATTTCTGTTTGCGTTTATTTAAATTCTATAATTGAAATTTGTAGCCTAGAGTGGAGGCCTAGGCATTAGGGCTGCAGAATCCTGGCTTCCTCCATTGTCCAGGCATCCCGAGCCTCTGCTCTTTCCAGCTCCGTGGCTGCTGACATTTCTGTTGAGAAATACCTTCTATAATTGAAACTTTGTAGCATTGAATGGAGGCCTAGGACAGCAAGGGCAGGTGGAAAGCTTGGCTTCCTCATTGCCAGGGAAACCCAAACCTCCCTCCTGCTCTCAGTGGCCACAGCCATCTTGGTTGGGGTTTATTTGCATAATTTGCTCCTGATTGGCTGACAGGCATGGCTGTGGGCATGGCTTGATTGGAGGTACGCTCAATTTGCATATTGCTCTTTTATTAGATAGGATACTTCATGTCAATCCCATCTGCTCTGAAGTGCTTTTATTGAGAAATCAACTGAATTTCTAATAGGTAATCCCGTCTCTCTCTTGCTGTTTTTAAGATTATGTCCATATCTCTAATGTTTGTAATTTTGATTATGATGTGCCTGGAATCGAGTCCCTTTGGTTTAATTTTAATTGGAACTCTCTGTGCTTCCTAAACTTTTGTGACTTTTTCTTCACAAGGATAAGGAAGTTTTATTTTATTATTTATTTAAACCAATTCTCTATTCCTTGCTCACTTTCTCCTCCTCCTGGAATCCTTATAATGGAATTGTTATTACATTTCATGTTGTCCCAAAATTCCCTTAAACTGTCCTCCTGATTTTTAATTCTTGTTGTTGTTATTTTCTGCTCTAACTAGGTTTTTTTTCTACCTTGTCTTCCAAATCACTAATTCAATCTTCTACCCATTTAATCTGCCTTTTTATTCCTTCTAGTGTATTCTTGATGTCATATATGTTATTCTTCATTTCTATCTGATTTTTATTTATGGATTCTATTTCTGGTATCAGGCTGTTGTAGTTCCCACTTCTTGAATTCTTGAAATTCTCACTAAGTTCTTTGAGAATTCTTATCACCATTACTCTGAACTCTGTATCTGATAATTTGCTTGCTCCGTTTCATTTAACTCTCTTTCTGTAGTTTCCTTCTTTTGTTTCATGTGGGTTTTTTTTTTTCTTTGTCTACCCATTTTGCTTTCCCTTTGTATTTGTTTCTATGTATTAGAGCAAATTTCTATGCCTTCCAGTCTTCATTGTGTGGCTTTATGTAGGAAGTATTTTGTGGGGCTCAATGGTGTGGTCTCTAAGATCTCCTGAGCTTGTGCTCTAGGAATGACCATTGTGTGTGTTATTTGAGCTCTCCTGTTGTAAATGGTTCTTGTGTGTTTTTGTTCCATTCATGGGAGAAATCTCCTCTCAGTCTGACTAAATGTGAGATTCCCACCCAACCACATCCATATGAGCTTTGTGCAGGTGCTGGCAGAACAAAACAAAACACAACAAAACAAAAACATTTATAAGACCCCTACAACAACCACAGAAGCAACCACAAAAGAAGAAATAATTAAGAAGGAGAAAAGAAAACAGTAAAATAATGAAAGAAATGAAAATATAAGGAAGATAAAGAGAGAAGAAAAGGGAACAAGAAATGGCAGAGATGAAAGAAAGTAAATAAGAATAAAAATAGGAAAAGAAAATTGTATGAAAGAAAAGAGGAAGGAAATAATTATGCAAAATAAAATAGAAGAGAAAGCAGATAGACAAAAAATAATAAAAGGTAAAATGAAGAGAAAGAAGAAACAATAGGGTAAGAAAAGGATGGGAAAATAGATCTACAAAAGAAAAAAGAGAGACTTAAATAATAACAAATCAAATAAAGATGAAAGATAGCAAGATAAAGAAGTATTATTCTCAATATTATTGCTCTTCTGATGACTGATACTGACTGTTCTGTCTGCCAATTCTGGACTTCCCAGAAGGTATTTATGTGATAACCATTGTCAGAAACTCTCCTCCTTTGGCTCTCAGAAACCTGTTTGAAGCTTCAAGTTATCCATGATTTGTATCTTTTTCCCCACAGAACTTGGCTGTACATGGGAGGGGCCAAGCTACTCTCTAAGGCAGGTTTGTTAGCAGGACCAGGATCCATGATGGGTCAGCAAACTTCTCCAGGTTCCCCAGGTTCCACTTCTGCCTGCCTTCATCTGCCAGCTAGCTATCAACTTTAATCACTCAAAAGTCTGTCTCTGAAAGGGCTTTAAATGGAGTTGGGAGTCTAGATTTCTGGGTCTCCCCTGAAGGGGAGGCAATGTTTAGATTTCAGGGAAGGTTATAGGTGTGTTTCCCTATCTCAGACCTACTCCTCTGAGAGTGACCCAGAATATTTCCCTGTCCTTGGCTGGGCAAAGATCCTTGTATGCAGTCCAGTGGGGTCAGGTGGAAACCTGGAGTTTCTATTTGC
This sequence comes from Antrozous pallidus, assembly GCA_027563665.1. Taxonomy (NCBI): domain Eukaryota; kingdom Metazoa; phylum Chordata; class Mammalia; order Chiroptera; family Vespertilionidae; genus Antrozous; species Antrozous pallidus. Next base: position 69,065,799 of record CM050509.1, on the reverse strand, counting down.
TCTTCTGTGAGGGAGACGCATCATTCAAGTTCCTGGGTTAGTGGGGCAGTTAGCTCCACCCTCATGCCAGTAACTTGTGCTTCTGGAGACTGTTAAAACCCTTAGACTTTGCCTCCACTTCTGTATCCTCTACCTTTGTAGAGGATGCAGGATGTGGCAGGCAGGGCTTTTGAGGGTGGGGCAGGCATTTTTCTTTTCTAGAGCTTGACTTCTGGAAGGTCCAGTGCCTCTCAGGAAAAATAGCAGTTTCAGTTTGAGGGGTATGACCAATTACATGTCTTCTGACTCCCTATTTTCCAGGTCTCTCTCTAAAGCTGCCTACCCCAGCATCTCCTCAGGCGCCTTCAGTCCACACTGTCCTCCCTCCGCTGAAACCTCAGTTGAGTAACTGTAAATGAATATACTGTTCTGATTTATTAAACACACACCAAAACAAAACAAAACAAAACAAAACAAAAAAACCAACCAAAAACCCAACAAGAAACAAATAAACCCTGTGCCTTTTCATTCTGTCTGGCTCCAGACTCCTCAGTAGCCAGAAGCCCTGTTGCTTTTCATGGCTAGATGTTATGTGGGTTGCTGGTATCAGATGTAGTGCTCTGGGCTGTGGAGCCCAGCCTGGATTCTGGGCCTTGATATTCTCAGGGAAATAACCCTCCTGTAGCCAAGAGTTCCCTCTTCACTCTCAGGTTGTCACCTGAGAAAGTTGGGTCAGGCCCTCTCATGACATCGCCCTTTCTATGTTTCCAGGTGTTTTATGTCCTTACTCAATATCCATGTCTTCCTCAGTTAGACCTCAGTTGGTAATTCCAGGTAAACATTCCCCAATTTAATTGTATGTCCAGTTTTGCCCTGGAAAGGTCTGCATATTTGGCTGCCATTTTCTTCCTTCTCTCCAAAAAAATTATTTAACCTTGTTTTAGGATGTCTTCAGCATGCTGCTGGTCCACCCTTTGTTATTTTGAAGTGACACTGCTTGTTCATATGACAGTTGCAGCGTTATGGTAAGGAAACATAATATGAAATTAGCCACTTCACAGTAAAAGATAGGAACTAAAGAGAAATATTTCCCCATTCTCTTTCCTCTCCAAATTGCCTTTCCCCAAAAAGAGAATACACCAAGTTGGTACTCTCTCCTACACCATAAACTAAAGCTTGCCACAGAAGTTTGCTTTTGCCTAAGTAAAGTTACTTTCAGTCTTCTGTTTTGCAGAACTTCTTTTTTTCTTTTCTGTATATTTTAGTTACCAAGAGTATATGCAGGGAGAACTCAAACACACACATGCATTATATGCGCACCCTTTAGGAATTAAATATTTAAATGTACCCCAAATTATATCAGCCATTATATTGTTCATGCAAAAGAAGAGGAGTAGAGGCATGTCTCCTCCAAAATGCTAAGTAGTACCTAAATCATGTGATGTGCATTATTGTGCTAATGTCTGAAATGAGATGTATTTTATGGAAGCAGGCATTATAGAGAAAATGTATGGGGGGAACATTTAAAAATTCAAAGTATGGTCCTACCTCAACTGTTTGTGAACAATATTAACTCAGTTTATCATTTAGCCTCACTTTACAACTCTATAAAATGCATGTTTTGAATAAAGTGATGGCTAAAGTTCGTTTTAGCTCTGACAATTTTAAGATATTCTAGGGACAGGCTTTAAGACAACAGTAAAGCAAAATAGTAAACAAACTCTAACTCAAGGAGATGCTGCAAAGCTATTCAATTTCTGCTTTTGTTCCTCTGTTTAACTCTTCCCTGTGACTATCCTCTTGAGAGTAGACCCCTCTCACTTTCAAATATTTACTCACCCTCACTAAGTAATATGAATAATCACCATTTATTGAGTACTTACTAGTGCAGGCACTATGCCAGACACTTTACATGAATTACCTCAGTTATCACAACAACCCCATGAGATATATACCATTATTTGTTCCACTTTATAGAAACAGAAATGAGGCTCCAATATAGTTCATCAAGGCCATCCAGCTGATAATCATCAGTACTAAGATTGAAACTAAGTCTGTCTGGCTTCAAATTCAGAGCTCTTTTACTAAACTGTGATGATTTCCCATATATTTATCAAAAACTTATGTGCAAGAATCTAAAAAGCCCTATGGAGAACAAAATATTGTATAAGATTTATATATATATTGTTTAAAGTATTACAAATAGTAGTACATACGTTTCCTTTTTCCCCCCATTGACCTCCCCTTGGCCTCTCCTACCTCCCAGCACCTGCCCTAACCTGACCCCCCCATGGCTTGTATCCATTGGTTATGCTTGTATCCAAGTTCTCTCCTGATGGTCCCTCTGCGACTGTGCCTGTCTTAGGTTGTTCCTTCCCTGGGGAATCTTACCCGTCTTGGGCTAACCACCCATCCTCCAGGGCCAACCAGGGTGATGTGAGGTTGCATTCTGTTTCCTTGGTAGTCTATGACCCCGTGGCCTCCACGCCCAGCACCTGCCTTGGGATGCCCTCACCTGCTGGTGGGGTGCTGGTACCGATCACATATCTCAGGGGACTCAGGTTCTTCTCCAGGGAGGGACCAGCTCACACCACTGAGCAAGAGACAGATCCATGGTGCCAGCCACCCAGGGGCTTCAATCTCAGCTTGAGCTGAAAGCTCAGGCAACAACTGTGTGCACTAGGATTGAGGGAAGAGTGTCCATCTTGGCAAGTCCTTTGGTTGATCTCTTACAGCCCCCATCCCCCACTCTTCCCTGTCTTCCCACTGTAGTCTGACAGTCTGTTCAATACTTCTTTGCCTCTATATCCATTCTTTCCCTCCATTTCTTTTCTTTAAAAAATTTTGCATCTGAATACTGGAGATAAACATATAAGAACAAAAAAAATGTTTGAGTCTCAGTTTCAATGTCCAACAGTTCTGAGTCTCGGGTTCAATGTCAAATAGTTCCTTATGTGTCCATGTCAGCAATGATATCTGGGTGGTGGACAAATGGTGGCAATGGAGGTCCCACACTGTCTAGATTGATACGGGACAACCTGCAGTGACGGAAAACTGCTGACTGCTAGTGTGGCAAGGGGTCCTAAGCATCTTCCGTCTCTGGACTGTCTGCGTGGTTGGAACAGACCTGTCAGTTCCTCTCTGTTGCAGGAATCCATATGGTCTTGGAGTTGTTTTCTAAAAATGTACAAACATATTCTCGACCAAAAGTTAATAGACTTGGGATTCTTTTCATTTTTGCCCAAATGATTATCCTTTGGCTTACTTTGAAACCATGTGGGTGTCAGGTGATAACATTACAAGTGGAAATTAATTTTCTGAAGTAAGAATTTTCTAGATGTAATTTACTTGCAGAATATTTTTCCTTACATGATATTACCCACTATCCTCCCCCACTTTTTTTATTAATGCAGGCTTTTAGAAATTTTATATTGCAGTCTTGGTAACTTTAAATTTAATTTTTGCACACAAATATGACTGCTTTAGGTTCTTTGCATGTTCAGCAATTTTACAATGAGATGAACTACTAATAGAAATTTTAGTTAATATTTTAGGAACAGCTTTTTGTCCAGTACACTTAAATTTTCTTGGATATATCCTTATTTCAATTGGCCAATTTAAATTAATCTGAAAACTTGATTACTGTTTTACTGGCAAATTTAATAATCAAACAATAATCTTAGTTTTAGTTGTCAAATATTAGTGGAAAGAATTATTTGCATTCTTGAGTAGGCCCTGAGTATTCCTGGTCTAGAATGAGTTTAGATATATGGCATATGTTGCTAGCCAAGTCTCTGTCGCCAACCTGGGTCCCAATCTGAGCTGGGAATGGAAGGTGAAGCAGCCAAGGGGGTAGGAGACCTTCCTCAGAAGGGGTGAGAGTTCAGGCCCCTGCAAGGTTGGGGAAGTGAGGGTCTGTACCCCTCCTCTGTTGAACTTCAAGTTCTCTCCTGATGGTCCCTCTGCGACTGTGCCTGTCTTAGGTTGTTCCTTCCCTGGGGAATCTTACCCGTCTTGGGCTAACCACCCATCCTCCAGGGCCAACCAGGGTGATGTGAGGTTGCATTCTGTTTCCTTGGTAGTCTATGACCCCGTGGCCTCCACGCCCAGCACCTGCCTTGGGATGCCCTCACCTGCTGGTGGGGTGCTGGTACCGATCACATATCTCAGGGGACTCAGGTTCTTCTCCAGGGAGGGACCAGCTCACACCACTGAGCAAGAGACAGATCCATGGTGCCAGCCACCCAGGGGCTTCAATCTCAGCTTGAGCTGAAAGCTCAGGCAACAACTGTGTGCACTAGGATTGAGGGAAGAGTGTCCATCTTGGCAAAAAGGGCAAGAGGGGCCAATATAGAATGCTCAAGTGCCTTCCCAGTGTCTTAATTCCTTTTGAAAAGGATTAACTCCTTTCATTTCTTTTTTTTAAAATTGCTGCCAAACATTCAAATAATTAGTTTGTAAGTTTCTTTGGGATAATTGTACAATATGCTGTTGTCAAATATCAAAAATTATAATGACACTGTAGAATAATATCATGTAAGAATATTCTTTGCGAGAGAGCAACCAAGATGGCGGAATAGGTAAACACCTATTGTTCTGCCCCGTGCAACAATTCAAAAACTACAACAAAACAACAAAACAAACATCACCCAGAATCACCGGACAGCTGGCTGAATGAAAAATCCACAAATAAAAGTAAAGATGGGACACTGAGACTCAGAAGAGCGGCGCAGCGCAGCCTTGAAGATACACATGGAAACAGAGGTTAGGAGCTTTGGCCGCGCACGCAGGCTATAGGGCTGGCAGCCGCAACCCCAGCTGGATTTCTCCAATGGGGAGGGCTGAGACCTCCCAATGCACGGATTCCCCAGTGCCAGGCGAGGTCCGAGGTCCGGGGTATGCACCATGGAAGGCGAGCACGGCAGAGGTCTCCTAGTCTGAGGAGAAACCTGGTTGCTTGGAAAAGCAGTTTGCATGCATAAAGTGTGCGACAGCACAGACACGCGAATTGCTCTCTGGCGACTTGCCCCCTGGTCCCGAAGACCACCAGACTGCTTTTTTTTACAACCCTGGGCGAGACTTTGGGTGTGCAGACTCATTTGGGGTGAGGCAGAGTTGTCTGGAAAGGGGTAGAGACTAGCGGCTTTGGAGGTGCCTGCAACAATTACCACCCAACAGAGACCCGCATGCGAGAGCTGCATAGGACGTAGCTGATGCTGAGGCTGCCTGCTCACCTCAGAGACTCTGCCCATCCAACCTGAACAGTCTCCCTTCACAGCCAAATGGCCTGGAGGTCAAACCCTCTTAAGCCCTTAGCTGGGCTTAAATTCAAAAATACTGTACAATTCATAAAGGATTGCAGTAAGAGTACCCACCTCAGGTAACTGGGGAAGCTGAGCCATTGTCCCTTAGAGGACATCTACCACATAAAGCAGCCACCATACAGAGACATGGAAAGAAATCAGGTGTGAAAGAAAGGGAGGAAAAAAGACAACTAGACATAGAGTTCAAAACCACGGTTATAAGGTTTTTGAAGTGGCTCCTGGAAAGGTTCGAGACCTATAAGGAAATAAGGAAGACCTACAAGGAAATGAATGAGACCCTCAAGGATATGAACGAGACCTGCAAGGAAATGAACAAGACCAACGTGGAAATGAATGAGTCCTACAAGGAAATGAATGAGACCTACAAGGATATGAAGGAGACTCTCAAGGATATGAAAAAGGACCAGCCAGAAATTAAGCATACACTGCCTGAAATAAAAAATATTATACAATGACCTAAAAGTACTCTACAGCACCCTAAGAACCAAGTTAAAGATTTGAAATACAGAGGTAAAATCCACTCAGCTGAAAAAGCAAGAAACCAAAAGAATCCAAAAAATTGAAGATAGTGTAAAGGGCCTCTGGGACAACCTCAAGCATACCAACATCTGAATTATAGGGGTGCCAGAAAAAGAGAGAGAGCAAGACAATGAAAACCTACTTGAAGAAATAGTGATCGAAAACTTCCCACACCTGGTGAAAGAAATTGACTTAGGAGTCCAAGAAGTGCACCGAACTCAAATATATAGGAACCCTAAGAGGACCACACCGAGGCACATCATAATTAAAATGCCAAGAGCAAAAGACAAAGAGAGAATATTAAAAGCAGCAAGAAAAAAACGTTAGTTACCTATAAGGGAGTACCCATAGGATTGTCAGCGGATTTCTCAACAGAAACGATGCAGGCCAGATGGGAGTGGCAAGAAATATTCAAAGTGATGAATAGCAAGAATCTACAACCAAGATTACTCTACCCAGCAAAGCTATCCCATTCAGAATTGAAGGTCAGATAAAGTGCTTCACAGATAAGAAAATGCTAAAGGAGTTCATCACCACCAAACCAATATTATACGAAATGCTGAAAGATATTCTTTAAGAAGAGGAAGAAGAAAAAGGTAAAAATATAAATTATGAACAACAAATACACACCTATCAACAAATGAATACAAAAATCAAGTAAATTAATAATCTGATGAACAGGATAACCTGGTAAATATAACAGAATCATGGACATAGAGAGGGAATGGACTGACAATTCTTGGAGAGAAAAGGGTTGTGGGAAGTACAGCAAGAGACTGGACAAAAATCTTGCAACAATGGGAGAGGACAGTGGGGAGGGGGAGATGAGAGTGGAGGGTGGGATGGGTACAGGGTGGAGGGGAGCTATAGGGGCATAACAAAGGGGGAACAATGTAATTAATAAACTGAACAATAAAGATAAAAAAGAATATTCTTTGCTCTAAGTCATGTCAATTCAATTTCAAACTAGCTGCCAATTTTTTTATAACCTTATATAAACTTTTTCAGGGAGGTAACAAGACAAATTACTTACCATAGTTCAAGAGGTCAAATGTATTGACTTTCCCCCTTACTTCCACCCCCCCACACACACTTACCCTGAGGTTTGACCTTTTGCTGGACATTTCTCAGTCTCTGGATGCGTTCTTGTTCATCCGTGTATGCCGTTCATTATATTCCACAAATGAGTGAGATCATGTGATATTTATCTTTCTCTGCCTGGCTTATTTCGCTTAGCATAATGCTCTCCAGCTCCATCCATGTTGTTGAAAATGGTAAGAACTCCTTCTTTTTTACCACACCATCGTATTCCATTGTGTGGATGTATCACAGTTTTTTAATCCACGCATCTGCTGATGGGCACTTAGGCTGTTTCCAAATCTTAGCTATGGTAAATTGTGCTGCTATGAACATGGGGTGCATATATCCTTCCTGATTCGTGTTTCTAGTTTCTTGTGATATATTCCTAGAAGTGGGATCACTGGGTCAAATGGGAGTTCCATTTTTAGTTTTTTTAAGGAAGCTCCATACTGTTCTCCACTGTGGCTGCACCAGTCTGCATTCCCACCAGCAGTGTAAAAGGGTTCCTTTTTCTCCACATCCTCGCCAACACTTGTTCATTGATTTGCTGGTGTAGCCAATCTGACAGGTGTCAGATGGTTCCACATTGTTGTTTTGATTTGGATCTCTCTGATCATTAGTGACTTTGAGCATGTTTTCATATGTCTCTTGGCCTTCCTTGTGTCTTCTTTTAAAAAGTGTTTGTTTACATCCATTGCCCATTTTTTGATTGGGTTGTTTATCTTCTTTTTGTTAAGTTGTATGAGTTCCCTGTAAACCTTGGAGATTAAACCCTTATATTTGATGTCATTTGCAAATATGTTCTCCCACACAGTGGGGTTTCTTGTTGTTTTATTAATGGTTTCCTTTGCTGTACAAAAGATTTTTATTTTGATTTGGTCCCATTTGTTTATTTTCTCTTTAATTTCCATTGCCCTAGGAGCAGTATCAGTGAAGAAGTTCCTGCGACATATATCTGAGATTTTGCTGCCTGTGGATTCCTCTAGTATTTTTATTGTTTCCAACCATATGTTTAAGTCCTTTATCGATTTTGAGTTTATTTTTGTGAATGGTGTAAGTTGGTGATCTATATTCAGTTTTTTTGCATGTGTCCGTCCAATTTTCCCAGCACCATTTGTTGAAGAGACTGTCTTGACTCCATTGTATGTTCATGCCTCTTTTGTTGAATATTAATTGGGCATAGTGGTTTTGGTCAATTTCTGGGTTCTCTATTCTATTCCATTGGTCTATATGTCTGCTTTTGTGCCAATACCAGGCTGTTTTGAGAACAGTGGCTTTGTATTACATTTTGATATCTGGTATTGTGATCCCACCTACTTTGTTCTTCTTTTTAAGGATTGCTGCAGCTATTTGGAGTCTTTTTTTATTCCAGATGAATTTTTGGAATGTTCGTTCTAGGTCTGTGAAATATGCTGTTGGTATTTTAATGGGGAATGCATTGAATTTATAGATTGCTTTAGGTAATATGGATATTTTGATGATGTTGATTCTAGCAATCCATGAATATGGTATGTTCTTCAATCTGTTTATGTCTTCCTCTATCTCTTTTTTTAGTGTCTTGTAGTTTTTCACATACAGGTCTTTTACCTCCTTAGTTAAGTTGATTCCTAGGTATCTTGATTTTTTTGGTGCGATGGTAAATGGAATCGCTTTTTTAAACATTCTTTCTGTAAGTTCATTATTGGTGAATAGATATGCCATAGATTTCTTGGCATTAATTTTGTATCGTGCTACATTGCTGAATTCATTTATTAAGTTTAATAATTCTTTCATGGAGTCTTTGGGGTTTTCTATGTACAATATCATGTCATCTGAGAATAAGGACAGTTTTATTTATTCTTTTACAATTTTTATGCCTTTTACTTTTTTTCTTGTCTGACCGCAATGGCTAGTACTTCCAGCACTATGTGAACAGGAGTGATGATATTCTTTGTGCCTGTTCTTAGGGGAAATGGTTTTAATTTTTGTCCATTGAGTATGATATTGGCTGTAGGTTTGTCATATATGGCTTTTATTATATTGAGGTAAGATACTTCTATTCCCACCTTGCTGAGGGTTTTTATCAAGAAAGGGTGTTGGATTTTGTCAAATGCTTTTTCTGCATCAATTGATAGGACTATCTGGTTTTTATTTCTCAATTTTTTTATGTGATGTATCACATTTATTGATTTCTGAATATTATACCATCTTTGCATCCCTGGGATAAATCCTATTTGGTCATGGTGTATGATTATTCTGATGTACTGCTGGATTCGATTTGCTAGGACTTTGTTGAGGATTTTGTGATCTATGTTCATGACGGATATTGGCCTATAATTCTCTTTCATTGTGTCATCTTTATCTGGTTTTAGTATTAGGGTGATGCTAGCTTCATAGAAGGAGCTTGGAAGTGTTCCTTCTTCTTGAATTTTTTGCAATAGTCTGAGGATAATTGGTTTTAGTTCTTCCTTGAGTGTTTGGTAAAACTCCCCTGTGAAGCCATCTGGCCCTGGGCTGTTATTTGCTGGAAGCTTTTTGATGACTGTTTCAATTTCTTCCATAGTTATTGGCCTATTGAATTATTTAGATTATTCCTGATTGAGTTTTGGAGGATTATACTTTTCTAGGAATATGTCCATTTCCTCCATGTTGTCCAGTTTGTTGGAGTAGAGTTTTTCATAGTATTTTTAACAATCCTTTTTATTTCAATGGGGTCTGTTGTTATTTCACCTCTTTAATTTCTAATTTTGTTTATTTGTGTCCTTTTTCTTTACCTTTTGGTGATCCTGGCTAGAGGTTCATCAATCTTGTTTATCCTTTCAAAGAACCAGCTCTTGGTTTTGTTGATCTTTTGTACTGTTTTTTTGTTTGTTTGTTTGTTTTTTGTCTCTATGTCATTCATTTCTGCTCTGATCTGTATTATTTCCTTCTTTCTGCTCACTGTGGGCTTTTCTTGTTGCTCTCTTTCTAATTATTCATGTTGTTAGGTTAGATGATTTATTTCCATTTTTTCTTGTTTTGATTTTGTTTTTGTTTTTTTGAGGTAGGCCTGTAGACCTATAAAATTCCCTCTCAGGACAGCTTTCATTGTGTCCCATAGGATTTGCAATGTTGTGTTTTTATTATTATTGGTCTCCAGTATATTTTTAAATTTCTTCTTTGATTTCATTGATAACCCAATCATTATTTTGTAGCATGCTATTCAGCTTCTAAGTGTTTGAATTTTTTGGAGTGTTTTTATTGTAGTTTATTTCTAGTATTATACCTTTGTGGTCTGAGAAAATGCTTGATATGACTTCAATCTTTTTGAATTTGGGGAGACTTTGTTTGTGTCCCAATATGTGGTCTATTTTTGAATATGTTCCAGGTGCACTTGAGAAGAATGTATATTTCATGGCTTTGGGGTGAAGTGCTCTGAAGATGTCAGTTAGGTCCATCTGATATATTGTGTCATTTAGGATTGATTTTTTTGCTTATTTTTGTCTAGTGAAGCTTTATCCAGTGATGTCAGTGATGTATTAAAGTCCCCTGCTATGGTTGTATTGTTGTTTATCTCTCCCTTGATATCTTCCAGGAGATTTTTTATGTATTTGGGTGCTCTTTCATTGGGTGCATATATGTTTACCAGAGTTATATCTTCTTGTTGAATTGTTCCCTTTAGTATTATGTAGTGGCCTTCCTTATCTCTAATTATGTCCTTTACTTTGAGGTCTATTTTATTAGATATAAGTATTGCAACCCCAGCTTTTTTCTCATTTCCATTTGCCTGGAAAATATTTTTCCATCCCTTCACTCTCAGTCTGTGTGAATCCTTTGCTCTGAAGTGGGTCTCTTGTAGACAGCAAATATATGGGTCATGTTTTTTTTTTTTATCCATTCAGCTACCCTATGTCTTTTGATTGGTGCATTTTATCCATTAACATTTAATGTTATTATTGACAAGTACATGTTTGTTGTAATATTTTTCCCTTAGTGTTTGTGTTTCTTCTTACCTTTCTCTTTCTTGTTTTTACAGCAGTCCCTTTAGCAATTCTTGCATTGCAGGCTTGGAAGTAATAAACTCCCTTAGTCCTTTTTTGTCTGTTAAGCTCCTGATTCCACCTTTAATTTTATATGATAACCTTGCTGGGTATAGTATTCTTGGATTCATTCCCTTGCTTTGAATCACTTTGTATATTTCATTCCATTCCCTTGTGGCCTTGTGTGTTTCTGTTGAGTAATCAGTTGATATTCTCATAGGGGATCCCTTGTAAGTAACTTTCTGTCTCTCTCTGGCAGCTTTTAAGATTCTTATTTTGTCATTGGTGTTTGCTAATTTAATTGTGATGTGTCTTGGTGTTGGTCTTTTGGGGTTCAACTTGCTTGGGACTCTTTGTACTTCTTAGACTTACATAGATTTTTTCTTGCCAATATCAGGGAAGTTTTCTGTCATTATTTCTTCTAACACATTTTCTATTCCATGCTTCTCTTCCACTCCTTCTGGTATCCCAATTTAGCAATGTTGTTTCGTTTGTGTTGTCCCAAAACTCCCTTAAGCTCTCCTCTTGTTTTTTAAGCCTTTTTTCCCAATTGTTGCTGTGTTTGTGTGCTTTTTCCTACCTTGTCTTCTAATTCGCTAATGCGGTCCTCCGCCTCTTCTAGTCTACTGTTTAGGTCTTCCATTGTGTTCTTTATTGCAGCTATGTCATTATTCATCTCCTCTTGGTTTCTTTTCATGTTGGAGACATTCTCATTCAGCTCCCTATAGTTCTCATTGAGTTGTGTGTATTTGTCACTGAGTGTGTATTTGTCATCCATCCGTTTAAACATCCTTATAACCATTACTCTGAATTCTATCTCTGACAGGCTGCCAGCCTCGAGCTCATCTAATTCCCTTTCTGGTAGTTCCCCTTTTTCTTTCCTTTGGGGATTATTTTTTTGTCTTCCCATGTTTCCCTGTAGTGTTTTAATTGTAGATCCAATTGCTTTGCTACCCAGGTTCTTTTGGGAATGGTGCTACTTGTGTAATCTCTCAGTTCTCCTGGACTTGTAAATCTAGTGTACTCCCTACTTGAGCTATTTGGGATCTCTTGATGTGGGCCTGCAAGCTTGAGAGGCACAACTGTCTTGCACCCTTAATTGAAGTAACACATGCCCAGCAGGGACTTACAGTGGCACCACAGAACTGTCTGTTGGGGTGATGAGTCTCAGAGAACCTTTTCTCTGGAATGGCATGACTGTGGTACCCAGAGTTCTGCAGTCGTGGGGTGGGCAGACCCAGCTTTTGCTGTTACACCTGTGGTGGATAAGTGCTTACTCCCAGTGGCGTTTCACAGGAGCACCTAAGGGAAGTTTGTCAGCACACTGAAGGACTCTGCAGGGCCCTGGCAGTGTAGCTGTGTAGTTGAGGCACCTGTAAGCCAGTATCCCAGATGAGAGAATTCAAAGCTTCTACTGCTGGGCGGGAGTATGTCCCTGCTTTTTCAAGATTGCACCCTGGGAGAGCTCTCAGTGGCTTCCTGTAGATAGATGAGCTCAGGGTGCCTGCCTATTGGCACCTCGTATCTGTGGAGGTGCATTTGAGGCGCAGAGTTCTGATGCACTCTGAGGTGTCCTGGCACTGTGAATTGAGGTGTGAGAGGGAGTGTGGATAGTTATCTAGGAAGAGGAAGTTCAGAATTTTTACTGCAGGGCAACGCACCCTTGTCTGTGCAGAATTCCACCCTCAGGAGCTCTTAGGGGCTCCCAGGCGCTGCCCAAGGGGTGGTGTGCCCTAGCTGTCTGCAGGGCTGGGTACCCACAATTCTGGAGTGGGGTTCCCTGGCTGCCAGTGTGGCAGATATGCACAAATCTTGAGTAGTGTGCACAGGGATGGCTGTGCGGAAATCTCGGATGGGGCACACGGAACTAGCCAAAAGCCAAGTGCGATAGGGACAGAGCACACAGGGCTGATTTCCCACTTACCTGGGAGCTCTGCTGCTGGGGAAGGGGAGGTTGCACTCACTGCTGCTGGGCAGCTCACTCCTGGAGATGGAGGTCCCAGGGTCCCTGGATCTGTGGCTAAAGTAGCAGGACTTTGGTTGGAGTGGTCACTGGCTTGTGGGGCAGTTCCAGGGCCCTTCTGGTTGTTGGTGTTAATGAGTTCTCCAAAAAAAGGGCCTTTCTCCCTTTCAAGATGGCATGGGCTCTGCGCTGTGATTCTGCTGACCTGGGGAGTGTCGCGGTGTTAGACTCTCCTTGTCAAGTAGACCCTGTCTGCCATTCCCTGCTGCTCCTGAGAGGATCAACTTTCCCTCGCTCACTCGTACACACACCAGGTGCATCCACTCACTCTCCTTTCATACCCCGACTCTCTCACTTCCTCTCCCTCACCTCCATCTTGCCAGCTGCCATCTTCTAGCCTCCACCAAAATATTGTACAAGATTTAGCAACAACCTTTAAAGATTTTAACCAAGGTGGAAAAATGATTTTTATTTGAGTTTCAGTAAAAAAAAAAATCTGGCAAGTAAGCATTGAGTGAATTAAGTTTCAATAAATTGAAAAGTGAAAAATTAGAAGAATAAATCACCTAAGAAGGGAAAACAGAGCAATTAAGTTAAGAATTTGTTGTGATATTTTTTATATACTTCTATTGATTTCATAAAGGAAGAAGAGGGAGAAAGAGATAGAAACATCAATGATGTGAGATAATCATCCATTAGCTGCCTCCTGCATTCCCCCTACTGGGGATCCAGTCCACATCGTAGGCATGTGCCTTTGACCACAATGGAAACCAGAACCCTTCACTCTGCATGCTGACACTATCCACTAAGCAAAACCAGCCAGGATTATGATCTTATTTTTTAACTCCTGCCTAAGTCAAAGGTTCTACCATATATTGCTATGTGAATGTGGGAAAATCCTGTTTCCTTGCTGAATCTTGATTTCCTCACCTCTTCAGGATAATTATGGTCTATAGTGCCCTCTCACTGAGATTCTGTGATTATGTAATACTAGAGGCCCGGTGCACAAAATTTGTGCAAGGGGGGCGGGGGATGTCCCTTAGCCCAGCCTGGACCCCTCGAGGGATGTCCGACTGCCCGTTTAAGCCCGGTCCTATCGGGATCGGGCTTAAATGGGCAGCTGAACATCCTTCTCACAATCCAGGACTGCTGGCTCCAAACTGCTCACCTGCCTGCCTCCCTGATTGCCCCTAACTACTTCTGCCTGCCTGATCACTCACTACCACTACCCTACCTGCCTAATTGATGTCCTACTGCTCCTCTGCCAGCCTGTTTGCCCCCAAATTCCCTCCTCTGCTGGCCTGGTCACCCCTAACTGCCCTCCCCTGCAGGCTTGATCACCCACAAGTGCCCTCCCTTGCAGGCCTAGTCCCTCCCAACTGCTCTCCCCTGCTGGCCTGATTGCCCCCAATTGCCCTCCCTTGCAGGGCCTGGAACCTCCCAACGGCCATCCCCTGCTAGCTATCTTGTGGTGGCCATCTTGGGTCCACATGGGGGCAGGATATTTTACCACATGGGGGCAGCCCTCTTGTGTGTTAGAGTGATGATCAATCTGCAAATTACTCTTTTATTAGATAGGATAGAGGCCTGGTGCATGGGTGGGGGCCAGCTGGTTTGCCCTGAAGAGTGTTTCAGATCAGGGTGGGGGTTCCCTTGTGGTGAGTGGGGCCTGGGGGAGAGGCCTGGAGGTTTGCAAGCTGGCCATGCCCCCCCCCAGCAACCCAAGGGGAGGACCTGGTGTCTGGGATTAATCTATGTCTACAATTGAAACTTTGTAGTCTGGAGCGGAGCCAAGCCTTCTGCTTGCTCCGGGGCGGCAGCCATTTCTATTTGAAACATTGTAGCCTAAAGTGGAGGCCTAGGCCAGCAATGGCAGGTGGAAAGCTTGGCTTCCTTCGTTGCCAGGGAAACCCAAGCCTCTGTTCTCTCCAGCTCAGTGGCTGCCACCATTTCTGTATCTTTTTTCATTGAAACTTTGTAAAATGGAGTGGAGGCTTAGGCAGGCAACATTAGTTGGAAAGCTTGGCTTCCTCTGTTGCCGGGGAAAGCCAAGCCTCCCTCCTGCTCTCAGTGATGGCAGCCATATTGGTTGGGGTTTATTTGCATAATCTGCTCCTGATTGGCTGGTGGGGGTGGCTGTGGGCGTGACTTGTGGGTGTGGCAAAGGTATGGTCAAATCTGCATATTACTCTTTTATTAGATAGGATGAGGCCCTTTTGCTTACTTCATCTGGAATTGAAGAATGGAGACTGAGGAGGATTTCATGCAGTTACCTGATCCTGTTTGGGAGTAAAAATTCTTCAAAGGAAATGGGTATCTCCAGAAAAGCAGCCCATATAACTTACATAGCTCCTTGTCACACACAAAAAAATAAACAAAAAAAACTAATTGTGATAAGGAGGGAAAGGTGTTCACAGCATCTTTTAAAATAGAATACATTTGTATCTGAGGAAAGTGTTCAGGAAAATAGTATGTGACAGAGAAATAAAGACAGATTTAGTCAGTGTTTCTGGTGCATCTGGTCAAATGTGTAGTCCATCCAGAGTTAAAGTTGAATAGCACTAATTGCCAATGATTCAGATTAGGCATATTCAACAGCATAAAACTCCAACTATCCATCATCCTGTCTGGTCCTTCTTCTCAGCAAATGGAAAGGGATGGTAAAGGCATGCTTCTCTGATATAGTCTCCAATTTCATTAGAAAACAACCCCTCCTTCCTCCATCATCTGGAATCCAATTTCAGGAACGAATAAACAAACCCAGACCTTCTTCTCTAGGGGGCAATATATTAGCCCAGTCACTTATTGACTAAAAGTTTAGTCTCCCTATAAAGAAACAAAATGGTCTGGCACTATTTGAGTCTCCATGTCTTATTGAAAGAGAATGCAATATTCACTCGGGAAAAACATAGGAACTTCCAAGGCTTGACATTATAATGGGCATATGAAGGCATTCAAGCAAGTGAAAGGCCCCTGTTCTTTTCCCTTTCTTTGAGTTCCTTCAGCACAAAAAACACAGCTAATCCACCTATAAATCCTGGCTTTTGACTAGGGATCTAGCACTTTTAAAGTTATTATGGATAAACTTAAAGATGGGAGACAGCCTAAAGTTTAGTTCCCCAACGTTTTCTTCATACTTCCTAACTAATGATCCCTCATGCTACCATCATCCCATTTTTGTACTTTATTTTTTTCAGTCTCACACCATCTTTCCTTTGTTTTATAGTTTCCCAGGTTCTCTCTAATTTTTATCCTTTTTTTTCTTTTCTGCCTATTACTTAAGCCTGTCTGAACTCACTATGGCTTAGCTCTACTGATAGCCACACAGAACTAAAACAATGTACTGAATGTTCGGGTGTGATCTTCATAAACTTTATGATATTAAAGACCCTGCCATATTCTTTTGCATTCTCCATCATATCTAAGGGTGGATGCTGAGCAGATGGTCAATAAATCATTTTTTAAATGTAATGGATGAATTACTCCTGTAGGGTTCCATTTATTTCTGGGAATAAGATATTTTGGCTTTCAACAGCTGACATTTGACATGGACAACGAGAACTCAAAATTTGGCCCACTTGAGAGACCATAGATTTTTAGTATTTCTTTATATCAGTATTTAATGAGGTTTGTGAAAAGCCTCCAGAGGGTAATAAAAGTTGTCATCTTTAAGGCAGTGGACAAAGTAGTTGGAGGAACTTCTCTATAACAGTGCTTGGCAACAATTATTCTTCTGTTTTGCCCTCAAACAGACATCTCACTTTTAGGAAATGATTCCAAATCATAAGCAAGATGTTAGCTCAGTTTTATTTCTGCTCAGTAGAACAGAATTTTTAATACTTGAGTTATATTAAGTTATGAGCATTCCCATTCTTCTATTATAAAGGGTCTTCACTGAGGCTATGTAATCTAACTTGTATAAAAATTGTCATTTTTGAGGAACTGATTCCAAATATAACAAATCAAAATGGTTAACTTTCTCAGTTAGAAAAACCATAGTTCCAGACAGATATAATTGTTAATGCCACTTCTCACTGAGAAGATTTTCAGCCACATTTGATTGTGCAAGTATTACAGCAAGTTTTTCTCCCTTGCTGCCTTGAGGAAAATAATTTGGCATAGAAGTATCTCATCATACTCAAGTATGAAGGTACAAAATCAACACATTTGTTCATTTAATTCACTTTCTGTCAGGGAAATTTCTGTCACCTCTCAGAGAGAAAATAGAAATACTGGCTACAGACCAAGCGTATAAGACAGTTCAAGTGGATTGATCCTTGAAATGCTGCTTTTCTACTACCATTTTTATTATTTCACTAGAGGCCTGGTGCATGAAAATTCATGCACTGGGGGTGGGTGGCCCCTCAACTCAACCTGCCCCCTCTCACATACTGGGAGCCCTCAGGGGATGTCCAACTGATGGCTCAACCCCAGCCTGCCTAAGGCCCGAGGCTTTAGGCCTTGGGCACCCAGCCATTGCCCTGCTCAGCTCAGCCGTGTCTGCCTGCCACCACCAGGCCCCAGGGGCTGGGTGCTGGCCATCACTTCCTCGCACAGTGCCCAGGGGCTGGGTGCTCGTTGCCACCTCTGTTTCATCTCCACCCCAGGGCCTGGTGCTCTGTGCCACTTGGCCCCACCCCCGCTCCTGATTGGCTGGTAGTATAGCCAATCAGGAGCCAAGGTATGGTAAAATTTGCATGTTTCTCTTTCATTATATAGGAAGGATTACTTGATGAAAAATTTTTTTTATTTTTTTATTATTTTTTTTAAATTTTATTTACAATATAACTTATATTTAATAGTAGTACATATGTTTTCCTCCCCCCCCCAATATCCTCCCCCCAGCCTCCCCTAGCCCCCAGCGCATGTCCCCACCTGCCTCCCTCCCCATCCCAGAGTCTTTCATTCATTGGTTATGCTCATATGTATGCATACAAGTCCTTCGGTTGATCTCCCCCAGCACCTGCCTCCCCTCCACTCCAGCCTTCCTCCTATAGCTTGACAGCCCGTTCGAGGCCACCCTGCCTCTATATCAATCACTCCCCACTGTTTCTTTTCTTCAAAAATATCTTGGCTCTGCATACTGAAAACAAACGTATAAGAGCAAAAAAAGTTTGAATGTCAGTTTCAATGTCCAACTGTTCTGAGTCCCAGTTTCAATGTCAAATAGTTCTTCATGTGTACATGTCAGCAATGGTATCCAGATGGTGGACACTTGATAAATATTTTTACTGTTATATAGGCATTGTGATAAAGAAATGTTGTAGATAAAGGGGGAAACTGAGAACTAAGTCAGCTAAGCCTTTATGAAGCCTGTTATGAAACTAAAAGGGAGTGAACACATTCATAAATTCATAAATATTTATTTTAGATATTTTTGATAATTTTCGTTTGCTTTATTTTTCCTTAAGGAGATTTGATAACCCCAACCTGACCTCTGGTAAACATCTTAGTTGAGCTTATCTGAGTACATACTAATTTTCTCTTTACTTATTTATCTTCATAGAATATGAACACAGGAACAAAAGTTTACTTTGAGTCTTGAAAATTCAAAATAAAAAGAGAAAACTAATATTTTGTTATTGAGCTTTATACCAATTTGACAATAAGTTTCCTAAGGAGGGACATTATACATAGGCAGAACAAGTGACCTATGTGATGTGGACTCAAAAGCCCTAGGAAAACTTTTTTTTCTATCCCTTGAGTTCCTACCACTACTTCTGTCTATTAACTAATGTTTAAAATATGATCATTAACATAATATGTTTAGGCCTCAAAGTTTTAATTTTTGTTTAAAATATGATATACACATATATGAATGCATGCCCACTGAAACTTCCTAAGTTTTTTTCCAGTAATTTATTGCTGACTGTGAATGAGTGATAAATACTTGGTATTGAATTTGATTCTGGGGGGAAAATATTTGGTGCCCAGCACCTGAAGAAGACTGCAAAAGGGGTTACATTAAAGGATGAGGGAGCAAGTACAAGCATACATGATAAATGCCTTTGTTTCTCAATTTTGCCTAGATTTGACTCTAATAATGCTCCCAATTGAAGTAGTTTTCACTCATTCCTTCATCTTTTAGGGTTCTGTGTGACAGCTCAGGAAAAACATTACGGAACTAAACTGAGCTCTTTTTAGGATTGATAGTATGTCTTCTACTTCTCTTATATGCTTTTCAGTGCCTAAGGGTGTGTACACCAAAATAAATCAATGATTAATATTGACTGATTTTGTTAGTTCAAGAAGAGAACATAAATGGTAATGTTTAAAAGGAGTAAGAGAAGGGAAATATAAGATTTCCCTCCTTATAATGAGACCTGCAATTTCTCTCATTAACTCCAAGGTTAAGCCCTTACCCACTTACCCCCAGTCAACAAAATCCATAAGTAAATAGTTAACTTTGAGTGACCAAGCAAAGGAAAGCTAGAATATATTCAAATGTAGAAGGAAAATATTACAATGAAATTTCTAATGTTCTTACACTAATCACTACTGCTTCCTTTAAAAGTGAACAAAAGAGGGAGGAACAAATAAAAATTCCAAAAGGGGCCCCCGCAATGTAGGATTATTTCATTTTCTTAAATTCAACAAAAGTATATTGAGACACCACACAGTAAGATAAGAAATATGTGGTTCTTGTGTTCACGTTCTAATAGTTGGGGAAGGTTAACAACAGATTTCAACCATATACATAGTCATAACAAAAATTAGAATTAGAAAACTCCATAAAAGAGACATAGCTCAATTGCTCTGAGTTCCAAATAAATATATGGTAATAGTATTAGTGGTAGTAGAATTAATAGCATTGGCATGTATTAAGATAATTATACTTAAGATTCTGTGCAAAGCACTATTTTCCCTTTGCCCTCAACCCCAAAAGGCTCCCTCACAAAACACTTTTATAATAATTAATTTCTCATTTACTCCTCATAGTAACTTGATCAGTTAGGGATAATGATTATCCTTGTGGTTTGAATAAAGAAATTGAAGCTGAGAGATAAAATAAATTCCACATGATCACGCAGCTAGAAATTATTAAACCTAGAATTATTATTCCAGAACTTATGTTAATAGAAAACATTTCACAGAGGAGGTAATATTTAAGATGGTCTTTGAATAAAGTTAAACTCTGGCAGTTGTAAAGCATTTGTAGTATGTTTAGAGAGTTGCAAATGGTACAATTTAGCTACAGCAAAACCAAACCTGTGACAAAAAAAAGCCAAGTCCCAAGGAGAACCAGTTTGGAAGAAAAGATGATGAGTGTGGTTGTGGATTTGCAATAACCTTGCTCCCAAATTCAAGACACATCTTTTCATCTTCGTGTAGGGAGAGAGTGATAAAGAAAAAAAAGTCAAGAACAGAATCATAGAATACAATTAATTACACTGATGAGGTAGGAGGAGGAAGAGCCATCAGCATTTCGGATGGGAACAAAGCAGTTAGATTTGTAAGAGGAAAATCAGAAGTTTTTAGTATGGTAGATGCTATGGAAGATAATCATGCCAGAAGAAGGCCTTTAGTTACCAGTGTCAAATGCTATAAAAATGGAGAGAATTGGCACTTATGGTAGGCTAAATTGCTACCACTTGTTAGTAACTTTGTATGGTTCAGATATTGTGCTAAGCACTTTATAGGATTTGTTCCATTTAATCCTCAGAACTGCTTGTAAGAGATAGGGACCACTATTTTCTCTAGTTTTAAAAATGAGGAAACTAAAGTTTAGAAAGATTAAGAAACTTGATCAAGGCTTCATTGCTAGTTAGGAGGCTGGACTTAAACCTAAATCTGTTTAACTCTGAAACTCATGTTCTTAATCTCTACGATGTACTGCCATTGAATTTATGCTCACCTTTGAGAGGTTTTGGCAGAGTAATAATAGGAGTCAAATAACAAAGATTGATTGGAAAGATGTGGACAGATGTGAGAATGATTGTGGAATGTGTGGGTGGTAAAAGTGGAGGGTAAAGGTATCAATTTATTCTGTCTCAAGTCTATACGTGTTGGCAAAGGAAGATAAATGGTTCAGGAGTGTATTTTGAGGGGATAGAATGGTCATGGAAAGTTTCTTTAATGATAGGGAAAGCCAGTGGAGAGAGAAAGAAAGAGCATAATTTGTGGAGCAGGAATGTGGAAGAGAAAGGAAGGATAAGATTTAGAGGACAATGACAAAGTTTAATTTAGAATGAAGAGAGAATCTTATTAGGTGACCCATTTTCTTAACTTTTTCGGATTCTATCAAAATGTGACTTCTCTATATCTGATTAAATTAATACCTTACTTGGCTAAGCTAAATTATTTATTGATTATTATTGGTGTATATTATATGAGCCTTTTATTCATATAAATAAAATCAAATGGGAAATTAATATAAAATACTAAAGCAATTAATTAGGAATTGAAAATGAATAAATTAGAGATAAATAGGTGTTAAATAATAATATAATATGTTAACTCTGTGATAGTTGAATTTTTGTATAAATGTTGGAAACAAAAGAAATTTACACCCCCCAGGTGACCCTAAGATAGAGAATATGTTAGAGTGATCCTGGCATTAATGCAGCATTTATTGAAAGTTTATATGTGCCACGAGGACCGTCCAGAGATGGGGGACGCTGACGACACCTTGCCATGCTAGCAGTCAGCAGCTGTGCATGGCTGCAGGCGGCCCAGGACCATACCAGAGAGGATGGATCTTGCATTGTCACGATGTGTCCACCACCTGGATACCATTGCTGACATGTACACATGAAGAACTATTTGACACTGAAACTGGGACTCAGAACAGTTGGACATTGAAACTGACACTCAAACATTTTTTTTTTGTTCTTATACGTTTGTTTCTAGTATGCAGAGGCAAGAAACTTTTGAAGAAAAGAAACAGGGGGGAGTGATTGATATAGAGGCAGGGTGGCATTGAACAGGCTGTCAAGCTACAGGGGGAAGGCTGGGGTGGATGGGAGGCGGATGCTGGGAGAGATCAACCGAAGGACTTGTACGCATCCATATGAGCATAACCAATGAATGAAAGACACTGGGGCGGGGAGGCGGGTAGGTGGGGACATGTGCTGGGGGGTAAGGGAGGCTGGGGGGAGATTATTGGGGGGGAAAGCAAAACATATGTACTACTATTAAATATAAGTTATATTATAAAAATAAATAAATAAAATTAAAAAAAGAAAGTTTATATGTGCCAGACTCTCTGCTAGTCATTAGAGATACAGAAATAAAAAGAGTTTGCATCCTCAAATTCTCACAGCCTAGTGGAGGAGGAGGCAGAGAATTCAACATAGTATAACATAGCATGGTGAATGCTATGATAGAGGCAAAAACGGTGAATCACTGGAACAAGGGGTAAAGAGTCAGGGTGTGGCATGCAGGGAGGCTTACCAAAGAGGTGACATTTGAGATGAGTTTTGACTTAGTACTGCTGCTTTTATAGGGACCTTTAGAAAGGGCCAGGCATTGCCTTGAAGTATCATGTTACAGGCAACAGCTGCAACTCACCCCTCTGGCTTCATCCTCAATATCTGAAGTCAAGGTCACTGAGCTAAAAGTTTAAGGGGACTGGTATACAAAATGGCTCTAAATCTAACTTCTGGACTATTGAGTAGTAGGAGAAGATAAAAGCTATAAATTCCCAAATTATAATCTAAATGAGTAGCTTTCCATTTTCCAGGGTTGGGATAATGAGAAAGCAGAAAGGGAAAGTGGTTAAGGGTGGAAGAAAGGAAGAAATAGTTTCCTTGTTATTAGATCTTTTATCCTATTGGGGAGAAAACTTTCTCTCTGCATATACTAGTATACCATTTGTCTTGTTTCTCTCTTTATGTTTGCACCTTTCCCACATGAAAAGGGAAGTATGTATATCTCACCTTAGTGCAGATATTTGGAAAGATAAAACAAACTCAACCAAGCTCTATTTCTCCTTCCCTTGAAATTAGAGAGTGATTGTTGGTCAGTTTCTGTTTTATCTGAACCACTTGGCCCATCTAGAATAGTCACTCTAGGAAACTGAAAATTAAATTTAAATTTTTATATAAAGGAAATTCTAAAATTAGTCTCTTAGTCTGATCAGACACTCTCTATTGCATCCCTCGGTCTAGGCATTTTGCACAGCCTCCAAACAAATTGAATGGCAATTGCCTATTCTTTTTAAATTGTTTTTTTATTGTGTAAAGTATTACAAATATTAGTACATATGTTTCCTTTTTTCTTCCATTGACCTCCCCCCCAGCTTCTCCTAACCCCTAACACATGCCCTCACCTGCACCCCCCACCCCCAGTGTCTTGTATCCATTGTTTATGCTTATATGCATACATACAAGTTCTTTGGTTGATCACTTACAGCCCCCACCCCCCAACCTCCCCTACCTCCCAACTGTAGTTTGACAATCTGTTCAATGCTTCCTTGCCTCTGTCTCTATTTTCCCCCTGTTTCTTTCCTTTAAAAAATCTTGCATCTGCATGCTAGAAATAAACCTATAAGAACAAAAAAAATGTTTGAGTCTCAATTTCAATGTTCAAAAGTTCTGAGTCCCAGTTTCAATGTCAAATAGTTCCTTATATGTACATGTCAACAATGATATCTGGATGGTGGACAAATGGCGGCAATGCAGGTCCCACCCTCTCTGATTTGGTCCTGGGCAACCTGCAGCGACATACAGTTGCTGACTGCTAGTATGGCAAGGTGTCATCAGCATTTTCCATCTCTGGACTGTTTCTCTTCTTGTCTTCATAATTGGAGCAGACCTGTCAATTCCTCTCTGTTGCAGGAATCCATATGGTCTTGGAGTTGTTTTCTGAAAATATACAAACATATTCTCCACCAAAAGTTAATACAGGAAACCTTTCTATAAAATTGACTTGGGATCCTTTTTAATTTTGCCCCAATGATTTTCCTTTGGATTATTTTGACACATTGTGTGTTTTTCATAGGTGTCTTGCTGTTAGCATTATAAATGGAAATTAATTTTCTGAAGTAAAAATTTTCTTGATGTAATATACTTGCAGGATATTTTTCCTTACATGATATTGCCCTGCTACCCTCCCTTTTTTTCACTTAATGGGGGGGTTTGGAAATTTTATAGTGCAGTCTTGGTAACTTTAAATTTTAATTTTTTATAAAAATATGACTGCTTTAGGTTCATTGCATATTCAGCAATTTTACCATGAGATGAACTACCAATAGACATTTTAGTTAATGTTTTAGGAACAGCTTTTTGTCCAGTACAATTAAATTTTCTTGAGTATTCATTTATTTTAATTAGCCAATTTAAATTAATCTGAAAACTTTATTACTATTTTATTGTCAAATTTAATACTCAAACAATAATCTTAGTTTACCCTGTAAATATTAGTGGAAAGGATTATTTGCATTCTTGAGTAGGCCCTGAGCATTCTTGGTGCTAGGCTAAATTTAGATATAAGGCAATTGCTGCTGCCCAAGTCTCTGTCTTTTATCTGAGTCCCAATCTGAGGTGGGCATGGGAAGGTGCAGCAGCCACGGGGGCAGGAGACTTCCCTCAGAAGGGGTGAGAGCTCAGGCTCCTGCAAGGTTAGGGGGATGAGGGTCTGTGCCCCACCTCTGTTGACCTTCAAGTTCTTTCCTCATGGCACCTCTGCAATTGTGCCTGTCTTAGGTTGGTTCTTCCCTGAAGAATCTTACCTGTCTCTGGGTAACCAACAATCCTCTGGGGCCAAGCAGGGTGATGAGAGGTTCAGTACTGTGTCCTTGGTAGTCTAGGCCCCCATGGCCTCCACGCCCAACACCTGTCTTGGGATCCCCTAGCCTGCTGATGGAGTGCCGGTACTGATCACATAGCTCTGGGGATTCAGGTTTCTACTCCAGGGAGAGCCCAGGGCACACCAATGGGCAAGAGACATATCCATGGTGCCAGCCACCACGAGGCTTCAACAGCTTAAACTGAAAGCTCAGGCAACAGCTGTGTGCAGTTGGATTGTGAGAAGAGGGACCCTCTTGGCAAAAAGGGCAAGAGGGGCCAATATAGAATGCTCAAATGCCTTCCCAGGGCCTTAATTCCTTCTGAAAGGGATTAAATCCTTTCATGTCCTTTTTAAAATTGCTGCCAAACATTCACAGAATTAGTTTATAAGTTTCTTTGGTATAATTGTACAATATGCTGTTGTAAAATATCAAAAATTATAATGACATTGCAGAATAATATCATATAAGAATATTCTTTACTTTAGGACATGTCAATTCAATTTCAAACTGGCTGCCAATTTTTTTATACTTTATATAAACTTTGTCAGGGAGGTAACAACACAAATTACTTACCATAGTTCAAGAGGTCAAATATATTGACTTTCAGTTATAATCCTTTCTCTTGAGGTTATGGTGACCACTAGTATGATTAGATTTAATATTTTCTGTTATTTTATTCCAGTGGTCCGGTGTATGTAATTCATGCACATTGATAGGGTATTAATTAGAGGAAATAATTTAATAATGCTATTTGCTCTTTCTCTATAATAGAAGTATCAAAGACTACAGAAAATTAGTAAAATGTATATGAAAACCTTCCTCCTGTCAGAGTCTGGCGTGCACCAGAGGACCCAGAGTCAAGTACCCACTCACTCACATGTGCCTCAAATTCACGTGAGATCCAGACCCAGCCGCCAATCCCCCGCATTGGGGTAGACCCAGACCCAACCAGTCCCACTCTTGTCAAACCACCCAGGGCAGGGCTGTCCAGTTTATTGAAGTATAATTTTTGATAGTATTTTTCAACAATCCTTTGTATTTTGGTGGCTTCTGTTGTTATTTCACTTCTTTCATGTCTGATTTTATTTATTAGGGTCCTCTCTCTTTACTTCTTCGTGAGTCTGGCTAGAGGTTCATCAATCTTGTTTATCCTTTCAAAGAACCAGCTCTTGGTTTTGTTTATCTTCTGTATTATTTCTTTGGTCTCTATGTCATTTATCTCTGCTCTGATCTTTACTCTTTCCTTCCTTCTGCTTACACTGGACTTATCTTATTGCTCTCTTTCTAACTCTTTGAAGTGTAGGGTTAGATAATTTATTACCATTGTTTCTTATTTTTTGCAATAGGCTTGTAGAGCTATGAACATCTCTCTCAAAACTGCTTTTGCTGTGTCCCATAGATTTGGGATTGCTGTGTTTTCATTGTCATTTGTTTCCATGATGTTTTCTATTTCTTCCTTGATCTCTCTGGTAACCAAGTCATTATATTTAATAGCATGCTATTTGGTCTCCATGTGTTTTATTTCTTTGGATTGTTTTAAAGCAGTTCATTTCCAACTTTATGCCACTGTGATCTGAGAATAAACTTGATATGATTTATATCTTGTTGAATTTGGAGAGACTTTGCCTATGACCCAACATACAGTCTATCTTTAAAAATGACCCATGTGCTGTTGAAAAGAATGTATGTTCTGTGGTTTTGGGGTGAAATGATCTGAAGATGTCAATTAATTCCATCTGGTCTAGTGAGTCATTTAAGATTGATGTTTCTTTGCTGATTTTTTGTTTATAGGATTGTTGATAGTGGGGTATTAAAGTCTCCTACTATGATTGTATTGCTGTCAATCTCTTCCTTGATATCCTCCAAGAGTTTTTTTTTTTATGTATTTGGGTGCTCCTGTATTGGGTGTGTCTATGTTTACCAGTGTTATTTCTTCTTGTTGGATTGTTCCCTTTAGTATCATAAAGTGACCTTCCTTATCTCTTGCTATGTCCTCACTTTGAGATCTAATTTGTGGGATATAGTTATTGCTACCCCAGCTTTATTTTTTCCATTTCCATTCGCCTGAAAAACCTTTTCCCATCCTTTCACCCTCAGTCTGTGTGCGTCATTTTTCGGAGTTGGGTTTCTTGTAGACAGCAGATATATGGGTTGTGTTTTGTATCCCGTCTGTTACCCTATCTCTTTTTACTGGAGCATTTAATCCATTTACATTTAAAGTTATTATTTTTTATTATTATTTATTATTGATTTTTTGCAGTATAATAGTAGTACATGTTTTCCTTTCCCCCTCCCCCTTATCCTTCCCCCAGCCTCCCCCACCCCCCAGCAATGTCCCCAGCTTCCCCCCCTCCCCGCCCCAGTGTCTTTCATTCATTGGTTATGTTCATATGCATGCATACAAGTCCTTCAGTTGATCTCCCCCCGCATCTGCCTCCCATCCACCCAAGCCTCCCCCTGTAGCTTGACAGCCTGTTCAAGGCCATCCTGCCTCTATATCAATCACTCTCCCCTGTTTCTTTTCTTCAAAAATATCTTGCCTCTGCATACTAGAAATAAATGTATAAGAACAAAAAATGTTTCAGTCTCAGTTTCAATGTCCAACTTTTCTGAGTCCCAGTTTCAGTGTCAAATAATTCTTTATGTGTATAAGTCAGCAATGGTATCCAGATGGTGGACATATCGTGTCAATGCAAGATCCATCCTCTCTGGTTTGGTCCTGAGCTGCCTGCAGACATGCACAGCTGCTGACTGCTAGCATGGCAAGGTGTCGTCAGTGTCCCCCATCTCTGGACCATCCTTGTGACTGGAACAGATCCGTCAGTTCCTCACCATCGCAGGAACCCACATGGTCTTGGAGTTGTTCTCTGAAAACACACAAACACATTCTCGACCAAAAGTTAACAAAGGGATCCTCTATGTAAAATAGACTTGGGATTCTTTTTAATTTTTGCCTAAATGATTTTCCTTTGGCTTATTTTGATACCATGTGTGTTTTTTCATGGGTGTCCTGCAATTGTTTTTACAAATGGAATTTACTTTACTGGAGTAAGAATTTTCTAGATGTATTTTACTTACTCGATATTTTTTTCCCTTACATGATATTACCCCGCTGTCCCCTCCCCTTTTTTGATTAATGGGGACTTTTGGAAATTTTATATTGCAGACTTGATAATTTTAAATTTTAATTTTTGCACACAAAGTGACTGCTTTAGGTTCTTTGGATGTTAGGCAATTTTACAGTGAGATGAACTACTAATAGATTTTTTAGTTAATATTTTAGGAAAAGCTTTTTGTCCAGTACACTATAATTTTCTTGAGTATTCACATATTTCACTTGGCCAATTTAAATTAATCTGAAAACTTGATTACTATTTTCCTGTCAATTTTAATACTCAAGCAGAAATCTTAGTTTACCCTGTGAATACTAGTGGAAAGGAATATTTGCAATTTTGAGTAGGTCCCGAGCATTCCTGGTAATAGACTGAATTTAGATATCGAGCAACTATTGCTGGCCGAGTCTCTGTCTGCCACCTGGGTCTGCGTATGAGTTATGTGTGGGAGGCGAAGCAGCCGTGGGTGTAGGAGACCTCCCTTAGGAGGGTTGAGAATTCAAACCCCTGCAAGGTTTGTGGATGAGGGTCTGTGCCCCACATGTGTTGACCTTTTAGTTCTCTCCTGTTGGCCCCTCTGTGAATGTGCCTGTCTTAGGTTGTTCCTTCCCTGAGGAATCTTACCCGTCTCTGGCTAACCAGCCATCCTCCGGGGCCAAACAGGGTGATGTGAGGTTCAGTTCTGTCTCCTTTGTAGTCTATGCCCCCCTGTGGCCTCCACGTCCAGTACCTGCCTTTGGGTCCCCTCGCCTGCTGGCGGGGTCCCGGTACTGATCACATATCTCGGGGGACCCAGGTTTCTTCTCCAGAGAGGGCCCAGCTCACACCATTGGTCGAGATACAGATCCATGGTGCCAGCTGCCCAAAGGCTTCAGCCACAGCTGGAACTGAAAACTCTGGCATCAGCTGCGTGTATTTGGATAGTAACAAGAAGGTCCCTCTTGGCAGAAAGGGCAAGAAGGGCCAATATAGAATGCTCAGATGCCTTCCCAGTGCCTTAATTCCTTCTGAAAGGGATTAATTTCTTTCCTATCCTTTTTTAAGTTGCTGCCCAACATTCAAAGAATTAGTTTGTAGGTGTATTTGGGATAATTGTATAATATGCTGTTGTCAAATATCAAATATTATAATGATATTGTAGAATAATATCATGTAAGGGTATTATGGTGTCATGGGAGGTTAAGCAGGGCCTAGCCTAAGGACTGGTCTCCATAGGATATGACAAGCTCTAGGCCATGTCAATTCAATGTCAGACTAGCTGCCATTTTTTTATAATTTTATATAAACTTTGTCAGGGATGTAAAAACACAAATCACTTACATCAGTTCAAGAGTTCAAGTATATTGACTTTTCCACTTACTCCCACCACCTGCCACTTACCCTGAGGTTTGACATTCTGATGGACTTTTCTCAGTTTCTGTATCCATTCTTGTTCATCAGTCTATGTCATTGATTGTATTCCTCAAATGAGTGAGATCATGTGATATTTGTCTTTCTCTACTTGGCTAATTTCACTTAGCATAATGCTCTCCAAATCCATCCATGTTGTTACAAATGGTAGGAGCTTCTTCTTTTTTTCCGCGGCATAGTATTCCATTGTGTAAATGTACCATTGTTTTTTAATCCACTCATCTGCTGATGGGCACTTCGGCTGTTTCCAAATCTTAGCTATGGTAAATTGTGCTGCTATGAACATAGGGGTACATATATCCTTTCTAATTCGCCTTTCTAATTTCTTGGGGTATATTCCTAGAAGTGGGATCACTGGGTCGAATGGGAGCTCCATTTTTAGTTTTTTGAGGAAACTCCATACTGTTCTCCACAGTGCCTGTACTAGTCTACAATCCCACCAGCAGTGCACGAGAGTTCCTTTTTCTCCGCATCCTCGCCAGCACTTGTCGTTTGTTGATTTGTTGATGTAAGCCATTCAGACAGGTGTGAGATGGTACCGCATAGTCGTTTTGTTTTGCATCTCTCGGATAATTAGTGACTTTGAGCACGTTTTCATATGTCTCTGGGCCTTCCTTTTGTCTTCTTTCGTGAAGATTCTATTTAGGTCTGTTGCCCATTTTTTTATTGTATCATTTGTCCTCCTTTTATTGAGTTGGGTGAGTTGCCTTAGATACTTGAGATTAAACCTTTATCACTAATAACATTTGCAAATATGTTCTCCCATAGAGTGGGTTTTCTTGTTGTTTTGTTGATGGTTTCTTTAGCTGTGCAAAAGCTTTTGATTTTGATATAGTCGCATTGGTTTATTTTCTCTTTAGCTTCCATTGCCCTAGGAGCAGTATCATCAAAGAAGTTCTTTTGGCATATGTCTGAGATTTTTCTTCCTGTAGATTCCTCTAATATTTTAATGTTTCCTGTCTTACGTTTAAGTCCTGTATCCATTTTGAGTTTATTTTTGTGTATGGTGTAAGTTGGTGCTCTAGTTTCATTTTTTTGCATGTATCTGTCCAATTTTCTCAACACCATTTATTGAAGAGACTGTCTTGACTCCATTTTATGTTCATGCCTCCTTTGTCAAATATTGATTGAGCATAGTGGATTGGGTAGATATCCGGATTCTCTATTCTATTCCATTGATCTATATGTCTGTTCTTGTGCCAGTACCAGGCTGTTTTGAGAACAGTAGCTTTGTAATACAGCTTGAAATGTGGTATGGAAATACCACCGACTTTGTGCTTCTTTCTCGGGATTGCTGTGGCTATTCGGGGCTTTTTTTGTTCCAGATGAATTTCTGGAGAGTTCTTTCTAGGTCTGTGAAATATGCCATTGGTATTTTAATGGGGAGTGCATTAAATTTACAGATTGCTTTGGGTAGTATGGACATTTTAATTATGTTGATTCTCCCATTCCATGAACATGGAATGTTCTTCCACTTGTTTACATCTTCCTGTATCTCTTTTTTCAGTGTCCTGTAGTTTTCCACGAATAGATCTTTTACCTCCTTAGTTAAGTTCATTCCTAGGTATCTTAATTTTTTTGGTGTGATGGTAAATGGGATTCTTTTTTAGTCTCTCTTTCTGTAAGTTCACTATTAGTGTATAGAAATGCCATAGATTTCTTGGCATTAATTTTGTAGCCTGCTACGTTGCTGAACTCATTTATTAAGTCTACTAACTTTTTTATGGAGTCTTTCGGGTTTTTTATGTACAATATCATGTCATCTCAAATAAGGATAGCTTAACATCTTCTTTTCCAATTTGGATGCCTTTTATTTCTTCTTCTTGTCTAATTGCAATGGCTAATACTTCCAGTACTATGTTGAACAGGAGTGGTGAAAGTGGGCAACCCTGTCTTGTTCCTGTTCTTAGGGGAAATGGTTGTAGTTTTTGCCCATTGTGTATGATGTATGCTGTGGGTTTATCATATATGGCTTTTATTATGTAGAGGTATGATGCTTCTATTCCTACCTTATTGAGAGTTTTTATTAAGAAAGGATGTTGGATTTTGTCAAATAATTTTTCTGCATCAATTGTTATGACTATGTGATTTTTATCTATCAATTTTTTTATGTGATGTTTCACATTTATTGATTTGCGGATATTGTACCATCCTTGCATTCCTGGGATAAATCCTACTTTGTCATGGTGTATGATCTTTCTGATGTACTGCTGGATCCGATTTGCTAGAATTTTATTGAGGATTTTGGTATCTATATTCATGAGGGATATTGGCCTGTAATTCTCTTTCATTGTGTCGTCTTTATCTGGTTTTGGTATTAGGGTGATGCTAGCTTCATAGAAGGAGTTTGGAAGTGTTCCATCCTCTTGAATTTTCTGGAATAGTCTGAGGAGTATAGGTTTTAGTTCTTCCTTGAATGTTTGGTAAAACTCCCCTGTGAAGCCGTCTGGCCCTGGGCTTTTGTTTACTGGAAGCTTTATGATGACTGCTTCAATTTCTTCCACAGTTATTGGTCTATGAGTTGTTTGGATTCTTCTTGGTTGAGTTTTGGGAGGTTATATTTTTCTAGAAACATATCCATTTCCTCCAGGTTCTCCAGTTTGTTGGAGTAGAGTTGTTCATAGTATTTTTTAACAATCCTTTGTATTTCAGTGGGGTCTGTTGTTATTTCACCTCTTTCATTTCTGATTTTATTTATTAGGGTCCTCTCTCTTTGCTTCTTGTTGAGTCTGGCTAGACGTTCATCAATCTTGTTTATCCTTTCTAAGAACCAGCTCTTGGTTTTGTTGATCTTCTGTAT
The DNA here is from genome assembly GCA_027563665.1 of Antrozous pallidus. Taxonomy (NCBI): domain Eukaryota; kingdom Metazoa; phylum Chordata; class Mammalia; order Chiroptera; family Vespertilionidae; genus Antrozous; species Antrozous pallidus. Next base: position 69,033,882 of record CM050509.1, on the reverse strand, counting down.
TGTTTCTTTGGTCTCTATGTCATTTATTTCTGCTCTGATCTTTACTATTTCCTTCCTTCTGCTTACACTGGGCTTATCTTGTTGCTTTCTTTCTAACTCTTTGAGTTGTTGGGTTAGATAATTTATTGCCGCTATTCCTAGTTTTTTGCAGTAGGATTGTAGAGCTATGAACTTCCCTCTCAGAACTGCCTTTACTGTGTCCCATAGATTTTGGATTGTTGTGCTATCATTGTCATTTGTTTCCATGATGTTTTCTATCTCTTCCTTAATCTGTCTAGTAACCCAGTCATAGTTTAATAGCATGCTGTTTAGTCTCCATGCGTTTGATTTCTTTGAGTTGTTTCTATTGTAGTTGATTTCCAGCTTTATGCCACTGTGAGCTGAGAATATACTTGATATGATTTCTATCTTCTTGAATTTGGAGAGACTTTGCCTATGACCCAACACATGGTCTATCTTTGAGAATGACCCATGGGCACTTGAAAAGAATGTATATTCTGTGGCTTTGGGGTGAAATGATCTTAAAATGTCAATTAATTCCATCTGATTCCAGTGAGTCATTAAGGATTGATGTTTCTTTACTGATTTTTTGTTTAGAGGATCTGTCCAATGGTGATAGTTGGGTATTAAAGTCTCCTACTATGATTGTATTGCTGTCTATCTCTCCCTTTATGTCCTCTAGGAGTTTTTGTATATATTTGGGTGCCCGTATATTGGGTGCGTATATGTTTACCAGAGTTGTTTCTTCTTGTTGGATTGCTCCCTTTAGTATTATGAAGTGGCCTTCTTTATCTCTTGTTATGTCCTTCACTTTGAGATCTAATTTGTCAGACATATGTATGGCTACGCCAGCTTTTTTTTCATTTCCATTCGCCTGAATAACTTTTTTCCAACCTTTCATCCTCAGTCTGTGTGCGTCTCTTTTTCGGAGGTGGGTTTCTTGTAGATAGCAGATACATGGGTTGTGTTTTCTTATCCAGTCTATTACCTTATATCTTTTGATTGGAGCATTTAAACTGTTTACATTTAAAGTTATTATTGATAGGTGCTTATATGTTGCCATTTTTGTTCTTTGCCCCTGTGTTCCTTCTTCACTTCCTATTTCTTTTTACAGCAGATCCTTTAGAATTTCTTGCATTGCTGGTTTGGTGGTGACGAATTCCCTTAGTCCTTTTTTATCTGTGAAGCTCCTGATTTGACCTTCAATTTTGATTGAGAGCCTTGCTGGGTATAGTATTCTAGGATTCAGACCCTTCCTTTGCATGACTTTCTAAATTTCATTCCACTGCCTTCTGGCCTGATAGGTTTCTGTTGGGAGATCACTTGTTAGTCTGATGGGGGTTCCTTTGTAGGTGACTTCCTGTCTCTCTCTGGCAGCTTTTAAGATTCTTACTTTGTCATAGGTGTTTGCCAATTTAATTATAATGTGTTTTGGCGTAGGTCTTTTGGGGTTTATTTTGCTTGGGACTCTGTGAGCTTCTTGGATTTGTGTGGGTTTTTCCTTTCCTATATCAAGGAAGTTTTCTGTCATTATTTCTTCCAACAGGTTTTCTATTCCTTGCTCAGTTTCCTGTCCTTCTGGAAGCCCAATTATACAGATGTTGTTTTGTTTCTTGTTGTCCCAAAGTTCCCTTAGGCTCTCCTCCTGCTTTTTAATTTTTTTTTTCTAGAAGCTGCTCTACTTGGTTATTTTTTCCTACCTGGTCTTCTAGCTCACTGATGCAATCCTCTGCTTCTTCTAGTCTACTCTTAATACTTTCTATTGAGTTCTTTACTTCAGCAATGTCACTTTTCATTTCTTCTTGGCTCCTCTTCATTTCTTCATGGCTCTTCATCATTTCTTCCTGGGTCTTCCTCATTTCCTCTTCGTTCTTACTCATATCATCAAATTTGTCTTCCATTCTTTTCAGCCACCTTATGACCATTTGTCTGAATTCTTTCTCTGGCAGGTTGTTAACTTCCATTTCGTTTACCTCCTTTTCTGGTGAGCTTTGCTTTTCTTTCATATGTGGGCTGTTTCTTTGTCTTCCCATGGTCTCTCTTCTCTGTGTATCTGGTTATGTAGTTCTCACTCTCCTGCGTTGATTTAAAGGCACAAAATACAACACAACCAGGTGCAACGCACCATGCACTGAACCAGAATGTAGTCAAAGTAATTGTAATTCCAAATAAAGGTGACCGCCAGAGAAAGCAAATTCGGTGATAGGTGGGAAAAAAGAAAGAGAACCTCCCCCAGACACACAGAGACACTCACACTCCCACCCTCACACACAAAAAAAGAGACCCCCCCAACACACACTCACAAAAAAGAAAGACAGGAATGCCAAAATGCTAATGGGAAAAGGGGGAGAAGAAAAAAAAAGGAGTAAGTTATAAATGTGGGGTGAAAACTCCTATAGGACAGCCCCTAATCCGAACCAAAACCTGCAACAAGTACTTGGAGATTGATACAAATTACATACAACTACTAATATCAAGAGAGGTGAGGGAACACAGAAGCAAAAATCTATCTCAAAAACAATGCAGATGGGGACAACAAAAGAAGAAACAACACCAAAAATAAAAATAACCCTCCCTACAAGACAAACCAAAATAACAGAATAAGCAACTCAATCTCATAAACCTGCTTAAAAAATCAATATAATCAACAGTCAAGTTAACAACAACAGGACAGGGATAAAAACACTTTAGGATCGTGAAGTCAGAGAAGCTAGAGGTATAAATGCACTTGGAGTAGGTGGTTGGAGATTAGATATATCAGTGGGATGAAATTTTAACAGGGGGTAAGGGGAAAGAATTAGGTAAATCTAAAGCGGGAAAAGTGTAAGGGAAACAGGGCACTAAATAGGGAAAGTTAGCAAGAGAGTGGTGGTATAAAGGTGAAGTTGAGGTAGAGTAAAAGATACTAAAGAGTAGATGAAAATAGACTGTATTTCCAAGGTCGAAGAGAAAATATAATCAATTCCCTGTCACATAAGAGTCAATTTGTGATTTGGCCCCTGAGTGGAAGTGTTTCTAGATTAACTTCTGGGTCTGTTGGTCCTCTCTATCCTGAACTAAACAATACTGCCTCTCTAATGGTGACTGCTGTTTTAGCAGCCAGGACCCTCCCAAAATCTTCCGGGCTTCCCCCCTCTGTCAGGTCCAAACTGATTGCGCTCCAGGGATTAACTCTGCCCCCAGCTCCAAGAGCCCTCTCCCACGTTTACCAGCTTCAACAGCCACAGATTCTATTTCAGGTGCAGATCTCCAGGTTTTGAGTTCCAAGGTGCAGATCTCCTAGACTGCCAGCCCCCTCAGTTTCGCGCCCAAAGTACCCCCAAGGAAATCTGACCTTCCCGTGCTGGAGTTTAAAGCTCCCTGGGCTCTGTGCGCCTCCGCGCCAACTGGGCGCCGGTGCTCCGGGAGTCTCAGCCGTCCAGCCAGTACCGGTACCGGTACAGTAGCTGTATATTTTCCGGCCCCTCACCTTCAAGATGTCATGGTCTGCCTTCGCGCGCCTCCTCGCGCAGTTGGCTCAGGGAGAGAACCCAGCAGTACTGGGGCCGCTCAGGCTGGGGAGGCCAGCCCAGCAGTCCTCTATCTTCTCCTGGAGCACAGCTGTCACCCTAGTCACCGACAAACGCTCCCTGCGCGGGTTTCAACTGCTCCCTCCCTCTGCCCTGTGAGCAGATTCAGATCGAATCCCTCCGTTCCGCCGCCATTTTCTCCTCCTACCTTGAACATTTCTATCAAATTTGCCAAGTCATCCTCCAAAAATGTCAAACCACTTTAAACTCCCACCATGCGTGTGCCCTCCACCCCACTTTGATGCCAATATCATTGATTTCTCCCTAGAAGCTTCCCTCCCGTCAGCTGGGAACGCTTCATACTTGAGCCAACCTCATTGTTCAGCTGAGGACTTAATTTCCGGAGATAGAATTATGGAAGAAGAAAAATAGTTTTCCTCAACCTTTCTGAGTTCTTAGTGGAGGTCCTCATAATGAAAGACAGATCCCCAAGAGAAAAACAAAAGTTCATTAACATGTGTATCTCATGTATATGTGGGAGATCTCAGGGAAAAATGAATAACTCCCCAAGCTGGCTTAGAATGCAGATTTAAATACCTTCTTCCTAGGGAAAGGGAACAGGAGATGTAGGCGTCCTAGAGGAGAGTAAATGATTTTTAGGAAAGATGAATGGGGGTGGAGAGAAATAGTTTCTAACAAAGTTTGGGTGTTATGTCCTGTAACAGGAGTCAGTCTTCTCTGTCTGAAGACACTTCTCCCATCAAGGGGACCTATGACATTTAAGCTCCTTTAGGAGGGGTCCAATTTTAGACAGATCAGGAGACTTCAGTGAAATCCTCTGCATGCACTTGCAGTTTTTCCAAGAATCTACAACTCAAGATCATCAGTATAACAATAAAGCATATGTTGGGGGGTGGCATGTTCTCTGACCTTCAGAATAAACCCAACAAAAGCTTGTTTCCTCTCTCAGATGATTTGCCACAGTAGGTTATTCCCTGGAGAGTGGTCATAACATACCCTGTGTATGTAGAAAGGTGTGGGCCACATCACTAAATAATCCGGGGACAGTTTTCTCATCTTGAGGAAAGGGAGATAAAGTTATAATAGTTTATCTTCCTTTCCACAGGTTTCTTGTGGGTTTGTGTCTCAGCTGCCCCCGCCCTCCGCGCCCCCCCCCCCAGTAGCCCCAAGTGCTGGCCGCCAGGCTTTCGGGTTTGTATCTCCAGTCCACCCCCTCCCACCCCCCAGCCCCAGGTCTGCTGTGGCAGGGCTTGGGGCTGCTGAGTGCTGGCCTCCCTGCTGGTTTGTGTCTCAGATCCAGCCCCTCACAACCCCAGCGCCCTATGGCGGGGCTTGCAGCTACTGGGTGCCAGCCTCCCTGCTGGGTTGTATCTCCAATCTGGGGGCCGCTGGGTGCCAGCCTTCCAGCAAGTTTGCACCCTGCATGCTCCCCGCTGGTGGAGCCCCCTGCCAGCCCAAGGCCTAAAGCCCCCGCCCTGCCGCTTCCACTCCCCCCCTCCCCCCGCCAGTACTTTAAACTCACTCCTACACTGGGTCTATCAGGAGAACTACATTTCCCAGCATTCCTGGCGCCCAGGATACCCTGCATGAACCAAGAGCACCATGAATTTCCTCTACCTCGTGGTGGCCAATGGAGTCTCCACACACCCCAGAGACTGACAGCATCCCCCCACTCCCATCGTGTGTGCTAGGCTGGGGTGCATGCAGGGACCCCAGGCACTCATTTGCATGTGATTCATGCACCATAAGCTTAAGGAGGGCCGGCCCTTAAGGACCTTGTGGGTCACCCTTTTAGGGTGGTGGTTGATTTCACTGCACTGTAGCCACACCCCTGCTAGCCTTGCCCTGTTTGCCAGCCATGCCCCTGCTCTGCCCCACCCTCTGCTCTGCCCCCTGCTCCACCCCCTGTTCCAATTGGCTGGTAGCATAGCCAATTAGGAGCCAAGGTACTGTCACATTTGCATGTTATTCTTTTATTAGATAGGATAATATTGTCAAATAAGTTACCCCATGTACTGGGATTTATTTTTGTTTGGTTGATGGTTTATTTTGCTCTTTGGAAGCTTTTTAGTTTGATGTAGTCCCATTTGTTTATTTTCTGCTTATGTCCCATTGTACCAGGAACTGTTTTGATAAAGATTTCGATATGACATATTCTGATATTTTTGCTGCCTATGAATTCTTCTAAGATTTTTATAGTTTCCAATCTTATGTTTAAGTCCTTTATCCATTTTGAATTTATTTTTGTGTATGGTGTACTTTGCTGGTTTAGTTTCATTTTTTGCATGTATCTGTCAAATTTTCCCAACACTATTTATTAAAGAGACTGTCTTAATTCCACTCTACTGGTATGCTCTTGCCTCCTTTTTTAAAATATTACTTGAGCATAATATCATGGATCGATTTCTGGGTTCTCTGTTCTGTTCCACTGGTCTAATGGAGAGTTTTTTCTAGGTCTGTGAAATATGTCATTGATATTTTAATGGATATTGCATTAAATCTATAGAATTCTTTGGGTAGTATGGGCATTTTAATAATGCTGGTTCTACCAATCCATGAGCATGGTATATCCTTCCATTTGTTTATGTCTTCCTCTATCTCTTTTTTCTGTGTCCTGTAGATTTCTGATTTCAGGACTTTTACCTCCTTAGTTCAGTTTATTACCAGATATCTTAATTTTTTTATTGCAATGGTCAATAGGCTTGGTGTTTTTTTTTTATTGTTGTTTCTCTTTCTGTGAGTTCATTATTGATGTACAAAAAGTAATAGATTTCTGGGTGTTACTTCTCTATGCTGCTACATTATCAGATTCATTTATTAAGTTTAGTAGTTTTTTATGGAATCTTTAGGGTTTCTATATACAATATCATGTCATCTGCTAATAATCACAGTTTTAATTTTTATTTTTCAATTTGGATGCCATTTATTTATTCCTCTTGTCTGATCACTATGGCTAGCATTTCCAGTACACTAGAGTGGGAAACCCTGTCTTGTTCCTATTCTTAGGAGAAATGATTTTAGTTTTTGCCCATTGAGTATTATGCTGGCTTGTCATATAAGGCTTTTATTATGTTGAGGTATGATCCTTCTATTCCCATTTTTCTGAGAGTTTTTACCAAGAAAGGTTGTTGGATTTTGTCAAATGCTTTTTCTGCATAAACTGATGTGATTATGTGGCTTTTATCTCTCAATTTGTTTATGTGATATATCACATTTATTGATTTGTTGATATTGTGCCATGCTTGCATCCCCAGAACAATTCCCATTTGATCATGGTGTATGATCTTTCTAATGTAATTCTGGATCCAATTTAGTAGGATTTGGTTGAGGATTTTAGCATCTATGTTCATCAGAGATATTGACCTGTAATTCTCTTTATCTAGTTTGAGATCAGGATAATGCAACTTCATAGAAAGAGTTGGAAATTTTCTGTCCTCTTGAATATTTTGGAATACTCTGCGGAGGATAGGTTTTAGTTGTCCTTTGAATGTTTTGTAAAACTCCCCTGTGAAGCTGTTTGGCCCAGGGCTTTTATTTGCTGGAAGATTTTTTTTATTAGTGCTTCAATTTACTCTGTAGTTATTGGCCTATTCAGATTTTTTATTCTTCCTGATTGGATTTTGGAAGATTCTATTTTTCTAGAAATATGTCTATTTCTTCTAGATTGTCCAGTTTTTTGGAATAAAGTTGGTCTTAGTATTTTTTTAAATCCTTTGTATTTTTTTGGGGGGGGGTCTGTTGTTATGTTGTCTCTTCATTTCTGATTCTGTTTATTTGGGTCTTCTCCCTTTGCTTCTTGGTGAATCTTGCTAGAGGTTCATCAATTTTTTTTATCCTTTCAAAGAACCAGCTCTTGGTTTTATTGATCTTTTGTATTGTTTTTTGTTTTTGTTTTTGTTTTTATTTTTGTTTTTGGTCTCTATCTCATTTATTTCTACTCTGATCTTTATTATTTTTTCCTCTGCTTATTCTGGGCTTTTCTTGTTACCCTTTTTCTAATTCTTTGAGTTGTAGAGTTAAATAACTTTTTATTAGTTTTTTTCTGGTTTGTTTGTTTGTTTTTGTTGTTGTTGTTGTTTTTTTTTGTTTTTGTTTTTTTTTTTTGGTTTTGGTTTTTATGAGGTAGGCCAGAAATGTGATGAAATTCCCTCTCAGGATTGCTTTCACTGTGTCCCATAGATTTGGATTGTTGTGTTTTCATTGTGATTTGTTTTCAGGATTTTTTTTCCCTTGATTTCTTTGTTACCACAATCATTGTTTTATAACATGATATTTAGCCTCCAAGTGTTTGAAATTTGATTTTTTTATTGTAGTTTATTTCTAACTGGAGGATCAGTGCATGAAATTCTTGCACTCAGGGAGTCCCCAAACCTGGTCTGCACCCTATTGCAGCACAGGAACCATTGGAGGATGTACAATTGATGGCTCAGGCCTGCTCCCAACACTGCCGCTGCACTCTCCAGCCCTGAGCCTGTCTCAGGGATTCTAGCTGAGTGATGCTCACCCTGTGGGAGTGCACTGACCACCAGGGGGGAGCTCCTGCATTCAACATCTGCCCCTGGTTTTCAGGGCAACCAGTTGTTCTGCCATTCAGTCAATTGGCATATTAGTCTTTTATTATGTAGGATTATGTAGGATATTATACCATTGTGATCTGAGAAAATGCTTGATATTATTTCAGTTTTCTTGCATTTGGAGAGACTTTTCCTATGACCCAATGTGGTCTATCTTTGAAAATGTCCCATGTGCACTTGAGAAGAATGCATATTTTGTAGGTTTAAGGTGAAATGCTCTGAAGATATCAATTATGTCCATCTGATCTAGTCAGTCATTTCAGATTTCTCTTTTTTGCTGATTTTTTGTCTATAGTATTAATCCAGTGATGTCAACCAGCTATGAAAATCCCCTACTATTATTGTATTGCTGTTGATCACTCCCTTGACATCTTCCGGAAGTTTTTTTTTGCTCATTTGTTTGTTTTTTGTTTTTTATTTGGGTGGTCCTGCATTGGGTGCATATATGTTTATACCATTGTATTGCTGTTGATCACTCCCTGGACATCTTCCAGAAGTTTTTTGCTTGTTTGTTTGTTTTTTACTTGGGTGGTCCTGCATTGTGTGCATATAAGTTATATCCTTTTGTTATAATGATCCCTTTCATATTATGAAGTGGCCTTCCTTATTTCTTGTTATGGCCTCTGCTTTAGATTTTGTCAGATATAAATATTGTGACCCCAGCTTTTTTCCTTTTTCTCATTTCCATTTTCCTGGGAAAATATTTTTCCATCCCTTCACTTTCAGTCTGTTTGAATCCCTTGTTCTGAGGTAGGTCTCTTGTAGACAGTCTATATATTGGTCATGTTTTCTTATCCATACATCCACTCTGTCTTTTGATTGGAGCATTTTGTCTATTTACATTTATTATTGATAGTTATTTGTTCGTAGTCATTTTATTCTTTTTCAAAACATTTTTATTGGTATCAGAGAGGAAGGGAGAGGGGTAGACAGAAACATCAATGATGAAAATCATTGATTAGCTGACTCTGGGACACCCACCACTGAGGATTGAGCCCACAACCAGGGCATATATATCCATGATCAGAATTGAATCTGGAACCCTTGAATCCACAGGCTCCATCCACTGAGCCAAGCTGCCCAGGGAGTAGCCATTTTTATTCTTTATGCATGTGTTTCTTCTTCCCTTTATATATGTTCTTTTTACAACAGTCCCTTTAGGATTTCTTGCGTTGTTGACTTGGTAGTGATAAACTCCCTTAGTCTCTTTTTTACCTGCAAAGATTCTGATTTCCCCCTCAATTCTGAATGGTAGCCTTGCTGTATAGAGTATTCTTGGATTCAGTCCCTTACTTTGCATCACTTTGTATACTTTATTCTACTCCCTTCAGGCCTGATGTGTTACTATTGAGAAATCATTTGATAACCAAATGGGAGGTCCTTTGTAGGTAACTCTCTGTCTCTCTCTTGCAACCTTTAAGATTCTCTCTTTGTCATTAATGTTTTTACCATTATAACTATTACGTGTCTTGGTGTGGGTCTTTTTGTTTCATCATGTTTGTCACTTTCTGTATTTGTGTGATTTTTTTTTCTTTCCCAAATCAGTTTTCTGTCATTATTTCTTCAAATAGATTTTCTATTCCTTGCTTCTCTTCTTGTAATTCTTGCAACCCCTATTATATGTATGTAACTTCACTTCATGTTGTCCCAAATTTCCATTAGGCTTTCCTCCTGCTTTCTATTTTTTTTATCCAATTGCTGATCATATAGGATGTGTTTTATGCCCTATCTTATAACTCACTAATTCAGTCCTCTGCTTCTTCTAGTCTACTGTTGAAACCTTACACTGTGCTTTTTTTATAGCAGCTATATCATTTTTATTCCCTCTTGATTCTTACATAAATTGTTGACATTCTCATTCATCCAGTTTATGAACTGTATGACCCTTACTCTGAATTATTTGACATATTGCATGCTTTCATTTCATTTAGTTCCTTTTCTGTTGATTCCTTCTTTTCTTTCCTTAGGGGGTTGTTTCTTTGTCTCCCCATTTTTACTGTCTCTTTCTGGCCCTAGGCTTCCTGCTTGGGATTTGAGAGGTTGAAGACCTTATTAGGGAAATGATCTGTAAATTATCAGCCCAAAGACTGGGTCTGCCTTGGGTCTCATGCTTTTGTTATCTCTGCTCTGAGTTGCATCCCTTTCTCCCATGATATGGTCCTTCTGTTGTCTGTTTTAATTTCTTGGGGTGGTAGAAGTGCATGCATAGTTCCTCTGGTGTGCAACTCCCTGTGAAGACCATTTGTCCTCTGGCATGCAAATTGCTGTACGTCCCTGGCATCTGTGGCAGGGTGGCGCCATCAGACCCTCTGGCAGTGCACTTGCAGTGCAGTCCTGTGATCCCTGGCCAGGTACACCAGCTTACTTTGGGTCACCCTGGCAAGATTCTCCTGTGCCCTAGAGTGAGGCATGTGTTGGGTTGCTCAAATACCCATGCAAAACTGCCCCAGGGACTGGGGCGAAGTGAGTGAAGGTTTTTTTTTTTTTTTTGATCACACAGTCAGAGTTCCTCTATGGCCTGAATATGGCACATGCAGGGTTACTCCAGGTTTCCCTGGCAGCAACACTGTAGACTTGGGGTGGAGTGGGCCAGGGATGCTTTGGGTCACACAGTCCTCACTTTCTTGTGGCCTGGAGGGAGTCACATTCTGGATTGCTCCTATTTACCCCTCCTCAGTGTGGAGCAGGAGAAGGTTGTGCTGGGTTGCTCAGTCTATGATCTCCTGTAACCTGAAGTGAGGTGAAAGTGGGTTGCTCCTGATGGTTGGGCAATACTGTCCAAGGGACCAGGGTGGAGCAGGCATAGGTTGCTCTGGGTCACATTGTTATCTTCTCTGTGGCCCAGAGTGAGGTATGCAACAGGTTGCTCTGGGTTGCTCCTCCCAAATGGGGTGAAGCAGGTATGGATTGATCTAGGTCACACCCATACAGGAGGCTGGTATGGGGTGGGAACCAGTTTCTCTGAGTTTCACAGGTTTCTCTGGGTCACACTGTCTATGATCTTCTGTGGCACAGAATGAAGCATACTCTGGGTTACTCCAGGTCACCCCAGCAGCAGGTCCCAGGGCTCAGAATAGAGCAGGTACATGGTGGCTCTGGGTCAGGCAAGCAGCACAATTCTGGGGTCTGAGGCAAGGGTGGGACACATGGTTCCCCCTGGTTTGCACTCACTGAGGGGTGTTGGAAATGGGTCCTAGGACACTAGGTCCCAGCAGGCTGGTGAGGAGGCCTGGTGTGGGAGCTCAGTCTGGCATTGCATGCTCTCTGAAGATGTCTGGGATTCTGTTTGGAGGTACTAGCCCACCTACTGCCAGGGCATAGTATTGGTTCCATATGGGTCAGGCCTGGCAAGTGGCATACTCTAGGCATCCTCTCCTCTTCCTTATTGAAAATTGTCTCCTCAGCTATGTCTAATTTGTTAATTCAGGATGGATGTTCTCTGATTTAGTTACTTGTCTGGACTGGCCCTAGGACCATGATGATGATCCTATGACGCGTGTGTCAGCAATGACACATGTAGCCATTTTCAAGAGAAGTGTGAGGCCGCATGCCGAGAAGGACAGTTTCATCCTCGGCTACTGCACATCCAGGTGCAGTAGCCGAGGCTGAAACCTTTGCTGTAGTGTAGTGTAGACACTCTGTGCTGGAGGTCGGTAGGCCAAAACAACAGAACTCTGTCTCTAGTTCTGGGACTTCCAGTTAGGCCATTAAGGGATCTTTGACCTCACTCTGGCCTGTGGAGCAAGGAGCAGCAAAATGCCATGGGGGATGCATTACTGGGGGCCCTGTGATCACCATTCCCAGCAACCACATAAGCACAGCAGCCATCATCCAATCTACTGTTCAGGGGTGTCCTGGATTTCTAATTGACCATCATTACTGAGATAAGTGAGGGGGAGGCTGGGAGAGGCAAGGGCCTGTGCTATGGGTGCCATTTCCAGCCATTAGATATAGAGGCAGCCATCTTAATTTATATAAGGAACACCATTTTGCAGTATAAGGCAGACTCCATTTCACCACTATTACTGTTGTGCATCCTTATTAACCCCTATTTCAGCTTATTAACCCTGCCCTTTCCTAAAAGATAGTTACATGTGCCATCTTATGGTCAGTTAAGTTATTTAACCCCTAATTGCCTGCAGGGCTAACAGGCTATGTATAATTCTATCTTCTGTCACTGCCCCCCCATGGAGAACCCAAAAAATAAAAAAACAAGGTAAGTAAAGGTAGTGGTAGTAGCAGTAGCTGACCTTTCAAGAGACATGGACTGAGATGTATGGCATTACAGAAAAAAAATGGCAGATAATTTTGCGTTCTATGTACTGAAACGGTAGTAAGCAGAACGTGGAATATAAATAGACATTTTGAAATTAATCATCCCTAGCTCTTAAAAATAAGTGAGGATGAAAGGAAGGGATACATTTCCAGGCAGCTAAACCTTTAAAAGAGCCAATCTAATTCCATCCTTAAATTGATAAAAGGCTCTACAAATTTAACATCTGCAAGTTTGAGCATTGCTCACTCCATAGCTCAGCATGGAAAAGCACTCAGTGAGGGAGAATTTATTAAAGAAACTCTCCTAAGATGTGCACTAGTTCTATTTCACGATATGCAGAATAAAGATGCAATGATTGAGTATCTGAGTTGCCACTTAGTAGAAATATCATAAAAGACAGACTAATGAGACTGAACACAAACATACATCATCAATTAAAGAGAGACCTAAGTACTTGTAAATATTTTTTTATCTCTCTTGATGAAACTATTGACATCACAACACATGCTCAGTTGGCCATTATTGGTCGATATTCTGATGGTCTCACAATGAGAGAACCATGGATAAATTTAGTATCAGTGCCAACAAGTATATCAGGAAGCAAAATATGTAAGGGTGTTATACAAACATTCCATGTTCTAAGCATTAGTATCTCTAAAGTTGTGTCAGTGATGGCAGATGAGGCACCAAACACGGTGGGGAAAAAGTCAGATTTGTCAAATTGTTTACAGAAGCTATTGGACATCTGATTGTGCCTTTTCATTGTATTATCCATCAGGAGGTTTTATGTGCCAAGGCAGGATTCACTGACTTAAATGACTTAATGTCGTTTGTTACAAAAGTAGTTAATTTAATACCTGCTCACCCTCTTCTCAAGCAAGAATTTTCTACACTTTTGCTGGAGGTTGATTCCACCTACAGTGGACTGCTGATGTACAATAATGTAACATGGCTGAGCCAAGGCAAAGTTCTTGAGCGCTTTGTGGCGTGCTTTGAAGAAATTAAGGTATTTCTTGTGGATAAGGATCTGGGAAACTTTTCTTATCTCAATGATAAGTGGGTCAACACCCTGATATATTTACAGATATCTCTAGTCATATTAATAAACTGAACTTAAAAGTTACAAGGTTTTGTCAAAAGTATTGACATTATGTTTGGATACATAAAAGCTTTTGAAAGTAAACTTAAAATTTCCAAGCGAGATGTACAAACTAAAACTTATAAGTATTTTCCTCCAGTCACAAAGTATTTTGAGAAGGCCAGTGTAGCTGTACAAAATGAATTGGAACCCTTGCATATAAAGTACCAGCATGTTTTAGAATTGCTACTTGACCAGTTCAGTGATAGATTTAATCAATTTAGAAGCCTAGAACAGACCATATAAATAATTAAGTTTCCTGATGTAGTAGTCTACCGTAGTTTGGAATTAAATGGTTTCCAATGGATGCAAATTGATGATTTGGAGATGCAACTTGCAAAATTTCAAGACAGCATCTGGGCTCGGGTGTTTGTCTACTTGAGGTCATAGCTTGAGAATCTCGAAAGGTGCCACTTGGAGAATCAAGAGAAATGCCACTATGAACAGGAAATTTGGAGTGCCTGGAACCAATTACCAGACACTTTTAGCACCCTGAAAAATATCGCAATGGCTTTACTCACAATTTTTCCCTCTAAGTACTTTTGTGAGACCTTATTCTCAGCAAATAATAATATCAAAACCAACAAAAGAAACAGATTGACATGAAGTTAGTAGAGCTTGCTTGGGCTTGAAGTGTACAAATTACCAACCTTCAATTGAAGGTTTAGCAATGAAATTCAGCAACAAAAAAAGTCACTAATAGGCAGGTTAGTTAAAGAATTCCCCCTCCCCCTCACCTATCTTAGTTCATGACACCCCACACAAGTTAAATAATATCAAGACCAACAAAAGAAACCCACTGACAGATGAACAAAGAAATCACAAAGCAGGTAAGTTAAATAATTAGTTTTTGCTTTATTAAATACAGTTATATATTACAATTATACTTTTTTGTTATTTAAACTATAAATATCATGGAATTATGGTTTTTTTCTCGAAGTGACACACCACCCCAGTTATGCTCGGTTTTTTGCTGAATTTTGACACACCAAGCTCAAAAGGTTGCCCATCACTGTCCTAGGAGTTACACAACCCTGCTGCCTATTAGACTGCCATTTTTTATTCTCCTCAAAAGAAATTTCTTGATTGTATAAACCTGCAGTGGCATCTGCATATCAGAGAACTTAACCAACATGTCCAATAACTCTGTCAATTTACTTTAAAAATGGTCTGGTCATAAAAAAAACCTGAGGTTCAGTACAATGTTTCAAATAACCATAGCATAATGTAAGAAAAAGAACATAAAATTTTAATTTTAGTTATCTAAACATGTTGCCATATCTATAAAGTAGGGTTCATAATACTACTTTGAAATGTCATTAGGTGAATGATAACATACACAAAATCCCTATAACTTAATAATCACTTGGTAACATTTATTTTTATGAGAAAATAAATTCTTACTAATGACAGATCTTATACAGGACTTAATAAATCAATGTCAGTAGTTTCTCATTAGGAAAAAAAAGTAATCTGCAGAGAGGTATCAGGGTTTTTTTTCTGGTGCTCAGAATTATATTTTTTGTTATTTTCTAGTATAAATGATGACAGGAAGAAAATTTTTAACAAACTCTTCCTATGGCCTAAAATGCTGTGAACTTGTCAATCTTGCTTTGTGCAGGATCGCTTAGGCTGGGAGCAGACAAAAAATGACCAAAACTAGTGAAAGGAATTAAGAGTAAGAAAGTGAAATGTACGTTCTAATATGTAAATTAATAATCAGATTTGTAGATATGGCTATGTTGAACTACCTTCAACAACTTCATGTGGTCTGTGATATTACACAAAATCTATAGAGCAGTAAAGTACTATGCAAGAAGGAAAAAAGTAAGGGAGGGCAAATTCTGACCCTCTCTGGACTGCATTTTTTTATGGCATTAAAGCATTTGCTACACTGAGGGAAAGCTTAGGTATTTAACTTACTTGGCCAAAAGCTATTTTAGTGCATTCTATTTTCTAAGGCGGCAAAACAAAGCTGTGACCTTTCCTTTAGGAAAAGGCATAGGCAACATAGTAATCAGGTTTGTAAGTGGGGAATTCCTGTGAAGCTACCAAAAGTGTCAGAGAAAGCATAACATTGCAAGGTTTTTAGTGCAGTCAATTCCCAAGTGCCAGTGTGGTCTCAAAGCCCTAGGCTGAAGGCAAAGCAAAATAAATCTAGTGATAGTGATGGGCAAAGAAAGTCAGTAGGTTATTTATTAGGGTTGAAGACTTTTAGATTGCCAAAGTACCATTTTATGAATTACTGGCAGATGATAAGAGAAAATTATAACTGAGAGATCCAATATTCAACTGCAGGTAGCACACATTTTTAGCACTGTTTTCCATGTTTTTGGATTTTAAAGACTGTAAATATTTAGGAAACAGATTTCCACAATGGGGTACCTGTATATGCTTGCCTTAATTGGCTAATAATATTTACTCAGGGCTACATTCTCTTTCCCAGAATTCCTCAGTTGAACTGATTCCTCTACCTAGATTAGTCAAGCAAAATGAGTCAAAAAGAGAGTGGATTCTAATAATTACCCTGAGGCCATAAAATATTCTAATGAGCTGAGCAATTTTAATTATCAAGTAAAAATTAAATGATAGTCACTATAGTTTTAGTGTATTTTGTTTCTTTCCAATTCCTTGATAAAATAGTCAGTTATTCTCAGTAAACCAGAGTATTTCATTAACAAGAATAACTCATATTGCTTCCAGTATTTTATCCAGTAAATTATAGTCATTACAAACTTGAAAACATAATAGTTTGGCTTAAATAACTATGTAGATAACTTCCCAAGAAATACTTAAGTTGAGTGCATACAAGTGTAGCAAAAAGCTACAATGAGTTAGGGCCAAACCTGGAGATATAGAAAAATCTGTCTGTGGATAGAAATGGAAGTGTTCAAGGAGTGGGGAAGATCAAGTTGGCCCTCTGTGAACTCTAGAGGCACATTCTGGTCATCTCAAGGAAAAAGGCATTTGCTTCTTTAGGAATTTTTTACACAACTAGATATTGGAAAACAGGCAGCAGAAAGTACCCCTTAGGGGTAGAAATTGGCACTGTCTTCCTAAAGAGGTGAAGAAAGGAATCATGACTCTTTGAAAGTCTTCCTATTCTTCATGAATGTAAGGAGTATAAATGTAGAAGGGCCAAAAGAACAGCACATGGTAGAGAAACAACATAGTGAGTAAAGCAGGCTGGAACATAGAGTCCACAGTGCAACAAGTGCTGCCCTCCCCCTAGAAAGTGGTGTCAGTCAGGGACCACTTATTAGGCTAAGTTGATATTTTTAATGTATTTTTATTGATTTCAGAGAGTAAGGGAGAAGGAGAGGTACTTGGGTATTGAACCCTGAAACCCAGGCATGTGCCCTGACCTGGAATTGAACCACCATAACCTTCTGGTTCATATATGGACACTCAACCACTGAGCAACACCAGCCAGCTAAGCTAGGATTCTTAACGTCAGCACTCATGACATTTTAGGCTGGATATTTTTTTATTGTGGGGGTCCATCTTATTTTCTGTAAATATTTAGCAACATCCACTGGCCTTACTGCACTAGATGCTACTAATCCTACCACAGCTATTTGTAGCAATCACAAATTAAATTACACCAGACATTGCCAAATATCCTAGGAGGGGGAATTGTACTTAGTTGACAGCCACTGGTTTACTGGGGCATTTACAGTAAAACCTCATGGTAATGAAGGGCAATGAAGTTCTCAAGGGATGGTTGAGCTCCTGCTATTATTCAATTAGTGGGTGATGCCAAAAGTTCCTTTTGTGTGTGTGATTTTGTTACCAGTGTTATGGGGACCCATATTATTTAAATTTTTACTAAATCACACTGATGGAGAATGAGGGAAATGTCTGTGATTTATTTTTAAAATGTTATATTTCCCCTAAATATACTCTTTATAAAAATAATAATACTGAACTGCCCTTAAAAAATAACTTTACCCCAAATTAAATTCCTTGCTAGCCTCTTTTCTAAAAAAACAACACATTTTTACAGACAGACAGTGGTCTATATTGCAGATTCAGGTTTCCAGTCCCCATGTAACAGAATGTAGCTAAAAAACTCACATGGGAGTCAAGTTACAATATTACCAAGTTTAGTATAGAACTTATTCCTACATTCTAGCAATGCCCCATGGGCCAAGCATCCAAGTAAGAAAATAATCATGACTTTAAAATGTCATAATGTACAATCATATTAGTAAATTACATTGCCTTAGAAACAATACATAAATCTTTCATTTGAATCACAATGGAAAGGTAGAAGTTCAGAGGTATCTTACTATAGTAGTTTATGGCTCAAATATTTTAAAAATTGGTTATGACTTTCTCAGTCTTCTGACAGTATTTCTCCCTTAGGTTTTGGGAAAGTATTACTGTATGATTTGAAGGCCTTGAGTTTTTCCTCTATTGGGTCTTTCTGCAGCTCCAATGTTTCAGGAATCTGGAGAAGGAGCTGCAACGTAAATGAATAAAGAGATTAGACATGAAATATAAATTTGGGAGGAATGGGGGAACCAGGGAAGGCTCCACTTTCTGGTGAAGTGGGCTCTCAGAATGATCAGACCCATGGCTTTTTATTCCCATATTTTGCCTTTTAGCAAAGCAGATATATATATATATATATATATATATATATATATATATATATATATATCAAAAGGTAAGGTTTGATAAACAATAAAGGACCATCAGGTTGGGTGAACAGCCCTCAGCTGTCTGGAAGCAAGCGATAGTATGCAGACCTTCAGACCTGCTGAAGGTGTCCATTAGCCATCTGACTAACTTCTTACATAATTATGTCCTTTTGGAATTTGCCACAAGCATATCCCCCTTTTTGATTTAATAAATTTAACAATAATGTATGCCATTTGCTGAGCTCAGGTCCTTTTAGATTTTTAAATTCAATGGAAAGGACTGAGTTCTTTTATGTCCTTTTAAATTGCTGCTAGGCATCAAAGGAATCAATCTCCAGTAAGCTCCTTTCTAGACCAACAGTTCTGTGAATCCCCTTTCCAATCACTGTCCAACAGTTTTTTATGGGTTCCCTTCCCAATCACTGTCCAACAGTTTTTTATGGTTTCCCTTCTCAATCACTGTCCCCTGTGACATGACAGTAATGATATTCCAGTTCTGGATGAGGGTCGGGGGGGAAACGGTGAACAATGGCAAGGCAGGTCCAACCTTCTTTGGTTTGTCCTGGGCAACCTAGAGCAATGCAGAGCTGCTGACTGCTAGCATGGCAAGGCATCTTTACCATCCCCCATCTCTGGATTGTTTCTCCTCTGTCTCCTGAGTATGTTGCTTGGGGCCACCATCATCTGTGGCTGGAGTAATCTGGTCAGTTCCTCTCTCGGATCCATTGTTGCAGAAATCGACATGGCTTGGAGGAGTTTTCTGGAAATAAATAAGCATATGCTCAACCAAAGGTTAATAGAGAAATCCTTTCTGTAAATTAGATTCTTAGATTCTGGATATTTTCATTTTTCCAAACCATTTTCTTTGGCTTTTTCTGACACCATGTGTGTCTTGCCATCAGCATTACAAATGAAAAAATTTTGAGGTGAAAAAGGTTAAGTAATTAAGGCTTGATGTGATTTACTTACAGGAGCTAACTCTACTATCGCCCCGCCCCTTTTTATTGAAAGATTATTAATAGGCTTTTGGAAACCTTGCAATGCAACTTTGATAGCTTTTAATTCAATTCTTAGTAGAGGAGTATGACTAATCTAAATTTATTGCACAATAAGCAGTTTTATTATGAGATGAACCATTAGTAAAAATATTAATGTTCCAGGAAGAGGTTCATGCTTAGTATAACTAAATTCCCCTGAATATCTATTCATTTCAATTTGCCAATTTAAATTAGTCTGAATTAAGGCTTATTTTCTAACTTTATTTGTCCTTGGGTGTGGAAAGTAAGTGGCACTAATAAATTGCTGTATCAGTCTTTGAGTATATCTACATAAGCTTTGTTTAGAGAGGTAAAATGCAAATTACTTATTTTCTTTCTGAGGCCCAATATATTAACTTTTAATTGCAGCTTTCTACATATTTGAAGGGAAACTCCCTTCATTTCCTTTTAAAGCAATTTCTAGGCTGCCTCCAGAGAGCTTATTTTAAAACCATTTTCTTTCACTTACACCAGGCAACAAATGTGTTTGCTTTTGAGGTGCTGACCAATATTCCCATGTCTACATTTCAAGTGACTCTCTTCCTATTTATGGTGACTTTATCAATGATTAGATTTAATGTTTGAGTAATAACATCTAGTTTACCCTGTAAATAATAGAAGAGATTCTAAAATTTTAAAATGTCTCCTTTTTTATTAAGAGTAAAATTTACTTTTAACCAGTATTCTTTTTGGCTAGTGCTCATTTGCATAAACAGAGGGATTATGGGAGGTCTCAGTAACATTCAGAGGACTTTACTAGAATTATTTTTTTTTAACATTTTGGCTTCTCATATAACTGAAATTATATGAGACCTTGATTATATTTTAAAAAACTAATTTATTAAATAATTAAAGTAGGCATCTCTTATTGAAAAAGTAAAGTAAGTAAACGTATATGTTTGACTTATGATGTATAAATGCTGTCCCATTCCTCAGCCTATTTAAAAGGCAAGCCACAAGAGGGCTCCTGTTTGCTTCTGTATGTGATTTCAGGTAAATTAGATTGAGCTATTTAAAAATCACTTATTTTAAGAAGAGAGAATAAATCTTTAAATTACTTCAGGGCCCTTGGAATGTTTCAAAAGCCATCACTCAAAGACATAATTTAACTTGCAAAGATTATCAAATTTATATTTATATATATTAGAGGCCCCGTGCACGAATTTCGTGCACGGAGGGCAGGGGTGTCCCTCATCCCAGTCTTCACCCTCTCCAAACTGGGAACACTAGAGGGATGTTCGACTGTCCTAGGATCGGGTCTACATGGGCAGTCAGACATCCTTCTCAAATCCAAGAATGCTGGCTCCAAACTGCTCGCCTGACTGCCTCCCTGATTGCCCCTAACTGCTTCTGCCTGCCAGCCTGATCACCCCCTAACCACTACCCTGCCAGCTTGATTGATGTCTAACTGCTCCCCTGCCAGCATGTTTGCCCCCAGCTTCCCTCCTTTGCCTGCCTGGTCACCTCTAACTGCCCTCCCTTACAGGCCTGGAACCTCCCAATGGCCCTCCCCTACTGGCCATCTTGTGGTGGCCATCTTGTGTCCACATGGGGGCAGGATCTTTGACCACATGGGGCAGCCCGCTTATGTGTTGGAGTAGTGGTCAATCTGCATAATACTCTTTTATTAGATAGGTTAGAGGCCTGGTGCATGGGTGGGGGATGGCTGGTTTGCCCTGAAGGGTGTCCTGGATCAGGGAGGGTTCCCTTGGGGCATAGGGCGGCCTGGGTGAGGGGCCTGTGGTGGTTTGCAGGCCAGCTATGCCCCCCGGCAACCCAAGGGAAGGCCCTGGGATTAATTTATGTTCTACAATTGAAACTTTGTAGCCTGGAGCAGAGCCAAGCCTTCTGCTTGCTCCGTGGTGACAGCCATTTCTGTTTGAAACTTTGCAGCCTAGAGTAGAGACCTAGGTGCTAGGGCTGCAGAAGCTTGGCTTCCTCCATCGCCCTGACAACCCTAGCCTCTGCTCTCTCCAACTCTGTGGCTGCTGCCATTTCTGTTGAGATTATGTATCTTCTACAATAGAAACTTTGTAGCATGAGTGGAGGCAGGCAAAGGCAGGCAGAAAGCTTGGCTTCCTCCATTGCCAGGGAAACCCAAGCCTCCCTCCTGCTCTCAGTGGCCACAGCCATCTTGGTTGGAGTTTATCTGCATAATTTGTGCCTGATTGGCTGATGAGCATGGCTCTGCGAGTGGCTTTATTGGAGGTATGGTCAATTTGCATATTACTCTTTTATTAGGTAGGCTACTAGGAGCCCAGTACACAAAATTCATGCACTGGGGGTGGTGGCCCATCAGCCCAATCTGCCCCTTCTCACATACTGGGAGCCCTCAGGGGATGTCCTATTGATGGCTCACCCCTGGCCTGCCCAAGGCCAGAAGGCCTCTGGCCGAAGCTTTTTTTGGCCTTGGGCAGCAGCCATCTTGGTTGGGTGTTAATTTGCATATCACTCCTGATTGGCTGGTGGGTGTGGCTGGTGGGCATGGCTTGTGGGTGTAGCAAAAGTGTGATCAATTTGCATATTATTTTATTAGATAGGATATATATATGAGAAACATGCAAATTAATCATCGCTTCACTACACCCACCAGCCTATCAGGAGCGAGTATACAAATTAACCCAACAAAGATGGCAGCAGCCACAGAGCTGGAGTGAGCAGGAGGCTTGGGATGCTCCCAGTGATGGAGGAAGCCATCCTTCCCACCCTGCACTGGCCAGCTCTGGCTTCCATTCAAGGCTACAATGTTTCAATTATAGAAGATAAATAAATCCCAGATACCTGCTTCCAGCCAGCCCAGGCTTCCACTCAAGGAGTTGCTGAAAAAAAAGAGAAAAAAAAGGAAGGGATGGACCTTGGGTTGCCAGGGAGCATGGCCAGCCTGAAAACAGCCTTCAGCCCCTCACCCAGGCTGGCCACACCCCATGGGGTGAGGTTCCCCACTAGGGGGCTTGGCCAGCCTGCAAACAGCCCTCAGCCCCTCACCCAGGCTGGCCAGGCACTCCAGCAGGACCCCTACTCTGATCCACGACACCTTTCAGGGCAAACCAACTAGCGCCCACCTGTGCACCAGGCCCCCATATATCTATACTAATAAAAGAGTAATATGCTAATTAGATTGGGAGACTTTCCAGGGGACCTTCTGGATGTTCTTCTGGACAAAGCCATGGTGGTGGGGCTGAGGTAGAGGCAGTTAGAGGCCAAGAGGAGAGAGCAGTTGTGGGTAACCAGGCGAGGATGGGACAGTAGTTGTGGGTAATCAGGTTGGTGGGGGATGTGGCTGTTGGGGGTAAGCAGACCAGCAAGGGGGGGGGTCAGTTGGGGGTGAGCAGGCTGTCAGTGGGGGTCAGTTGGAGGTGATTAGGACAGCGCTTGGGGGACAGTTTGCAGTGAGCAGGCCAGTGGGGAGGGAGGTGGGGGAGAGCAGGCCAGCAGGGGGGTCAGTTGGGGATTAGCACATTGGCATGGGGGCATTTGGGGATGATCAGGATGGTGGGGGGGGGGCATTTGTGGGCAAGCAGGCCAGCAGGCAGAGTGGTTAGAGGCAATCAGGCAGGCAGGTGAGTGGTTAGGAACCAGCAGTCCCAGATTGTGAGAGGGATGTTTGACTGGTTTAGGCCCAATCCCTGTAAACCAGCACTAGGACGTCATTCAAGGGGTTTCAGATTTGAGAGGGTGCAGGCCAGGCTGAGGGACACCCTCCTCATGCATGAATTTCATGCACTGGGCCACTAGCATGAATTTCACAGCACTGGGCCATATAATATAAAAGATTATATTAAATACTTTTTATAATTATTGTAGAAGATATCAATTAAATTTAAACTGTTTTTTATACTAAAAATTTGGTTGAAACTACAGAATTCTCTTTTTCAATTAGGCCATATAAAATATTATATTTTAGGTTGAAATGTTACCATATGTAAAGACTATAATATATTTTAAACTACTAATTTCTCCAGAGAAACTATAAGAATTATTTTTTCAAAAATAAATTTTTATACTTTATGTATTTTGTTACCACAATTATATAATTCATCCCAACTTAATTTGAACTTTAAACCCTTAGAAGCCTCAAAATTTTAGCCGGCAAGTTAAATACTTAACATTTCTCAGTTATTAATAACTTCACATTTTTAAGAATATAGTTCAAAAATAGAATACAAGACATATTTAATTAGATTCAATTTTGTCCTCTAGATTTTTCATATGAGGCAAACTAAGATGAACATTTCAATATTTTGTCATTTCAAAATACCTAGATATTTAATAAGTTTTATTATTTAATTCAGCAAACTCCAAATTTTTAAGCTGTCAATGGCTTTGGAAGCAAGCCTGACCTACTTAAATGTAAAATCACCACAGTTTCTTTAGAAATTGTTACCAGCAGGAAACTAACCCCCTCTTTAACAAAGGGTGCAGCCAGTCTTCACCTGGGCTATTGGACCTTCATTATCAATATAGCTATACTTATTACTGAAAAGCTCTACCACAAATCCTTTATCTTAGTTATATTTATTTATCTTTGTTTTAATAATTTTGAGATTTTAAAGCCAATTATTATTATCCAAGGCATTTACTTTGGCAAATTATGTAACAGAGATAATTTACTTTCTCGTGGCTTTAATGTTAACTTTGGAATGCGGTCCATTATTATTCAAAAATTACCCTTTATTATGGAAATATTAATCTTATTGCTTAAAAGAAGCCTGCATTTTTGTCTTTTGGTCATCTTTCCCATATTTTTCCTTTTGAGAAAAACAGTCTTAGATTTATTCTATAGCATCTGTAAAGAGATTGAGCTCAGCCCAAAACCTTATCCAAAATCGGATGTAACACTCTTTTGTTTTAAGTTAGCTTTCTGTCTCTATGAGTACAGAAATCCCAGATGTATTCCTAAAATCTGCCGATTTTTTTAAATGATGGATTGGGAAATAAAAATCATGGCAAAGATGAGACTTTTCTAAGCACTCTCAGGAGTGGTTATCCATTTTGCAGGATCACCACATGTCTCCCCACGCCTACATCCTATTTCCTTTGGGGAAATTCAGTAAATGGTCTGGCATCTCAAGTTTGTTTTCTTATTAAGTTAAATTAAAGGCATGATTAATAGACTAACACATTAAACTAAACAAAAATGACAGAAAAAAACTATATTCAACAGATAACATATAGAGCAAGAACCTGTTAAGCCCAGGACGCCTGCCGCTCTCACAAAGGCACCAAGAGACGTTCTCATGCAAACAGCAAAGGGTTTATTCACCAAGCATGCTGGGACTCACAACATACCCTGAAGTCAGAGTAGAGGCTGAGAGCCCCGAGACAGGGCAGAGCCAGGGCTTAAATACTCTGAGACAAACAACAGGGTCACACAGATGTCGTCAGGGGGACTTGTTACAGTTGGTTTTTCCCAAAACCGTGACATTTACATTAATCTCAGTTTCACAATCTCAGTTTCACATTCTTGGTCAAGCATCCTGTTCTCCTGTTCTCTTATCATTACCCCTGGGCTCTCCCACTCTGCAGGAGGGGCAGGATGTAATTTACTGGTTAATGTTTCAGTAATCTTTGCTACTAATCTAGTCGCCCTACAGGGTGCACCTTACCGGCCACTGCTTCCAATTCTGCTGCCTTACATTCCCCCCTTTTCTTTGTCCGGTCTCTAATCCTAGAGACCATCTGGTTCATTCAGTACTGTACACACATCCGGGTGCAAGGTAGGCCACCAGGCACCTGGTGTATGGGTCCCTTTGACTGACCAGACTACTTGCCCCGTTGGGTTCACCACTTCCCAGGTCAAGGCAAGAGAGGCCTGGGGATTGCTAGCCACCAGGGGAAGGAGGCAGAGTCCTACCCACGCGGCGAACACGCAGCTTAAGGGGGCTGTCAGTCTTTTCCACTGTCCATTCGGGTCCAGGCGGTGGTGCAGGCTTGAGATGGGAGGCGTGGATCCAGGAAGCGATGCCATCTACCTTTACCGCGGTCGGGGTGGTTAGCAGTACCAGGTAGGGTCCCTTCCACTGAGGTTCTGTGAGTCTGATGTCTTCTCATGAGTCCCCGACTTGGAAGGGATGAGGAACCTTGAGCTCCCCCGGCTGGTAGGCGGAGGCTAGCGGCTTCTAGACAAATTGCTGGTCAATTTAGTTAAGGTCTCCTTAATGGTTCTATTCATCCTCTCTACCTGACCTGAACTTTGGGGCCTATAAGCACAATGTGATTTCTAATCTGCTCCTGTAGCCTTGGCTACTGCCTGTGTTAACTGTGAAATAAAAGCTGGCCCGTTGTCTGACCCTAACATAGCCTGAAATCCATACTTGGGTAAGATGTCTTCTAGCAGCTTCTTGGCCACCGCCTGAGCTGTTTTATGCTTGGTTGGGCATGTCTCTACCCATCTAGAAAAGGTGTCCTTCTCCTGCTGTGCATTTTCTATTTTAGCTAAATTAATTTAGTCTGAAAACTTGACTGCTATTTTACTGTCAAATTTAATATTCTAACAACAATCTTAGTTTACCCTATAATTATTAATGGCAAGGATTGTTTTGTATTGTTGAGTAGGCCCTGAGCATCCTTGGTGCTAGCTGTTGTTAGCCAAGTTTCTGTTTGTTGCCTTGGTTCTGATCTGGGCTGGTCCAAGTCTTTGTCTGTTACCTGGGTCCCGATCTGAGCTGGGCGTGGGAAGTGAAGCAGCCATGGGGCAGGAGACCTCCCTCAGAAGGGGCGAGTGTTCAAGCCCCTGCAATGCTCTTTGCAGAGGTTCTATGCCCCACCTCTGTTGGCCCCCATGTTCTCTCCTGATGGCCCCTCTGCGACTGTGCCTGTCTTAGGTTGTCCCTCCCATGAGGAATCTTACCCGTCTCTGGCTAACCAGCCATCCTCAGGGGCCAAGCAGGGTGATGTGAGGTTCAGTTCCGTCTCCTTGGTAGCCTATGCCCACATGGCCTCCACGCCCAGTACCTGCCTTAGGATCCCCTTGCCTGCTGGCGGGTCCCCGGCACATGATCATGTATTTTGAGGAACTCAGGTTTCCTCTCCAGGGAGGGCCCACCTCACACCATTGGGCCACAGACAGACCTATGGTACCAGCCATCACGAGGCTTCAACCTCAGCATGTACAGAAAACTCAGGCACCAGCTATGGGCAATTGGATTGTGAAAGGAGGATCCCTCCTTGGCAAAAGGGCCAACATAGAATGCTCGTTGCCTATCCAAGGAGGCCTTTCATGCAGTGGAAGGGATTAAATATTTTCACGTCCCTTTTAAATTGCTGCCAATCATTCAAAGGCTTAGTTTATATTCTTTGCTTTAAGCCATGGCAATTCAATTTCAAACTGGCTGTCAAAATATATATTTTTTTGTATAGACAAGGTCTAATTACATGTTTCTGCACCTCTCCTAGGAGCAAGTGGTGATAGTAGACGTGTTTTAACTTTTGTCTACCCTCCTTTGGTGTCCATGCAAGCCAGAAGTCTTTACAGCTGATTACGGCTAGCCTGGCAAGAAAGACATTCTTAGGCATTCTTGGGGTTCTGGTTTTCTCACAAATTTACTCGGCCTTCTGTACCAGCCTTCTTTACTATGCCCTAAGGACTATTTGCAATAGGGATCATTTGTCCTAATAAAGGTAATTCGGGCCGTACTCGTGCTACTTGGGCTGAGGAAACTGCCTCCTCAATTCTTAGCAACTCATCCCTAGCTCTACCTGTTAATGTTTGGAGAGGAAAGATCAGAGTCACCTCCAAGTGAATTAAATAAAGTTATCATTTCTACACCAGATTTTCAGATAAGGTCTCAGCCAATTAATGTCCCCTAATAATTTCTGAAAGTCATTTAAAGTTTCTAAGACAATCTTATCTCCACCTTCTGAGGCCTAACGCATTGGTATGCAATTATGGTTCCTAGATATCGGAAAGGCGTTCCTTTCTGTACCTTTTCTGGAGCAATTCTTAAGCCCCATTTAGGGAACTTTTCTTCTAATTGGGAACACGTGGCCAAAGACTCCTCTTCCCGTGGGCTTCCTTTAGCTAGGATGGGCTCCTTAATTCCCTGATCATTATTTCCCAAGCCTTGACTAGGCTGATATCCCATTTGGGTCATTATCTGCTGTCCTGTGCTGGTAATAATACACCCTTGTAAACCCTCTAAGACATCCCCAGTCCCATGAAGTTGATTGAAATTCCAGAGATGATGGAAGGCTGAAACCATCCCATCAATCCTTTCTCATCTTGCCACCTTAACAAGGTGGCACTGCCATTGTGTGTCATGAGGAACTCCCATCCCCCTAACTAAGTCCATAGCATCTACTGTGGACTAACTTGGAGGCCAGAATTCTTTGCTGATAACACTAACATCTGCTCCAGAGTTCACCAGACCCCTAAATGGTTTTCCCTCTATTTTTAAATTAATCATAGCATGGGTTTTGCTAATTTCATGTATCCAATAGATGTCTGAGCTTCTAAATTCTTGTATTCCTCTTTTCCTCATTTTAGCCTCACCTTGCTGAACATAAGTAAGGTACAAGTAGTGTCTGAACAAACCTTTGTCCTGGAGTAATTTACATAACAAGATTACATTCTAGCTTAGCTTTAATTTCTCCTTTATAATCTGAATTAATGCCTCCAGGCAAAACAGTTAGTTCACTTAAGGGCGTCTCTACTCCTCTTTAAGATTAATCCTAAAATTCCCTGTGGCACAGGTTTACAAAACTTGCTTTAGGAAATGTCCTGATCCCACATTCTGACAAGCTTGAATTATCTCTGCAATGGATCTATCTTTTCTCAGGCATTTTCTACAGTCAGCATTGACATTTTCATTTAGCTGAAAACCTTGACTATAATTTAACAAGCTAATTCATAAAGTAACTTAAGTAGGTATCTTTAAATTTAAAAAAAGAAATTCATTCAGTACAGATTAGGTATCTTACTTATTGGTTCTTATTTAAGATTCTGCTGTTCAAAATTTGGCTATATTTAAGAAATATAGACCAACACAAGTCCAATTATCAGAGAAAACATAACATATTTTTTTAAAGTTATACTTTAGACATTTAATTACCACATTCATATAATTTCTCCGAGTTTAATTTGTATTTTGAACTTTTAACGCTGAAAAGGCAAACATTTAGTTATCCTTAGATTAATAATACTTTGTTTCTAAGAAAAATACAAGACATTATCAATTAATAGCTTTAATTTTGTCCTCTAGGTTTTTCTCATGAGGAAGCAATACTCAGATTATTAAACAAATTTTTATCATTTGGTTAACAGCACAGGCTGCCTCTTGACTTTTCAAAAAGGCCTTTTTTTTCTCTCTGCCGGGGGGCATTCAGTAGCCAGCCTGGACTACGCTTCTTCCTCTATTAACAAAGGCGGTAGCCAGTTACCCGTGCCATTAGATCGTTACAATTAATACATTATTCATCCATATTTCAACAATTTCTGAGTTTTAAATCCAATTCCAATTATTTTAAGGCATTTACTTTGGATAAATTCTTTTTTTTTTTTAATGTCGAAGACCAGACCCAGACACCTTCTGGGGAGTGGGGTCCCTATTGGATCGCCACGTGGTTCCCTTCCCCCACACCTTCTAGATCCTGGGCCGGGTCCTGGCGGCTGCGCCTAGGAGCCCCGCGGGCGGTGGTGGCAGGGCGGGGCCGGCGGCAGATGGGAATAGGAGACCGCCTAGCCGCTTCTCTGGCCCCGGCTCCCTTTCCCCTGCTGCCCACACCCCCAAGCCTTTATCCAGAAATCAAATTTCCTAGCTTTCCTTTAGCCTAATTAGTCAGCTTTCTAGCAGCCATCTAAAGACTCCCATCACAGCCTAGCAGTAGGCCCAGAGCCTCCCCTTACCTTCTGCTGTGTCGAAATCCCATTCAGGCCAGGCTAGAGGAAAAAAGTTTAAGATGCCCACAACTAGCCTCCTGGGATCGGTCCCCATTCTCTGTCCCAGCCCTGGTGTGGGGTGGACTGAGAGAGTTATTTGGGGACAGAGGTCTGGAGAAATCTTCAGTTGAGCTGAGGAGAGGATCCTGGTCAGGGGGTGGTCCTGAAAGGGCGACTGTCCTGAGTGCCCTGGGGCCAACAGGACTGTCTGTCTCTTTCCCAATTTTCCCTTCGAGGGCAGGCAACCTTTTAACCACCAAGGCTTGTCAGTGACGATGTCAATCCAGACATCAATTTAAGGAATTTGGTCCGGGCGGCCCGGATTGCCATGAACAGCACGGCGAACCTCACAAGCAACATTTAGGTCCAACGTCCCGGTGGAGGGCCACCCAACCCTGAATGTGGGCCACTCCAATTCATAAAATTTCTGTGAAGCAAAATCATCAACCCAAGCTCCATAGTCATCCGCGCGCACTTCCGAAATTCCTGAGAATTCTTAAGGAAACACTGTAATGGGGTTGAGGGTCCAGACGGACCCTGGCCCATTCTGACTGTTACTGCACAGGAATAAAACAGCGACAGATTTTGAGCTCGGTTTTTCACTTCTGGCCAGTGATCCAGAGTCAAAGACAAAGGAGTGGAGGCAGATTGACCCATGACAAGGGACACACACACAGAGGACAACGAACAATGAACAAAAGACAAAGACAGTCGCGACAAGTTCAGACAGGAACCAAAATGGCCTAGAGATGACAACTCTCCTAGCTGGCAACAAAATCTCAGAATCAGAACCAGACGTGAATTCACCACACGGGAATTCACCAGACGGGAGGAATCCAGGCATCCCTGGACCTCCCCAGAGTCCACCAGGGTGTCCCCCGGGGACGTGGCCTGCGACCCGAAGACACATCTGCCCGTCGCAGTCGGGGGAAGCTCACGCTCTGCCCCGACAGCCACCAGAACAAACAGAATTCATCAAATCAGAATTCACCAGATGTGAATTCACCAAACGGGAATTCACCAGACGGGAGGAATCCAGGCGTCCCTGGACCTCCCCAGACTCCACCAGGGCGTCCCCCGGGGATGTGGCCTGCGACAAGACACGTCTGTCCGTCGCAGTCGGGGGAAGCTCACGCTCCACCCCGACAGCCACCAGACCAAACAGATTTGCCAGCTCGGACTGGTTCCTAAGTGATCGCAACCGAAGGCGCCATTACTCAACCCAAGAAGCGTCTGTTGGAGCCTGAAGGCGGCTGCAGCAAATCTCGGTGGGACCTCCAAATGTTAAGTCTGGGACGCCCGCCACTCTCACAAAGGCACCAAGAGACGTTCTCATGCAAACAGCAAAGGGTTTATTCACCAAGCATGCTGGGGCTCACAACATACCCTGAAGTCAGAGTAGAGGCTGAGAGCCCCGAGACAGGGCAGAGCCAGGGCTTAAATACCCTAAAACAAACAACAGGGTCATACAGATGTCGTCAGGGGGACTTGTTACAGTTTGTCTTTCCCAAAACTGTGACATTTACATTAATCTCAGTTTCACATTCTTGGTCAAGCATTCTGTTTCCTGTTTCCTTATCATTACCCCTGGGCTCTCCCATTCTGCAAGAGAGGCAGGATGTGTTTCCTGTTCCCTTATCAATACCCCTGGGCTCTCCCACTCTGCAAGAAGGGGCAGGATGTAATTTACTGGTTAATGTTTCTGTAATCTTTGCTACTAATCTAGTCGCCCTACAGGGTGCACCTTACCGGCCACTGCTTCCAATTCTGCTGCCTTACATTGAATATTATTTATTAACTTGTTACTGTGTTTAAGACACTGTGCTAAGCCTTCAAATGATTAGACTACCTAATATTTGAAAGAGCATACTGAGGTAGATATTATTATTCAGAGCTCATTTCTAATAGCTTCTTTTAACCCCAGTAAGTTACCTTCTCTAAACTCATAATACCTAGTGCCTTTACAGTGCATGAAGGTAATAAATCTTAAAAGTTTCTCATGTATCCCTAGCTGGTTTGGCTCAGTGGATAGAACATTGGCCTGTGGAATAGGGGGGAGGTTCCAGGTTTGATTGCCCCTCAATAGGAGGCATGCAGAAGGCAGCCAATCAATAATTCTCTCTCATCATTAATGTTTCTCTCTACATCTCTTCCTCTCTGAAATCAATAATAAAGTAAAAAATTTAAAAAAAATTGTCTCATGTAAGCCTTAATTCTCTAATAAAACTATAATCTTGTTTAAGGAAAAAATTGTCTCAAATATAGGAAAGGAGAGGAAAAGAAGAGAAAGAAGGAAGGAAAGAAGCACAGGAGAGATGATCAGGATCTAATGAAGTTGTATCATGTAGCATTAATGGTATGTTATCATTCCATTAGCACATACTTATTAGATATCTATTGTATATCCAATACCACATTGAGATATAAGAGGAATAAAAGAAAAGGGGAAATATTAGCTCTTCTCATCATCTAGATAGGAATAGAAAAATAAATGCACACTGATAGAGGACAACAGTGAAACACCAATGTGAGAAGGAAATATCAATAAGTACATGCTCAGACTGAGGATTAAACCCTTAACCTAAGTATGTGCACTGAGCAGGAATCCAACCCACAACTTTTTGGTATATAAGATGACACTCCAATCAACTGAGCCTTCTGACCAGGGCCAAAAGAGCTTTTTGAAGTTTATGAACTCTTGACAATATTTCTAGAGACTGGGGCAAGACAAAAATTAGGTCTCTTTTTCCCCTGCCTATATGAAGAAGAGTCAGTTTTTCTTTTATACCATTTACTAGAGGCCCGATGCATAAAAATTCATGCAAGAGTAGGCCTTCCTTCCCAGGCTGCCGGCACTGACTTCCCTCTGGCACCCAGGACATGGGCTTCCCTCCTCAGACGACCAGTAGACACCTGTGACCTTGGGCTGACTTCCTTTTGGCCCCTGTTGCTTCAAGAAGGATGTCCGAAATGATGTCTGGAAGACTTCCAGTCTAATTAGCATATTATCCTTTTATTATTATAGATTTCCTTTCTAGATTAATGATTCATAGGCTCAAGTTTCATCTTTATTTTTACTTCCTTTAACCTCTTCCCTTAGCCTGTGAAACCTGCATGTTTAACCCTGGAATGAAAATAAGATTTTCCTTTGATATTTTGAATGAAGATTACATTGTAGTAAAAGTCAATATCCAATATTAATATGAAACATATCCATATTAATTCATAGAGAAGTTAAGTGGTTTGCATTGGAAGCTGAATCAAATATGGTATTTTTAACTATTTTGATTTTTTTTCATTTTTTAAATTAAATTTATTGGGGTGACATTGGTTAATATGACCATAAAGGTTTCAGGTGTGGGTTTCTATGGTATACTATTTATATATTACACTTTAGTCCACCACCCAAAGTCAAATATTCTCCTGTCATCATATATTAGGATCCCTTTCATCCCCTCACCCCCTTCTCTCTGGCAACCACTATACTGATGTTTATGTTTAAGAGTTTCAGTTTATATCCCACACTAGAGGCACAGTGCATGAAATTCATGCATGTGGGGGGGGGGAACCTGCATCCTCTCCAATCTGGGACCCCTCGAGGAATTTCCAACTGCCTGTTTAAGCCTGATCCCATGGGCAGTCGGACATCCCTCTCACAATCCAGGACTGCTGGCAATCAACTGCTTGCTTACCTGCCTTTCTTATTGCCCCTAACCACTTCTGCCTGACATCCTGATCACCACCTAACCACTCACCTGCAAACCTGATTTATGCATAACTGCTCCCCTGCCAGCCTGTTTGCCCCTAACTGCCCTCCCCTGCAGGATTGATCACCTCCAACTGCCCTTCCTTACAGTCCTGGTCCCTCCTAACTGCCCTCCCCTGCTGACCATATGTGGTGGCCATCTTGTGTCCACATGGGGGCAGGATCTTTGACCACATGGGGGCAGCCATCTTGTGTATTGGAGTGATGATCAATCTGCATATTACCCTTTTATTAGATAGGATAGAGGCCTGGTGCATGGGTGGGGCCAAGCTGCCCTAAAGGGTGTCCAGGATCAGGGTGGAGGTCTCTTGGGGCATGGGGTGGCCTGGGTGATGGGCCTGTGGTGGTTTGCAGACCGACCACACCCCCTGGTGACCTAAGTTGAGGTCCTGGTATCTGGGATTTATTTATCTTCTATAATTGAAAGAAACTTTGTAGCCTTGAGCAGAGCCAAGCCTTCTGCTTGCTTAGTAGCTGCAGTAATTTCTGTTGGAATTTATTCATCTTCTATAATTAAAACTTTGTAGCATTGATTAGAAGCCTGGGCTGGCAAGGGCAGGCAGAAAGCTTGGCTTCCTCCATCGCCAGGGAAACCCAAGCCTACCTCTTGCTCTTTCTGTGGCTACAGCCATCTTGGTTGGGTTTATCTGCATATTCACTCTTAATTGGCTGGTGGGTGTGGCTTGTGGGCATGGCTTATGTGTGTAGCGAAGGTGCGGTCAATTTGTATATTGCTCTTTTATTAGATAGGATATGAATGAAATCATATAGTCCTTAGCTGACTTATTTCACTTAGCATAATATTCTCAAGGTCCATCTATGTTGTTGCAAAGGCAGTATTTCATACTTTCTTATGGCTGAGTAGTAACTCATTGTGCATATGCACCGTATTATCTTTATAATCCTCTATTAACTACTTTGTGTCAGAATATTTCCTTCTTAAACAAAAGACTTCAGGCTTCCTTTCTTGTTCTTCTCTATTGCTTGCATATTGAGATACATTTGCAAACAGACTGAAGACTTATTTGGTTTGCTTTGCTACAAATAAGCAAGCTCATTTTAATACTACACCCCAGGCCCTGTTCCTGGCATTTATTGACTTTTTGCTTTAGAATATTTCCCCCTTTCCTTCTCAGAAGATACCCCTGTGGCTCTCAGAATCACATCAACTTTTCATCAGATTTGGGCTGAAATGAAATAAATTTGTATAGTCCATGAGACAGGAGTATAAATCACTCTTTAATGTGAGAGAGAAACATTGATCAATTGCCTCCCATATGTGGTGACTGAATGGGCAGTTTGGGCATATAAATGGACTGGGAATGGAATCTGCAACCAACTGAGACACATTGGACAGGGACAGTTTAATTCTTCTCTGCTGTCCTTTCCATGTAGCCCACTGACAGACAAAAGTTTGGAAGAAGTGCCAGGGAAATGTGGAATTTTCAAGCAATATTATAAATGACTTTAAAATAGTGGAAAAACCCCGTACGGTTCTGAGAGTGAGGCTTTTTCAGTAGGAATATGCAGGCTGACTGCTTTTCATTAGAATTTTTATTTACATGTGTCCAATTCATTCAAGTCAAATATAAAGAAGGTAACATTATGTTATACCCCTGATCTATTGAGCCAGTGATTCTGTTCCTAATACGTGTCCAAGTAATGCTTTCCTTAACTGAAGGGAAACATGTATCTTGGGCTTTAAGATAGAACCCAAGCACCAAGCACCAATATTTTGGTCTATTGCATTACAAACTCATGGGATATACAATATTTCCTACCATATTACATTTATTCCCATCTCTTTCCAATCCACCCCATTGTGTATACGTATATAATATATTTAATTACAAGATAATCAATTCTCTTATAATTCTAAAATTATCTTCTTCATTGCCAATTACTTTGTAACTTTTGACTTGTTGGGCTTTGAAATATTGTCCAGGCAATATTATACTGCTTATGTTCTAATGGATATGCTTGGATGGAAAAAAAAGAGTTATGAAAAGAGTCATCCTAATTTGCAACTATCTGTATTACTTTAATGTCAGAATACATTTTTGATGGAGATAATTCATTTACGATTTTAGCTATAAATCTGGGTCTTGAAAAAGCATACCAATGAGATCACAATTCTTGTCTGATTTTAAGTCTTCTAACAATGATATTTTGTTGATTAAAGAATTAGATGATTGGTGCACACATGGCACATCTGACAGGAGCTTTACTTCATGATTGCCATTATCAGGTTCTTGTCTGAGTTCAAATATTATGAAATTAAGGTGTATATTTTACTTATTTTTTGTCCTAATGTTTAAATGATTATTATGGAGAAGAGAAGATAGAGAGAGAAGAATGAAAAATATTAACTGTACAAATGCATGTATCCATTATTATTTTTTTTGTTTTGGGATGGGGACTAGGCAGTAGAAAAAGAATCATCATAATAGCAAGTCTTCATATGGCAGACTATTATTGAACAAAAGAGAAAGGACAAAAAAAGTACTTATTGAGCACCTATTTTGTGCAAAGCACTTTATCAGGTGCTCTTGGATAGCACAATTGACTCAGATATGGATATACTAGAGGCCCAGTGCACAAAATTCTTGCACTGAGGAGGGCGGGTTGTACGGGGGTGGTATGTTCCTCAGCCCAGCCTGCATCCTTTCTAATCTGAGACCCCTCGAGGGATGTCCAAATGCCCCTAAAGGAGCAGTTGGACACCCCTCTAACAATTCAGAACTGCTGGTTTCCAACCATTCACCTGCCTGCCTGCCTGATTGTCCCGAACCGCTTCTGCTTGCCAGCTTGATCATCCCCTAACCACTCCCCTGCCAGATTGATCAATGCCTAACTGCTCCCCTGCCAGTCTGATGGTCCCTAACTGCCCTTCCCTGCCAGCCTGGTCACCCCTAACTGCCCTCCCCTGCAGGATTGGTCCCCCACAACTGCCCTCCCCTGCAGGCCTGGTGTGCACCCAACTGCCCTCCCCTGTAGGTCTGGTCACCCCTAACTGTCTTCTCCTGCCGGCCAGGTTGCCCCTAACTGCCTTCCCCTGCAGGCCTGGTTCTCACCAACTGCTCTCCTCTGCAGGCCTGGTTGCCCCCAACTTCCCTCCCCTACAGGCTTAGTTGCCCCCAACTGCCCTCTACTGCTGGCCTGGTCACCCATAACTACCCTCCCCTGCTGGCCTGGTCGCCCCTAACTGCCTTCTCCTGCAGGCCTGGTTGCCCCCAACTGCCATCCCCTGTAGGCCTGGGGCCCCTCCACAAAGTTTCCTCCCCTCCTGGCCTGAACACCCACACCTGCCCTCCTCTGCTGGCCACCTTGTGGTGGCCATCTTGTGTCCACATGGGGGTGGCCATCTTTGACCACATGGGGCAGCAATCTTGTGTGTTTGGGTCATGGTCAATTTGCATATTACCTCTTTATTATATAGGATGTCTCCAAAGAGTTCATTATTCAGTCTTTATCTTATTTTTTTTCTCTTTGAGTATGTATATTATTTTTGTTTCTTTGTTTTCCTTGCAAGATAGAAACCATAAAACCTAACCTCTCATTCATTTAGGTTCCTTTTAATAAATGGTACTTTGGTTTCTACTGGCTTTTGTGACAGTACTTTTGGATCATGAGGTTTCTTTGGTTTTCCCCTTTCCTTTCACAGAGTGTATAGCTGACAGATTTTGCAAATGATATCATGAATTCATTTGGCTCTCAAACTGGCAGTCCTAGATTTTACTGCACAAGAAATACATTTTCTGTTCTAAAGAAAGTAACAACTCACTGTTCAGAATGTTGCTTGTTCTACTTATGACTTGCCCCAGTCTAATGAATCATAAATGATTTATACATAACTTTTCATTAATATGTTTAATCATGAAAAACAATTTTAGTGTTTTTTTTCTTTTACAAATAATGTCTATTCCCACCTTGTCACATTTATAGGCCTTACAAAATTTATTACCCCCTACCCCCAACACAGACTATTTCTGACAAGAGCATCAAGATATATGACTGTGGTAGATTGACACTATCCATGATATAAATTAAAAAATATTAAAAACATTCAATTATATTTCTATTTCTTCTTATTTTATTTTATTAGTACCAACCAGTCAGTTCCTATCATCTGAGAATTTATTCTATGTTATCTTGGCCTAATTATATTTTCATTCACTTTTATCTCTTATTAATGACATCAATGATTCTACTATCCACTGAAGGAAGTTTAAGTGTTCAGTTTAATTTTCCTAAAATTATTTATAAAGAAGTTCCTTTTATTTAGATTGCCTTCAATAATTTGGTGACCAATTTTGTGTTTTCTTTTCCTTCTATATTATGATAATGTAAGCATATGCCTTAGTCAGAGCTATACTTTCTTGGACTTGAAGGGTATTTCTTACTTTGCTTCCAACTTCCAGTAAGGTCAGAATATAGTGATGTATTAAACACTTAAATCAACAACATCATTCTCATTCTAAAGGCTTTTAACAATGGGGATCTATGATGCTTGAGAGCAGCAAGTAAAAATTATTTCTAGTATCTACTAAAACAAATATTAATGCTATCTACTAAAAGAATAATATGCAAATGTACCATACCTCTGCCACACCCACAAGCCATGCCCACCAGCCAATCAGGAGCGAGTATGCAAATTAACCCAAGCAAGATGGCTGAGGCCACAAAGCTAGAAAGAGGCTTGGGTTTCCCTGGCAATGGAGGAAGCCAAGTTTCCTACACATCCTAGTTGGTCATAGACTCCACTCAAGGCTACAAAGTTTGAATTATAGAAGATAAATAAATCCCCCCCCCAAAAAAATGGCTGTAGCCACAGAGTGAGCAGGAGGCTTGGGTTTCCCCAGCAATAGAGGAAACCAAGCTTTCTACCTACCCTGGCCTGCCCTATCCTCCATTCAAGGATACAAAGTTTCACTTATAGAAGATAAATAAATCCGACATACCAGGAACCTCCTTTTGGTTCACCTGGAGGAATAGCAGGCCTAAAAACCACTACAGGCCCCTCACAAAGGCCACCCACACCCAATGAAACCCCCACCCTGATCTGAAAAAACTGGGACATCCTTCAGGACAAATCAGCTGGCCCCCACCCATGCACCAGGCTTCTACCTATCTAATAAAAGGGTAATATACAAATTGACTATCTTTCCAACACATAAGATGGCTGCCCCTATGTGGACACAAGATGACTGCCAGAAGATGGCCAGCAGGGGAGGGACCTTGTCTGCAAGGGAGGGCAGTTGTGGGTGACCAAGCCTACAGGGGAGGGCAGCTGGGAGGGACTAGGCCTGCATGGGAGGGCAGTTAGGAGTGAAAAGGCTGGCAGAGGAAGGAAATTGGGAGTGACTGGACTAGCAGGGAAGGGCAGTTGGGGTGACCCAGGCCTAAAAGGGAGGGCTATTAGGGGTGACAAGGCCACAGGGGAGGACAGTTAGAGGCAATCAGGCTGGCAAGGGAGCAGTTAGGCATCCATCATGCTGGCAGGGGAATGTTTAGGAGGTGATCAGGCTGGCAGACAGAAGTGGTTAGGGACAATCAGGAAGGTAGGCAGGTGAGCAATTGGGAGCCAGCAGTACTGAGTTGTGAGAGGAATACCCAACTGCCCATTTAGGCCCAATCCTAACGAGATCATGCTTAAAGGGGCACTCAAACATCCCTTGAGGGGTCCCGTATTGGAGGGTGCAGGCTTGGCTGAGGGACACATACCTCCCACTCACGAATTTCATGCACCCGACCTCTAGTTCTATCAATAAGATTACAAAATACCTGCTGCACAAAATTTGTGCATGGGGGTTTCTGTGTGTCCCTTAGTCCAGCCTGCAACCTCTCCAATCTGGGACCCCTCGAGGGATCAGGCCTAAACGGGCAGTTGGGCATCCCTCTCACAATCTAGGACTGCTGGCTCCCAACTGCGCACCTGCCTGCTTGTCTGATTGCCCCTAAACACTTCAGCCTGCCAGCCTGATCACCCCCTAACAACTCCCCTGCCAGCCTGATTGATGCCTAACTGCTCCCTGCTGGCCCAACTTCCCCTTACTGCACTCCCCTGCCAGTCTGGTTACCTCTAACTGCCTTCTCGTTCTGGCCTGGTCATTTCTAACTGCTCTCCCTTGCCAGCCTGGTCACCCCTAACTTCCCTCTGCTGCAGACCTGGTCACCTGTAATTGCCCTCCCCTGCAGGCCTGGTAACCCCCAACTGCTCTCCCCTGCAGAACTGTTCCCTCCCAACTGCCCTCCTCTGCAGGCCTGGTTCCCCATGACTCCACTTCCCTGCCAGCTTTGTCATGCCTATTGCCCTCCCCTGCAGGCCAGGTCACCCCTGACAGCTCTCCACTGCTGGCCTGGTTACCCACAACTCCTCTCCCCTTCAGGCCTGGTCCCCCATAACTGCCCTCTACCGCAGGCC
Source organism: Antrozous pallidus (assembly GCA_027563665.1). NCBI lineage: Eukaryota > Metazoa > Chordata > Mammalia > Chiroptera > Vespertilionidae > Antrozous > Antrozous pallidus. The sequence continues at coordinate 68,994,614 of CM050509.1, read as the reverse complement.
TGATTGTCCCCAACTGCCCTCTTCTGAAGGCCTGGTCTTCTCTAACTGCCCTCCCCTGTAGACCTTGTTGCCCCTAACTGCCCTCCTCTGTAGGCCTGGTCACCCCTCACTGCTCTACTCTGCTTGCCTGGTCAGCGCCAACAGCCCTCGTCTGCAGGCCTGGTTCCCCACACTGCCCTCCCCAGTTAGCCTGGTCATGCCCATTGCCATCCCCTGCAGGCCTGGTCACCCCCAGCTGCTCTCCACTGCAGGCCTGATTGCCCCCAACTGCCCTTCTCTGCAGGCCTGGATCCCCCAATTGCCTTCCCTTGTTGGCCTTGTAGCCCCCAACTGCCCTCCCTGCAGGCCTGGTCCCTCCTAACTGCCCTCCCCTTCTGGCTTGCTCATCCACAACTGCCCTCCTCTGCTGGCCATCTTGTGGCAGCCATCTTGTTTCTCCATGGGGGCAGTCATCTTTAACCAGATGGGGCCAGGCCATCTTGTATGTTGGAGTGATGGTCAATTTGCATATTACCTCTTCTTTATATAAGATTATAATGTGCTTGGCCAAGTAGATCTTAGAGGATAATACTATTAGTCTGTGTGAACTTTTAAAATTAGTTAATAAATACATAAGGTCCATTATTCTCTGAGAAAATTACATGAACTAAGAATTCAGAAAATAACCCATTCAGGATAAAGAGTATATATATATATATGTGTGTGTGTGTGTGTGTGTGTGTGTGTGTGTATATATATATATATATATATATATATATATATATATATATATAAAATGGAATGCTACTCAGCCATAAAAAAAGGAAATCCTGCCATTTGCAACAATATGGATGAGCCTACAGGGCATTATGCTAAATGAAATAAGCCAGACAGATAAAGTCAAATATTGTATGTTATAAATTATATGTGGAAACTTAAGAAAATGGTGACTTCATAGAAACAGATAATAGATTTTTGCCAGGTCCTGGGGAGGAGGAAATAAAAATATATATGTCAAAGAGTATGAATGTTCAGTTTCAAGATGAATAAGTTCTGAGGCTGTACTATACAGCATGGTATCTATAGTTATTAATATGGTACTGTATACTTTTAATTTGCTGAGAGCAGATCTTAAGCATTCTCACCAAAAAGGAAGTTAACTATGTGAGGTTATATGTTCAATATATTGATTTTGGTAATCTTTCACAATGTGTAAATATATTAAATCATACTTTTGTATACTATGAATATATTTAATTATATTTGTCAATTTTTCCTCTCAAAAAAACTGGAGAAAAAATAATGCATATTATCAAGCCCATCCCAAATTTACTGAATCAGAATCTGCAGGGTATTTTTTTTTCTTTTTAAAAAAATATATATTTTATTTGTTTTTTTTTACAGAGAGGAAGGGAGAGTGATAGAAGGTCAGAAAGACTGATCAGCTGCCTCTTGTACACCCACTGCTGGGGATGTGCCCATAGCCAAGGTACATGCCCTTGGCTGGAATCAAACCCGGGATCCTTTAGTCCACAGGCTGATGCTCTATCCACTGAGCCAAACCGGTTTCAGCTCTGTGGTTTTAAATTGTATTTATTATGGTGATATCGGTTAATAAAATTATGTAAGTTTCAGGTGTACAATTCTATAATACTAAGGGCCTGGTACACAAAATTTATGCACTGGGGGTGGGAGGTCCCTCAGCCCAACCTGCCCCCTCTCACATACTGGGAGCCCTCAGGGGATGTCCTACTGAAGGGTCACCCCTGGCCTGCCTAAGGCCAAAAGCCTCTGCCTGAGGCTTTTGTCCTTGGGCAGAGGACCTCAGCCAGGGGACCCCAGCCAGCAATCGCCCTGCAATCCAGCAGATCACTGGCTGGCTCCACCTCAGCCCTGGCCCAAGTCCACCCCAAGGCTGGGGAAAAAGTCTGTTCCCTTCCTTTGCCAAGCTGGTCTATGCTAACTGTTCCCTCCCTCTGCTTGGCCCCAGACAGGGGCGCTGACGCTGCACTCGCAGCTCCAGCTGGCCTGTTCTCTCAGTGGCTGTAGCCATCTTGGTTAAGGTTTATTTGCTCCTGATTCACTTGTGGGTGTGGCTTGTGGGTGTAGCAAAGATATGGTCAATTTTCATATTATTCTTATTAGATAGGATACCATCAGAATATTGTATTGTGTGTTCACCACTCCAAGTCAAGTCTCCTTCATCACCATTTATCTCCCCTTTAACCTATTCTGCCTCCCTTCAAACCCTTTTCCTCTGGTAATCACCCAGCTCAACAAGACGCATCTCTTTGATAGCTGTCAGAATCTGCATTTTAACAAAATCTCCAGATAAGTCATTAAAATCTAAGAAGCAGTATACATGAAATTTTTAACTATGGGCTCATTTTGGAAAAGAACCAAGATTAAGAGTAGTGATTGACTTCTGAACTTTAAAATTCATATGTAATGTCTGAATATTATAATGGGTATTTCTTAATGTAGTACTTCTGAAATTAGAATTATTATATTTTTAATTTAAAAATACAAAATCCACTCAAATCATTGATTATTTACATTATCTTAAGCTCAGTTTCCTAAGTGTAGCTAATACACTGGTGATATATTGCTATTCCAGATGTTAGTGTTGGTGGTAATAGCAGCCTGTGGACAATTAGGTTGGCTTTTTTTCTGCATGAACATCAAAGCTCTCCCAATGATACTTATAGAAATTCCATGTTTATAAGTGGATATGCCATCTAGGAAGCTTATGTTAACATGCCATCTCTTTAAAAGGTGATTCTAGGTCTTAAGCAGAATCCTCAGAAGTTTTAAAATCCCAGATTTTGAGTCATTATTTTTTTATTCTTTGACTGTCACTGAATTTGTGATTAAATTTTTATCTAACTTAGTAGAGGCCCAGTGCACAGATTTGTGCACTGTTAGATTCCCTTGGCCTCGCCTTCAGGGATCAGGCAAAAACTGGCTCTCTGACATCCCCCGAAGGGTCCTGGATTTCGAGAGGGTGCAGGCCAGGCCAAGGGACCCCACCAGTGCACAATCTGGGCTGGGGAGGGACTGCAAGAGGGCTCCAGGGCATGTTCGGCCTCCAGTCTCTGGCCAGACTCAAGCAGCAAACTAACCTACTGGTCATAGGGTTTGCTCCCTGATGTTTAGTGCACATCAGTGACCAATAGACCAGTGAGAGGAACAATTAGCATATTAAGCTTTTCCTATCTAATACAAGAGTAATATGCAAATTGACCATAATTTTGCTACACTCACAAGCCACTCCCACCAGCCAATCAGGAGCTGGGGTAGAGCCAGCCGCGGCTAAGGCCAGGGCCGGGTGGTCGCAGGCAGCCAAAGCTAAGGCCTGGACTGGAGCTGAGGTGCCCAGCAGATAGTGCGTGTGACTCCCAGGGGCAGAGCCAAGGTGGCGGCAGCGAACGCTCAGCTCCCAGGGGCGGAGCAGAAGCAGCCCCCAGGGGCCAAGCGGTTGCAGGCAGCCAGGGTTAAGGGCTGGACCTGAGCTGAGGTGCCAAGCCAGCTGGGGAGGGCATTTGGGAGGGAGCAGGCCTGCAAGGAAGGGCAATTGGGGGCAATCAGGAGAGGGCAGTTAGCGGTGACCAGTCTGGCAGAGGAGGGAAGTTGGGGGCAAACAGGCTGGGAGGAGAGCAGTTATACATCAATGAGGCTGGCAGGGTAGTGGTTAGGGGGTATTCAGGCTGGCAGACAGAAGTGGTTAGGGGCAATCAGGGAAGCTGGCAGGTGAGGGATTTGGAGCCAGCAGTCCTGGATTGTGAGAAGGATGTCCGACTGCCCGTTTAGGCCCAATCCTACCGGGATCGGGCCTAAACGGGCAGTCAGACATCCTTCAACTGTTCCCAGATTGCAGAGGGTGCAGGCTGGGCTGAGGGACACCCCCATACACTAATTTTGTGCACCGGGCCTCTAGTATATATGTATAAATGCCTTATTTTGTGTGTGACTAATATTAGTTTTATCAAGTGAATGCAAGGGAAGATAACCAAAATAAACTGAAGTTGGAAATAGTTGAGCTTTTAAAAAATATATCCACAAATTCTTTGAAACTCCCCCCATTAAAAAGTGGAGCCTAATTCTCCTCCCTTGGTGTATGGGCTAATCATAATGACTCACTTCTAAAAATTAAAACAAAACAGAAACAGCAGTGTGTAACTTTGGAGACTAGATGATAGGGGAATCATGGCATCCTTCTTCCTCACTCTCTCTTAGGCTAACTCAGGAGGAAGTTAGCTGCCATGTTGTGAAGACACTCAAGCAGCCTATGAAGAAGCCTACTATAGTGAGGAACTGAGATCTCCTGCTCATTGCCATATGAGTGAGCCATCTTGAAGTGGATTCTAATGCCTCAGTCAAAATTTCTAATGATTGCCCTAGCTGGTTTGGCTCAGTGGATAGAGCATCAGCTTGTGGACTAAAAGGTCCCTGGTTCAATTCCAGTCAAGGGCACATGACCAGGTTATGGGCTCGATCCCCATTGTGGGGCATGCAGGAGGCAACCAATCAATGATTCTCTCTCATTGTTGATGTTTCTATCACCCCCCCCTTCCTCTTTGAAATCAGTATAATATTTAAAATTATTTTTCTAATGATTGTAGCCTCAACTAACTTCTTGCATAAAGCTCTTAAGAGATGCTGAGCTAGAATCATCAAACTAAGGTACTCCCAATTTTTTGACCAAAAAAAAACTATGAAATAATAATAATGTTTATTACTTTAAGCCCTGAGTTTTAATAAAATTTGCTACATAGAAATATATAATTACTTAAGCACTATTTCTGAATTTCTGTTCCCTTCATCTATATGTCTATCTTTCCACCAATACCATACAGTCTTACTGATTGCAGCTATATAATCAAACTTGAAATCACATAGACTAATTCCTCCCACTTTGTTCTTCTTTTTCAATATTGTTTTAGCTATTCTAGATTCTTGGTTTTTCCCTATAAATTTATGATAATCTTTTAAAAATTTTTATCTTTTTTTTTGAAAGCATTAAAGATATTCCCTTTTTGTTCCCGTTGACCCATTCTAGCCCCTCCTCCCCCCACCCCAGGCATTGACCACACTATTTGTGTCCATGGGTTGTGCATAAAAGTTCTTTGATTAATCTCTTTCCATCCACCTACCCAACCCAACCATCCCTCTGAGATTCCACAGTCTGTTCCATGTTTCTCTTTATAAGTTAGAATAATCCAACAATTCTTACTGGAATGTGGAATGGGCCAGGGAAATGGGGGAACTTCTGTAATATTGTCAATAATAATTTAAAAAGAGTGAATTAAATCTTTGTATCAATTTGTGGAGAATTGACATCTTTACTATGGTGAATTTTCTAACCCATGAACAGAGTATGTCTCCCCATTACTTAGACACTCTTTTTTGATTCATCTTTTTATTGTTTTGTAGGTTTTAGCACATAAATATTATGCATTTTTGTTGGATTTACACATAACTATTTAGTATTTTAATGAATGTAAATAATATTGTATCTCATTTATTTAATTTTTCAGAAGACAACAGCAAAATGAGTATTTATTAATTTATATTCTCCAAAAATAAACTTAAGTTGTGTTATTTAAATTGTCTTCACTTAATTTCCCTCTTTTATACTCTCTTCACAATACATACCTTGCTTGCAGTAGGAAAAACAAAGTAAAACAAAACAGGTTCTTTTGTCCATAAATCCAAATCTTCTTGCCCTGGCTTTGTGTTTTAGGTATAAAAATCAAGAAATTGTATTATCTGGTATAGTATTTTCCACAGTATATTAGGGAAAAAAACATGGAGAAATCATACTTTTACAAGACTTGGTATTGAACTCTGGCTTTATAATTTATATGGCCTAAGTTTTTATATCTTAACTTTAAAATTTTTTAAATTTATATTTATTGTTGAAAGTATTACTAATACCCCCTTTGTTTTTTTGTTGACCCCATCCACTGTGCACCCACTCCTCCCAGGCCTTCACCACTTGTTTTTGTTTTTTTGCTTTTTAATTGGTTTTCATGGATTATAATAGTTTATCAAAATATTGATTCATGAATATTTATATCTTGAAATATTGCTGAAATCATAAGTTTTAAGATAATTTATGATATTTTTTTTAGATTCATTGGTATTTTGGGCATTTATATGTCATCTAGCTTTATTGCACTGGATAGAATTTCCAGAAATATGTTAAACTAAAGGACCAGTGCATAAAATTTGTGCATGGGGCAGGGAGTATCCCTAATCCCAGTCTGCACCCTCTTCAATCCAGCACTGCTGGCTCCCAACTGCTTACCTGCCTGCCTTCCTGATTATCTGTAACCACTTCTGCCTGCCAGCCTGATCACCCACTAACCACTCCCCTGCCAGCCTGATTGATGTTTAACTGCTCTGCTGCCAGCCTATTTTTCCCCAACTTCCCTCCTCTGCTGGCCTGGTCACCCCTAACTTCCTTCCCCTGCAAGATTGATCACACCCAACAGCCCTCCCTTGCAGGCCTGGTCCCTCCCAACTGCTTTCCCCTGTAGGTCTGGATCCCCCCAACTGCCATTCCCTGCAGGCTTGATCGCCCCCACCTGTCCTACCCTACTGGCCTGATTGCCCACAACTGCCCTTCCTTGCATGTCTGGTACCTCCCAACTGATATCTTGTGGGGGCCATCTTATATCCACATGGGGCAGGATCTTTAACCACATGGGGACAGCCATTTTGTGTGTTGGATTGATGGTCAATCTGCATATTACTCTTTTATTAGATAGGATAGAGTTCTGGTGCATGGGTGGGGCCAGCTGGTTTGCCCTGAAGGGTGTCCTGGATCAGGGTGGAGGTTCCCTTGGGTCCTGAGGCAGCCTGGGAGAGGGGCCTGTGGTGGTTTGCAGGCCAGTCAAGCCCCCTAGCGACCCAAGCAGAGGCCCTGGTATTTGGGATTTATTTATCTTCTACAATTGAAACTTTGTAGCCTGGAGTGGAACCAAACCTTCTGCTCACACTGTGGCAGCAGCCATTTTCTGTTGGAATTTATTTACCTTTTATAATTGATACTTTATAGCCTGGAGTGGAGACCTAGGTTGGCCAGGGCTGCAGAAGCTTGGCTTCCTCCATTGCTGGGGGCAAACCTAGCCTCTGCTCTCTCCAGCTCCGGGCTGCCACCATTTCTGTTGGGATTTATGTATCTTCTGTAATTGAAACTTTGTAGCATTGAGTGGCCGCCTAGGCCTGCAAGGGCAGGTGGAAAGCTTGGCTCCTTCCATTGCTGGGGAAACCCAAGCCTCTCCCTTACTCTCAGTGGCCACACCCATCTTGGTTGGGGTTTATTTGCATATTTGCTCCTGAGTGGCTTGTGGGCATGGCTTGTGGGTGTAGTGGAGGTGTGATCAATTTGCATATTACTCTTTTATTAGATAGGATAGGAGTAGAATTTTTCACCTATATATAAGGTGTTATTTTGCTCTCTTTGCTTTTAAATTTTATCTTTGTGTTTAGTTTTCAAAAGATTAAATATACTGTCTTGGTATGGATTTCCTTTTTTTATTTTATCCTGTGTGGGGTTCCCTAAACTTTTAGAATGTATAGGTTTATGTTATATGTCATATGTCTGACACCTTTAGCCATTATTTATTTGAATACTTTTTAGTCCCACCTCATTTTCTTTTCCTCCTTAAACTCTAATGACATGAATGTCAGATCTCTTATTATAGTCCTATGGATTCCAGAGGCTCATTTTAAAAAAATATATTTTATTGATTTTTCACAGAGAGGAAGGGAGAGGGATAGAAATTCAGAAACATCGATCAGCTGCCTCTTGCACACCCCCTACTGGGGATGTGCCCACAGCCAAGGTACATGCCCTTGACCGGAATCGAACCTGGGACCCTTCAGTCCGTAGTCCAATGCTCTATCCACTGAGCCAAACTGGTTCGGCCCCAGAGGCTCATTTTATTTTTTTCCAAGTCTCTTTTCTCTATTTTGGTCATAATTAATTACTTCTATTGATATATTTGCATCTCTCTGATTCTCTCTTCCATCCCCTCCATTCTACTGTTGAAACTAACCACTGGGCTTTTTATTTTGGTTATTGTATATTTTTTTGTCTAAAGTTTCCTTTTTGTTCATCTTTATATATTACTAAAGGTCCAATGGACAAAATTTGTGCAAGAGTAGTCCTTCCTTCCACTGGCTGCTGGCACTGGCTTCCCTCTTGCACCCAGGACCCCGGCATCTCTTTGGCTGCCAGTGGGTACCCAGAACCTCGACTTCCCTCTGGCCACTGTCAGTCACCCAGGACCTGGGTTTCCCTCACAAACCTAGCTTCATCCAGAAGGATATTCAGTCTAATTCACATATTATTATTATAGGTAATTTTGTTGACACTATTTTTACTAAAGCTTCATTTTATTCAGTGTGTTCATAATTATTGAAAGAGTTTCATCATGTTTGTTTAAATTATTGTTTGATAATCCTGGTATCTCTGTCATCTTGGTATTGATGTCTATTGGTTGTCTCTTTTTCATTTATTTATTTATAACACTTTATTTTATTGTTTAAAGTATTACAAATAGTAGTACATATATCTCCTTTTTTTCTTCATTGACCTCTCTCTGGCCTTCCCTACTCCCCAGCACAAGCCTGCACCCCCCTGCCACCAGTGGCTTTGTAGTATAGCTTGATATCTGGTATTGTGATCTCTCCAACATTGATTATGATTATCTGCATGCATACAAGTCCTTCAGTTGAACTCTTACCCCTCGCCTCCAGCCCTTCCCTGCCTTCCAGCCTGGAATGACCAGGAACAAGTGTTCTTCTCAGAAGAGCTGGGTTTCAACGAACCTTTCCTAAGAAGTGTGCCCCTATTTCTTTAGAAAAGTATTTTCTACACAAAAACCAGCTCTCTGTTGAGTAAAGTAAATGTGGGTACTCTGCTATTTTTGTTTTCTGTCTCATGCTGCTTTTGATAAAGAAAGCAAAATGTGAGTTTAGTTAACGGTGTCAATCCTGCTATTAATTTCTGAGGTGAAGTTCTTAAATACATGTATTTGCAAAAGGTAAAATTTGGGCATGGAAGTAATTCTCTTTTCTGTTTTGGACACTTGCTAATGAATGCAGGCAAGAATACTCTGATTTATTCTCATTTAGCATAAAGTTGGAAAAGACAACTGTGCTCAGAGAAAACTGGGTTCTAAGTTCAAATTTTCCACTTATAAACTAAAACTGTATCATTATAAAATCATTGATTTAGTGGCGCCATGATTTTAATCATCTTTATTTATTTATTTGTTTAATATTTTTTAAATTTTATTGTTTAAGGTATTACAAATGGTAGTACATATATATGTCTCTTTTTCCCCACTGACTTCCTGTGGCCTCGCCTACCCACTAACACTTGCACTCATTCTCCTGCCCCACAGTGTTTTGAGTCTGTTGGTTGTGCTTATATGCATGTGTACAAGTCCTTCGGTTGATCTCTTACCACCCCCCAACTCTCCACTACCTTCCAGCTATAGTTTGATAGTCTATTCAATGCTTCTTTTCCTCTATTTTTGTTAATCAGTTTATAATGTTCTTTATATTCCACAAAAGTGTGAGATGATGTGGTATTTATCTTTCACTGACTGGCTTATTTCACTTAGCATAATGCTTTCCAGTATCATTCAAGCTGTTGCAATTGGTAAGAATACCTTGCTTTTTACAGCAGTGTAGTATTCCATTATATAGATGTACAACTGTTTTTTAATCCACTCATCTGCTGATGGGCACTTAGGCTGTTTCCAAATCTTAGCTATTATAAATTGTGCTGCTATAAACATAGGGGTACATGTATCCTTTTTGATTGGTGTTTCTGTTTTCTTGTGATACAGTACTTGAAGTGGTAATACTGGGTCAAATGGCAGTTCCATTTTTAATTATTTGAGGAACGCCATACTGTTTTCCATAGTGGTTGCCCCAGTCTGCATTCCCAATAGCAGTGTAGGAGGGCTACTTTTTCTCTACACCCTCCCCAGCACTAATTGTTTGTTAATATGTTCATGATATCCATTCAGGCAGGTGTGAGATGGTACCTCATTGTTATTTTGATTTGCATCTCTCTGATGATTACTGAGTTTGAGCATGTTTTCCTATGTCTCTTGGCTTTCTATATGCCCTATTTCAAAAAGTGCCTTTTTAGGTTCTTTGCCCATTTTTTGATCAGATTGTTTACCTTCCTTTTGTTAAATTGTATGAGTTCCCTGTAAATTTTGGAGATTAAATTCTTATCAGAGATAACATTGTCAAATATGTTCCCCCATGCAGTGGGCTTTCTTGTTGATTTTTTTTCTGTGTAGAATCTTTTTATTTTGACATAGTCCCATTTATTTATTTTTCCTTAGTTTCCATTGCCCTAGGAGCTATATCAGTAAAGATACTGCTACAAGAAATATCTGCTATTTTGGTGCCAATGGCTTCTTCTAAGATTTTTATGGTTTCCCATCTTATGTTCAAGTCCTTTATCCATTTTGAGTTAATTTTTGTATGATTTAAGTTGGAGATCTAGTTTAATATTTTTTGCAAGTATCTGTCCAATTTTTACCAACACCATTTATTGAAGAGACTGTCTTGACTAAATTGTATGCTCTTGCCTCCTTTGTCAAATATTAATTGAGCATTATGGCTTGTGTCAATTTCTGGCTTCTTCATTCTGTTCCACTGGTCTATATGTCTGTTCTTGTTCCAGTACCAGGCAGTTTTGAAAATAGTGGCTTTGTAGTATAGCTTGATATCTGATATTGTGATCCCTCCAACATTGTTTTTCTTTATCAAGATTATTGCAGCTATTTAGAGTCTATTTTTATTCCAGATTAATTTTTGTAGAGTTTGTTCTAGGTCTTTGAAGTATGTTGTTTGTATTTTAATGGGGATTGCATAGAATCTATAGATTGGTTTGGGTAGTGTGAACATTTTAATGTTGATTCTACAATCCATGAACATGGTATATTCTTCCATTTGTTCATGTCTTCCTTTATATCTTTTGTCAGTGTCCTGAACTTTCCTGAGTACAGATCATTTATCTCCTTGGTTAAATTTATTCCTAGATATCTTCATTTCTTTGGTGCAATGGCAAATGGGATTGCTTTTGTATTTTTTATTTATGTGAATTCACTATTGTTGTATAGAAAAGCCATAGACTTCTGGGTGTTAATTTGGGATTCTGCTACATTGCCAAATTTATTTATTAAATCTAGTAGATTTTTGACGGGGTCCTTGGGGCATTCTATGTACAATATCATGTCATCTGTGAATAAGGATAGTTTTAATTATTCTTTTTCAATGTGGATGCCTTTTATTTCTTCTTCTTGTCTAATCACAATGGTTGATACTTCCAATACTATGTCGAAAAAGAGTGGTGAGAGTGGGCATCCCTGCCTTGTTCCTGTTCTTAGGGGAAATGGTTTTAGTTTTTGCCCATTGGGTATGATGTTGGCTGTTGGTTTGTCATATTTGTCTTTTATTATGTTGAGGTATGAGCCTTTTATTCTTACCTTGCTGAGAGTTTTTATAAAGAAAGGGTGTTGGATTTTGTCAAATGATTTATCTGCATCAATGGATATGATTATACTAGGGGCTTGGTACACCAAATCCATGAACGGGGTGGGAGGTGGGTGTCCTTCAACACAGCCTGCACCCTCTCCAATCTGGGACAACTTGAGGCAGTCATACAACCCTCTCACAATCCAGGACTGCTGGCTCCCAACTGCTCCCCTGGCTGCCTTCCTAATTGCCCCTAACCTCTTTGCCTTCCAGCATGATCACCCCCTAACCACTCCCCCAACAGTCCGTTTGTTCCTAAATTCCCTCCGCTGCAGACCTGGTCATCCCTAACTGCCTTTCCCTTCAGGTCTGGTCACTCTTAACTGCCCTCCCCTACAGGCCTGGGTCCCCCTACTGCCCTCCCATGCAGGCTTCATCACCTCCAACTGACCTCCCTTGCAGATCTGGTCCCTCCCAAATGCCCTCCCCTACTGGCCATCTTGGGATGGCCATCTTGTGTCCACATGGGGGCAGGATCTTTGACCACATGGGGAAAGCCATCTTGTGTGTTGGAGTGATGGTCAGTCTGCATATTACTCTTTTATTAGATAGGATAGAGGCCTGATATATTGGTGGGGGCCAGCTGGTTTGCCCTGAACGGTGTCCCAGATCAGGGTGGGGGTTCCCTTGGGGTGTGGGATGGCCTGGGTGAGGAGTCTGTGCAGGTTTGCAGGCTGGCCATGCCTCCTGGTAATCCAAGCAGAGGCTCTGGTTTTTGGGATTTATTCATCTTCTACAATTGAAACTTTTTAGCCTTGAGCAGAGCCACACCTTGTGCTTGCTCCTTGGCCACAGCCATTTCTTTTGGAATTTATTTATCTTCTATATTTGAAATTTTGTTGCCTGAAGCAGAGGCCAAGGCAGGTCAGGGCTTCGAGAGCTGGCTTCCTTCATTGTTCGGGGCAAGCCTAGCCTCCTGCTCTCTCCAGCTCTGTGGCTTCCACCATTTAAGTTGGGATTTATTTATCTTCTATTAATTGAAACTTTGTAGCCTTGAGTGGAGGCCTGGGCCAACCAGGATTTGTGGCAAGCTTGGCTTCCTCCCTCGCCGGGGAAACCCAAGCCTCCCTCCTGCTCTCAGGGGTGACAGCCATCTTGGTTGGGCTTAATTTGCATACTCACTCCTGATTGGCTGATGGACATGACTGGAAGTCATGGCTGGTGGGTGTGGCAGAGGTATGGTTAATATGCATATTACTCATTTTTTAGACAGGCTGTTTTATGTCTCTCAGTTTATGTAGTGTATCGTGTTTATTGATTTGTAGATATTGTACCATCCTTGAATCCTGGGAATAAATCTCACTTTGTCATGGTGTATGACATATATTTTTGGTGTATGATATTTTTAATGTAATGCTGGATTTGATTTGCTAGAATATTCTTGAGAATTTTAGCATCTATGTTCATGAATGATATTGGCTTGTAATTCTCTTTCTTTGTATTTTTGTTATCTGGTTTTACAAATTGGGTAGTGCTGGCTTTGTAGAAAGAGCTTGGAAGTGTGCCTTCTTAAATTTTTAGGAGTAGTCTGAGGAAGAAAAGTTTTATTTCTTCTTTGAATATTTGATAAAACTCCCCTGTGAAGCCCTCTCATCTAGGTTTCTGTTTGTTGGAAGTTTCTTTATTATCATTACTGCTTGCATTTCTTCCTGGTTGAGTTTTGAAAGGTCATTTTTTTAGGTATATGTCAATTTCTTCTAGGTTGACCAGTTTGTTGGAAGTTAGTTGCTCATAGTATTTTTTTATGGTTCTTCGTATTTCTGTGGAGTCTTTTATTTTGCTTCTTTCATTTCTGATTTCATTTATTTGGGTCCTCTCTCTTTACTTCTTGGAAAGCCTGGCTAGAGGTTCTTCAATCTTGTTTATTCTTTCAAAGAACCAGATTTTGGTTTCATTGATATTTTGTATTTTTTTTGTCTCTATGTCATTTATTTCTGCTCTGTCTTTATTATTTCCTTCCTTCTACTCACTGTGGGTTTTTCTTGTTACTCTCTTTCTAATTCCTCAAGTTGCAGATTTAGATGCTTTATTACCAGTTTTTCTTCTTTTTTTTTGAGTTAGGCCTGTAATGCTATGAACTTCCTCTCAGGACTGCTTTCTCTGTGTCCCAAAGATTTTGCATTTATGTGTTTTTAATGTTGTTTGCTTCCAGGATGCTCTTTGATCTCTTTGGTAACCCACTCATTGTTTAATAGTATGCTATTCAGCCTCCAAGTGCTTGAATTTTTGTAATTGTTTTTATTGCAGTTGATTTCTAATTTTATGCCATTGTGATTTGAGTAGATTCTTGATATAATTACAAGCTTCTTCAATTTGGAGAGACTTTGCCTGTGTCTCAATATGTGGCAAATATTTGAAAATGTCCCAGGTGTGCTTTGAGAAGTGTGTATATTCTGTAGTTTTTAGGTGGAATGTTCTAAAGATATCAATTAAGCCCATCTGATCTAATGAGTCATATAATATTGCTATTTCTTTACTAATATTTTTGTCTGGAGGATTTATCCAGTGACGTTAATGGAGTACTAAAGTCTACTATGATTGTATTGGTATCAATATCTCTTCTGATATTTTCCAGAAATTGTTTAATGTATTATGGTGCTTTGGCATTGTGTGCATATATGTTTACCAGAATTATATCCTCTATCAATTACTTTAGAATTATGAAGTGGCCTTCTTCATCTCTTATTATGGTCTTCACTTTGAGGTCTATTTTGTCAAATAATAGTATTTCTACCAAGCTTTTTTTTTTCATTTTCATTTGCCTGATATATATTTTTCCATCCCTTCACTTTCAGTCTGTGTGAGTCCCTTGTTCTGAGGATGGTCTGTAGACAGCATATATATGGGTCATGTTTTCTTATCCATTCAATTACTTGATGTCTTTTCATTGGATCCTTTTACATTTAATGTTATTATTGACTAGATACCCGGTGCACAAAATTTGTGCATGGGTGGAGGGGTGTGTCCCTCAGCCCAGCCTGCATCCTCTCTAATCTGGGAGCACTGGAGGGATGTCTGACTGCCCATTTAGGCTCAATCCCAGTATGATTGGGCTTAAATGTGCAGTTGGACATCTCTCCCACAATCCAAGACTGCTGGTTCCCAATCCTCGCCTGCCTGCCTTCCTGATTGCCTCTAACTGCTTCTGCCTGCCAGCCTGATCACCCCTAACCACTACCCTGCCAGCCTGATTGATGCCTAACTGCTCCCCTGCCATCCTAATTGCCTCTAAATGCCATGTCCTGCACGTCTGGTCACCCCTAACTGCCCTCCCCTGCAGGCTTGATTGTCCACAACTGCCCTCTCTTGCAGACCTGGTCCCTCCCAACTGCTCTCCCCTGCTGGCCATCTTTTGGTGGCCATCTCGTGTCCACATGGGGGCAGCCATCTTGTGTGTTGGTGTGGTGGTCAATTTGCATATCACTATTTTATTAGATAGGATAGGTACTTGTTTGTAGCCATTTCTGTACTTTACGCCTGTATTATTTCCTCCCTATTTCTTATTTTTACAGCATTCCCTTTTGCATTCTTGCATTTGCTGTCTAAGGAGTGATAAACTCCTTTTGCATTTTTCTTGTCTAAGAAGCTCCTGATTTCCCCTTCAATTTTGATTGATAGTCTTTCTGGATAGAGTATCCTTGGATTCAGTCCTTTGCTTTGCATCACTTTGTATATTCCTTTCCATTCCCTTCTTGTGTTGTGTGTTTCTGTTGAGAAATCATTTGATAATCTGATGGGGAATCCTTTTTCGGTAACTCTCTTGCTGTATTTAAGATTATCTCTTTGTCGTTAATATTTGCCATTAAAATTAGGACATATCTCGATGTGGGTCTTTTTGGATTCATCTTGCTTGGAACTCTTTGTAGTTGTGTGACTTTTTTCTTCACCATATCAGGGAAGTTTTCTGTCCTCATTTATTAAAATAGATTCTCTAATCCTTGCTGCTCTTCTTGTCACTCCTATTATACATATGTTACTTCATTTTGTGTTGTCCAAAAGCTCCCTTAGGCTCTCCTCCTACTTTTTAATTTTTTTTCTCCAATCATTATTCAGATTGGGCTTGTTTCTCTGCCTTATCTTCTAACTCACTAATTCAGTTCTCTACTTTTTCTGGTCTACTGTTGAAACCTTCCATATGTGTTTTTTCTTTATTGTAGCTATATCATTTTTTAATTTCTTTCTGATTTTTGCATAAGGTGTTGATTCTTGTCCATCCAGTTTATGAACTGTATGACCATTACTCTGAATTCTTATTCTGTCATATTGATTGCCTCCATTTCACTTATATCCTTACTTGGCTCTCCCTCTTTTTCTTTCTCCTAGAGATTATTTTGTTGTCTCCCCATTTTAACTATTACCAGAAGTTCCAAACACCAAGTTGTGGGGGCCTTAGCCATGTACAGTGAGAGTGTCATGTCACCTGATTGTCACTGAAGAACCCCAGCACTGATACTTGTGGCTGTCCTGGGTTGGTGGGAGCCACATATGCCAAGATTCAGAGTCACCAGCACTCAATGCAGCCTTTTGTGCACACCTAGAATCAGGGACCCACATGTGCCATCCTATCTAATAAAAGAGTAACATGCAAATGTGACTGTACCTTGGCTCCTGACAGGCTATGCTACAAGCCAGTTGGAGCAAGGGGTGGGGTGGAGAGGCATGAGTGCCAGGCCACAGGAGTGGAGATAAAGTGGTGAAGTCATCCAGCGCCTGGCCGGGGCGCAGAGACCAAGCAGTGGCAGCAATGGCGGCCAGAACTCACCACAGCTGAGTCTGAGGCCCCGAGGCACAGAGAATGAGGCGGCAGGAGCAGTGGCGGCAGCGGCTGCAAGAACTCACTGCAGCTGCGTCTAATGAGGCCCCTGCATTGCTAATACTACGTGTAGCTTCAGCTGTATGCCAGCAAAAACGGAAGACAACCGTCAGAGGGAAGGCCCCCGAGTCCCAGCTTCAGCATCCCAGCTGAAACTGACAACAGGCAGGAGGAAGTCCCACCCCCACAGAATCTGTACAAATCACCCTTTGATCACTGCTGAAAGGCCTGTCATTCTCCTCTATCTCAGAACGTGGCAATAGAGAGGTGGGACTATGTCCAAAGAAAAACTGTTGATACAATGGAGCTGTGTAGCAGAAAGGTGCCGACGACGTTATCGACAGAAAATGTCTGAAGAGCGATGTGCGTCTGATCTTGAAAGAAGTCGATGCCTGGGACAGAATGTATCTAAAGAGCAGCTATTGGAAAAACGTCACTCTGAAGCCGAAAAAAACTGGCATCTTCGACAGGAAATGTCTAAAGAACAACGTGCCTTTGAAGTTGAAAGAAGGCAGTGGCGAACACAGAATATGACTAAAGAACAGTCATCAGCAAGTACTACTATTAGTGGCAGGAACTGCCTTCTCAGCGAAAATGGAGTATGTGAGGATGCAATTCTCGAACATGGTTGTGGTGAAATGACTGTTAGATGTGAATTTTGCCTGTCACTAAATTTCTCTGATGAAAAACCATCTGATGGGAAATTTACTCGATGTTGTAGCAAAGGGAAAGTCTGTCCAAATGATATACATTTTCCAGATTACCCGCCATATTTAAAAAGATTAATGACAAACGAAGATTCTGACTAAAAATTTCATGGAAAGCATTCGATCTATAAATAGTTCTTTTGCTTTTGCTTCCGTGGGTGCAAATGTTGCATCGCCATCAGGGGATGGGCCATACTGTTTTAGAATACATGGACAAGTTTATCATCGTACTGGAACTTTGCATCCTTCTGATGGTGATTCTCAGAAATCTGCTCAACTCTATATTTTGGATACAGCCGAAGCTACACGTAAAAGATTAGCAATCCCAGCAAACCAGGCCTGCTCAGAAAGACTCATAATCAACATCAGCAACCTCATGCATGAAATAAATGAATTAACAAAATCGTGCAAGATGCTACATGAGGTAGAAAAGGAGCCCAATCTGAAGAAGCAGCAAAAGGTATAGCTCCCTCAGAAGTAACTATGGCAATTAAATATGATCGTAATAGTGACCCAGTTAGATATAATTCTCCCCGTGTAACCGAGGTTGCTGTCATATTCAGAAATGAAGATGGAGAACCTCCTTTTGAAAGGGACTTGCTCATTCATTGTAAACCAGATCCCAATAATCCAAATGGCACTAAAGTGAAACAAATCAGTATCCTGTTTCCAACATTAGATGCAATGACATATCCTATTCTTTTTCCACATGGTGAAAAAGGTTGGGGAACAGATATTGCATTAGGACTCAGAGACAACAGTGTACTCAACAATAATATAATACTAGACAAAATGTAAGAACACAATTCACCCAAATGTAGTATTATGGATTTCATCTCTCTGTGAGGGACACGTTCAATCCTATTTTAAATGCAGGAAAGTTAACTCAACAGTTTATTATGGATTCGTATTAAAAAATGGAGGCCAATTGGATAAATTTTATTAAAGCAAACCAATCTAAGTTGAGAGTTGAAAAATATAGCGGTTTGATGGATTATCTCAAATCTAGATCTGAAAATGACAATGTACCCATTGGTAAAATGGCTCTGGGGCTGCAGTATCTCCAGTTTCTCAGCTCATGCCCTCTCCCCAGGAGGCTGGGGAGAACATATATGGTAAAGTTCTTTAAGCCACGGCAGTCAGAGTAGTGGGACTTGGCCAGGCAGGCACATAGAAGGGCTGGGGCCCTTTCTAGTCCTTGGGTTAGGCAGCATGCCCTGTGGTCCTGGGTGCCTGCGGCTGCCCTGTGGCTGCGGCTGGCCTGAGTGAAATTGGCCCAGGTCCTGGGTGTCTATAGCTGGCCAAAGGGAGAGAAGCCTGGGCCCCAGGTGTGGGGCAAGGCAGAGGCAGTTAGGAGCAATCAGGCCAGCAGGGGAGCACTTAGGGATGATCAGGCAGGTAGACAGAGGTGGTTAGGGGTCACACATCCCCAAAGGGAATTCTGATTGGGTGCAGGCTGGGCTCAGGGAGCCCCCCTCCGTGCAAGAATTTTGTGCACTGGGCCACTAGTCCTGAAATAAAGTCCCTGCAGTCATGTGCCGAAAATCAGAGTCCCCTATAGTATCCCAGGTGTCAGAATCCCCATGTGCACACACCGAGTATCAAGCATCAGAGTCTCTGTAACTTGGTGTGGCCTAGTTTTGAGAACCAGTGTTCCTATTTGTATGTGCATGAAGAATTGGAGTCACAGGCGCCCAGTGTGTGTGCACTGAGAATCAGGGATCTTGTATGCACACAATGAGAAACTGAATCCCTTCATATGTGTGCTGAAATTCAAGTCACTGGTGCTCAGTGCTGCCTCTCATGCAGAAAATCAGTTTTCCAGGTCTGCTTGGGGGGCTGGGTTGAAAAGTTGCCCTGTGTCAGCAGGAGGACCACTCCTGCAACCCAGGACACCTGTGTGCACTTGCCCAGAGTCAAAGTCAGGTGGCACAGCAGCCCTTGGTGGGTGGGAGGCCTGGTCACAAATGCTGTGTGTGAAACAGACTTTCTATGTTCACATGCCCAGATAAAAATCAGCGCAGATTCCCTGTGTCAGCGGGAAGCCCACTCTTGTGCCACAGGAAACAGACTCCCATGTCCGCATGCCCAGAATCAGTCAGGTAGTGCAGCCACCCTGTGTTGGTGTGAAGGCCACTAGTGTGGAAAACACTCCTGTGTGTGTGTGCCCAGAGTCAAAGTCAGTTGGCACAAGCATTCTTTGTGGGTAGGAGGCCTGGAAGCACATGTGTGCTATAGGAAACCAACTGTGTTCATGTGCCCAGAGTCAAAGTCTGGTAACACAGTTGCCTTTTTTCAGTGGGAGGCCCACTCCAGCGCCATGGGAAACAGACTCCTGTGTGCTCATGCCCAGGGCCAAAGTTAAGTCTTACAGCTGCCCTGTGTTGGCAGGAAGACTGCTTGCACTGAGTGAGTCTGGCATTCCTTTGATGTAGTAGCAGGCCAGTGGAGAGGGAAATGGGCTATGTGATTCACAGAAATCTGTGGCCAGGATGTTTGGAGTCTCGGTGTCCATGGATCTGCAGCTGTAGTTCAGGTCTTTGTCCTGAGTGGTTGTAGTGTCCTGGCTTGTGTCTGAGACCAGATTGGGTGGTGGTGAGACTAGGATCCTAGTCACAAGCAGTCCTGTTCTTAAAGATGGCATGGTCTCTGTGCCAGCACTGGCTGCCCCAGAGTGTCTGCCTCTTTCATTTAGTTGAGAGTTTTCTAGGTATTTTTTTCTGTAGCTAATAGTTTTCCATTTAAACCTGGACAGTTTTGCATTTTGCTTTTATTTAAACTTTGTTTTATCTGGCTTTCTCTCACATTTCTCTAATAGAAAAAGGGCAGGATTTATCTCATTATTGCCTGGGGGTAGTAGAAGTCTAGATTCAGTACTCAGCTTCCATTGAAACCTAAGGTGCTCCTCACTATTGCTCTATGGGTGTGAACCCCAGGTTGTCTTATGGTCACCATTTTATGAGTGGCTTCATTATTTCTTGACAATAGTGGAAGGCCTCCTCTGACAGCAACACAATAGAAAAGTGGAAGGACATCTCATTACAGTTGAATGGGGGTATAAGTTTGGACTTTCCATATGGTCTCCACTGACACAACAGAGTTAGCTGGTGGGGATGAACTTGGCTTTCTATTTGACCATCTCTAATACCACCTTGATGTCAGTCTAAGGGAACCTTGTTTTAGCATTATGAGAATAGATGTCTAGGCTCCCCAATCAACCTTTGTCAACATAAATAAAAGAGTAGCAATGGAGCCATTATATTGTTTTGTTTTTTCTGTGATGTTTAGCTAGAATGGGGCAATTACTGACTGAAGGTTTTCTATCTTGCTAAAGTTCCCCATTCCTGGTCCTTCATCTAGAGACAGCTGGACTTTTGTTGGACATTTTTTGTCTGTGCCTGTTGACATTTCTAGGTTGCTGGCTTCAGCAACAAATCTTGGATATTGATACACAAAGAAAAATCAGAGAATCAATATCATGTCATTCTTTGGATCCTGAGGTTCCTAACTTATCTGTCCTCTTTTCTCTGCCTTGTACAGTCTTCTTTTATTAGTTTTATACATAACTAGAGGCCTGGTGCATGAAACTCGTGCATGGGGGTGTGTGACCCTCCACCCAGCCTGCACCCTCTCCAATCTGAGATCTCTTGAGGGATGTCTGACTTCCCTTTTAGACTTGATTCCAGTAGGACATCCCTCTCACAATTCAGGACTGCTGGCTACCAACTGCCCACCTGCCTGCCTTCCTGATTGTCCCTAACCACTTCTGCCTGCCAGCCTGATTACCCCATAACCACTCCCCTGCCAGCCTGATTGATGCCTAGTTGATCCACTGCCAGCCTGTTTGCCTCTAACTGCCCTCCCGTGCAGGCCTGAGTCCCCCCCACTTGCCCTTCCCTGCAGGTTTGGTCACCCCAACTTCTCTCCTCTGCTGGCCCGGTCACTCCTAACTGCCCTCCCCTGCTGGCCATCTTGTGTCTACATGGGGAGAGAACCTTTGACCACATGGGGGCAGCCATCTTGTGTGTTGGAGTGATGATCAATCTGCATATTACTCTTTTATTAGATAGGATAGAGACCTGGTACACAGGTGGGGGCTGGCTGGTTTGCCGTGAAGGGTGTCCCAGATCAGGGTGGGGGTTCTCTTGGGGCATGGGATGGCCTGGGCTAGGGGCCTGTGGTGGTTTGCAGGCTGGCCACGCCCCCCAGCAACCCAAGTGAAAGCCTGGTATCTGCAATTTATTTATCTTCTACAATTAAAACTTTTTAGCCTGGAAAGGAGCCAAGCTTTCTGCTCACCCCATGGCAGCAGCCAATTCTGTTGGCTTTATTTACCTTCTGTAATTGAAACTTTGTAGCCTTAAGTGGAGGCTTAGGGAAGCCAGAACAGTTGGGAAGTTTGGCTTCCTCCTTCTCTGGGTGCAACTCAAGCCTGGATCTCTCCATCTCTGTGGCTGCAGTCATTATCTTCTATAATTGAAACTTTGTAGCATTGAGTGGAGGTCTGAGCTGGCAAGGGTAGGCAAAAAGCTTGGGAAACCCAAGCTTCTTTATGGCTCTCTGTGGCCTGCAGCCGTCTTGGTTGGGTTTATTTGCATATTTGCTCTTGATTGGCTGGTGGGTCTGGCTTGTGAGTGTGGCTTATGGGTGTAGGGGAGGAACGGTCAATTTGCATATTACCCTTTTATTAGATAGGATATCCAAAGCTTAGTTGTACTTAGCTAGAGAAATAGTTGAAAGTACATCAATGTCATTTTCCTAGAAACAGAAGAATTCTAAAGCAATTTTTAAAAATTTTATGAAGCAGCCCAAATGGGTTTGGCTCAGTGGGTAGAGCATCGGCCTGTGGACTCAAGGGTCCCAGGTTCAATTCTGGTCAAGGGAATATACCTTGGTTGAGGGCACATACCCAATAGGGAGTGTGCAGGAGGCAGCTGATAGATGTTTCTCTCTAATCAATATTTCTAATTCTCTATCCTTCTCCCTTCCTCTCTCTGTAAAACATCAATATCAATAAAATATATAAAAAATTGTATGTAACTGGGTACTTGTCCTATTGGTAAAAAGTAATGGGCTCTTTCAAGATAACTGAAACTTTGTAAGCCAGACTAGACCTCATTCACAGTAACTTTCATTATCTCATGGCAGGTTTATATAGGATGTTGGTGGTGATAAATATTCTATCAGACACAATTTCTCTTTTAATAGCCAGGTGGAAGTCAGGAGAGATTTTTGGAGTTCCCATAGATGGTTAGTGTTGATTATAAAGAGACCACCCAAATAAATCATCTTTGCCTTGATAGTATTAGGTTAGGCTCACTAGAATCTACATATAAACTTTTCAGAAGCTAGCACGATGGGGCCAACTAAAACAATGTAGCAGAAAGGCATTCCCTTGTACCTGATGACTCCCCTTTTGGCCAAAAGGGATGTCTATAACTTGAACATCTATATCCCTGAATGAACCTGATAAAGATTACTGCAACAGATATTGTGAGATTTATTTGACCATTAGAATCTGCTTGGCACCATATTACAAAAGCTGCTGCCCAAGGAACAAGAGATGTTAAATGAATGGACTCCTCAGTAATTACATCAAATTAACTGAGTGTGCCACTACACAGGATCCTGTCAAAACTGGATAATAATTACATGATATTTTTCTTTTTTTTCAATTTAATATATTTTTATTGATTTTTTTGCAGTATAACTTATATTTAATAGTAGTACATGTTTTCCCTTCCCCCTCCACATTATTCTCACCCAGGTTCCCGTACCCCACAACACATGTCCCCACACACCCCCCTCCCCGCCCCAGTGTCTTTCATTCATTGGTTATGCTCATATGCATGCATACAAGTCCTTCCGTAGATCTTCCCCAGCATCCACCTCCCATCCACCTAAGCCTTCCCCCTGTAGCTTGACAGCCTGTTCAATGCCTCCTGCCTCTATATCAATTACTCTCCCCTGTTTATTTTCTTCAAAAATATCTTGCCTCTGCATACTAGCAATAAATGTATAAGAACAAAAAATGTTTGAGTGTCAGTTTCAATGTCCAACTATTCTGAGTCCCAGTTTCAGTGTCAAATAATTCATTATGTGTACATGTCAGCAATGGTATCCAGAAGGTGGACACATCAAGGCAATGCAAGATCCATCCTCTCTGGTTTGGTCCTGGGCTGCCTGCAGCCATGCACAGCTGCCAACTGCTAGCATGGCAAGGTGTTGTCAGTGTCCCCCATCTCTGGACCGTCCTCGTGACTGGAACAGATCCGTCAGTTCCTCACAGTCGCAGGAACCCACATGGTCTTGGAGTTGTTCTCTGAAAACACAAAAACACATTCTCGACCAAAAGTTAACAAAGGGATACTCTTTGCAAAATAGACTTGGGATTCTTTGTATTTTTGCCTAAATGACTTTCCTTTGGCTTATTTTGACACCATGTGTGTTTTTTCATGGGTGTCCTGCAGTTGGTTTTATAAATGGAATTTACTTTACTGGAGGAAGAATTTTCTAGATGTATTTTACTTACAGGATATTCTTCCTAACAAGATATTACCCCACTGCCCCCCCTTTTTTGATTAATGGGGGATTTTGGAAATTTTATTTTTATTTTTTATTTTTTAAATTTTATTTACAATATAACTTATATTTAATAGTAGTACATATGTTTTCCTCCCCCCCCCCATTATCCTCCCCCCAGCCTCCCCTACCCCCCAGCACATGTCCCCACCTGCTTCCCTCCCCACCCCAGAGTCTTTCATTCATTGGTTATGCTCATATGTATGCATACAAGTCCTTCGGTTGATCTCCCCCAGCATCTGACTCCCCTCCACTCCAGCCTTCCTCCTGTAGCTTGACAGCCTGTTCGAGGCCACCCTGCCTCTATATCAATCACTTTCCCCTGTTTCTTTTCTTCAAGAATATCTTGCCTCTGCATACTGAAAACAAACATATAAGAGCAAAAAAAGTTTGAGTGTCAGTTTCAATGTCCAAATGTTCTGAGTCCCAGTTTCAATGTCAAATAGTTCTTCATGTGTAGATGTCAGCAATGGTATCCAGATGGTGGGCACATTGTGGCAATGCAAGATCCATCCTCTCTGGTATGTTCCTGGGCCGCCAGCAGCCACACACAGCTGCCGACTGCTAGCATGGCTAGGTGTCGTCAGCGTCCGCCATCTCTGGACTGTCCTCGTGGATGGAACAGGCCCGTCAGTTCCTCACTGTCGCAGGAACCCACAAGGTCTTGGAGTTGTTCTCTGCAAACACACAAACACATTCTCGACCAAAGATTAACAAAGGGATCCTCTCTGCAAAATAGACTTGGGATTCTTTTTATTTTTGCCTAAATGATTTTCCTTTGGCTTATTTTGACACCATGTTTTTTTTTTTTTTTTTATGGGTGTCCTGCAGCCAGTTTTACAAATGGAATTTTCTTTTCTGGAGTAAGAATTTTCTACATGTATTTTACTTATAGGATATTTTTCCTTACATGATATTACCTCACTGTGCCCCACCCCCCTTTTTTTGGTTAATAGGGGCTTTTGGAAATTTTATCTTGCAGTCTTGGTAATTTTAAATTTTAATTTTTGCATACAAATATTACTACTTTAGGTTCTTTGGATGTTAGGCAATTTTGCAGTGAGATGAACTACTAATAGATAATTTAGTTAAAGTTTTAGGAAAAGCTTTTTGTCCAGTACAGTTAGATTTTCTTGAGTATTCACTTATTTCACTTGGACAATTTAAATTAATTTGAAAACTTGATTACTATTTTACTGTCAATTTTAATGCTCAAGCAGAAATCTTAGTTTACCCAGTAAATACTTGTGGAAAGGAATATTTGCATTTTTGAGTAGGTCCTCAGAATTCCTTGTAATAAATTAAATTTAGATATAGGGCAGCTATTGTGGGCAAGTCTCTGTCTACCACCTGGGTCCCGGTGTGAGTTGTGCGTGGGAGGAGTAGCAGCCATGTGGGTAGGAGACCTCCCTCAGGAGGGGTGAGAATTCAAGCCCCTGCAAGGTTTGTGGATGAGGATCTGTTCCCCTCCTCTGTTGATCTTTTAGTTCTCTCCTGTTGGCCCCTCTGCGACTGTGCCTGTCTTAGGTTGTTCCTTCGCTGAGAAATCTTACCCGTCTCTGGCTAACCAGCCATCCTCCGGGGCCAAACAGGGTGATGTGAGGTTCAGACCTGTCTCCTTTGTAGTCTATGCCCCTGTGGCCTCCACATCCAGCACCTGCCATGGCGTCCCCTGCTGGCGGGGTCCCGGTACTGATCACATATCTCAGGTGACCCAGGTTTCTTCTCCAGAGAGGGCCCAGCTCACGCCACTGGTCGAGAGACAGATCCATGGTTCCAACTGCCCAGAGACTTCAGCCACAGCTTGAACTGAAAGTTCACGCATCAGCTGTGTGTATTTGGATAATAAGAAGAGGGTCCCTCTTGGCAAAAGGGCCAGTGGGGCCAATATAGAATGCTCTGATGCCTTCCCAGTGCCTTAATCCCTTCTGAAAGGGATTTCCTATCCTTTTTTAAGTTGCTGCCCATCATTCAAAGAATTAGTTTGTAAGTTTATTTGGGATAATTGTATAAATATGCTGTTGTCAAATATCAAATATTATAATGACATTGTAGAATAATATCATGTAAGGGTATTGTAGTGTCACGGGAGGTTAAGGAGGGCCTAGCCTAAGAACTGGTGTCCATAAAAGATGACATGCTCTAGGCCATGTTAATTCAATCTCA
The DNA here is from genome assembly GCA_027563665.1 of Antrozous pallidus. Classification (NCBI taxonomy): domain Eukaryota; kingdom Metazoa; phylum Chordata; class Mammalia; order Chiroptera; family Vespertilionidae; genus Antrozous; species Antrozous pallidus. The sequence continues at coordinate 68,968,790 of CM050509.1, read as the reverse complement.
AACTAGCTGCCAATTTTTTTTATAACTTTATATAAACTTTGTCAGGGATGTAAAAACACAAATCACTTACCTTAGTTCAAGCATTCAAATATATTGACTTTCCCCCTTACTCCCACCACTTGCCACTTACCCTGAGGTTTGACATTTTGATGGACTTTTCTCAGTCTCTGGATCCAGTCCTGTTCATCAGTCTATGTCATTAATTATATTCCTCAAATGAGTGAGATCATGTGATATTTGTCTTTCTCTGCCTGGCTAATTTCACTTACCATAATGCTCTCTAATTCCATCCATGTTGTTATAAATGGTAGGAGCTCTTTCTTTTTTACCGCAGCGTAGTATTCCATTGTGTAGATGTACCACTGTTTTTTAATCCACTCATCTGCTGATGGGGACTTAGGTTGTTTCCAAGTCTTAGCTATTATAAATTTTGCTGCTATGAACATAGGGGTACATATATCCTTTCTAATTCGCCTTTCTAGTTTCTTGGGGTACATTCCAAGAAGTTGGATCACTGGGTTGAATAGGAGCTCCATTTTTAGTTTTTTGAGGAAACTCCATACTGTTCTCCACAGTGGCTGCACTAGTCTACAATCCCACCAACAGTGCAGGAGAGTTCCTTTTTCTCCGCATCCTCACCAGCACTTGTCATTTGTTGACTTGTTGATGTAAGCCATTCTGACAGGTGTGAGATGGTACCACATAGTCGTTTTGATTTGCATCTCTCGGATAATTAGTGACTTTGAGCAAGTTTTCATATGTCTCTGGGCCTTCCTTTTGTCTTCTTTAGAAAAGGTTCTATTTAGGTCTGTTGCCCATTTTTTTATTGGATCATTTGTCTTCCTTTTATTGAGTTGTGTGAGTTGCCTGTAGATGCTTGAGATTAAACCTTTATCACTGATTACATTTGCAAATATGTTCTCCCATACAGTGGGTTTTCTTGTTGTTTTGTTGATGGTTTCTTTAGCTGTGCAAAAGGTTTTTATTATGATGTAGTCCCATTTGTTTATTCTGTCTTTAGCTTTCATTGCCCTAGGAGCAGTATCATCAAAGAAGTTCTTTTGGCATATGTCTGATATTTTATTTCCTGCAGATTCCTCTAATGTTTTTATGGTTTCCCGTCTTAGGTTTAAGTCCTGTATCCATTTTGAGTTTATTTTTGTGTATGGTGTAAGTTGGTGGTTTAGTTTGATTTTTTTGCATGTATCTATCCAATTTTCCCAACAACATTTATTGAAGAGACTATCTTGATGCCATTTTATGTTCATACCTCCTTTGTCAAATATTAATTGAGCATAGTGGTTTGGGTTGATATCTGGATTCTCTATTCTATTCCATTGATCTATATGTCTGTTCTTGTGCCAGTAACATGCTGTTTTGAGAACAGTAGCTTTGTAATACAGCTTGAAATCTGGTATTGAAATCCCACCGACTTTGTGCTTCTTTCTCAGGATTGCTGTGGCTTTCCGGGGCCTTTTTTTATTCCAGATGAATTTTTGGAGAGTTATTTCTAGGTCTGTGAAGTAAGCCATTGGTATTTTAATGGGGAGTGCATTAAATTTATAGATTGCTTTGGGCAGTATGGACATTTTAATTGTGTTGATTCTCCCAATCCATGAACATGGTATGTTCTTCCATCTGTTTACATTTTCCTCTATCTCTTTTATTAGCGTCCTGTAGTTTTCCGCGAATAGGTCTTTTACCTCCTTACTTAAGTTTATTCCTAGGTATCTTAATTTTTTTGGTGTGATGGTAAATGGGAATGCTTTTTTAGTCTCCCTTTCTGTAAGTTCACTATTGGTGTATAGGAATGCCATAGATTTCTTGGCATTGATTTTGTAGCCTGCTACATTGCTGAACTCATTTATTAAGTCTATTAGCTTTTTTATGGAGTCTTTCGGGTTTTTTGTGTACAATATCATGTCATCTGCAAATAAGGATAGCTTTACTTCTTCTTTTCCAATTTGGATGCCTTTTATTTCTTCTTCTTGTCTAATTGCAATGGCTAATACTTCCAGTACTATGTTGAATAGGAGTGGGGAGAGTGGGCAACCCTGTCTTGTTACTGTTCTTAAGGGAAATGGTTGTAGTTTGTGCCCATTGAGTATGATGTTTGCTGTGGGTTTCTCATATATGGCTTTTATTATGTTGAGGTATGATCCTTCTATTCCTACCTTGTTGAGAGTTTTTATCAAGAAAGGGTGTTGGATTTTGTCAAATCCTTTTTCTGCATCAATTGATATGACTATGTGATTTTTATCTCTCAGTTTGTTTATGTGATGTATCACATTTATTGATTTGCAGATATTGTACCATCCTTGCATTCCTGGGATAAATCCTACTTGGTCATGGTGTATGATCTTTCTGATGTACTGCTGGATCCGATTTGCTAGAATTTTATTGAGGATTTTGGCATCATTATTCCTGAGGGATATTGGCCTGTAATTCTCTTTCATTGTGTCATCTTTATCTGGTTTTGCTATTAGGGTGATGTTAGCTTCATAGAAGGAGTTTGGAAGTGTTCCATCCTCTTGAATTTTCTGGAATAGTCTGAGGAGTATAGGTTTTAGTTCTTCCTTGAATGTTTGGTAAAACTGCCCTGGGAAGCCGTCTGGCCCTGGGCTTTTGTTTACTGGAAGCTTTATGATGACTGCTTCAATTTCTTCCACAGTTATTGGTCTATTGAGTTGTTTAGATTCTTCCTGATTGAGTTTTGGGAGGTTATATTTTTCTAGAAATATATCCATTTCTTCTAGGTTGTCCAGTTTGTTGGAGTAGAGTTGTTCATAGTAATCTTCAACAATCCTTTTTATTTCAATGGGGTCTGTTGTTATTTCACCTCTTTCATTTCTGACTTTATTTATTAGGGTCCTCTCTCTTTGCTTCTTGGTGAGTCTGGCTAGAGGTTCATCAATCTTGTTTAATCTTTCAAAGAACCAGCTTTTGGTTTTGTTGATCTTCTGTATTGTTTCTTTGGGCTCTATGTCATTTATATCTGCTCTGATCTTTACTATTTCCTTCCTTCTGCTTACACTGGACTTTTCTTGTTGCTTTCTTTCTAACTCTTTGAGTTGTTGCGATAGATAATTTATTGCTGCTGTGTCTAGTTTTTTGCAGTAGGATTGTAGAGCTATGAACTTCCCTCTCAGAACTGCTTTCGCTGTGTCCCATAGATTTTGGATTGTTGTGCTGTCGTTGTCGTTTGTTTCCATGATGTTTTCTATCTCTTCCTTGATCTCTATAGTAACCCAGTCATAGTTTAATAGCATGCTGTTTAGTCTCTATGTCTTTGATTTCTTTGGATTGTTTCTATTGTAGTTCATTTCCAGCTTTATGCCATTGTGATCTGAGAATGTGCTTGATATGATTTCTATCTTCTAGAATTTGGAGAGACTTTGCCTATGACCCAACACATGGTCTATCTTTGAGAATGACCCATGGGCACTTGAAAAGAATGTATATTCTGTGGCTTTGGGGTGAAATGATCTGAAGATGTCAATTAATTCCTTCTGGTCTAGTGATTCATTGAGGATTGATGTTTCTTTACTAATTTTTTTGTTTAGGGGAGCTGTCCAATGGTGATAGTGGGGTATTAAAGTCTCCTACTATGATTTTATTGCTGTCTATCTCTCCCTTGACATCTTCTAGGAGTTTTAGTATGTATTTGGCTGCACCTATATTGGGTGCATATATTTTTACCGGAGTTATTTCTTCTTGTTGGATTGCTCCCTTTGTATTTTGAAGTGGCCTTACATGATATTTTTCATTTTTATCAACTAGTGTTCTTATATAGGAAAAATAGGAAAATACTAAGTTAAAATACTTTAGTAAGTATATATGCATTTACTAAATAACCAGGTAAGACATAAAATTATATTCTTCAATAATATTTGACAAAGTCCGGGTTTTTTTTTATTATGTTCTTCTGTTTGCTATGTAAACTGCAATTTTTAAAATTTTCAAATATATCTTGGGATTGCCTTTGTTAATACAACTTTTCATTAACAGTTGTGTTTCATTAAATAAGCACTTTACTCTGTAAGTGAATAATGTAAATAATTTAGTATAATTTCTATATTCTAACTTTGTTATGTGAATTAAAGATTTTTAAGTTGATAATTTAGATTTTTAGATTAAGAGGCAAATTTGTCACTGAATACTGCCAGGTAAAATAAAATTTTAACCGTTCTAATTGTTGCTGATAAATTTCCACTGTTTTTACTAAACGTAATTATTGGGTCTTACAGCTTAAGTAAAGCTTGCTCATCTACTTAGAGTTATTGTATTCACTAAGCATCTGCATGTACCGTGCATTCCCAAACTTATAGTATTTCTCCCCATGGTTTATTATTTAAGCATGTGTAATATTCTACACTCTTTATGACCAGGCTCTAAAACAATCCTATCTAATAAAAGAGTAACATGCAAATGTGACCATAACTTGGCTCCTGATTGGCTATGCTACCAGCCAATCAGGAGCAGGGGGTGGGGCCGAGGGGCAGGCCAAGCTGTGCGAGGGCTGGGCCCTGGGGTTGGAGATGAAGCAGTAGCAGCTGCAAGTGCCACAGTGCCCTGGCCACCCCAGCTTCGAGGCGGCTGGGGCGCGGGGCAGGGTGATCTCAGGAGCACCACAGCCTGAGCTTAGAGGCAGCGGGGGGGGGGGGGGGGGGGGGGGGCGGGGCACAGTGAACACAGGAGCGCTGTGGAGCTTGAGCCACGCAAGCTTGGAGGCGGCCTGGATGCGGCAAGCGTGAGAGCACCCTGGCTGCCCCTGCTTGGAGGCGGCCAGGGCGGGGAGCAGGGAGGAGGCAGGGTGCAGTGAGCATGGGAGGCGGCCAGGGAGCGGGGCAAGTGGCCGGGGCATGGGAGCAGAGGTGAGTGCCCAGCCCCTGGGGCCGGGTGGTCACAGGCAGCTGGAGCTGAGCAGGGAGATGTCTGAGTGCCCAAGGCCTAAAGCCTTGTGTAGGCTGGGGGTGAGCCATCAGTTGGACATCCCCTAAGGGCTCTCAGTACGTGAGAGGGGGCAGGTTGGGCTGAGGGACCACCCACGCCCCCACCCTGTGCATGAATTTTGTGCACCAGGCCACTAGTAAAATATAAATACTTGAGTTAAATTGCAGGCAACATTAACAATCTGAAAGCTTTTTTATCAGTGCAGTACTTATTGGAAATACAAGTAGTTCAATATCAGAAAAATAAAATTGTTGATACAGTAGGCCAAGGATTCTCAATTTCAGTACTAATCTTTTCAGATTTTTTATTGTTCAAAGCAGTGGTCGGCAAACTCATTAGTCAACAAAGCAGCAAACCGCAGCTCATGAACTGCATGTGGCTCGTGAGTCATAGTTTGCTGACCACTGGTTTAAAGTATTACATATATCTCCTTTTTTCCAGTTGACACCCCCTCACTGCCACTCTCACTCCTAAGGCAGGAACCCACTGCCCCAATGTCTGTGTCTATTGGTTATGCTAATATGCATGCTTCCTAGTCCTTTGGTTGATCTCTAACTCCCTCTTCCCAGCCCCATCACTCTGAATCTATTTTTCTTCATCAGTTTATGTTGATCATTATATCCCACAAATGAGTGAGGTAATTTAATATTTACATTTCTCCAACTGACTTATTTTGCTTAGCATAATGCTCCTCCCTTCCATACATTCTGTTGTAAATGCTAAAAAAGCATTCTGGTAAAAAATGACAAAACACAATAATACAAAATCCATGGGATGCAGTGAAAGCAATCTTGAGAGGGAAGTTCATAGCTCTACAGGACTACTTCCAAAATCATGAAAAAATGGTAATAAATTGCCTAACCTTATAACCCAAATAATTAGAGAGCAACAAGAAAAACCCAGAATAAGCAGAAGGAAGGAAACAATAAAGATTAGAGTGGAAATAAATGACACAGACACCAAAAACACAATACAAAATATCAATAAAACTAAGATCTGTTTCTTAGGAAGGATAAACAAGATTGATGACCCTTTAGCCAGGATCACCAAGAAGAGAGAGGGCCCAAATAAGCAAAATCGGAAATGAAAGCGGAGAAGTAATAACCAACCCCACAGAAAAACAAAGGATTATGAAAAATTACCATGAACAACTCTATTATAACAAACCAGACAACCTAGATGAAATGAACATATTCTTACAAAAATAGAAGAATCCAAAACTCAATCAAGGATAATAATAATGATAAAAAAAAACCTGAATAGGCCTATAACTACTGACGAAATTGAAGCAGTAATCAAAAATCTTCCAGCAAACAAAAACCTTGGTCCTGATGGCTTTATAGGGGAGTTCTTCCTAGCATTCAAAATAAAACTTAAACCTATCATCCTCAGAGTATTCAGAAAAATTCAAGAGTAAGCACACTTCAAGCTCTTTCTATGAAGCCACCATTATCCTAATTCCAAAAGCAGATAAAGACACCACAAAGAAAGAGAACTATAGGCCAATATCATTGATGAACATAGATGCTAAAATTCTGAACAAAATTCTAGCAAATTAGACCCAGAATTACATTAGAAAGATCATATACCATGACCAAGTTTGATTTATTCCAGGGATGCAAGGATGGTACAATATCCACAAATCAATAAATGTGATATATCACACAAAATAATTGAGAATCAAAAATCAGAGTCATATTAATCGATGCAGAAAAAGCATTTGACAAAATCCAACACCCTTTCTTGATAAAAACTCAGCAAAGTGGGAAGAGAGGGATCATACCTCAATATAAAAAAAAGCCTTATATGACAAACCTGCAGCCAATATCATACTCAATGGGTAAAAACTAGACTCATATCCCCTAAGAATGGTAATGATGCAGGGATGTCCACTCTCACCACTCCTGTTAGATATAGTACTGGAAGTGCTAGCCATAGTAATTAGACAAGAAGAAGAATTAAAATGGATCCAAACTGCAAATGAAGAAGTACAAATGTCTATATTTACAAATGACACAATACTATTTCTAGAACCCCCCCCAAAAAAACTCCATAAAAATCTAGTAGACCTAATAAATGAATTTAGTAATGTGCCATATACAAAATAAACACCCAGAAATCTATGGCTTTTTTATATACCAACAATGATCAAAAAGAATGGAAAACTAAAAAAAAAATTATAATCCCATTTACCATTGAATAAAAAAAAATAAGATACCTAGGAATAAACTTAACTAAGAAGATAAAAGATCTCTATTCAGAAAACTACAGGACATTGAAAAAAGAGATAGAGGAAGACATAAACAAATGGAAGAACATACCATGTTCATGGATTGGTAGAATCAACATTATTAAAATGTCCATACTACCCAAAGAAATCAACAAATTCAGTGCAGTCACCATTAAAATACTTACAGCATACTTTAAAAATCTAGAATAAACTCTCCAAAAATTCATCTAGAATAAAAAAAAGGCCATGAATAGCCACAGCAATCCTGATAAAGAATAGCAAAGTTGAAGGGGTCATAATACCAGATATCAAGCTATATTACCGAGCCACGGTTCTCAAAACTGCCTAGTACTGGCACAAGAACATACATATAGATGAATGGCACAGAACAGAGAACCCAGAAATCAACCCAAGCCATTAAGCTTGAATAATATCTGACATAGGAGGCAAGAGCATACAATGGAGTCAAGCAATCTCTTCAATAAATGGTGCTGGAAAATGTGGTCAGATACATGCAAAAACAATTAAACTAGATATCCAACTTACAACATACACAAAAATAAACTTAAAATGGATAACGGACTTAAATGTAATACAGAAAACAATAAAAAATCTTACAAGACTCCATAGGCAGCAAAATATTGGAATATATCATAGCAATATCTTTACCAACACAGATCTGAGGGCATTGAAGGCTAAGGAGAAAATAAACAAATGGGAGTACCTCAAAATAAAAAGCTTCTGCGCAGAAAAAAAAATTAACAAAACAAGAAGAAAGTGCACTGCATGGGATAACATATTTGCCAATGCCTTTTCAGATAAGATATTAATCTTCAATATTTATAGCAAGCTCATACAACTTAACAAAACAACCCAATCAAAAAATGGTCAAAGGACATAAATAGACACTTTTTGAAAAAAGATATACAGAAGGCCAAAAGACATATGGAAACATACTCAAATACACTAATCATCTGAGAGATGCAAATCAAAACAACAATGAGATATCATCTCACACCTATCAGAATGGTTATCATCAACAAATCAACAAATAAGTCCTGGCAAGGATGTAGAGAAAAAGGAACTCTTATGCAATGCTGATAGAATGCAGACTGGTGCAGCTACTGTGGAAGACAGTGTGGAGTTAACTCAAAAAGATAAAAATGGAACTGCCATTTGACCCAGTAATCCCACTTCTAGGAAGGACTATATCCCACAAAAACCAGAAACACCAATCAGATAAGATATTTATGCACCCTTATGTTCAAAGCAACACAATTTACAACAGCTAAGATTTGGAAACAGCCTAAATGCCCATCAATATATGAGTGGATTAAAAAACTGGTATATCTATACAAGGGAATACTATGCTGCTATAAAAAGAAGAAACGTTTACCATTTGCAACAGCATGGATGGAACTGGACAGCATTATGCTAAGTGACATAAGTTGGAGGTATTTAAATGTCACTTGATGCCAATCATATACGGGATATAATTGTCAATATAAACTGATGAAGAAAGATAGATCTAGAGACAAACGGCAGTGGAGGTTGGTGGGTTAGAGTGCAACAAAAGGCTGGTATGCATGCATATTAGCATAACCAATGAACACAGACCCTGGGGAAGTTTGGGCTTGCCCGGGGTGGGAATGGCAGGGGGGTATAAAACAGGAAAAAGGAGATAAATGTAAAACTTTAGACAATTAAAAAAAGACCCAGAATAGCTGCAGCAATCCTAAGAAAGAAGTACAAAGTAGGTGGGATCTCAATACCAGATATCAAAGTGTATTACAAAGCCACTGTTCTCAAAACTGCCTGGTACTGGCACAAAAATAGAAATATAGACCAGTGGAACATAACAGAAAACCCAGAAATCAACCCAAAACATTATGCTCAATTAATATTTGACAAAGTAGGCAAGAACATATAATGGAGTTAAGACAGTCTCTTCAATAAATGGTGCTGGGAAAATTGTCAGATGCATGCGAAAAAATGAAACTAGACCACTAACCTACACCATACACAAAAGTAAACTCAAAGTGGATGAAGGACTTAAATGTAAGACGGGAAACCATAAAAATGCTAGAGGAATCCATAGGCAGAAAAATCTCAGTCATATAACAAAGCAATTTCTTCACCGATACAACTCCTAGGGCAATGGAAACTAAAGAGAAAATAATCAAATGGGACTACATCAAAATAAAAAGCTGTTGCACAGCAAAAGAAACCATTAACAAAACAAGAAAGCCCACTGCATGGGAGAACGTATTTTCCAATGTTATCACAGATAAGGGTTAAATCTCCAACATTTACAGGAATCTCATACAACTTAACAGAAGGAAGATAATCAACCCAATAAAAAAATGGGCAACAGACCTAAATAGATACTTTTTGAAAGAAGACACAAGTAAGGCCAAGATACATGAAAACATGCTCAAAGTCACTAGTCATCCGAGAGATGCAAATCAAAACAACAATGTCGTATCATCTCACACCTGTCAGAATGGCTATCATCAACAAATCAACAAACAACAAGTGCTGGCTAGGATGCAGAGAAAAATGAACCTTCATGCACTGCTGGTGGGAATGCAGCCTGGTGCAGCCACTATGGAGAATAGTATGGAATTGCCTCAAAAACTGAAAATGGAACTCCCATTTGACCCAGGGCTCCCACTTCTATAAATATATCCTGAGAAACTAGAAACACCAATCAAAAAGTATATATGCACCCCTATGTTCATAGCTACACTATTCAACATTGATAATATTTGGAAACAACTTAAGAGCCCATAATTAGATTACTGGATTAAAAAGAAATTGTGGTACAGCTACACAATGGAATACTGTGCTGCAGTAAAAAAGGAGGAATTCTTACAATTTGCAATAGCATGGATAAAACTGGAGAGCATTATGCTAAGTGAAATAAGCCAGCTGGAGAAAGATAAATATATCACACGATCTCATTCATTTGTGCAATATAATTAACAACATAACCTGATGATCAAAAACACATCCAGAGACAGAGAAGCATTGGTCAGGCATGAAACTTCAGATGGAAGGTAGGGGAGGGTGGAGGTAAAGGGGAGAGATCAGCAAAAGGACTTGTATGCATGCATATAAGCCTGACCAATGGACAAAGACAACAGGTAGGTGAGTGTGTGAGTGGGTGTTTGGAGGGCAATGAGGCAATAAGGACATATATATATATATATAATACCTTAATCAATAAAAAAAGAAAAAAAGAAAAACAACAGGTTTTCCTTGTTCAGTTTCCTCTCCTGCTGCTTCCCTTATTATGTGGATGTTGTTTCTTTTCCTGTTGTCCCGGAGCTCCCTTAAGATCTTCTGTTTTATCAGTGTTTTTGATGTTGTTGTTTTTTCAGTTGCTGCTCTGCTTGGGTATTTTTCCTACCTTGCCTTCCAGCTCATTGATGTGGTCCTCAGCTTCTTCTAGCCTACTGATGATGGCTTTTATTGTGTTCTTTATTACAGCTATGTCATTCTTCATTTCTTCTTGCTCTTCTTCATTTCCTCTTGATTCTTACACATGTTGTTGATTTTGGCTTCCAACCTTCTCAGTGTCCATATGATTGCTCTGAACTATTTCTCTGCTAAATTGCTTGCCTCCAGTTTGTTTACTTTCTTTTCTGGTGAATCCTTCTTTTCTTTTGTATTGAGGCTGTTTCTCTGTTTCCCCATTTTCACTCTTCTCATGGTGTCTGGTTATGTGGCTCACTTTCTACAACATTGACCAAAAGGCACAAAATACAACTCGACAAGAAACAACACAAAGAGAAGAAAACATGAACGTGTTCACTACTCCAATAACCCCAAATAAAGTTGACTACTAGAGAAAAGAGAATTAGGGAAGAGAAAATAGTGCAAAAATGATATTGCAAAAAGGACAAAAAGGTAAGAGAGAAAAAAAGAAGAAAAGGGATAAAAATATACATATATAGGGAGAAAACTCCACAAAACCAACAACTGATCCAAACATGCAAACAACAAACACCCAGAAGAAAAAAGAGGGAAGCTGAATGTGAAGAGGCAGAGCTTATTTCCAGAATGTAAGATAAAAGAATTTAATCAATGGGAGAATGGGCACAATTAAATATAGAGGAGGTAGAAAGAGAATGAGTTTATAGGAAGGAAAGTAAAAAATAAAATACTCAATTAAAAAATAAGTACTACTAATAAAAATAATCATTGAAAAATATTTATACATATTAAAACATGTATATTAAACATATATATAAATAAATATGTCCTTTCTTTAATCTATATATTAATTTATATTTGAAAAAGGAAAATAGAATAGAGAGCAGCTAAGCCTGAGCTTGGTGAGCAAAATTAATTAAGCTTTTAGTAGAAGAAGAAAACAAGTGAGGATAGGAAAAGCAAAAGCATAAAATAAAAAAATAGAAAACAAGAATAGCGCAAACTGGTTTAGCTCATTGGATAGAGCATCAGCACGTGGACTAAAAGATCCCAGGTTAAATTCCAGCCAAGTGCATGTACCTTGGTTGCAGGCACATTCCCCATAGAAGGAGTGCAGGAGTCAGCTGATCAATGTTTCTCATTGATGTTTGTAACTCTCTCCCTTCCTGCCTATAAAATTAAACAACAACAATAAAATATATTAAAAAACAAAGTAAACTAACAAACAAACAACAAGAAAGAAAAAATGTGGCTAGTGAAGAAAGAGAAAAATAGAAGGGACATTGACATGGAGCATGGAAGAGGAACTTATACATATACTAGTGGCCCGGTGCATGAAATTCGTGCATGGAGGGGGGTTCCCTCAGCCCAACCTACACCCTCTCTAATCAGGGACCCCTTCGGGGATGTCTGACTGTTGGCAGTCAGAGATGTCTGATTTTTGGCAGTCGGACATCCCTCTCACAGTCTACAAACACTGGCTCCTAACTGCTCATGGCCTGCCTGACTGATCGCCCCAACCCCTCTGCCTGCCTGCGTGATTACCCCTAACCACCTCTGCCTACCTGTCTGATCATCCCTAAGTGCTCCCCTGCTGGCCTGATTGCTCCTAACTGCCTCTGCCTTGCCCCACACCTGGGGCCCAGGCTTCCCTCCCTCTGGCCAGCTAAGGGACCCAGGACCTGGGCTAGCTTCACTCAGGCCAGCCACAGCCACAGGCAGCTGCAGGCACCCAGGACAACAGGGCATGCTGCCTAACCCCAGGGCCAGAAATGGCCCCTGCCCCTCTATTTGCCTGCCTGGCCGAGTCCCACTACTCTGACCACCATTGCTTAAATAACTTTGCCAAATATGTTCTCCCCAGCCTCCTCGGGAGAGGGCGTGAGCTGAGAAATCGGAGATGCTGCAGTGTGCCTTCTTCAGCATCTCCAAAAGCTAGAGCGCCTTGCTGGTGGGCACTGTGGTTGGAAGGCTCTCAGCTCCGATCCTGGCCCAATCCTTGGCACTGGTCCAGGCCTGTGTGGAAGGCAACCAATCCATGAATCTCTCTGACATAGATGCTCCTCTCTCTGTTTCTCCCCCTTTTTTCCACTCTCTCTAAACATCAAAGGAGAAAATGTCCTCCAGTGAAGACACAGCCACAGAAGGACAGCAGCCCTGATGCTGGCGAGGAGGCGGGGAGCTGCAGAGTGTGCATGGTGCTTGGGGAAAGGATGACCTTACTGGACTCACACACATTGCCACTGACAACAGCATGAGGTCATAGACACTGAAGGAGCAGAGAAATGCATCCAGAACTGGGAGGTCCCGCACCAACCAAGCAGACAGGTGCCTCTCCAACAGCACACCCCACAGACAGCATGCCCCGCAGCCCCAGGTCGGCCTCCCGCAGCCATCCCGTCCCTTCACGAGGCCCTGGCCTGGGGAGCACATGCTGCACCGCCCAGCCTGCGGTGCCCACCCCGTCCTGCCCCTCTGCAGGGCCCCTGCCTTTGGAGCGCATGTACCCTGCACCACTGCTGCCACTGCCACCTCCGAGCCCGCAGTGCCCACCCTGTCCTACCCCTCCATGGGGCCCGGGTCTGGGGAGCACAAGCTGCACCGCGGCCACGCCCCTGCCAGCCTTGCTTCCTGTCCTGCTGGCAATGCCCTCTGCTCCTGATTGGCTGGTAGCTTAGCAAAGGTATGGTCACATTAGCATATTACTCTTTTATTATATAGGATATGAGTAAACCAACAGAGGCTATTATAATAGTAATGCATCAATAAAGCAGGTAAAGAAGATCAATTTTTAACAAGGAATAAAGGGAAAGGAGAGAAAAAATCTAATAAAGTAGGAACAGGAGCGAAAGACAGGTTTGGCACAAAGGAAAAAAATGAGATAGAGTAAAATAATGATAAAATGAATAAAAATAAAAATAGAATGTAGAACTCTAATCTAAAATAAGTAATAAAGAGAACCAAGATGGTGGCATAGGTAAAACACCTATCTTGCCATCATACACAGCAATTTTAAAACTACAACTTAACGAAAGAACAAACACCATCCAGAATCACCAGAAAGCTGGCCGAGTGAAAATTCCACAAATGAAAGTGAAGATAAGACACTGTGACTCAGAGAAGCGGCGGCGGACAGCATTGAAGATTCACATGGAGCGAGGTTTGGAGCGCACGCCTAAGCGGATAGGGCAGGCGGCTGAAAACCGGCCAGTTTTCTCGAACGGGGGAGACAAAGACGTCCCACCTGACTGATTCTCCAGCTCTGGGCGAAGTCCAGGGAACCCACTATCATACGGGGTAAAAACTGGACCATGGGAGGGCACGCTCAAGCTCGGGTGCTACAGGGGTCTGCTGGCTTGTGGAGAAGGCAAGCTTGCGTGTGAACTTGGGAACTGTGTAGCTGCCTGACCTAGTAGAGAGTGCTCGCGACTTGCTCTCTCATTCGGAAAACAGTCAGACTGCTTGACCCTGGGTGAGACATTGGGTGTGCAGACTCATTTGGGGAGAGTTTGAATTCCCCGGCAGCCGGTGGAGCTCCACAGCAGCTCAGCTCTCTCTCAGAGGTTCTGGCGGCCATTGCCCCCTGCACAGAGTCCCTGGGGCCGCATACGGCAGAGCTAATGCTGTCTGCTTGGCCCGGAGACTCTGCCCATCCAACCTGAGCACAGCTGAGCTTCATAGACAATTGGCCTGGAGGTCAACCCCTCCAAGTGCTAACAAAGATTAACCTGAGCTTAACTTCAGCAAGACTGTGCAACCCATATCCACCTCAGGTAATTGGGGAGGCTGTCCTAGTAGGACATCTACCACAAAAAGCTAATTGACCAACTCAGGGAAGCAGCCACCATGCAGAGACATAGAAATAAATCAGATGTGAAAGAAATGGAGGGAAAAAAAAACGACTGGACATGGAATTCAAAACCATGGTTATAGGGCTTCTCAAGAGGCTCCTACAAAAGGTCGAGACCTATAAGGAAATAAGCAAGACCGACAAGGAAATGAATGAGTCCTACAAGGAAATGAAGGAGGCCCTCAAGGATATGAATGAGACCTGCAAGGAAATGATCAAGACCAATGTGGAAATGAATGAGTCCTACAAGGAAATGAATGAGACCCTCAAGGATATGAAGGAGACTCTCAAGGATATGAAAAAGGACCAACCAGAAATTAAGCATACACTGACTGAAATGAAAAATATTATACAAAGACCTAAAAGTGCTCTGGAAAACCCCAAGAACCAAGTTAAAGATTTGAAATACAAAGAAGTAAAATCCACTCAACTGAAAAAGCAAGAAACCAAAAGAATCCAAAAAAATTGAAGATAGTGTAAGGGGCCTCTGGGACAACCTCAAGCACACCAACATCCGAATTATAGGGGTGCCAGAAAAAGAGAGAGAGCAAGACAATGAAAACCTACTTGAAGAAATAGTGACCGAAAACTTCCCACACCTGGTGAAAGAAATGACTTAGGAATCCAAGAAGCGCACCGAACTCCAATATATAGGAACCCTAAGAGGACCACACCAAGGCACATCATAATTAAAATGCCAAGAGCAAAAGACAAAGAAAGAATATTAAAAGCAGCAAGAGAAAAACAGTTAATTATCTATAAGGGAGCACCCATATGATTGTCAGCAGATTTCTCAACAGAAAAGATGCAGGCCAGACGGGAGTGGCAAGAAATGTTCAAAGTGATGAACAGCAAGAATCTGCAACCAAGATTACTCTATCCAGCAAAGCTATCATGCAGAATTGAAGGTCAGATAAAGTGCTTTGCAGACAAGAATTAGCTAAAGGAGTTGATCACCACCAAACCAATATTATATGAAATGCTGAAAGATATTCTTTAAGAAAAGGAAGAAGAAAAAGAGAAAAATGTAAATTATGAACACCAAATACACATCTATCAACAAATGAATCTAAAAATCAAGTGAATTAATAAGCTGATGAACAGGATAAACTGGTGAATGTAACAGAATCATGGACATAGAGAGGGAATGGACTGACTACTCTTGGGGAGAAAGGTGGTGTGGGAAGTGCAGCAAGAGACTGGACAAAAATCATGCAACTATGGGAGAGGACAGTGGAGGGGGTTGAGGGCAGAGGGTGGGATGGGTACCAAGTGGAGGGGAGCTATAGGGGAAAAAGGGGAACAATGTAATTAATAAAATGAACAATAAAGATTAAAAAAATAAAAAATAAAATAAGTAATAAAAAATAATGAAAGTTTACAAAATAATCCTATCTCATGAAGAGCAATATGCAAATTGACTGCACCTCCACCATACCACAAGCCACGCCCACAGCCAATCAGGATCAAATATGCAAATAAACCCAACCAAGATGGCTACAGTCACAGAGAGCAGGAGGGAGGCTTGGGTTTCCATGGCGGAAGCCAAGGTTTCTGCCTGCCCTTGCCGGCTCAGGCCTCCACTCAAGGCTACAAAGTTTCTATTATAGAAGATACATAAATCCAAACAGAAATGATGGCAGCCACAGAGCTGGAGAGAGAAGGAGGCTAGGGTTGCCCTTGGTGATGGAGGAAGCCAAGCTTCTATAATCCTGGCCCCTCCACTTAATGCTACAGTTTCAATTATAGAAGATACATAAAACTCCCAACATAAATAGCTGCCACAATAAAGCAAGCAGAAGGTGTGGCTCAGCTCCAGGCTACAAAGTTTCAATTGTATAATATAAATAAATCCCAGATACCAGAGCCTCTGCTTTGGTTGCCAGGGCCATGGCCTACCTGCAAACTACCACAGGCCCCTTGCTCAGGCCACCCAATGCCCCAAGGGAACCCCCACCCTTATCTGAGACACCCTTCAGGGAAAACCATCTGGGTCCCACCCATGCACCAGGCCTCTATCCTATCTAATAAAAGAGTAATATCCAGATTGATCATCACTCCAACACACAAGATGGCTGCCCTCATGTGGTCAATGATCCTGCCCCCATATGGACACAAGATGGCCAGCAGGGGAGGGCAGTTGAAAGGGACCAAGCCTGCAAGTGAGGGCAGTTGGGGGAAATCAAGCCAGCAGGGTAGGGCAATTAGGTGTGACCAGGCCAACAGAGGAGAGAAGTTGAGGGTGACCAGGCCGGTAGGAAAGGGCAGTTGGGGGGGGGGGACCCAAGCCTACAGAGGAGGGCATTTAGAGGTGACCAGACCTTCAGGGGAGAGCAGTTAGGGGTGACCAGGCCTATAGGGGAGTGCAGTTAGGGGCAAACATGCTGGCAGGGAGCAGTTAGGCATCAATCAGGCTGGCAGAGGAGTGGTTGGGGGGTGATCAGGCTGGTAAGCAAAAGTGCATAGGGACAATCAGGAAGACAGGCAGGTGAGCAGTTGGGAGCCAGCAGTCCTGGATTGTGAGAGGGATGTCTGCGCGTTTAGGGGATTGGGCCTAAATGGGTCAGACATCTCTCCAAGGGTCCCAGATTGTAGAGTGTGCAGGCTGGGTTGAGGGACATCCCCTCTCTCGCACGAATTTTCCAGGCCTCTAATAATAAATACAGAAAATAATAAAGGAAAAATAAAATAAAATAAAAATTAGTTTCTTAAACAAAAGATAACAAAATAAAAATGTGAAGTAGTGAAGTTTGTTTGTATTCAGTACCATGTTGAAGCTCCCAGCAACGTGGTACTGACTCTGAACAAAATCCACAATCTTGGTTTTAGTCAGACAGGATCAATCTGCCTACTTTGTTTTTCTGCCTGCTTTTTTACACAAGTGTCTATTTCTGACATGGCCTCTAGGTAGCAGTGTTTCTGTATTGCTTTCTGGGACCAAATGGCCCCTCATCCAGGTCCCCAAGGGCTCCCTTGGGTATTTAGAATTTTCCTTTCCCTGCTACTCAAGGCTGGGTGTGGCTGCACTGCTAGGAGAATCTTGGTCTTCAGGAAAAAATGTCTGTTCAAGGTTGGAGGAATGGATTGTCCTAGAACTGGCTTCCTGGTTACCTCTCCCTACCGTGCTCCCCAACTTCCACAAAAACACCTTTCCCTGCAGTCTAGGTGAATGTTTTTAATTGAAAGATCCCATGCACTGGGTTTAGTGAGTAAAAACATGGAAAATATAAAGAAAAAGCAACAGTGCTGCTGCTCATTTCTCCCCCCCTTGGCATTTTGCAGCCCATGCAGAACTTCAGACTGCCTTTCTGGGTGCAGCCTCTTATAGCTGTGGGCTTAGATCTAGAGTTCCCCCCTGCCAGTGCCCTGTAGACCCCGTTCCAAGGTCGAGCACTGCACTATCCCCAAAGAATGTGGATTTGGTGCCACGCAGTGTCGCTCTAAGACTCTATTCCCAGCTATGACTCTTTCTTCCTCCAGCCCAGCTTCCTGATCCCACCTCTCTCCAGGGGAACTCTGTTCTTTCCATCCACAGATTGTCTCACCAGCTATGTTTAATTTGACAATTCCAGGTGGATATTATTCAGCTGTTTATTCTGTATGTTCCATGAGAAGACCTGCCCGCTTATTTGGCCACCATTTTGTCTCCCCCTGAACATACATTGTAAGCACCCACAGCCAGGGGGTGGGGTGTGGAGTCTCAGTGTTGGTGGGTTCACAGCTGAGGCAGCTGGTTCATGGCTGGGATGGCTGTAGCTTCCCAGGTGTTGTATGAGGTCTCCCTGGATGGAGGTGAAGCTGGGTTCCCACTCACAGACACTCTCCCCTTCAATATTGCTGTGGTCTCTGTGGCAGAGCCAGCCTCCCCAGGAGAGATTTCAGTGGTAGAATAGGCTGCCCAGTTAGGGAAGCCGGCCCACCAGTCCTCAACAGTTCTGTGGAATATAACTATCCCTAACTCACATACACACTCATGCCCCAGATGTCCATGCACTCCCCTTTCATTCCTTCACTCACAATCTTTCTCTCTGCTGTCCTGTTGGCCATCATCTTTCATCTCCTTAGCACTATTGACAGTTAGTACCTGAAGATGCTCTAACTGGGAATGGACTCTCCTGTGCTGTTTAGTAGCATCCCCTAACTTCTTCAGGTAAATTCCAGTAGTATTCCTCCCCATCAGTTGGGACAACTCAAAATTGCTCCAGAGATTGCTAAATGTCTACTGGGGGATATAATTACTCCCAGTACTATCGTATTACACATAATCTGCGAGAAGTTTAAACAGAAGTTAAAAAAAATTTTTTTTCTCATGGAGAGCATGGTATAGTCAAACCCTACTACACATCACAGTCTATTAGGAGAATGAAATTAAGCTCTTCCAAAAAAAAATATTGGGTTAAAACTCCCTGCCCTTTACTAGTGAAGTGCAAATTGGGAGTCATCTATGAAAGGTCTGATTCCTTACTTGATATCAAAATTATGGATCTATTATCTTCTAATTTGTGACCCAAACCAAGAGATGTCAATAAACATATAGGGAATTGAGGTAGACAATAAAAGGAAAGAAGGTAAATACAAATATCACATAAACATTTTAATCTCTAAAATTCAGAACTATTTTTATGCATGGCTAATATAGGAACAATAGATTCAATAAGAGTAAGAAACAGTAACTCCACATTTTTACAGGAAGATCTAGAGTTGATAGCTGCTGTTCAGGTTATAGAATCAACCAGCATTTATTTCCTTGTTTTATCCTGTCTTTGGAATGGCTCATACTGGAAGTCAACATTGTAATAGCCTCAGTGACAAGAGTAAGTCCAAGAGTCTCCAATGCTTAACACACACACACTCCATATGGATAGTTGTAATGAGATACCTAAGTCTTATAAAAAGCAACAACCCACTTAAGTCTTCCTTTAACAAACTAGAAGGTAATGAAAGTTAATTTATATTGCATATGACTAATAAAATAGAAACAGAGATACATTTTTTCTAGATTAAGCAGAAATATTAGTTTAAAATATGCATACACAAACAGGAAAAGAGGAAGTGAGGCATAAATAAAGAAGGCAAAATATGATTTGCTTAGGGGAAAAATACATCTAACAAATATGTCAAAAAGTGGCTTCCAGAAAAGTCTGTCTACTAGCATGATAGAAAAAGTCATTCCTTAAGTACTCTCCACAGCTTCTGATTTCTTAGACTTGTTTGCTATATTGAATCATAGTAAAAAATGGATGAAAAACATACTTTGGAAGTAAAACCATACTTGGCTTTATTTAAGCTGTCACCCAAGTTTATGCCTCGGCAGGCCAAGTGCTTCCTTTTATAAATCCTTTTTGTTAAGTCATAAAATGTGTGATAGTATACAGTCGACTCTACAATCTAAACTCAGAAAGGTAACCAAGAATTGAACTCACTGTTAAAACGTAATTTTTAAAAACAAGGTAAGATCATAATTTTCATACAGATATAAAATTAAATGTAGGATAAACTTTAATTTTTACTTTCATAATATGAGGTAACCAAGCTGATATTATTGATTCAAAAAAATCACAAGAGCAAACATTTTTATAGAGCAAATGAATGTTGAAAAGTTATAAATGGAGACAAAACTGATATTTACAGATGAGGTGAGGGAGTCAATTAAACTTTTATCAAACAGGTCTAAGGGTACACTATAGATGATGCATAGTTTTCCATTTCAACCCAATTTTAAAATCATAATTCCTCTGTTTGATCTAAAACAATCTCAAAGAAAGATTCTCTTGATCGCAAAGATTATTTTTCTCATTAGTTTGACCTGATTGCATAGTGCAGTAAGTGTATTAATTTGCTATCTGGCTCTCTAAAGTTTGCTTTGAAAGAAACTTGCATAATGAATCTGAGATTGGATTTGTACAATCCTTTTATTATTTGCAATTCTGATGCTGAGAAGCAAGCTGGATTTCACCTGTAGAATCTATATATTTGGACAAATTCTTTTCTTCCTGAGATCTTCAAAACATTCTAGGTTACTGTCCTTCCAGGAAGTGACCTTTCTTTGTCACTTGTGTCAACAAAAGTCCCAAATTTGATGTGCAGAAAGAGGAAACTTGAACTGATCAATTTACAAACAGGAAAAGCAGCATCCAGAGGAAATCAAAAGTATACTTCACTGAGAAAAAGAGAAGGCTGCATTTTACTTTAATTTTTAAAATAATTATTGTTGGAATTATTAGAGATGTCCCTGTTCTCCCCCTCCACTACCTCCCGCCACCCAGTTCCAACCCCAACTCAGAACTTCATCACACTGTCTGTTTGCATAGGGAATGAATATATGCATATACCAGTAAGATCCTGGTTTTATTTCTTCCCGCCTTCTCAATCCCCTTCCCTATGAATCAGTATGTTTCATTTCCTTGCCTCTAGTTCTATTTTACTCACCAGCTTATTCTGATCATTAGATTTCATATTCATTTATTTTGATTTTTAGATTCAATTGTTCATAGGTATGTATTTGCTGCCATTTTGTTGTTCATATTTTTTATCTTTTCCTTCCTCTTCTTAAAGAATACCCTTCATCATTTCATATAATACTGGTTTAATGGTGATGAACTCCTTTAATTTTTTCTTGTCCATAAAGCTCTTTATCTGACCTTCAATTATAAATGATAGCTTTGCTGGGTAAAGTAATCTTGATGGTAGGTCCTTGCTGTTCATCACTTTGAATGTTTCTTGTCACTCCCTTCTGGTCTGCATAGTTTCTGTTGAGAAATCAGCTAACAACATATGGGTGTTCCCTTGTTGGTAGCTAAGTGCTTTTCTCTTGCTGCTATTAAGATTCTCTCCTTGTCTTTTGCTCTTGGCATTTTAATTATGAAGTGTCTTGGCATGGTCCTTTTTGGGGTCCTCTGGATGGGACTCTGTGCTTCCTGGTCTTGTAAGTCTATTTCTTTCACCAGGCAGGGGAAGTTTTCTGTCATTATTTCTTCAAATTGTTTTTTCAATATCTGTCTCCCTCTCTTCTTCTAGCACCCCCATAATGTGAATGTTGGTATATTTGAAGTTGTCCCAGAGGCTTCTTACATGATCTTTATAATTTTGGATTCTGGTTTGTTTTTTTTTTAATTTTTGCTCTTCTGTTTGGGTATTTTAAAAAAGATATTTTGATTTTTTACAGAGAGGAAGAGAGAGGGATAGAAAGTCAGAAACATCGATGAGAGAGAAACATCAATCAGCTGCCTCTTGCACACCCCCACCGGAGATGTGCCCGCAACCAAGGTACATGCCCTTGACCGGAATCGAACCCAGGACCTTTCAGTCCAAAGGCCGATGCTCTACCACTGTGCCAAACCAGTATCGGCCTGTTTGGGTATTTTTTGCTTTCTTATATTTCAAGTCATTGATTTGATTTTCAGAATTTTATACTGTTGAATCCCTCTATATTATTATTCCAGTCAGTGTATGCTTAATTTCTCGCTGGTCCTTTTTCATATTTGGATGTTTCTAGAAGATTCTTGAGTAACCTTATAACTATGGTTTTGACTCTATCCAGTAGTTTGTTTTCTTCTATTTTTTTTTTTCATTTGTGACATGTTTCTTTGTCTACACATTTTAGCTACTTACATGTATTTGTTTCTATGTATTGGGTAGAACTGTTATGTCTCCTTGATTTGATAGAGTGGCCTTGTATAGTAGGTGTTCTATAGGGCCCAGTGCATGAGCCTCCCCAGTCATCTGAGCTGAGTTGGGAGTTCTAGGTGCATCACTTTGTGGGCTCGGAGCACAGTCTTGTTGTAGTTGAGACTTGATTACTATTGGTATCACTGGGAAGAATTGATCTCCAGGCCAATTTGCTGTGAGGTCCAGCTGCAACTACAATGGGAAGGCTGTTGTGCAGGATACACCCTTATGGGGCAGGACTTGCTTCAGTGGGGTATTGGTGCTCACTGAGTCTGCCCCTTGAGTTTATTGCTTATGGATATGTTGAGTTGTAATCTGGTATGGTCTCACACTGACTACTGGGTACACTGGCTCTTGGTTCTCTGGAGAGGTTCAAAGTCAGCCACTTATTGGAGTAACCCAGCGGGAACTACAGAGATATCTGCAAATTCCTCCTCTTTGTATTGGGTTTGGAAGTGACCAGAAGAAATCCAGCTATGAAGCAAGGCAGGCTGTTACCAGTGCCAGGTCTTGGGCTTTTTTTATGAAAGCTTTGGGGCTCCCTGACCCAGCTGCAGCTTGTTTGAGAGATTTTAGCCTGAGTCAGTACTGGCCATTCATATGTGGAAGCCACTGTACACAGTTTGGTTAGAGTTGTAAATTGGATGAAGCAAAGTTTTAGGAAATCACCAGGGCAGAGCAAACAGAAATTGCTGCCAGTCATCCCTGTAACCAGGAAGTCCCAGCATAGGTACAATGATCCCTGTGAGCACCTCCCTCTGGGATAAAATCACCCCAGAGTTCCTGCCCTGATGCCAGACAATCCAGTTCCTCTCCTATATTTCTGTTTCCCCAGAGCTTCACGCTGGGACTGGAGCTCAGAGGAAGTGGGACCTTCTAAGTCCAGTTCATGATACTGGCCTTTTAAGAGGGACAGCTTTGTCACTGAGCCCCAATCTACATTGGTTTTACTGACTATAGGGACTTCTTTTCCTAACTCTGGGACCCTGGGCTCGGACAACTTGCTTCCCTCAGTGGCCTTTCCAGAGATGATCTCCTTCCTATTTAAAAAAGTAACACGCTTGGGTGCTGTAATAGGCCATTCTTTGCCTTTGTGCTTCCTACCAGTGTTAGTGTGCTTTCTTCTTTATTTCTCTAGTTGTAGGACTTCCATTCAGCCACATTTCCAATGGTTCTGGATGATGGTTGTTCTGTATTTTAGTTGTAATTTTGATGTGGTTGTGGGAGGCAGGGTGTACAGGCATTTACCTACACTATCATCTGAGAAGGCTGCATTATGTAATGAAATTTTCAGCCCCGGTTTCAGATTCACCTATTTTTATGCAAATTAGGGATCCAAATTTGAGCAGTCTGATTGGTCCAAATACCACTGTCCTGATTAGTTGGCTTTTCATGTTCTGATGAGTTGTTATAGAGCCTCTCCAATTGGTTATTATAAATGCAAATGAAGATTTTGTTGTGGAGTTTTGATTGGACAAGGCACCTATGTAATAAATTAAATGGTTGAAACATGATTTCAGGAACTCCTTTTTAAGAATGAGATCAGATGTCAGGAACACAGTATAGGAGGCTTGGTAGCTCTGTCTGTGACTTCCCTCTAAGTGTAGTGTGTCTGAGAGGCCTCCATCAACAATGGTTTCTAGCTCTTGGTTTGAAATTTGGGCTCAATTAATGAGGAGGAGTCTTTAGAAGATACATTCTTTCTCTATACCCATATGTGTAAATCAAAGAGTACTAGAAGTGAGTTTCCAGGTTAGTGTTTGCAAGAGGGCTCTTTAAGCCTTGGCTTCATAAGGTCAGCCTTAGCTCTTTAGAAGTTTCTGGTCATATCTCACCAAATGGGTGGAATTTTCTTCCTGGCCAAGTAGCTTAATTGATTAGAGCATTGTTCAGATACCACCAAGGTTGTGGGTTCAATACCCTTACAGGGCACATATAACATCAACTAATTAATGCATAAATAAGTGGAACACCATACTGATTCTCTCTCTCTCTCTCTCTCTCTCTCTCTCTCTCTCTCTCTCTCTCTCTCTCTCTTCTGACAAGTAGTTGATAAATAAAAATAAAATTTATTCTTAAATATAACACCCCAGGCAAGTATTTGGTTGTATAACTAATGTTTTGAATTATGTCCCAGTAAAAGGAGAACATACAGTTACTGAATCTATGTAAATAACCACATTAATATGAAAATAGGAAGAATATTTAAGAGGAGTTTCTAAATTCTGAAGGGGTTAGATAAGAAGAATAATGTAACATTTATAAATCGTTTCATTTTAGTTTATAAAATCAGAGTCTACTAAATGTGTTCCAAGTTATAGATAGTGTAAAAAGAGAAAGGGCTTATTTGTATATCCAGATCATAGATCAATAAAGCAATAAGAATAGCCTTAAAATCACATCATTTAATTGAGTCTTATAATTAATTCTTGTTATACAAAGTCTTGTGTTAGCATAAGCTTGTGACACAATGTATGTGGTGTACTCTTTCCCTTGGGGCTCTCAAATAGTCTCTTTTTGTTGAAGATGAGGCTCTCAGACCTGTAGGTGATTGCAAGTATTTTCATGGAAGCATTAGTGTAAAACAAACAAACAAAATCATCTAAACATGACAAAAGACTTAAAATGTCTGTGGCTAATTTATTACAGATAACTTTCAAAAGTGAAATATGGCATTTCAGTTCATTTAAAGAATAATGCTTCTTTGACAGGCAAAACAAGATAGTAAAGTCTGTCGAAATAAAGTTTTAAACAAAATAATTATAAATATAGTAATTAACCCTATTTTCTTTTTTAAAAAATTGGTTGAATTTATTGGGGTGACATTGGTTAGTAAAATCATACAGGTTTCAGGTGTACAATTCTATAATGCATCATCTGTACATTATGTTGTGTGTTCACCACACAAAGTTAAGTCTCCTTCTATCTTTAACCCTCTTCTACAACCCCCAACCCCACTTTTCCTCTGGTAATAACCATACTGTTGTCTGTGTCTAACTGTTTATTCCTTGCTTAATCTTTTCACTTTTTTCACTCAGCCCTCCAACTTACCTCCCTCTAATCGCTGTCAGTCTGTTCTCTGTATCTATGAGTCTGTTTTGATTTTTTTTGTTAGCTTATTTTCTTTATTAACTTTATTTTCAAAAATGACAGTGAATATTACATCTAATTTAAAAAATGAACATAATTTTTACTAAGAATCTTGAGATATAGCACATAATAATCCTGACATAATAATAAATTAATATTCTAAGATTATAGTAAGGACGAACCAAGAATGTATGAATATCAAATACAGTGATTCTATGTGGAGGATATCCTAAACATCTCTATATTAATAAAACTCCATAGATTAATTCTGTAAATCCACTCTTGAAAATAACTGGCCAAGAATATGTTAGATTAAGATTAAAGAACCAAATTTTGACAAAGTTAAGTTTTTAAATAACTGAAATTTGACTGATAGCTCTGTATTGCTATCCTATCTAATAAAAGAGTAATCTGCAAATTGACCAACAAGCCACTCCCACCAGTCACACCCACCATCCAATCAGGAGTGAATATGCAAATAAACCCAACCAAGATGGCTGTGACCACAGAGAGCAGGAGGGAAGCTTGGGTTTCCCCGGCAATACAGGAAGCAAGCTTTCTGCATGCCCTTGCTGGATCAGGCCTCCATCCAATGCTACAAAGTTTCAATTATAGAAGATAAATAAATCCCAACAAAAATGATGGAAGCCACAGAGTTGTAGAGAGCATGAGGCTTGAGTTGTATCTAGAGATGGAGGAAGCCAAGCTTTCCACATGCTCTGGCCAGCCCAGGCCTTTGTTTAAGGCAACAAAGTTTCAATTATAGAAGATACATAAATCCCAAGAGAAATGGCTACCACCATGGAGCAAACAGGAGGCTTGGTTCTGTTCCAGGCTACAAAGTTTCAACTGTAGAAGATAAATAAATCCCAGATTCCAGGGCTTCTACTTGGCTTGCTGGGGTGAGGGGGGCGTGGTCATCCTGCAAACCACCACAGGCCCCTCGCTCAGGCTACCCCATGGCCCAGAGGAACCTCCATCCTGATCTGGGACACTTTTCAGGGCAAACCAGCCAGCCCTCACCTGTGCACTAGGCCTCTAGCCTATATTATAAGAGTAATATGCCATTGACCATCGCTCCAACACATCAGATGGCTTCCCCTATGTGGTCAAAGTTCCTACCTCCATGTGGACAAAAGATGGCAACCACAAGATGGCCAGCAGGGGAAGGCAGTTGGGACCATGCCTGCAAGTGAGGCAGATGGGGACAATCAAACCTGCAGGGGAGGGCAGTTAGGAGTGACCAGGCTGGCAGAGGAGGGAAGTTGGGGGTGACCAGGCCTGCAGGGGAAGGTAATTAGGAGTGGCCAGGCTTTCAGGGGAGGGCACTTAGGGGGCAAACAGGCTGGCAGGGGAGCAGTTAGGCATCAATCAGGCTGGCAGGGGAATGATTAGTGGGTGATCAGGCTGGAAGGCAGAAGCAGATAGGGGCAGTCAGGAAGGCAGGCAGGGGAGCAGTTGGGAGCCAGCAGTCCTAGATTGTGAGAGGGATGTTCCACTGCCCATTTTGGCCTGATCCCCTTAGCATCAGGCCTAAACAAGCAGTCGGACATTCCTCAAGTGGTCCCAGATTGCAGAGGGTGCAGGATGGGCTGAGGGACACTCCCTCCCCCTCGTGCATGAATTTGATGCACTGGGCCACTAGTAATCTAATAATAAGCAAAAAAAAACCACTATGACTGATAAATACAAACATATTATGAACAGCAAGGACTTTGCCAAATTTCTTGGGATTCCCCACACTATATATGATATCTGAAATATTTATACTAATAACATTTTATCTACATAGATTTAACTTGGAGAAGACTTAAGTGTCTCTTGATTTGAAAACTGTCCCCATGTAATGCATAATAGCATATCAAATAAACCTAATTCTTTTATAACCTCTTTTTACCAAAAACAAACAAACAAAAAAACCAACACACAAAAAACACACAAATCTATGTGCCTAAAATGATGAAGACACTTTTAGGTGTAAAAAATAACTCAGACATTTTATTTTATTTTATTTTATTTTGTTTTATTTTATTTTATCTTATCTTATCTTATCTTATTTTATTTGACATCTAGGATTTGATTTTATGAAGGCCAAATTGCAGGAGTTTGATATTTCTAATCTCTTCTTTAAAGGTCACAACCCTATTAGATTAAGACCCCCACCCTTATGACCTCATTTAATCTTAATTATATTCTAAACACCCTATTTCAAGTTATAAACACATTGAGTATTGGAGCTCCCACATATGAATTTTACAGGGATACAATTCAGTCCATAGCACACCATCACACATACACACAAAACTCCTAGCTGCAATTCCAAAATTTCAGCCAAGGATCAACAGTAAACACAAAAAAACGTAAAAACTCACTGTTCTACATTAAAAACTATTCTACTATCAGTGGATAAAAATACTTAACACCCTGATTCAGTTGGTTGGAGCTCCATCCTATACACCAAAAAGTTGGCAGGTTCAATTCCTTGTCAGGGCACATACCCAGGTTGTGGGTTCTATTCCCACTGGGGACATGTGCTACAGGAGGCAACTGATCAATGTTTCTCACATAGATGCCTCTCATTCTTTCTCTCTCTCTCTCTCCCTTCCAGTCTCTAAAAATAAAACAAATAAAGAAACAAGCAAATAATTCAAAATAGAGCATCAGAAAATATTAACAAACCAGATTCTTTCACCAGACAGGCACAAGATTTCTATACAACTCCTAATCAATTTACAGGAATTGCCAAATGATCTAACCATAAAACCAAATTTCCAACAAAAAATCTAATAAAATTAATTCTCTATTGTCATTTACTTATAAAATAATAGATATCTATAACCAATGCAAGTCTATCTATACTAATAAAAGGGTAAGATGCTAATTAAACTGGCTCAACTAGACATCTTCCGGCCATCCTACCTTCCTTCTGGACAAAGCCATGGTGGCAGGGGCCAAGGCAGAAGTGGTTAGGGGAAATCAGGCCAGCAGGCACGTGAAGGGTTAGGAGCCAGCAGACCCGGATTGCAAGAGGGATGTCCCCTGAGGGGTTCTGGATTGCATGAATTTCATGTACTGGGCCTCTAGTATTGAATAAAATAGTATTTATATGAATTTCAAATGGAGACAAAAGTGGCTTTTCCATGAGGGTGAAGGGAAAGAAATCAATTGAACCTCTACTAGGAGAAAACAATTTATAAAAAGTAAAATGTACCTCAGAGAAAATGAGTAGGGCTAGAAGACAGGCCACAAGTTTTTCACTGAAACATAGATTTTCACTGAAACACAGTATTTTTTTCTACAAATACAAATAATTGAGAACTGTTTTGTTTCTAATGATCCTATAATTAGTTTTATTGGGATTATTACAGATTATACTTCTAACAGAATTTTGTTCCACATATGAGAGTTCACACACTCAGAGAATGTGGTGGTAACAATCACCACTATCACAACCCACCACCAGCATCACAAACATCATCATAATAATTAGTCCTCACATAAATGTGTGTATGCTTGTAAGCACTTTAAATAAATGAAGTAGATACTAATATTATCCCCATTTTACAGATGAAGAAACTAAGACCCAGAAAACTGAGATAATATGTCTATGGTGGCAGAACTAGAAAGTGCCAGTAGGTAAGTCACTGAGATGTGAGCTATTAATTTGAAGACTCTCACTTGGATTTTATTAAGTCATTTGATATAATCTGCAAAATGCTGAAAATTTGAACATTTCTGAAAACACAATGATCATTCATTATTTCAGTTCTCATTGAATAATTATTGCATTCTACTATATCCCAGTTACTGTGCTAAGTGATTCAAAAACATAATTAGGTTCAGGAGATGCTAATGCAAACTATGGTACCTTGGCATAATGAATATTTTAACTTGAAGGAATTAGAAAAAAAATGGCAGAAGCAGGAAAATAACTCTGGCCTCCTCCACCCCTTGCCTTTCTTCCCTGAAATAGTTCATAAAACCTTTCTGTGAGAGATGTCCTTATTATATACCTTGATGAAAGGAGTGCCCTTAACTCCAAAGACAAAGGGTCACCTAGCAAAATCTGAACAGACTAAGCCTTGCTAAGTTTCTCCCAGTTTATTACACTTACCTTGTGCACCTTAGTCTACCATATTTCTATATGACTTCCAACTCTTCATCAAATCTAGCATAAAAATACACAAGTCTAACCATTTCTTTGGGTCTTTGTTTTCTTTTTTTTTATCTTTATTATTCAGTTTATTAATTACATTGTTTCCCCTTTTTATCCCCCTATAGCTTCCCTCCACCCTGTACCTACCCCACACTCCACCCTCACCTCCCCCTCCCCACTGTCCTCTCCCATTGTTGCAAGATTTTTGTCCAGTCTCTTGCTGCACTTCCCACAACCCCTTTCTCCCCAAGAATTGTCAGTCCATTCCCTCTCTATGTCCATATCTCTGTTATATTCACCAGTCTATCCTGTTGAACAGCCTATCAATTCACTTGATTTTTATGTTCATTTGTTGATAGATGTGTATTTGTTGTTCATAATTTTCATCTTTACCTTTTTCTTCTTCCTCTTCTTAAAGAATATCTTTCAGCATTTCATATAATGTTGGTTTGGTGGTGATGAACTCCTTTAGCTTTTTCTTATCTGCGAAGCACTTCATCTGACCTTCAATTCTGAATGATAGCTTTGCTGGATAGAGTATTCTTGGTTGTAGATTCTTGCTGTTCATCACTTTGAATATTTCTTGCCACTCCCGTCTGGCCTGCATCGTTTCTGTTGAGAAATCTGCTGACAATCGTATGGGTGCTCCCTTATAGGTAACCAACTGTTTCTCTCTTGCTGCTTTTAATATTCTCTCTTTGTCTTTTGCTCTTGGCATTTTAATTATGATGTGCCTCGGTGTGGTCCTCTTAGGGTTCCTATATATTGGGGTTCGGTGCACTTCTTGGACTCCTAAGTTAATTTCTTTCACCAGGTGTGGGAAGTTTTCAGTCACTATTTCTTCAAATAGGTTTTCATTGTCCTGGCCTCTCGCTTTTTCTGGCACCCCTATAATTCGGATGTCGGTTGTCCCAGAGGCCCCTTACACTATCTTCAATTTTTTGGATTCTTTTGGTTTCTTGCTTTTTCAGCTGAGTGGATTTTACCTCTTTGTATTTCAAATCTTTAACTTGTTTCTTGGGGTGCTCCAGGGCACTTTCAGGTCTTTGTATAATATTTTTTGTTTCAGTCAGTGTATGCTTAATTTCTGGTTGGTCCTTTTTCATATCCTTTAGAGTCTGCTTTATATCCTTGAGGGTTTCTTTCATTTCCTTGTAGGACGCATTCATTTCCTTTGTGGTCTTGCTTATTTCCTTATAGGCCTCGATATATTGTTGAAGCCTCTTGAAAAACCCTATAACCGTGGTTTTGAATTCCATGTCCAGTCGTTTTTTTTCCTCCATTTCTTTCACATCTGATTTCTTTCCATGTTGCTGCATGGTGGCTGCTTCCCTGAGTTGGTCAATTAGCTTTGTGTGGTAGTCTTCCTACTAGGGATAGTGTCTCAGCCTCCCCGGTTACCTGAGGTGGATATGGGCTGCACAGTCTTGCTGAAGTTAAGCTCAGTTAATCTTTGTTAGCACTTGGAGGGTTGACCTCTAGGCCAATTGTCTGTGAAGCTCAGCTGTGCTCAGGTTGGGTGGGTGGAGTCTCTGGGCCAAGCAGACAGTGTTAGCTCTGCGCTATGCGGCCCCAGGGACTCTGTGCTGGGGGCAATGGCCGCCAGCACCTCTGAGAGAGAGCCGCTGCCGAGCTCCACCGGCTGCCGGGGAATTCAGACTTTCCCAAAATGAGTCTGCATGCACAATGTCTCACCCAGGGTCATAAAACAAAGCAGTCTGACGGTTTTCTGAATGAGAGACAAGTCGCAGAGCGCTCTCTGTGCTGTCACGCAGCCGAGCTGTTCGCACCAAGCTGCCTTCTCCACAAGCCAGCAGACCCGGCAGCACCCGAGCTTCGGCGTGCCCTCCCACTGTCCAGTTTTCACCCCGTGTGATAGTGGGTTCCCTGGACTTCGCCCAAAGCTGGAGAATCAGTCCAGTGGGACGTCTTTGTCTCCCCGTTCCAGAAAACTGGCCGGTTTTCAGCCGCCCGCCCTCTCCGTGGCGCGCGCTCCAAACCTCTCTCCGCGCGAATCTTCCAACTCTGTTCGCCGCCGCTCCTCTGAGTCACAGTGTCTTATCTTCACGTTTATTTGTGGAATTTTCACTCGGCGAGCTTTCTGGTGATTCTGGAAGGTGTTTGTTCTTTCATTAAGTTGTAGTATTAAAATTGCTGATTATGACGGCAAGATAGGTGTTTTACCTTCGCCGCCATCTTAGTTCTCCGGGTCTTTGTTTTCTTATGAGGTCTCCCATGTCGCATAAAAATTATATTAAATTTGTATTTTTTTCTTCTCTTAATCTGTCTTTGTCAGTTTATTCTCAGGCCCAGTTAGGGGCCCTAAGAGAATTGAGGAAAACATTTTCCTTCCCTAAAATATACTAGTGAAGCAATATCCATTGTCTTGGCAGGAAGACAGACATGGACTCAGACAATTATAAAGCAATATGCAGTAGCAGGAAATAGCAGTTCACTGATGCAAGAACTCACATTTCAAATAGTGAATGAAATTGAGTTAGTGAATGAAAGAAAAAGTGGAAGAAAAGGTCATGGGTGAGGTTGGGGAGGGCCTAGAATACCATGTGAAATAACTGACTTTATGGAAAAGGTATTGAAAAGACAATAAATCTAGATCCAGACTGATGGGTGTGTCAGTTGTATGGTGAGGGGTAGGGGAATACCTTCAAAATTTACTGGACTATTTATTTGCTCAAGATTCTGTGCATTAGCAAATTGGACTGTGCTCAACTGGGCTGTTCTGCAGATTTCTCCTAGGGCCTCCTCCAGACATCTAATGATTTGTGCTAGCTGTTTCCTGGGCCTCACTATGCCTGTGATTTTTTTTATCTTTGAGAAGGATAAAACTTCTTTATATGGTATTACAGACAGAATAATGCCCCCAAATATTCCTAATCATATCTGCAGAACCTGTATTTCTATTACCTTATATGTCAAAACAGACCTTGCAGATATGATTGCATTAAGGATCTTGTACTGAGTAGACTATCCTGAATTGCCTACGTCATCCCAATCTAATCACAAGGGCTTTTAGAAGGAGGAGGCAAGAGGATCTCTCAGTAAAATAAATGTAATGACAGAAGCAGAGGTTAGAGTTGGAGATAAATTTGAAGATGTTACACTGCTGCCTTTGAAGTTGAAGAAAGGGGCTATGAGCCGAGGAATGCATGTGGTCTATGGAAACTTGAAAACATATGAAAACAGACTATCCCCCTAAGTTAGTGAGACTGATTTTGTACTTCTGACCTTCAGAGTTATATTATACATTTATATTATATCAATCCACGAAGTTTGTGGTAATTTATTATTATAGCAGCAGTAGGAAACACATATCTATGACAATCTCAAAACAGCAAGAGAATAAAGCATTTTGGGACTTTTTGTCCCTTTTTCTAGATTACTGCTTAGGTTTTTATAGTTTCCAAGTTGCAGGAAGCTCATGTTGCAGAGAACAGAATTAGCCATCAATTTTTATTTTTCTAGGTAAAAGGGAATAATAAGTTACCCCTTTCAAATATCTTTCTGCAGCTGCTGAATTTCTCTCAGTGGAATCTACCTATCTACTATCTATCATCTACTTATTCTGGTTTTTTTTTTAATTTTGTTTGCTTAGATTATTTCTCTTTGGCAATTTCTCCTACTTTTCATTCATTGTGGAAGTGGTTGGTATTAATAAGAAAAGGTAAATTCTCCTAAGGTTATGGAGTAGAGTAAAAGTGGCAATATAATTTGACATGGCTTAATTGTTCAGTAAGAGTCACTTTTTTCTGCACTGCCTTTGGTTTCATCAACACTTCCAGAGAAAAGTGAGCTCTGAAGTCAATTTTCTGGACAAATTTGCAGGGAGCTAAATCTGATAGTGAGGCAGGACTCGACTACTTTGGGCTTGAGTTATTGAGATTATTGAGCCATGTGCCACTTTATTTTCCATGTTTATATAACACTAGTGCCTGGTGCACAAAATTCATGCACATTAAAAGGGAATTAATTGGAGGAATATTTTAATATTGCTATTTTCCCTTTCTCTATAATATAAGTGTCAGAGATGAAAGAAAATTAATAAAATGTATATGAAAATCTCCATTCCTGTCAGAGTCTGGGGCATGCTGCGGGACCCAGAGCCAAGTCTCCGACCACTGGTATTCACCTTGAAATCGCGCAAGACCCAGACTTAGCCAGCCCCACCCTCATGAAGCTCCGCAGGGCAGGCGGCACAGCCTCAGGTCCCCCGGCCTGGCACTGGGTGGGGGGCGCAGTCTCAGGTCCCCCATAAAGTCCTATTGGCAAAGGAGCATGGCCTCACGTCCCCCAGCACAGCCTTAGGTCCCCTGGCCAGGTGCCAGGTAAGGGGGTGCAGCCTCAGGTCCCCTGGCCCAGCCTCATGTTCCTTGGCTCTGGCACCAGGGCAGAGGGTGCAGCCTTAGGACCTCCAGTGTGGCCTCAGGTCCCTCAGTGCTGAGGTGGGGGATGTGGCCTCAGGTGTCCCATCAAGCCCCTCTAGGCAGAGGGTGCAGCCTCAGTTCCCTGGCCTGGTGCAGGAGCAAGGGGCACAGTCTTAGGTCCCCTGGCCTGGCTTCAGGTCCCCCATCCTGATGCCAGGGGAACTGGTGTCACAGTGATGCAGCTGCCCCCGCCCTTGCGACACTGCCATATGTGCCTGTGTGGCAGCTGCAGGGCCTCAGCCCCACCCCCCATCTCACGCTGCTTGGCCCCGCTCCCAACTCCTGATCGGCTGGTAGCATAGGGAAGGTATGGTCAAATTTGCATGTTTCTCTTTTATTATATAAGATTATAAATAATCTTATTTTCATCAAAGGTATCCTATCTAATAAAAGAGTAACATTCAAATTGACCATACCTTTGCTACACTACCAGCCAATCAGGAGCAGGGGGCATGGTCAACAGGCATGGTCAGCAGACATGGGGCATGGCCAGCAGGTGTGGCCAGCAGACGGGGGTGTGGCCAGCAGGCAGGGGTGTGGCCACAGTGCTGAGTAAGCAAGCACCACGCTATAAGCTGCCCACATGGTACTTAAGGGCCGGCGAGATCCCTCTCTCATTACACTTACAGTTGACTGAGTCACGACCTTTCGAAGTGATCTTGGGACGGTTAGGGGAATTTGATGCCATGATATCCCCTCATGAGGCTCGCATGTAGGTTGCTCTGTTAGGCTGTGACTGAGGTGTGGGGTTTGCCTGTCAGGTGGTACATGCAAATGATTGCCAGGGGCACCTTGGGTAATGGGAGCCAAGTGTGAGGCAGGGCTGTGAGCAAAGTGGCAGTCCACTCTGCGGGGCCCTGCAGCCCGCTGGGACTGCCTATGCCTCTTCCCCCTAGCAGCCACTGCCACCTCCTTCCCTGTCACTGCAGAATCAGCACCAGTCTCTCTGGATCCCTGCATGCTGAACGCAGGTGGGGAAGGGGGCACAGGTCTCCCCAGACCCTGTGCCCTGCGAGCTCGGTCCAGGACCCACAGGCTTCACAGCTTCCCTGTGGGGCAGATGGGTGGGGCAGGTGGGGTGGGCGGGCTGGGCCCCCCAGAGGAACAGCAGAGGTGGCAGGAAGGAGGGCGGCTGAAGGAAGCGAGGGGAAGGATGGGAGATGGGGAAGGAAGGGGACTATAATTAAAAGTGCCCTTTAAAATGACTATGAACACTGAAGTAAAATGTTTTCATTTTATAAGCCTATATTTTACAGTATGCACATTTCACATAATAACACCCCAGAATTTATCTAGGGCAGGGGCCAAATGCCATTGCCATAAGGAGCCAGAGTGCGGCTTAATTTTTGTGGGCTACACATGGCCTCGAATACTCAACTTCTGCAGTCCTAGCATGCAAAGCCCAAAGGAACGGGATGGCTGTGTCCCAACAAAACTTTATGGCCACTAAGATTTGAATCTTATCTAATAAAAGAATAATTCGCAGATTGACCAGCACTACAACACACAAGAGGGCTGCCCCCATGTTGTCAAAGATTCTGTCCCCATGTGGACACAAGATGACCATCACAAGATGGTCATCAGGGGAGGGCTGTTGGGAGGTTCCAAGCCTGCATGGGAGGGAAGTTGTGGGTTATCAGGCCAGCAGGGAATGGCAGTTGGGAGGGAGCAGGCCTGCAAGGAAGGGCAGTTGGGGACTATCAAGCCTGCAGGGGAAGGCTGTTAGGGGTGACCAGGCTAGCAGAGGAGGGAAGTTGGGAGCAAGCTGGCTGGCAGGGGAGCAGTTAGACATCAATTAGGCCAGCAGGGTAGTGGTTAGGGGGTGATCAGGCTGGCAGGCAGAAGCGGTTAGGGGCAATCAGGGAGGCAGGCATGTGAGCAGTTTGGAGCCAGCAGTCCTGGATTGTGAGAAGGATGTCCAACTGCCCGTTTAGGTTCAATTCTACTGGGATTGGGCCTAAACAGACAGTTGGACATCCCGCAAGGGGTCCCATATTGGAGAGGGTGCAGGCTGGGCTGAGGGACACCCC
Organism: Antrozous pallidus; assembly: GCA_027563665.1. NCBI lineage: Eukaryota > Metazoa > Chordata > Mammalia > Chiroptera > Vespertilionidae > Antrozous > Antrozous pallidus. The sequence continues at coordinate 68,932,933 of CM050509.1, read as the reverse complement.
CGCCCCCCTCTCCCATGCATGAATTTCATGCACAGGGCCACTAGTACATTATAAAAATAATTTCTTTAAATGCCTCACCTACGCTTCCAGACTCAAATCTTATAACTTGATTTTCTTCATTCCAGAATAGCTGCTTATCATTCTCCCAGGCTCTCAAGTTTGAAATTTTTGAAAAGTACTTAAACCTCAGGTGAGATTTATGGTGATATTGTGCTAAAGTGCTTTGGTAACAAAACTTTCTAGGTTTTAAAACCAAAGCCCATTTATATGGTTTTTATTTTAAACATGTCATTAAGAAACAGTATATATCAGAGAGATCACACTTACTGTTTCAGTATTCCCTTGATTTATTACTGGTCCAGAACTTATTGATTAGAGTGTATTTAATTATAGTATTCATTATTTTATCCTTCTTTCTTAAAGAATAAAAACATATCTTCATGATTATGTTGATTGAATTTTCAGATGAAGACCATTTTTTAAAAAATCACATACTACTAACTTGATAAAATTTTAAATCTTTATTATCCTGTTATATTAATTCATGTTCTTCTTCCTTCTCAAGTGCTCCCCTGTGGACCACCATGATTATCACCCTTATCTGTCTTTCCCTTCCTGTAAATCACATCAATATTTCCTCCTAGGTCACATGTACTGTCTTCCTTTGGGCTTTACTGTCTAGTTCCCCAATGAATATTGAATTAAAAAATGAACTGAGGTTTGAATGATGACAATAACTTTATTTATTGCCCCTCTTCTTTTCCCAGGAGTTGTTGGGTTTTAGGAAAGGACAATAGAAAGAAAAAATGCATTGACCTGAGGTAGAAATGATAGATGGAATTTCAAGAGCTATGCAAACCAATTAAGTTTGCAGGAGGGATGAAGGTTCTGGAGAAGAGAAAATTTTGAACTTTTATACCATAAAACACATAGTGGTCTATTATGTATAAACTAGAGGCCCAGTGTATAGATTCATGCACCGGTGAGGTCCCTTAGCCTGGTCTGCAAGGATCAGGCTGAAACTGGCTCTCCGACATTCCCTAAGGGGTCTCAGATTGCGAGCAGGTGGTTCTTGAGTGATGCACCCTGGAATCAGTCTGTTCCTGGCGCATCACCCAAAAACTGCAGCTGCCAAGTCACCACAGCTCAGAATCTCCTGCATTAAGCATGTGCCTCCTGGTGGTCAGTGCATGTCATAGCAACTGGCCGACCCGTCAGCTAGCTGCTTAGGCTTTTTTATATATAGATATATGCCTAATCCTTGAAACAACTCATAGCATTGTTCTTATCCACTTAATTAGACATTTGGTATCTGTTTAAGAAATCAATTTTTATAATAAAACGACTATTATTTAGCCAGGCCTAGAGAGTATTTATTCTTCACTATATTGCTGCATTGAATTCTTACAATTCCACTTACCAACAACTCAGTTAGTTTAAAAGGTACATGTCATTTCAGTCTAGTAAGATCTGTGTCAAGCTGATCATTTCAATGCAGCTGTGGTTTGATCCCCCAAGTCATGGAAGAAGAGGCTGTATTCCTGCCTGCTTATTAGGTAGAGCAACTGTTTTTAATATCTCCTGCACTCAACAGTGACTGCTCATCCTATTACCAAAACATTTGATCATTTTAAGAGCTCCCCATAGATTCCAAATGAAAAATTACATCCTTAATTTCTGAATTCATGCTACATCTGTGTATTGGTGTTATTGTTGATGGGTAGTTGCTTTTTGTTTTGTTTTGCTGTGTTTTCTTCTTTGTGGTGTTTTGATCTTAGATTACAAGAGTGACCTCTAGTGAGAAACATCTGTATAGTTATAATCTCAATCTTCGGGATCTCTTATCCAACCCTAATTTCCCTAAGTATTGGTGTTATGAAAAATATCAATAGCCAGACCTTTACAAAAATCATCATCCAAGAATAAAAACCCTAAGTCAAATTTCCTGCTATTATTTATAACATATTTTATTCTCAAACTTTGGCTACCAAAGGACACTTTCATTCTGAGGATTATATTATGACAAGGACAACACTTCTAAAAATGCCCTTGTAAAGAACTAGAGGTAAATTATGACATTCTTTATGAGCTGGATGCATTTGACTACAGACATAATGTTTCTCAGGACTTTGTTGCCCCTGGCAATCCTGTTGTAAATAATTGGCTGGTGTACTCATCTGTTCTCTTTCTATTTCAGAGAAAGGAAGTGCTTGTGTTTGTGTGTGTGTGTGTGTGTGTGTGTGTGTGTGTGTGTGAGTGTTTTACCACCACAAAGTGTAGACACAAAGCATAAAAACATACTGATACTGTACTTCTCAGGGGCAAAATTAAAGTTGATTTAAACATATGCCCTATCCTCACACAAGGTCAGACAGAACATTTACAGCATGGTCAATGGCATTTCCTAGTCCCTATAAAGGTTAACTAGAAGCTTTACGTACCTTTTATGCAATAAAAATAGCAATCCCTCACATTGGCATGATGCTTTAAAACTTACAAACAACTTTCATTTATATAATTTTACTTTATTCTTTCACAGTCTTTCAGAAATAGGTATTATTTATCCTATTTTGGTTATGACAAATATGAAGCCCAGGGTCACACACACTTAATGAAAGGTAGAGTTCTAAGTCTTTGGACTCCAGACTTAATGAAATTTTTTTTTATCACAGCTGCTTCATAGTCTAACAATAAGACTTTCCCAAAATAATGTCATTTTTTTCAAATAACCTAAATACAAATTTCTATGAGGCTTGAGAAAAGTAAAAGTAAAAGATGATCTGGTTGTAAGGATCAGAGAAGATTTTGATGGAGAAAGTCAAATATACTTTAATATTTAACAAATAGGAAGCATGTGAGAAGATGAGGAATATCATTCAAAGTTAAGCAAACTCAAGGCAATTGGAGAGTATGGAACATATACATATAAGAAATAGGAAGCAGTGTCAGAAGGTTGTGGAAAATAAATTGGGAAAGGAAAGTTGAAATCAGTACATGAAAGCCTTTTAATTCTATAAAAGGGTTTCTCAACCTCAATATTATTGTGATTTGAGGGCCACATAATTCTTTGTTATGACTATCATGCACAGTGAAGGATGTTTATTAGTAGTAGAACCCTTGCCTGTACCCACTAGATGCCAATAATATTCATTCCCCCAGCTGTGACAACTAGAATTGTCTCAGATATTGCTAAATGCCCCTTTCTAGGATAAAATCACATCCCCCCATCAAGAACCACTTAAATTGGTAGATTTTGAGAGCATTTCCGTTTCTAAAACAGGAAATGTCACAAATGAATCTATGCTTAGGGAAAACAGTAATGGGAAACATCTAGAGAACAAAATTGAAGGGGGAAAGAATTGAAGACAAAGCAGCCTAACCAGAGGATATGGCAATGGTCTCAGTATAAGGGCCAGAAGTACCTGCTATATTCGAAAGAGCATTAAACTTAGAGACAAGGCACATGGGTTATATTGCAATATCTGCCAACAGTATGTATTCTTGGATAAGTCATTTAAAATGTTGTTCCCTCTGTTTCTCATCTACAGAGACATGACTATCTCAAAGTTCCCTTTTGATCTCAATATATTCCAAATATATTATAAAAAAACTAGAGTGGGGAACCAAGATGGCGGCATAGGTAAACCACCTATCTTGCCGTCATACTCAGCAATTTTAATACTACAACTTAACGAAAGAACAAACACCTTCCAGAATCACTAGAAAGCTGGCCGAGCGAAAATTCCACAAATAAAAGTGAAAATAAGACACTGTAACTCGGAGGAGCGGCAGCGGACAGCATTGAAAGATTCTCCCAAAGAGAGGTTTGGAGCATGGGCCGGCGGAGAGGGCGGGCGGCTGAAAACTGGGCAGTTTTCTCGAACGGGGAGACAAAGACGTCCCACTGGACTGATTCTCCAGCTTTGGGCGAAGTCCAGGGAACCCACTATCACACGGGGTGAAAACTGAACAGTGGGAGTGCACACCGAAGCTCGGGAGCTGCAGGGGTCTCCCGGCTTGTGGAGAAGGCAGCTTGCATGAACAGCTCAGCTGCGTGAGGGTGCAGAGAGCGCTCTGCGACTTTCTATCTCATTCAGGAAACCATCAGTCTGCTTTGTTTTACCAACCTGGGTGAGACATTGGGCTTGCAGATTCATTTGGGGAGAGTCTGAATTCCACGGCAGCCAGTGGAGCTGGGCAGCGGCTCGCTCTTGGAGGTGCTGGCGGCCATTGCCCCTGGCACAGAGTCCCTGGGGCCGCACAGGGAAGAGCTAACGCTGTCTGCTTGGCCTGGAGACTCCGCCCATCCAACCTGAGCACAGCTGAACTTCACAGACAATTGGCCTGGAGGTCAACCCCTCCAAGTGCTAACAAAGATTAACCTGAGCTTAACTTCAGCAAGACTGTGCAACCCATATCCACCTCAGGTAACTGGGGAGGCTGACCCACTGTCCCTAGTAGGAAGTCTACCACACAAAGCTAATTGACCAACTCAGGGAAGCAGCCACCATGCAGAGACATGGAAAGAAATCAGATGTGAAAGAAATGGAGGGAAAAAAACGACTAGACATGGAATTCAAAACCACGGTTATAGGGTTTTTCAAGAGGCTCCAACAAAAGGTCGAGGCCTATAAGGAAATAAGCAAGACCGCAAAGGAAATGAATGAGTCTTACAAGGAAATGAACGAGACCCTCAGGGACATGAACGAGACCTGTAAGGAAATGATCAAGACCAACGTGGAAATGAATGAGTCCTACAAGGAAATGAAGGAGACCCTCAAGGATATAAAGGAGACTCTCAAGGGTATGAAAAAGGACCAACCAGAAATTAAGCATACACTGACTGAAATGAAAAATATTATAGAGAGACCTAAGAGTGCTCTGGAGCACCCCAAGAAACATGTTAAAGATTTGAAATACAAAGAGGTAAAATCCACTCAGCTGAAAAAGCAAGAAAGCAAAAGAATCCAAAAAATTGAAGCTAGTGTAAGGGGCCTCTGGGACAACCTCAAGCATACCAACATCCGAATTATAGGGGTGCCAGAAAAAGCGAGAGAGCAAGACAATGAAAACCTATTCGAAGAAATAGTGATCGAAAACTTCCCACACCTGGTGAAAGAAATTGACTTAGGAGTCCAAGAAGCGCACTGAACCCCAATATATAGGAACCCTAAGAGGACCACACCAAGGCACATCATAATTGAAATGCCAAGAGCAAAAGACAAAGAGAGAATATTAAAAGCAGCAAGAGAAAAACAGATGGTTACCTATAAGGGAGCACCCATACGATTGTCAGCAGATTTCTCAACAGACACGATGCAGGCCAGATGCGAGTGGCAAGAAATATTCAAAGTGATGAACAGCAAGAATCTGCAACCAAGATTACTCTATCCAGCAAAGCTATCATGCAGAATTGAAGGTCAGATAAAGTGCTTCGCAGACAAGAAATAGCTAAAGGAGTTGATCACCACCAAACCAATATTATATGAAATGCTGAAAGATATTCTTTAAGAAGAGGAAGAAGATAAAAGTGTAAATTAGGAACAACAAATACACATCTATCAACAATTGAATCTAAAAATCAAGTGAATTAATAAGCTGATTAACAGGATAAACTGGTGAATGTAACAGAATCCCGGACATAGAGAGGAAATGGACTGACAACTCTTGGGGAGAAAGGGGGGTGTGGGAAGTGCAGCAAGAGACTGGACAAAAATCATGCAACTATGGGAGAGGACAGTGGAGGGGGGTGAGGGCGGAGGGTGGGATGAGTACCAGATGGAGGAGAACTATAGGGTGAACAAAAAAAGGGAACAATGTAATTAATAAACTGAACAATAAAGATAAAAAACTAGAGTCCCAGTGCATGAAATTCATGCACTCAGGGGGTCCCTGAGCCCACCTTGCACCCTCTCACAGTGTGGGAGCCCTCAGGGGATGTCTGACTGATGGCTTAAGCTTGCTCCCTGTGGAATGGGCCTAAGTTGTCATTCAAACATCTTTAGTGCTGCAATGGAGGCTGGAGAGGCACCTGCCACTGCTGCTGTGCTCACCAACTATGAACTCAGCTTCTGGCTGAGCAGCACTCCCCCTGTGGGAGTACAGTGACCATTGGGGGGCAGCTCCTGCATTGAGCATATAGGATACTTGAATGTGTCATTAACTTTAATTGCATCAACTCTTCTCAATATGTCTTTCAAAAGAATCATGGTAGGTATCAAATATATGTCTGATTTCACTTTATAAAGATAAATAGCATGACCTCATGTCTCAGATTAAATTGGGTGATGAGGCAAGTCAAAAATAGTAAACTATCTGAACTATAAAATGTATTTTAAAGACATGTAGATGTATTAATTTCAATTACATGAAGTATTTAGAACATAGATGTTGAAGTATTGTCTAGGAGAGGTATTTTGGAATCTAGTTTAATTAATTTAGCATTTAACTGAAAGTATACTAAGGGTAAAACACTGTGATAGGCTTCACAGCGATTATACAAAGATGGATTAGTTATGGGACCTGCTAAGAAGCTTACAGCATATTATTGGAGGTCACTAATATACACACCTCCAATACAGAATAGAATGTAATACATTCCAGACAAGCTATGTGAAAGTTTCATAAACATCAATAAAATGATTTTGAAATTGTTTAATATTGTAGAACACAGCTTAATTCCAGGTTTAAAATAATCAGTTAAACTTTAAAATTCAACACAACTTTGTTGAAGTTGATAAAAATATCTGAGTAATAAAAAATATATGGCAAACAATTATCGACCAAGTCAATTAAGATGTCTGAGTAATATATAACTTAATTGTCATAGTTTCACACATAAAATTACTTCATTTGTTCAGTGACACCTTAACAATAAAAGAGTCATTCACAAATAGTAAATTACTTATATGTAAACTAGAGGCCCACTGCACAAAATTTGTGCACAGGAGGGGTATGTGTGCATGTGTCCCTCAGCCCAGTCTGTACCCTCTCCAATCTGGACTTCTCAAGGGATATCCGACTGCCCATTGTAGATAGGGCCTAAACAGGCAGTCAGACATCCCTCTCATAATTCAGGACTGCTGGCTTCCAATTACTCGTCTGCCTGCCTTTCTGACTGCTCCTAACCACTTCTGCCTGCCAGCCTGATCACCCCCTAACCACTACCCTGCCAGCCTAATTGATGCCTAACTGCTCTCCTGCCAGCCTGTTTGCCCCTAACTACCCTCCCCTGCAGGCCTGGTCACCCCTAATTACCAACCCTTGCAGGCCTGGTTCCCCCCAACTGTTCTCCCCTGTAGGCCTGGTCCCCCCAACTGCTCTCCCCTGCAGGCCTGGTCACCCCTAAGTGCCCTCCTGTGCAGTCCTGGGTCCCCTCCAACTGCTCTTCCCTGCAGGCCTGGTCACCTCCAACTTCCTTCCTCTGCCAGACTGGTCACCCCTAACTGCCCTGTCCTGTGGCTTGATTGCTCCCAACTGCCTCCCTTGCAGGCCTGGTCCTTCCCAACTGCCTACCCCTGCTGGCCATCTTGTGGCAGCCGTCTTGTGTCCACAAGGGGACAGCCATCTTGTGTGTTGGAGTGGTGGTCAATTTGCATATTACTCTTTTATTAGATAGGATAGAGGCCTGGTGCATGGGTGGAGGTCAGCTTGTTTGCCCTGAAGGGTGTCCCAGATCAGGGTGGGGTTTCCTTGGGGCGTGGGGCCTGTGGTGGTTTGCAGGCCAGCCACATACCCCCAGCAACCCAAGTGGAGGCCCTGGTATCTGGGATTTATTTTCTACAATTGAAACTTTGTAGCTTTAGCAGAACCAAACCTCATGCTTACTCTGTGGCTGCAGCCATTTCTGTTGAGATTTATTTATCTTCCATAATTAAAACTTTGTAGCCTTGAGTTGGAGACCTGGGCCTGCCAGAGTGTGAGGAAAGCTTGGCTTCCTCCATTGCCGAGGAAACCCAAACCTCCTGCTTGCTCCATGGTTGTAGCTCCATTGGTTGGGTTAATTTGCATACTCGCTCCTGATTGGCTGGTGGGAAAGGCTTGTGGGTATAGCAAAGTGATGGTTGATTTGCATATCACTATCTTATTAGATATTTTAAAAATTTGAAATCGTTTTTTAAAGTTTTTGATACATTACTTTAAAAATCATTTCTATACTATTTTGTTTCCTGATTTAGCAATCTTTGTTCAAAATAAGTAATGTCTACATATATCACATAGACACAAACAACATTGTGGTGATAGAGGGAATGGGGAGTGGTAGTAGATGGAGATAGGCAAAGAGGGAGAAACGGGGATGAAAAGAGACTTTGCTTCAGGCAATGGGCCTATGATGCAGTGTGCAGATGATGTTTTATTGAATTGTACTCTTTTAAATATATTTTGTATTGATTTCAGAGAGGAAGGGAGAGGGAAAAAGAGATGGAAACATCAATGATGAGAATCATTGATCAGCTGCCTCCTACACACCTCCTGCTAGGAATCAAGCCTGCAACTCGGTCATGTGCTCTTGACCAGAATCAAACCCAGGACACCTTCAGTCCACAGGCTGATGCTCTATTAACTGAGCCAAATCAGCTGGTCTTGAATTGTGCTCTTGAAATCTGTATGGTTTTGCAAACCAATATCACCCCAATAAGTCCAATTAAAAAAATTAAAAATTAGCAAATTATTACTGTTTCTAGTTTTAAGTTTTAATATATACCATATTACTAAATGCAAATTTTATAAGAACATTTTTTCCTGTTGAGTTGTTTTCTGTTATTTTCATTTTTATCCTCTCTTCAATGTATCAACAGAATTATGTACATAGCAGATACATTACTTTGGTAAATAGTTCTTATTTGAGATAATTTTAAGGCACATAGACACTCAGGTGCACACATGTACACCATAAGGAGAATGTGGCAGAGGTAGATGGCAATCATTCAGGGAGAAAATGCCATGTCATAGATAAACATATAAATATACATAGATCAGAGTCAAATATAATATCTACAGTGAATATGTGTGTGTGGAGGCTTATATGGTGTGTCCCAAATATGTATACACATACTTTAAATAATTTTTAGGGCAGTGTTTATTAAAATAAATTTCATTTTCAACATTGAGTTATCAGCTGTTAAAGTGTGTATACATTTTTGAGACACCCTATATTTGTATGTATATGTATGTATAGGCCAAAGAGAAAAAATATAGACAACTGACAACTATTTAGAAATTAGTTATGCCATTTGAATGTCATATATTCCCTCACTTTACCTGTCAAGTTACTGCACTGATTTGTTTCCTTATTTAGTAAGCAGGCAAAGATTGGAATTAATAGCCAAGTCAATTTGGCTCCTTTAGCTGTCTTTGGTAGCAGGGCCTATGAAAAGAACTTCAAACTAATACACATAATATGGTCTTACTATTTATGGATTTCAATAAACTGTTTTCCCTGTCTCCTCTTTATGGATAACCATGGGTGATTATGTTCAGGTAATTTTAATCTTGAAAAGAAAACATGTGAAATGATCAATATATTCCTTTTAACATGTATAGGAAGAGTGGGAATAAAAATAAGAAAATATGAAATGTAAAGTAGAAAAGGAGAAAATAAGAATGTTCTAAGGAAAGACTCATGAAGAGAAAGAAGCTTCTAAATACAAGAGGACATCCTAGTTTAGACCTAGATCTAACTCCTGTCTATAAATACATTCAATGTAACAATGTAAACATAGGAAGGGAATTATTTACGGAACTTTGGTGACCTGATCCTAGGCATTTGTAGATAAGGAAAGGTTTAGTGTAAATATTAGGAATAAGGAAATAAAAGTGCATTTGTGAATAGACTACTAAAGAAAGGACTAGTTGTGATTGGATCATATACTAAAAAAGTGGTAATAGTGAAAATGTAGCTATGTTTCAGAGCACAATCTCTTTAAAGAGAAAAGACAGAAATGAAACAGGGAATTTAATTAAAACAAGTATAGCTTCCTTTCCTGTATGAAACCACATCCATCCTTAACTGAGCATATTGTCATAAAATCAATGTTATGTGCTTAACACTGTGCTAGCTAAGACAGAAGATGGTGGGGAGGGAACTCCAGTTATTAACCCTCAGGTAGCTCAATGTCTAATTCTTTTGAAAAATTCATGTGCATAAAACCAAGGTCTTTGTTGTGTGATTCTGATAATAAAAACAAGATATAGAGATAACAAAAGCATTGGGTCTTTTACTTTACCACCTGTACTCCCAGTTGCAAAAGCTTCTTGACATTACCAGCTTGAGTATATTTCCTCCAAAAGATGTATTTATATTTCCTCTGTTTACAGAATGTCTTCCTACCTCACTTATAGCTAGAAAACTGGACACCTTTCCTCAGTCAGAACTGGCATATTTCCTTACAGATAATATAGACTGCCTCTTCCATGAGAATATGTGTGACAGAATATTGGTATGGCAGAGGACCAGCTCATGTCCATAAAGTATAATTCACCTTGGCCAGTTTCCTGCCCAAATGCATCAGAAAAAAAGATGATTTTTTAAAATTTCTAAGTTAGATAGTTAAGGAAAACCAACTTTGAGAATCCACTGAACTTGAGAATTTCAGGGTAAAGAGGGTGTTTTCAATTAGGACTTGGCTAGAGAGAGTAAGTAAAAAAGGGTGTAGGATATGGGCCAAAGTAAAAGTAAAGGAAAGGACAGAAGGCATAAATTGTGTGGCTCTAGCCAAATAGAGAAGAGGGTGTGAGAGGAACAATTGTCTTTGAGATTTTTTTCCAACTAAATCACCACTGGCCTATAGCTTTCCACATTCACACTGGAAAATATGAAACATAAAGCATCATTTTGGCCCAGGAAACTTGTGGAAATGATCTTTGATAAAGAGTTCTTAGAAACTCTGAAATGTTTGAAGATAGACTAACTGCATAATATTTGAACTTATATCCCCTCAGTACATAAGAAAATACTTTGCTCATTGTAGATATATGTTCTATGTTTGTTGAAATGAAGTTGCATACTGGTAGAAGAGATCATAAAGACTATGGAAGTTCAAAATATAGGGAAAGCATTTTTTTTCCAGAATTCTGCTTATAAGATACTTAAAAAGCAATTAACAGTATAATTTGGATATTGCAGTGGCTGACAGTATTGGGAGAATAGAGTTTGATTTTTCATTATGTGCACTATGCATTATTAAATTTTATAAGCTTTATTTTCAGACCAAAAAATCATAGCTTTATAGAGCCTTTATGAAGAAAATAGAAGAGAAAAATGCATGAAAAATAGGACTAGATCCAGGGGACAGAAAGAGTGGTGATGGTTGAGGACACAAGATATGTCTCTAGGGATTTAGGAGAGAGTTTAGAAAAGAGGGAGAAAAGATTATTGAGCAGCTGCTTTTAGGACTTTGAGTTAATAGATGAGTAGAGATAAATTTTTAAAAGCTCTGTTATATTACATAATTATTATCCTGCCCTGCACTTTGAGAAACTTTGCTAAAGATGTGAATTAATTGTGAAACAAAAGTATACATCACATGGAAGAGTATGGAGAATATCCTTTAGTTTTATCTCATATTAGGTGATCAGAAGTTATTTTATAACAATAAATTGTTTCAACGTGGAAGGTGCAAAAAGTTAGTAGTATAAAGTTACAGTGGGGAAGAGTATTTAAGCCAGCAAGCCCTAGTGACTAGGAGAGTGCAAGATACCAATAGAGAAAGGGAGAGGAATGAAGTGGGGAATCTAAATCCAGCAGGGTGGGTGGCTAATGTTGCAAGAGAAGAAAAGTGAGGACACAGAACTGGGGATCACATGGAATGGGGATAAAGTATTGGGGGATGTCCAAGATTCCAAAAGAACACTTCACTGACTTTTAGAATTTGATATCAGGCTATTCCTGGCATAAGACTCAGAACTTTGCTTCTGACTTTCTCTGTAGGCAACTATAGGTCTTTTTCTTTTAATTGTCATGCCTTTGAGCAAAATCATGAAGTGACTTATTGTGTATCATATTTTTAACTATAATACTTAGCTTTAAATTTATTTATATTTGGTATTCATATGTTCTCCTGTTTTAAAGAATATATTTGAACTTATTAAATGAATGGAATGTGAGTGTTTCACTCTCCTTTTCTGAATGCATTGAAATATCTCCCTTTCCTTTTCTGTAATTTATGGACATGGGGAGGGAAGGATTCTATACATAGAACAATGCGAGATAAAATCCAATACTCAAGTAAAAGATGAAATGTCCTGAAATTGGTATTGCTTGAACACAGCCCTCTGTATGATTTGCATAGGCATATGACCATTGAAGTTCTTTCCTCTCATTCTGTTGTCCCTGACTTGATGGAACTTTTCTAAAGGTAACACAAAACATTTGATTCTCTTTCCTTTTCTTTCCTCACTCCTCTCTTTAAGATGACTAGGGAAAGGAAAATCATCAGAAGACATTATTTCTACCTTGCTTTATTCCAAAATATATTCGGGATGTCTTATAAAGATACATTTAATGCTAAAAGAGAAAAACTTTGTAAAATGAGAAAAATTGGGAAATTTGACCTAAGCTTTTAAGAGTTAAGTACTATTGGGCACAGTTCTATGTTTTGTACTATATTAGTCTCTAAGGAAATGAAAGTGAAAGAAATGGCTTCCACTGATGAAGACTATATATAACATTTAGATGGGAAGATGAAACAAATCTGTGAAAAGGCAATGAGAAAAAGTGATTAGGGTCCTTGGCTATAGAGTCAAACAGATGGTTTTAGATTTCTATGATATGTATGGCTTTGAAAGGGATGTTTAAATTCTCTCTGCTTCTGTTTGCTCATTTGTAAAGTGAGAATACAATACCTTTATGCAATAGGTTTCTGTGAAGATTAATTTAGAACATATAAGGCACTTAGTTTATTTTGTTCTGAAAATTATATGAGATGGAGCGCAAATAAATTTTAACTCCTTATGAACATATCCAAATAGGATCCAGAGAAAGGAGAGAAGTCAGTTCACATAGGGATTCACTTTGTGGTATAGATAACAATTGAGCTACTCATGGGTGATACTTTAAGCAGGCAAAGGAGAAAGGTAAAAGCATACCAGTCAATTAAGCAACAGAATAGAGTATAACAAATGGCAAGACCCAGAGCATTTATAGTCAAAGAAAATTAATAGTCCAAAAGAATCCTTAGGGAACTTCAGAATATCAATAGTGTGGCATGAATCAGATCAATAATCTGTGGGTAGCTTTGGATTTCATTTCCTCAACTAAGCATTAAATATTTTTATTTTCTGGTGGATTAAAGGATACTTATGGTATTATTTGAAACTTTAAAAAATTTATTGAGGTATTACATATGTGTCCATATTCCCCCATTACCTCCCAATCCCCCATTCATGCCCTCACCCCATTTCTTTGTCCATTGGTTAGGCTTATACACATGCATGCAGGGCCTTTGCTTCATCTCTCCCCATTACCCCCGCCCTCTCCCACCTTCCCTCTGAGGTTTGATAGTTTGATTGGTGTTTATTTCTGGTGTCACAGCATGCAGACTGTCAATAAGACATAAAATTGAATGGCACCTATGTTAAAACCACAGCTATATTAAAATAAACTTTATTATTGAAAGTATTACAGATGTCCCTTTTTTCCCCATTGACCCCTCCACCTCACACTCTCCCCTTCCAGGCCTTCACCACACTATTGTCTATGTCTATGGGATATGCATATATGAATAAGTTCCCCAGTTACTCTCTCCCTATCCATCCTCCACCACATTTAAAAAAATTTTTAAAGTTTCCCACAGCTGCAATTTAAATCACACTATTGTGCCCAGTAAATACACCATAATTTTCTTCTGTCACTATGTAATATCTGGATCAGTTTTCAAATACGCAGTGACAATTTCCATGGTTCTATTGATGTATTTCTCCTCTGGACTGGTACAGTAGAATTTAATTAGCAAATCATTCCTAGTACCAGAAGTTGCGATTTCATTAGTGAAGGATTTAAGTAAAAAGACTTGTTTCCAATTAGATGTTCTCAAATGACAAAAGTGATCTCATTTAAAGAAAGTAATGGTTACTCTGTCGGGGGAGATAGGTTCTCTCTATCCCACATCCAGTGTGGAAAGAAGAGTGGGTCCATTTTCTGAGTAGAGAAGCTGGGTATTGAGAAATAAAAGAATAGAGGACACAGAAATAGAAATAAAAGATGGGGCTGGGTGGAATCTCTGTTCTCTCTGATAGAGAGACAGGAATCCAAACCCAACAGCAGTGTGTTTATTTATACCAAAATAAGAAGAGGTTTCATCTGAAAAAAACTTAGGATCAAAGGAACTTGAGTGGGCCCAGGCTCTACTCATTGCCTCATTCCCAGGGCTAGGCTGAATCTACATTTTAAGGCCCTCTCCCTGGTGCCTGGAGGAAGTTATGAGTCAGTACTGATAACACATCCAGCCTTCTTTGGAGGATGTGTTTCCAAAATGTGGCTCTGCCTGGCACCTCGGATTCAGCTGACAATGATTTAAAGAATGCTCAGGTGTCTTCCCTGGGGACCCTCTGCAACTCTGTATTCTAATTTTACTATTTTCTTGCCTGGCTACTATAATAGACCTTACTTAACACCTTAACACTTAATTCCATAGTGTTTGAAAATAAGTAAATAACTTTGTAAGTAAATGAAATAACTTTAAATCAGATTTAAAGCAGGGCCATAGCCAAATTATACAGATTTAAATAATTTTAAACTGATATCTTTACACAAATTGACTACTCTACAAACTGAGATTTCTAGATCAATAAGGGGATTTGTTTTAAGAATGTCATTTAACTTTTTTATTCCTCATCAAAGAATATATTTTCCATTGATTTTTAGGGAGAGTAGAAGGGATGGAGGGAGGGAGAAAGGAAGAGAGGGAGAAAAAAATCAATTTGAGAGAGACCCATCAATTAGTTGCCTCCTGCAAGTGCCCCAGCTGGAGTCAAACCCAGCTATTTGCCCTTGACTGAGAATCAAACCCACAACCTTTTGGTGCAAGCACAAATGCTTTAACCATAGAGCCATGGTGACCAGGGCAGAATGTCATTTACTTTTAATACATATAAAGAAATTGCCTGTTTTTACTTTCACCTAAAAATTACCGAGAATGTTGTCCATATAATTTTGAACTATAAATTCAATCCAAATTAATTATTTTCCAACCATATCAATGCTTATATACATACACAAAGATAGAGTATTGATTTACTTTAACTCTCCTGATATCTCAATTTGCTAAATACAAATTGGACTCATTAGTATAATAAGTTAATATCCAAGGTCCTTGTTTTTTTCCCATAGGGAGCTTTGAAAAATCCTTTTCTCAAGCTTAGATATAGAAAGCACTGAGTCAAGTAAAGCAGGGTCATAAGCCAAGAACAGCAAGCCAACATAATCAGCTAGGGGCCACTGAGGCAGAGAAGAACTAGGGTTTAAAGCAAAGTACTGAGAGAGAACGAAGATGGCAGCATAGGTAAACACCTATTGTTCTGCCCCGCGCAACGATTCAAAAACTACAACATAACAACAAAACAAATATCACCCAGAATCACCAGAAAGCTGGCTGAGTTAAAACTCCATAAATAAAAGTAAAGGTGGGACACTGAGACTCAGAAGAGCGGCGGGAGCACAGCCTTGAAGACGGAAACAGGTTAGGAGCTGTCCTGGTTGAGCACATGGGCTGTAGGGCTGGAGCAGCAACTCCAGCTGGATTTCGCCAACAGGGAGGGTGGAGACGTCCCACTACACGGATTCCCCAGCGCCAGATGAGGTCTGAGATCCGGGGTATGTGGAGACGTCCCACTGCACAGATTCCCCAGTGCCAGGTGAGGTCCGAGGTCCAGGGGACACACCCTGGAAGCCAGGCGTGGCAGAGGTCTCCTAGTCTGTGGAGAAACCGGGCAGCTGGGAAAAGAAGTTTGAGCGCAAGTGTCACACAAACGCGTGACTTGCTCCCTGGAAACTTGTCTCCTGGTCCCGGAAACCACCTATTTTACAACCCTGGGCTAGACTTTGGGTATGCAGACTCATTTGGGGAGAGGCAGAGTTGTCTGGCAAGGGGCAGAGACTAGCGGCTTTCTCTTGATGGTGCCTGCAGCCATCCCCATCCAACAGACACCCGCGCGCGCGAGCGCCGCATAGGACATAGCTGACACTAAAGCTGCCTGCGCAGCTCAGAGACTCCGCCCATCCAACCTGAACACAGTCTCCCTTCACAGCCAATTGGCCTGGAGGTCAAACCCTCCCAGGGCTAACAACAACAAGCTGGGTTCAAATTCAAAAATACTGTACAACCCATAAAGGATTGCAGTAAGAGTACCCATCTCAAATAACTGGGGAGGCTGTGCCACTGACCCTTAGAGGACATCTACCACATAAAGCAGCCACCATGCAGATATATGGAAAGAAATCAGGCATGAAAGAAATGGTTGAGAAAAGACAACAAGACATAGAGTTCAAAACCACGGTTATAAGGCTTTTCAAGAGGCCCCTAGAAAAGGCCGATGAACTTAATGAGAACTATGAGGAAATAAACAAGACCAACCAGGAAATGAATGAGACTTACAAGGAAATGAATGAGACCCTCAAGGAAATGAACAAGACCTCTGAGGATATGAATGAGACCCTCACGGATATGAAAAAGGACCAACTAGAAATCAAGCATACACTGACTGAAATAAAAAATATTACACAAAGTCCTAAAAGCAGTCCAGAGGGCCACAAGAACCAAGTCAAAGATTTGAAATACAAAGAAGCAAAATCCACTCGGCTGGAAAAGCAAGAAACAAAAAGAATTCAGATAATTGAAGATAGTGTAAGGGGTCTCTGGGACAACCTCAAGCATGCCAACATCCGAATTATTGGGGTGCCAGAAAAAGAGAGAGAGCAAGTTAATGAAAACCTACTTGAAGAAATAGTGACTGAAAACTTCCCCCACCTGGTGAAAGAAACTGACTTAAAAGCCCAAGAAGTACACAGAACCCCAAAATACAGGAATCTGAAGAGGACCACACCAAGACATATCATAATTAAAATGCCAAGAGCAAAAGATAAAGAGAAAATATTAAAAGCAGCAAGAGAAAAAGAGTTGGTTACCTACAGGGGAGCACCCATACGATTGTCAGCGGATTTCTCAACAGAAACGACGCAGGCCAGATGGGAGTGGCAAGAAATATTCAAAATAATGAATAGCAAGAATCTACAACCAAGATTACTCTATTCAGCAAAGCTATCATTCAGAATTGAAGATCAGATAAAATGCTTCGCAGATAAGAAAAAGCTAAAGGAGTTCATTACCACCAAACCAGTATTACATGAAATGCTGAAAGATATTCTTTAAGAAGAGGAAGAAGAAAAAGGTAAAAATATGAATTATGAACAACAAATACACATCTATCAACAAATTAACGTAAAAAATCAAGTGAATTGATAGGCTGATGAACAGGATAAACTGTTGAATGTAACAGAATCATGGACATAGAGAGGGAATGGACTGACAATTCTTGGGGAGAAAAGGATTGTGGGAAGTACAGCAAGAGACTGGACAAAAATCTTGCAACAATGGGAGAGGACAATGGGGAGGGGGAGGTGAGGGAGGAGGGTGGGATAGGTACAGGGTGGAGGGGAGCTATAGGGGGATAAAAAGGGGAAACAATGTAATTAATAAACTGAACAATAAAGATTAAAAAAATAAAGCAAGGTACGGTTCATAAGCAGAAAACCCACTTTGCAGTAAATAGTCAGAAGTTAGGGGAGACACAGAAACTGGGACAATAGGCATACCAGGCACACATAATCAAATACAAAACTCTAGGGTCAATGGACCTTGGAGTTGAAGCTCATATCTGCCATAGGCAGAGATGTTTACATCTCTTCCCTTTACTAAGAGAACCAGTGACTGGTTGGTACTCCATGTCTAGGAATTCAAATGATGTAATTCTTCCCACCTGGAAAATCCTACAATTCACTATTTTTGGTAGACCGGCTACTTGAATCATGAGAATGTCAGATGTTAAAGGGTCCTTAGACAGTATCCTGGCTAACTTGTAATTTTTAGAAGGAGTTGATGCTATTTGGGAGAATGATGCCAAAAAATTACAGCAACTTAGTGGGAAGGCTGGGTCTATACTTTCAGTGTCCTGACCCAATACTCTGTCTATGACTTATCTCTGCCTTGCATGGTACCCTTGAATGGAAGATATGACTTAGAAGGTTAGTATCTTCAGAAACTGAGCCGGCCCATTCCTGTTCTAAGGCGATAAAAGAGGAGAAAGTAATTAAGGTTTATGGGCATGATATGTAGTCACAGGAGTTGTGATTATTCATTTTTTTATTTTAAAGGTAAATTTCTTTATTGCTGACACAGTATATATCTATCTATACCTACTTATCTATTTATCTCTGTCTAGCTATATATCTATATTTATCATCTATATCTATCTATCTATCTATCTATCTATATATCATTATATCTAACAAAAGAGTAATATGCAAATTGGCCATACCTCTGGTCAAGCCATGCCCACCAGCCACGTCCATCAGCCAATCAGGAGCTGGGGCGAAGCCAGCCAATGAGCACATGGCCAGGCAGTCACTGGCCAGGGATAAGGCAGGGGCCGGGGCAGAGCCAGCCATCGGCCCCATTGCAGGGTGATGGCTGGGTGCCCAAGGCCTAAAGCCTCAGCTAGAGACTTTTGGCCTTGGGCAGGCCCATGGTGAGCAGTCAGTAGGACATCCTCTGAGGGTTCCCAGTATGTATGAGGGGCACGTTGGGCTGAGGGATCACCCACCCCCAGTGCACGAATTTCATGCACCAGGCTCCTAATCTATATATAAAAATCTCTGGTTATTTTAAAGTTGTCTAAGAGCAATCGCATGGATTTAAAATGCAAAACATAACCTCTTTGGGCTAATGAAGACTTATGGCACACACCATTCAGTGATAAGAGTAATGATAAACATGACATATATTAATATCTGAAACAACATCATACTATGATTGACCCTTGAACAATGCTTAGAGGTATACATTCCCCAAATAGTCAAAAATCCACATATAACTTTTGATTCTCCTAAAACTTAATTACTTAATACCCTAGTTTTGACCATAATACTAATAGATAGTATAATAGTTGATTAACAAATATTTTATATGTTTTATATTATATACTGTATTATTAAAGTAAGCTAGAGAAAAGAAAATGTTATTAGGAAAATAATCTCATAAGAAGAAATACATTTACAGTATTTATTGGAAAAAATCCATGTTTGACCCACACAGTTCAAACACATGTTGTTTAAGGATCTATTGTAATTTATTTTGTGTATTATCCTTCACCTCTTCCACTCTCCCCTCCCAGATTTTAATTTCCTGAAGACAAGGATATATTTTTTTACCTTTAACAGATCATTGAGCTGTAAATTCCACATCGTAGAATTCACCAATGTAATAGCGCTATTCAATAGCTTTTTTATAAATTTATATATTTGTTAAACACCAGAGAGACAAACCATCAAAAACTCTGGCTTTTAAAACAAACAGGGCTCATGTTCATGAGACCCAAAAAACTGTAGCAAACTAATAAAGTGGCTCTTAAATAGTTCCTATGATGACTAACTTTACCATCACAGAAGCAGCCATTTGAAAATATCCCAGATTTTATGTAAAATTGATTAAGTTCCTGATCTGAAAGTGTCAGCTGGAGGAGCAAGAGTCTGCTGGAATACTCTCTGAGAAAAAACACTGGAGTTATTTATGCACGGTTCCTTTGACATGCCACAGAGAGGCAGTAGCTCCTATATGGAAGCTTTTACATGCATCTGCTTTTTCTGTCTTGCACCTTGATTTTTGCAGCTGTTACCCAAGAAATGCCCCTTATTCACATGGCTCTGGAGGCAAATGAAGCTATGGTTCCTAGGTCCCTTATAAAAATAGGTAGAGAGGCAGTTATTGACAGCCTATAGCCCCCCGGGCACTGCACAGATAGCAAACTGAAACGCAATCTCAGTCTTTCTGTGAAAGAGGCCTACTTGTTTGTCCTGGAGCTTTGTGCTGAGGGGCAGACTTTTAGTTTGGCACATTTTTAGAGGCTCACAAATGTGCTTTCAGATAACATAGCTTTCTGGAAACCATGTTTGCATTATCCTTCTGCTTCTCTACAGCTTATTGGTATTTTTCGGGAAGAGCTTATATACATATCTGGGGCTCCTGTTTTGGCACCTGTCTCCTAAGGACACCTCCACATTATCCCGTTCTAGTGGCAGGCAGAGCATAAGCTTGCAAACTCACAAAACTGTATAATTTGCATATTTTAAAAGCTGCAAACGGGAGGGCCTGGCATTCAATTAGCATGAATCTAGGTGCTGACTGAGATACCTCCCTTTGGAACACTGATAGGTCTTAGTACATTGTCAACTATTGGCAATTAGGTTGCTTGGATGATCTCAAATGTTTGAGAGACAACCAAGAGATAGAGCTAGATTAAAAAACATGGATCATCTCCTACATAAATCCATTTCTTCAAAACTGGAAAAGGTATATATTTCATCTAATATATAGAAATCAACAAAAAGAGTCAAATAAAAAAATAAAAACTATATTCCAAACAAAAGTAAAAGATAAAACCTAAGAAAAATCCTGAATGTAACAGATATAGGTAATTTAACTGGTAAAGAGTTCAAAGTAGTCTTCATAAAAAGGCTCACCAAACTTGGGACGAGAATGAATAATCACAGTGAGAATACAAAAAAGAGATAGAAAATATAAGAAAGTAGCAAATATAAGATATAGAGGTGAAAAAGATAATAATTGAGCTTTAGCCAGTGTGGCTCACTTGATTGGAGCATCAGTCCATACATTGAAAGGTCACAGGTTCAATTCCTGATCAGCGCACATACTCAGGTTGTGGGTTTGATTCATGGTCAGGGTGCAACTGATTTATGTTCCTCTCATCTCTCTCTCTTTCTTTCTCCCTCTATATTTTTTCTCTCTAAAAATCAGTGAACATGCCCTCAAGTAAGGATTAAAAAAATAATACAGTAACTGGACTGAAAAGTATGCTATAAATGTTTAACAGCAGACTAGATGAAACAGAAGAAATAATAAGTAAACTTTAACACAGAGCTGTGGAACTCAACAAATCAGAACAACAACAACAAAAATGAACGAAAAGGTTAAAATAATTTACAGGACTTATGGTACAACATAAAGCATATTAATATTCATGTAATAGAGATCCCATAAAAAGAATGAAGAGATAAAAACACAGAAAACATATATGAATAAATAATGGCTGAAGGGATTCCAGGATGGCTGCAGAGTTGTTGGAAGTTACACTCACATGCTCCCAGACCAAAACTGGATTTACAGCTAAATTACACAGCAAACAACCTGTATACTCAAATGAAGGCTAGCTGACCTGAAATGTTATAACCAATGATTTTGAAAAGAACACACACAGAGACTTGGAAGAAGAGCAGAAACACTGAAAGGGCTAGTCCATGCATACAAGTGTGGCAGTAGAGGCTGAGAAGCCAGAGGGATACCATGGCTGCAAAACCAACTTCCCCCAGGAAACTGGGGCCTCAACTCCACACAAGTATCCCCAACCCAGAGCAACATAAATGGGAAGAGGAGCCTGCATTAGATTTGGTGGTAAAAATAGTGGAGATCCAGTCTGCCTGGGAGACCAAGATACAACCTTCCAGGGATGAACAATCCTATTGTTACAACACCAGCCTGTGGAGTGCACTACCTGGGCTTTGACTACTGATGAGGCCACTCTGCCATAATTGCATACTGTGAAGTGGTCTGCTAGTTGCACTCAGCAATGAGTTTGGGGCCCTCTTTTCATGGAGAGGCTTTTGTGAGATGTTCAAACAGTGACTAAACTGTGTATATTTGATAAAAAGGCTGGTCTCCCTGACCTGGGTCATATAGCCATTGCCCTTATCCCTACCTACTGACTTCAGTGGCATAGGGGCACCATAGTGTGAAGCATATCTGGGACTTTTGGAGCCTGTCTCCCTGGGAAACTTTTGTCCAGGAACCAGACAAGAAAGTATGGGTGGTGTGGCTACATCAAGGGTGGGGATCAGCCTACAATAGTTATAAGGGTGCTCAAGGACCTTAGGGAAAAAAATGGGTGATCTCAGTGTGAACTGAAACGATGAGATAATAAGCATTAAGAATTATACAAAAATCATAAAAAAGAACCAGTCAAAATGCAGAATACAGTATCTAAAATGAAGAATATTTTAGAAGGAAACAACAGCAAGTTACATAAAGAAAATTACTGAATCAATGATTTAGAGGACAAGATAACAGTAAGCACCAAAGCAGCACAGAAAAAGAATTTTTAAAAATGAGGAAAATTGAAAAGGTCTCTAGGATATCAAATATAATAAAACTCACATCACAGGAGTACCATAAAAATAAGAGAGTGAGAAATGGATAGAGAACCTGTTTGAAGAAATAATGGCTAAAAACTTCCTTAACTCAGTGAAGAAAAAAAGTGAACTAAGCTCAGTAAGCACAGAGAATCCCAATCAAGATGAAATCAAAGAGACTAATACCAAGACACGTTATAATTGAAATGGCAAAAGTTAAAGAGAGAATCTTAAGAGTAACAAGAGAGAAACAGTTAACTACAAGAGAGTTCCCATAAGGCTGTCAGCTGGTTTCTCAACAGAAACACTTCTGGCCAGAAGAAATGGCATAAAATATTCATAGTCATGAAAAGCAAAGATCAAACCTAAGACTACTCTTTCCCAAAAGATTATCACTTAAAATTGAAAGCAAAAAAAAGAGCTTCCCAGATGAAAAAAGGCTAATGGAGTTCATTACCACCAAACCAATATTGCAAGAGACATTAAAGAGCCTGCTTTAAAAGAAGAAATTATATATATATATATATATATATATATATATATATATATGAACATAGGTATAAAGAATAAAATGGCAATAAATAAGTACCTATCAACAATAACCTTAAAAGTAAACATATTAAATATTCCAATAAAAAGACTGAGGGTAGCAAAATGGATAAGAAAACACGACCCATATATATAGTGTGTCCCCCAAAACAGCTCATATCTCACTTAATTTGTACCTCATTTCAGGTTTAATTGATCTGAAATAATGGGTGAAGACAGACTAAGCTTTGAACAAACAAAATTTATCAACTAAAGTTATTTAAGGGAATACATAAAAGATAAATTTTATGCTACAAAACCAACAGCAATTGATGAATGGAAGACTCACAAACGATTCTTGATGTTTGCAATTCCATTGCTTCCCTTTGCTGGCAGTGCCTGAACTAGAACAGTCATCAGTTTGAAGACAGGCATTGGCAGAAAGAAAATTAGTAATTTCTTTAGATTATTTTGAATTTTGAAAATGAACTATATATTAATAAATACTCACTTTATAATCATTCAAATGTGTCTACATTTTTGGTTTATCCTGTATAAGAGATCCACCATAGAACAAAAATACATAGAGTCTGGAAATGAAAAAAACAAACAAACAAAAACCACCTGGATAACAATACTTATGCTCTGACAAAATAAACTTCAAAACAAAGGCCATAAAAGAGACAAATAATGTCACAAAAGAACACTAAGTGATAGATATAACAAGAGGATATAAGCCTTGTAAACATATGTGCACCCAATCAAAGAGCACTTAATATATAAAGAAAATCTTGCTAAGCACTCGGGGAAAGGTTAATAGCAATACAGTTACAGTAGGGGATTTTACACTCCACTGTCATAAATGAAGAGATCTTCCAGGCAAAAAAATCAACAAGGCAACAGCCATTTTAAAACAACACACATGATTAGATGGATTTAATTCACATTTACAGAACATTTTATCAGAAAACAATGGAATATACATTCTTCTCTAGTTCACATGGAACATTCTAAAACATAGACCACATTTTAGGACACAAAATAAGTCTTAACAAATTCAAGAAGATGTAAATTATATCAAACATCTTTTCAGATCACAAAGGTATGAAACTAGAAATCAACTACAATAAAAAAACTGAAAAACATTCAAGCACATGGGGGCTAGATAGCATTTTATTAAATAACAAATGGATTAACAATGATATCAAGGGAGAAATAAAAAATCCCTGAAAATAAATAAAAATGAGCACACAACTATTCAAAATCTATCAGATGCAATGAAAGCAGTCCTGAGGGGGAAGTTCATATCATTGCAGGTCTATCTCAATAAGCAACAAAATTCTCAACTAAACAGTCTAAGCTTCACCTAAAATAACCAGAAAAAGAACAACAAACAGAGGCGATAGTAAGTACAAAGAAGGAAATAATAAAGATTAGAATGGAAATAAATGACAAGGAGGCTAAAAACAAGATCAAAATCAGACACCAAGAGCTGATTCTTTGAAAAGATAAGCTTAATAAACCTTTAACCAGACTCAACAAGTAAAAGAAGAAGAAGGTTCAAAATAAACAGAATCAGAAGTGAAAGGGGAGAAGTAATTACAGAAATACAAAGGATTATAAGAAAATACTATTAAAAACTATATGCCAAAAAATAGGACAACATGGATTAAATGGATAAAATCCTCGCAGTATTCAACCCTCCAAAACTGAATTAGAAAGAATAAAAAAACCTGAATAGATGGAATGCAACTAATGAAATTGAAGCTGTAATTAAAAATAAACAAACAAACACAAACACAAACAAACAACAACAAAACTCCTATCAAACAAAAGTCCTGAACCATATAGCTTCACAGGTGATTTTTACCAAACATTCAAAGAACTAAGATCAGCCCTGGCTGGTCTGGCCTGCAAATTGAAGGGTTCCAGGTTTGATTCTGGTCAAAGGCACATGCCCAGGTTGCGGACTCGATCCCCAGTGGGGGGTGTGCAGGAGACAGCCAATCAAACATCATTGATGTTTCTATCTCTCTCTCCTTTTCCCTTCCTCTCTGAAATCAATAAAAAATATATTTTTAAAAAGAACTAACATCAATCCTTCTCAAACTATTCCAAAAAATTCAAGAGGATGGAAGGCATCCACGCTTAAATTATGAAGCCAGCATTATCGTAATTCCAAAAACATGAAGACATTACAAAGAAAGAAAATTACAGGCCAGTATTCCTGATTAACATAGAGGCTGAAATCCCCAACATAATATTAGCAAATCAGATCCAACAATGCGTCAAATATATCACACACCATAATGAAGTGAGATTTGTCCCTGGGATGCAATGTTAGTACAATATAATCAAATCAATGAACATGGTATGCCACAAAAATGTAGTAAAGAATAAAAATCGTATGATCATATCAGTAGATGCAGCAAAAGGACTTCATAAAACCCTGTGCACATGTATGATAAAACCCCCTGCACAATAGGAATATAGGAATCTTACCTCACATTATAAAGGTCATATAAAACCAATCTATATCCAACATCACTCTCAGTGGGTAAAAATTAACAGTTTTTCCCTTAAGATCAGGAAGAAAATAGAGATGTCTATATTCACAACTGTTATTCAACATAGTACTGGAATTCCTTGCCACAGGAAAGGAAGAAAGAAAACTGTCATTATTTCAAGACTAGGGACCCATGGCACAAATTAGTGTACCTTGAAAGGAACTGTGGGCTGCGAGGTTGTGGTGAGCACAGTGGCAGATCTTGGCCCATCCACCACTCCCCTGCTTGGCCCCTCCTGCCATGGCCCTGTTCCCCTGTCTGCCAGCAGCCCCACTCCCACTGTTGCTGCTCCCATGCATTGATGGCACTGGCCCCACTCACACCAGTTGATTGCATGGATCAATTGGGACCTGTGCCAGCAGTGGGTGCAAACGGGGTGGGCACCTTCAGTGGGTGCAATTGACACTTGCTGCACTGATCACCCCTCAGGAGCAGGGGAGGTGGAGAAGCCCTCAGGGGTGATCAGGGCTGGCAGCTTCCACTCACACCTGCTGATGGCGCTGAGTGATCCAGACCAGTACTGGGTTATGGCAGCAGGTGCAAGTGCCTGGGAGGACCACAACACATAGAAGCAAAGAATTTTCAGTAACCACCAGAGGCTCTCCCTGCCTGGGTCTGACATCCTTGCTCAACTACTCCAACATCCCACCACAGCCAATGCCCACCATGTTCCATGCTCTGCTGCCTGCTGACAATGCCTGCCATGTTCCACACACACCTCCTGGTAGGTTTGCGCACATCATAGTGACCAGTTGTTTGGTCATTCATTTGTTCCATTATTCTGCCATTCGGTCTACTATTTGCATATTAGGCTTTTATATGTATACTAGTAGATAACATAATATTGTACATAGAAAACCCCAAAGACTCCACAAAAATCTACTAGATCGAATAAATAAATCCATCAAAATGGTAGGATTCAGAATTCATATTCAGAAATCAGTGGCATGAATTACTAGCAAGAGAAATTAAGAAAACAATCCTATTTACTATTGCAATAATAAAAAAATAGATATCTAGGAATAAATTTATCCAAGGAGGCAAACATATATATACAGAGAATTAGAAGACATTGACAAAAATACAAATAAATGGAAATATATACTGTTTTCATGTGTTGGAAAAATTAACATCATTAAAATGTCCATACTACCCAAAGCAATCTGTAGATTCAACTCAATTACTATTAAAATACAAATGGCATATTTCAAAGATCTAGAACAAATATTCAAAAATGTATATGGAACCAATTTTTTTTCAAATAACCTTAGCATCCTTAAAGAAGAAAAAAAAATGGAGATATCACAATACCTGATACCAAAGTATACTACAATGTCATTCTAATCAAAAGAGCCTGGTTCTGGAATATGAAGAGGCATATAGATCAATGTAATAGAATAGAGAGCTTAGAATTAAATCCACATCTTTATGGTCAATTAATATTTGACAAATGAGGTCAGAAAATACAATGGGATAAAGACAGTCTCTTCAATAAATGGTGTTGGGGAAATTGGACAGGTACATGCAAGGAAAAACCCTTACAACATATGCTAGAATAAACTCAAAATGGATAAAAGACAAATATAAGTCACAAAGCCATAAAAACCCTATAAGAAACCATGGGCAATAAAATCTCAGACATCACCCTGAGCAATATTTTTTCTGGCATAGCTCCTTTGGCAAGGGAAACACAGGAAAAAATAAACTAGCGGGACTACATCAAACTAAAATTATTCTGCACAACAAAAGAAATCATCAACAAAGTTAAATGGAAACCCACTGTTTGGGAGAATGTTTTCCAATGATACATTTGATACAGGACTAATTTTCTGATATATCTGATACAAGGCTAATTTCCAAATTACATAAAGAACTTACACAATTCAAAACCAGGAAGACAAACAATCCAATTTAAAAATGGGCAAAGAACCTGAAGACAATTCTCCAAAGAGGACATACAGATGCCTGATGCACATATGAAAAAAAACCCGCTGAATGTCACTAATCACCAGAGAGATTCAAATTAAAAACACAGTGAGATATCACCTAACATCTGCAAGAATGGCTAGTAGCAATACATCAACTAACACCAAGTGATGGCAGGGATGTGGCGAAAAGGGAACCCTCATGTACTGTTAATGGGAATGCAGACTAGTGCAGCCACTGTAAAGCAATGTGGAGATACTTCAAAAAATAAAAAAATAAAATGTAACTGCCTTTTGACCCAGTGACTATAGTTAATGATACTATATTGCATGTATAAGCATTGTTAAGAATAAGTCTTACTAGCAGAATTGCTATTAAATCTAATAAAATTACAATTTAAAATGACTTTGAAAATGTCCACAGGCAAAAAAATAAATAAATACTGTAGCAAACAGAGGCAAATGGTAGATAGAAGTTTTCAAATGCATATAACCTAGATTTTAGAAATGCCTAGATAGATTCTGCTTCAGGTTATTGGTCTAATCCAGTGGTCGGCAAACTGCGGCTCACGAGCCACATGTGGCTCACGAGCCGTGGTTTGCTGCTTTGTTGACTAATGAGTTTGCTGACCACCAATCTAATCAATGCAGATAGCTCTCACATGCTTTTTGGAAGAGGAGATGCCTGCTTCCTGGAAAACCTTGAGTCTCACTATTTGGCACAAGAGCTGATCATTTTGAGACACTCCTTAGAGTATTGCCTATGATGTTTTTTTCTGTTTGGGCCATTGACAAAAGCTTCAGGATATTAGTTATTTAGCATTTTTAGAAACTAGACCACTGGAATATCTGTCTCATGTTTATTTAATGAGAACTTATATGATGGGAGAGTAAAAACATTACCAGAAGAAATTGCAGCAATACTCAGTACTTATTATGTTGTGCCCAAGAATAGGGCAGATCCTCCCTGTCATTACTGATAGACCACCTTATTGGCCCCTGCTGCAATGTGCAGTAGGCCCCTTATTGCACATTGCTATAATTGAATCTCTCCACTAAAATCAAATCAGGCTTGAACACTCACATGCTGGAATCACTGAAAGTTATTTTATTTGATGTAATCTTTCAACATAGCCCCACAGAATAAAAACTAGAATTTATATGTAGTATGAAAGTATATTCTGGTAGTTTTAGTAACTAGATTCCTTATAATAATGTTTATTACAGTGTGTGGATTTTCTGCCATGTTGTTTGACATTCCTTAATACCTTCAATTTCATGGAAATAAAGACCTTGCCATTACATATATGAAATATCAGATTATAAAAGTTTAGCTAATCTGCTCAGAGTCACTTAGTCTATTTTTTTCAAAATAGATCTAAAACTAGGATTGAAGTCTCCTCTTAATCCAGTGCACTTTCCACTATGCAAGGCTGCCTTTCATTTTTACACAATTTATATCACAGAACACATGTTTGCAACAACAATGAATGACCTTGTTTCAGTTTTGTGTTAGACTTATACAACTTATTGGTGACATCAAAGGACTTGACAATAATTAAATGATTCAAATGACATGTCATTTTTCTGAGCTATAAATTTGCACTATAAGGCTAATATTTGGCAATGAGTCACTTATTGTGATTAAGTCCCGTCTCTCACCAGTTGTCCACATGTCTATAAGGTTTTCTTAATTTCCATTTTGTCTTATGTAGACCCTAACTCCCATTAAAAGAGTTTTGTTTTTTTAATGAAATGGTCCTCAAAGAAAGACATCTGATAGTTATGGTTATTAAAGAGAAAGGGTCCTAGAAAAAGTAATGATTCTTAGAACATGGAAGTTTTACATCAATTTAAGAATAGAATGGGGGGAAAATGTCCACAGCTCAGAGCAATTATGGGAACAATATTACTGTTTACTCTACAAGGTAAAATATTTTTGAAACTGCTTTATCGAGTGCTCCAACCAGGGTAAAAATAGTATGTTATAGGGAAAATGACATGCTACATTACAATTTAGGAATTGGGGGATACTTTGTATTAAATGTTAAGATTGTGTTCTCTATACCATTCTCCTCTTACTAAATATACTTTGCAAAAAGAATCAATGCCAGGAAAAATAATTGCTTATATGTTTGATAATAAAATTACAATTTAAAAAGCTTTTAGCTATAATTACAAAGATTAATAATAAAAAAGTGCTTAGATATTGTCTTCAATTATTTCAACACTGTGGGTGACACAAAGAAAAAGAAGATATTGTTAGACTAATATTTCTCTGCATGTAGTTTTTATAGAAGTTTCTATAATTTAAAAAAAGTCCATTTGGTTTGTATTATCCATTTTTTTTCAAATAGATAATTATAATAAATAGATTTCCCAATTAAGATTCTCTACTACAATCTTAATAATAGTAAATAGTCTATATACAATTTTTCACCAGTCAAAAATTAACTTACACTTTGGATTAATGTTAGCTTCTAAGGAAATTCCAAGTAAATAGTAATTAATACTCTCAACAAAAAAAAATAAAAGGAGATTCCTTCCATTTGATTATTTTATATTAGTTCCAAAGAGGGAGACCATTAAAAATAAATAGTTTTTAACACTAATTTTTAACTTTCTTATTTTTTATAAATCTTGAATTTTAAAATTTCTGAGCTCTTTTAAGATTTAAATTTTTCTTCATGTACAGTGATAAGATGATTGAAAGAAGAGTTGAAAATGGGTCACCTCTGAATTTTCTTTTGGATGTTAAAAGTTTTTTTTTGTCTGTCTCCCAGCAATAACCTGGAGCCAGCTGCTTATTTTTTATTTTTCTCTTATTCTCAGGTAAGCCGCTGAATATCCCTTGCAAAGCATTCTTTGGATTTAGTGGAGAGTCTGGACCAGTGATCTACTGGATGAAAGGGGAGAAGTTTATTGAAGAACTGGCAGGTCACATTAGAGAAGGTGAAATAAGGTACAGAACTTGAATTGCTATTTTTTCTTTGCTGTCTTTGTAGTAGAGAAATGGAACATCCTAGAAGAGTTTCTGCAAGGGATTTTAATGGCAATTCCTAATCATTTCTTTTTCTAAAAGCTGATATGATGGAGAGAGTGAGGCTGGCTGCCTTAAAAAATGAAAATGTGTCAGCCTCCAACATATGTAGGTTTTCTCAGATTCGAAGAATATGGCATGGAATGCAATGACCCCCTCAAAACTGCCTAAGAAAATTCATCTGAGTTTCCAAAGCTTAGGTTAAAACTTCCAGCCATAACAAAGATCCAAACTTTGTAGGTGACTCCTCAGATATCTGAGCAAATCTTCATTTACTCCCTAGAAACAAACAACTTTCATATGCCATAGGTGTAAAGCTACAGTGGCAGTAGTAATCTAGTACCCATCAAAATAACTGGGGACTCTTGTTAAATAGTGTTTATTTTTTCCAGTACCAACTGCTTATACCGAAAGTAACTGATCTTTCAGATCTGTGCCTCTCTGTGACTTTTCTTCACTCTCCTATTACAGAGATATGCCCCTGGTATAAACACATCTATTTTATTGGTATTCTAATCCTACATAGTATGATTCTTTTGTACACATAAAGGATAAGTCATTTTTACTACCTCAGTCTGTGGGGTGTCCCTTTGATTTCAGAGATGGTGACATGTAATGAACATTTCTCATTCCAATAACAATTGACACCATTCCCTCTCCACTCCCATTGTGTCATGTAGTGGAAACCAATCTAATACTTCAGTACAATTAATATCCAAACTGATTTATTTCACATTTTTATTGAATATATGGCAATGTAAAAAGAACAAGTATACTTTATCTTATTTACTATTGTTAAATATAATTTATAATAACTACCATGATAGTTTCTATTCATATTTCCACCCAATAATTCCACTCTAAGTGTTCATAACATTGAAAGCCTATGTAAAATATTGACTGTGTTAGCATGTTTCTAGGAAGAAGGCATGTTTCTATAAAGATGCCTAATAAAATTAGTCATCAGGGAAATGCAAATCAAACCCTTTGATAACACTTCATACTCACCAGGATTATAACAAGTGTTTGAAAGACTCTGGAGAAATTGATACTCTCATATTCTACTGGTAGGAGAGCAAACTGGTGGAGCCATTCTGGATAACAGCCTGGCCCTGGCCAGTGTGTCTCAGTTTAAGTGTTATCCCATGCACAAAAAGGTGACAGGTTCAATTCCTATTCAGTGCACATACCCAGGTTGCAGGTTTGATCCTGGTTGCAATCTGGCAGTTCTTCAAATGATTAAACATAGAGTTATTAGCAATTCCCCTCCTATATATGTTAATCAAATAAATCAAAACATATATTCCCACAAAAACTTATACACAAATGTTCATAGGATCATTATTCATAATAGATAAAATGTGGAAATAACCAAGTGTACATCAACTGATGAATGGATAAATAAAATGTGGTATATTTATACAACAGAATATTATTGAGTCATAAAAGAGTGAATGAAACACTAATACAAACCATGACATGAATGAATCCTGAAAACATTGTTATTTAAAAAAGGCAGTAACAAAAAATCACATATTATATAAAATGTCCAAAATAGGCAAATATATAGATACTAGAGGCCTAGTGCATGAAATTCATGTACAGATAGGGTCCCCAGGTCTGACTAATAATCAGGGCTGATCAGGTTCCCTGCCTCCCCAACTCCCCACCTCCTCCTTCCCTTGCTCCCTTAGTGCCCTGCCACCACCGCTAGTTGCCCGACATGTTCCACACCACCCCCTGGTGGCCAGTGCATGTCATAACTAGTGATTGAACTCCTGGTCTCCCAATCGAACTCCAAAGGGGACACTTTGCATATTAGCCTTTTATATATATAGACTAGAGGTCCAGTACACACAAAATTCGTAAACAGTGGGGGGGTACCTCAGCCTGGCCTGCACCCTCTCACAATCTGGGACCCCTTGGGGGATATCCAACTGCTGGTTTAGGCCCAATCAACCAGCAGTCAGACAGCCCTCTCACAATCTAGGACTGCGGGTTCCTAAACTGCTCACCTGCATGCCTGCCTGATAAACCCTAACTGCTCACCTGCCTGCCTGATCATCCCTAACCACCTCTCCCTTGGCCCCTGCTGTCCAGAATGACGTCTGGAAGGTCATTTGGCTGTCAGGTCTAATTAGCATATTATGCTTTTATTAGTATAGATAAAAAGTATAACAATGGTTTCTTGGTGCCAGTGCCATGGAGGGATGGGGTTAGAAACTTAAAGTGTATATATTTTTTATTTTT
The DNA here is from genome assembly GCA_027563665.1 of Antrozous pallidus. Lineage (NCBI taxonomy): Eukaryota > Metazoa > Chordata > Mammalia > Chiroptera > Vespertilionidae > Antrozous > Antrozous pallidus. The sequence continues at coordinate 68,900,209 of CM050509.1, read as the reverse complement.
GGTGTAGTGGATACAATATAGCATAATAAGCACTATTTAAAATTCTACAGCTCAGTGACATTTAATATATTCACAATGTCGTGCAACCACCACTACTATCTATCATATCTAATAAGGAGATAGTATGCTAATAGACTGCCATGCCCTCAAAGATGGTGGCACCCATAGCCACAGATGGCAGCACCCAGTCCCCTCAACCCCACCGGGGAACCTGCCTCTGGAGTCTCCCAGTCCCTTCAGGCCCCCAGCCACCCAGGGCCAGCCCAAGGTGCAGGAAAGCATCAGATGGCAGCTGCCCAACCGCCCAGGGCTGCCTGAGGCTCAGTAACCAGAGCCGGCCAAGGCTTGTGCTGCTGGCAGTGGCAGCAGCAGAGGTGTGATGGCATGTCACTTTTCCCTGATTGCTGGGGGCCTCCTGCCCCTGAGGGCTCCCAAACTGTGAGAGGGGGCAGGCCAGGCTAAGGGACCCCCCTCCAATGCATGCATTTTCATGTACCAGGCCTCTAGTTTCTAGATAACTTTCATCACCCCAAAAGGAAGCCACATACCCATTACATAGTCTGGGGCTTCTATTTGCAGTAGAGAAAATGTTACAAAATTGATTATGGCGATGGTTGCACATATCTGTGAATATACAAAAGGCAGATAATTGTACATTTTAAATGGGTAAATTGCATATGTAAATTGTATTTCAATAAAGCTATTAAAATAATTTATTGCCTGACATGAAAGAGATATTCAGATAATGGAATTAATATAGCATTTATAATAAGTTCTTAACTATTAATTCTCATTTAAACTTTTTTCCTAATTAGTGACACTTTATTAGCCAATTTCATATTAATATTTATGAACTTAATGCAGCTGGGTTATCTTATTTTTGTTAAATTTATTGGCGTGAATTTGGTTAATAGGATAATATAGGTTTTAAGTGTTCATTTCTATAACTGATCTGTATATTGCACTGTATGCTCACCACTAAAAGTTAAATCATTTACTGTTGTCATATACCAGTATTTGGTGCCTTTTACCCTTTATTACCTCCAATCCCCTTTCTTCTGGTACACATAATACTGTTGTCTGTGTCTATGAGTTTCAATTTTATATCCCACATATGAGTGAAATCACATGGTTTTTAGCTTTCTCTGACTGACTTATTTTGCTTAGCATAATATTTTCAAGGTCCACCCATTTTGTCACATCATGATTCCATCTTTTCTTATAGCTGAGTAGTGTTTCATAGTATATATGTACCATATCTTCTTTATCCAATTATCTATCAAGGAACATTTTGATTGTCTCCATTTTTAGAAGATACATGGTTAGAATTATTATCAATGTATCTGCCTATAAACAAATTTAAGGGTCATCTTCACTTTCAGAGAATGAAACTGGTACCAAAAGGACAAGTACAATGGTTTCTAGTAGCAAGATTTCCACTACAAAAAGCTCAGAGCTGTTTCCTGATCAAAGGCAGTATTATAGAAGCCTAAGAAAATTATCTCCTTTTTCTTGTACATGACTGACTAAATTTGTTAAAATAAACAGATTTTGGGGGGTATAATGACATACATTAAACAGCACACAATTTAAAGTGTGTAATCTGTAACTGCTGATTGATAATCTGTATACAACTCTGAAACTATAATAGTCAAAAGAAAGAACGTATCAGTCACATACAAGTTTCCTGATGCCTTTTTGTAATCTTTCCCTCCTGCCCTTCTTCCACAATCACTGATCTTTCTGTCACTATAAATCAATTTGCACTTTCTAGAAATTTATATAAATGAAATTATATAGCTTATATGCTTTTTTGTTTGCACTATTTAACTTAACACGATTATTATTTTTTAAAAAAATGTTTTTATTGATTTCAGAGAGGAAGGGAGAGGGAGAGAGAAATAAAACATCAATGATGAGAGATAATCATTGATCAGCTGCCTTCTGCATGTCCTCTACTGGGGATTGAGCCCACAATACATGCATGTGCCCTTGGCCAGAATTGAACCCAGGACCCTTCAATCTGCAGGCTGATGCTCTACCCACTGAGACAAACCAGCCATGGCAACACAATTATTTTAAGATTCATCTACCTTTGTATACGTATCAATAGTCATTCTTTTTTATTGCTGAGTAGTATTTCAATATATGGATATAGACAGATCTATTATCCATTCACTTGTTAATGGACATTTGGGTTGTTTGCAGTTTGGGGACTATTATAGTTGTGAGAAGAATGTTTCATTTGATGTGAACTATAAGAAAGAATTTATTTATCTGCTAAAATGGACTCCCCATGATCAACCAAGGGCTCCAATTGTATAAGTAACTAGAGGCCCAGTGCACAAAATTCGTGTATGGGAGGTGGGGGATGTCCCTCATCCCAGCCTGCACCTGCTCCAATTGGGACCCCTCGAGGGATGTCTGACTGCCCGTTTAGGCCCCAAATGGGCAGTCGGACATCCTTTTCACAATCCAGGACTGCTGGCTCCAAACTGCTCACCTGCCTGCCTCCCTGATTGCCCCTACCTACTTCTGCCTGCCAGCCTGATCACCCCCTAACCACTACCCTGCCAGCCTAATTGATGTCTAACTGCTCCCCTGCCAGCCTGTTTTCCCCCAACTTACCTCCTCTGCTGGCCTGGTCACCCCTAACTGTCCTCCCCTGCAGGCTTGATCTCCCCCAACTGCCCTCCCTTGCAGGGGTGGTCACTCTCAACTGCCCTCCCCTGCTGGCCTGATCACTGATCACCCACAACTGCCCTCCCTTGCAAGCCTGGAACCTCCCAATGGCCCTCCCCTGCTGGCCATCTCGTGGTGGCCATCCTGTGTCCACATGAGGGCAGGACCTTTCGACCACATGGGGGCAGCCCTCTTGTGTGTTAGAGTGATATTCAATCTGCAAATTACTCTTTTATTAGATAGGATAGAGACCTGGTTCATGGGTGGGGGCCAGCTGGTTTGCCCTGAAGAGTGTCCTGGATCAGGGTGGGGGTTCCCTTGGGGTGTGAGGTGGCCTGGGTGAGGGGCCTGTGGTGGTTTGCAGGCTGGCCATGCCCCCCAGCAACCCAAATGGAGGCCCTAGGATCTGGGATTAATTTATGTTCTACAATTGAAACTTTGTAGCCTGGAGTGGAGCCAAGCCTTCTGCTTGCTCAGTGGCGACAGCCATTTCTGTTTGGGTTTATTTAAATTCTATAATTGAAATTTTGTAGCCTAGAGTGGAGGCCTAGGTGCTAGGGCTGCAGAAGCTTGGCTTCCTCCATCGCCTGGGCAACCCTAGCCTCTGCTCTCTCCATCTCCACTGCTGCTGCCATTTCTGTTGGGAAATATCTTCTATAATCGAAACTTTATAGCATTGAGTTGAGGCCTAGGCTGGCAATGGCAGGCAGAAAGCTTGGCTTTCTCCATTTCCGGGAAACCCAAGCCTTTCTCCTGCTCTCAGTGGTTGCAGCCATCTTGGTTGGAGTTTATTTGCTCCTGATTAGCTGTTGAGTATGGCTTGTGGGCGTGGCTTGATCAGAGACATGGTTATTTTGCATATTACTCTTTTATTAGATAGTATAAGAGCTTAAAGTCCATTTGCTGACAAGGGTTTCTCACTTATTCTGTACCAGGTATATTGGGAAAAAACTCAGATTGAACTCTCAGTTTTCCACACTATGCCTTGCTCACTTAAGCTGCCTGAGACAACTATTATAAGGAAAACCCTGGTTCTATCTTTTGTTAAGGACTAAGACCTGCCCTGTGCAATTAGAACTGCATAATTTGGATACCTCATTTACATTAAAAGGACCTAATTAAGAGCCTGGGTGGGAACTTTCATTTCAAAAGACAGCCTCCTCTTTATCTAGGTGAAACACAATTTAAGTTGTTATCTGAATCTCTGTCTCCCTAACTATAGTTGTTTTTGCTCAAATAAGTGCTTATTCTTTACCAAATTATAAAATTAAATTGGGTTTATACAGATAAACTTCTATGAAATTCATGTATGCTTCTTCGTATGTACATGTATATCCTTTTTCTTGGGTAAATAATGACATGGAGATACTGGATTATATAGCAGTTATACATTTAACTTTTTAGCTCATTTTTAGCTCATTTTAAACACAAACTTAAATTTTTAGAATAATTTTTAATTTACTTAAAATTGTGAAGACAGAATGAGGGAAAAAAGATGGCGGCGGAACAGAAGGATGCGTAATCATTTGTGTACTGGGGTAGATGGAGGGAGCAGCTGAGGGTCGAGAGGGGAGTATTTGTTGGCGAGTTGGAAGAGAGCTGGGCTTTGAGAGAAGGCAGGGGACTGCTGAGATTAGCCTCCCTTAATGGAGCGGCTCCAGTGCGGCTGTGTTTTCTCCGGGAGCCACGGGCTCAGAGGTGAACTGCCCCATCTTAAAGGGGAAGAGCCTGAAGATTTTACAGATGTGGTACCCACTGGGCCGCTGAGACACCCACCCCACAACATTGCTTCCTAGTTGGTGCAGAAGCGGATTCCGAGGAACCCTGTGCTCCGCCACGGAAAGGTCAGATTTCTCCTTGGGTTAGGCAAGCTGGTAACACAGGGAGATTCCCGCCTGGGGAGGTGGGGGAAGAGGAAAAGTACATGGCTGTTGGAGCGGGCAAACATGGAAGAGGGCCCTCAGAGCTGGTGGGAGGGGGGATGCATAAAGGGCAACCCATTTGGACCTGACAGAGAAGGCCAGCCTGGCATTTTTGGGAGGGAGTGGGCTGCCAAACCCAAGGGGGAAATGGGTTTAGCGCAAACTTACGAGCAGGATGTGAATTCGCACACCTGCATTTGTCCTCTCCAAATCAGAATTTCTCAGCGCTGAAACAGGAACGGGGGATCTCCTGGTGGGGGGTAACCTGGGAGACCACAGGGGTGAGCTGTTTTGCAGACACTGGGGATCAGAACGGGTCCTCACCATTAGAGAGGCAACTCTGGGTTACCCTATTTCCACAAATCAGTAGTGAATACCGTACACATAGCGGGATTTTAGATCAGGCTAGAGAGGACCAATAGACCCGGAGGTCAATTCAGAAAAACTGCCACCTAGGGGCTAAATCAAATGGACTCTTCTGTAACACAAATTAAGGGATCAATTTTATTTCTACTACTATTTAAACGTTACTTAAGTGCCATTTTATTTCATCTTTATTCTACTTAGAGATTAGTGTTATGCAGTCTTTTTTCATCTACCCTTTAGTATCATTTTACTCTACTTCAACTTCACCCTTATGCCACTATTCTCTTGCTAACCTTTCCCTAATTAGTGTCTTATTCCCCTTACACTTTTTCTGGTTTAGATTTTCCTTATTCTCTCTTTTTACCCCCTGTTAAAATTTTACCCCACTTTTATATCCAATCTCCAACCACCTGCTCCAAGTCCATAAACATCTAACGCTTCTCCGACTTTACTATCCTAAACTGTTTTTCTCTCAGTCCTGCTGATGTTGTTTATATTTTATGCATGTTTGTGAGATTGGTTTGGTTATTCTTTTCTTTTAATTTGTTTTTTTTTTTGGGGGGGGTGGCATTGTTTTGTGTTTTGGTGATGTTTACATTTTTTTTTATAGATTTAAGCTTCTGTGTTCCCTAACCTCCCTTGATATTAGTTGTTGTATGTAGTTTGTATCAATCTTCAGCTACTCATTGAGGGCTTTTGCTGGGATAAGTGGCAGTCCTTTGGGAGTTTCCAACCCATATTTATTATTTACTCTCTTTTTCTTTCTTTTTACTCCTTCTCCTTTTCCCAATTTTATTTTGGTATTCCCTCTTTCCTTCCTTCCTTCCTTCCTTCCTTTCTTTCTTTCTTTCTTTCTTTATTTCATTTTTCTATCTATCTTTCTTTCTTTTTTGTGTGTGAGTGTGTTTTATCTTACTCTCTTTTTTCCCACCTATCACCTAATTTTCCTTCCTCTGGCAATCACCTTTAATTTGGAGTTACCAATACTGTGAATATAGTCTTCTTCAGTGCCTGGTGTGCTACACCTGGTTGTGTTGTAGTTTGAGCCTTAAAATCAACACAGGAGAGTGAGAACTACATAACAAGACACACAGAGAAGAGAGACTATGGGGAGACAAAGAAATAGCAAACCAATGAAAGAAAAACAAGCCTCACAAGAAAAAGAGGAAAACAAAACGGAAGCGAGCAACCTTTCAGAGAGAGAGTTCAGAGAAATGATCATAGGGTGGCTGAAGAGAACAGAAAACAATATGACTAAGAACCATTAGGAATTGAAGAGTAACCAAGAGGAAATGAAGAAGAGCCATGAAAAATGAAGAAGAACTATGAAGAAATGAAGAAGACACAAGAGGAAATGAAGAAGACCCAAGAAGAAATGAAGAAGACCCAAGAAGAAATGAAAAGTGACATTGGTGAGGTAAAGAACTCCATAGAAAGTATCCAGAGTAGACTAGATGAAGCAGAGGACTGCATCAGTGAGCTCGAAGACAAGGTAGGAAAAAATACCCAAGTAGAGAAGCTTCTAGAAAAAAATTAAAAAGCAGGAGGAGAGACTAAGGGAATTTTGGGACAACATGAAACAAAACAACATCCACATAACAGGGCTTACAGAGGGACAGGAAACTGAGCAAGGAATAGAAAGCCTGTTGGAAGAAATAATGCCAGAAAACTTCCCTGATATAGGAAAGAAAAAACCCACACAAATTCAAGAAGCTCACAGAGTTCCAAGCAAATTAAACCGCAAAAGACCTACACCAAGTCAGATTATAAATTGGCAAACATCAAGGACAAAGTGATAATCTTAAAAGACACCAGAGAGAGACGGAAAGACATCTACAAAGGAACCCCCATCAGATTAGCAAGTGATTTCTCAACAGAAACTTATCAGGCCAGAAGGGGTTGGAATGAAATATACAAAGTCATGCAAATAAAGGGTCTGAATCCTAGAATACTGTACCCAGCAAGGTTATCAATAAAAATTGAAGGTCAAATCAGGAGCTTCACAGACAAAAAACGTCTAAGGGAATATATTACCACCAAACCAGCAATGCAAGAAATGCTAAAGGTCCTGCTGCAAAAAGCAACAGGAAGCCAGGAAAGAACACAAAGGGAAAGAACAAAAATGGCTACAAATAACTACCTATCAATAATAACTTTAAATGTAAATGGTTTAAATGCTCCAATCAAAAGACATAGGGTAATAGACTGGATATGAAAACACAACCCATATATCTGCTGCCTACAAGAAACCTACCTCCAAAAAAAAGACGCAAACAGACTGAGAGTGAAAGGATGGAAAAAGTTTCCTCAGGCGAATGGAAATGGAAAAAAGCTGGGGTAGCAATACTTATATCTGACAAATTAGATCTCAAAGTGAAGGATGTAACAAGAGATAAATAAAGCCACTACATAATACTAAAGGAAGCAATCCAACAAGAAGAAATAACTCTGGTAAACATACACACATTCAATCCACGAGCACCCAAATACATACAAAAACTCCTAGAGGATAACAAGGGAGAGACAGACAGAAATACAATCATAGTAGGAGACTTTAATACCCCACTATCACCATTGGACTGATCCTCTAAACAAAAAATCAGTAAAGAAACAGCAATCCTCAATGATTCATTAGACCAGATGGAATTAATTGACATCTTCAGATCATTTCATGCCAAAGCCACAGAATATACATTCTTTTCAAGTGCCAATGGGTCATAGGCAAAGATTCTCCAAATTCAAGAAGATAGAAATCATATCAAGCATATTCTCAGATCACAGTGGCATAAAGCTGGAAATCAACTACAATAGAAACAATCCAAAGGAAGCAAACAGATGGAGACTAAACAGCATGCTATTAAATTATGACTGTGTTACTAGATAGATCAAGGAAGAGATAGAAAACATCATCGAAACAAATGACAACGATAGCCCAACAATCCAAAATCTATGGGACACAGTGAAAGCAGTTCTGAGAGGGCTGTTCATAGCTCTACAATCCTACTGCAAACAACTAGAAAGAGTGGCAATAAGTTATCTAACTCAACAACTCAAAGAGTTAGAAAGAGAACAACAAGAAAAGCCCAGTGTAAGCAGAAGGAAGGAAATAGTAAAGATCAGAGCAGAAATAAATGACATAGAGACCAAAGAAACAATATGGAAGATCAACAAAACCAAGAGCTGGTTCTTTGTAAGTATAAACGAGATTGATGAACCTCTAGCCAGACTCACCAAGAAGCAAAGAGAAAGGACCCTAATAAATAAAATCAGAAATGAAAGAGGTGAAATAACAACAGACCCCATCAAAATACAAAGGATTGTTAAAAAAATATTATGAACAACTCTACTCAAACAAACTGGACAACCTGGAGGAAATGGATATATTTCTAGAAAAATATAACCTCCCAAAACTCAATCAGGAAGAATCTAAACAACTCAATAGACCAATAACTGTGGAGGAAATTGAAGCCGTCATCGAAAAGCTTCCAGCAAACACAAAGCCAGGGCCAGACGGCTTCACAGGGGAGTTTTACCAAACATTCAAGGAAGAACTAAAACCTATACTCTTCAGACTATTCCAGAAAATTCAAGAGGATGGAACACTTCCAAACTCCTTCTATGAAGCTAACATCACCCTAATACCAAAACCAGGTAAAGATGACACAATGAATGAGAATTACAGGCCAATATCCCTCATGAATTTAGATTCCAAAATCCTCAATAAAATTCTAGCAAATCAGATCCAGCAGTACATCAGAAAGATCATATAGCCTGACCAAGTAGGATTTATCCCAGAAATGCAAGGATGGTACAATATCCGCAAATCAATAAATGTGATACATCACATAAACAAATTGAGAGATAAAAATCACATAATTATATCAATTGATGCAGAAAAATCATTTGACAAAATCCAACACCCTTTCCTGATAAAAACTATCAACAAGGTAGGAATAGAAGGATCATACCTCAACATAATAAAAGCCATATATGATAAACCCACAACAAACATCATACTGAATGGTCAAAAACTACAAACATTTTCCCTAAGAACAGGACAAGACAGGGTTGCCCACTCTCACCACTCCTGTTCCACATAGTACTGGAAGTATTAGCCATTGCATTTAGACAAGAAGAAGAAATAAAAGGCATCCAAATTGGAAAAGAATAAGTAAATCTATCCTTATTTGCAGATGCCATGGTATTGTACATAAAAAACCTGAAAGATTCCATAAAAATGCTAACAGACTTTATAAATGAGTAGAGGAACCTAGCAGGCTACAAAATTAATGTCAAGAAATCTATGGCATTTCTATACACTAATAGTGAACTTACAGAAAGAGAGACTAAAAAGCAATCCCATTTATCATCACACCAAAAAAATTAAGATACCTAGGAATAAACTTAACTAAGGAGGTAAAAGACCTATTTGTGGAAAACTACAGGACTCTAAAAAAAGAGATAGAGGAAGATGTAAACAGGTGGAAGAACATTGCATGTTCATGGATTGGGAGAATCAACACAATTAAAATGTCCATACTGCCCAAAGCAATCTATAAATTTAATGCACTCCCCATTAAAATATCAATGGCATACTTCACAGACCTAGAAAGAACTCTCCAAAAATTCATGTGGAATAAAAAAAAAAAGGCCCCGAATACCCACAGCAATCCTGAGAAAGAAGCACAAAATCGGTGGTATTTCAATACCAGATTTCAAGCTGTATTACAAAGCTACTGTTCTCAAAACAGCATGGTACTGGCACAAGAACAGACATATAGATCAATGGAATAGAATAGAGAATCCAGGTATCAACCCAAACCACTATGCTCAATTAATATTTGACAAAGGAGGCATGAACATAAAATGGAGTCAAGATAGTCTCTTCAATAAATGGTGTTGGGAAAATTGGACAGATACTTGCAAGAAAAAGAAACTAGACTACCAACTTACACAATACACAAAAATAAACTCAAAATGGATACAGGACTTAAACGTAAGACAGGAAACCATGAAAACATTAGAGGAATCTACAGGAAAAAAAATCTCAGACATATGCCAAAAGAAATTCTTCGATGATACTACTCCTAGGGCAATAGAAGCTAAAGACAAAATAAACAAATTGGGACTACATCAAAATAAAAAGCTTTTGCAGAGCTAAAGAAACCATCAACAAAACAACAAGAAAATCCACTGTATGGGAGTACATATTTGCATATCTTATCAGTGATAAAGGTTTAATCTCAAGCATCTACAGGCAACTCACACAACTCAATAAAAAGAGAACAAATGATCCTATAAAAAAATGGACAACAGACCTAAATAGAATCTGTTCTAAAGAAGACAAAAGGAAGGCCCAGAGATATATGAAAACTTGCTCAAAGTCACTAATTATCCGAGAGATGCAAATCAAAACGACTATGCAGTACCATCTCACACCTGTTAGAATGGCTTACATCAACAAATCAACAAATGACAAGTGCTCGTGAGGTTTCAGAGAAAAAGTAACTCTCCTGCACTCCTGGTGGGATTGTAGGCTAGTACAGCCACTGTGGAGAACAGTATGGAGTTTCTTCAAAAAACAAAAAATGGATCTCCCATTCAACCCAGTGATCCCACTTCTAGGAATATACCCTAAGAATCTAGAAATGCGAATTAGAAAGGATATATGTACCCCTATATTCATAGCAGCACAATTTACCATAGCTAAGATTTGGAAACAGCCTAGGTGCCCATCAGCAGATGAGTGGATTAAAAAACTGTGGTACATTTACACAATGGAATACTGCGCTGCAGTAAAAAAGAAGGAGCTCCTACCATTTCTAACAACATGGATGGACTTGGAGAGCATTATGCTAAGTGAAATTAGCCAGGCAGAGAAAGACAAATATCACATGATCTCACTCATTTGAGGAATATAATGAATGACATAGACTGATGAACAAGCATGGATCCAGATACTGAGAAAAGTCCAACAGAATGTCAAACCTCAGGGTAAGTGTCAGGTGGTGGGAGTGAGGGGGAATGTCAATATATTTGAACTCTTGAACAAAGGTAAGTGATTTTTGTTTTTACATCCCTGACAAAGTTTATAGAAAATTATTTAAAAAAAATTGGCAGCTAGTTTGAGACTGAATTAACATGGCCTAGCGCTTGTCATCTCCTATGGACACCAGTCCTTAGGCTAGGCACCCGTTAACTGCCTGTAACACCATAATACCCTTACATGATATTATTCTACAATGTCATTATAATATTCGATATTGGCAACAACATATTATACAATTATCCCAAATAAACTTACAAACTAATTCGTTGAATGTTGGGCAGCAATTTTAAAAAAAGGATAGGAAAGGAATTAATCTCTTTCAGAAGAAATTAAGGCACTGGGAAGGCATCTGAGCATTCTATATTGACCCCTCTTGCCCTGTGCCAAGAGGGACCCTCTTCTTATTATCCAAATAGATACAGCTGATGCTTGAGCTTTCAGTTCAAGCTGTGGCTGAAGCCTCTGGGCAGCTGGCACCATGATCTATCTTTCAATCAATGGTGTGAGCTTGGGCCCTCTGTGGAAAAGAAACCTGGGTCACCCTGAGATATGTGATCAGTACCGGGACCCCGTCAGCAGGCAAGGGGACCCCAAGGCAGTGCTGGATGTGGAGACCACTGGGGCATAGACTACAAAGGAGACAGGACTGAACCTCACATCACCCTGTTTAGCCCCGGAGGATGGCTGGTTAGCCAGAGACGGGTAAGATTCCTCAGGGAAGGAACAACCTAAGACAGGCACAGTCGCAGAGGGGCCAACAGGAGAGAACTAAAAGGTCAACAGAGGTGGGGCACAGACCCTCACCCACAAACCTTGCAGGGGCTTGAATTCTCACCCCTCCTGAGGGAGGTCTCCTACCCCCCCGGCTGCCTCCCCTCCCACACACAACTCAGACCAGGACCCAGGTGGTAGACAGTGACTTGGCCAGCAATAGCTGCTCTATATCTAAATGCAGTCTATTGCCAGGAATGCTCAGAATCTACTCAAAAATGCAAATATTTCTTTCCACTAGTATTTACAGGGTACACTAAGATTTTTGCTTGAGTATTAAAATTGACAGTAAAATAGTAATCAAGTTTTCAGATTAATTTAAATTGTCCAAGTGAAATAAGTGAATACTCAAGAACATTTAATTGTACTGGACAAAAACCTTTTCCGAAAACATTAACTAAAATATCTATTAGTAGCTCATCTCACTGTAATTTTGCCTAACATCCAAACAACCTAAAGCAGTCATATTTGTGTGCAAAAAATTAAAATTTAAAATTACCAAGAGTGCAAGTTAAAACTTCTAAAAGCCCCCATTAATCCAAAAAAAGGGGGGGCAGTGGGGTAATATCAGGTAAGGAAAAACATCCTATAAGTAAAATATATCTAGAAAATTCTTACTCCAGAAAAGTAAATTCCATTTGTAAAACCAACTGCAGGACACCCATGAAAAAGCATACGGTGTCAAAATAAGCCAAAGGAAAATCATTTAGGCAAAAATAAAAAGAATCCGAAGTCTATCTTGCAGAGAGGATCCCTTTGTTAACTTTTTGTCGAGAATGTGTTTGTGTGTTTTCAGAGAACAACTCCAAGACCATGTGGATTCCTGCGACTGTGAGGAATGGACGGATCTGTTCCAGTCACAAGGATGGTCCAGAGATGGGGGACACTGACAACACCTTGCCATGCTAGCAGTTGGCAGCTGTGCATGGCTGCAGGCAGCCCAGGACCATACCAGAGAGGATGGATCTTGCATTGCTACGATGTGTCTACCATGTGGATACCATTGCTGACATGTACACATAAAGAACTATTTGACACTGAAACTGGGACTCAGAACAGTTGGACATTGAAACTGACACTCAAACATTTTTTGTTCTTATACATTTATTTCTAGTATGCAGAGGCAAGATATTTTTGAAGAAAAGAAACAGGGGAGAGTGATTGATATAGAGGCAGGGAAGCATTGAACAGGCTGTCATGCTACAGGGGGAAGGCTTAGGTGGATGGGAGGTGAATGCCAGGGGAGATCAACCGAAGGACTTGTATGCATGCATGTGAGCATAACCAATGAATGAAAGACACTGGGGTGGCGAGGGGGGTGGGTGGGGACATGTGCTGGGGGGTAGGGGAGGCTGGGGGGAGGATAATGGGAAGGGGGAAAGGAAAACATGTACTACTATTAAATATAAGTTATACTGCAAAAAATCAATAAAAAATAAAAATAAAAATTTTTTTAAAAAGCTGCTGCTGCAAAAAAAATAAATAAAATAAAATAAAATTGTGAAGACAGTGTCTTAGTTTGCTTGAGCAGCTATATAAAACATTCCATAATCTGAGTGGCTTAATCAACACATTTAATTATCATGATTCTGGTTCTGGAGACTGGAGATTCTAAGATCAAAGAACCTGCAGATTCAATGGCTGATAAGAGACCACATTCTGGTTCACAGATGACAGTCTTCTCACTGTACCCTCCCATGTCTTCACAGGATGGGAGAGGGGAGAAACAGCTCTTTTTAATCTTTTTTATAAGAGCATTAATGAAATTCAATAGTGATCTACTCTCATGACCTAATGACCTTCCAAAAGCCCCACCTCCTAATACTTCATATTAGGGGTTAGAGTTTCAATGTATGAATAAGGGAGGGAAAAACATTCAGTTCATAGCAGATAGTATAGAGGATCTCTATATACTCTATACCAAATTTTCTGTGTTATTAACATCTAAGTTTACTCTGATACATTTTTTCTAATTAATTAACCAAAATTAATTATTAACTAAAATTCCTGTTTATTTAATTCTCCTTAGTTTTTAATCACTGTCCTTTTTCCTCTCCAGGATTATTTAGCTTTTCAAGTATCTGCCAAACTATTTTCCAAAGTAGTTATACCAGTGGTCAGCAAACCGTGGCTCTGATGATTAATGAGTTTGCTGACCACTGAGTTACACAATTTTTTAAAAGTTAGGCAGTGCTGCTACTCTCAGTTCTCACATATCCACCATCTTAATTCCATTCTCAACCAAGTTGTTTATGGGAAAAAATGTCTCAGTAGTTGAATAAAACTTTGGTTCTCCACCCAATATCCCTTTCATGACAATACCTGTATGCATCTCTCAGGTGACAAATAAAGGAGAGAATGTGTGAATATGAGTCAGTTTACTGGTAAGTCTTGAATTATTAATATCACAGGAAATTCTGCTCTGAATATTTTCATGCTCATTGGCTTTTTTTTGCTACTTGTTGTTATTAAGTTTGTATAGTAAGTCTCCATGTGTCCTAAGAAGTTTAGTGATAGAAGTAAAGTGAAAAGGAAATTTATGTAAATAATGATTGAGCATTAAAAATAAATAATTGCAAATTGTGATAGAGGTCTTCTGCATCTGATCTGGTGACTGAGCATGGCATAGCAAAATCGATTAGTACAATTTTAAAATATAAATAGACCATCAAGAACTGCTGTTGCTAAGGTTGTGAAAGTGCTCATTGATCACAAGCAATTGAAGAGGTAGAAAAATTGTTGTTGATTTGGATATATGAAAAACTGTTAGCTGGTGATAGTATTTTGGAGGCAATGATATGTGAAAAAGCAAAGATGATGCATACTGACTTTTTGAAAGACACCCCTGGAATAGGTGTTGAAAGTAATTAGTTTACAGCTAGCAGGAGAGTGGTTTGATAAGTTTAAGAAAATAAGTGGCATTCATAGTGCAGCGAGGCATGGGGAGGCTGCCAGTTCTAGCAAAGTAGCTGCTGATAATTCTGTGTCATAATTTAAAGAATATGTAGAGGCCAAGGGATTTGTTACCCACGAAGTGTTCAATTCTGATTAGATGGGCCTCCTCTGGGAGAAAATGCCAAAGAAGACTTACATCACAAGGGATGATATGTCATTGCCAGGACACAAGCCAATGTAGGACAGCTGACATTATTCTTGGGTAGGAATGTGAGCAGTGACTTTGAATTAAAGCCTCTACTTGTCTACCATTCAAATATCTGTGAGTTTTCAAAAGAAATATCATGGAAAAAAAGTTGAATTTGATATTGAGGGCTAACAGTAAAGCTATTTTTTATTGAGTGGGTCATGAAGTGTTTGCCCAAGTGTGAACAAATATCTCCTGGGGAAAAACAATGACCACCAGGGCACTTTTTAAAAAGTAATTTACATTCTTTGCTGTTTAAAGTTTTACACAAGTCTCCTTTTCCCCCATTGACTATTTTCCGTCCACCCAAACTCCTCAGCACATGCCCTCACCCCCGCTCAGATTCTGTCTATTGGTTATGCTCATATCCATACATACAAGTCCTTTGGTTGATCTGTTACCTCCTCAATCATCTGCTCCTCCACATTCCCTCATAGGTTGGACAGTCTGTTCAATGCTTCTTTGACTCTGGTTCTATTTTTGTCCATCAATTTATGTTGTTCATGATATTCCACAAATGAGTGAGATTATGTGATATTTATCTTTCTTTGACTGGCTTATTTCGCTTAGCATAATGCTCTCCAGTTCCATCCATGCTGTTGCAAATGGTAACAATTCATTCTTTTTGTCAGTTGTGTAGTATTCCATTGTATAGATGTATGACAGCTTTTTTATCCACTCATCTGCTGATGGGCACTTAGAATGTTTCCAAATCTTAGCTATGGTAAGTTGTGCTGCTATGAGCATAGGAGTGCATATATCCTTTCTGATGGGTGTTTCTGTTTCTTGGGATATATTCCTAGAAGTGGGATTACTGGTTCAAATCAAAGTTCCATTTTAATTATTTGAGAAATGCCATACTGTTTCCCATAGTGGCTGCACCAGTCTATATTCCAACTAGCAGTGCAGGAGGGTTCCTTTTTCTCAGCATCCTAGCCAGCAGTTGTCATTTGTTGATCTGTTGATGATAGCCATTCAGACAGGTGTGAGATGGTACCTCATGGCTATTTTTATTTGCCTCTCTCAGCTGATTAGTGACTTTGAGCATATTTTCATGTATCTAAGCCTTCTTTATGTCCTCTTTCAGAAACTGTCTATTGGATCATTTTCCCATTTTTTGATGGGATTGTTTTTCTTCCTTTTGTGAAGTTGAATGAGTTCCCTATAAATTTTGAAGATAAAACCCTTATTGGAAATAACATTAGCAAATACATTCTACTGTGCAGTGGGTTTTCTTATTTTGTTGATGGTTTCTTTCACTGTGCAGAAGCTATTTATTTCAATGTAGACCCATTTGTTTATTTTCTTCTTAGTTTCCATTGCCCTAGGAGATGTACAGGTAAATATGTCTGCTATCATGCTGCCTATGGCTTCTTCTAAGATTTTTTTTTATCATTTCCCATCTTACTTTTAAGTCTTTTATCCATTTTTAGTTTATTTTTGTGTATGGTGTAAGTTGATGTTCTAGTTTAATTTTTTCTTGCATATATCTATCAAATTTTCCCAACACCATTTATTGAAGAGACTGTCTTGTATGCTCTTGCCTCCTTTGTCAAATATTAATCGAGCATAGTGGTTTGGGCCAATTTCTGGGTTCTCTGTTCTGTTCCATTGGTTTATATGTCTGTTCTTATGCCAGTACCAGGCAGTTTTGAGAATAGTGGTTTTGTAGTATAGTTTGATATGTGGTATTGTGATCCTTCAACATTGTTTTTCTTTCTCAAGATTGCTGCATCTATTCAGAGACTATTTTTATTCCAGAATAATTTTTGTAAAGTTTGTTCTAGGTCATTGAAGTATACTGTTTGTGTTTTAATGGGTTTGCATTAAATCTATGAATTTTTTGGGTAGTCTGTACATTTTCATGATGTTGATTCTACCAATCCATGAACATGGGGTATTCTACCATTTGTTTAATCTTCCTCTATCTCTTTTTTTGTGTGTCCTGTAATTTTCTGAATACAGGTACTTTACTTCCTTGGATAAATTTATTCCTAGGATTCTTAATTTTTTTGATGCAATGGTAAATGGGATTTTTAATTTAATTTTATTTTCTCCTTCTGTGAGTTTATTATTGGTGTATTAAAAAGCCATATATTTCTAGGTGTTAATTTTGTATCCT
The DNA here is from genome assembly GCA_027563665.1 of Antrozous pallidus. Classification (NCBI taxonomy): domain Eukaryota; kingdom Metazoa; phylum Chordata; class Mammalia; order Chiroptera; family Vespertilionidae; genus Antrozous; species Antrozous pallidus. The sequence continues at coordinate 68,883,155 of CM050509.1, read as the reverse complement.
GCTACATTTTCAAATTCATTTATTAATTCAAGCATTTTAATGGAGTTTTTAGGGCTTTATATGTGCAATATCATGTCATCTGTGAAAAATGACAATTTTAATTCTTTTCCAATTTGGATGCCTTTTATTTCTTCTTGTCTGATAACAATGGCTAGTACTTCCAGCATTATATTGAACAGGAGTGGTGAGCGTGGGCATCTCTGTCTTGTTCCTGTACTTAGGGAAAATGGTTTTAGTTTTTGACCATTAAATATGATATTGGCTTTAGGTTTGTCATATAAGACTTTTATTATATTGAGATCTGATCCCTTTATTCCCACTTTGCTGAGAGTTTTTATCAGGAAAAGGTGTTGGAATTGTCAATTGCTTTTTTGCATCAATTGATATGATTAATTGATTTTTGTCTCTCAATTTATTTTTGTGATCTATCACATTTATTTATTTGCAGATATTGTACCACCCTTGCATCTCTATTATAAAACCCACTTGGTCATGGGTATGGTTTTTATAATGTAATGCTGGATCTGGTTTGCTAGAATTTTGTTAAGGATTTTAGCAACTATGTTCATCAGGAATATTGGCCTATAATTCTCTTTATTTGTTGTGTCCTTATCTGGTTTGAGGTTAGGGTAATGGTGGCTTCATTAAAAGAGCTTGAAATTGTTCTTTCCTCTGGCATTTTTGGGAAGAGTTTGAGAAAGATAGGTTTTAGTTCTTCTTTGAATGTTTAGTAAAATTTCCCTGTGAAGCCATCTGGCCCTATGCTTTTGTTCACTGGAAGTTATTTGATGACTGCTTCAATTTATTCCTTAGTTATCAGCCTGTTAAGATTTTTTTATTCTTCTCAGTTGAATTTTAAAAAGTTTGATTTTTCTAGGAATATGTCCATTTCCTCTAGGTTGTTTAGTTTGTTGGACTAGAGATGTTCATAGTATTTTTACTATCTTTTATATATCTGTAGAGACTGTTATTTCGCCTCTTTCATTTCTGATTTTTGTTTATTTGGGTGCTCTCTCTTTGCTTCTTGGTGAGCCTGGCTAGAGGTTCATCAATCTTGTTTATCCTTTCAAAGAACCAGCTCTTGGTTTCATTGATCTTTTGTATTTTTTTTTCGGTCTCTATGTCATTTCTGCTCTGGTCATTATTATCTCCTTTCTTCTGTTATACTTTATCATTATTATCTCCTTTCTTCTGGCTTATACTTTGTTGCTCTTTATCTATTTCTTTAAGATGAAGAGTTAATTTATTACCACTATTTCTTGTGGTTTTGCTTGTTTGTTTGTTTTTTGTTTTTGTTTTTGGTAGGCTAGTAATGCTATGAACTTCCCTCTCAGGATTGCTTTCACTTTGTCCCATAGGTTTTGGATTGTTGTATCTTCATTATCATTTGTTTCCAGGACATTTTCAATTTCTTCCATTATCTTTTAGGTAACCCAATCATTGCTTAATAGCATGGTATTCAACCTCCAAGTGTTTGAATTTTTTGATAATTTTTTACTGCAGTTGATTTCTAATATTATACCATTCTGGTCTAAGAAGATGCTTCATATGATTTCAAACTTCTTTTTTCAAAAATATATTTTTATTGATTTTTTTTGCATTATAACTTAGACTTAATAGTAGTACATATATTTTCCTTCCCCCCCCCATTAGCTTCCCCCCAGCCTCCTCTACCCCCCAGCACATGTCCCCACCTGCCCCCCTCCTCACCCCAGTGTTTTTCATTCATTGGTTATGCTCATATGGATGCATACAAGTCCTTCGGTTGATCTCTCCCAGCATCCGCCTCCCATCCACCCCAGCCTTACCCCTGTAGCTTGACAGCCTGTTCAATGCCTCCCTGCCTCTATATCAATCACTCTCCACTGTTTCTTTTCTTCAAAAATTTCTTGCCTCTGAATACTAGAAATAAATGTATAAGAACAAAAAATGTTTGAGTGTCAGTTTCAATGTCCAACTGTTCTGAGTCCCAGTTTCAATGTCAAATAGTTCTTTATGTGTACACTGGTGGCCTGGTGCACGAAATTCATGCACATTAAAAGGGTATTAATTAGAGGAAATAATTTAATATTGCTATTTGCCCTTTCTCTATAATAGAAGTATCAGAGACTAAAGAAAATTAGTAAAATGCATATGAAAACCTTTCTCCTGTCAGAGTCTGGGGTGCACCACAGAGCCCAGAGTCAAGTTCTCACTCACTCACCTGTGCCTCAAAATCACGTGAGACCCAGATCCAGCCGTCAACCCCCTGCATTGGGGTAGACCCATACCCCGCCAGTCCCACTCTTGTTAAACCACCCAGGGCAGGGTGTGTCCTCAAGCCCCCTGGCCCAGCATCAGGATGGGGGGCGTGGCCTGAGGTCCCCCATCATGTCCCACCAGATGGGAGACATGACCTGAGATCCCCTGTCAAGCCCCACTGGGTAGGGGGCATGGCCTGAGGTCCCCCATCAAGCCCCACCAGGCAGAGGAGCACAGCCTCAAGTCCCCCAGCCCAACACCGGGAGGGAGGCACAGCCTCAGGTTCCCCCTCAATCCTCACTGTCACAGGGACACAGGCTCAGGTCCCCTGTGAAGCCCCGCTGGGTGGGGGCACAGCCTGAGGTCCCCTGTCAAGCCCAGCCAGGCAGGAGGGGCACAGCTTCAGGACCCCTGGCATGGTGTTGGGGCAGACGGTATGGTCTGAGGTCCCCTGGCCTGGTGCCAGGATGGAGGTGCAGCATGAGGTCCCCTGTCAAGCCCTGGAGGGTGGAGAGAACAGTCTGAGGTCCCCTAACCCAGCAACAGAATGGGAAGCGGACCTTGAGGTCCCCTGTCAAGCCCTGCCGGGTTGGGAGTGTGGCCTGTAGATCCCTGTCAAGCCACACCAGGTGGGAGGCACTGCCTGAGGTCCCCCAGCCTAGAGCTGGGGTGGGGGGAGCAGCCTGAGGTACCCTAGCCCAGCACCAGGGCAGGAAGCACACCTTGAGGTTCCCTGTCAAGCCCTGCAGAGTGTGGGGTGGGGGGCGGGCATGGCCTGTGGTCCACTATCAAGCCCCTATGGATTGGGGGAGGGTGTAGGCCTCCCTTTCCTCGTGCTGCGGCCACATTCCCTGCCGGCCTCCCATCCAGCTCCCATGACCACCTCACGCTCTCCATGAGCAGGTATGCATAGGGAAGGCTGGGCCAGGATAATTGGGAGGGGGTGATGGGAGCCAGCATCCTGGGTGAACTGGGCCTCACAGCCTCTCTGCTTCAGCTCCCAGCACCCCGGACCTAAGGAGTAGTGCTTTCACAGGGGCCTGGCAGGCTCTGGATATGGCGATGCCTTAAAAACAGAAGAAGTCCCCTTTAACTCTGGCTGGAAGTGCGTTGGGAACATATGGTCGGGGGAAGCAACCCCAAATCATGGCTGAAATAAGACCTTGGGTAGCCTCCGGAGGGGGAAAACCAACAGTAAAAGGCATCTTTGAAACAAAGACATTTGAACATACAGTGGATATTAGGTGATATTAAGGGATTACCTTAACTTTTCAAGGTGTGACAATGGCTGAATATTTACTTCTTTTTTAAAGATACTCATCAGAGGATATTTAAGTGGGAAACAACTTTCTTTGAAAGTATGGTGGTGTTTTGGGCCAGCCCTCCCCACACCACGGACACTTCAAGGACTGAGCCTCTCCCGCTGGCTCACTAGGCCCTTGAAAACACCCTGTGCAGAGGCATGGTCCCTGCTTCGTTCCCAGCCCCCACCAGTGTGAAGAGAAGTTTTCCCAGCTGGCACTGCCATGAAGGGCTTAGATCCCCGCCTATGCTGGTGTGAATCAAAGTGTTCCCCACAGGCATGGAGCGAAGCTTTAGTGAAGGGAAGTATTCACTGGCCTCCAGGAAAGCAGTGTCCATGCCCCCAGTCATGCCTCCCACTCCTGATTCGCTAGTAGAATAGCCAATCAGGAGCCAAGGTACAGTCACATTTTCATGTTACTCTTTTATTAGATAGGATGTCAGCAATGGTATTCAGATGGCATACACATCATGGCAATGCAAGTTCCACCCTCTCTGGTTTGGTCCTGGGCTGCCTGCAGCCATGCAGAGCTGCTGACTGCTAGCATGGAAAGGTGTTATCAGTGTCCCATCTCTGGACTGTCCTCGTGACTGGAACAGACCCGTCAATTCCTCACTGTCACAGGAACCAACATGGTCTTGGAGTTGTTCTTTGAAAACACAGAAACACATTCTCAACTGAAAGATAACAAAGGGATCCTCTCTGCAAATTAGACTTGGGATTCTTTTTATTTTTGCTCAAATGATTTTCCTTTGGCTTATTTTGACATTATGTGTGTTTTTCATGGGTGTCTTGCTGTTGGCATCACAAATGGAAGTTACTTTTCTGGAGTAAGATGTTCTAGATGTATTTTACTTACAGGATATTTTTCCTTACATGATATTACCTCACTACCTCCCCCTTTTTGATTAATGGGGGCTTTTGGAAATTTTATACTGCAGTCTTGGTAATTTAAAATTTTAATTTTTTCACACAAATATGACTGCTTTAGGTTCTTTGGATGTTAGACAATTTTACAGTGAGATGCACTACTAATAGATATTTTAATTATTGTTTTATTAACAGCTTTTTGTCCAGTACACTTAAATTTTCTTGAGTGTTCTCTTATTTCACTTGGCAAATTTAAATTAATCTGAAAACTTGATTACTATTTTACTGTCAATTTTAATACTCAAGCAAAAATCTTAGTTTACCCTGTAAATATTAGTTGAAAGGATTACTTGCATTCTTGAGTAGGTCCTGAGCATTCCTGGTACTAGACTGAACTTAGATATAGACCACCTGTTGCTGGCCGAGTCTCTGTCTGCAACCTGGGTCCCGATCTTAGCTGTGCATGGCTAAAGAAGCACTTGTGGGAACAGGAGACCGGCCTCAGAAGGGGTGAGAGTTCAGGCCCCTGTAAGGTTTGAGGGTGAGGGTCTGTGCCCCACTTCTTTTGACCTTGTAGTTATCTCCTGTTGGCCCCTCTGTGACTGTGCCAGTCTTAGGTTGTTTCTCCCCTGAGGAATCTTACCTGTCTCTGGCTAACCAGCCATCCTCCAGGGCCAAACAGGGTGATGTGAGTTTCAGTTCTATGTAGTCTATGCCCCGTAGCCTCCAAGCCCAGCACCTACCTTGGGATCCCTTCACCTGCTGGCGGGGTCCCAGTACTGATCACATATGTCGGGGGACCCAGATTCTTCTCCAGAGGGGGACCAGCATACACCATTGGGTGAGAGACAGATCTATGGTGCCAGCGACCCAGAGCCTTCAGCAACAGCTTGAACTAAAAGCTCAGTCAACAACTGTGTGTATTTGAATAGTAAGAAGAGGGTCCCTCTTGGCAAAAAGAGCAAGAGGAGCCAATATAGAATGATTGAGTGCCTTCCCAGTGCCTTAGTTCTTTCTGAAAGGGATTAATTATTTTCCTATTCTTTTTTAAATTGCTGCGAAACATTCAAAGAATTAGTTTGTAAGTTTATTTGGGATAATTGTATAATATGCTCTTGTCAAATATCAAAAATTATAATGACATTGTAGAATAATATAATGTAAAGGTATAATGTTGTCATAGGAGGTTAAAGAGGACCTAGTATAAGGACTGTTGTCCATAGGAGATGACAAGCTCTAGGCCATGTCAGTTCAATCCCAAACTAACTGCCAATTTTCTATAACTTTATGTAAACTTTGTCAGGGATGTAAAAACACAAATTACTTACCTTAATTCAAGAGGATAAACATATTGACTGTCCCTTTACTCCCACCACCTCCCACTTACACTGAGGTTTGAAATTATGATGGACTTTTCTCAGTCTCTGGATTCGTTCTTGTTCAACAGTCTATGTCGTTCATTATATTCCACAAATGAGTGACATCATGTGATATTTATCTTTCTCTGCCTGGCTAATTTCACTTAGCATAAAGCTCTCCAGCTCCATTCGTGATGTTGCAAAAGGCAGGAGCTCCTCTTTTTTTTTTTTTTTTTACCACAGCGTAGTATTACATTGTGTAGATGTAGCATGGTTTTTTAATCCACTCACCTGCTGATGGGCACTTAGGCTGTTTCCAAATCTTAGCTATGGTAACTTGTGCTGCCATGAACATAGGGATGCATATATCCTTTCTAATTCGTGTTTCTAGTTCCGTGGGATATATTCCTGGAAGTGGGATCACTGGGTCAAATGGGAACTGCATTTTTAGTTTTTTGAGGCAACTCCATTCTGTTCCCCACAGTGGCTGCACCAGTCTACAATCCCACCAGCAGTGCATGAAAGTTCCTTTTTCTTCACATCATCGCCAGCACTTGTCCTTTGTTGATTTGTTGATGTAAGCCATTCTGACCACTGTGAGGTGGTACCACATTGTCGATTTGATTTGCATCTCTCGGTAATTAGTGACTTTGAGCAGGTTTTCATATGTCTCTGGGCCTTCCTTTTGTCTTCTTTCAAAAAGATTCTATTTAGGTCTGTTGCCCGTTTTTTTAATTGGATCGTTTGATCTCCTTTTATTAAGTTGTATGAGTTGCCTGTAGATGCTTGAGATTAAACCTTGATCACTGATAACATTTGCAAATATGTTTTCCCATACAGTGTGCTTTCTTGTTTTTTGTTGATGGTTTCTTTCGCTGTGCAAAAGTATTTTATTTTGATGTAGTCCCATTTGTTTATTTTCTCTTTAGCTTCCATTGCCCTAGGAGCGGTATCACTGAAGAAGTTCTTTCGGCATATGTCTGCGATTTTTCTACCTTCGGATACCTAGAATATTTTTATGGTTTCCTGTCTTATGTTTAAGTCCTGTATCCACTTTGAGTTTATTTTTCTGTATGGTGTAAGTTGGTAGTCTAGTTTCATTTTTTTGCATATATCTGTACAATTTTCCCAGCACCATTTATTGAAGAGACTACCTTGACTCCATGTTATGTTTATGCCTCTTTTGTCAAATATTAATTGAGCATAGTGGTTTGGATTGATATCTGATCCTCTATTCTATTCCATTGGTCTATATGTGTGTTCTTCTGCAAGGACCATGTTGTTTTGAGAATAGTAACTTTGTGATACAGGTTGAAATCTGGTATTGAAATCCCACCGACTTTGAGCGTCTTTCTCAGGATTGCTGTGGCTTTTCGGGGTCTTTTTTTAATCCAGATGAATTTGTGGAGAGTTCTTTCTAGGTATGTGAAATATGCCATTGTTATTTTTTTAAAGAGATATTTTATTGATTTTTTGTTCATCTTTATTGTTCAGTTTATTAATTACATTGTTCCCTTTTTCCCCCCTATAGTTCCCCTCCACCTGGTACCCATCCCACCCTCCACCCTCACCCCCCTCCACTGTCCTCTCCCATAGTTGCAGATTTTTGTCCAGTCTCTTGCTGCACTTCCCACACCCCCTTTCTCCCCAATAGTTGTCAGTCCATTCCCTCTTTATGTCCGTGATTCTGTTACATTCACCAGTTTATCCTGTTCATCAGATTTTTAATTCACTTGATTTTTAGATTCATTTGTTGATAGATGTGTATTTGTTGTATATAATTTACACTTTTATATTTTTCTTCTTCCTCTTCTTAAAGAATCTCTTTCAGCATTTCATATAATATTGGTTTGGTGGTGATGAATTCCTTTAGCTTTTTCTTATCTGCGAAGCACTTAATCTGACCCTCAATTCTGCATGATAGCTTTGCTGGATAGAGTAATCTTGGTTGTAGATTCTTGCTATTCATCACTTTGAATATTTCTTGCCACTCCAGTCTGGCCTGCATCGTTTCTGTTGAGAAATCTGCTGACAATCGTATGGGTGCTCCCTTATAAGTAACTAACTTTTTCTCTTGCTGCTTTTAATATTCTCTCTTTGTCTTTTGCTCTTGGCATTTCAATTATGATGTGCCTTGGTGTGGTCCTCTTAGGGTTCCTATATATTGGGGTTCAGTGCACTTCTTGGACTCCAAAGTCTATTTCTTTCACCAGGTATGGGAAGTTTTCTGTCACTATTTCTTCAAATAGGTTTTCATTATCTTGGTCTCTGTTTTTCTGGCACCCCTATAATTCAGATGTTGGTATGCTTGAGGTTGTCCCAGAGGCCCCTTACACTATCTTCAATTTTTTGGATTCTTTTGGTTTCTTTCTCTTTCAGCTGAGTGGATTTTACCTCTTTGTATTTCAAATCTTTAACTTGTTTCTTGGGGTGTTCCAGAGCACTTTTAGGTCTTTGTATAATATTTTTATTTCAGTCAGTGTATGCTTAATTTCTGGTTTGTCCTTTTTCATATCCTTGAGGGTCTCGTGCATTTCCTTGTAGGACTCATTCATTTCCACGTTGGTCTCGATCATTTCCCCGTTGGTCTTGATCATTTCCTTGCAGGTCTCATTCATATCCCTGAGAGTCTCGTTCATTTCCTTTGTGGTCTTGCTTATTTCCTTATAGGTCTCGACCTTTTGTTGGAGCCTCTTGAGAAGCCCTATAACCGTGGTTTTGAATTCCATGTCCATTCGTTTTTTTCCCTCCATTTCTTTCACATCTGATTTCTTGCCATGTCTCTGCATGGTGTCTGCTTCCCTGAGTTGGTCAATTAGCTTTGTGTGGTAGACTTCCTACAAGGAACAGTGGTTCAGCCTCCCCAGTTACCTGAGGTGGATATGGGTTGCACAGTCTTGTTGAAGTTAAGCTCAGGTTAATCGTTGTTAGCACTCGGAGGGGTTGACCTCCAGGCCAATTGTCTGTGAAGTTCAGCTGTGCTCAGGTTGGTTGGGCAGAGTCTCCGGGCCATGAAGACAGCGTTAGCTCCACCCTATGTGGCCCCAGGGACTCTGTGCAGGGGGCAATGGCCGCCAGCACCTCTGAGAGAGAGCCACTGCTGAGCTCCACTGGCTGCTGGGGAATTCAGACTCTCCCCACATGCGTCTGCACACCCAACGTCTCACCCAGGGTCATAAAACAAAGCATTCTGCCAGTTTCCGGAATGAGGGAGCAAGTCGCAGAGCGCTCTGTACGCAGTTACGCAGCTGTGCTGTTCCCAAGGTCACGCGCAAGCTTCCTTCTCCACAAGCCAGCAGACCTTTGCAGAGCCCTAGTTTTGGCATGCCCTCCCACTGTCCAGTTTTCACCCCGTGTGATAGTGGGTTCCCTGAACTTCGCCCAGAGCTGGAGAATCAGTCCAGTGGGACATCTATGTCTCCCCCGTTGGAGAAAACTGGACAGTTTTCAGCTGCCCACCCTATCCGCGGCACACTCCTCCAAACCTCTCTCCATGCGAGTCTTCAACGCTGTCCTCAGCCGCTCCTCAAGTCACAGTGTCTTATCTTCACTTTTATTTGTGGAATTTTCCCTTGGCCAGCTTTCTGGTGATTCTGGAAGGTGTTTGTTCTTTCATTAAGTTGTAGTATTAAAATTGCTGTGTATGATGGTAAGATAGGTGTTTTGTCTATGCCGCCATCTTGGTTCCTCCCTCTATTGATTTTTTAAATTTACAATATAACTTATATTTAATAGTAGTACATTTGTTTTCCTCCCCCCCCATATCCTCCCCCCAGCCTCCCTTACAGCCAAGCACATGTCCCCACCTGCCCCCCTCCCGTCCCAGTGTCCTTCATTCATTGGTTATGCTCATATGCATGCATACAAGTCCTTCGGTTGATTTCCCCCAGCATCTACCTCCCATCCACTACAGCCTTCCCCCTGTAGCTTGACAGCATGTTCAAGGCCACCGTGCCTCTATATCAATCACCCCCCGTTTCTTTTCTTCAAAAATATCTTGCCTGTGCATACTAGAAACAAATGTATAAGAACAAAAAACAATGTTTGAGTTTCAGTTTCAATGTCCAACTGGTATTTTAATGGGGAGTGCATTAAATATTTATTTTTTAAAATATATTTTATTGATTTTTTGCAGTATAACTTAAAATTAATAGTAGTACATGTTTTCCTTTCACCCTCCCCCTTATTCTCCCCCCAGCTTCCCCTACCCCCCAGCACATATCCCCACCCTCCACCCTCCCCGCCCCAGTGTCTTTCATTCATTGGTTATGCTCATATGCATGCACACAAGTCCTTTGGTTGATTTCCCCCAGCATCTACCTCCCATCCACTACAGCCTTCCCCCTGTAGTGTAGCTTGACAGCATGTTCAAGGCCACCCTGCCTCTATATCAATCACCCCCCCCCCGTTTCTTTTCTTCAAAAATATCTTGCCTGTGCATACTAGAAACAAACGTATAAGAACAAAAAACAGTGTTAGAGTGTCAGTTTCAATGTCCAACTGGTATTTTAATGGGGAGTGCATTAAATATTTAGATTGCTTTGGGTAATATGGACATTTTAATAATGTTGATTCTCCCAATCCATGAACATGGTATGTTATTCCACCTATGTACATCTTTTTCTGTTTATTTAGTGTCCTGTAGTTTTCTGCAAATAGGTCTTGTACCTCCATAGTTAAGTTTATTCCTAAGTATCTTAATTTCATTGGTGTGATGGTAAATGGGATTGCTTTTTTAGTCTCTCTTTCTGTAAGTACACTATTAGTGTATAGAAATGCCTTAGATTTTTTGGCGTTAATTTTGTAGCCTGCTACATTGCTGAACTCATTTATTAAGTCTATTGGTTTTTTTATGGAGTCTTTCAGGTTTTTTATGTACAATATCATGTCACCTGCAAATAAGGATAGCTTTACTTCTTCTTTCCCAATTTGGATGCCTTTTATTTCTTCTTCTTTTCTAATTGTAATGGCTAATACTTCCAGTACTATGTCGAACAGGAGTGGTGAGAGTTGGCAACCCTGTCTTATTTCTGTTCTTAGGGGAAATGGTTGTAGTTTCTGCCCATTCAGTATGATGTTAGCTGTGAGTTTATCATATATGACTTTTATTATGTTGAGCTATGATCCTCCTATTCCTACCTTGTTGAGAGTTTTTTTTTCAAGAAAGGGTGTTGGATTTTGTCAAAAGGATTTTCTGCATCAATTGATATGGCTATGTGATTTTTATCTCTCAATTTGTTTATGTGATGTATCACATTTATTGATTTGTGGATATTGTAACATCCTTCAATTCCTGTGATAAATCCTACATGGTGTATGATCTTTCTGATGTACTGCTGGATCTGATTTGCTAGAATTTTATTGAGGATTTTGGCATCTACATTCATGAGGGTTATTGGCCTGTAACTCTCTTTCATTGTGTCATCTTTATCTGGTTTTGGTATTAGGGTGATGTTAGCTTCATAGAAGGAGTTTGGAAGTGTTCCAGCCTCTTGAATTTTCTGGAATAGTCTGAGTAGTATCGGTTTTAGTTCTTCCTTGAATGTTTGGTAAAACTCCCCTGTGTAGCCATCTGGCCCTGGGCTTTTTTTGCTGGAAACTTTTTGATGACTGCTTCAATTTCTTCCATATTTATTCATCTATTGAGCTGTTTAGATTCTTCCTGATTGAGTTTTGGGAGGTTATATTTTTCTAGAAATATATCCATTTCCTCCAAGTTGTCCAGTTTGTTGGAGCAGAGTTGTTCATACTATTTTTTTAACAATATTTTGTATATCATTGGGGTCTGTTGTTATTTCACCTCTTTCATTTCTGATTTTATTTATTAGGGTCCTCTCTCTTTGCTTCTTGGTGAGCCTGTCTAGAAATTCATCAATCTTGTTTGTCCTTTCAGATAACCAGCTCTTGTTTATATTGATCTTCTGTATTATTTCTTTGGTCTCTATGTCATTTATCTGTCCTCTGGTCTTTACTATTTCTTTCCTTCTGCTTACACTGGACTTTTCTTGTTGCTCTTTTTCTAACTCTTTGAGTTGTTGGTTTAGATAATTTATTGCCGCTGTTTCCTGTTTTTTTTTTTTTTTCTGCAGTAAGATTGTAGAGCTATTAACTTCCCTATCAAAACTGCTTTCACTGTCTCCCATACATTTTGGATTGTTGTGCTATCATTGTCATTTGTTTCCATGATGTTTTCTGTTTCTTCCTTGATATCTCTGGTAACCCAGTCATTGTTTAATATTGTACTATTTAATCTCCATGTGTTTGATTTTTTTGGATTCTTTTTATTGTAGTTGATTTCCAGCTTTATCGCACTGTGATCTGAGAATAGGCTTGATATGGTTTCTATCTTCTTGAATTTGGACAGACTTTGCCTATGACCCAACATATGGTCAATCTTTGAGAATGACCCATTTGAACTTGAAAAGAATGCATATTCTGTTTCTTTGGAGTGAAATGATCTGAAGATGTCAATTAATTCCACCTGGTCTAGTGAGTCATTGAGGATTGCTGTTTCTTTACTGATTTTTTGTTTAGAGGATTTGTCCATTGGTGATAGTGGGGTATTAAAGTCTCGTGCTACAATTGTACTGCTGTCTATCTCTCCCTTGATATCCTCCAGGAGTTTTTTTATGTATTCGGTGCTCCTGTATTGGGTGCATATATGTTTTTTTTTTTTTTTTTTTTTTAATTTTTTTTTTTAATTTTATTTACAATATAACTTATATTTAATAGTAGTACATATGTTTTCCTCCCCCCCCCAATATCCTCCCCCCAGCCTCCCCTACCCCCCAGCACATGTCCCCACCTGCCTCCCTCCCCACCCCAGAGTCTTTCATTCATTGGTTATGCTCATATCGGTTGATCTCCCCCAGCATCTGCCTCCCATCCACTCCAGCCTTCCCCCTGTAGCTTGACAGCCCGTGCGAGGCCACCCTGCCTCTATATCAATCACTCTCCCCTGTTTCTTTTCTTCAAAAATACCATTGCTGACATGTACACATGAAGAACTATTTGACAGTGAAACGGGGACTCAGAACAGTTGGACATTGAAACTGACACTCAAACTTTTTTTGCTCTTATACGTTTGTTTTCAGGGTGCATATATGTTTACCAGTTATTTCCTCTTGTTGGATTGCTCCCTTTCCTATTATGAAGTGGACATATTTATCTCTTATTATGTGCTTCACTTTGAGATCTAATTTTGTTAGATATAAGTATTGCTACCCCAGTTTTTCCCCTTTCCATTCACCTGAAGAACCTTTTTCCATCCTCTCACCCTCATTTTGTGTGCATCTTTTCTTTGGGGGTCGGTATTTTGTTGACAGCAGATATATGGGTCTTGTTTTCTTATCCAGGCCATTAACCTATGTCTTTTGATTGGAATTTTAAACCGTGTACATTTAAAGTTATTATTGATAGGTACTTATTTGTGGCCATTTTTGTTCTTTACCCCTGTGTTCCTTCTTTGCTTCCTATTGCTTTTTACAGCAGACCCTTTCGCATTTCTTGCATTGCTGGTTTTGTGGTAATGTATAACAAATGGTCCTTTTTTTCTGTGAAGCTCCTGGTTTGACCTTCAATTTTGATTAATAACCTTGCTGGGTACAGTATTCTAGGATTCAGACCCTTTATTTGCATGACTTTATATGTTTCATTCCAATCCCTTCTGCCTGATAAGTTTCTGTTGAGAAATCACTTGCTAATCTGATGGGGGTTCCTTTGTAGGTGTCTTTCCGTCTCTCTCTGGTGGCTTTTAAGATTCTCACTTTGTCGTTGATGTTTGCCAATTTAATTATAATGGACCTTGGCGTAGGTTTTTTGCAGTTTATTTTGCTTGGGACTCTGTGAGCTTCTTGGATTTGTGTGGGTTTTTTCTTTCCTATATCAGGGAAGTTTTGTGTCTTTTTTTCTTCCAACAGGTTTTCTATTCCTTGCTCAGTTTCCTGTCCCTCTGGAAGCCCTATTACGTGGATGTTGTTGTGTTTCATGTTGTCCCAAAATTCCCTTAGGCTCTCCTCCAGCTTTTTAATTTTTTTCTAAAAGCTTCTCTACTTGGATATTTTTTCCTACTTTGTCTTTCACCTCACTGATGTGGTCCTCTGCTTCTTCTAGTCTACTCCTGATACTTTCTATGGAGTTCTTTACCTCAGCAATGTCACTTTTCATTTCTTCTTGGCTCTTCTTCATTTCTTCTTGGGTCTTCTTCATTTCCTTTGGTTCTTCTTCAATTCCTCTTTGTTGTTACTTATGGTAACTTCTATTCTTTTCAGCCACCCTATCACCATTTCTCTGAACTCTCTCTCTGACAGGTTGCTTGCTTCCATTTTGTTTACCTATTTTTCTGGTGAGGCTTGTTTTTCTTTCATTGGTGGTCTGTTTCTTTGTCTCCCCATGGTCTCTCTTCTCTGTATGTCTGGTTTTATAGTTCTCACTCTCCTGTTTTGATTTAAAGGCTCAAACTACCACACAACCAAGTGCAACACACCAGGCACTGAACAGGAATGTATTCATGGTATTGGTAACTCCAAATTAATGGTGATTGCCAGAGGAAGGCAAATTAGGTGAGAGGTGAGAAAGAAGAGAGTAAGATAAAACACACACACACAAAAGAACTAAAGAAAGAAAGAAGAAAAGGAAGAAAGAAAGAGAGAAAGAGAGAAAGAAATGTCAAAATGAGATTAAGAAAAGTGGAAGAGATAAAAATAAATAAAATGGGAATAAGCTACAAATATGGGTTGAAAACTTCTATAGGACAGCCACTAATCCCAGCAAAAGCCAGCAACAAGTACCTGGAGATTGATACAAACTGCATACAACAACTAATATTAAGGGAGGTGAGGGTACACAGAAGCATAAATCTATTAAAAAAAACAATGTAAACAGCACCAAAACAAAAAACAATGCCAATAAAACCTCATAAAAGAAATTAAAAGAAAAGAATAAGCATATCAATCTCACAAACATGCATAAAATATCGTTATAATCAAAAGTCAGGTAAACAACATCAGCAGGACAGAGAGAAAAACAATTTAGGTTAGTGATGTCAGTGAAGCGAGAGGTGTGCATGGACTTGAAGCAGGTGGTTGGAGATTAGATATAAAAGTAGGGTGAATTTTTAACAGGGGGTAAAAAGAGACAATAAGGAAAATCTAAAGCACGAAACGTGTAAGGATAACAAGACACTAACTAGGGAAATTTTAGCAAGATAGTAGTGGCATAAGGGTGAAGTGGAGGTAGAGTAAAAAGATACTAAAGGGTAGATGGAAATAGACTGTAGAAAACTAATCCCAAAGTAGAATAAAGATGAAATAAAATGACACTTAAAAAAAGTTAAATAGTAGTAGAAATAAAATTGATTCCTTAATATGTGTTACACAGGAGTCAATTTGTGATTCAGCCCCTGGGTGGCAGTGTTTCTGGATTGACCTCCAGGTCTATTGGTCTTCTCTAGCCTGAAGTAAAATCCCACTGTCCCTGTGGTATTCAATACTGATTTGTCGGAATGGGCTGCCCTACAGCTACTTCTCTAATGGTTACCACGTGCTCTGATCACCAACTTCCAGAAAAACAGCTCACCCCTGCGCTCTCCCAGGTTATCCCCCACCAGGGGTCCCACGTTCCTGGTTTAGCATTGAGAAGCTCAGATTAGGAGAGAAAATGATGCAAGCACGCAAACTCAAGTTCTGCTCGTATGTCTGTGTGAAATCCCTTTCCCCCTTGGGTTTGGCAGCCAGCACCTTCCCAAAATTGTTAGGTTGGCCTTCCTTGTCAGGTCCAAATGGGTTGCTTTCTAGGAATCCCCTCTGTGACCCACTCCGAGAGCCCTCTTCCACGTTTACCGGCTCCAACAGCCACTGAAATTTTTTTTTCAGGCGCGAATCTCCCTGGTCTGCCAGCTCCCCTAACCCCAGGGGAAATCTGACCTTTCCATGGTGGAGCACAGGGCTCCTCGGAATCCTCTTCTCCTCCAACTAGGAATCTGTGTTCTGGGGGTCTCAGCCGTCCAGTGGGTACTGTAGCTGTAAAATTGTCAGGCCCTTCCCCTCAAGATGGTGCAGTCCACCTCCAAGCCGGTGGCTCCGTAATTGAACCCAGCTGCACTGGGGCTGCTCGGTTAGGGGAGGCAACTTTAGCAGTCCCCCGCCTTCTCCCAAAGCCCAGCTATCCCCCAACTCACCAACAAACACTTCCCGCGCAACCCTCAGCTGCTCCCTCCCTCTGTCCTGGGACACAAATCATTACGTGTCCTTCTGTTCTGCCACCATTTTTCTCACCTCTCCCATTGTATCCTTTTAAAAATATATATATATTTTATTGATTTTTTACAGAGAAGAAGTGAGAGGGATAGAATGTCAGAAATATTGATGACAGAGAAACATCAATCAGCTGCTTCTTGCACACTCCCTACTGGGGAAGTGCCTGCAACCAAGGTACATGCCCTTGACCAGAATTGATGCTGGGACCTTGCAGTCTGCAGGCCAATGCTCTATCCACTGAGCCAAACCTGTTTTGGCTCCCACTGTATTCTTTATTGTAGCTTTATCACTTTTGATTTCTTCTTGTTTTTTACATAGGTTGTTGATTTTCTGTTCTATCAAGTTTATGAACTGTATGATCATTTATGTGAGTTCTTTTTCAGACATATTGCATACCACCATTTCATTTAGTTCCCTTCCCCGCAAGCCCTTCCCTCCCCCCATTCTACCTTCTATTTCCCTTGGGCATTGTTTTTTTTTTTTTTTTGTCTCTTCATTTCTGGTCCAGGCACAAAGTTTCACAGGCCTTGAGCTGCATCAGTAGGCTTGGCAGGAGTGTAGTGCATGGCAATAGTCAGAGGGTTGGCTCTGGTGCCCGGGAGATGTGGCTTCCACAATCTAGGTGGGGTGCCTACATGTTAAAATTCAAGGGGATGGCTCAGGATATGTGGGACAAATGCTGACAAGTGGTAGACAGGAATGGAACACATTTGGGACTCACTGTAGCCTGAGATTAGTATGGGTGGAGTCAGTGCTCATGAGTCTACAGCTGTGGTAGCAGATCTTTGTTCAGATTGGCTGTAGAGTCTCAGTTTTCATCTCAGGCCAGTCTGGGTGGTGGTGAGGCTGGGTTCCTGGTCACAGCAGATCAGTTCTTCAAGTTGGCATGGTTTCTTTGCCAGCACTGGCCACCCGGGAGTGCCCACAGTGGTAGCAGTGGCTCCCTGTTCAAGTGAGCCTGGTCTACCAGCCCTGAAAGTCTTGCAGGATCTAACTGTCCTTTGAACACACACACACACACACACACACACACACACACACACACACACAGAGAGAGAAAGAGAGAGAGAGAGAGAGAGAGAGAGAGAGAGAGAGAGAGAGAGAGACACCACATTTACACATTCTCCTTCACTCCTTTGTTCTCTCGCAATTTCTCCCTCACTGCCTTCCTGCTGGCCGCCATATTCCAAGTCCCTGGCACAATTTTCCTGCGCACTATCCAAGCTAGGAGGCTGAGTTGGTGAAATACAGCTTCATCACTGTTAGTTTCTTACCACCTAACATAACTCCACTCATCCAATCCATGGGCCAGCAGGTAATTTTTAATATTAAGGAATTTTACACAAAGGCACTGTTTCAAAGATGTTTTGAGGTGACCTATGAAACTCATTTAACACTCAGGAAATTGTGCAAGGAACATTTTAATAGCATCAATTGTTTGAGGTTCATAGACAAAGCATTGGGCAACTGTCTTCCAGGACAATGCAATCAGCCTGGAAGAAATTGTGGCCTGAGTCTGTTGCTGAAAGAGACTTTGAGGGATTTGAGGATAAGCCTGTGTCTGTTGTTGAGAATATTGTGTCTCTGGGAGATTCCAAGGATAATATTGATGTACAGGAGTTGGAGGAATGCAATCCTGAGCTGACCATGGAGGAACTAAAAGACCTTCAGATGTAGCAGCAATAGATGAAAGCTAAGGAGGAGGGGGAATGGTTGGGAAATTGGGAGAAAGTCAAAGTTTTATTAAGAAATATCACCCTGACAAAGAAAAAAAGTGGCAAACAGTGTAAATTCGTTCAATGTTAATGAAGTGTTTGACTTCAGGTAAGTGTTAAAATGCAGGCAAAAATAAGCCTCATGGGACCGTTTTTAGTAATTCAGAGGCCCAGTGAGCCTGAAGCAAGTTCCAGGGGAGCAAAGAGACAAAACAGAGAAAGAACCATGGAAGAACAACTATCTGAAGGGAACATCTCTTCCAAACAATAATATCCCACCGTCCCTTCTCTCCATATTCAGTTATCAATAGCTCTCAACATTAAAGTTAGTTCTAGTGTGTACATAAATTTTCATTTTTAACTGTACATTTCTTTTTATTTTTGTTAAATTTTCATCTGCATTGCATGTCCTTTTTGTTTTTAAACTGTTTATTTATAAATTAAACAGTACATTAGACATGTGCTGTTTATAAGCAAGGTCAAAACAGGAAATCACTTGGGGGACTGGAATTGATTAATTCAATTTACATTATTTATAATAAAAAGATTCATTTTTTAAACAAATCACTTTTCCAACAACCTTCCAGAATGAATTAAGTTCAAGAACTGAGGTTCTACTGCAAATGATTAGAGTAATGGGATACAAAACATACATATATGAAACAGGCAAGTCTAACTCAATCCATTATAGTAGGTGCCAAATGAGTCAACCAGATGGTAAGCACAATAGGAGGTCAAGCTTTCAGGACTTTCAAAACATTCTTATTTATCTGTTGCAGCTGCTTTCTTCTACCTCTCTAACCTACCCAGTAAAAGAAGATACATACCTTTATTTACAGAGGAAGAAAGTAAGATGGAATTTATTTTGAAAAATTCACAAAACCCAACTATTTACCTATAGAGGCCTTCAGAGAAGTGACAAGAGGCAAGAATTTCTGGCCAAGATAAACAAACAGTGGGCCATTTTGTAACATTAATTGTGTGATCTATGATCTATTTGGGAGCTTGTGTGGGTGCATGGATTCCTCAGGTTATGGGCATTTATCTTAAAACAGAAGTTAATTACTAGATTCTGTCTTTTAGTCTCCAAACTCAATATCCTTGAAACAAATCATACAAGATTTTTACATGGTATGTAAGATTGTAACAAATCTGGTAGTTTTACTGAAAAAAAAATTCAAATCATACCATTAGTTCAGCCAAGAAAGATCTGGATTATTTCATAACCCACACATTTGCTCTAAATAAAACAGTTCTGAAGGAAGACTGCTGAATGTGTTAAATAGGGTATTCCTCTCAAAACCTTTGTTGTAAATAAATTTTTTAGAGATGCCTGTCTTTTCCTTGGGGGTATTGTATATGCTTCATATTTTAATTGAATTATAGCTCTTGTTTTGTGCAATGATGTCAGAAGTGCACTGCTTAGTAGATCTAAATAAGGATGTAAATAAATTCTCCCCAATAAGTTGACTTATGGAAGAACTTCCACAGAGGCACTAGATATGGTGGAGACTGGCCACATTGCCTAGTGCTCTGTTTTCTGGAGAGCAGCTTGATCCTAGAAGAAAGTGGAATAACTCTTTAACTCTTGGTATTTCCTAACAAGAATAGAAAATTTTGAAAACAGAGTTACCTAGAAAACAACATCTATATTTATGAAAACTTTTTAAAATAATATCACTCAGACTATAATAAGTGCAACTTCTGTATTCAGCAGTTCCCCTGCAACTTGACTGACAGATTTCATTGAATTATTGCCAGGGCTTGGGAATTCTCATTTGTCTGATCTCTGCTTACATTGACCATCATGATTCATTGCATCTCCTGACTTGCAACCTATTTGATACCAAAGCACTCAGACTCTACTATGTGCATACAAATTTCACTTTATCTCCTTTTAGGCAGACATTGGCATAGTCCTCTTTAAGTCTCTGAGCCCTAAAGGAATCTGAACCCAAATGTAGTAGCCAGTCTCAACTGCCAAAATATCCCAAACAACTGTACCACATATTTTCCACTAGCCATTTTTTTTAGTTTGCCTTATCTTTTTTTTAACATTTAATTTTTATTGATTTTCTTTGCAGTATAACTTATATTTAATAGTAGTACATGTTTTCCTTTCCCCCTCCCATTATCCTCCCCCCAGCCTCCCTTTCCCACCAGCACATGTCCCCACCCCACCTCCCCTACCCAGTGTCTTTCATTCATTGATTATGCTCATATGCATGCATACAAGTCCTTCCGTTGATCTCCCCCAGAATTCACCTCCCATCCACCCAAGCCTTCCCCCTGTAGCTTGACAGCCTGTTCAATGCCTCCCTGCCTCTATATCAATCACTCTCCCCTGTTTCTTTTCTTCAGAAATATCTTGCTTCTGCATACTAGAAATAAATGTATAAGAACAAAAAATGTTTCAGTCTCAGTTTCAATGTCCAACTGTTCTGAGTCCCAGTTTCAGTGTCAAATAATTCTTTATGTGTACATATCAGCAATGGTATCCATATGGTGGACACATCATGGCAATGCAAGATCCCTCCTCTCTGGTTTGGTTCACAGCTGCCTACTGCTAGCATGGCAAGGTGTTGTCAGTGTCCCCCATCTCTGGACCATCCTTGTGACTGGAACAGATCCGTCCATTCCTCACAGTCGCAGGAACCCACATGCTCTTGGAAATGTTCTCTGAAAATACACAAACACATTCTCGACCAAAAGTTAACAAAGGGATCCTCTCAGCAAAATAGACTTGGGATTCTTTTTATTTTTGCCTAAATGATTTTTCTTTGGCTTATTTTGACACCATGTGTGTTTTTTCATGGGTGTCCTGCAGATGGTCTTACAAATGGAATTTACTTTTCTGGAGTAAGAATTTTCTAGATGTATTTTACTTACAAGATATTTTTCCTTACATGATATTACACCACTGCCCTCCCCCCTATTTTGATTGATGGGGGCTTTTGGAAATTTTAACTTGCAGTCTTGTTAATTATAAATTTTAATTTTTGCACACAAATATGACTGCTTAGGTTCTTTAAATGTTAGGCCATTTTGCAGTGAGATGAACTACTAATAGATATTTTAGTTAATGTTTTAGGAAAATATTTTTGTCCAGTACAATTAAATTTTCTTGAGTATTCACTTATTTCACTTAGCCAATTTAAATTAATCTGAAAACTTGATTACTATTTTCCTGTCAATTTTAATACTCAAGCAAAAATCTTAGTTTACCTTGTAAATACTAGTGGAAAGGAATATTTGTATTTTTGAGTAGGTTCTGAGCATTCCTGGTAATAGATGAATTTAGATATAGAGCAGCTATTGCTGGACGAGTCTCTGTCTGCTACCTGGGACCCGGTCTGAGTTGTGGATGGGGGGTGAAGCAGCCGTGGGGGTAGGAGACCTCCCTCAGGAGGGGTGAGAATTCAAGCCCCTGCAAGGTTTGTCGGTGAGGGTCTGTGCCCCACCTCTGTTGACCTTTTAGTTCTCTCCTGTTGGCCCCTCTGAGACTGTACCTGTCTTAGGTTGTTCCTTCCCTGAGGAATCTTACCCATCTTTGGCTAACCAGCCATCCTCCGGGGCCAAACAGGGTGATGTGAGGTTCAGTCCTGTCTCCTTTGTAGTCTATGCCCGTGTGGCCTCCACGTCCAGCACCTGCCTTGGGGTCCCCTCGCCTGCTGGTGGGGTCCCAGTACTGATCACATATCTTGGGTGACCCAGGTTTCTTCTCCAGAGAGGGCTCAGTTCACACCATTGGTCGAGAGACCGATCTATGGTGCCAGCTGCCCAGAGGCTTCAGCCACAGCTTGAACTGAAAACTCAGGCATCATCTGTGTGTATTTGGAAAGTAAGAAGAGTGTCCACCTTGGCAAAAGGACAAGAGGGGCCAATATATAATACTCGGAGGCCTTCCCAGTGCCTTAATTCCTTCTCAAAGGGATTAAATCCTTTCCTATCCTTTTTAAAGTTGCTGCCCAACATTCAAAGAATTAGTTTTAAGTTTACTTGGGATAATTGTATAATATGCTGTTGTCAAATATCAAATATTATAATGACATTATAGAATAATATCATGTAAGGGTATTATGGTGTCACGGGAGGTTAAGGAGGGCCTAGCCTAAGGACTGGTGTCCATAGGAGATGACAAGCTCTAGGCCATGTTAATTCAATCTCAAACTAGCTGCCAATTTTTTATAACTTTATATAAACTTTGTAAGGGAAGTAAAACCACAAATACCTTATCTCAGTTCAAGAGTTCAAATATATTGACTTTCCCCCTTACTCCCAGCACCTGCCACTAACCCTGAGGTTTGATATTCTGATGGACTTTTCTCAGTCTCTGGATCCATTCTTGTTCATCAGTCTATGTCATTCATTAAATTCCTCAAATATGTGAGGTCATGTGATATTTGTCTTTCTCTGCCTGGCTAATTTCACTTAGCATAATGCTCTCCAAATCCATCCATGTTGTTAAAAATGGTAGGAGCTCTTTCTTTTTTTACTGGAGCATAGTATTCCATTGTGTAAATTTACCGTGGTTTTTTAATCCACTCATCTGCTGATGGATACTTAGGCTGATTCCAAATCTTAGCTATGGTAAATTGTGCTGCTATGAACATAGGGGTACATATATCCTTTCTAATTCGCATTTCTAGTTTCTTGGGGTATACTCCTAGAAGTGGGATCATTGGGTCGAATGGGAGCTCCATTTTTAGTTTTAGAGGAAACTCCATACTGTTCTCCACAGTGGCTGCACTAGTCTACAATCCCACCAGCAGTCCACGACAGTTCCTTTTTCTCCGCAACCTCACCAGCACTTGTGGTTTGTTGAGTTGTTGATGTAAGCCACTACTAGGTTGAACAGGAGTGGTGAAAGTGGGCATCCCTATCTTGTTCCTATTCTTAGGGGAAATGGTTGTAGTTTTTGCCCATTGAGTATGATGTTTGTTGTGGGTTTATCATATATGGCTTTTATTATGTTGAGGTATGATCCTTCTATTCCTACCTTGTTGAGAGTTTTTTTTATCAAGAAAGGGTTTTGGATTTTGTCAAATGCTTTTTCTCCATCAATTGATATGACTATGTGATTTTTATCTCTTAATTTGTTTATGTGATGTATCACATTTATTGATTTGCGGATATTGTACCATCCTTGCATTTCTGGGATAAATCCTTCTTGGTCATGGTGTATGATCTTTCTGATGTACTGCTGGATCCGATTTGCTAGAATTTTATTGAGGATTTTGGCATCTATATTCATGAGGGATATCAGCCTGTAATTCTCTTTCATTGTGTCATCTTTATCTGGTTTTGGTATTAGGGCGATGTTAGCTTCATAGAAGGAGTTTGGAAGTGTTCCAGCCTCTTGAATTTTCTGGAATAGTCTGAGTAGTATCGGTTTTAGTTCTTCCTTGAATGTTTGGTAAAACTCCCCTGTGAAGCGGTCTGGCCCTGGCTTTGTGTTTGCTGGAAGCTTTTTGGACTGCTTCAATTTCTTCCACGTTATTGGTCTATTGAGTTGTTTAGATTCCTCCTGATTAAGATTTGGGAGGTAATATTTTTCTAGAAATATATCCATTTCCTCCAGATTGCCCAGTTTGTTGGAGTAGAGTTGTTCATAGTATTTTTTAACAATCCTTTGTATTTTGATGGGGTCTGTTGTTATTTCACCTGTTTCATTTCTGATTTTATTTATTAGGATCCTCTCTCTTGGCTTCTTGGTGAGTCTGGCAAGAGGTTCATCAATCTTGTTTATCCTTTCAAAGAACCAGCTCTTGGTTTTGTTGATCTTCTGTATTGTTTCTTTGGTCTCTATGTCATTTATTTCTACTCTGATCTTTACTATTTCCTTCCTTCTGCTTACACTGGGCTGTTCTTGTTGCTTTCTTTCTAACTCTTTGAGTTGTTGGGTTAGATAATTTATTGCCGCTGTTTCTAGTTTTTTGCAGTAGGATTGTAGAGCTATGAATTTCCCTCTCAAAACTGTTTTCACTGTGTCCGATAGATTTTGGATTGTTGGGATATCGTTGTCATTTGTTTCCATGATGTTTTCTATCTCTTCCTTGATCTCTCTAGTATCCCAGTCATAGTTTAATAGCATGCTATTTAATCTCCATCTGTTTGATTCCTTTGGATTGTTTTCATTGTAGTTGATTTCCAGCTTTATGGCACTGTGATCTGAGAATATGCTTGATATGATTTCTATCTTCTTGAATTTGGAGAGACTTTGCCTATGACCCAACACATGGTCTATGTTTGAGAATGACCCATGGGCACTTGAAAAGAATGTATATTCTGTGGCTTTGTCATGAAATTATCTGAAGATGTCAATTAATTCCATCTGGTCTATTGAGTCATTGAGGATTGCTGTTTCTTTACTGATTTTTTGTTTAGAGGATTTGTCCAATGGTGATAGTGTGGTATTAAAGTCTCCTACTATGATTGTATTGCTGTCTATGTCTCCCTTGATATCCTCTAGGAGTTTTTGTATGTATTTGGGTGCTCCTGTATTGGGTGTGTATATATTTACAGGAGTTACTTCTTCTTGTTGGATTGCTCCCTTTAGTATTATGTATTGGCATTCTTTATCTCTTGTTACGTCCTTCACTTTGAGATCTAATTTGTCAGATATAAGTATTGCTACCCCAGTTTTTTTTCCATTTCCATTCGCATGAAGAACCTTTTCCCAGCCTTTCACCCTCAGTCTGTGTGCGTCTTTTTTTTGGAGGTGGGTTTCTTGTAGACAGCAGATATATGGGTCGTGTTTTCTTATCCAGTCTATTACCCTATGTCTTTTGATTGGAGCATTTAAACCATTTACATTTAAAGTTATTATTGATAGGTACTTATTTGTGGCCATTTTTGTTCTTTCCCCCTGTGTTCCTTCTTGGCTTTCTGTTGATTTTTACAACAGACCCTGTAACATTTCTTGCGTTGCTGGTTTGGTGGTAATGTATTCCCTTAGACCTTTTTTGTCTGTGAAGCTCCTGATTTGACCTTCAGTTTTGATTGATAACCTTGCTGGGTACAGTATTCTAGGATTCAGACCCTTTCTTTGCATGACTTTGTATATTTCATTCCAATCCCTTCTGGCCTGATAAGTTTCTGTTGAGAAATCACTTGCTAATCTGATGGGGGTTCCTTTGTAGGTGACTTTCTGTCTCTCTCTGGCAGCTTTTAAGATTCTCACTTTGTCGTTGATGTTTGCCAATTTAATTATAATGTGACTTGGTGTAGGTCTTTTGGGGTTTAATTTGCTTGGAACTCTGTAAGCTTCTTGGAATTGTGTGGGTTTTTTTCTTTCTTATATCAGGGAAGTTTTCTGGCATTATTTCTTCCAACAGGCTTTCTATTCCTTGCTCAGTTTCCTGTCCCTCTGGAAGCCCTATTATGTGGATGTTGTTTGGTTTCATGTTATCCCAAAGTTCCCTTAGGCTCTCCTCCTGCTTGTTAATTTTTTTTCTAGAAGCTTCTCCACTTGGGAATTTTTTCCTACCTTGTCTTCCAACTCACTGATGCGGTCCTCTGCTTCATCTAGTCTACTCTGGATACTTTCTATGGAGGTCTTTACCTCAGCAATGTCACTGTTCATTTCTTCTTGGGTCTTCTTCATTTCCTCTTGGGTCTTCTTCATTTCTTCATAGTTCTTCATTTCTTCATGGATCTTCTTTATTTCCTCTTGATTCCTCTTCAATTCCTCATGGTTCTTACTCATATTGGCTTCTGTTCTCTTCAGCCACCCAATGACCATTTCTCTGAATTCTCTCTCTGACAGGTTGCTTGCTTCCATTTCGTTTACCTCTTTTTCTGGTGAAGCTTGTTTTTCTTTCATTGGTGGGCTATTTCTTTGTCTCCCCATGGTCTGTATTCTCTGTGTGTCTTGTTATGTAGTTCTCACTCTCCTGTGTTGATTTAAAGGCTCAAACCACAACACAACCAGGTGCAGCACACCAGGAACTGAAGAAGAATGTATTAACAGTATTGGTAACTCCAATTTAAAGGTGATTGCCAGATGAAGGTAAATTACGTGATAGATGGGAAAAAAGAGAGTAAGAGAAAACACACTCACACACACAAAAGAAAGAAAGAAGGAAAGAAAGAAAGGAAGGAAGGAAGGAAGGAAGGAAGGAAGGAAGGAAGGAAGGAAGAAAGGAAGAAAAGAGGGAATGCCAAAATAAAATTGGGAAAAGGTGAAGGAGTAAAAAGAAAGGAAAAGAGAGTAAACTATAAATATGGGTTGGAAACTGCCAGAGCACCACCACTAATCCCCTCAAAAGCCTTCAACGAGTACCTGGAGATTGTTACAAACTACATACAACAACTAATATCAAGGGAGGTTAGGGAACATAGAAGCTTAAATCTATCAAAGAAACAGTGTAAACATCACCAAAACACAAAACAATGTCAACTCCCCCCAAAAAACAAATTAAAAGAAAAGAATAACCAAACCAAACCAATCTCACAAACATGCATAAAACATAAACAACACCAGCAGGACCGACAGAAAAACAGTTTAGGATAGTGAAGTCGGAGAAGCATTAGATGTTTATGGACTTGGAGCAGGTGGTTCGAGATTGGATATAAAAGCTGGGTAAAATTTTAACAGGGGGTAAAAAGTGAGAATAAGGAAAATCTGAACCAGAAAAAGTGTAAGGGGAACAAGACACTAACTAGGGAAAGGTTAGCAAGCGAATGCTGGCATAAGGGTGAAGTTGAAGTAGAGTAAAAAGATACTAAAGCATAGATGAAAAAAGACTGTATAGCGGAGACCGGTTTGGTTCATTGGATAGAGCGTTGGACTACGGACTGAAGGGTTCCGGGTACAATTCCAGCAAGGGAATGTACCTTGGCTGCAGGCACACCCCAGTAGGGGGCGTGCAAGAGGCCGCTGATCGATGTCTCTCTCTCATCGATGTTTCTGACTTTCTATGCCTCTCCCTTCCGCTCTGTAAAAAAATCAATAAAATATATATATTTATATATATATTTAAAAGACTGTATAACACTAATCTCTAAATAGAATAAAGATGAAATAAAATGGCACTGAAAAAAAGTTTAAATAGTAGTAAAAATAAAATTGATTCCTTAATTTTTGTTACACAAGAGTCAATTTGACTCAGCCCCTTGGTGGCAATGTTTCTGAATTGACCTCCGGGTCTATTGGTCCTCTCTAGCCTGATCTAAAATCCTGCTATGTCTATGGTATTCACTACTGATTTGTGGAAATAGGCTACCCCAGAGCTTCCTCTCTAATGGTGAGCACCTGTTCTGATCCCCATTCTCAGAAAAATAGCTCACCCTTGTGGTCTCCAAGGTTATCCCCCTCCAGGGGATCCCCCGTTCCTGGTTCAGTGCTGAGAAATTCAAATTTGGAGAGGACAAATGCAGGCACGCAAACTCACGTCCTGCTCGTATGTTTGCGTGAAACCCCTTCCCCCCTTGGGTTTGGCAGCCTGCTTCCTCCCAAAACTGCCAGGCTGGCCTTCTCCATCAGGTCCAAATGGATTGCCCTCTATGTATCCCCCCTGCCACCAGCTCCGAGGGCTCTCTTCCAGCTCCAACAGCCATGGACTTTTCCTCCTTTTTTTCCCCCTGGTGCAAATCTCCCTGTGTTACCAGCTCCCCTAACCCCAGGAGAAATCTGCCCTTTCCGTGGCAGACCACAGGGTTCCTCAGAATCCGCTTCTGCGCCAACTAGGAACTGATGTTGGCGGGGGTGGGGGGTGTCTCAGTCACCCAGTGGGTACCGCATCTGTAAGATCTTCAGGCTCTTCCCCTTTAAGATGGCATAGTTCGCCTCTGAGCCAGTGGCTCAGTGAGAGAACCCAGCCACACCGGAGCCGCTCCGTTAAGAGAGGCTAATCTAAGCAGTCCCCCCTCCTTCTCCCAAAGCATAGCTGTCCCCCAACTCATCAACAAACACTCCCTGCTAGACCCTCAGCTGCTCCCTCCGTCTACCCCGGTACACAAATGATTACGCGTCCTTCTTTTCTGCTGCCATCTTTTCTCTGTCTTCCACTAGCCCTTAAAGATGTCATTTGTAGGGATGTTAAGGTAATTTGATGAGTACAGTAGCGGAAGCTGTAATTATGTAAATTTGTTTTTATTTAAAAATTGATTATTCATTTTTATTGAATTTAATGTTTTTATTTTTATAATTTTATTTTTGTTAATCTTTACCTGAGGATATTTTCCACTGATTTTTAAGGAGAGTGAAAGAGACAGGGAGAGAAATAAAGAAAGAAACATTGATGTGCGAGAAACACATAGATTGGTTGCCTCCTGCACATGCCCTGTCCAAGGTAACATGCTCTTGACTGGAATCAAACTCAGAACCCTTTGGTCTGCAGGCCTACACTCTATCCACAGGGCCAAACTGGCTAGAGCTTAATGGTTATTTTATCTGCTATTTTAAAGTCATTGAAATACTTGGAAGCTGAATAGTATGACATTAAACAATGATTGTATTATCAATGAGATCAAAGAAGAAATTAAAAACATTATAGAGACTAATGACAATAAAAACATAACAATGCAAATGCTATGGGACACAATGAAAGCATTCCTGAGAGGGAAGTTTTTAGCTCTACAGGCCTACCTGAAAACACAAGAAAAAATGGTAATAAATCATGTAACTAAACAACTCAAATAATTAGAAAGAGAGCAACAAGAAAAGCCCACAGTGAGCACAAGGAAGGAAATAATGAAGATCAGAGCAGAAATGAATGACATAGAAACCAAAAACAAGATTTATGAACCTCTAGCCAGGCTCATCAAAAAGCAAATTGAGAACCAAATAAACAAAATCACAAATGAAAGAGGTGAAATAACACCAGACTCCACAGAAATACAAAGTATAGTAAAAAAATATATATACCATGAACAACTCTATTCCAACAAACTAAAAAACCTAGAGGAAATTTTCCTAGAAAATTAGACTTTTTAAAACTCAACACAGAAGGATAAAAAAATCTTAACAGGCCTATAATTAAGAAGGAAATTGAAGCAGTCATTAAAAAAAAACTTCCAGTAAACAAGAGCACGGGACCAGATGGCTTTACAGGGGAGTTTTACCAAACATTCAAGGAAGAACTAAAACTTATTCTCCTCAGACTATTCCAGAAAATTCAAGAGAAAGGAACCCTTTCAAGCTCATTCTAAGAAGCCAGGATCACCGTAATACCAAAAACAAATAAAGATAACAGAATGAAAGAGAATTACAGGCCAATATCCCTCATGAACATAGATGCCAAAATCCTCAACAAAATTCTAGCAAATTGGATCCAGCAGTACATCAGAATGATCATACACAATGACCAAGTAGTATTTATCTCAGGGATGCAAGAATGATATAATATTTGAAAATCAATAAATGTGAAACATCACATAAACAAATTGAGAGGTAAAAATTATATAGTCATATCAATTGATGCAAAAAAAGCATGTGACAAAATCTAACACCATTTCTTGACAAAATCTCTCAGCAGGTGGGAATATAAGGGTTTAATCTCCTACATATTCAGGGAACTCATACAACTTAACAAAAAGAAGATAAACAACCCTATCAAAAAACTGGGCAACTGACCTAAATAGGTACTTTTCAAAAGAGACAGAAGCCCAAGATATATATATGAAAACCTGCTCAAAGTCACTAATCATCTGAGAGATGCAAATCAAAACAACAATGCAGTACCATCTCACATGTGAGAGAATGGCTGTTATCAGCAATTGATCAAACAACAAGTGCTGGTGAAGATTCGGAGAAAAAGGACCCATGGTGCACTGTGGGTAGACATGCAGACTGGTGCAGCCAATGTGGAGAACAGTATGGAGTTCCCTCAAAAAACTAAAAATGGAACTTCCATTTGACCCAGTGATCCCACTTCTAGGAATATATCCCAAGCATCTAGAAACACCAATCAGAAATAATATATGCACCCCAATGTTCATAGCAGCACAGTTCACTATAGATAAGATTTGTAAACAGCTTAATTGCCCATCTGTGGATCAGTGGATTAAAAAAACTGTGATACATCTACACAATAAAATACTATGCAGCTGTAAAAGTTCTTACTATTTGCAACAACATGGATAGAGATACAGAGCATTATGCTTAGTGAAATAAGCCAGACAGAGAAAGATAAATATCACATGATCTCATCCATTTGTGGAATATAATGAACAGCATAAATTGATGAACAAAAAACAGATCCAGAGACAGAGAAACATCGATCAGAACGTCAAAGCTCAAGGAAGGTAGGGGTCAGTGGATTCAAAGGAAGCAGATCAGTCAACAGACACCAACAACAGGGGGTTATGGCTTGAGTGGGGGATGACGGGAATGGGGAAATAAGGACATATATGTAATACCTTAATCAATAAAGAAATTTAAAAAATAAAAGATAAATAAAGTCATTATAACAAACTTTTCTTTACAAGGTCTACCATATCTATTTATAGAACTCAAATAATTATTTCTAGAAGACCAGTGGAAACCATCATGGCCCTCTTGTTTAATCTTAATGGAAATGGCTTATAAAGTGACATTAAAATGTTCATGAAAATGATATACTTTGGTTGTAAGCAATGTAGGAAGATCAATCCAGTCTTTTACCTTTCCATTCAATTAATCTTACTAGGGTCTTGGTAATTTAAAATATATACATATTTTTATTTAGTGAGCATTCTACATTGCTAATGAGAAATACAAGACAGATTGAGCCAGTTCTATTAAACAGAAAATAATAGCTTTAAGCTTGCCTAAAGGGTTGTTAATTGAATATGATTGTGAAAGGAGATGGCATAACTTTTTTTTTAGCTTATGAATGTGAAACTTTTATTTACATTTTCAAAGGTGGGGATAAAGAGGAAGAAACTTGTATTTGACATGCTGACCTATTTTTTTGGTTTTTGTTTGTTTGTTTGGCTTTTTAAAAATTCTTTATTGATTAAAGTTTTACATATGTCTAATTTTTCCTCTATTGAACTCTCCCTGACCAATCCAGAACATGCCCTCATGTCTCTAGCAACTGTGTTCATTGGTTATGCTTCTATGCATGCATGAGAGTCCTTTGATTGATCTATTACCTCCTCCTCACCCTCATTGCCTTCTCTCAGAGGTCTGTCAGTCTGTTTCATGCTTCTCTGTCTCTGGATCTATTTTTTGTTCAACAGTATATGTTGTTCATTATATACCACGTATGAGAGAGATCATGTGATATTTATCTTTCTCTGACTGGCATATTTTGCTTAGCATAATGCTCTCCAGTTCCAACCATGCTGTTACATTTCTTCAAAGTTCCTTCTTTTTATAGCAGCATAGTATTCCATTGTGTAGATCTACCACAGTTTTTTAATCAACCCATCTACTGATGGGCACCTAGAGTGTTTCCAAATCTTACCTATTGTAAATTGTGCTGTTATGAACATAGGGGTGCATATATCCTTATTCATTGGTGTTTTGATTTCTTGGGATATATTATTAGAAGTGGGATTACTGGGTCAAATGGGAATTTATTTTTAACTTGTTGAGTAAACTCCATACTGTTCCCTACAGTAGCTGCACCAATCTGCATTCCCACCAGCAGTGCAAGAGGGTTCCTTTTTCTCCACATCCTCGAAAGCACTTGTCTTTTGTTGATTTGTTGGTGATAGCCACTCTAACAGGTGTGAAATGGTACCTCACTGTCATTTAGATTGACATCTCTCAAATGATTAGTGACTTTGAACATGTTTTCATATGTCTCTCTGCCTTCTGTATGTCCTCTTTTGAAAAGTATCTACTTAGGTCATTTACTTATTTTTTATGGGATTGTTTATCTTCTTTTTGTTAAATTGTATGAGTTCCCTGTAAATGTTGGAGATTAAACCCTTATCTGAGATACCATTGGGAAATATGTTCTCCCATGCAGTGAGCTTTCTTGTTGTTTGACTGATGGTTTCTTTTCACTGTGTAGAAGTTTTTTATTTTGATGTAGTCCCATTTGTTTGTTTTCTTCGTAGTTTCCATTGCCCTAGGAGAGTGATAGTCAACCTTTTGAGCTTGTTGTGGCAAAATTCCCCAAAAAAACAAGCATAAATCGGGTGGTGTGTCACTTCCAGAAAAAACATAATTTCGTGATATTTATAGTTTAAATAACAAAAATATATAATATGTATTTGTAATATATAACTATTTAATAAACCAAAAACTAATTATTTAATTTACCTGCTTAGTACCTTCTTTGTTCATCTGTCAGTCGGTTTTTTTTATTGGTCTTGATATTACTTAACTTGTGTGGGGTGCCCTGATCTAAGATAAGTGAGGGGGAGGGGGAATTCTTTAACTAACCTGCCTATTAGTGACTTTTTTGTTGCTGAATTTCATTGGCTAAACCTTCAATTGAAGGTTGGTATTTTGTACACTTCAAGCCCAAGCAAGCGCTACTAACTTTATCTGTCAATCTGCTTCTTTTGTTGGTTTTGATATTATTGAATGCTGAGAATAAGGTCTCACAAAAGTACATAGATGGAAAAATTGTGAGTAAAGCCATTACTATATTGTTCAGGGTACTAAAAGTGACTGGTAATCAGTCCCAGACACTCCAAATTTCCTGTTCATAGTGGCACTCCTCTTGATTCTCCAAGCGGCACCTTTCCAGATCCTTAAGCTTTGACCTCAAGTTGACAAACACCAGAGCCCAGATGCTGTCTTGAAATTCTGCAAGTTGCATCTCCAAATCATCAATTTGCATCCATTGGAAACCATTTTAGTCCAAACTACTGTAGACTACTACATCAAGAAATTTAATTATTTTATGGTCTGTTCTAGGCTTCTAAATTGATTAAATATATCACTGAACTGGTTAAGTAACGAGTCTAAAACATGCTGGTAATTTATGTGCAAGGGTTTCATTTCATTTTGTACAGCTGCACTGGCCTTCTCAAAATACTTTGTTACTCGAGGAAAATACTTATAAGTTTTAGTTTCTACATCTCATTTGAAAATGTTAAGTTTACTTTCAAAAGCTTTTATATATCCAAAACATAATATCAATATTTTTACCAAAAACTTGTAACTTATGTTCAGTTCATTAATATGAACAGGGAGATCTGTAAAATATACCAGGGTGTTGACCCACTTATCATCATTGAGCTGAGAAAAGTTTCCCAGATCTTTATCCTCCAGAAATACCTTAATTTCTTCAAAGCACTCCACAAAGCGCTCAAGAACTTTGCCTCGGCTCAGCCATCTTATATTATTGTACATCAGCAGTCCACTGTAGGTGGAATCAACCTCCAGTAAAAGTATAGAAAATTCTCACTTGTGAAGTTGGCGAGCAGCTATTAAATTAACTACTTTTGTAACAACTGACATTAAGTCGTTTAAGATGGTGAATCCTGCCATGGCACATAAAACCTCCTGATGGATAATACAATGAAAAGGCACAATCAGATGTCCAATAGCTTCTGTAAACACTTTGACATATCCGACTTTTTCCCCACTATGTTTGTGCCCCATCTGTCATCCCTGACACTTTAGAGATGTAAGGGTGTTATACAGAATGTTTGTATAACAACCTTATATATTTCGCTTCCTGATGTACTTGTTGGCACTGATACTAAATTTATCCACTCTTCTCATTGTGACACCATCAGAATATCGACCAATAATTGCCAACTGAGCATGTGATATGACATCAGTAGTTTCATCAAGAGATATAAAAAATATTTACAATTACTTAGGTCTCTCTTTAATTGATGTTGTACAGTTGTGTTCAGTCTTATTACTCGGTCTTTTATGATATTTCTACTGAGTGGTAACTCAGATATTCTCTTAATAATTGCATCTTTATTCTGCATATCGTGAAATAGAACTGGTGCACATGTTAGGAGAGTTTCTTTAATAAATTCTTTCTCACTGAGTGCTTTTCCATGCTAAGCTATGGGGTGAGCAATGCTCAACCTTGCAGATGTTAAATTTGCAGAGCCTTTTATCAATTTAAGGATGGAATTAGATTGGCTCTTATAATGGTGTAGCTGCCTCGAAATGTATTCCTTCCTTTCATCCTCACTTTTTTCAAGAGCTGGGAATGATTAGTTTAAAAATGTCTATTTATATTCCACATTCTGTTTACTACTATTTCAGTACATAGAACACAAAATGATCTGCCATTTTTTTCCATAATACCATACATGTTGGTCCATGTCTCTTGAAAGTGTTGGCTGCTGCTATTACCACTTCCTTTACTTAACCTTGTTTTCTTATTTTTTGGGTTCTCCATGCGGGGGGGCGGGGAGCAGTCACAAAAGATAGAATTATACATAGCCTGTTAGCCCTGCAGGCAATTAGGTGTTAACTAGCCTAGCTGACCACAAGATGGCACATCTAACTGTCTTTTAGGAATGAACAGGGTTAATAAGCAGAGAAATAGGGGTTAATAAGGATGCACAACAGTAATAGTGGTGAAATGGAGTCTGCCCTATGCTGCAAAATTTCGTTCCTTATATAAATTAAGATGGCTGCTGCTATTTCTAATGGTGGGAAATGGCAGCCAAAGCACAGACCCTGGCATCTCCCAGCCTCCCCCTCACTTTTCTCAGTAATGATGATCAATTAGAAATCCACGACACCCCAGAACAGTAGATTGGATGATGGCTGCTGTGCTTATGTAATTGCTGGGAATGGCAACAGGGCCTCCAGAGATATGTCCCCCACAGCATTCCACTGATCCCTGCTCTGTCTACCTGGAAGTGAAGTCAAAGATCCTGTAATGGCTTAACTGCAAGTTCCAGAACTAGACGATCTGTGCAGGAGTTCTGTTGTTTTGGCCTACAGACCTCTGGCACAGAGTATCTACACCACACTACAGCAAATGTTTTAACCTCGGCTACTGCACCTGGCCATGCAGTAGCCAAGGATAAAACATCCTTCTTGGCATGCGGCCCCATACTTCTCTGTATGGGACCGCATGAGGCTGCATGCCATTGAAAATGCCTACACATGTCAGTGCTGACACTCATGTCATAGGTTCGCCATCACGGCCCTTGGGGCTGTATTGGTAAAAATATTGCTATGACATATGTCTGATATTTTGCTCTCCATTGAGTCTTCTAAGATTTTTATGGTTTCCCACCTTACATTTAAGTCCTTTAACCATTTTGTGTTTATTGTTGTGTGTGGTGTAAGTGGGTGATCTAGTTTCATTTTTTGCATGTATCTGACCAGTAGCCCCAGAACCATTTATTGAAGAGATTATATGCACTTGCCTACTTTGTCAATTCTTAATTGAACTTAATGGCTTGGGCAGATTTTTGTGTTCTCTGTTCTGTTCCGTTGGTCTATATGCCTGTTCTTGTGCCAGTCCCAGGCAGTTTTCCAAATTATGTCTTTCTAATATAGCTTGATATCTGGTATTGTGATCCCTCCAACTTTGTTCTTTGTTCTCAGGATTGCTTTGGCTATCTGGGGTCTTTTTATTACAGATGAATTTTTGGAGAGTTTTTTTCAGATCTGTGAAATATGGTATTTTAATGGGGATTGCATTTAATCTATATATTGTTTTGTATAGTATGAACATTTTAATGATGATGATTTACCAATCCATAAAAACAGTATATTCTTCCATTTGTTTATTTCTTTCACTATCACTTTTTGTTAATCCTGTAGTTTTCTGATTACAGGTCTTTTACCTTCTTTTTTTGTATTTTAATCTTTATTGTTTAGTTTATTAATTACATTGCTCCCCCTTTTTCCCCTTATAGCTCCCCTCCACCCGGTACCCAACCCACCCTCTGCCCTTAACTTCCCCCAACTGTCTTCTTCCACCGGTGTATGATTTTTGTCCAGTATCTCGCTGCACCTCCCACACTCACTTTATCCCCAAGAATTGTCAGTCCATTCCCTCTCTATGCCCATGATTCTGTTATATTGACCAGTTTATCCTGTTCATCAGATTTTTAATTCATTTGATTTTTATATTCATTTGTTGATAGATGTGTATTTGTTGTTCATAATTTTTCTTTTTACCTTTTTCTTCTTCCTCTTCTTAAAGAATATCTTTCAGCATTTCATATAATATTGCTTTGGAGGTGATGAACTCCTTTAGCTTTTTCTTATCTGCGAAGCACTTTATCTGACCTTCAATTCTGAATGATAGCTTTGCTGGATAGAGTAATCTTGGTTGTAGATTCTTGCTATTCATAACTTTGAATATTTCTTGCCACTCCCATCTGGCCTGCATAGTTTCTGTTGAGAAATCTGCTGACAATCTTATGGGTACTCCCTTATAGGTAACTGTTTTTCTATTGCTGCTTTTAATATTCTTTCTTTGTCTTTTGCTCTTGGCATTTTAATTATGATGTGTTTCGGTGTGATCCTCTTTGGATTCCTATAGTTTGGGGTTCTGTGTGCTTCTTGGATTTTTAAGTCAATTTCTTTCACAGATGGGAGAAGTTTTTGGTCACTATTTCCTCAAATAGCTTTTCATTATCTTGCTCTCTCTCTTTTTCTGTTGCCCCTATAATTCAGATGTTGGTTTGCTTGAGGTTGTCCCAGAGGATCCTTACACTATCTTCAATTTTTTGGATTCTTTTTGCTTCTTGCTTTTCTGACTGAATGGATTTTGCTTCTTTTTATTTCAAATATTTGACTTGATTCTTGTGGTCCTCTAGACTGCTTTTAGGTCTTTGTATAATATTTTTTTATTTCAGTCAGTGTATGCTTAATTCCTTTATCATATCCTCGAGGGTCTTGTTCTTATCCTCAAATGTCTCATTAAGTTCATTGGGCTTTTCTAGGAGCTTCTTGAAAAACCTTATAACCGTGGTTTTGAACTCTAAGTCCAGTCGTTTTTTCCCCTCCATTTCATTCACATGTGATTTCTTTCCATGTCTCTGCATTTTAGCTGCTTCCCTGAGTTGGTCAATTAGCTTTGTGTGGGAGATGTCCTCTAAGGGCAGTGGCTTTGCCTCCTCAGTTACCTGAGGTGGATTCTCTTGGTGCAGCCCTTTATGGGTTTCACAGTCTTGTTGAAGTTAAGCCTAGATTATTTTTAACACTAGCAGGGTTTGACCTCCAGGCCAATTGGCTATCAGTATGAGCTGTGCTCAGGTTGGATGGGTGGAGTCTCCGGGCTGAGCAGGCAGCTTTGATTTCCCATTGTCTCTTCCCTATGCAGCACCTGGGTTTCTGTGCCTGGTGGTAATGGCTGCACGCACGTTGGAGAGAAAACTACTGCCCAGCTCTACCAGCTGCCAGACAATTCAGCCTCTCCCCAAATGAGTCTGCACACCCAAAGTCTCACGCAGAGTTGTAAAACAATGAATTCTGGTGGTTTCCCTTCTTTCTTTCTTTTTTCTCCTGAACCAGAGAGCAAGTCACAAGTCCTCTCTGCGCACTCGCGAGCTTCTGCAGTTCCCAAATTTAAGCGCCCTCTCCGCAAGCTTGCAGACCTCTGCAGCGCCCAAGTTTCAGCGTGCTTCTTCTTTACTGTCCAGTTTCACCTCATATGAGTGTGGGTTCCCGGAACTCGCCAAGAACTGGGGAATCACTGCAGTGGGATACCTTTGTCTCCCTCCCTGTTCGAGAAAACCAGCCAGGTATCCAGCCGCCAGCCCTATCCGCTCACATGTGCATGGCTCTGAATCTCTGACTTTGAGAGTATCCTTAACTCTGCCCTCTGCTGCTCCTCTGAGTCACAGTGTCCTATCTTTACTTTTATTTGTAGAATTTCCACTCAGCCAGCTTTCCGGTGATTCTGGATGATGTTCGTTCTGTCATTAAGTTGTAGTTTTGTAATTGTTTTGTGGGGTAGCAAGATAGATGTTTACCTATGCCACTATTTTGGTTCCTCCTCTTTTACCTTCTTAGTTAAGTTTATTCCCAGGTATCTTAATTTTTGGGTGCAATGGTCTCTATGATTGATGTTTTAAAATTTCTCTTTCTGTGAGTTCATTATTGGTGCATAAAAAAAGCCATAGATATCTAGGTATTAATTTTGTATACCGCTACATTGCCGAATTCATTTATTAATTCTAGTAGTTTTTTATGGGATTTTTAAGGTTTTCTATGTACAATATCAGGTCATCTGTGAATAATGACAGTTTTACTTCTTCTTTTCCAATTTGGATGCTTTTTAATTGAGAGTGAGTTTCCCTGTCTCACTCCTGTTCTTAGGAGAAATGAATTTAATTTTTCCCATTGAGTATGAAATTGGCTGAACATTTGTCATATAAGGCTTTTATTATGTTGATGTTTAATCTCTCTATTCCAACTATACTGAGAGTTTTTATCAAAAAAAAGTGTGTTGGATTTTGTCAAATGGTTTTTCTGCATCAGTTGATATGATTATGTGATTTTTCTCTCTCAAGTTGTTTATGTGATATATTACATTTATTGATTTGTTGATATTGTACCATCCTTGCATCCCCAGAATAAATCTCCCTTGGTCATGTGTATATGATATTTCTAATGTAATACTAGATCCAATTTGCTAGAATTTTGTTGAGGATTTTAGCATCTATGTTCATCTTGGATATTGACCTGTAGTTCTCTTTCTTTGTGGTGTCTTTACCTGGTTTTGGAATTAGGGTAATTCTGGCTTCCTAGAAGGGGCTTGGAAGTGTGCCTTCCTCTTAAATTATTTTGAATACTCTAAGGAGGAAAGGTTTTAGTTTTTCTTTGAATGTTTGGTATAACTCCTCTGTAAAGCTGTTGGGACCAGGGCTTTTGTTTGCTGGACAATTTTTTATCATTGCTTCAATTTTTTCAGTAGTTATCAGACTTCTTGGGTTTTCAATTCTTCCTGATTGAGTTTTGGATGCTTGTATTTTTTTTAAAGATTATGTCCATTTCGTCTAGGTTGTTCAGTTTGTTGGATAGAGTTGTTCATAATATTTTTTCATAATCCTTTATTTCTGTGGAGTCAGTTGTTACTTCACCTCTTTTATCTCTGATTTTGTTTATTTGGGCCATTTCTCTTTGCTTCTTGGTGAGCCTGGCTAGAGGTTCATTTATCTTGTTTATTCTTTCAAAGAACTAGTTTTTGGTTTCATTGATCTTTTGTATTGTTTTTCGTTGTTGTTGTTCTCTGTGTCCTTTATTTCATCTCTGATCTTTATTATTTCCTTCCTTCTGTTTACTGTAGACTTTTCTTGTTGCTCTCTTTTCAATTCTTTTGATTGTACAGTTAGATAATTTATCACCATTTTTTAGGTAGGCTTTATCTTCCTTCCTCAGGGCTGCTTTCACTGTGTCCCATAGATTTTGGATTGTTTTATTTTCATTGTTGATTTTTAACAGGAGGCTTTTTATTCCTTCCTTTATCTCTTTGTAACCCAATCATTGTTTAATAGCATGCTATTTAGCCTCCAAGTGTTTGATTTTTTAAATTGTTTTTATTGTTGTTTTCTATTTTTATGCCCTTTTGATCTTAGAAGATGCTTAATACGATTTCTATTTTCTTAAATTTGAAGAGACTTTGCCTGTGACCCAATATGTCATCTATCTTTGAAAATGTCCCATGTTAACTTGAGAAAAATGTACATTCTGTAGCTATGTGGGGAAATGTTCTCAAGATGTCAATTAATTCCATCTGATCTAGTGATTCATTTACAATTGCTGTTTTGCTGCTTTTTTGTTTAGAGGCTTTATCTATTGGTGCCCTTGAGGTATTAAAGTCCCCTACTGTAATTGTATTGCTGTAGATCTCTCCCTTAATATCTTTCAGAAATATATATATATATATATATATATATATATATATATATATATATATATATTTGGGTGTTCCTGTATTGGGTGCATTGATGTTTACTAGAGTTATATCCTCTTGTTGAATTGTTCCCTTTATTATGAAGTGTCTGTCCTTATCTCTTGTTATGGCCTTCACTTTGAGGTCTAATTTGTCAGATGTAACTGTTGCTACCCAACCTTCTTTTCATTCCTATTCGTCTGAAAAAAAAATTTCCCATCTCATCACTATCAGTCTGTGTGAGTCCTTTGTTCTGAGGTGGGTCTCTTATAGACAGCAAATATACGGGTCATTTTCTCTTATCCATTCAGCTACCCTATGTTTTTTGGTAGGAGCATTTAATTCATTTGTGCTTAAGGTTATTACTGATAGGTACTTGTTTGTTGCTTTTTTATTCTTCATGCCTCTCTTCCTTCTTACATTCCTATTTCTTCTTTTCACACAGTCCTTTTAGCATTTCTTGCATTTCTGGTTTGGTGATAATAAAATCCCTTAGCTCCTTTTTGTTTGTGAAGCTTCCCATTTCAATTTTGAATATAGCCTTGTTGTGTAACATATTCTTGGACGTATGCCCTTCCTTGGAATCATTTTGTATTTTACATTCCATTAAATTCTGGCCTTATGTGTGTCTGTTGAGAAATCAGTTGATAAGTCTAATGGGAACTTACTCTCCTTGGCAGACTTTAAAATTTTTACTTGGTCATTGGTGGTTTGCCAATTGAATTATGATTTGTCTTGGTGTTGGTCTTTATTGCTTCATCTTGTCTGGGAATCTGTGAGCTTTCTGGACTTGGGTGAGCCTTTTCTTCCTAATATCAGGGATGTTTTATATCATTATTTTTTCAAACAGTTTTCTATTCCTTGCTCAGCTTCCTTGCCATCTGGCATCCTTATTATGCGGATGTTGTTCTGTTTCTTGTTGTCCCAAAGCTCCCTTGGGCCCTATTCCTCCTTTTTTTTTTAAAAAAAATTCTTTATTGATGAAGTAATTACATATGTGTCCTTTTCACCGAATTACTCCCCCATCTCATATCCTCACCCCCCTATTGTCTGTGTCCATTGGTTAGGCCTATATGCATGCATACAAGTCCTTTGGTTGATCTCTTCCTCTTACCCGTACCCTCTTCTACCTTCTCTGAGGTTTCATGGTCTGATTGATTTTTCTCTGTCTCTGGACCTGTTTATGTTAATCAGTTTATGTTCTTCATTATATTCCATAAAGAAGTGAGATCATGTGATATTTATCTTTCTCTGACTGGCTTATTTCACTAAGCATAATGCTCTCCAATTCCATCCATGTTGTTGCAAATCATAAGAATTCCTTATTTTTACCCAGGTGTAGAATTCCATTGTGTAAATTTACCACCAGTTTTTAATCCACTCATCTGATGATGGGCACTTAGGCTGTATCCAAATTGTAATTATGGCGAATTGTGCTACTATAAACATATGGGTGCATATATCCTTTCTAATTGGTGTTTCTAGTTTCTTGGGATATATTCCTAGAAGTGGAATCACTGGGTCAAATGGGAGTTCCATTTTTAGTTTTTTTGAGGAAACTCCATACAGTTCTCCACAGTAGCTGCACTAGTCTGCATTCCCATCAGCAGTGAAGGAGGGTTCCCTTTTCTCTGCATCCACACCAGCACTTGTCCTTTGTTGTTTTCTCTTTTTTTACAATTTCTTTATTGATTAAGGTATTACATATGTGTCCTTATCCCTCTATTAATGGCCCCAACCTTCC
The DNA here is from genome assembly GCA_027563665.1 of Antrozous pallidus. Taxonomy (NCBI): domain Eukaryota; kingdom Metazoa; phylum Chordata; class Mammalia; order Chiroptera; family Vespertilionidae; genus Antrozous; species Antrozous pallidus. Next base: position 68,841,943 of record CM050509.1, on the reverse strand, counting down.
CGTCACTCATGCCCTCACCACCCTGGTGTTCATGTCCATTGGTTAGACTTATATTGATGCTTCCAAGTCCTTTGGTTGATCTCCCCTCCTTCCCCCTCCCTCCCATACCTTCCCCCTGACGACCAGCATTATGGTCAATGCTTCTCTATCTCTGGGTCTGTCCCTGTTCATCATTTATGTTGTTCATTATATTCCACAAATGATTGAGATCATGTGGTATTTGTCTTTCTCTGATTGGCTTATTTCACTTACCATAATGCTTTACAGTTCCATCCATGCTGTTGCAAATGGTAAGAACTTCTTTTTTACTGCAGCATAGTATTACATTGTGTAGATATACCACAATTTTTAATCCAATCATCTGCTGATGGGCACTTAGGCTGTTTCCAAACCTTAGCTATGGTGAATTGTGCTGCAATGAACATAGGGGTGCATAAATCCTTTGTGATCCGTGCTTCTAGTTTCTTTGGATATGTTCCTAAAAGTGGGATCACTGCGTTAAATGGGAGTTCCATTTTTAGCTTTTTTGAGGAAACTCCATACTATTCTCCACAGTGGCTGAAAGAGTGCATTCCCACCAGCAGTGCAAAATAGTTCCTTTTTCTTCGCATCCTCGCCAACACTTGTCTTTCGTTGTTTTGTTGATGATTGCCATTCTGACAGGAGTGAGATGATACCTCATTGTTGTTTTGATTTGCATCTCTCGGATAATTAGTGACTTTGAGCATATTTTCATATGTTTCATAGCCTTCCTTCTTTCCTCCTTTGAAAAGTGTCTATTTAGGTCTGTTGTCCATTTTTTGATTGGATTGTTTATCTTCCTTTTGTTAAGTTATATGAGTTCCCTGTAAATGTTGGAGATTAAACCACTTTCTGTGGTGACATTGGCAAATATGTTCTCCTATGCAGTAGGATTTCTTATTGTTTTGTTGATGGTTTCTTTTGCTGTGCAAAAGCTTTTTATTTTGATGTAATCCCATTTGTTTATTTTCTTTTTGGTTTCCATTGCTCTCGGAGCCATATCATTGAAGAAGTTCCTGCGGTATATGTCTGAGATTTTTCTGCCTGTGGATTCCTCTAGTAGTTTTATCGTTTCCCTCCTTATTTTTAAGTCTTTGACCAATTTTGAGTCTATTTTTGTGTATGGTGTAAGTTGATGGTCTAGTTTAATTTTTTGCATGTATCTGTCCAATTTTCCAAAAACCATTTGTTGAAGAGATTATCTTGACTCCATTTTATGTTCATGCCTCTTTTGTCAAATATTAATTGAGCATAGTGGTTTGGGTCGAATTCTGGGCTTTCTATTCTATTCCATTGATCTATATGTCTGTTCTTGTGCCAGTCAGTACCAGGCTGTTTTAAGAACAGTGGCTTTGTAATACAGCTTGAAATATGGTTTTGAGATCCCACCTACTTTGTTCTTCTTTTTCGGGATTGCTGCAGCTATTCAGGGTCTTTTTTTGTTCCAGATGAATTTTTGGAAAATTCGTTGTAGGTCAGTGAAATATGCCATTGGTATTTTAATGGGGATTGCATTGAACCTGTAGATTGCTTTGGGTAGTATGGACATTTTGATGATGTTGATTCTCCCAATCCATGAACACGATATGTTCTTCCATCTATTTATGTCTTCCTCTATTTCTTTTTTCAGCATCCGGTAGTTTTTCACATACAGGTCTTTTACCTCCTTAGTTAAGTTTATTCCTAGGTATCTTAATTTATTTGTGTGTGATGGTAAATGGGATTGCTTTTTTAGTTTCTCTTTCTATAAGTTCACTATTGGTGTAAAGGAATGCCATAGACTTCTTAGTATTAATTTTGTATCCTGCTACATTGCCGAATTCATTTATTAAATCTAATAATTTTTGATGGAGTCTTTAGTGTTTTCTATCTACAATATCATGTCATCTGCAAATAAGGACAGTTTTACTTCTTCTTTTCCAATTTGAATGCCTTTTATTTCTTCTACTTGACTGATTACAGTGGCTAGCACTTCTAGTACTATGTTGAACAGGAGTGGTGAGAGTGGGCATCCCTGTCTTGTTCCTGTTCTTAGGTGAAATGATTCCAGTTTTTGTCCATTGAGTATGATGTTGGCTGAGGGTTTTTCATATATGGCTTTTATTATGTTGAGGTATGATCCTTCTATTCCCACCTTGTTGAGCATTTTGATCCAGAAGGGGTGTTGGATTTTGTCAAATCCTTTTTCTGCATCAATTGATATGGCTATGTGATTTTTATCTCTCAATTTGTTTATGTGATGTATTACATTTATTCATTTGTGGATATTTAATCATCCTTGCATCCCTGAGATAAATCCTACTTGGTCATGGTGTATAATCTTTCTGATGTACTGCTGGATCCGAATTGCTAGAATTTTATTTAGGATTTTGACATCTATGTTCATGAGGGATATTGACCTGTAATTCTCTTTCATTGTGTCGTCTTTATCTGGTTTGGCTATTATGGTGATGCTGGCTTCATAGAATGAGCTAGGGAGTATTCCTTCCTCTTGAATTTTTTGGAATATTTTGAGGAGGATAATTTTTAGTTCTTCCTTGAATGTTTGGTAAAGTGAAGCCAGTCTGGTCCCGTGCTTTTGTTTGCTGGGAGCTTTTTTATGACTGCTTCAATTTCTTCCACAGTTATCAGCCTATTGAGATTATTAGAATTTTCCCTATCAAGTTTTGGAATTTTGTATTTTTCTAGGAATATGACCATTTCTTCTAGGTTGTCTGATTTGTTTGAGTAGAGTTGCTCATAATATTTTATACCAATCCTTGTATTTCTGTGGGGTCTGTTGTTATTTTGCCTCTCTCATTTCTGATATTGTTTATTTGATTCCTCTCTCTTGGTGAGCCTGGCTAGAGGTTCATCAATCTTGTTTATCCTTTCGAAGAACCAACTCTTGGTTTTGTTGATCTTTTGTATTCTTTTCTTGGTCTCCATGTCTTTTATTCTGCTCTGATCTTTATTATCTCCTTCCTTCTGCACACTCTGTTCTGTTCTTGTTGCTCTCTTTCAAATTCTTTGAGTTATAAGTTAGTTTATTTACTACCATTTTTTTCCTGATTTTTGAGGTAGGCTTGTAGAGCTACAAATTTACCTCTTAAGTCTGCTTTCATTGTGTCCCATAGATTTTGAATTGTTGTGTTGTTGTTGTCATTAGTTTCCAGGATGCTTTTAATTTCTACTTTGATCTCATTGATAATAACCCAATCATTGTTTAATATCATGCTATTCACTTTTCAAGTGTTTGAAATTTTTGGATAGTTTTTATTGTAATTTATTTCTAATCTTATGGCATTGTGGTTTGAGAAGATGCTTAGTATGATTTCAATCTTCTTGAATTTTGGGAGACTTTGCTTATGACCCGATTGTGGTCTATTTTTGAATATGTCCCATGTGCACTTGAGAAGAATGTATATTCTGTGGCTTTTGGGTGAAATGTTCTGAAGATGTCAGTTAAGTCCATCTGTTCTAGTGAATCATTTAGGATTGCTGTGTCTTTGCTGATTTTTTGTCTAGAGGATTTATCGAGTGATGTCAGTGGTGTATTAAAGTCCTTTACGATGATTGTATTGTTGTTGATCTCTCCCTTGATATCTTCTAAGAGTTTTGTTATGTATTTGGGTGCTCCTGCATTGGGTGCATATATGTTTATCAAGGTTATATCCTCTTGTATAGATCCTTTTAGTATTATAATGTGGCCTTCCTTATCTCTTATTATGGCATTTACTTTCAGTTCTGCTTTGTCAGATATAAGTATTGCAACCCCAACTTTCTTTTCATTTCCATTTGCCTGAAAGATATTTTTCCATCCCTTAGCTTTCAATCTGTGTGAGTCTCTTGTTCTGAGGTGGGTTTCTTGTAGACAGCATATATAAGGGTTGTGTTTTTTTATTCATTCAGCTACACGGTGTCTTTTGATTGGGGCATTTAGTCCATTTACATTTAAAGTTATTACTGAAAGGTATTTGTTTGTAGTCATATCTATTTTTGTGTCTGTGTTTCCTCTTAACTGTTTATTTTTTTCTTTTTACAGTAGTCCCTTTAACATTTCTTGCATTGCTGGTTTGGCGGTGATAAACTCCCTTAGCCTCTTTTTGTCTGTGAAGCTCCTGATTTCGCCTTCAATTTAGATTTATAGTCTTGCTGGATAGAGTATTCTTGGATTCAGTCCTTTGCTTTGCAACACTTTATGTACCTTCCTCCAATCCATTCTAGCCTGATGTGTTTCTGTTGATAAAACATTTGATAATGTGATGGGCGTTCCTTTGTAGGTAACTCTCTGTCTCTCTATTGCTAACTTTAAGATTTTCTCTTTGCAGACAGAGACTCGGCCAGCAATAGCTGCTCTATATCTAAATTAAGTCTAGTACCAGGAATGCTCAGGACCTACTCAAGAATGCAAATAATCCTTTCAACTAATATTTACAGGGTAAACTAAAATTTTTGCTTGAGCATTAAAATTGACAGTAAAATAGTAATCAAGTTTTTAGATTAATTTAAATTAGCCAAGTGAAATAAGTGAACACTCAAGAAAATTTAAGTGTACTGGACAAAAAGCTGTTAATAAAACAAAATCTAAAATATCTATTAGTAGTGCATCTCACTGTAAAATTGCCTAACATCCAAAGAACCTAAAGCAGTCATATTTGTGTGCAAAAATTAAAATTTAAAATTACCAAGACTGCAATCTAAAATTTCCAAAAGCCCCCATTAATCAAAAAAGGGGAGGATAGTGGAGTAATATCATGTATGGAAAAATATTCTGTAAGTAAAATACATCTAGAAAATTCTTACTCCAGAAAAGTAACTTCCATTTGTAAAGCCAACAGCAGGACACCCATGAAAAAACACACATGGTGTCAAAATAAGCCAAAGGAAAATCATTTAGGCAAAAATAAAAAGAATCCCAAGTCTAATTTTCAGAGAGGATCCCTTTGTTAACTTTTGGTCGAGAATGTGTTTGTGTGTTTTCAGAGAACAACTCCAAGACCATGTGGGTTCCTGTGACAGTGAGGAACTGACGGGTCTGTTCCAGTCATGAGGATGGTCCAGAGATGGGGACATTGATGACACCTTGCCATGCTAGCAGTCGGCAGCTCTGCATGGCTGCAGGCACCCCAGGACCAAAACAGAGAGGATGGAACTTGCATTGCCACGATGTCTCCCCCATCTGGATATCATTGCTGACATGTACACATAAAAAACTATTGGACATATAAACTGGCACTCAGAACAGTTGGACATTGAAACTGACACTCAAACATTTTTTGTTCTTATACATTTATTCTAGTATGCAGAGGCAAAATATTTTTGAAGAAAAGAAACAGGGGAGAGTGATTGATATAGAGGCAGGGAGGCATTGAGCAGGCTGTCAAGCTACAGGGGGAAGGCTGGGGTGGATGGGAGGCAGATCCTGGGGGAGATCAATTGAAGGACTTGTATGCATGCATATGAGCATAACCAATGAATGAAAGACACTGGGGCGGGGAATGGGGCATGTGGGGACATGTGCTGGGGGGTAGGGGAGGCTGGGGGGACGATAATGGAAGGAAAAGAAAACATATGTACTACTATTAAATATAAGTTATACTGCAAAAATAATAATAAAAAAGAATTTTTAAAGAAGATTCTCTTTTTGTCGTTGATATTTGCCATTGAAACTATGATGTGTCTTGGTATGGGTCTTTTGGGGTTGATCTTGCTTGGGACTCTCTGTACTTGTGTAACTTTTTTCTTCCCCATATCTGGGAAGTTTTTGGTCATTATTTCTTCAAAAACGTTTTCTAATCGTTGGTGCTCTTCTTGTCCTTCTGGCAGCCCTATTATGCATATGTTACTTCGTTTCATGTTGTCCGAAAGCTCCCTTAGACTCTCCTCCTATTTTTTAATTTTTTTCTCCAATTGCTGTTCAGTTTGAGCTTGTTTCTGTACCTCATCCTCTAACTCGGTGCTCTGCTTCTTCTAGTCTTCTGTTGAAACTTTCCATGGTGTTTTTTATTGTAGCTATATCATTTTTCATTTCTTCCTGATTCTTACATAGGTTTTTGATTTTCTCATCTCTCCAATGTATAAATTCCACGACCATTACCCTGAATTCTTTTTTGGTCATGGTGCAAGCTTCAGTTTCACTAATTGTCTTTCTTTGCGACTCCTCATTTTCTTTCTTCTTGGTATTGTGTCACCTCCCCATTCTGACTATCACCAGAAGGTTCAAACTTTGAGTTGTGTAGACCTGGGCTGTATGCCGTGGGAACTTCACACCACCTGAGTATCCCTGAAGTGCTCTGACACTAGGGCATGTGGCTGCTGTGGGTTTGTGGGAACCAGACTTTCCCAGGGTCAGTGTTCCCAGCATTCTGTGTGGTAGCTATATCATTTAGTGCACACCTAGAATCAGGAACCCTGCCTGCACCACGCTCTTGGTGTGTGTTGAAAATGATGCTAGTAGTCCACGTTTCCCTGTGTCTGCACCAAGAATCGAGTATGAGAGTCTGTTGCTTCGTGAGGTTTCTCATTGAGGGTCAGGGTCCCCTTGCGTGCATGCACCAAGATTTGGAGTCACTGGCTCTTATTGTGGATGTGAGTCAGGGATTCCAGACACATAAGGTAAGACACAGAGTCAAGTCAGTGGTGCTCAGTGTTGCCTTTTACTGGGAGAATTTGGTTCTTGATCACCATGGGGGACTGGGTTTCACTATAGCTCTGTGGTGTGCCTGCACTGTGGAAGACTGACTTCCATGAGTTTGCCCTGTAACCAGGTCAGGTGGCACTGATGCCCAGCAGGTTTGATCACCCAGTTGCGATTGCATTGCAGGAGACCACCTCCAGTCTCACAAATTATCTTAGCAGTACTGAGGCCCCTGATCTAGCTCTCAGGCTCCATGGCCCTATTCCCTGTCTGGGAGTTTTGGCCACATGCATGCGCAAGAGCCCCTGGGATTGCTGGGAAAGCGAGTTTTCAAGTTCTTAGTTCCAATTACTGTCTGGCCAATTCAGCAGGTGTACGCGCACACGGAGCCTTCTCCCAAGCCCAAGTTCCCCTGAGATATCTGGGAAAGCTACTTTTAAAGTTCCGAGCTCCAATTACTGCCTGAGCACTTCAGCCACCGGTGTGCACATAGGCACAGATCATTCTCCCAAGTACAAGTTCCCCTGGGGTACCTGGGAAAGTGAGTTTTTTAAACTCCAAGCCTGCGGTTCCCTGTAGGGGCTAGTGGAGTTGTGGCTGGAGCGAGGGGCGGGTCTATTGGTTACTATGGAGCTATCCGAGATCCTGCAGGGAGGGAGATAGGCTCCTTGACTCACAGAAATCTGCTGCCGGGAAGTCTGAACTCCTGTTGTCTGTTGGTCTGAAGCTGAGGCTGTAATTCTGTGTCCCTAGTGGTTGCAGGTCCCTGGTTTGCATCTGAGATGTGATTGATTGAGGGCATGGTCCTAGTCCAGGCAGTTCCGCTTCTCAAGATGGCGTGGTCTCCACAGCCACACCAGCTGGCCTCCCAGGAGTGTCTGCCTTGTTTGCAGGGCTCCACCATCCAGGAATGCCCAGTTTGGCAGCCCCTTGGAAGACCTGCAGAGTCTAACTGTCCCTAGTTCATACTCACACACACATACCACACAGGCTACACTCTCCTCCATGGGTTCCTCACTCTCTCACACTCTCTCCCTCCCTACCTTTCTGCCCATCGCCATCTTCCTCCTTTTGTTGTTTTCTTGATGATAGCCATTCTACCATGTGTCAAATGGTACCTCATTGTGGTCTTGATTTGCATCTTTCAGGTGATTAGTGACTTTGAGCATATTTTCATGTATCTTGGACTTCCTTCTGTTTTCTTTTGAAAAGTATCTATTTAGGTCCTTTGCCTATTTTTTGATTGGGTTCTTTATCTTCCTTTTGTTAAGTTGTACGAGTTCCCTGTAAATATTGGAGAGTAAACCCTTATCCATGATAACATTGACAAATATGTTCTCCCATGCAGTGAGCTTTCTTGTTTTGTTGATGGTTTCTTTTGCTGTGCACAAGTTGTTTTTTTTTTTATTTTGATGTAGTCCCATTTATTTATTTTCTATTTAGTTTCCATTGCCCTAGGAACAGCATCAGTGAAGCAATTGCCTCAGCATATGTCTGAGATTTTGATGCCTGTATTTTGATGCCTCTAGTATTTTTATGGTTTCCTGTCTTATGATTAAGTCCTTTATTTTGAGTTTATTTTTGTGTATGTTGCAAGTTGGTGGTCTAATTTTATTTTATTTTTTGCATGTATCTGTCCAATTTTCCCAACAACATTTGTTGAAAAGACTGTCTTGACTGCATTGTATGTTCATGCCTCATTTGTCAAATATTAATTGAGCATAGTGATTTAGGTCAATTTCTGGGTTATCTATTCTATTCCATTGATCTATATGTCTGTTCTTGTGTCAGTACCAGGAAGTTTTGAGAACAGTGGCTGTGTAATACAGCTTGATATCTGGCATTGAGATCCCAACTACTTTGTTCTTCTTCTTTTTTTAATTATTTTTTACCTTTATTGCTCAGTTTAATAATTACATTGTTTCCCCTTTTTTATCCCCCTATAGCTCCCCTCCACCCTGTACCTATCCCACCCTCCACCCTAACCTCCCCCTCCCCACTGTCCTCTCCCATTGTTGCAAGATTTTTGTCCAGTCTCTTGCTATACTTCCTACAACCCTTTTCTCTCCAAGAATTGTCAGACCATTCCCTCTCTATGTCCATGATTCTGTTACATTCAACAGTTTATCCTGTTCATCAGACTATCAATTCACTTGATTTTTTACATTCATTTGTTGATAGATGTGTATTTGTTGTTCATAATTCATATTTTTACCTTTTTCTTCTTCCTCTTCTTAAAGAATATCTTTCAGCATTTCATATAATATTGGTTTGGTGGTGATGAACTCCTTTAGCTTTTTCTTATCTGCGAAGCACTTCATCTGATCTTCAATTCTGAATGATAGCTTTGCTGGATAGAGTAATCTTGGTTGTAGATTCTTGCTATTCATTATTTTGAATATTTCTTGCCACTCCCGTCTGGCCTGCATCATTTCTGTTGAGAAATCCGCTGACAATTGTATGGGTGCTCCCCTGTAGGTAACCAACTGTTTTTCTCTTGCTGCTTTTAATATTCTCTCTTTATCTTTTGCTCTTGGCATTTTAACTATGATATGTCTTGGTGTGGTCCTCTTTAGATCCCTATATTTTGGGGTTCTGTGTACTTCTTGGGCTTTTAAGTCAGTTTCTTTCACCAGGTGGGGGAAGTTTTCAGTCACTATTTCTTCAAGTAGGTTTTCATTAACTTGCTCTCTCTCTTTTTCTGGCACTCCAATAATTCGGATGTTGGCATGCTTGAGGTTGTCCCAGAAGCCCATTACACTATCTTCAATTATCTGAATTCTTTTTGTTTCTTGCTTTTCCAGCTGAGTGGATTTTGCTTCTTTGTATTTCAAATCTTTTTTTAAAAAAAATATATTTTATTGAGTTTTTACAGGGCGGAAGGGAGAAGGATAGAAAGTCAGAAACATCGATGAGAGAGAGACATCGATCAGCTGCCTCTTGCACGCCCCCTACTGGGGATGTGCCCGCAAGGTACATGCCCTTGCCGGAATCGAACCTAGGACCCTTCAGTCCCCAGTCTGACGCTCTTTCCATTGAGCCAAACCAGTCTCGGCTGTATTTCAAATCTTTCACTTCATTCTTGTGGCCCTCTGGACTGCTTTTAGGACTTTGTGTAATATTTTTTATTTCAGTCAGTGTATGCTTGATTTCTAGTTGGTCCTTTTTCATATCCGTGAGGGTCTCATTCATATCCTCAGAAGTCTTGTTCATTTCCTTGAGGGTCTCATTCATTTCCTTGTAAGTCTCATTCATATTCTGGTTGGTCTTGTTTATTTCCTCATAGTTCTCATTAAGTTCATCGGCCTTTTCTAGAAGCCTGTTGAAAAGCCTTATAACTGTGGTTTTGAACTTTATGTCTAGTCGTCTTTTTCCCTCCATTTCTTTCACACCTGATTTTTTTCCATATCTCTGCATGGTGGCTGCTTTATGTGGTAGATGTCCTCTAAGCGTCAGTGGCACAGCCTCCCCAGTTACTTGAGGTGGGTACTCTTACTGCAATCCTTTATGGGTTGTACAGTATTTTTGAATTTAAACCCAGCTTGTTGTTGTTAGCCCTAGGAGGGTTTGACCTCCAGGCCAATTGGCTGTGAAGGGAGACTGTGTTCAGGTTGGATGGGCGGAGTCTCTGAGCTGTGCAGGCAGCCTCAGTGTCAGCTACTTCCTATGCTGCGCTTGCGCACGTGCGCGCAAGTCTCTGTTGGATGGGGATGGCTGCAGGCACCTCCAAGAGAAAGAAGCTAGTCTCTTCCCCTTGCCAGACAACTCTGCCTCTCCCCAAATGAGTCTGCACACCCAAAGTCTCGCCCAGGATTGTAAAATAGGTGGTTTCCGGGACCAGAAGACAAGTTTCCAGGGAGCAAGTCATGCGTCTGTGCTGTTGCACAGTTTACGTGCGCAAACTTCTTTTTCAAGCACCTGGTTTCTCCTCAGACTAGGAGACCTCTGCCACACCCAGCTTCCAGGGTGCATCCCCCAGACCTCGGACCTCGCCTGTCTCTGGGGAATCCGTGTCGTGGGACATATCCACCCTCCCCTTTGGAGAAATCCAGCTGGGGTTGCTGCTCCAGCCCTACAGCCCGCACGCGCAACTAGGACGGCTCCTAACCTGTTTCCCTGCGATCTTCAAGGCTGCGCTCCCGCCGCTCTTCTGAGTCTCAGTGTCCCACCTTTACTTTTATTTGTGGAGTTTTCACTCAGCCATCTTTCTGGTGATTCTGGGTGATGTTTGTTTTGTTGTTATGTTGTAGTTTTTTAATTGTTGCACAGGGCACAACAGTAGGTGTTTACCTATGCCGCCATCTTGGTTCTATCCTTTCTCAGGATTGCTGCAGCTATTCAGGTTTTTAAAAAATTTATTATAAAAAATTAGGATGGTGAAAATGGCAGTGGCATAGACAGATGTGTCCCAAGCCTTGTCTAGGAGCAGACAGAAAGAACAGCTGAGGCTTGCAAGGGGAGTATCTGTTGGTGAATTAAGAGTCAGCTATACTCAGGAGAAAGTGGGGGGACTGCTGGATGGGGCTCTCCTGACCATGCAGACTCCAGTGCTGCTGGGCTCCCTCCCAGACTCAGCAGCTTGGACGTGGAGGCTGTTTCTTTGTCTTTCCATTTTTTCTCCTCTCAGGATGTCTGGTTATGTAGCTCAATCTCTACCACATTGACCAAAAAACACAAAATATGACTCGACAAGACATGATACAGAGGGGACAAAACATGAATGTATTCATGGTACTAATAAACCCAAATAAATGCGACCACCAAAGAAAAGAGAATTAGAGGAGAGAAAACAGCACAAAAATTATATTGAGAAAAGGAAAAATTGGCAAGAGACAACAGAAAAATAATAAAAAGACAGGGAAATATATTTTACAAAACTGACAATTAAAGTAAAAATGCAAACTACAAACACCCCCCCCCAAAAAAAGGGGGTAGTGAATGTGAAGAGATAGAGCTTATTTCCAGAAGGTAAGGTAAAGGAATTGAATCAATGGGGGAATTGCCACAATTCAGTATAGAGGAGGTAGGAAGAGAATGAGTGTACAAGAAGAAAGGTAAAAAACAAAATGCTGCCCTAACCGGTTTGGCTCAGTGGATAGAGTGTCGGACTGCGGACTGAAGGTCCCAGGTTCAATTCCAGTCAAGGGCATGTACCTTGGCTGCAGGCACATTCCCAGTAGGGGGCGTGCAAGAGACAGCTGATTGATGTTTCTCTCTCATCGATGTTTCTGACATTCTATCCCTCTCTCTTCCGCTCTGTAAAAAATAAAATATATTTGTAATGCTAAAAATTTTTAATTAAATAATAATTTACTATATATATATTAATATATAATAATTTTATATATATATATATATATATATATATATATATATAAATTTACCCTTTCTCTAATCTATCCATATATTTGTCTATTTTTGGTAAAGGAGAATATAGCAGAAAGCAAATAAGCTTGATTTTGGTGAGTGAAACTAATTAAGGTATTAGTAGAAGAAGAGAGCAAGCAAAGCATAAAATAAAAACAAAAACAAATAATCAAACAACAACAAAAAATTGTCTAGCCGAAAAAGAGGAAAGAGGAGAGTGCATTGCCTTGGGGCAGGGGAGAGGAAATTAGATATATGAATAAGCCAACAGAGACTATTATAATAGTAATGTGTCAATAAAGCAGATAAAGATTATCAATTTTTAACAAGGAGTAAAAATAAAGGAGGGAGAAAAACTAAAGCACAAATAGGAAAAGAGAAACAAGATGAAAATGGAGAGGGAGGAAGAAAATGTTGACAAAAATGAGATAATGTAAAATAACTATAAAAAATATAAATAGAGTGTGGAACACTAATCCAAAAGAAATGAAAGGTTAAAGTAATAATCATAATAATATAAATAAATAAATAAATAAATAAATAAAATATTGCCCTATCTAATAAAAGGCTAATATGTAAATTTACCATCACTCCACACACAAGATGGCTACCCCCATGTGGTCAAAGATGGCTGCCCCTATGTGGACATAAGATGGTGGACACAAGATGGCCAGCAAAGGAGGGCAGTTGGGAGGGACCAGCCCTGCAAGGGAGGGCAGTTGGGGGCAACCAGGCCTACAGGGCAGGGCAGTTGGGGGTAACCAGGCTAGCAGTGGAGGGCAGTTAGGGGCAATCAGGCTGGAAGGGGAACAGTTAATTTGACAGTGTTCACTTTTTTATATAACTTTCCTTTACTGTAGACATATTTCTACAGTTATTTGATGTATATCCCAGATGCCCTAATTTGTATACTTCATTCCAAGACCAGTATCTTCAGTGTGTCTCTTTCACACATTCTGCAATGACATACTGCTATGTTCCCTCCTAAAAAACACTCTACTGTCTTCCTATTGTCTATGCAAACTCTTCTTGTGTCTTTCATGGATAATTTCATCAATAATAGTCTTTCCCTTTTTTGAAATCCATTGCAACCATGACTATACCACCCTGTTTTACCTCATTTTGTCTATATTTTTAACCTGGTCTTTTAATGTTTATTTTTCTCTTACACCAAACATGTAGCCTAGAGCTAGGCACTTATTAGAGGACTGACAAAGACTCATTGATATATATATTGTTATATATCAATATTTGCTCAGAAATAGTGACTGCCCTTCAGATTGATTTATAGACATAAACACTAACTTGCTTTTTTATTCTCCAAAAGCAAGTCACCCCTAGATTTTCATGAGCTGGTAATTAAGACACCTCATTTATATTAATAGACAGATGAAGGATCATTTTTCAAATCCTTTCTCCAGATTCTTTATGCAGCCTGTAAAAAGCTTATTTTGAAAACCATATTAGAAATGAAGAGGCAAGGGATTGGTCTGGAGACACAGGATCAGCTTTCTGTTTCATGCCTAGCTGTGGCTGCCCTATAAACAAAGCTTTAAATCAAACTTAATTCAGAATGCTTAAGTAGCTTCTGCATTAAAGGGGATTCTTCTATAACAGGTTACACAGAACTAAAAGAACTGAGTGTAGTGATATTTTACCCAAAGCAGGGAGAAAATGGAAAGAGTAAAATTCAACATAGTCTGTGAAGACAGTAGATTCTCTCTTTTTTTCCATTGGTTAGCTGTATGTTGGGAGAGGAGAAAGAGAGAAAAACTAATTTAATCAAGAAGAGAAATAGGAGAGAACTAAGATGGCGGCAAAGGTGAAACACCTATCTTGCCGTCATAATCAGCAATTTTAAAACTACAACTTAACGAAAGAACAAACACCTTCCAGAATCACCAGAAAGCTCGCCGAGTGAAAATTTCACAAATAAAAGTGAAAATAAGACACTGTGACTGGGAGGAGCGGCGGCGAACAGCATTGAAAGATTCCCGCGGAGAGAGGTTTGGACTGCGTGCCAAGGAGAGGGCGGGCGGCTGAAAACCGGCCAGTTTTCTCCAACAAAGGCGTCCCACTGGACTGATTCTCCAGCTCTGGGCGAAGTCCAGAGAACCCACTATCACACGGGGTGAAAACTGGACAGTGGGAGGGCACGCCGAAGCTCGGGTGCTGCCGGGTCTGCTGGCTTGTGGAGAAGGCAGCTCGCGCGAACAGCTCGGCTGCGTGACGGCGCAGAGAGCGCACCACGACTTGCGTCTCATTCGGAAAACCATCAGACTGCTTTGTTTTACGACCCTGGGTGAGACATTGTGCATGCAGACTCATTTTGGGAAAGTCTGAATTCCCAGGCAACCGGCAGCCAGTGGAGCTCCGCAGCGGCTCTCTCTCAGAGGTGCTGGCGGCCATTGCCCCCGGCACAGAGTCCCTGGGGCCGCAAAGGGTGGAGCTAACGCTGTCTGCTTGGCCTGGAGACTCCGCCCACCCAACCTGAGCACAGCTGAGCTTCACAGACAATTGGCCTGGAGGTCAACCCTCCAAGTGCTAACAACGATTAACTGAGCTTAACTTCAGCAAGACTGTGCAGCCCATATCCACCTCAGGTAACCGGGGAGGCTGAGCCACTATCCCTAGTAGGAAGTCTACCACACAAAGCTAATTGATCAACTCAGGGAAGCAGCCACCATGCAGCAACATGGAAAGAAATCAGATGTGAAAGAAATGGAGGAAAAAAAACGACTGGACATGGAATTCAGAACCACGGTTATAGGGTTTTTTAAGAGACTCCAACAAAAGATCGAAGCCTATAAAGAAATAAGCAAGACCACAAAGGAAATGAATGAGTCCTACAAGAAAATGAACAACACCCTAAAGGATATAAATGAGACCTGCAAGGAAATTATCAAGACCAACGTGGAAATGATCAAGACCAACGTGGAAATGAATGAGTCCTACAAGGAAATGAAAGAAACCCTCAAGGATATAAAGCAGACTCTCAAGGATATGAAAAAGGACCAACCAGAAATTAAGCATACACTGACTGAAACAAAAAATATTAAACAAAGACCTAAAAGTGCCCTGGAGCACCCCAAGAACCAAGTTAAAGATGTGAAACACAAAGAGGTAAAATCCACTCAGCTGAAAAAGCAAGAAACCAAAAGAATCCAGAAATTGAAGATAGTGTAAGGGGCCTCTGGGACAACCTCAAGCATACCAACATCCGAATTATAGGGGTGCCAGAAAAAGCAAGAGGCCAAGACAATGAAAACCTATTTGAAGAAATAGTGACTGAAAACTTCCCACACCTGGTGAAAGAAATTGACTTAGGAGTCCAAGAAGTGCACCGAACCCCAATATATAGGAACCCTAAGAGGACCACACCGAGGCACATCATAATTAAAATGCCAAGAGCAAAAGACAAAGAGAGAATATTAAAAGCAGCAAGAGAGAAACAGTTGGTTACCTATAAGGGAGCACCCATACGACTGTCAGCGGATTTCTCAACAGAAACGATGCAGGCCAGACGGGAGTGGCAAGAAATATTCAAAGTGATGAACAGCAAGAACCTACAACCAAGATTACTCTATCCAGCAAAGATATCATTCAGAATTGAAGGTCAGATGAAGTGCTTCGCAGATAAGAAAAAGCTAAAGGAGTTCATCACCACCAAAGCAACATTATATGAAATGCTGAAAGATATTCTTTAAGAAGAGGAAGAAGAAAAAGGTAAAAGTGCAAACTAGCAACAACAAATACACATCTATCAACAAATGAACATAAAAATCAAGTGAATTGATAGGCTGTTGAACAGGATAGACTGGTGAATATAACAGAGACATGGACATAGAGAGGGAATGGACTGACAATTCTTGGGGAGAAAAGGGTTGTGGGAAGTGCAGCAAGAGACTGGACAAAAATCTAGCAACAATGGGAGAGGACAGTGGGGAGGGGGAGGTGAGGGTGGAGGGTGGGATCGGTATAGGGTGGAGGGGAGCTATAGGGGGATAAAAAGGGGAAACAATGTAATTAATAAACTGAACAATAAAGATAAAAAAATAAAAAGAAGAGAATTAATAATAATAGAAAAACTACCAGTAAAATGTGGTAAAGAAAATTCTAGTTCTTGTGTTTTTCAATGATAGCACAAAAATGTAAAGGGCAGGATAAGACTTGCTTAATTTGCAAATGCCAGTATCATCAACTCTTAGATAAGTATATTATTGGAAAGGAACAGAAACAGGGTTAATTTTGAAAGTATGTCTATTTGTAATATAATCTAGTTTTCAGGTTTCATATGGGAGACTCTTATATTCTAGGAACTATCTTCTACTAACCCAAGTTTAAGACCTTTCTTCCCTCAAAAGAGCCAAAACATATGAATCCAAGCTAAATTTAGGTATCAATAAATTTAAAGAAAAATATTTCTGGAGGAGTAAAAATATTAGCAATCTACCTGTGGATAATGAAATGTTGATTTTAATAAAATTCCTTTGCAAGCCCTGGCTGTGTAGCTCAACTGTTTGGAGCATCATCCTGGTATGTCAATGTTGCCAGTTCTCTGCCCAGTCAGGGCACATTCAAGAATCAACCATGAATGCATAAATAGGTGGAACAACAAGTTGATTTCTCTCTTTCTCTGTCTCTCTTTCTCTCATAAATACATAAAATTTTTAAAGGTAACGTTCCTTTACATGTGCATAGTGCTATTTACTTTTAAGTCACCTTAATGCATTTTGAAACAAATTTAAGGTAAGTACTATAGGTATTTTCCCAGCTCAAAGATGAATAAAATTGGACTCTGAAGATGGTGACTAGTAGGAAGGAAGGCATGGAGAGAATGTGAGAGAATGAGGGAGCAGTAGAGGAGTGTATGGACCTGTGATATGTGTGTGTGTGTGTGTGTGTGTGTGTGTGTGTGTGAGAGAGAGAGAGAGAGAGAGAGAGAGAGAGAGAGAGAGAGAGAGAGAGAGCCAGAGACAGCTAGATCCTGCAGGTCTTCCAAGGTGCTTCCGAACCTGGCTGTCTTACACAGCAGAGCTCCGCTGCCACCAGCAACACTCTGGGGGCAGTCAGTGCAGGCACAGAGACCACGCCATCTTGAAAGACAGATGTGCTTGAGAGTAGGATCCTGGCCTCAGCACCAAGTCTGGTCTTAGACACAGACTGGAACCCTGAAGCCATGAGGGACAGAGACCTGCAACCACAGCTGCAGACCCACAGACACCAAGAATACAGACAACCAGTTGAAGATTTCTGTTATTCACAGAGCCCATCCTCCTACTGCAACAGCACCATAGGAATGGCTGGACCCGCCCCTTGCACATGCCGCAGCACATCTACAGGCATTTGACCCTGGGAACACACAGACATTGGAAATATGTTCCCTGCAACAAAATCAGTCAACCAAGCTCCACACCCACACAGGACAGCAGTGCCACCTGACTTCAATTCTGGGCAAGCACACACAGAAGTCTGTTTTCCACAGCACAGGAGTGAATCTCCTGCCGACACAGTGCTACTATGCAACTGATCCTACAAACTGAACAGGCTATAGGCAGCATTGAGCATCAGTAACTTGACTCCATATCTCATCACGTGCACCTGGGATCCCTGATTCCCAGTGCATTCACACTAAGAACCAGTGACTCTAATTCTTGGTGCATGCACACAACCCAAGAGACAGAGAATCTGATACTTGATTCTTGGTGCAGACACAGGGGAACTTTGACTCCTGGAATGTGCTAGGGGACTCTGGTTTTTGGCACACACCAGCAGGGTCTCTGTTTCAGCGTTGTACAGTTGGGGTCCTTGATTCTAGGTGCACACACGAGGTCAAACTGAGCACCAGTGACTTTGATTGTGGGTGAGTGTGGCTCCCACAAACCCACAGTAGCCACACATCTTGGTGTTGGAGCTCTTCAGTGACACTCTGGTGGTGCGAAGTTCCCACTGCGCATGGCCCAACCCCATGCAACTCAACATTTGAACCTTCTGGTAACAGTCAGAATGGGAAGATGACACAATCCCCAGAGTAAAGAAAATGAAGAGTCACAAAGAAAGGAAACTAGTGAAGCAGAAGCATGCAACATGACCAAAAAAGAATTCATATATGACAAACCCACAGCCAACATCATTCTCAATGGGCAATAACTAAAACCATTTCCTCTAAGAACAGAAACAAGACAGGGATTCCCACTCTCACTACTTCTCTTCAACACAGTACTCAGAGTACTAGCCATTGTAATCACACAAGAAGAAGAAATAAAATGCATCCAATTTGGAAAAGAAGAAGTAAAAATGTCCTTTTCACAGATGACATGATACTGTACATAGATAACCCTAAATACTCCATCAAAAAACTACTATACTTAATAAGTGAATTTGGCAATGTAGCAGAATACAAAATTAACATACAGAAGTCTATGGCTTTTCTATTCACCAATAATGAGTCACAGAAAGCAAAATTTAAAATGCAATCCCATCTAACATTGCAACAAAAATTAAGATAACTAGAAATAAACTTAACCAAGGAGACAAAGGACCTATACTCAGAAAATTTCAAGATGCTAAATAAAGAGATAGAAGAAGACATGAACAAATGGAAGAGTATACCATGTTCATGGGTTGGTAGAATCAACATCATTAAAATGTCCATAATACCCAAAACAATCTATAAATTCAATGAAATCCCCATTAAAATGCCAACAGAATACTTCAAATACAGAGAACAAACTCTCCAAAAATTTATATGGTTATAAAAAAGACCCCAAATAGCTATAGAAATATTGAGAAATAATAACAATGTTAGAAGGATCACAATGCCAGCTGAAACTGGTTTGGCTCAGTGGATAGAGTGTTGGCCTGCAGAATGAAAGGTCCCGGATTTGATTCCAGTCAAGGGCATGTACCTTAGTTGCAGGCACATCCCCAGTAGGAAGTGCGTAGGAGGCAGCTGATCTATGTTTCTCATAGATGTTTCTGACTTTCTATCCCTCTCCCTTTCTCTCAGTAAAAATCAATAAAATATATTTTTTCAAGTATTTTTTTTAAAAAAGAAGGGTCACAATACCAGATATCAAGCTACACTACAAAGCCACTGTTCTCAAAACTTCCTGGTACTGGCACAAGAACACACACATAGACCAGTGGAACAGAACAGAGAAACCAGAGATAGAGACACAAGCCAGTATGCTCAATTAATATTTGACAAAGGAGGCAAGAGCATACAATGGAGAAAAGACAGTTTCTTTAATAAATGGTGTTGGGAAAACTGGACAGATACTTGCAAACAAAATAAAACTAGACCACCAACTTACACTATACACAAAAGTAAACTCAAAATATATAAAGGACTTAAATATAAAATGGGAAACCATAAAAATCTTAGAAGAAGCCATAGGCAACAAAATAGCAGACATTAGTCTTAGCAATATTTTTACCAATACAGCTCCTAGGGCAATTGGAACTAAATATAAAATAAAGAAATGGGACTACATAAAAATAAAAAGCTTCTGCACAGCAAAAAAAATGATAAACAAAACAACAAGAGAGTCCACTGCATGGGAGAACATATTTGCCAATGGTATCTCAGATAAGGGTTTAATCTCCAACATTTACAAGGAACTCATACAATTTAACAAAAGGGAGATAAGCAATCCAATAAGAAAAATGGGCAAAGAACCTAAATAGACACTATTAGAAAGAGGGCATTCAGAAAGCCAAGAGACATATGAAAACATGCTCAAAGTCACTAATCATCTGAGAGATGCAAATCGAAGCAACAATGAGGTAACAACTCACACCTGTCAGAACAGCTGTCATCAAGTGAACAAATGACAAGTGCTGGTGAGGATTCAGATAAAAGGAACCCTCATGCCCTGCTGGTGGGAATACAAACTGGTGCAGCCAATGTAGAAAACAGTATGGCGTTTCTTCAAAAAATTAAAAATGGAACTGCCATTTGAACCAGTAATCCCACTTCTAGGAATATATCCCAAGAAGTCAGAAATACAAATCAGAAAGGATATATGCACACCTATGTTTATAGTAGCACAATTTACAATAGCTAAGATTTGGAAACAACCTAAATGCCCATCAGCAGATGAATGGATTAGAAAACTGTGGTACATCTACACAATGGAATACTATGCTGCTGTAAAAATGAATGAATTCTTCCCATTTGCAACAGCATGGATGGATCTGGAGAGCCTTATGCTAAGTAAAATAAGCCAGTCAGTGAAAGATAAATATCATATGATCTCACTCATTTATGGATAATAAAGGAAATTGCAAACTGTTGAACAAAAATAGACAGAGGCAAGTAAGCATTGAACAGACTATGAAACTACAGTGGGCAGGTAGTGGAGGGTTGTGGGGGTGGTAAGAGATCAACTGAAGGACTTGTATGCATGCATATAAGCACAACCAACAGACTCAAGACACTGGGGGTGGGAGGATGAAGGCAAGTTCTGGGGGGTAGGAAAGGCCCGGGAGAGGTCAGTGGGGGAAAAAGAAAAAAGAAATACGTATGTACTTCCATTTTAATACCTTATACAATAAAATTAAAATATTAAAATAAAAAATAAATAAAGATGAGTAAAATTAAGGTGCCACTAAATCAATGATTTTGTAAAAAGATTCAGCTTGAGTTTGCAAATGGAAAGTTTGAACCTAGAACCCAGTTTTCTCTGAGCACAATTTTCTTTCCCAACTTTATGCTAAATGCAAATAAATCAGAGGATTCTTGCCTGCATTTATTATTAGCAAGTGTCCAAAACAGAAAACATAATTACTTCTATGCCCAAATTTTACCTTTTGCAAATACATGTATTTAAGAACTTCACCTCAGAAATTAAGAGCAGGACTGATACCATTAACAAAACTCACATTTTGCTTTCTTTAGTCAAAAGCAGCATGAGACAGAAAAAAAGGTAGCAGAGTACCCACTTTAACTTTACTCAGTAGAGATCTGGTTTTTGTGTAGAAAATACTTTTCTAAAGAAACAGAGGCACACTCCTCAGAATAGGTTCATTGAAACTCAGCTCTTCTGAGAAAAACACCTGTTCCTGGTCATTCAAGGCCTTTTCAATTTCACTTGAGAAAACAAAAAGCAGGATTATGAGAAAATATAACATGAGACAGTATTTCTCCTGTGAGGGAGGGAAAGAGAAAGGAAAGGGAGAGCAGCAACTGAAGAAAGCAGGGCCCTGGTTGGGGGCTAGCACCACTGTGGAGATAGGGTATAGGGTACATGCCTGCACTGAACAAAAGGGAAGGAGAAAATTTCAGAACAGGCTTCTCAATGACATTTAGTGATAGAATGCCACTAACATACTCAGTTTACTTATTATAAGGCAACTATTTTCAAGGATCCTTTCTTTCTCCTCTCAGCCCATGTTGTCAAAACTCTAAGATCCAACACAAACTATACACTCCCACAGAATTTTTTCCTTCATGCCATAGTGCAAAAATCCAATTTCTCTGTGTGTGTTTTAAAAATGTTTCTATTGATTTTTAGAGAGAGAGGAAGGGAGAGGGAGAGAGAAAGAGGCATCCATACCAGAGAGTTACATCAATCAGCTGCCTCCTGCACCCCTCCCTCCCCACCATGTATCAGGCTCACAACTCAGGCATGTGCCATGACAGGCACATCTAATCAACAACCCACAGATAAACTGAAGACACCAAACCAACTGAGCCACTTTGACCAGGGCCAATTTGTTTTTATAAGCTCAGTTTAGAATATAGAACCCAATGTTTCTTCTTTTTTGCCACACAAAACCATGGTGGCTTTATTTATCAAAGCCTATTAGCATGTTAGTATTTCTTTATAGCAAGTAAAATTCCTCACTTTTTTCTTTCCGCATCTTATCTTCACATCAAAATACACTTTTTGTGTTTTCTTGTTAAAGGTTCCATGATATACCCAGTCGGGACTCTCTATGCCCATTGGATAACCTGTGTAAGCTTTGTAAGCATTTGCAGACTTCTTATAGCTGCTCTCTTCTGAAATCAAACCAACTTATCCAATAATATTGTCTTTATTTTAGGCTACTCAAAGAGCATCTTGGAGAAAAAGAGGTTGAGTTGGCACTCATCTTTGATTCAGTGATGGAGGCTGACCTGGCATATTATACCTGCCATGTGGAAAACCGAAATGGACGGAAACATGCTAGCGTTCTGCTGCGCAAAAAGGGTATTTAGTTGTACAATTATGACTATGCCTTGTATACCTACAAAATAACTATTGAAGTTAGATTTGTTTCCTGGTCTTATGTTATCATTTAGTATAAACTTCTATTAAACAGTATATATTTTTAAGGAAAAATCTCTCTCTCTCTTGCTGCAGATATTAACATTAAATGACTATGATCTATATCATTATAAAGTGGATAAATGAAATGAAATATTACTATATGTTAAATCAAGTAAGACAAAATGTACCCTGGTTATAAATGTTACTTAAAATGTAATAGGTATTTTCATTCAAAATTAAATCTATATTTCACCCATTTATGAAATTCTAGGAAGTTTATTATTAGATGGGAAACGAAGTCACTCTTTATTTCCTGATTAAAATATAAATAAAAATAATGAATAGTATCATATAATACTTTTATAATTGTTATAAAGATGATTATCCACTATATTTAATGATCTGACCTAATGTTAAGAGGGCTTTAGCAAGGTGCATATATTTTTAAACAATTTGGTATTTATGGACATTCCTCTCCATAGTTGATTCCAGATGGGGTGAAAATTGTATTAAAAAGCAAAGAAAATAAACTGTAAATTTATAGATCAATGAAATGAAAGCAGACATAGAAACAACAATCCCAGCAGCTGGTGCAGTTTCTGAGATTGGCTATTAACCTGCTGCAACTCTTGATTACTACAGAAGGCTATATAGGTTCTGTATGTGTGCATCTGACAAAGAGTTTGTAAGTATAACCAAACAAATATTCTCAATCAGTGTTCTTGTCTAGGCCAGTGGTCAGCAAACTCATGTCAACAAAGCCAATTATCAACATGACAACGATTAAAATTTCTTTTGAGAGCCAAATTTTTTAAACTTAAACTTCTTCTAATACCACTTCTTCAAAATAGAATCACCTAGGCCATGGTATTTTGTGCAAGAGACATACTCAAGGGGCCAAAGAGCTGCATGTGACTCGCGAGCCGCAGTTTGCTGAACACGGGTCTAGGCTATAAAGCAATAGAACAGATTCAATCAGCAAGATCACTATTTGTACCTTCTTGCCAAGATGGAATTTTTATTTTCCAGCCAGCTCTAATACTTGACTTTGAACTGAAGCTCTAGAAGTAGGGAAATGTCATTATTTTGAAACAATGCTTTTATCTTTGCAATACCATTTCTTACTCTGTTGGAACTGATTCCATCTTGAAATAATAGAACATTAAGTATAAAGGAGTCTAGTATGGAAAATGAAATCAGGAGGCCCTGATTGATGAGATCCTAGTTCAGCCACTGATTCAGCTACCTGGATCAGTATGACTAACTTGTCCAATTAGACCTCCTGAACCTTTGTTTACTCATCTGCAAAATAGGGGTGATTGTATCTAAGTTGTAGAGTTACTTTGGGATTAAAATTATAATGGCACTAGATGCCCAGTGCACGAAATTCATGCACAGGGGGGAGGGTGTCCCTCAGCCCAGCTTGCACCCTCTCCAATCTAGGACTCCTGGAGGGATGTCCGACTGCCCATTTAGGCCTGATTCCACCAGGATTGGATCTAAATGGGCAGTCGGACATCCCTCTCAAAATCCAGGACTGCTGGCTCCCAACTGCTCGCCTGCCTGCCTTCCTGATTGCCCCTAACTGCTTCTGCCTGCCAGCATGGTCACTCCCTAACTACTCCCCTGCCAGCCTGATTTATGTCTAACAGCTTCTCTGCCAGCCTGTTTGCCTCCAATTTCCCTCCTCTGCAGGCCTGTTCACCCTTAATGGTCCTCCCCTGCAGACCTGGTCCCCTACAACAGCCCTTCCCTGCAGGCCTGGTCATCCCTAACTGCCCTTAACTGCAGCCCTCGGTCCCCCACAACTGTCCTTCCCTGCAAGCCCTGTTGCCCCCAACTTTCCTCCTCTGCCAGCCTGGTCACCCCTAACTGCCCTCCCCTGCAGGCTTGATTGCCCCCAACAGCCCTACCTTGTAGGCCCAGTCCCTCCCAACTGCCCTCCCCTGCTGGCCATCTTGTGGTGGCCATCTTGTGTCCACATGGGGGCAGCCATCTGGTGTGTTGGAGTGATGGTCAATCTGCGTATTACTCTTTTATTAGGTAGGATAGAGGCTTGGTGCATAGTGGGAGCCAGCTGGTTTGCCCTGAAGGATGTCCCTGGTCAGAGTGGGGGTTCCCTTGGAGCATGGGTGGGTCTGGGAGAGGGGCCTGTGGTGGTTTGCAGGCCATCCACACCCCCAGCAACCCAAGCACAGGCCCTGGTATCTGGTATTTATTTATCTTCTGTAATTGACACTTTGTAGCCTGGAGCAGAGCCAAGCCTCCTGCTTGCTCCTTGGCCACAGCCATTTCTGTTGGGATTTATTTATCTTCTATCATTGAAACTTTGTAGCATTGAGTGGAGGTCTAGGCCAGCAAGGGCAGGTGGAAAGCTTGGCTTCCTCCATTGCCGGAGAAACCCAAGCCTCCCTCCTGCATTCAGTGGCCACAGCCATCTTGGTTGGGTTTATTTGCATATTTGCTCCTGATTAGCTGGTGGGTGTGGCTTGTGAGCTTGGCAGAGGTATGGTCAATTTGCATATTACTCTTTTATTAGATAGGATGGTGTGAAATATACCATGTTCAAACAAGGTCCAATTTTATGCAGGATTTGGATAAGTTCCCCTATATTGGCAACCACTTAATCCACCTACAAGAAGAGCAGACATTGAACATATGTAGATGCCTTGTAGCAAGAATCATTTTGTTCCTGTCCATCTCAGTTTTATTTTAGCCTGAGAGTTCTTCTAAGCCTGTGCTGATACACTTTTGTATCCTCAGCACAACTTAGGCAGTGTCTAGCAACTAATAGAGACTCAGAACCCATCCTGGTTAATGAATGGAGAAAGTTCTATTTTATTATTAAGGTTCATGTAGCAAACATTGTGTCAAACACTGGAGAATAGAACTCTGAATAAGAGAGATCCCTAAGTCTGTGAGTGTGCAGAGAAAGACAAACATTAAAACTATGCATGAAAGATGTATAATGTTATAATTAAAAGTTTGCTATGAGGAAAAATAATGGTGCTCCTTTCATTCAGTCAGGGGAAATAGAAATAGGTGTATTTTAAGTAATAAAATGAATCCATTCATCTTTAATAAGTAAGGCTATAACTAGCAACCCTTAAAATCTCTAATAATTTGGCATTAGAAACCAAGGCATACTGTAAAACTGCCATGTCTAATGGCGTCTACAAGGAAACATGTCTACATCATGAATACCCCGAACTACTATTAATTCTCATCTTCCTGATCTCTAAATACTAGCATTCCTAGGATTTAGGTCCCTTGTTCTCATTTACTTTATTTTATATCGAATTTACTGAGGTGATATTGGTTAATAAAATTATGTTTCATTGTACAATTCTATAATACATAATCTGTATATTGTGTTGTGTGTTCACCACCACCCCAAAGTAAAGTATCTGTCCATCACTATTTATCCCCTCTTTACCCTCTTCTACCTCCCACCACCCCCCTTCATCTCTGGTAATCATTATACTTATGTCTGTGTCTGAGTTTATTTTTCTTTATTCAATCCCTTCACTTTTTTCCACCAGTACCCCAACCCTTTCTCGTCTGACAGCTGTCAGTCTGTTCTGTATGTATGACTTTGTTTATATTTTGTTAGTTTGTTTTGTTCATTAGATTCCACATATGAGTGGAATCACATACTTGTTTTTCTCTGACTGGCTTATTTCACATAGCATAATAATCTCCAGGTCTATATATGCTCTTGTAAAGAGTAAGATTTCTTCTTTTCATGGCCAAGTAGTATTCCATTGTATAAATGTACCACAACTCTATTATCCACTCATCTACTGATGGACTGATGGACATTGGCTTTCTTCTAAATCTTGGCTATTGTAAATAATGCTGCAATGAACATAATTTCAAATTATTGTTTCAGATTTCTTTGAATATATCCCCAGAAGTTAAATCACAGCATTATAAGACAGTTTTTCCACTTAACTCCATACTGCTTTCCACAATGGCTGTAACAATATGCATTCCCACCAACAGTGCACATGGTTTTCCTTTACCACACATCCTAGCCAAAACTTGTTGTTTGTTGATTTATTCATGACTAGAGGCTGGGTGCACAGATTCATGCACTAGTGGGGTCCCTTGCCCTGGCCTGTGGGGATCAGGCTTAAATGGCTCTCTGACATCCCCTGAGGCGTCCCAGTTTGTGAGACCATGCAGGCCAGACCAAGGGACATCACTGGTGCATGATACGGGCTGGGGAGGGACCTCCAGGCCATGTCCAGCCCATCTCACCCAGTCCTGATCAGCTGGACCCCAGCAGCAAGCTAACTTAATGGTTGGAACATCTGCCCTCTGGTGGTCAGTGACCAGTTGAACGGTTGGATGGACAATTAGCATATTAGGCTTATATATAGATAGATAGCCATTCTGGCAAGTGTAAAATGATATATCATTGTGTTTTAACTTGCATTTCTCTAATGATTATGGATATTGATCATCTTATCATATGTATATTGGCCACCTGTATATCCTCTTGGTAGAAGTGTCTATTCAGGACCTGTCCCCATTTTTAAATTGTATTGTTTTGTTTTTTGGTGTTGACTTTATAAGTACTTTATAAACTTTGGATATTAACCCCTCATCAGATGTATCATTGGCGAATATGTTCTCCCATTCAGTGGAGTTGTTCTTTCATGTTGTTGATGGTTTAGATTATTTCATTCCATCTCCATTTAAAGTTTTTTTAAAGTCATTTATTGTTTGATAACTCACACATTTATATCTCTAGCCTAAACTTCCTACATAAACTCCAAAGTTGTATACCTAACTACCTGTTCAATAACTATTAAAAAGCTAATTGACATAGCATTGACCTTCAGTAGTAGTGAATAAATGTTATGCAATTTTTAAAAAAAAATCTCCATATCAACCTTCACTTGTTTGAAACAGGATTCCTGACTTCTCCTCCCTATAAACTCAATCCACCAGTTTTTCTTCTCCATAGTCATCAACATCCTTTCAGTTTTTCATTCATCCTTAACTGTTTTTTCTACTCACATGATATATCTGGTCCACAAGCAAGTGTCATGGCTCTACTTTCAAAATACACTGACTCCAATAATTTTCTTTACCTTCCCTGCTACCACTCTGGTTTGAGCCACCAGCATCAATTGCCTAGCTCACCACAATAGCCTAAATGATCTCAGTACTCCCCCCAAATTTGCATGCTATTATCACAGCAGTCAGAACAATCCTTTCATGTATAAGTCAGATCATATTTTTCCTCTAATCAGAACCCTCCAATTACAGATGCCTCACTATTATACTTAGAATAAAACCCCAAATAATTGTCATGGCCTAAAAGGCATGGCACAATCTGTTGTGATTTCTGATCTCATTGTCACCTCAATCTGCCTCAAACAAAACATGCACTAGCCATTTTTCAATTTCTCATGCTAACAAAGCACAATCCTGGCTCATGGTCTATGCATTGAGTATTTACTCTGCCTGAGAAATCCTTCCTTAAGCCATTTGTATGACTTATTCTCCCTTTTTATACCAGTCTCTGCTTAAATATTACCTACTTGATAGGGTTTCCCTATTAAAATATATAAAATAATTTTACATATCACTCTATTTTTAAAATTTTTGGTCTTACTGAAGTAAAATCCTATCTAATACAGAGGTAATATGCAAATTGACCCTCATGCCCTTGCAAAAGATGGCTGCCATATATGGTCAAAGATGGCC
This sequence comes from Antrozous pallidus, assembly GCA_027563665.1. NCBI lineage: Eukaryota > Metazoa > Chordata > Mammalia > Chiroptera > Vespertilionidae > Antrozous > Antrozous pallidus. The sequence continues at coordinate 68,813,959 of CM050509.1, read as the reverse complement.
ACCACAAGATGATCAACAAGGGAGGATGGCCTGAAGGGGAAAGAAGTTAGAGGCAACCTGGTTGGCAGGGGAAGGCAATGGGGGAGACCAGGTATGCAGAGTAGGGCAGTTTGGGGGGACTAGACCTGCAGGGGTAGGCAGTTGGGGGAGATTGGGCTGGCAGGGAAGCATTTAGGCATTGATCAAACTGGTAGGGGAGTGGTTAGGGTGTCATCAGGCAGGCTGGCAGGTGAGGGCTTGGGAGCCAGCAGTCCCAGATTGTGAGAGGGATGTCCAACTTCCAGTTTAGGCCCAATCCCTGTCAGTTGGACATCCCCCAAGGGGTCCTAGATTGGAGAGGGTTCAGGCTGAGTTGAGGTACACTACCCCAGTGATTAAATTTTGTACAATGAGCCTCTAGACTTACCTAATAATAGACAAACATGTAAATTGACTGTACCTCTGCTATGCCCACCACCAATCATAGTGAGTATGCAAATTAAACCACCAAATATGGTGGTTAATTTGAATATGCAGGTGGGGCAGGCAATTCCATGGCCTACTCCTGAGAGTCCAGGTCATCCGGGGTGGAGGAGGCCGGGCAGACAGCACCAGACATTGCCCACAAGTTACCAGTCCATTGGGCCAGGGAGGCAGGGTGGGCAGCACCAAATGCCACCAGAAGGGTCTGGGTCCATTGCAGGCTCCAGGAGGGGCAGCGGCCACTCCGATGGGGCCCTGGGAACATCACTTCCCCAGAGAGGCATGGCTGGGCCTACTAGCCACTCCTGTGGGGCCCTGGGAACATCCCCACCCTGGGGAGATGCAGCTGGGCCTGCCTATTTATGCCAGGGGAGCCCTGGGAACATTGCCATCCTGGGGAGTCATGGTCTGGCTGCCCAGCCACTCTTGTGGGGACCTGGGAACATTGCTGTCCCAGGGAGGCATGGCTGGGCCTTCTGAGCCATCTGTGGGGACCAGGAATATTACCATCCTGCAGAGGCATGGTTGGGCCACCCAGCCACTCCCATGGGACCCTGGGAACATTGTAGGCATGGGGTTGCAGAGACCCAGACCAGGATTCTGGCAACAGATTCATCGCTTCGTGGAGACCAAGGGCAGGGATCTGCCTCACCTGCAGAGAGACAGAGATTCTGCAGTGGCCCCAAGACATGGGTGGGCCCAACCAGGGATCAAGGTGCATGGAAGGACTCCTGGACAGAGGGGCAAGGACCCGCAGCCCTGAGGTGGGGGTTAAGGGGCAGTACCACCTCAGTGGAGGGGTACTGTACTGCAGGGTACCGGACTGACTGATGTGATTCAGAGAAGCTCCCATTGCTAGCTGGCCTCGCACTTCAGAGGCAGTGACTCCTGCTCCTGCCTTGGCCCCAAAGCAAGCCCGCATTGCCCTGCCACAGCACAGCATGGCTAGGCGGTGAGTGGGAAGCCTTCCACCTGCTCCAGAGAAGCAGGGGCAGTAAAGAATGGGGGCAGGGGACTGGGAAGAAGAAAGAATGTGGAGTGTCCATAATGAAGAGGTGCTTGAGAAAGAGGCTAGGAAGCCTGACAGGAAGGTTTGTTCTGTTTGCTGGGTGGCTGCCACTTAGGCAGAGATCATGGCTCTGAGAGCTTCCTGTGTTCCACAGCCAACTGGAATTGGCCTCAGTTTCCTGGTCTATAAAATGGATTAAGCGTGTCCCAGTGCCTTCACTGAGCTTTGATGGCCAATTGAGATACTATGTAAGGAAAATGAGGGAAGAAGTGAGAAAGAAAGGGAAAGCCAAATAACACAAAAGAAAGACTGGAAATAACCTGTAAACCCATTGTCACTTAAATAGGGAATATAGTCAATAGTGTTGTAATGATGGTATGATGCCAAGTGGGTACTGGAAATATCATGGAACACTTTGTAAAGTATATGATTGTCTAACCACTATTCTGTAACTAATATGGAACCTGAAACCAATACAAAATAATATTGAAAGGAAAGAAATGAAAATTGGAGTGAAATTTTTATAAATTTCAAATTTTAAATAAAGGCTGTAAAGAAAGAAATGGAAGAATAAAAATAGTGTCTTTCATTTTACCACTTCATTATATTTCAGTACATGAAAAAGACAGTTGTCTTTATATGGTGCTTTTATACTTTTCAAAGTCATTATCTCATTTTAATTTCAGGGCAACTTAAAGACAATTATTCCATCCACTATTCAAAGAAAGGAAATCTTGGTGTCTGGTCCTAATGATTCAATTGTCAGGCCCTTATTGTAAAGCAGGGTTAGTCAAATTTTCTGTGAAGGGTCATATATATATACTAATAAAAGCCTTGGAGGTGATCAGGCCAGCAGGGGAGGGTAGTTGGGGGAAATAAGGCCAGCAGAGTTGCAGTTAGGTGTTAATCAGGCTGGAAAGGGGGCAGTTAGGGGGCAATGAGGCAGGCAGGTGAGCTCTTAGAAGCCAGCAGTCCCAGATTGTGAGACAGATGTCTGACTGCAGGTTTAGGCCCGATCCCTGCAATCAGACAACCCCCGAAGGGTCCCAGATTAAAGGGGGTGCGGGTTGGTCTGAGGGACACCCTTCCTAGTACACAAATTTTATGCACCAGGCCTCTAGTTGACATATAAAAATTGTAAGGTACTTAAAGTGTACAATGTAATGATTTGATATACATATACATTGTAACATGATTTCTCCCATTGAGGTAATTCACACATCCATCACTCACATATTTACATTTTTGTAACCACATTTATTTTCTAGAATCTGAGCAAATTTTAATTATACAATACAGTGTTGTAATCATGTTATACATTAGGTCCCCAGACCTTATTCATCTTATAACTGAAAGTGTGTATCATGTTGCCAACATTCTCCTATTTCCTTCCTGACCACCTAGCTCCCAACAACCACTTTTCTACTGTTTGTTTATATGACTTCTGCATTATTTTAGATTCCACATATAAGTGATATTAGTCAGTATAGTATTTATATTTTTCTCTATTTCATTTAACATAATAGCCTCCAGGCTACCCCATGTTATAGCAAATGACAGAATTTACTTCTTTCTTAAGACTCAACAATATTCCATTATCCTATCTAATAAAGAGGGAATATGCAAATTGACTATCACACCATCACAAAGATGGTGTTGCCCATAGCCACAAGATGGCTGTGCCCAGTCCCTTAGCCCCTCCACAGTATTCCAGACCTTTCAGCTCCACTGGGAGGAGGGTGGCAGGTGTACAGTACAGCGACTCCTTACTCCTGCCACCAGAGTTCCACAGTCCTTTCAGCCCAGCCAGGCAGGGGTTGCAGGAGGTGCACAGTGCAACCAGATCTTCCTTCATCCCCGCAGCCACCCAGGGCCACCTCAAGATGCAGGCAAGCTTCAGATGGTGGCTGCCCAGCCAATGACTGTGGCACAAGCAAGCCTTGGATGTCAACTGCCTGAGGCTCAGGTAACCAAGGCCGGCCAAGACTTGCATTGCCAGCAGTGGCAGCAGCAGAGGTGTGATGGGGGTGTTGCCTTCCCCTGATCACCAGGTCACCTCTCATTCCTGAGGGCTCCCAGACTATGACAGAGGGCAGGCCAGCCTGAGGAACCTTGCTACAATGCATGAATTTTCATGCACTGGACCTCTAGTATATTTACACTGGGTGGCCAGATTATTTTGATCTCTTGACACATAATAATCTGGCCACTCGGTGTATATCCTATGTAATAAAAGGCTAATATCTAAATTGTCCCCTCTACCAGGAATTCAACCAGCTGGCAGTCCAGCCAACTGCCCATGTCTCTCCTCTCCTTGGCCAGGCTGGGTGGACCCCACCCATGCATGAATTCATACACCGGGTTTCATACACACACACACACACACACACACACACACACACACACACACACTGAGGGACTAGATTATTATGCATTCAGAGATCATAATAATCTGGCCACTCAATGTATATATATCCTATATCATAAAAGGGTAATATGCAAATAGATTGAACGGCAGAATGACCTGTCTCTATGACATGCACTAACCACCAGGGGGAAGATGCTCAATGCAGGAGCTGTCCCCTGGTGGTCAGTGCACTCCCATAGGGGAAGCGCAGCTTAGGGAGAAGCTGGGCACATGGCTGGCGAACACATCAGTGTGGTGGGAGCCTCTCCTACCTCCATGGCAGCTCTAAGGATGTCTGAATGTTGGCTTAGGCCTGCTTCCATGGGGAACAGACCTAAGCCATCAGTCAGATATCACCCCAAGACTCCCTGCCTGCAAGAGGGTGCAGGCTGGGCTGAGGGACCCCCTGAGTACATGGATATGGAAGCTTGATACATGAAACTTTCTTGATCCACTCATTTTTTGAGTGACTGATCATTCATGCTTTCTTTTTTCTCTAACTTAGTTCCATTTATTATCTTTATTACTTATTTGGTATCACATTACTTGTTTGCTTCTTGTTTTCCTCCACCACTAGAATGTAAACTATATGAAAACAAGGACTTGTTCTGCCTTATTTAATGCTATATACCTACTGCATAGAACATAGTAAGTGCTCAGAAATATTTGTTAAGTAAACATTCTCTTCCTAGAGGACCAGTACAATAAGGTGGTGGATGGGTAACAGGGATTGGTAAAAAGAGTATCTGTGATCTTGTCTTGATTAGTGTTTGCTCTGGGTTATCTAAATGTGCTCTGTTTCCAAATACCTTCACCTTCCAGATTGGGGATTGAAAATTAAAGACCTCAGAGGCTAGGCAAATACTTAAACTTTTAAAAAATGAGGGCTGGATAGTATAAATAACAAAACACCGGTCACAGAATATACTCCTTGCTTTAAAGAGGCGGTCTCTACTCTATTCTAAAAGATTATTGCCATTCTTGCTGGAATATAAACACAGGGATATGAGAACTTCAAAGTTTTCAAGTGAAGCATAAAACTGGAATATAAAATCATGTTTTTAATATTTGTCTGTACCTTCCTGAAACATTATATAAGTCAAAATCTTAATTTTTACTCACAGCATACCAGTTTTCACTCTGTCCTAGGTAGCAATTAAATTCTTTTCACTGTGCTTTATAGAAAGATAAAGTTCATCTTCCCTTACTCCATTTACCTTAGGACTCACTACAATATGGTGGAGCTCCAGATGAAAAAAACAAAAATAAAAAACAAACAAACAAACAAACAACAACAAAAAACACCGTGACTATGCACCATTTTTTAGAAAATATTTTTGTTGATTTAAGAGATGCAGGGAGAGGAAGAGAAAGATAGAAACACAGATAATAAGAGAGAATCATTGATCAGCTACCTCCTACATGTTCCACACTGGATCTGGAGCCCACAACTTAGGCACGTGCCCTGACCAGGAATAGAACTATGACCTTCTGGATTATAGGCTGATGCTCAACCATTGAGCCATGCCAGCTAGCCTCCAACATTAAATTAATTAATTAATTAATCAATTTATTTATTTATTTATTTTTAATTTCAGAGGAGTTAACCAAAATCTTCTCTTTATTTTATTTTATTATTTTATTTTTTATTGTTATCATTTAAATTATTACATACAGTAGTACATATATCTCTTTTTCCCCATTGACCTTCCCCAGCCTCCCCTAACCCCTGTCGCCTGCCCTCATCCCACCCAACCCCCAGTGTCTTGTGTCCTTTGGTTGTGTTTATATGCATGGATCCACGTACTTTTATTGATCTCTTTCCCCCTTCCCAATACTCCCCAGCCTTCCTGCTTTAATTTGACAGTCTTTTCCATGCTTTATTGCCTCTGTATCTATCTTATTGCTCATCAGGTTATAATGTTCTTTATTTCCCATAAATGAATGAGATCATGTGGTATTTTTCTTCCATTGCCTGGCTTATTCACTTAATATAATGCTCTCCAGATCCAGCCATGCTGCAGCAAATGGTAAGAACTCTTTTGTTTATAGCAAGATAGTATTCCATTGTGTAGATGTACCGTAGTTTTCTTTTTTTTTTTTTTCTTTTTTTTTTTTTTTAACATGCGTAATTTTTATTTTATTTTTTTTCTTATTTTTTTTATCTTTATTGTTCAGTTTATTAATTACATTGTTTCCCCTTTTTATCCCCCTATAGCTTCCCTCCACCCTGTACCTATCCCACCCTCCACCCTCACCTCCCCCTCCCCACTGTCCTCTCCCATTGTTGCTAGATTTTTGTCCAGTCTCTTGCTGCACTTCCCACAACCCTTTTCTCCCCAAGAATTGTCAGTCCATTCCCTCTCTATGTCCATGTCTCTGTTATATTCACCAGTCTATCCTGTTCAACAGCCTATCAATTCACTTGATTTTTATGTTCATTTGTTGATAGATGTGTATTTGTTGTTGCTAGTTTGCACTTTTACCTTTTTCTTCTTCCTCTTCTTAAAAAATATCTTTCAGCATTTCATATAATGTTGGTTTGGTGGTGATGAACTCCTTTAGCTTTTTCTTATCTGCGAAGCACTTCATCTGACCTTCAATTCTGAATGATAGCTTTGCTGGATAGAGTAATCTTGGTTGTAGATTCTTGCTGCTCATCACTTTGAATATTTCTTGCCACTCCCGTCTGGCCTGCATCGTTTCTGTTGAGAAATCCGCTGACAGTCGTATGGGTGCTCCCTTATAGGTAACCAACTGTTTCTCTCTTGCTGCTTTTAATATTCTCTCTTTGTCTTTTGCTCTTGGCATTTTAATTATGATGTGCCTCGGTGTGGTCCTCTTAGGGTTCCTATATATTGGGGTTCGGTGCACTTCTTGGACTCCTAAGTCAATTTCTTTCACCAGGTGTGGGAAGTTTTCAGTCACTATTTCTTCAAATAGGTTTTCATTGTCTTGGCCTCTCGCTTTTTCTGGCACCCCTATAATTCGGATGTTGGTATGCTTGAGGTTGTCCCAGAGGCCCCTTACACTATCTTCAATTTTTTGGATTCTTTTGGTTTCTTGCTTTTTCAGCTGAATGGATTTTACTGCTTTGTATTTCAAATCTTTAACTTGGTTCGTGGGGTGCTCCAGGGCACTTTCAGGTCTTTGTATAATATTTTTTGTTTCAGTCAGTGTATGCTTAATTTCTGGTTGGTCCTTTTTCATATCCTTGAGAGTCTGCTTTATATCCTTGAGGGTTTCTTTCATTTCCTTGTAGGACTCATTCATTTCCACGTTGATCTTGATCATTTCCACGTTGGTCTTGATCATTTCTTTGCAGCTCTCGTTTATATCCTGGAGGGTGTTGTTCATTTTCTTGTAGGACTCACTCATTTCCTTTGTGGTCTTGCTTATTTCCTTATAGGCCTCGATCTTTTGTTGGAACCTCTTAAAAAACCCTATAACCGTGGTTCTGAATTCCATGTCTAGTCGTTTTTTTTCCTCCATTTCTTTCACATCTGATTTCTTTCCATGTTGCTGCATGGTGGCTGCTTCCCTGAGTTGGTCAATTAGCTTTGTGTGGTAGACGTGCTACAAGGGACAGTGGCTCAGCCTCCCCAGTTACCTGAGGTGGATATGGGCTGCACAGTCTTGCTGAAGTTAAGCTCAGTTAATGGTTGCTAGCACTTGGAGGGTTGACCTCCAGGCCAATTGTCTGTGAAGCTCAGCTGTGCTCAGGTTGGGTGGGCGGAGTCTCCGGGCCAAGCAGACAGCGTTAGCTCCGCCCTATGCGGCCCCAGGGACTCTGTACCGGGGGCAATGGCCGCCAGCACCTCTGAGAGAGAGCCGCTGCGGAGCTCCACCGGCTGCCGGCTGCCGGTTGCCGGGGAATTCAGACTTTCCCAAAATGAGTCTGCATGCGCAATGGCTCACCGAGGGTCGTAAAACAAAGCAGTCTGACGGTTTTCCGAATGAGAGGCAAGTCGCGGTGTGTTCTCTGCGCCGTCACGCAGCCGAGCTGTTCGCGCAAGCTGCCTTCTCCACAAGCCGGCAGACTCGGCAGCCCCCGAGCTTCGGCGTGCCCTCCCACTGTCCAGTTTTCACCCCGTGTGATAGTGGGTTCTCTGGACTTCGCCCAGAGCTGGAGAATCAGTCAGTGGGACGCCTTTGTCTCCCCGTTCGAGAAAACTGGCCGGTTTTCAGCCGCCCGCCCTCTCCGCGGCGTGCGCTCCAAACCTCTCTCCGGGCGAATCTTTCAACGCCGTCCGCCGCCGCTCCTCCGGGTCACAGTGTCTTATCTTCACTTTTATTTGTGGAATTTTCACTCGGCGAGCTTTCTGGTGACTCTGGAAGGTGTTTGTTCTTTCGTTAAGTTGTAGTATTAAAATTGCTGATTATGACGGCAAGATAGGTGTTTTGCCTTTGCCGCCATCTTAGTTCTCTGAAACATGCGTAATTTCTGTACCGTAGTTTTCTAATCCACTCATCTGCTGATGAGCATTTAGGCTGTTTCCGAATCTTAGCTATGGTTAATTGTGCTGCTATGAACACAAGGGTGCATATATCTTTCCTGATTGGTGTTTCTAGTTTCTTGGGATATATTCCTAGAAGTGGGATTAATGGGTCAAATTTTATTTTAAAAAAAATTTTAAAAATATATCTTATTGATTTTTTACAGAGTGGAAGGGAGAGGGATAGAAAGTCAGAAACATCGGTCAGCTGCCTCTTGCACGCCCCCTACTGGGGATGTGCCCGCAGCCAAGGTACATGCCCTTGACCAGAATCGAACCCGGGACCCTTCAGTCCACAGTCCGAAGCTCTATCCACTGAACCAAACCAGTCTCGGCTAATGTGTCAAATTTTAAATCAGAGAAAGATCTGGCTGGTCTTATAAAACTTGAGATATTTTCTTTAGAGATGAACACAGGGTTTCTCACATCATAGCCTAGCCTCAGTGGCTGTAGTATTTACACCTGCAATATGAATATGGCTTGTTTCACAGAGCAATAACTCCCTGATGAGCTATGAGTCAAGTATAAAAAATACTCTAAGTGATTATAATTAAGAAGAAGCATTTGATGAATCCTTTCATAAACTGAAAAGGCCTTTCCTAAAATAAAAAACTCAAGTGTAATATATCCAGTTAGCAAAGTCAGGCTTTCTTTAACAATAGGTTTTACCTATGCATCTTCTACCTGTACTATCACTTCATCACTCTATGATAAACTATTTGACAATAAGTACAGCTAACATTTCAATAACATGGTCATTCTAATTTGTTTTTGTTTGGGGAGAGTGAACAAAGACTCTGAATTGATGCTAAAGAAATTCTGATAATTATTCCTTCTTTGTGCATACACTCTCTCCAAAAAGCATATCACTGAACACAAAATCTTTCTCTCTCACCCTCTCTTTAGCCCCTCTCTATCTTCATTCCCAGTGCTACTGTTCCAGTTTGAAATCCCAATATCTCTAAGAAACCCTCAGGTGGAATCTCCTAACCTGATTCCCAACTTATGAGCAAGCTCAAAATATTTCTAACCTTCCCTCTCTTCAGTCCCTTGGCTTCATCTGCTATTCTTCCCAGTCTATAATGTCTTATCTTTATGATTAAAGTAAAAAAATAGTTGAATTCAAACTAAGAAGGTTAAAAAGAACTATAATTGTATTTTGTGTCTAGAAAGAGTTACAATACCATAAATAGTTGCTTTTCTGGCTATAGTTATTTTTGTGAAGTGTGTATAAGACACGGTGCAAATAAAATGGCTTTCACTTTCTCAGTCAGGAAATATCCCTAGAAGTATAGACCCTTCTAAGATGGAAAATGGAAGTTGAAAACACAACACAGAAGAAAAGCCATATGTTATCTAGGTGATGGCACTTCTGTCCTGTGATTATAGGATACATGTTTCCTTTTTAATGTGACTGCCTAGGCTGAATTAAAGAATACTGGCTGAGTCTCAGGAAATAGATCTACAGTTTTCAACATAAACAGCATCATTAGGTAATATCTTTCAAAAACATTTTTATAAAATGGACCACAAATCCACAAAGGTATTTTTCACACCACAGTTTTCTTCCATAAATTTACTGCTGAAAAAAAGTGAAAAGTGTGTCTGTTACTTGGGAGCACAAATTATTCCCCAGGTTGTGGCCTTGATCCCCAGTGTAGAGTGTGCAGGAGGCATCTGACCAATGATTCTCGCTCATTATTGATGTTTCTACCTCTTTCTCCCTTTCCCTTCCCCTCTGAAATCAATGCAAATATATTTTTAAAATGTATCATATAGAAACACACACCTGAAACCTATATGTTCAGGCTGACCAATGACACCATAATAAGTTTAATTTTAAAAGAATTCATAATACATGGTGATAAAAACAGGTTGTGGTATTGCAGCCCTACAGAGCAAGTCTGTCTTACCACCCACATAAAGGCAGGCAGTGGTTCTGGGGAATCACTTTCTCAAGAGAGGGTAGGAGGCAGAGCTAATATGGGCTAGGACTTTTTTACCTAAAATTTTGTGACATAATTTTCAAAATGACCACATTTCACAGCAGGCAGTAGAAAGATAAATTCTGGTTTCCTATCCTTACTCATTGTGTCCCTTCACACTGTTCCTTATTAACATATTTTGTTTCTCACAGCAACTTCACTCTGTTCCTTTAATTACCCATTTGTCTCTCACCTTACTATAAAAGAGTGACATTTATTTATGTTTCTTACATTTTCATTCAGTGACTTTCTTTTCTTTTTTCCCAAGTTCCTCCTCCCACATTTTTTATTAATATCTATATATTTTTTTGCATTATACCTTAGATTTAATAGTAGTACATGTGTTTTCCTTCCCCCCATTGTCCTCCCCTCAGCCTCCCCTACCCCCCAGCACATGTCCCCACCTGCCCCCCTGCCCCCGCCCCAGTGTCTTGTATCCACTGGTTATGCTCACATGCATGCATACATCCTTCGGTTGATGTCCCACAGCATCCGCCCCCCACCCTCCCCAGCCTTCCCGCTGTAGCTTGACAGCCTGTTCAATGTCTCCCTGCCTCTATAACAATCGCTGTCCCTGTTTCTTTTCTTCAAAAATATCTTGCATCTGCATACTAGAAAAAATGTATAAGAACAAAAAATGTTTGAGTGTCAGTTTCAATGTCAAATAGTTCTTTATGTGTACATGTCAGCAATGATATTGAGATGGTGGACACATAGTGGCAATGCAAGTTCCATCCACTCTGATTTGGTCCTGGGCCGCCTGCAGCAATGCACAGCTGCCAACTGCTAGCATGGCAAGGTGTCGTTAGAGTCCCCCATCTCTGGACCATCCTCGTGGCTGGAACACACCCGTCAGATCTTCAATGTTGCTGGAACCGACATGGTCTTGGAGTTGTTCTCTGCAAACACACAAACACATTCTCGACCAAAAGTTAACAAAGGGATCCTCTTTGCAAATTAGACTTGGGATTCTTTTTATATTTGCCCAAATGATTTTCCTTTGGCTTATTTTGACACCATGTGTGTTTTTCATGGGTGTCCTGATGTTGCCATTACAAATGGAAGTTACTTTTCTGGAGTAAGAATTTTGTAGATGTATTTTACTTACAGGATATTTTTCCTTATATGATATTACCCCACTACCCCCACCCCTTTTTGATTAATGGGGCTTTTGGAAATTTTAGATTGCAGTCTTGGTAATTTTAAATTTTAATTTTTGCTCACAAATATGACTGCTTTACGTTATTTTGATGTTAGGCAATTTTACAGTGAGATGAACTACTAATAGATATTTTAGTTAATGTTTTTGGAAAAGCTTTTTGTCCAGTACACTTAAATTTTCTTGAGTATTTACTTATTTCACTTGGCCAATTTAAATTATTCTGAAAACTTGATTACTATTTTACTGTCAATTTTAATACTCAGGCAAAAATCTTAGTTTGCCTTGTAAATATTAGTGGAAAGGATTATTTGCATTCTTGAGTAGGCCCTGAGCATTCCTGGTACTAGACTGAATTTACATTTAGAGCAGCTGTTGCTGGCCAAGGCTCTGTCTGCAACCTGGGTGCAGATCAGATCTGAGCTGTTCATGGGAGGCAAAGCAGTTGTAGGGGCAGGAGACCTCCCTCAGGAGGGGTGAGAGTTCAAGCCCCTGCAAGGTTAGTGGGTGAGGACCTGTGCACCACCTCTTTTATTTTTTTATTTTTATTTTTTTACTATATTTATTTTTTGCAGTATAACTTCGATTTAATAGTAGTACATATGTTTTCCATTTTCCCCCATTGTCCTCCCCCAGCCTCCTTTACCCCCCAGCACATGTCCCCACCTGACTGCCCCAACCCAGTGTCTTGCATCTACTGGTTATGCTCACATGCATGCATACAAGTCCTTCGGTTGATCTCCCAAAGCACCCACCCTCCCCAGCTTTCCCCTTGTAGCTTGACAGCATGTTCAATGCCTCCCTGCCTCTATATCATTCATTCTCCCCTGTTTCTTTTCTTCAAAGATATCTTGCCTCTGCATACTAGAAATAAATGTATAAGGACAAAAAATGTTTGAGTCTCAGTTTCAATGTCCAACTGTTCTGAGTCCCAGTTTCAATGTCGAATAGTTCTTTATGTATACATGTCAGCAATGATATTGAGATGGTGGACACATAGTGGCAATGCAAGTTCCATCCACTCTGATTTGGTTCTGGGCTGCCTGCAGCAATGTACAGCTGCCAAATGCTAGCATGTCAAGGCGTTATCAGTGCCCCCCATCTCTGGATTGTCCTCGTGGCTGGAACAGGCCTGTCAGATCCTCACTGTTACAGGAACCCACATAATTTTGGAATTGTTCTCTGAAAACACACAAACACATTCTTGACCGAAAGTCAACAAAGGGATCCTCTCTGCAAATTAGACTTGGGTTTCGTTTTATTGTTGTCCAAATGATTTTCCTTTGGCTTATTTTGACACCATGTGTGTTTCTCATGGGTGTCCTGCTGTGGGAATTACACATGGAAGTTACTTTTCTGGAATAAGAATTTTCTAGATGTATTTTACTTACAGAATATTTTTCCTTACATAATATTACCACAATTACAACCCCTTTTTGATTAATGGGGGCTTTTGGACATTTTTGATTGCAGTCTTGGTAATTTTACATTTTAATTTTTGCACACAAATATGACTGCTTTAAGTTCTTTGGATGTTAGGCAATTTTACAGTGAGATAAACTACTGATAGATATTTTAGTTAATGTTTTAGAAACAGCTTTTTGTCCAGTACACTTAAATTTTCTCGAGTATTCACTTATTTCACTTAGCCAATTTAAATTATTCTGAAACCTTGATTACTATTTTACTGTCAATTTTAATACTCAAGCAAAAATCTTAGTTTACCCTGTAAATATTAGTGGAAAGGATTATTTGCATTGTTGAGTAGGCCCTGAGTTTTCCTGGTACTAGACTGTATTTAGACATAGAGCAGCTATTGCTGGATGAGTCACTGTCTGCAACCTGGGTCCTGATCTGAGCTGTGTGTGGGAGGTGTAGCAGTTGTGGGGGCTGTAGACCCCGCTCAGGAGGGGTGAGAATTCAGGACCCTGCAAGGTTAGTGGGTGAGGGTCTGTGCCCCACCTCTTTTAGTTCTTTCCTTTGGCCCTTCTGTGACTATGCCTGTCTTAGGCTATTCCTTCCCTGAGGAATCTTACCCATCTCTGGCTAAACAACCATCCTCCAGGGCCAAACAGGGTGATGTGAGGTTCAGTTCTGTCTCCTTTGTAGTCTTTGCCCCTGTTGCCTCCACGTCCAGCACCTACCTTCAGGTCCCCTTGCCTGCTGTTGGGGTCCCGGTACTGATCACATATCTTGGGGACCCAGGTTTCTTCTCCAGAGAGGGCCCAGGACACATCATGGGGCGAGAGACAGATCCATGGTGCCAGCCACCCAGAGGCTTCAACCATAGGTTGAACTGGAAGCTCAGGCAACAGCAATGCACACTTGGATTGTAAGAAAAGTGGCCCTCTTGGCAAAAAGGGCAAGAGGGGCCAATATAGAATGCTCAAGTGCCTTCCTAGTGCCTTAATTGCTTTTGAAAGGGATTAATTCCTTTCTTATCCACTTTTAAATTGCAGGCAAACATTCAAAGAATTGGTTTCTAAGTTTCTTTGGGATGAATTTACAATATGCTGTCGTCAAATATCAAAAATTATACTGAAATGGTAGGATAATATGTAAAGTTATTATGGTGTCACAGGAGGTTGGGGGGGCAGCCTAAGGACTAGTGTCCATAGGAGATGACAAGCTCTAGGCCATGTCAATTCAATCTCAAACTAGCTGACAATTTTTTATAACTTTATATATACTTTGTCAAGGATGTAAAAACACACATTACGTTAGTTCAAGAGGTTAAATATATTGACTTTCCCCCTTACTCCCACTACTGTCCACTTACCCTGAGGTTTGACATCCTGATGGACATTTCTCAGTCTCTGGATCCATTCTTGTTCATCAGTCTATGTCATTCATTATATTCCACAAATGAGTGAGACCATGTGATATTTATCTTTCTCTCCCTGGCTAATTTCACTTAGCATAATGCTCTCCAAATCCATCCATGTTGTTGCAAATGGAAGGAGCTACTTCTTTTTAACACAGCGTAGTATCCCATTGTGTAGATGTACCATTGTTTTTAAATCCACTCATCTGCTGATAGGTACTTAGGCTGTTTCCAAATCTTAGCTATGCTAAATTGTGCTACTATGAACATAGGGGTACATATATCCTTTCTAATTCGCATTTCCAGTTTCTTTGGGTATATTCCTAGAAGTGGGATCACTAGGTCAAATGCGAGCTCTATTTTTAGTTTTTTTGAGGAAACTCGATACTTTTCTGCACAGTGGCTGCACCAGTCTACAATCCCATGAGCAGCACACTAGAGTGTCTTTTTCTCCACATCCTGGCCAGCACTCGCCCTTTGTTGATTTGTTGATGTAATCCATTCTGACAGGTGTGAGATGAAACCGCATAGTCATTTTGATTTGCATCTCTTGGATAATTAGTGAGTTTGAGCAAGTTTTAATATGTCTTGGAGCTTCCTTTTCTCTTCTTTCGAAAATATTCTGTTTAGGTCTGTTGCCAATTTTTAATTGGATCATTTGGCCTTCTTTTATTGAGTTGTATGAGTTCGCTGTAGATGCTTGAGATTAAAACTTTATCACTGATAACATTTGCAAATATGTTCTCCCATATAGTGGGTGTTTGTTTTTGTTTGTTTTGTTGATGGTTTCTTTAGCTGTGCAAAAACGTTTTATTTGATGTAGTCCCATTTGTTTATTTTCTCTTTAGCTTCCATTGCCCTAGGAGCGGTATCACCGAAGATGTTATTTTGGCATATGTCTGAGATTTTTCTACCTGTGGATTCCTCTAATATTTTTATGGTTTCTCGTATTATGTTTAAGTCCTGTATCCTTTTTGAGTTTATTTTTGTGTATGGTGTAAGCTGGTGCTCTAGTTTTATTTTTTGTTTGCATATATCTGTCCAATTTTCCCAATACCATTTATTGAAGAGACTGTCTTGACTCCATTTTATGTTCATGCCTCCTTTGTCAAATATTAATTGAGCATAGTGGTTTGGGTGAATATCTGGATTCTTTATTCTATTCCATTGGTCTATATGTCCGTTCTTGTGCCAGTACCATGCTGCTTTGAGAACAGTAGCTTTGTAATACATCTTGAAATCTAGTATTGAAATTCCACCAACTTTGTGCTTCTTTTTCAGGATTGCTGTGGCTATTCAGGGTCTTTTTTAATCCAGATGAATTTGTGGAGAGTTCTTTCTAGGTCTGTGAAATATGCCATTGGTATTTTAATACGGAGTGCATTAAATGTATAGATTGCTTTGGGTAGTATGGACATTTTAATGATGTTGATTTTCCCAATCCATGAACATGGTATGTTCTTCCACCTGTTTATATCTTCCTCTATCTCTTTTTTTAGAGTCCTGTAGCTTACCTCCTTAGTTAAGTTTATTACTAGGTATCTTAATTTTATTGTTGTGATGGTAAATGGGATTGCTTTGTTAGTCTCTCCTTCTATAAGTTCACTATTAGTGGATACAAATGCCATAAATTTCTTGGCTTTAATTTTGTAGCCTTCTACGTTGTTGAACTCGTGTATTAAGTCTATTTGTTATTCTATGGAGTCTTTCGAGTTTTTTTATGTACAATATCATGTCATCTGCAAATAAGGATTGCTTTGCTTCTTCTTTTCCAATTGGGATGCCTTTATTTCTTCTTGTTGTCTAATTGCAATGGCTAATAATTCCAGTACTATGTCCAGCAGGAATGGTGGGAGTGGGCAACCCTGTCTTGTTCCTGTTCTTAGGGGAAATGGTTGTAGTTTTTGTCCATTGAGTACGATGTTTGCTGTTGGTTTATCATATATGGCTTTTATTATGTTGAGATATGATTCTTCTGTTCTTACCTGGTTGAGAGTTTTTATCAAGTAAGGGTGTTGGATTTTGTCAAATGCTTTTTCTGCATCAATTAGTATGACTATATGATTTTTATCTCTCAATTTACTTATGTGATGTATCACATTTGTTGATTTGCAGATATTCTACCATCCTTGCATTCCTGGGATAAATCCTACATTGTGTATGATCTTTCTGATATACTACTGGATCCGATTCGCTAGAATTTTATTGAGGATTTTTGCATCTATATTCATGAGGGATATTGGCCTGTAACTCTCTTTCATTGTGTCATCTTTATCTGGTTTTGGTATTAGGGTGATGCTAGCTTCATAGAAGGAATTTGGAAGTTTTCCATCCTCTTGAATTTTCTGGAATAGTCTGAGAATGATAGATTTTAGTTCTTCCTTGAATGTTTGGTAAAAGTCCCCTGTGAAGCCGTCTGGCCCTGGGCTTTTATTTTCTGGAAGCTTTTTGATGACTGCTTCAATTTCTTCCATATTTATTGGTCTATTGAGCAGATTAGATTCTTCCTGATTGAGTTTTGGGAGGTTATATCTTTCTAGGAATATATCCATTTCCTCCAAGTTTTCCAGTTTGTTGGAGTAGAGTTGTTCATAGTATTTTTTAACAATCCTTTGTATTTCATTAGGTTCTGCTGTTATTTCACCTCTTTCATTTCTGATTTTATTTATTAGGGTCCTCTCTCTTTGCTTCTTGCTGAGCCTGGCTAGAGGTTCATCAATCTTTTTTATCCTTTCAAAAAAACCAGCTCTTTGTTTTGTTGATCTCCTGTATTGTTTCTTTGGTCTCTATGTTATTTATCTCTGCTCTGATCTTTACTATTTTCTTCCTTCTTCTTACACTGGGCTTTTCTTGTTGCTTTATTTCTAACTCTTTGAGTTGTTGCGACAGATAATTTATTGCCACTGTTTCTTGTTTTTTGCAGTAGGCTTGTAGAGCTATGAACTTCCCTCTCAAAACTGCTTTCACTGTATCCCATAGATTTCGGATTGTTGTGCTGTCGTTGTCATTTGTTTCCATGATGTTTTCTATCTCTTCCTTGATCTCTCTATTAACCTAGTTATAGTTTAATGGTATTCTGTTTAGTCTCCATGTGTTTGATGTCTTTGGATTGTTTCTATTGTAGTTGATTTCCAGCTTTATGCAACTGTGATCTGAGAATATGCTTGATATGATTTCTATCTTCTTGAATTTGGAGAGACTTTGCCTATGACCCAACACATGGTCTATCCTTGAGAATGACCCAGGGGAACTTGAAAAGAATGTACATTCTCTGGCTTTGGTGTGAAATGATCTGAAGATGTCAATTAATTTCATCTGGTCTAATGAGTGATTGAGGATTGCTGTTTCCTTACTGATTTTTGGTTTAGAAGATTTGTCCAATGGTGATTGTGGGGTATGAAAGTCTCCTACTATAATTGTATTGCTGTCTATGTCTTTCTTGATATCCTCTAGGAGTTTTTGTATGTATTTGGGTGCTCTTGTATTGGGTGCACATATGTTTACCAGAGTTATTTCTTCTTGTTATATTGCTCCCTATACTATTATGAAGTGGCCATTTTATCTCTTATGTCCTTCACTTTGAGATATAATTTGTCAGATACAAGTATTTCTATCCCAACATTTTTTCCATTTCCATTCGCCTGAATAACTTTTTTCCAACCTTTCAACCTCAGTCTGTGTGTGTCTTTTTTTCGGAAGTGGGTTTCTTGTAGTTAGCAGACACATGGGTTATATTTTCTTATGCAGTCTATTACCCTATTTCTTTTGATTGGAGCATTCAAACCATTTACATTTAAAGTTATTATTGATAGGTACTTATATGTTGCCATTTTTGTTCTTTACCCCTGTGTTCCTTCTTTGCTTCCTATTTCTTTTTACAGCAGACCCTTTAGCATTTCTTGCATTGTTGGTTTGGTGGTAACGAATTCCCTTAGTTCTTTTTTATCTGTGAAGCTCCTGATTAGATGTTCAATTTTGATTGAGAGCCTTGCTGGGTATAGTATTCTAGGATTCAGACCTTTCCTTTGCATGACTTTGTAAATTTTATTCCATTGCCTTCTGGCCTGATACGTGTCTGTTGAGAGATCACTTGTTAGTGTGATGGGGGTTCCTTTGTAGGTGACTTTCTGTCTCTCTCTGGCAGCTTTTAAGATTCTCACTTTGTCGTTGATGTTTGCCAATTTAATTATAATGTGCCTTGGCGTAGGTCTTTTGGGGTTTATTTTGCTTGGGACTCTGTGAGCTTCTTGGATTTGTGTGGGTTTTTCCTTTCCTATATCAGGGAAGTTTTCTGTCACTATTTCTTCTAACAGGTATTTTATACCTTGCTCAGTTTCCTGTCTTTCTGGAAGCCCAATTATACGGATGTTTTTTTGATTTATGTTGTCCCAAAGTTCCCTTCTAGAAAAAAATTTTTTTTTCTAGAAGCTGTTCTACTTGGTTATTTTTTCCTTCCTGGTCTTCTTGCTCACTGATGCCATCCTCTGCTTCTTCTAGTCTACTCTTAATACTTTCTATTGAGTTCTTTACTTCAGCAATGTCACTTTTCATTTCTTCTTGGCTCCTCTTCATTTCTTCGTGGCTCCTCTTCATTTCTTCATGGCTCTTCATCATTTCTTCCTGGGTCTTCCTCATTTCCTCTTGGTTCTTACTCATATTATCAAATTTGTCTTCCATTCTTTTCAGCCACCTTATGACCATTTCTCTGAATTCTTTCTCTGACAGGTTGTTAACTTCCATTTCATTTACCTCCTTT
The DNA here is from genome assembly GCA_027563665.1 of Antrozous pallidus. Lineage (NCBI taxonomy): Eukaryota > Metazoa > Chordata > Mammalia > Chiroptera > Vespertilionidae > Antrozous > Antrozous pallidus. The sequence goes on along the minus strand of CM050509.1, from coordinate 68,794,861 downwards.
TCTGGCGAGCCTTGCTTTTCTTTCATATGTGGGCTATTTCTTTGTCTTCCCATGGTCTCTCTTCTCTGTGTATCTGGTTATGTGGTTCTCACTCTCCTGCGTTGATTTAAAGGCACAAAATACAACACAACCAGGTGCAACGCACCAGGCACTGAACCAGAATGTAGTCACAGTAATGGTAATTCCAAATACAGGTGATTGCCAGAGAAAGGCAAATTCGGTGATAGGTGAGAAAAAAGAAAGAGAACCCCTCCCAGACACACACAGACACTCACATACCCAAATTTACACAAAAAGAAAGAGACACCCCCACACCCACAAACTCACAAAAAGAAAGACAGGAAAGCCAAAATTATAATGGGAAAAGGGGAAGAAGTAAGAAAAAGGAGTTAAACTATAAATGTGGGGTGAAAAATCCTATAGGACAGCCCCTAATTCAAAACAAATCCAGCAACAAGTACCTGGAGATTGATACAAACTACATACAACTACTAATATCAACTGAGGTGAGGGAACACAGAAGCAAAAATCTATCTAAAGAACAATGCAAATGAGGTCAACAAAACAAGAAACAACACCAAAAATTAATAAATAAATAAAACCCTACAAAACAAACCAAAATAAAAGAATGAGCAAATCAATCTCATAAACCTGCATAAAAAATCGATATAATCAACAACAGGACAGTAAACAACAACAACAGGACAGGGATAAAAACAATTTAAGATAGTGAAGTCTGAGAAGCTATAGTTATATATGAACTTGGAGTAGGTGGTTGGAGATTAGATATATAAGTGGGGTGAAATTTTAACAGGGGGTAAAAAGAAAGAATTAAGGTAAATCTGAAGTGGAAAAAGTGTAAGGGAAACAAGGCACTAAATAGGGAAAGGTTAGCAAGAGAGTGGTGGTATAAGGGTGAAGTTGAGGTAGATTATAAGATACTAAAGAGTAGATGAAAATAGAATGCATTCCCAAAGTAGAAGAAAGAGAAAATAAAATCAATTCCTTGTGTTACACAAGAGTCAATTTGTGATTCAGCCTCTATGTTCCAGTGTTTCTAGATTGACCTCTGGGTCTATTGGTCCTCTGTAGTCTGAACTAAAATCTCGCTGTCCCTGTGGTATTCAATACTGCTTCTCTAATGGTGACTGCTGTTTTAGCAGCCAGGACCCTCCCAAAATCTTCCAGGTTTCCCTCCTCTGTCATGTCCAAATTGGTTGCACTCCAGGGATTCACTCTGCCACCAGCTCCAAGAGCCCTCTCCCACATTTACCAGGTCCAACAGCCACGTATTTTATTTCAGGCGCATATCTCCTGGCTTTGAGTTCCAAGGCGCAGATCTCCCAGTCTGCCAACCCCCTCAGTTTCATGCCCAAAGTACCCCCAGGGTAAATCTGACCTTTCTGTGCTGGAGCGCACAGCTCCTCAGACTCTGCGTGTCCACACCAAATGGGCGCCGGTGTTCTGGGAGCCTGTCCAGCCAGTACTGCAGCTATATATTTTGAGATCCTTCCCCTTCAAGATGTCATGGTCTGCCTCCACACAGTTGTCTCAGCGAGAGAACCCAGCAGTACTGGTGCCACTCAGGCTGGGGAGGCCAGTCCAGCAGTTCCCTATCTTCCACTGTAGCACAGCTGTCCCCCTACTCGCCAACAAACACTCCCTGGGTGACCTTCAGTTGCTCCCTCCTTCTGCCCTGGGACCAGATTCAGATCGAATTCCTCTATTCTGCCGCCATTTTTGTTGTCTTCTCCCCTCCTGCTTTTTAATTTTTTTCTAGAAGCTGCTCTACTTGGTTATTTTATCCTACCTTGTCTTCTAGCTCACTGATGCGGTCCTCTGCTTCTTTTAATGTACTCTTAATACTTTCTATTGAGTTCTTTACTTCAGCAATGTCACTTTTCATTTCTTCTTGGCTCTTCTTCATTTGTTCCTGGGTCTTTCTCATTTCCTATTGGTTCTTCTTCAATTCCTCTTGGTTCTTACTCATATTGTCAAATTTGTTTTCCATTCTTTTCAGCCACCTTATGACCATTTCTCTGAATTCTTTCCATGACAGATTGCTAACTTCCATTTCATTTACCTCCTTTTCTGGTGAGGCTTGTTTTTCTTTCATATATGGGCTGTTTCTTTTTCTCCCCATGGTCTCTCTTCTCTGTGTGTCTGGTTATGTAGTCCTCACTCCCTGTGTTGATTTAAATGCACAAAATACAACACAACCAGGTGCAATGCACCAGGCACCAAACAGGAATGTAGTCACAGTATTGGTAATTCCAAATAAAGGTGATCACCAGAGAAAGGCAAATTCGGACATAGGTGAGAAAGAAGAAAGAGAACACCCCCCTCCGCCACACATACACACAGGAACACACACACACACACACACACACACACACACACACACACACACACATAAGAAAGACAGGAATTCCCACTTTGGGAAAAGTGGAAGAAGTAAAAGAAAAAAATGGGGAATAAACTATAAATGTGGGGAGAAAAGGCCTATAAGACAGCCACTAATTTGAACAAAAACCAGCAACAAGTATCTGGAGATTGATACAAACTACATACAACTACTAATATCAAGGGAGGTGAGGGAACACAGAAGCAAAAATCTATCAAAAAACAATGCAAATGAGGACAACAAAACCGAAAACAACACCAAAAAACCCCCACAAAACAAACCAAAATAAAAGAATAAGCAAACCAATCTCACAAACCTGCATCAAAAATCAATAAAATCAACAGTCAAATAAACAACAACAACAGGACAGAGAGAAAAACAATTTAGGATAATGAAGTCAGAGAAGTAAGAGGTATATATGGACTTGGAGTAGGTGGTTGGAGATTAGATATATAAGTGGGGTGAAATTTTAACAAGGGGTAAAAAGAAAGAATTAAGGTAAATCTAAAGCAGGAAAAGTGTAAGGGAAACAAGGCACTAAATAAGGAAAAGTTAGCAAGAGAGTGGTGGCATAAGGGTGATGTTGAGGTAGAGTAAAAGATACTAAAGGTTAGAGGAAAATAGACTGTAGAAAACTAATCCCAAAGTAGAATAAAGAGAAAATAATATCAATTCCTTGTGTTACACAAGAGTCAATTTGTGATTCAGCCCCTGTGTTCCAGTGTTTCTAGATTGACCTCTGGGTCTATTGGTCCTCTGTAGCCTGAACTAAAATCTCACTATCCCTGTGGTATTCAATACTGATTTATCGGGGTGGGCTGCTCCAGAGTTGCCTCTCTAATGGTGACCGCTGACTTTTATTTCCAGGCTCCAGAAAAATAGCTCTCCCCTGTGGTCCCCCAGGTTATCCCCACCAAGGGCATCCCAAGATCCTGATTTTGCACTGAGAATCTCGGATTAGGAGAGGGAAAAAAAAACAGAAGTGCGCGAACTCAGGTTCTACATGTATGTCTGCGCAAATCCCCTTTCTCCCTTTTGTTTAGCAGTCAGGACCCTCCCAAAAATTTTTTGGTTTCCCTCCTCTGTTAGGTCCAAATGTGTTGCTTTCTAGGAATTCCCTGTGTCACCAACTCCGAGGGCCCTCTTCCACATTTACCAGCTCCAACAGCCCCAGATTTTATTTCAGGTGCAGCTCTCTGGCTATGACAATTCCAAGGTGCAGATCTCCCAGTTCTGCCAGCTCCCTCAGTCTTGCGACCTAAGTAACCCCAGGGGAAATCTGACCTTTCTGTGCCAGAGCGCAGAGCTCCTTAGAATCTGTGTGTCCACGCCAACTGGGCACTAGTGTTCTGGGGGTCTCAGCCGTCCAGTGGGTACTGCAGCTGTATATTTTCAGGCCCTTCCCCTTCAAGATAGTGTGGTCTGCCTCCAAGCCAGTGTCTCCCTGAGAGATCCCAGCAGCACTGGGGCCGCTTGGTCAGGGGAAGCCAGTCCAGTAGTCCCCTACCTTCTCCTAGAGCACAGCTGTCCCCCTACACTCCAGCAAACACTCCCTGTACTACCCTCAGCTGTTCCCTCCTTCTGACCTGGGACCAGATTCAGATCGCATCCCTCTGTTCCGCTGCCAATTTTTTCCATTCAGTGACTTTCTTTACAACAGATGCTATCTATCTCTGCCTACCACTGTCTTCTCTCCCACTCCACCTATTTTTTTTCATTTCATTCTTTATTCTTTTTTAATTTCTTAAATCTTTATTTTTCAGTTTATTAATTACATTGGTCCCCCTATTTTATCCCCCTATAGCTCCCCTCCACCCTGTACCCATCCCACCCTCCACACTCACCTCCCCCTCCTCACTGTCCTCTCCGATTGTTGCAAGATTTTTGTCCAGTCTTTTGGTGTACTTCCCACACCCCTTTTTTCCTCAAGAATTGTCAGTCCATTCCCTCTCTATGTCCATGATTCTGTTATATTCACCAGTTTATCCTTTTCATCAGAATATCAATTCACTTGATTTTTATATTCATTTGTTGATAGATGTGTATTTGTTGTTCATAATTTATATTTTTACCTTTTTGTTCTTCCTCTTATTAAAGAATATCTTTCAGCATTTCATATAATATTGGTTTGGTGGTGATGACTCCTTTAGATTTTTCTTATCTGTGAAGCACTTTATCTGATCTTCAATTCTGAATGATAGCTTTGCTGGATAGAGTATTCTTGGTTGTAGATTCTTGCTCTTCATTATTTTGAATATTTCTTGCCACTCCCATCTGGCCTGCATCGTTTCTGTTGAGAAATCCACTGACAATCGTATGGGTGCTCCCCTATAGGTAACCAACTGTTTTTCTCTTGCTGCTTTTAATATTCTCTCTTTATCTTTTGCTCTTGGCCTTTTAATTATGATGTGTCTTGGTGTGGTTCTCTTTAGATTCCTATATTTTGGGGTTCTGTGTACTTCTTGGCATTTTAAGTCAATTTATTTCACCAGGTGGGGGAAGTTTTCAGTCACTATTTCTTCAAGTAGGTTTTCATTACCTTGCTCTATCCTTTTCTGGCAGCCCCATAATTCGGATGTTGGCATGCTTGAGGTTGCCCCAGTGTTCCCTTACATTACCTTCAATTATCTGGATTCTTTTTGCTTCTTGCTTTTCCAGCCGAGTGGATTTTGTTTCTTTGTATTGCAAATGTTTGACTTGGTTCTTGTGGTCCTCTGGACTGCTTTTAGGACTTTGTGTAATATTTTTTATTTCAGTCAGTGTATGCTAGATTTCTAGTTGGTCCTTTTTCATATCCATGAGGGTCTCATTCATATCTTCAGAGGTCTTGTTCATTTCCTTGTAGGTCTCGTTTATTTCCTTGTAAGTCTCATTCATTTCCTTGTAGGTCTCATTCATTTCCTCGTTGGTCTTGTTTATTTCCTCGTTGGTCTTGTTTATTTCCTCATAGTTCTCATTAAGTTCATTGGCCTTTTCCAGGAGCAACTTCAAAAATCTTACAACTGTGGTTTTGAACTCTATGTCTAGTCGTCTTTTTTCCTCCATTTCTTTCACACGTGATTTTTTTCCATGTCTCTGCATGGTGGCTGCTTTATGGGGTAGATGTCCTCTAAGGGACAGTGGCTCAGCCTCCCCAGTTACCTGAGGTGGGTCCTCTTACTGCAATTCTTTATGGGTTGTACAGTATTTTTGAATTTAAGCCCAGCTTGTTTGACCTCCAGGTCAATTAGCTGTGAAGGGAGACTGTGTTCAGGTTGGATGGGCGGAGTCTCTGAGCTGAGCAGGCAGCCTCAGCATCAGCTTTGTCTTATGTGGTGCTCGCTCATGTGGGTCTCTGTTGGATGGGAATGGTTGCAGACACCTCCAAGAGAAAGTTGCTAGTCTCTACCCCTTGCCAGACAACTCTGCCTCTCTCCAAATGAGTCTGCACACCCAAAGTCTCACCCAGGGTTGTAAAACAAAGCAGTCTGGTGGTCTCTGAGACCAGGGGACAAGTCGCCAGGGAGCAAGTCGCTTGTCTGTGCTGTCTTACAGTTTACTTGCGCAAACTGCTATTCCAACTAACCCGGTTTCTCCTCAGACTAGGAGACCTCTGCCATGCCTGGCTTCCAGGGTGCGTCCCCCAGACTTCGGACCTCTCCTGGCACTGGGGAATTTGTGCAGTGGGACGTCTCTGCCCTCCCCATTGGCGAAATCCAGCCGGGGTTGCTGCTGCCAGCCCTATAGCCTGCACGTGCGACCGTGACGGCTCCTAACCTCTGTTTCCACACATATCTTCAAGGCTGTGCTCCGCTGCTCTTCTGAATCTCAGTGTCCCACCTTTACTTTTATTTGTAGAGTTTTCACTCAGCCAGCTGTCCAGTGATTCTGAATGATGTTTGTTTTGTTGTTATGTTGTAGTTTTTTAATTGTTGCATGGGGCAGAACAATAGGTGTTTACCTATGCCACCATCTTGGTTCCTCCTCAAAACAATCACACTTCACCTATTTTCTAAGACCAAATTCCATCTCTCCTCCTAAACCTTAAAACTTTCTTTAATATTTTGAATGCTAGTAAGCCACTACTTCCTTTGTGGTACAGATACAGCTTTCTTCAGTAGCCTCTAATGAAATTCCTGACATCTACTCAGTCCTGTGATTGTTGGTGAATTGTAGTCCAGCTGCTTTCTTTAAAATCAAAAGGGTAGAGGAGCCAAAGTTTCTGTAAGTTATGTGTTCTTGAGAAGCATTAATAATATGGAGGAATGGGGAGAATAATTTAGTTGTAACTTTCTAGGTTGGAGCTTATAAAGCTGTAGTGTAAGCCAAAAAATACTTGATTTTGAATTTAGCATATCTGGCTCAAGTCCCATCTTGGTCATTTCTTAAGTGTATAATTTTGAGAAAGTGAATTTAGCTACTGTGTTTCAGATTCTTCACCTATAAATTTGGACCAACAATTCTTACCCTCAATGTTTACTTAAAGAATAGAGTAGTTGAAAAAAATTTTAATCTATAATTATGTATTACTTATATTTTATACTATATGTTTATGTTTTTTTCTTCTGAATCTTAAATGGTTATGTTGAGCATGACTAATTTCTCTCTTTTAAAAATCCTTTATTGTTTAAAGTATTACATATGTTTCCCTTTTCCCTCATTGGCCACTCCCTGGTCATCCCCCCCACCCAACACACACACGCACATGCCCTCATACCCACTAGTCAGTGTCTGTATCCATGGGTTATGCCAGTGATCGGCAAACTGCTGCTTGTGAGCCACATGCGGCTCTTTGGCCCCTTGAGTGTGGCTCTTCCACAAAATACCACGGCCTGGGTGAGTCTATTTTGAAGAAGTGGTGTTAGAAATTTAAGTTTAAAAAATTTGGCTCTCAAAAGAAATTTCAATCGTTATACTGTTGATATTTGGCTCTGTTGACTAATGAGTTTGCTGACCACTGGGTTATGCTTATATGCATGTATACAAGTCTTTTGGTTGATCTCTCTCTCTCTCTCTCTCTCTCTCTCTCTCTCTCTCTCTCTCTCTCTCTTTCTCCTTCCCTGTGATGTTGTATAGTCTGTTTGATGCTTCTAATTTCCCTTAAATAATAAGCCTTTATAGAAACAAGGGACATTCCCAGAGGAAGGTTGATGATATGGTTGTCAAGAATCCTTAAAAAGTGGCAGTCAGCCATGGTCATAAATTTTATTTTGAAAGTTCCCCAGAATTGATCCATTCAGGGAGGCTGATTAATGCCAACCAAACAACTCTTAAGCAACTAATGTATATGCTAGAATGCCACTTCCTGTTCCAGTTTCTAGTTATATGGTAAACTGAATTTGTAATAAAAGAGTCACTTGGTAATTATGAAATTAAATTAAGGGGTAATCTTTTAGTCAATTTTATCTATAGTATGTTGAGACCAATGAATGCCCCTGTCTCACAGTAGAAAAAAAAAAAAAATATATATATATATATATATATATATATATATATATATGAAGTCTGGTTTCTTTCATATTCAGGATTTCTACTCTGGACATTGTTAAATTTACATTCTGAATTCTATTATGATTTCCCATTTTTCTTAATTCCATGATACTATATCCTCTTTTTATGATATACCCTAGATTTCTTAATATCATGAACTAATTCACAGTTAAGTCATTTTCTCTGAGCCTGATGCACATTATGTTTTCTTACATTACAGGTTGATTTAATTGTTGGAACTCTAAGAGGTCCATGGGTGCCCCACTGGTATAGCCTGAGGCTGCTATCAGGTAGCCTGCTGTTAGCTAATATGCCAACCTAGATATTTCATTTTCATTCTCTTTTAGCCTCTCTTGGCATATTATACCACATACATATTATAGCCACTTATTCAAATAAGTGGGGAAAAATGGATAAGCTAATTCCCTCTGCTCATCATATATTGAATTACATTCTCCTAGGGTTAAATTAAACAAGCTTGTTAGATTTTATTTGATTCTGTGAATAATTTTATGATACTGTTCTATAGGAGAATAGGGTCTGTGGCTTGAAAAGTACTAGATTTTAATATTTCTAAGCCAGTAATAGAATTTAACAGAAAAGACAAAATCTTGGCCCTGGACCCAGAAAAAAAGGCAGCTCTAATAGTTTCCTGAAGCACAACTAAATCAAAAGTATATATGTGAGATCCACCCATGTACAAAGCAAATTGGGAATGACTATTCCTTTGCATATAGACTTATCACTTTCAAGAGTAAACTTACTCCAATCTTTAGAGAACAGTAAATTTTACCAATATTTGATTTACACAAACATAAAAAAGTTACTGCATTAAACAAGAGTCTTTTGGAAAGAGAAAGAGAATGTTTTGTATATTTTACAGACCAAATTTATGACACAGTCTCAAGCATTACTTATTTCATTACCTTTTCCTGTTTATTATGTTTCTTCCAGATTTAATCTACAAAATTGAGCTTGCAGGAGGTGTAGGAGCAATCCTCCTTCTCTTTGTACTGTCTGTGGTCATCTACAAATGCTACAATATTGAACTGATGCTCTTCTACAGACAGAATTTCGGAGATGATGAAACTACTGATGGTAAGCTGTTTCCTATTGTTCAAATTCAATTAAAAGGCCTGAAGGTGTGCCCAGTCAGTGTTGCTCAGTGGTTGAGCATATATCCACGTCCAGGAGATCACTGGTTTCATTTCAGGTCAGGCATGCCAGGATTGCTGGCTCGATCCCCACCCAGCATTTGCTGCATCAATGTTTCTATCTCTCATTCCATCTCCCTTTCTCCCTTTCTCTCAAAAAAAACAACCCTCAACTAAAAGTATGTGCTTATGTAAGAGAATATTCCTATTCTTAGCAAATATATGAAAAAAACCTTTACAGTTAAAGGACGATGACTAACGGAATCTATTCTCAAACTGTTCAGAAAAAAATTACTTATCTATCAAGAAAGACAGCAAAGGGTAGAAAATATTAACAGTAGATGAATATGGGTAAAGGATATATGGGTATTCTTTGAAATAGTTTTATTTTTATAATGTTCCTATATGTTTGAAATTATTTCCGATTAAACAGTTTAACAAGGAGACATTAGTTGGTCAGTATAAAAAACAATTGCTGGCAAAGCTCTTTACCTTGCTAAGAAACAAATTAAAAATTAATTCCAGCTTATCTGGGTGGCTCAGTGGAGAGATAATCAGCCCACAGACTGAAGGTTCTTAGGTTCAATTCCGGTTAAGGGCAGGCACTTTGGTTGCAGGCTCAGTCCATCTTAGGGCATGTACCAGAGGCAAACAATGAGTCTCTCTCTCACATCAATGTTTCTCTCTGTGTATCTCCCCCTCCTTTCCACTCTCTATAAAATAACTCAATTTCATTTTCCCATAGGAAATTCAAATTTAGATATAGATAATTTTAGCCATTCTTCTTTTTATTAATTTTATTGGTTGACATTGTTTAATACGATTATGTAGGTTTCAAGTATATGTTTTTATGATACATATTATGTATATTGAATTATGTGCCTGCCACTCAAAGCCAAATTATCTTTTGTCACCATATATTTGACACCCATTATAGGCTCTAAACCCCACTCACTTCTCTCTGGTAACTACCATACTATTGTCTGTGCCTAAGGTTTTGTTCCTTTGAATTTCTTGTTTGTTCATTTGTTGCTTTAAGTTTTAAATCACACATATAAGTGAAATCATATAATTCTTAACTTTCTCTGTCTGACTTATTTTGTTTAGCATATTTTCAAGGTCCATCCATGTTGTGACAAATGGTAGTATTTCATCTTTTCTTATGGCTGAGTAATATTCCCTTGTATATATGTACCAAATCTTCTTTATGCAATCATCTATCAAAGGTCACTTCAGTTTTTTTAAAAATATTTTGGCCACTGAAAATAATGTTGCAATGAACATAAGGGTGCATATGTCTTTGGGGAAAATGTGTTAAAATTTTTCAAGTTGATACCCAGAGGATGGGTTGCTGGGTTATGTGGTAACTCTATTCTTAACTTTTTTAGGATCCTCCATCCATACTCTTTTCCACAGTGGCTATGCCAGGAGCCTAAAACCTATAATGGAGAAAGGAAAGCCTCTTTAATAAATGGTGCAGGGAAAATTGGAAAGCCAGATGCAAAAGAATGAAACTAAATTACAATTTGTCCCCACACACAAAAATGTATTAACTCAAAATGTATTGAATCCTTAAATATAACATCTGAAACAATAAATTACATAGAATAAAACATAACCTATAGCCCAGCGGGGTGTATCTCAACGGTTGAGCATCCACCCAGGAACCCAAAAGTCACCAGTTCAATTCCTGGTCAGGGCATATGCCCAGGTTGCAGGCTTGATCCCCAGTGGGGGACATGCAGAAGGCAGCCAATAAATGATTCTCTTTTATCATTGATGTTTATCTCTTTCTCTCTCCCTTTCTCTCTGAAATCAATAAAATATATTAAAAACATAACTTATATACCTCCATCTCGGAGCAGATTTCATGAATTTGAACTAAAAGGCAAGGGAAGAAAAAGATTATTATGTTAAGGGAAATAAGCCAATCAGAAGAAAATAACAAGTATCACATGACCTCATTTATACGTGGAATCTAATGAACAAAATAACTGACAAACAAAATAGGTCAAGAGGCATGGATGCATGGGACAGAGTGACTGATCTGAGTGGGGAGAGGTTGGGTGGGGGAGACAGGAAGAGATAAGTAAAGAAATTATATGCATTCAAGCATAGTTCAAGGACACAGACAATGGTGTGGTGGAGGCCTAGGGTGGATGGGGCTTCATGTGGGGGGGCAAAGGTAGGTGGAAATGGGGAACATCTGTAATACAGTCAACAATAAAACTAAATTTTAAAGAGACAAAAATAAATGAGTGGGACTATATCAAACTAAGAAGCTTCTGCACACCAAAAGAAATTGACAACAAAAAAAGCAAAGAACTGGCTGGGATATGTTTGCAAACAACAGATTCAACAATGCATTAATATCCAAGATGTATGAAGAACTCTACATCTCAATACCAAATGAACAAATGTTCTAGTTAAAAATTGACAGAGGACTTGAACAGACACTTCTCCCAAGAAGACATACAAACGGCCAACAGATATACGAAAAGATGCTCAACTTCACTACTTGTTAGAGACATGCAAATCAAAACCACAAGATTCCTTTCATCACCATTTATCCTCCCTATACCACCCCTCTTCACTAATCACCATTCTGTTGTCTGTGTCTTTGATGTTATTTGTTTACACCCAGTCCCACAACCCACCTCCAGTGGATTGATAATTGCCAGTCTGTTCTATGAGTCTGTTCCTATTTTGTTAGTTTATTTGCTCCATTAGTTTCCACACAACAGAACACACAATATGATATACAAATGATGTATTTTAGAAATGTATAACTGAAACATAAATAATGTTATTAACCAATATCACCCCAATATATTCAATTTTTAAAAAGAAGAAAATAAGATACTGTTGCAGAAGGAATTAATGGGCCAAATTTCCCAGACAGGAGTGGGAATGAGGTTCTTAGGGTACTGCTAAAATAAGACTTTTCAGCAGCCCCTGTGAGATGATGGGATGTGAACAAAGGCTTTATTTGTGTGAAGTTACATTTCTGAGGTTCGAAAGTCCACTGGCCCTTAAGCCAGTCCTAGAAAAGGTGCAGTTGAGGTTACAGCAAATCTAGAATCAAGGCCAGTGATCAGAGCTTCAATTCCATGTTGCAGTCAGGTGTGGTTCAGCATCCAGGTGTGACTGATGGGTAATCACCTTCTCACGTCACTCATACTTTACTGGGCATGCGTCTATACTGCTTTTGTCCAGTCTCTTCCCCCATCGAAAACCGGGGAACAGATTTTGAGAATGTTAAATGTAGTTTTGTTTTTGTTTTTGTTTTTTTAGAAAAGCTATATACTAGTAAATGGCATGACTTTATGTAGTCTTCCCTTTCCTCCTTTCCTGTTAAATTATAATCAAGATATTACAACGGCATCAATACCACCTTACACCTATTAGAATGGCTATTATCTACAAGACAAGTAATAATGAGTGTTGAAGATGCTGTGGAGGAAAAAGAACCCTCATTCACTGCTGTGGAAATGTAACGGTTACAGCCATGGAAAACATGATGGAGTTGTTTGGCCATTCTTTTATTTTTAATTTTTATTGTTTAGATTATTATAGATGTCCCTCTTTTTCCCCCATTGTCTCCCTCCACCAGATTCACACCCCATCCCAGGCCTTCACCAGCCTATTGTCTGTGTCCATAAGTAATAAATACATACATATAAGATCTTTGTCTCATTTGTTTCTGTCCCCCCACCCTCCTTTACTCTGAGAATTATCAGTCTGTTCCATTTCTATGCCTCTGATTCTATTTTATTCACCAGTTCATTCTGTTCGTTAAATTTCTTATGCATTTATTTTGATTTTTAGATTAAAATGTTGACAGGTATGTATTTGTTGTTGTTCATATTTTTTATATTTACCTTTTCCTTCTTCTTCCTCTTCTTAAAGAATACCCTTCCAATTTTCATACAATACTGGTTTAGTGGTAATGAACCCCTTTAGCCTCTTCTTGTCTCTGAAGCTCTTTATCTGACCTTCAATTCTAAATGATAGCTTTGCTGGGTAGAGTAATCTTAGTTGTAGGTCCTAGCTATTCATCACTTTGAATATTTCTTGCCACTCCCTTCTAGCCTTCATAGTTTGTGTTGAGAAATAAGCTGACAGTAGTATGGGTATTCCCTTGTAGGTGTTCTTCTCTTGCTGCTTTTAAGATTCTCTTTGCCTTTTTCCCTTCGATTTTCATTATGATGTGTCTTGGTGTGATCCTCTTTGGGTTCCTCTTGTTTAGGACACTCTGTGCTTCTTGGACTTGTAGGTCTATTTCTTTCACCAGACAGGAAAAGTTTTCTGTCATTATTTCTTCAAACAGGCTTTCAATTCCTTTCTCTTTCTTCTCCTTCTGGCACCCCCATAATGCAAATGTTTGTACACTTTAAGTTGTCACAGAGGCTCCTTACAATATATTCATATTGTTGGATTCTTTTTTCTTTATGCTCTTCTGGTTGGGTGATTTTTTTTGTTTGTTTCCTCATATTTTATTTTATTTTATTTTTTTTAATTGTTCAGTTTATTAATTAAATTGTTTCCCCTTTTTTATCCCCCTATATCTTCCCTCCACCCTGTACCTATCCCACCCTCCGCCCTCACCTCCCCCTCCCCCAATGTCCTCTCCCATTGTTGCAAGATTTTTGTCCAATTTCTTGCTGTACTTCCAACAACACTTTTCTCCCCAAGAATTGTCAGTCCATTCCCTCTCTATGTCCATGTCTCTGTGATAGTCACCAGTTTATCTTGTTCATCAGCCTATCAGTTCACTTGATTTTTATGTTCATTTGTTGATAGATGTGTATTTGTTGTTCATAATTTATATTTTTACCTTTTTCTTCTTCCTCTTCTTAAAGAATATCTTTCAGCATTTCATATAATACTGGTTTGGTGGTGATGAACTCCTTTAGCTTTTTCTTATCTGCGAAGCACTTTATCTGATCCTCAATTCTGAATGATAGCTTTGCTGGATAGAGTAATCTTGGTTGTAGATTCTTGCTCTTCATTATTTTGAATATTTCTTGCCACTCGCGTCTGGCCTGCATCGTTTCTGTTGAGAAATCCGCTGACAATCGTATGGGTGCTCCCCTGTAGGTAACCAACTGTTTTTCTCTTGCTGCTTTTAATATTCTCTCTTTATCTTTTGCTCTTGGCATTTTAATTATGATATGTCTTGGTGTGGTCCTCTTTAGATTCCTATATTTTGGGGTTCTGTGTACTTCTTGGGCTTTTAAGTCAGTTTCTTTCACCAGGTGGGGAAAGTTTTCAGTCACTATTTCTTCAAGTAGGTTTTCATTAACTTGCTCTCTCTCTTTTTCTGGCACCCCAATAATTCGGATGTTGGCTTGCTTGAGGTTGTCCCAGAGGCTCCTTACGCTATCTTCAATTATCTGAATTCTTTTTGTTTCTTGCTTTTCCAGCTGAGTGGATTTTGGTTCTTTGTATTTCAAATCTTTGACTTGGTTCTTGTGGCCCTCTGGACTGCTTTTAGGACTTTGTGTAATATTTTTTATTTCAGTCTGTGTATGCTTGATTTCTAGTTGGTCCTTTTTTTTATCTGTGAGGGTCTGGTTCGTATCCTCAGAGGTCTTGTACATTTCCCTGAGGGTCTCATTCATTTCTTTGTAAGTAGCATTCATCTCCTTGTAAGTCTCATTCATTTGCTGGTTGGTCTTGTTTATTTCCTGGTAATTCTCATTAAGTTGATCGGCCTTTGCTAGGAGCCTCTTGAAAAGCCTTAGAACCGTGGTTTTGAACTCTATGTCTTGTCGTCTTTTCTCCTCCATTTCTTTCACACCTGATTTCTTTCCATGTCTCTGCATGGTGGCTGCTTTATGTGGTGGCTATCCTCAAAGGGACAGTGGCTCAGTCTCCCCAGTTACCTGAGGTGGGTACTCTTACTGCAATCCTTTATGGGTTGTATTCAGTGTTTTTGAATTTAAACCCAGCTTTTTGTTGTTAGCCCTAGGAGGGTTTGACCTCCAGGCCAATTGTCTGTGAAGCTCAGCTGTGCTCAGGTTGGGTGGGCGGAGTCTCCAGGCCAAGCAGACAGCGTTAGCTCTGCCCTATGCAGCCCCAGGGGCTCTGTGCCGGGGGCAATGGCTGCCAGCACCTCTGAGAGAGCCGCTGTGGAGCTCCACCGGCTGCCGGGGAATTCAGACTGTCCCCAAATGACTTTGCATTCGCAATGTCTCACCCAGGGTCGTAAAACAAAGCAGACTGACGGTTTTCCGAATGAGAGGCAAGTCGCGGTGCGCTCTCTGTGCCGTCACGCAGCCGAACTGTTCGCGCAAGCTGCCTTCTCCACAAGCCGGGAGACCCGGCAGCACCCGAGCTTCGGCGTGCCCTCCCACTGTCCAGTTTTCACCCCGTGTGATAGTGGGTTCTCTGGACTTCGCCCAGAGCTGGAGAATCTGTCCAGTGGGACGCCCCTGTCTCCCCGTTCGAGAAAACTGGCCGGTTTCCAGCCGCCCGCCCTCTCCGCGGCGCGTACTCCAAACCTCTCTCTGCGCGCGAATCTTTCAACGCTGTCCGCTGCCGCTCCTCCGGGTCACAGTGTCTTATCTTCACTTTTATTTGTGGAATTTTCACTCGGCGAGCGTTCTGGTGATTCTGGAAGGTGTTTGTTCCTTCGTTAAGTTGTAGTATTAAAATTGCTGATTATGACGGCAAGATAGGTGTTTCATCTTTGCCGCCATCTTAGTTCTCCAAAAAAAAAAAAAAAGCTGTTTCCTCATATTTTAAATTGTTGATTTGATTCTAAGAATCTTCTAGTCTACTGTTGAATCCTTGTATATTATTCTTTATTTCAGTCAGTCTATGCTTAATTTTTGACTGGTTCTTTTTCATTTTTGGAAGATTTCTATAAGATTCTTGAGTAACCTTATAACCATAGTTTTGAACTCTATATCCAGTAATTAGCTTTCTTCCATTTCTTCCACTTGTGACATGGTTCTTTGTCTCCACAATTTGTCTGCTTCCCTATGTTTGTTTCTATGTATTGGGTAGGGCTGCTAGTGGCCTTGTGTAGTAGGTGTTCTATAGGGCCCAGTGGCTGAGTCTCTCCAGTAACCTGAGCTGGGAGTTCTAGGTGAACTCCTTTGTGAGCTGTGAACACAGGTTGGTTGTAGTTGAGACTTGATTGCTGTTGGTGCTACTGGGATAAATTGGCCTCCAGGACCAGCTGTGACTACTGTGAGGACCAGCTGTGACTACTGTGAAAGCTACTGTGCAGGAGACACCCCTATGAAATAGTACTTCCTTCAGTGGGGCTTTGGTGATCACTGAGTCTTTCCCTTGAATGTGTCCCTATGGGTGTGTAGAGTTGGAATCTGGTATGATCTGACACTGATCACTGGGTACACTGGCTCTTGTTTATCTGGGGAGGTTCAAAGTCAGCCACTTCCTGGGGCCACCTAACAAGAGCTACAAAAATATCTGCAGATTATTACTCTTTATATCAGATTTGGAAGTGCTCAGAGGAGGCCCAGCTATGAATCAAGGCAGCCTGGTTCTGGTGCTGGGTCTTGGGCTTTTCATTGATAGATTTAGGGCTCCCGGACCCAAATAGAGCTTATTTGGGAGGTTTTAGCTTGAGCAAATGACAGGCTATTCATATGCAAAAGCTGTTGTACACAGCTCAAATGGGGTTGTACATTGGATGAGATGGAGTTTTAGGAAATCACCAGGGCAGAGCAAACAGAAATGGCTGCCAGTCAGCTCTGTGACTGTGATGATCCTAGCATAGGAACAATGATCTCTGTGTGCACCTGTGTCTGTGAAAAAGTTGCCCTGGAGTTCCCCCCCGCCCTCGATGCCAGTCATCCAGTTCCTCCTCATATTTGTCTGTTTTCCCCAGAGCCTCACCTTGCTGCTGGAGCTCAGAAGAAATGAGACTTTGTAAGTTCAGTTTGTGGTGCTGGCCTTTTAAAAGAACAGCTTGGTCTCCAACAGCTCCTGTGTCACTGAGCCCCAATCCACACTGGTTTATACAGCCCATAGTTCTTGCTTTTCCCAGCTCTGGGACTATGGCCTGGGAGTCTCATGTGGGACTGGGGCCCCTTGCTCCTTGAGGTGTCCTTTGCAGGATGATCTCCCACCTGATTAAAAAAGAAGCACAATGGGTGCTGGAGCAGCTTGTTCTGCACCTCAGCATGTCCTACCAATCTCAGCGTGCTTTCTTCTTTATTTCTCTGGTTGTAGAACTTCCATTCAGCCAGTTTTCCAATGTTTCTGGATGATGGTTATTCTGTATTTTAGTTGAAATTTTGATGTGGTGTGGGAGGCAGCTAGTACCAGCGGTTATCTACACCACCATCTTCCCCAGCTTCTCTAGCTTAGCCATTATTTACATGTAGTAAAAAAGCAATTCACTGAAGAAACTGATTTAAAAAACATGAAAATACTATTTTTAAAGCTCAAGGTACATCTATCCCACATATTTTTATACACATTGTCATTTTCTTTTTTAAAATATATTTTATTGATTTTTTTACAGAGAGGAAGGGAGAGGAATAGAGAGTTAGAAACATCAATGAGAGAGAAACATTTATCAACTACCTCCTTCACACCCTCTACTGGGGATGTGCCCGCAACCAAGAAACATGGCCTTGACTGGAATCAAAACTGGGACCTTTCAGTCCACAGGCTGACTGACGCTCTATCCACTGAGCAAAACTGGTTAGGGAAGTCCCACATATTTTTTTATGAATATATTACCATTATCAAAGGTGAATTAAAAGAATAGAATTTCAGAATGTGGACTATAATTTTCTTATGTTTTCCATTTATGGTCCTTAGAAATATAATGACTATTTAATATCAATAAAACATTTTATTGAGCCTCTTTTCTTTGAAAATGTAAAAATTATTTAACTTTTTCAAGAGAACAAATTGATATTTTCATTCAATACCAATAAAAATTATGGCATGCCACTCCCTGTGCATAAAATCCTCACCCAAAAACTATTGTAAGCCTTGGAACATGTGTGTAAAATGCCTTAGGTAGGTGAAGATAAAAAAGTCCAACTGTAAGTCATCACTTTAAAAAGGAAAGTTTAATATTTAGCTTTTTATTATATTTAAATTATGAAGGTTAGAGCTTTTATTATTTTAAGATCACAGTCTTACCTCAGAATACATGGATTTGTTATTTTGTTTTATTTTTATAGTGATAGAAGAAGGGGAGATTGGTGACTGTAACATCAACAATGCTTAATAATCTTTAATTTTGGTTTTATTGCTACTATTAATGTAAACAATGATATGAGTAGGCTTTAATTGACTTTTATGTTTTCACAGTAAATTAGAAAAATGATGTTCAATGAGTACAAATGCATGCTCATTATCAAAGTAGTGTATTTACTCAACAGTTATAGCACCCCATTTGAAAGTTTTATAAATATTTATTGAGCCGTATCTTCAAAATGGGAAATTAGAGCCTGTTCTGAGCATAATTACAGTATCCAACAATATATTTATAAATTTGTTCACTTACCCTCAGTTTTTATATACAACAATTATTATTTAAAAACCCGTGATTTTACCTGTGCACATAAAATAACTAGATAAATATGTGACTAAGGAAAATGTCACTGATTCCCAAATGCTGATAAGCGGTTAAAGTGCAATTAGGAATGAAAAAGATGCATTGTCTATATGAAAGAACACAAAAGAAAGGCTACTGTAATTCATTTGTTTTGAGTCTTGATTATAAGTGATTGATTAATACTCCCTGTAAGAAATGATACAATTTATTAAGTTAATCTTTAACAATTTCTTTTATCACCCAAGCCCAATAATTTAGACTAACTGATCAGTTGTAGTACAGATTTGTAAGAATAAATTAATGCAAATATTATATGACTAGGGTCCCAGTACATGAATTTGTGCACCTTGAAAGGAACTATGGACTGCAAGGCTGTAGTGAGCACAGGGGAAGGTCTTGGCCTATCTTCTATGCTCTAGCCTGGTTCCTCCCATCATGGCCCCATGGCCCCTGTCTGCTGGCAGCCCTGTTCCTTCCCCCGCTGCTCCCATGCACTGACAGTGCCTGTCCTGTTCACATCAGCTGATGGCACAGAGCAATTGGAGACAGCACCAGCAGTGGGTGTGATTGGGGCAGGTCCTGTCAGTGGGTGTGAGCGGCAGCTACTGCCCTGATTGCCCCTCAGGAGCAGGGGGAATGGGAGAAGCCTTCAGGAGCAATCATCGCCAGCAGCCATTGGTCACACCTGCTGATGGCACCGAGATTGGGACTGGTGCTGGCAGTGGGTGCAAGCATCAGGTGGGACTGCAGCACGCAGGACCAAAGAATTTTCAGTAACAACCAGAAATTCATCCCAATGACAGTGAATGGTGACCTGCCCCACCTTGTTCTGGTGCCCTAGACACCTGCTCCACCATGATGCTTTGGGTGACTCACACCATGTTCTGCACATGGCCCCTGGTTGCCAGTGCACCTCATAGTGACCAGTTGTTTGATTGTTCATTTGTTCTGCTGTTTGGTCTATTTGCATAGTAGGGTCATAGATAGATAGATAGATAGATAGATAGATGATAGATAGAAAGATAGATATAGATATACATATACATATAAATATTTCAGGGATCAAATATTCTATATCTTCAATGTGGTCCATGTGGTCAAAATGACAAGTAAGGTAGAATATTTTGATAAGAACATTTTATGTTTTGATTATAAATCTATTGTTTTAAGAGGATAAATCCAATGTGATTGGGGAGGGTGGGAAAGACATCAAGGATTTTCTTTAGGAAAGAGAGTTAAAATAGTTAATATCACTAAATAGAAACTTGATAGTACACTATTCTGTACTATCTAATGCAATATTAAAAGTGAGTAGATACACAGTGAGAATGCATAAATGAATATTAAATCTCTTCTAAAAATATTCAGTTTCATGATGCCAAATGTCAGCTATATACTCTACCAAATTTTTCCTCTCTTTATTTAAGTATTTTGGCATCTCTTAGAAAAAATTTAATTTTACTTCTATACATTTCTTTCATGTTTTCTCTTTGATTTATATCTACAGTAGAATTTACTGAGTGTTCTTATAAAACTGACTTTTTGTGTTATTTTTTATTTCTTATAATTTATTTTTATGTTTTATTTAAAAATGTTTAATTACAGTTTACATTCAATATTATTTTGTATTAGTTTTAGTTGTACAGCAGAGTGGTTTGCCAATCATATACTTTATAAAGTGTTCCCTTGATATTTTCAGTACTTAGCGTGCACCATACAGTTATTACAATATTATAAACTGTATTTATTATGCTACTATAGGCCCAGTGCACAAAATTTGTGCACGTGGGAGGTGTCCCTCAGCCCAACCTGCACCCTCTTCAATCTGGGATGCCTTGAGGGATGTCCAACTGCTCATTTAAGTCTGATCCCAGTAAGATTGGGCCTAAATGGACAGTCGGACATCCCTCTCACAATCCAGTACTGCTAACTCCCAACTGCTCGCCTGCCTGCCTTCCTCATTGCCCCTAACCACTTCTCCCTGCCAGCCTGATCACCCCCTAACCATTCCTTTGCCAGCCTGATTGATGCCTAACTGCTCCCATGCCAACCTGTTTGCCCCTAACTACCCAATCCTGCAGGCCTGGGTCCCCCCCAACTGCCCTTCCCTGCAGGCACTGTCACTCCAACTTCCCTCCTCTG
This sequence comes from Antrozous pallidus, assembly GCA_027563665.1. NCBI lineage: Eukaryota > Metazoa > Chordata > Mammalia > Chiroptera > Vespertilionidae > Antrozous > Antrozous pallidus. The sequence goes on along the minus strand of CM050509.1, from coordinate 68,774,139 downwards.
CTGGCCTAGTCACCCTTAACTGTCCTCCCCTGTAGGCTTTATCATCCCCAACTGCCCTCCCTTGCAGGCCTGGTCCCTCCCAACTAACCTCCCTTGCTGGCCATCTTGTGGTGGCCATCTTGTGTCCACATGGTGGAAAGATCTTTGACCACATGGGGGCAGCCCTCTTGTGTGTTGGAGTGATGGTCAATCTGCATATTAATCTTTTATTAGATAAGATAGAAGTCTGGTGCACAGGTGGGACCAGCTGGTTTTCCCTGAAGGGTGTCCCAGATCAGGGTGGGGGTCACATTGGGGTGTGAGGAGGCCTGGGCGAGGGGCCTGTGTTGGTTTGCAGGCTGGCCATGCCCCCTGGTGATCCAAGCAGAGGCCCTGGTATCTGGGATTTATTTATATTCTACAATTGAAACTTTGTAGTCTCGAGCAGAACCAAGCCTCTTGCTCACTCTGTGGCAAACAGCCATTTTTGTTGAGTTTTATTTATCTTTTATAATTGATACTTTGTAGCCTTAAGCTGATGACTGGGCCAGCTAGGGTAAGTGGAAAGCTTGGCTCCCTCCATCTCCAAGTGCAACTCAATCCTCTGGTCTCTCCAGATCCATGGCTGCTATCATTTTTACTTGTCTTCTATCATGGAAACTTTGTAGCATTGAGTGGAGACCTGAACCGGCAAGGGCAGGTGGAAAGGTTGGCTTTCTCTATCACCAGGGAAACCCAAGCCTCCCTCTTGCTCTCTGTGGCTGCAGCCATTGTGGTTGGGTTTATTTGCATATCTGCTCCTGATTGGATGGTGGGCGTGGCTGGTGGGCCTGACTAGTGGGTGTAGCAGAGGTATGGTCAATTTGTATATTACTCTTTTATTAGATAGGATAATTTGCATCCCCATTATTATTTTTAACTTCCAAATTGTACTTCTCTAACCCAACCTTCCTCCTTTCTAGATACTATCAGTCTGTTCTCTGTATCTATGATCTATTTCTATTTTATATTGTTCATTTATATATTTCTTTAGATTCCACATATAAGTGAAATCATATGGTGTTTGTTTTTCTCTGACTGATTCACTTAGCCCAATAACCTCAATTCAATTTATGCTGCCACAAATGTTAATATAATGCTTTTTTATGAACAAGTAGTATTCCATTGTATATGTATATCACAGCTATTTTATTTTTTTATTGTTTAAGATATTACATATAGTAGTACAGATGTCTCCTTTTCTCCCCATTGGCCGCCCCTACCCCCCCAGCACATGCTTTCACCTGCCCCCCCGAATGTCTTGTATCTATTGGTTATACTTTTTGCATGCATACAATTCCTATGGTTGATCTCTTGCAGCCCTCCCCCCCCCAACCTCCCCTGCCTTCCTGATGTAGATTGATAGTCTGTTCAATGCTTCTTTGCCTCTGTATCGATTTCCCCCCATTTCTTTTCTTTAAAAAATCTTGCCTCTGCAAATAAGAAATAAACATGTAAGAACAAGAAATGTTTGAGTCCCAATTACAATGTCCAGCAGTTCTGAGTGCCAGTTTCAATGTTAAACAGTTCCTTGTGTGTACATGTCAGCAATGATATTTGGATGGTGGACAAATGTTGGCAATGCAGGTCTAACCCTCTCTGGTTTGGTCCTGGGAAACCTGCAGCGATGTACACCTCCTGACTGCTAGCATGGCAAGGTGTCATCAGCGTCTTCCATCTCTGGACTATTTCTTCTCTTGTCTTCATGGTTGGAGCAGACCTGTCAACTCCTCTTTGTTGCAGGAATCTACATGGTCTTGGAGTTGATTTCTGAAAATATATAAACATATTCTCAACCAAAAGTTAATAAAGGAATCTCTTCTATAAATTTGACTTGGTATCCTTTTTGTTTTTGTCCAAACAATTTTCCTTTGGCTTATTTTGACATCATGTGTGATTTTCATGGGTGTCTCGGTTTTAGCATTACAAATGAAAGTTAATTTTCTAAAGTAAAAATTTTCTAGATTTAATTTACTTACAATGTATTTCTCCTTACATGATATTACCCTACTATACCCCTTTCTTTGATTAATGGAGGCTTTTGGAAATTTTATAATGCAGTCTTGATAACTTTAAATTTTAATTTTTTGCACAAAAGTATGACTGCTTTAGGTTCATTCAATATTAAGCAATTTTACCATTAGATAAACTACCAATAGAAATTATAGTTAATACTTTATGAATAGCATTTTGTCCTGCACAATTAAATTTTCTTCAATATTCACTTATTTCAATTAGCCAATTTAAATTAATCTGAAAACTTGATTACTATTTTACTGTCAAATTTAATACTCTAACAACAATCTTAGTGTACCCTGTAAATATTAGTGGAAAGGATTATTTACATTCATGAGTAAGCCCTGAGCATTCCTGGTGCTAAGATGGATTTAGATACAGGGCAGCTGCTGCCTGCCAAGTCTTTGTCTGTTGCCTGGGTCCCAATCTGTGCTGGGCATGGAAAGCGAAGCAGCCATGGGGTTAGGAGACTTCCCTCAGAAGGGGTGAGGGTTCAGGTCCCTGCAAAGTTGGTGGGTTGAGGTTCTGTGTCCCACCTCTGTTGACCTTCAAGTTCTCTCCTGATGGCCCCTCTGCAACTGTGTCTGTCTTAGGTTGTTCCTTACTTGAGTGATCATAACCATCTCTGGCTAACCAGTCATCCTGTGGGGCGAAGCAGGGTGATGTGATGCTCATTTCTGTCTCCTTGGTAGGCTATGCCCCCATGGCCTCCACGCCCAGCACCTGCCATGGGATCCCTCACCATGCCACTGGTCAGATATTTCAGGGAACTCAGGTATTTTCTCCAGGGAGGGCCTCAGCTCACACCATTGGGGGAGAGACAGATCCGTAGTACCAGCCACCACTTGGCTTCAACCTCCACATTAGCAGAAAGCTCAGGCAACAGCTATGGGCAACTGGATTGTGAGAAGAAGGTCCCTCTTTGCAAAAAGGGCAAGAGGGGCCAATATATAATGCTTAGGTGCCTTAATTTCTTCTGAAATGGATTAAATCCTTTTATGTCCTTTTTTTAAAATGCTGCCAAAAATTCAAGGAATTATTTTGTATGTTTGTTTGGGATAATTGTACAATAAGCTCTTGTAGAATATAAGAAATTATAATGACATTGTGGAATAATACCATGTAAGGATATTCTTTGCTCTAGGCCATGACAATTCAATTTTAAACTGGCTGTCAATTTCCTTTTGTAACTTTGTATAAACTTTGTAAGGGAGGCAAAAACACAAATTACTTACCTTAGTTCAAGAGGACAAATATATTGACTTTCAATAACAATCCTTACGACATTTGAGGGAAACTTCTCTTTATTTCCCTCCAAAATAAATTTCAGGCTACAGAGAGTCTCATTTAAAAATCTGTCCCATGAAACAATTTTTCTTAAGGTTATGGTGACCACTAGTATGGATTATATTTATTTTTTCTTCTTATTTATTTATTTATTTATTACATATATGTCCTTATACCCCAATACCCCCACCCCCTTACTCAAGCCCCACCCCCATGTTATCTGTGTCCATTTATTAAGCTCATATGCATGCACACAAGTGCCTCTGTTGATCCCTCCTACCGACACCCACCTTCCCTTAGGCTGGGCATTTTGATCAATGTTTTTCAATCTCTGCATCTGTTCTTGTGCATCAGTCTATGCCATTCATTATATTCCACAAATGGTAGATATCATGTAATATTTATCTTTCTCTGCCTGGCTTATTTCACTTAGCATAATGCTCTACAGCTCCATTCACATTATTGCAAAGGGTAGGAGCTCCTTCTTTTTTACTGGAGCATAGTATTTCATTGTGTTGCTGTACCACAGTTTTTTAATCCACCAATCTGCTGATTGGCACTTAGGCTGCTGCCAAATCTTAGCTATGGTGAATTGTGCTGCTATGAACATATGGGTTTATAGTTTCTTGGGATATATTCCTAGAAGGGGGATCACTGGGTCAAATGGTAATTCCACTTTTAGTTTTTTAAGGAAGCTCCATACTGTTCTCCACAGTGGCTGCACCAGTCTGAATTCCCACCAGCAGTGCAATAGAGTTCCTTTTCCCCCACATCCTCTCTAAAACTTTTCCTTTGTTGATTTGTTGATGATAGTCAGTCTGGCAGGCGTGAGATGGTACCGCATTGTCATTTTGATTTGCATCTCTCAGATAATTAGTGACTTTGAGCAGGTTTTCATATGTCTCTTCTCCTTCCTTCTGTCTTCTTTTGAAAAGTATCTATTTAGGTCAGTTGCCCATTTGTTGATTGGGTTGTTTATCTTCTTTTTGCTAAGTTGTATGTGTTCTCTGTATATGTTGAAAATTAAATCTTTATCGTTGATATCATTGATGAATATGTTCTCCCACGCAGCTGGCCTTTCTTGTTGTTTTGTTGATGGTTTCCTTTGCTGTACAAAAGCTTTTTATTTTGTTGTAGTCCCATTTGTTTATTTTCTCTTTACTTTCAATTGCCTTAGGAGTAGTATCAGTGAATAAGTACCTTTGGCATATGTCTGAGATTTTGATGCCTGTGGCTTCCTCTAGTATTTTCATGGTTTCCCACATTATGTTTCCCACCTTATTTTTAAGTCCTTGACCCATTTTGAGTTTATTTTTGTGTATGGTGTAAGTTGGTGATCTGGTTTCATATTTCTGGATGTATGTGTCCAATTTTCCCAACATCATTTGTTGAAGAGACTGTCTTGGCTCCATTTTATGTTCATGCCTCCTTTGTCAAATATTAATTGGGTATAGTGGTTTGGTTCCATTTCTGGTTTCTCTATTTTATTCCATTGATCTATATGTCTGACCTTGTGCGAGTACCAGGCTGTTTTAAGAACAGTGGCTTTGTGCTGAAACTGGGTTGGCTCAGTGGATAGAGAGTTGACTTGCGGACTGAATGGTCCCCAGTTCGATTCCGGTCAAGGGCATGTACCTTGGTTGAGGGCATATTCCCATTAGGGGGTGTGCAAGAGGCAACTGATTGATGTTTCTCTCTCATGGAAGTTTCTGACTTTCTATCTCTCTATCTTTCTCTCTGTAAAAAATCAATAAAATATATATATTTAAAAACAGTGGCTTTGTAATACAGCTTGATATATGGTATTGAGATCCCACCTACTTTCTCAGGATTGCTGTAGTTATTGGTGTAGTTATTCAGGGTCTTTTTTATTCCAGATGAATTTTTGGAAAGTTTCTTCTAGGTCTGTGAAATATGCCTTTAGAATTTTAATGGGAAGTGAATTGAATCTATAGATTGCTTTGGGTAGTATGGACATTTTTATGATGCTGGTTCTACCATCCATGAACATGGTACATTCTTCCATCTGTTTATGTCTTCTTCTATCACTTTTTTCAGTGTCAGGTCGTTTTGCACTCACAGGTCTTTTACCTCAGTTAAGTTTATTCTTATGTATCTTAATTTTTTTGGTGCAATGGTATGTGGGATTGCTTTCTTAGTCTCTCTTTCTGCATGTTCATTATTGGTGTATAGAAATGCCATAGACTTCTTGATGTTAATTTTGTATCTGGATACACTGAATTTATTTATTAAGTCTAATATATTTTAATAATTATTTATTGTTTAAAGTATTATGAATAGTAGTACATATGTTTCATCCCCCCCATTAACCTACCCTGGCCTCCCCTAACCCCAGCAGATGCCCTAGTCTGTCCCCCCCGTGTCTTTTATCCATTGGTTATGTGTATATGCATGCATACAAGTTCTTTGGTTCATCTCTTACAGCCCCCGCCCCCACATTCACCTGCCTTCCCACTGTAGTTTGGCACTCTGTTCAATGCTCCTTTGCATCTGTATCTATTCTTGCCCTCATTTCTTTCTTTAAAAAAAATCTTGCATCTGCATCCTAGAAATAAACATATAAGAACAAAAAAAATATTTGAGTCTCAGTTTCAATGTCCAACAGTTCTGAGTCCCAGTTTCAGTGTCTAATAGTTCTTTGCATGTAAATGTCAGCACTGATATCTGGATAGTGGAGTAATGGTGGCAATGCAGGGTCCACCCTCTCTGGTTTGGACCTGGGAAACCTTCAGTGATGTACAGCTGTTGACGGCTACCATGGCAAGGTGTCATCAGTGTCTTCCATCTCTGGACTGTTTTCGTGGTTGGAACAGCTCTGTCAGTTCCTCTTTGTTGCAGGAATCCATATGGTCTTGGAGTTGTTTTTGAAAATATACAAACATATACTCAACCAAAAATTAATAAATGAATCTTTTTTTGTAAATTAGACTTGGGATTCTTCTTATTTTTCCCCAAATGATTTTCTTTGGTTTATTTTGACACTATGTGTGTTTTTCATGGGTGTCCTGCTGTTGGCATTACAAATGGAAATTAATTTTCTGAAGTAAGAATTTTCTAGATGTAATTTACTGACATGATATTGTTCCTTACATGATATTACCCCATAATTCCCCCCTTTTTCTTATTAATGAAGGATTTGGAAATTTTATATTGCAGTCTTGGTAATTTAGATTTTATTTTTTGCATAAAAATATGACTTCTTTAGGTTCTTTGCATGTTAGGAAATTTTACAATGCGATGAACTACAAATAGAAATTTTAGTTAGTATTTTAGGAACAGTTTTTTGTCCACTACACTTAAATTTTCTTGACTGTTCATATATTTCAACTGGCTAAATTTAAATTAATCTGAAAACTTGATTACTATTTTACTGTTAAATTTAATACTCTTAGTTTATCCTGTAAATATTAGTGGAAAAGATTATTTGCATTCTTGAGTAGGCACTGAGCATTCCTGATGATAGACTAAATTTAGATATAGGGCAGATGTTGCTGGTCAAGTCTTTCTCTGTAGCCCAGGTTCCAGTCTGAGCTGGGCATGGGAGGCGAAGCAGGGTTCAGAGTTCAGGGCCCTGCAAGGTTAGAGGGGTGAGGGTCTGTGCCCCACCTCTGTTGACCCTCAAGTTCTCTCCTGATGGCCCCTCTGCAACTGTGCCTGTCTTAGTTTGTTCTTTTCCTGAGGAATCTTACCCTTCTCTGGCTAACCAGTCATCCTCCGGGGCCAAACAGGGTGATGTGAGGTTCAGTTCTGTCTCCTTCGTAGTCTATGTCCCCATGTCCTCCTTACCCAGCACCTGCTTTAGGATCCCCTCACCTGCTGGTGGGATCCCGGTACTGATAACATATCTTGGAGGACAATGGTTTCTTCTCCAGGGAGGGCCCAGCACACACCATTGGGTGAGAGACAGATCGTTGGTGCCAGCCACCTAGATGCATCAACTTCAGCTTGATCTGAAAGCTCAGGCAATAGCTGTGTGCACGTGGATTGTGAGGGGAGGGTCTCCATTGGCAAAAAGTGCAAGGAGACCCAATATAGAAAGCTCAATTGCCTTTCCACTGCCTTAATTCTTTCTGAAAGGAATTCATTCCTTTCCTGTCTTTTTTAAAGTTCCTGCCAAACATTCAACGTGTTAGTGTATACGTATCTTTGGGATAATTGTACAACATGCTGTTGTAAAATACCAAAAAATATAATGATGTTGTAGAATAATATCATGTAAGGATATTCTTTGCTCTAGGGCATGTGAATTCATTTTCAAGCTAACTGCCAATTTTTTTTTTACAATTTTATATAGACTTTGTCAGGGAGGTGAAAACACAAATTACTTACCTTAGTTCAAGAGGTCAACTATATTGACTTTCCCCCTTACTCCTGCCTCCCCACACTTACATTGAGGTTTAACATTCTGATTGACTTTTCTCAGTCTCTGGATCAATTCTAATTCATCAATCTATTCTCTTCATTATATTCCACAAATGAGTGAGAACATGTGATATTTATCTTTCTCTGGCTGGTTAATTTCACTTAGCATAATATTCTCCATCTCCATTCATGTTGTTGCAAATGGTAGGAGCTCCTTTTTTACCACATCATAGTATTCCATTGTGTAGATGTACCACAGTTTTCTAATCCACTCAACTGCTGATGGGCACTTAAGCTCTTTCCAAATATTTGCTATGGTAAATTGTGCTGCTATGAACATAGGGGTACATATATCCTTTCTAATTTGTGTTTCAAGTTTCTTGTGATATATTCCTAGAAGTGGGATCTCTGGGTCAAATGGGAGTTCCATTTTTAGTTTTTTTGAGGAAACTGCATACTGTTCTCCATAGAGTCTGCAACAGTCTGCATTCCCACCAGCAGTGCACAATGGTTCCTTTTTCTCCGCATCCTTGCCAGCACTTGTCCTTTGTTGATTGGTTGATGAAAGCCACCCTGACAGGTGTGTGATGGTACCGCATTATCATTTTGATTTGCATCTCTGAGATAATTAGTGACTTTGAGCAGGTTTTCATCTGTTTCTGGGCCTTCCTTATGTCTTTTTTCAAAAAGATTCTATTTAGGTCCCTTCCCCATTTTTTTTCTTGGATCATTTTTCTTACTTATATTAAGTTGTATAAGTTGCCTGCAGATACTAGAGATTAAACCTTTATCTCTGATAGCGTTTGCAAATATGTTCTCCCATACAGTGGGTTTTCTTGTTGTTTTGTTAATGGTTTCTTTTGATGTACAAAAGCCTTTTATTTGATGTTGTCCCATGTTTATTTTCTCTTTAGCTTCCATTGCCCTAGGAGCAGTATCACTGAAGAAGTTCTTTCGGCATATGTCTGAGATTAATCTTCCTGTGGATTCCTCTAGTATTTTTATGGTTTCCAGTCTTATGGTTAAGTCCTGTATCCATTCTGAGGTATTTTGTTGTTGTTGTTGTTGTTGTTGTATGGTGTAAGTTGGTGGTCTAGTTTCTATTTTTTCATGTACCTGTCCAATTTTCCCAACACCATTTATTGAAGAGACTGTCTTGACTCCATTGTATATTCATGCCTCCTTTGTGAAATATTAATTGAGCATAGTGGTTTGAGTTGATGTCTGCCTTCTCTATTCTATTCCATTGGTCAATATGTCTGTTCTTGTGCCAGTACCCCGCTGTTTTAAGAACAGTGGCTTTGTAATACTGCTGGAAATCTGGTATTGAAATCCCACCGACTTTGTGCTTCTTTCTGAGGATTGCTGTGGCTATTCAGGTTCTTTTTTTATACCAGATGAATTTTTGGAAAGTTTGTTCTAAGTCTGTGAAATAAGCCATTGGTATTTTAATGGAGTGCATTAAATTTATAGATTACTTTGGGTAGTATGGACATTTTGATGATATTGATTCTACCAATCCATGAACAGCTATGTTCGTCCATCTGTTTATGTCTTCCTATATCTCTTTTTTCAGTGTCTTATTGTTTTTCGCGAATAGGTCTTTTACCTCCTTAGTTAAGTTTATTCCTAGGTATCTTAAATTTTTTTTTGGTGCAATGGTAAATAGGATTGCTTTTTAAATCTCTTTCTGTAACTTCATTATTGGTAAATGGAAATGCCATGCATTTCTTGGATTTAATTTTGTAACCTGCTACGTTGCTGCATTCATTTATTAAGACTATTAGTTTTTTTTTATGGAGTCCTTAGCGTTTTCTATTTACAGTATCATGTCATCTTTGAATAAGAACAGTTTTACTTCTTCTTTTCCAATTTGGATGCCTTTTTTTTTCTTGTCTGATCGCAATGGCTACTACTTCCAACACTATATTGAACAGGAGTGGTGAGAGTGCTCAAACCTGTCTTGTTCCTGTTCTTAGAGGAAATGGTTTTAGTTTTTGTCCATTGAGTATGATGTTGGCTGTAGGTTTCTTATATATGGCTTTTATTATGTTGAGATATGTTCCTTCTATTCCCACCTTGCTGAGTGTTTTTATCAAGAAAGGGTGTTGGATTTTTTCAAATGTTTTTTCTGCATCAATTGATATGACTATGTGATTTTTATCCCTCAGTTTGTTTATGTGATGTATCATGTTTATGGATTTGCAAATATTGTACCAAACTTGCATCCCTGGAATAAATCCTCCTTGGTCATGGTGTCTTTCTGATGTACTGCTGGATTTGAGTTGTTAGAATCTTATTGAGGATTTTCATTTCTATGTTCATAAGGGATATTGGCTTGTAATTCTCTGTATTGTCTTTATCTGTTTTCAGTATTTGGGTGATCAAAGCTTCGTAGAAGGAGCTTGGAAATGTACCTTCCTCTTCAATTTTCTGAAATAGTGTGAGGAGGATAGGTTTAGTTCTTCCTTGAATGTTTGGTAAAATTCCCCTGTGAAGCCATCTATTCCCGGGCTTCTGTTTGCTGGAATTTTTTTTAATACCCTTATTTATTGATTTTTTTGCAGTATAACTTACAGTTAATAGTAGTAGAAGAGGGTCCCTCTTGGCAAACAGGGCAAGAGGGGCCAATATAGAATGCTCAGGTGGCTTCCCAGTGCCTTACTTCCTTTGAAAGGGATTAATTCCTTTCCTATCTTATTTTTAATTGCTGCCCAACATTCAAAGAATTAGTTTGTAAGTTTCTTTGGGATAATTGTATAATATGCTGTTGTCAAATATCAAAAATTATCATGACATTGTAGAATAATATCATGTTTTATCTTTCTCTGCCTGGCTAATTTCACTTACCATAATGCTCTCCAAATCCATCCATGACGTTACAAATGGTAGGAGCTCCTTCTTTTTTTACTACAGCATAGTATTCCATTGTGTGAATGTACCATAGTTTTGTAATCCACTAATCTGCTGATGGGCACTTAGGCTGTTTCCAAATCTTAGCTACGGTAAGTTGTGCTGCTATGAACATAGGTGTGCAGATATCCTTTATAATTTGTGGTTCTACTTTCTTGGACTACATTCCTAGAAGTGGGACCACTGGGTCGAATGGGAGCTCCATTTTTAGTTTTTTGAGGAAACTCCATACTCTTCGCCACTGTAGAAAGGAATATAGTGACTTTGAGCAAGTTTCATATGTCTCTGAGCCTTCCTTTTGTCTTCTTTAGAAAAGATTTTATTTAGGTCTGTTGCCCATTTTTTAAAAATATGTTTTTATTGATTTTTTTGCAGTATAACTTATAATTAATAGTAGTACACGTTTTCCTTTCCCCCTCCCCCTTATCCTCCTCCCAGCCTCCCCTACCCCCCAGCACATATCCCCACCTTCCCCCCTCCCCGCCCCAGTGACTTTCATTCATTGGTTATGCTCATATGCATGCATACAAGTCCTTCAGTTGATCTCCCTCAGCATCCACCTCCCATCCACCCAAGCCTACCCCTGTAACTTGACAGCCTGTTCAAGGCCACTCTGCCTCTATATCAATCACTCTCCCTTGCTTCTTTTATTCAAAAATATCTTGCCTCTGCATACAAGAAATAAATGTATAAGAACAAAAAATGTTTCAGTCTCAGTTTCAATGTCGAACTGTTCTGAGTCCCAGTTTCAGTGTCAAATAATTCTTTATGTGTACATGTCAGCAATGATATCCAGATGGTGGACACATCGTGGCAATGCAAGATCCATCATCTCTGGTTTGGTCCTGGGTTGCCTGCAGACATGCACAGCTGCTAGCATGGCAAGGTGTCGTCAGTGTCCCCCATCTCTGGACCATGCTCGTGGCTGGAACAGACCCGCCAGTTCCTCACTGTCGCAGGAACCCACATGGTCATGGAATATTCTCTGCAAACACACAAACACATTCTCTACCAAAAGTTAACAAAGGGATCCTATATGCAAAATAAACTTGGGATTCTTTTTAATTTTTGCCTAAATGATTTTCCTTTGGCCTATTTTGACACCATGTGTGTTTTTTCATGGGTATCCTGCAGTTGGTTTTACAAATTGAATTTACTTTACTGGAGTAAGAATTTTCTAGAAGTATTTTACTTACTCGATATTTTTACCTTACATGATATTACCCCACTGCCCCCTCCCCTTTTTTGATTAATGGGGGCTTTTGGAAATTTTAGATTGCAGTCTTGGTAATTTAAAATTTTAATTTTTGCACACAAATATGACTGCTATAGGTTCTTTGGATGTTAGGCAATTTACAGTGAGATGAATTACTAATAGATTTTTTAGTTAATGTTTTTGTCCAGTACACTAAAATTTTCTTGAGTATTCACTTATTTCACTTGGCCAATTTAAATTAATCTGAAAACTTGATTACTATGTTACTGTCAATTTTAATACTCAAACAGAAATCTTAGTTTACCCTGTAAATACTAGTGGAAAGGAATATTTGCAATTTTGAGTAGGTCCTGAGCATTCCTGGTAATAGACTGAATTTAGATATAGAGCAGCTATTGCTGGCCGAGTCTCTGTCTGCCACCTGGGTCCTGGTCTGAGTTGTGCATGGGAGGCGAAGCAGCCGTGGGGGTAGGAGACCTCCCTCAGGAGGGGGTGAGAATTCAAGCACCTGCAAGGTTTGTGGGTGAGGTTCTTTTACCCTCCTCTGTTGACCTTTTACATCTCTCCTGTTGGCCCCTCTGTGAATGTGCCTGTCTTAGGTTGTTCCTTCCCTGAGGAATCTTACCCATCTCTGGCTAACCAGCCATTCTCTGGGGCCAAACAGGGTGATGTGAGGTTCAGTTCTGACTCCTTTATAATCTATGCCCCCGTGGCCTCCAAGTCCAGTACTTGCCTTGGGGTCCCCTCGCCTGCTGCCAGGGTCCCAGTACTGATCACATATCTTGGGTGACCCAGGTTTCTTCTCCAGAGAGGGCCCAGCTCACACCATTGGTCGAGATACAGATCCATGGTGCCAGCTGCCCAGAGGTTTCTGCCAGAGCTGGAACTAAAAACTCAGGCATCAGCTGTGTGTATTTGGATAGTAAGAAGAAGGTCCCTCTTGGCAGAAAGGGCAAGAAGAGCCAATATAGAATGCTCCGATGCCTTCCCAGTGCCTTAATTCCTTCTCAAAGGGAATAATTTCTTTCCTATCCTTTTTTCAGTTGCTGCCCAACATTCAAAGAATTGGTTTCTAAGTTTATTTGGGATAACTGTATAATATGCTGTTGTCAAATATCAAAAATTATGATGACATTGTAGAATAATATCATGTAAGGGTATTATGGTGTCACGGGAGGTTAAGGAGGGCTTAGCCTAAGGACTGGTGTCCATAGGATATGACAAGCTCTAGGCCATGTCCATTCAATCTCAAACTAGCTGCCATTTTTTTATAACTTTATATAAACTTTGTCAGGGATGTAAAAAGACAAATCACTTACCTTAGTTCACGAGTTCATATATATTGAATTTCCCCTTACTCCCACCACCTGACACTTACTCTGAGGTTGGACATTCTCATGGACTTTTCTTAGTCTCTGGATCCATTCTTGTTCATCAGTCTATGTCATTTATTGTATTCCTCAAATGAGTGCGATCATGTGATATTTGTCTTTCTCTGCCTGGCTAATTTCACTTAGCATAATGCTCTCCAAATCCATCCATGTTGTTAAAAATGGTAGGAGCTCTTTCTTTTTTTTCGCGGCGTAGTATTCCATTGTGTAAATGTACCATAGTTTTGTAATCCACTCATCTGCTGATGGGCACTTAGGCTGTTTCCAAATCTTAGCTATGGTAAATTGTGCTGCTATGAACATAGGGGTACATATATCCTTTCTAATTCGCGCTTCTAGTTTCTGGGGTATACTCCAAGAAGTGGGATCACTGGGTCGAATGGGAGCTCCATACTATTTTTTGAGGAAACTCCATACTGTTCTCCACAGTGGCTGCACTAGTCTACAATCCCACCAGCAGTGCACGAGAGTTCCTTTTTCTTCGCATCCTCACCAGCACTTGTCGTTTGTTGATTTGTTCATGTAAGCCATTTTGACAGGTGTGAGATGGTACCGCATAGTCGTTTTGATTGGCATCTCTCGGATAATTAGTGACTTTGAGCAAGTTTTCATATGTCTCTGGGCCTTCCTTTTGTCTTCTTTGGTGAAGATTCTATTTAGGTCTGTTGCCCATTTTTTTATTGGATCATTTGTCCTTTTATTGAGTTGCGTGAGTTGCCTGGAGATGCTTGAGATTAACCTTTTATCACTGATAACATATGCAAATATGTTCTCCCATACAGTTGGTTTTCTTGTTGTTTTGTTGATGGTTTCTTTAGCTGTGCAAAAGCTTTTGATTTTAATGTAGTCCCATTTGTTTATTTTGCCTTTAGCTTCCATTGCCCTAGGAGCAGTATCATCGAAGAAGTTCTTTTGGCATATGTCTGAGATTTTTCTTCCTGTAGATTCCTCTAATATTTTTATGGTTTCCTGTCTTACGTTTATATCCTGTATCCATTTTGAGTTTATTTTTGTGTATGGTGCTCTAGTTTCATTTTTTGCATGTATCTGTCCAATTTTCCCAACACCATTTATTGAAGAGACTGTCCTGACTCCATTTTATGTTGATGCCTCATTTGTCAAATATTAATTGAGAATAGTGGGTTGGGTTGATATCTGGATTCTCTGTTCTATTCCATTGATCTATATGTCTGTTCTTATGCCAGTACCAGGCTGTTTTGAGAACAGTAGCTTTGTAATACAGCTTGAAATCTGCTATTGATATCCCACCGACTTTGTGCTTCTTTCTGAGGATTGCTGTGGCTATTCGGGGCCTTTTTTTGTTCCAGATGAAATTTTGGGGAGTTCTTTCTAGGTCTGTGAAATATGTCATTGGTATTATAATGGGGAGTGCATTAAATTTATAGACTGCTTTGGGTATTGTGGACATTTTAATTATGTCGGTTCTCCCAATCCATGAGCATGGTATGTTCTTCCACCTGTTTACATCTTCCTCTATCTCTTTTTTCAGTGTCCTGTAGTTTTCCACGAATAGGTCTTTTACCTCCTTAGTTAAGTTTATTCCTAGGTATCTTAATTTTTTTGGTGTGATGGTAAATGGGATTGCTTTTTTAGTCTCTCTTTCTGTAAGTTCACTATTAGTGTATAGAAATGCCATAGATTTCTTGGCGTTAATTTTGTAGCTTGCTACGTTGCTGAACTCATTTATTAAGTCTATTAGCTTTTTTATGGAGTCTTTCAGGTTTTTTATGTACAATATCATGTCATCTGCAAATAAGTATAGCTTTACTTCTTTTTTTCCAATTTGGATGCCTTTTATTTCTTCTTCTTGTCTATTTGCAATGGCTAATACTTCCAGTACTATGTTGAACAGGAGTGGTGAAAGTGGGCACCCCTGTCTTGTTCCTGCACTTAGAGGAAATGCTTGTAGTTTTTGCCCATTGAGAATGATGTTTGCTGTGGGTTTATCTTATATGGCTTTTATTATGTTGAGGTATGATCCTTCTATTCCTACCTTGTTTAGAGTTTTTATCAAGAAAGGATGTTGGATTTTGTCAAATGCTTTTTCTGCATCAATTGATATGACTATGTGATTTTTATCTCTCAATTTGTTTATGTGATGTATCACATTTATTGATTTGCGGATATTGTACCATCCTTTCATTTCTGTGATGAATCCTGCTTGGTCATGGTGTATGATCTTTCTGATGTACTGCTGGATCCGATTTGCTAGAATTTTATTGAGGATTTTGGCATCTATATTCATGAGGGATATTGGCCTGTAATTCTCTTTCATTGTGTCATCTTTATCTGGTTTTGGTATTAAGGTGATGTTAGCTTCATAGAAGGAGTTTGGAAGTGTTCCATCCTCTTGAATTTTCTGGAATAGTCTGAGTAGTATCGGTTTTAGTTCTTCCTTGAATGTTTGGTAAAAATCCCCTGTGAAGCCGTCTGGCCCTGGGCTTTTGTTTGGTGGAAGCTTTTTGATGACTGCTTCAATTTCTTCCACATTTAGTGGTCTATTGAGTTGTTTAGATTCTTCTTGATTGAGTTTTGGGAGGTTATATTTTTCTAGAAATATATCCATTTCCTCCAGGTTGTCCAGTTTGTTGGAGTAGAGTTGTTCATAGTATTTTTTAACAATCCTTTGTATTTCAGTGGGGTCTGTTGTTATTTCACCTCTTTCATTTCTGATTTTATTTATTAGGGTCCTCTCTCTTTGCTTCTTGTTGAGTCTGGCTAGAGATTCATCAATCTTGTTTATCCTTTCAAAGAACCAGCTCTTGGTTTTGTTGATCTTCTGTATTGTTTCTTTGGTCTCTATGTCATTTATTTCTGCTCTGATCTTTACTATTTCCTTCCTTCTGCTTACACTGGGCTTTTCTTGTTGCATTCTTTATAACTCTTTGAGTTGTTGGGTTAGATAATTTATTGCCGCTGCTTCTAGTTTTTTGTGGTAGGATTGTAGAGCTATGAACTTCCCTCACAGAACTGCTTTCACTGTGTCCCATAGATTTTGGATTGTTGCGCTATCTTTGTCATTTGTTTCCATGATGTTTTCTATCTCTTCCTTGATCTCTCTAGTAACCCAGTCATAGTTTAATAGCATGCTGTTTAGTCTCCATGTGTTTGATTTCTTTGGATTGTTTCTATTGTAGTTGATTTCCAGCTTTATGCCACTGTGATCTGACAATATGCTTGATATGATTTCTATCTTCTTGAATTTGGAGAGACTTTGTCTATGACCCAACACATGGTCTATCTTTGAGAATGACCCATGGGCACTTGAAAAGAATGTATATTATGTGGCTTTGTCATGAAATTATCTGAAGATGTCAATTAATTGCATCTGGCCTAATGAGTCATTGAGGATTGCTGTTACTTTACTAATTTTTTGTTTAGAGGATCTGCCCAATGGTGATAGTGGGGTATGAAAGTCTCCTACTATGATTGTATTGCTGTCTATGTCTCCCTTGATATCCTCTAGGAGTTTTTGTATGTATTTGGGTGCTCCTGTATTGGGTGCGTATATCTTTACCAGAGTTATTTATTCTTGTTGGATTGCTCCCTTTACTATTATGAAGTGGCCTTCTTTATCTCTTGTTATGTCCTTCACTTTGAGATCTAATTTGTCGGATATAAGTATGGCTACCCCAGCTTTTTTTCATTTCCATTTGCCTGAATAACTTTTTTCTAAACTTTCATCCTCAGTCTGTGTGCGTCTTTTGTTCGGAGGTGGGTTTCTTGTAGACAGCAGATATATGGGTAGTGTTTGCTTATCCAGTCTATTACCCTATGTCTTTTGATTGGAGCATTTAAACCATTTACATTTAAAGTTATTATTGATAGGTACTTATATGTTGCCATTTTTGTTCTTTACCCCTGTGTTCCTTCTTCGCTTCCTATTTCTTTTTACAGCAGATCCTTTAGCATTTCTTGCATTGCCGGTTTGGTGGTGACGAATTCCCTTAGTCCTTTATTATCTGTGAAGCTCCTGATTTGACCTTCAATTTTGCTTGAGAGCCTTGCTGGGTATAGTATTCTAGGATTCAGACCCTTCCTTTCCATTACTTTGTAAATTTCATTCCACTGCCTTCTGGCCTGATAGGTTTCTGTTGAGAGATCACTTGTTAGTCTGATGGGGGTTCCTTTGTAGGTGACTTTCTGTCTCTCTCTGGCAGCTTTTAAGATTCTTACTTTGTCATTGGTGTTTGCCAATTTAATTATAATGTGCCTTGGCGTAGGTCTTTTGGGGTTTATTTTGCTTGAGACTCTGTGAGTTTCTTGGATTTGTGTGGGTTTTTCCTTTCCTATACCAGGAAAGTTTTCTGTCATTATTTCTTCCAACAGGTTTTCTATTCCTTGCTCAGTTTCCTGTCCTTCTGGAAGCCCAATTATACGTATGTTGTTTTGTTTCATGTTGTCCCAAAGTTCCCTTAGGCTCTCCTCCTGCTTTTTAATTTTTTTTTCTAGAAGCTGCTCTACTTGGTTATTTTTTCCTACCTGGTCTTCTAGCTCACTGATGCGATCCTCTGCTTCTTCTAGTCTACTCTTAATACTTTCTATTGAGTTCTTTACATCAGCAATGTCACTTTTCATTTCTTCTTGAGAGCTCTTCTTCATTTCTTCTTGGCTCTTCATCATTTCTTCCTGGGTCTTCCTCATTTCCTCTTGGTTCTTACTCATATTATCAAATTTGTCTTCCATTCTTTTCAGGCACCTTATGATCATTTCTCTGAATTCTTTCTCTGACAGGTTGTTAACTTCCATTTCGTTTACATCCTTTTCTGGTGAGCCTTGCTTTTCTTTCATATGTGGGCTCTTTCTTTGTCTTCCCATGGTCTCTCTTCTCTGTGTATCTGATTATGTAGTTCTCACTCTCCTGCGTTGATTTAAACGCATAAAATACAACACAACCAGGTGCAACGCACCAGGCACTGAACCTGAATGTAGTCACTGTAACAGTAATTCCAAATAAAGGTGATCACCAGAGAAAGGCAAATTCGGTGATAGGTGAGAAAAAAGAAAGAGAACCTCCCCCAGACACCCACAGACACTCACACACCCACACTCACACAAAAAGAAAGAAACCCCCCCCCCCACACACACACTCGCAAAAAAGAAAGACAGGAATGCCAAAATGATAATGGGAAAAGGGGAAGAAGAAAAAAAAGGAGTAAATTATAAATGTGGGGTGAAAACTCCTATAGGACAGCCCCTAATCTGAACCAAAACCCGCGACAAGTACCTGGAGATTGATACACATTACATACAACTACTAATATCAAGTGAGGTGAGGGAACACAGTAGCAAAAATCTATCTAAAAAACAATGCAAAGTAGGACAACAAAACAAGAAACAACACCAAAAATAAAAATAACCCCCCACAAGACAAACCAAAATAAAAGAATAAGCAAATCAATCTCATAAACCTGCTTCAAGTAAACAACAACAACAGTTAGGGATAAAAACACTTTAAGATAGTGAAATCAGAGAAGCTAGAGGTATATATGGACTTGGAGTGGGTGGTTGGAGATTAGATATATAAGTGGGGTGAAATTTTAACAGGGGGTAAAAGGAAAGAATTAAGGTAAATCTAAAGTGGGAAAAGTGTAAGGGAAACAAGGCACTAAATAGGGAAAGGTTAGCAAGAGAGTGGTGGTATAAAGGTGAAGTTGAGGTAGAGTAAATGATACTAAAGAGTAGATGAAAATAGACTGTATTCCCAAGGTCGAAGAGAAAATATAATCAATTCCCTGTGTCACACAAGAGTCAATTTGTGATTCGGCCCCTGGGTGGCAGTGTTTCTAGATTGACTTCTGGGTCTTTTGGTCCTCTCTATCCTGAACTAAAATTTTTCTGTCTCTGTGGTATTCAATACTGCCTCTCTAATGGTGACTGCTGTTTTAGCAGCCAGGACCCTCCCAAAATCTTCTGGGTCTCCCTCCTCTGTCAGGTCCAAATTGGCTGCGCTCCAGGGATTAACTCTGCCCCCAGCTCCAAGGGCCCTCTCTCACGTTTACCAGCTCCAACAGCCACAGATTTTATTTCAGGAGCAGATCTCCAGGCTTTGAGTTCCAAGGTGCAGATATCCCAGTCTGCCAGCCCCTTCAGTTTCATGCCCAAAGTACTCCCAGGGAAATCTGACCTTTCTGTGCTGGAGTTTACAGCTCCCTGGACTCTGTGCATGTCACGCCGACTGGGCGCCGGTGTTCCGGGAGTCTCACCCATCCAGCCTGTACTGCAGCTGTACATTTTCAGGTCCTTCCCCTTGATGATGTCCTGGTCTGCCTCCGCGCCTCCTCTCGCAGTTGGCTCAGGGAGAGAACCCAGCAGTACTGGGGCTGCTCAGGCTGGGGAGGCCCTATCTTCTCCCTGAGCACAGCTGTCCCCCTACTCACCAACAAACGCTCCCTGTGTGACCTTCAGCTGCTTCCCTCCTTCTGCCTTGTGAGTAGATTCAGATCGCATCCCTCCGTTCGGGCCGCCATTTTCCTGTTGCCCATTTTTTTTAATAGGATCATTTGTCCTCCTTTTATTGAGCTGTGTAAGTTGCCTGTAGATGCTTGAGATTAAACCTTTATCACTGATAACATTTGCAAATATGTTCTTCCATACAGTGGGTTTTATTGTTGTTTTGTTGATGGTTTCCTTAGAAGTGCAAATGCATTTTATTTTGATGTAGTCCCATTTGTTTATTTTGTCTTTAGCTTCCATTGCCCTAGGAGCAGTATCATTGAAGAAGTTCTTTCGGCATATGTTTGAGATTTTTCTTCCTGTGCATATGTCTAATATTTTTATGGTTTGCCGTCTTATGTTTAAGTCCTGTATCCATTTTGAGTTTATTTTTCTGTATGGTGTAAGTTGGTGGTCTACTTTCATTTTTTTTTGCATGTATCTGTCCAATTTTCCCAACACCATTTATTGAAGAGACTGTCTTGACTCCACTGTATGTTCACGCCTCCTTTGTCAAACATTAATTGAGCATAGTGGTTTGAGTTGATGTCTAGCTTCTCTATTCTATTCCATTTATCTATAAGTCTGTTCTTGTGCCAGTACCAGGTTGTTTTGAGAACAGTAGCTTGGTAATACAGCTGGAAATCTGGTATTGAAATCCCACCGACTTTGTGCTACTTTCTCAGGATTGCTGTGGCTATTTGGGGCCTTTTTTTACTCCAGATGAATTTTTGAAGAATTCTTTCTAGGTCTGTGAAATATGCCATTGGTATTTTAATGCGGGGTACATTAAATGTAAAGATTGCTTTGGGTAGTATGGACATTTTAATGATGTTGATTCTCCCAATCCATGAACATGGTATTTTCTTCCACCTGTTTACATCTTCTCCTCTTTTTTTTAGTGTCCTGTAGTTTTCTGCAAACAGGCCTTTTACCTCCTTAGTTAAGTTTATTCCTACATATCTTAATTTTTGGTGTGATAGTAAATAGGATTGCTTTTTTAGTCTCGCTTTCTGTAAGTTCACTATTAGTGTATAGAAATGCCTTCGATTTTTTTGGCGTTAATTTTGTAGCCTGCTACATTGCTGAACTCATTTATTAAGTCTATTAGTTTTTTTTTTATGGAGGCTTTTGGGGTTTTTTATGCACAATATCATGGCATCTGCAAATAAGGATACCATTACTTCTTTTCCAATTTGAATGCCTCTTATTTCTTCTTCTTGTCTAATTGCAATGGCTAATACTTGAGTACTATGTTGAACAGGAGTGGTGAGAGTGGGCATCCAAGTCTTGTTCCTGTTCTTAGGGGAAATGGTTGCAGTCTTTGCCCATTGAGTATGATGTTTGCTGTGGGTTTATCATATATGGCTTTTATTATGTTGAGGTATGATCCTTCTATTCCTACCTTGTTGAGAGTTTTTATTAAAAAAGGGTGTTGGATTTTTTCAAATGTTTTTTTTCTGCATCAGTTGATATGACTATGTAATTTTTATCTTTCAATTTGTTTATGTGATGTATCACATTTATTGATTTGCAAATATTGTACCATCCTTACATTTTTGGGATAAATCCTACCTGGTCATGGTGTATGATCTTTCTGATGTACTGCTGGATCCGATTTGCTAGAGTTTTATTGAGGATTTTGACATCTATATTCATGAGGGATATTGGCCTATAATTCTCTTTCATTGTATTGTCTTTTTCTGGCTTTGGTATTAGGGTGATGCTAGCTTCATAGAAGGAGTTTGGAAGTTTTCCATCCTCTTGAATTTTCTGGAATAGTCTGAGGAGAATAGGTTTTAGTTCTTCCTTGAATGTTTGGTAAAACTCCCCTGTATAACCGTCTAGCCCTGGGCTTTTGTTTGGTGGAAGCTTTTTGATGACTGCTTCAATTTCTTCCATATTTATTGGTCTATTGAGCTGTTTAGATCCATCCTGATTGAGGTTTGGAGGGTTATACTTTTCTAGGAATATATCCATTTCCTCCAGGTTGTCCATTTTGTTGGATTAGAGTTGTTCATAGTACTTTTTAACAATCACTTGTATTTCGATGGAGTCTGTTGTTATTTCACCTCTTTCATTTTTGATTTTATTTATTAGGTTCCTCTCTCTTGCTTCTTGGTGATCCTGACTAGAGGTAAATCAATCTTGTTTATCCTTTCAAAGAACCAGCTCTTGGTTTTGTTGATCTTCTGTATTGTTTCTTTGGTCTCTTTGTTGTTTATCTCTGCTCTGATCTTTACCATTCCCTTCCTTCTGCTTACACTGGGCTTTTCTTGTTGCTCTCTTTCTAACTCTTTGAGTTGTTGGGTTAGATAATTTATTGCTGCTGTTTCTTGCTTTTTGCAGTAGGATTGTAGAGCTATGAACTTCCCTCTCAAAACTACTTTTGTTGTGTCTCATATATTTTGGATTGTTGTGCTATCTTTGTCATTTGTTTCCATGATGTTTTCTATTTCTTCTTTGGTCTCTCTAGTAACCCAGTCATTGTTTAATAGCATGCTGTTTAGTCTCCATGTGTTTGATTTCTTTGGATTGTTTTTATTGTAGTTGATTTCCAGGTTTATGCCACTGTGATCTGAGAATATGCTTGATATGATTTCAATCTTCTTGAATTTGGAGAGACTGCCTATGACCCAACACATGGTCTATCTTTGAGAATGACCCATGGGCACTTGAAAAGTATGTTTATTCTGTGGCCTTGGGGTGAAATAATCTCAATATGTCAATTAATTCCATCTGATATAGCGAGTCATTGAAGATTGATGTTTCTTTACTGATTTTTTTTTGTTTAGAGGATTTGTCCAATGGTGAAATTGAGGTATTAAAGTCTCCTACTATGATTGTATTTCTGTCTATCACTCCCTTGATATCATCCAGGAGCTTTTTTATGTATTTGGGTGCTCCTGTATTGTGTGTGTATATGTTTATCAGAGTTATTTCTTCTTGTTAGATTTCTCCCTTTAGTGTTATGCAGTGGCCTTCTTTATCTCTTGTTACGTCCTTCACTTTGAGATCTGATTTGTTGAATATAAGTATTGCTTTCCCTGCTTTTTTTCCATTTCCATTCATCTGAAGAACCTCTTTCCATCCTTTCACCCTCAGTCTGTGTGCGTCTTTTTTTGGGTAGGGGTTGGCTTTCTTGAAGACAGCATATATATGGGTCGTGTTTTCTTATCCCGTTTATTATCCTATGTCTTTTGATTGGAGCATTTAAATCGTTTATCCTTTGCTCTGAGGAGGATCTCTTGTAGACAGCAAATATATGGGTCATCTTTTCCTATCCATTTACTTACTCTATGTCTTTTGATTGGTGCATTTAATCCATTTAAATTTAATGGTATTATTGACGAGTACGTTTTTGTTGTCATATTTTTCCTTAGTGTTTTTGTTTTTTCTTACCTTTCCCTTTCTTCTTTTTACAGCAGTCTCTTTAGCATTTCTTGCATTGCTGACTTGGTAGTGATAAACTCTTTTAGGCCCTCCCCTTTTTTTGTTTGTGAAGCTCCTGATTCCACCTTCAATTTTGAATGAATGCATTGCTGGTTATAGTATTCTTGGATTTAGTCTCTTGCTTTGCATCACTTTGTATATTTTATTCTATTCCCTTCTGGCCTGGTTATTTATGTTCAGAAATCAGTTAATATTCTAATAGCAGATCCCTTGTAAGTAACTTTCTGTCTATCTCTCTGGCAGCCTTTAAGATTCTTAGTTTGTCATTGGTGTTTGCCAGTTTAATTATGATTTGTCTTGGTGTCGTTCTTTTGGGGTTCATCTTGTTTGGACTCTATGTATTTCTTGGACTTGCATAGTGAATTTCTTGCCAATATCAGGAAAGTTTTCTGTCACACAGGTGTTCTATTCCTTGCTTCTCTTCCTCTCCTTCTGGTATCCCTATTAAGCTGATGTTTCCCAAATCAAAGCTGGTTCTTTGTGTTGTCCCAAATCTCCCTTAGGCTCTCCTCTTGTTTCTTAAGACTTCTTTCCCTTTGCTGCTGTGTTTGTGTACTTTTAACTACTTTGTCTTCTAGTTAACTGATGTGGTTTTTGGCCTCTTCTATTCTACTGTTTAAGCCTTCCATTATATTTTTTATTGCACCTATGTTGTTCTTCATCTCCTCTTGGTTTCCTTTCATGTTGGTAACATTCTCATTCAGCTCCTTAATATTCTCATTGAGTTGTGTGGAGGCAGGGTGGAGGAGGCAGCAGGCTAAAGGAGGAGAAGCAAGGTGTGGGCGGCCACACGAGGTGGGGTCCTGAGGGGGCGGGACTTGCCATGCCAATATGGTGGCCCCCAGGGGGAATGAAGGGCCACGTGGTCAGGGTCAAAAGAGCGAGGCAAAACGGAAATTTAGCTGTTTGGAGTGGCAGGAGGTTCTTGCGCTTTGCAGCAGCCTCTGGTCTCGTGGAGTTGATTCCCACAGCTGTAGCGAGTTGGCTCCCACAGAGGCCTGAAGGCAGCAGTGGGAAGGGGCAGGAGAGGGGCAGCTGTGGTGCGGTGAAGGAGGAGGAAGAGGAGAAGGAGAAGCAGAGATAACGGCTGGGTAGGAAGAGTCAGAGAGTGACAGAGAGAGGGGCAGTTTGAGGGGGTTTACCATGGGCTAGGAAAGCCTGGGGTTTGGAAGGAGTAGAGGGAGGGGTATGAGTGGAGGAAAGACAGGCTCCACATAGGGAATCTCTGGAAGCTTTTCCCATCAGGTGGCAGAAATCATCCGTGCTTTACAAGGGTGCGAAAAACGGGAGTGTTTTCGAAAAGGCACCCTACAGGTGCGTAGGGTGTTTCATTTGGCTAGTTCCCATGACTGGAGGGAAAAGGGCCACCAGGAAGTTGGCAAGGAATAAGAAGCGTCTTTCTTTTCCTATGCCAACCTGTAGGAAGAGGGACAAGAAAAGACCTATGGGTCGTCACCCTAAGGCCTTTCCCATGGAGTAGAACAGAGTTTCCTGGCCAGGTACCAGGGCTTTTGTAGAATGTAGAATGAAGCTATAATGTAGCCGAGTGGATGAAAAACTCGGAGGCCTTTCCAGGTCAAGGGAACCAGAAGGATGGGGAGGGAGTACCCTTAGGCCTACTGGTTAGGAGGAAGTGACAAGATTCCCACGTGTGCTGGTACAGCAGTGTTTGAGAAGTGTTCTGAGTGAGCCAATCAATTCACAGCCATGCCACTCTCATAAGCTGCTAGCCTCAAATTCATTTAACTTCCTTTCTGGTGGTTCTTCTTTTTCTTACCTTTACGGGTTTCTTTTTTGTTTTCCCATGTTTTCCTGTGATGTTTTAATTGTAGATCCAATTGCTTTGCTACCCAAGTTCTTTTGGGAATGGTGCTACTGCCATAAACTCTCAGTTCTCTTGGGTTTGTTAATCTTGTGTCGCCCTACTTGAGCTATTTGGGTTCTCTTGATATAAGCCTGAGAGCTTGAGAGACACTACTGTGGTATGTAGAAGTCAGCAGCCATGGAGGGGAGTGTCCCAATTTTTGTTGTCTTGTACCCTTAATTGAAATCATGCGTGCCCAGCAGAGATTCACAGTGGCAACCAGGAACTGTCTGTTGGGGTTGTGGGACGCAGCGTGCCGGCTCTCTGGAAAGGCGTGACTGTGGTGCCCAGAATTCTGCAGTCATGGGGTGGTCAGACCCAGTTTTTGCTGCTGCACCTGCGGTGGATAAGCACTTACTCCCAGTGGAAGTTCACAGAAGCACCTGTGGTAAGTTTGTCAGCGAGACACACTGAAGGAATCTGAAGGACCCTGGCAGTGTAGCTGGGCAATTGATGTGCCTGTGGCCAGGTATCCAGGATGAGTGAATTCAAAACTTCTATTGCTGCTGGAGAGTGCATCCCTGCTTGTTCAAGATCATACCCTGGGAGAGCTCTCAGTGGCTACCACTAGCGCCCGGTGGGGACATAGACTCAGGGTGCCTGCCAGTTGGCACTTCGCATCTGTGGAGGTGTGCTTCCTGGGCGCAGAGTTCTGATGCACTCTGAGATGTCCTGGAACTGTGGTTGAGGTCCTGGGGTGAATGTGGTCTGTTATACAGGAAGAGGGAATTCAGAATTTCTACTGCAGGGCTGCACACCCTTGTCTGTGCAGAATCACACTCTCAGGTGGCTCTCAGCAGCTCCCAAGCATTGCCTCAGGAATGGAGTTCCCTGGATGCCTGCGGGGATGATACACAGGAATCCAGAGTTCTGCCTCTAGGGAGAGGGAGGTTGTACTTACTGCTGCCAAGCAGTGCACCTTTGGAGGTGGAGTTTCCCATGCCATAGGTCTATAGCTGGAGTAGCAGGGTTTTGGTTAAAGTGGCTGCTGGGTCACGGGGCAGTTCCAGGGCCTGTCTCATTGGTCGTGTTGATGAGTTCCTGAAAAAAGGCCATTCTTCTTTTCAAGATGTCATGGGCTCCGTGATGTAGTGCTGCTGTCCAGGGAGTGCCTTCAGCAGTGGTAGGCTCTCCATGGCAAGGCGAGCCTGTCTGCCAGCCCCTGCTGCTCCTGCAAGATTTAACTTTCCCTCACTCACTCTCTCACACACACCACGCACATACACACAATCTCCTTTCATACCCTCACTCACTCACTTTCTCTCCTCACCTCCATCCTGCCAGCTGCCTTCTTTTCTCTCCTGTATCACCACAGCTATTTTATCAGTTCATCTATTAATGGGCTGCTACCATAGCTTGGCTATTGTAAATAATGCTGCACTGAACAATAAGGGTGTATAGACCTTTTCTCCTGGACTGTCCTCCCAATCAGTCTGGGAGGCAGTCCAGCTGGGTCCCTTCTTCTCCCCTTCCCCTGGTTTCTCTGCCTTCACCCTGCATGTGAGTTCTTTCTCCCTTGAGAAGGGTCTCCTCAATAAAGTCTGTGTCCTGGTACCCTGGTCTCTCTCTCTGGTCCTTCTGTTTCATCTTTCATATTGGTGCCGAAACCCAGGATAAGCGTGGGCGATCCTCGAATCTAGCCCCGAGCTTCTGACTCCTGCTCTGGCTCTGCTCATTGGCATGGCTGTGAGTTGATTGGCCCACTCAGAACACTTCTCAAACACTGCTGTACCAGCACACGTGGGAATCTTGTCACTTCCTCCTAACCAGTAGGCCTAAGGGTACTCCCTCCCCATCCTTCTGGTTCCCTTGACCTGGAAAGGCCTCCGAGTTTTTCATCCACTCGGCTACATTATAGCTTCATTCTACATTCTACAAAAGCCCTGGTACCTGGCCAGGAAACTCTGTTCTACTCCATGGGAAAGGCCTTAGGGTGACGACCCATAGGTCTTTTCTTGTCCCTCTTTCTACAGGTTGGCATAGGAAAAGAAAGACGCTTCTTATTCCTCGCCAACTTCCTGGTGGCCCTTTTCCCTCCAGTCATGGGAACTAGCCAAACGAAACACCCTACGCACCTGTAGGGTGCCTTTTCGAAAACACTCCCGTTTTTCGCACCCTTGTAAAGCACGGATGATTTCTGCCACCTGATGGGAAAAGCTTCCAGAGATTCCCTATGTGGAGCCTGTCTTTCCTCCACTCATACCCCTCCCTCTACTCCTTCCAAACCCCAGGCTTTCCTAGCCCATGGTAAACCCCCTCAAACTGCCCCTCTCTCTGTCACTCTCTGACTCTTCCTACCCAGCCGTTATCTCTGCTTCTCCTTCTCCTCTTCCTCCTCCTTCACCGCACCACAGCTGCCCCTCCCCTGCCCCTTCCCACTGCTGCCTCCAGGCCTCTGTGGGAGCCAACTCGCTACAGCTGTGGGAATCAACTCCACGAGACCAGAGGCTGCTGCAAAGCGCAAGAACCTCCTGCCACTCCAAACAGCTAAATTTCCGTTTTGCCTCGCTCTTTTGACCCTGACCACGTGGCCCTTCATTCCCCCTGGGGGCCACCATATTGGCATGGCAAGTCCCGCCCCCTCAGGACCCCACCTCGTGTGGCTGCCCACACCGTGCTTCTCCTCCTGCTGCCTCGTCCACCCTGCATCCCCCTCCCTTGTCTTTATGCCTCAAACTCAGGTCCAAGATCTGAACATGGCATTTAACTCTTAATTCCCCTTGGGAAGCAGGCAGAATAGGCCTGCCTTAGAAGGTGACCCTGCAAACCCAAGCATTGGGAAGCAGATCTGAGGCCCAGGAACTGTGCGTGATGGGGGTGCAACAAGAGGACAAGCATTGCCTGGAGAATGCTTCACATGCGGAAACAAGGCCACCAACTGGACAAAGCCATGCCTCTGGCCCTGGCCTCCAACCAAGCCCTGAGATCAAAACGGCCTCTGGAAAAGTGACTGCCCCTGAGAAAGTGATGGGCCCTCTGCGTCTTAGTGTGGAAGGGCCATCCTTCCAGGTCCTGACCAGCCCATGGCCATGCTAGAACTGGCTGAAGACTGCAGATGCCCAGCCTCAACAACTCCCATCACCCACGCCAAGCACAGATTAATGCTCCAGTTAATGGATAAGCAGGTCTCCTTTCTGGTCAACACAGGTGCTACCTTCTCTGTCCTGCCTTCCTTTGCTGGGCCACTTTTCCTTTGCGATCCAGGTCATGGGTATTGATGGCAAATCACCCTTCAGCTCTGAAAACTGCTCTGGCCTCAGCGCCTCCTCATCCCGCTCTCTCCCCTGCTCCCCTCTTCCTAGGGAACAACTTTCTTGCTGGTACAAGCTTATCAATTATTTAATGGAAGGGCAAGAATGGTAAAAGGACCCACTATACCAGGCCACTAAAGAAACACCAGTAGGCCTCCTCTTCTCACCCTCCCTCGTTTGCCAGGCTTTTTCTAACTCTAGGATACTCTTCTGGCATCTCTCTCCCTCTTTCCCAGACATCTCTAAAGCTTTCCAACTATTTTACTAATGATAAACAGGGAATAGCTATGGGGGTCCTCACCCAGCCCCTAGGGCCAGCCTTCAGCCCCATAGCCCATCTGTCCAGACAGCTTGATCTCACAGTTTGAGGATAACAACCCTGCCTCCGGACTCTGACTGCAGCCGCCATTCTCACCAAGGAGTCCCAGAAGCTCCCTCCAGCAACCTTACAGGTCTTTTCCACCCATAGACTACAGGATCTTCTGTGCCACCAATCTTTAACTCTCCTCCCTCCTCCCCATTACATGTAGGAAGTCCATCTCCTGTTCCTCAAGAATCCTGACATCTCCTGAATTCAGTCCACAGCCCTGAACCCAGACACTCTCCTCCACCCAACCTGTGGCAACACACTCCTGCCCCGACCTGCCCCGAGGGTGTCAGAGG
This sequence comes from Antrozous pallidus, assembly GCA_027563665.1. Classification (NCBI taxonomy): domain Eukaryota; kingdom Metazoa; phylum Chordata; class Mammalia; order Chiroptera; family Vespertilionidae; genus Antrozous; species Antrozous pallidus. The sequence goes on along the minus strand of CM050509.1, from coordinate 68,745,228 downwards.
CCCTCACTCTGAAATTCACAGCTCCTGGTAGAACCCCCTGCCCATGGGCCTGGCCGGAATCCAGGCTACATCAAGGAACCCCACCTTCTTAAGCCCTTTTTAGACAACTGCTCTAGGAATATGCTGACAGGTTTCTACCCAGGCCAGGACCAGCCGACCATGACTGTTGAGGACCAGCCCTCCAGCCGGGGCGGGGGTGGGGGGGACTCAGTCCTCCTTAAGAACCTTACCCTCCCTCAAGTTGTATTTCAGCTCCAGGCCCAGAAAATCAGCAAAACCAGACAAGTGACGTTGTGGCAGCCTCAGGACCAGCTTTTACCTCCAAGTGACTCAACTGGATCGCTCTTGAGACTTCACCAACCAGTCCCTTGGGGAAACCATGGTGCTGCACTCTTGTTAAGCATGGAAAACAACCCCTGCTTTTCACTCACTTACTCCATGGCTCCTCTCATTAGGCACACTGGCATTTTCCTTTAATCTTGCTCTTTGGCCCATGTCTCATGCGTTGTTTCACTAGTTTCTTGTAGAACAGAATGCAGACATTCACTAACCAGAAGATAGATCTGCCACTGAATTCAGAACCCAATACCAGAATCCTTGAGACTCCGGGTAAATGCCCCTAACGATACCCCCTCTCAGCTTGAAGTAGCTACAGAAGATGGACCTTCACCCCCTGACCTTTCCTGGACTCTCAAAAAATTTTAAATATTACAAAAAGCCTGGAATGATAGGTACTCCCTCCCCTCAACAGGAGGGCAGAGTTATGATGTAATTGACATCTGCCACAGAGACATTGAGCCAATAATCAAGTGCATACAAGAGTGCCCTGTGTCCCACCCCTTCTCATTCCACCCTGGGCCCAACCCCTGCCTGTTCCTGCCCTTAAAGGGTGTCTCAGTGTGCCACGTGGCACCTTTTCTCCCCCAGACTGTTCTCCCAGGCAGTCCGGGAGGCTGTCTGGCTGGGTCCCTTCTTCTCCCCTTCCCCTGGTTTCTCTGCCTTCACCCCACACGTGAGCTCTTTCTCCCTTGGGAAGGGTATCCTCAATAAAGTCTGTGTCCTGGTAAAAAGAACAAACAAACAAACAAGCAATAAGGGTGTATATATTCTTTCAAATTAGTGTTTTGAATTCCTTCTGATATATACTGAAAAGTGTAATTACTGGGTGATAAAGCAGTCCCATTTTTAATTTTTTTGAGGAAATGCCACACTTTTTCCACATTGGCTGTATCAATTTGCATTTCCACTAACAGTGCACAAGGGTTCCCTTTTATCCACATTCTTACTAATACTTGTTATTTGTTTATTTATTCATCATAGTCATTCTGACAAGTAAAAGGTGATATTGAATTTTATTTTGCATTTCTCTAATGGTTACTTAATTTTAGCATCATTTGATATGTTTATTGTTCATCTGTATGTTCTCTTTTGAGCAGTGTTAATTTAGTACCTTTGTCCAATTTTTAATTGGATAGTTTGTGGGGGTTTTCTTGGTATTGAATTGCATGTGTTCTTTATAAATTTTCAATATAATTCCTTATCAGGTGTGTCCTTGGTTAATATCTTCTCCCACACAGTGGGTTGTCTTTTCACTTTGTTGATGGTTTCCTTTGCTCTGCAGATTTTTTGTTTGATGTAGTCCCATTTGTATATATTTTCTCACTTCCCTTGCACAAAGAGATATATCAGGAAAACATAAATCAGAGAAGCATATGTGAATTTACTGCCTATATTTTCTTCTACGATTTTTATGATACCAAGTTTTACATTTATGTCTTTAATCCATTTTGAGTTTATTCTTGTATATGGTATAAGAAGTTGGTCTTTTTTTCATGTATCTATCCAATTTTTTTCTACACCATTGTATGTTCTTGCCTCCTTTGTCAACTGTCAATTGATCATATAGGTGAAGGTTTTTTTCTGGCCTCTCCATTCTGTTCCATTGGTTTGTATGTCTGTTTTTTTTTATATAAATACCATTCTGTTTTGATTACTATGACCTTGTAATATAATCTGATATCAGATACTGTGATACCTCCAAATTTAGTTTTCTTTCTCAAGCTTGATGTGGCTTTTTGGGGCCTTTTTCTGTGGTTCTGTATAAATTTTTGGAGTATTTATTCTAGTTTTGTGAAATATGCCATTAGTATCTTGATAGGAATTGCATTAAATCTGTAGATTGCTTTGTGTAATATGGATACATTAATAATGTTAATTATTTATAACAGTATATGTTTCCATATATTTTTAGCTTCTGTGATGTCTTTCTTTTAAATATGTTTTTATTGATTGATTTTTAGAGAGAGCAGAAGGGAGAGGGAGAGAAAGAAACACTAAGGAGAGGGAAACATCATGGATTAGTTGCCTCCTGCATGCCCCATATGGGGGGTGGAGCTCACAATCCAGGCATGTGCCCTCATGGGGAATTAACCCCAGTGATCTTTTGGTTCCTGGGTCGACACTCAATCACTGAGCCACACCAGCTTAGTGAATTGTTTTCTTCAGTGTCTTATAATTTTCCAATTACAGGTATTTTACCTCCCTCATTAAATTTATTTGTAGGTAATATTTGTACAATTGTAAATGGTATTATTTTCTTAGTTTCCCTTTCTGATAGTTCATTATCTATCTATCTAAATATATATATATATATATATATATATATATATATATATATATATACACACACACACACACACATACACACATTCCCAGTGAGTCCTGGGTGGATGGAGCATTGGCCTGTGGACTGAAAGGTCCTGGGTTCAATTCTTGTCAAGGGTACATGCCTGGGTTGAAGGTTTGATCCCCAGTGGGGGGTGTGCAGGAGGCAACCAATCAATGATTCTCTTTTATCATTGATGTTTCTATCTCTCTGTCCCTCTCCCTTCCTCTCTGAAATCAATAAAAATATATCAAAAATAAAATAATAAAATAGTAAAAGCTCAACAAGCAGAACAATGGAATGACCAGAATGACTTGTGGCTATGATGTGCACTGCAGCACCAACCAGCCTGATCCAGGCCCTGATCAGCTCCCGTTCCCCAGCAGGCTCAACCTCCAAACAGCCCCCCAAAACAAGGATTGGGGTAGAGCCGCCTGGCCAACCTCCCACAGCCCCTCCCCGCTGCCCGCCTGGCCCAATGGGCCCCTACTGGAGGGGGCTGGCTGGACCCCACCCTTGCACGAATTAGTGCACCAGGCCTCTAGTTGGCAACTGAGTTCTGGATATTTATTTTGTATCCTGCTATTTTATTGAATACATTTATCAGGTCCAGTAGGTTTTATGGTGGAATCTTTAGAGTTATTTATATACAGGATCATGTCATCTGCAAATAATGAAAGTTTTACTTCTAATATGGATGCTTTTTTATTTCATCTTTTTTGTCTGATTGTTGTCACTAGAAATTCCAGTACTATGTTGAATCAAAGTGCTGAAAGCAGGCATTTCTCTCTTGCTGTTGATATTAAGGGAATATCATTGAGTATGATGTTTGCTATGTGTTTGTCACATATGGCTTTTATTATGTTAAGTTACATTCCATATATTCCCACTTTGCTGATAATTTTTATAATAAATGAGTGCTAGATTGTCTCAAATGCTTTTCTTACATCCATTGATATGATCATATGATTTTCATCCTTCACTTTGTTTATGTGGTTTATCATGTTAATTGATTTGTGTATATAGTACCAACCTTGCATCCCAGGGATAAATCCCACTTCATTATGGTGTATGATCTTTTTAATGTAATGCTGGATTTGATTTGATTTGATTTGCTAATATTTTGTTGAGGATTTTTGCATCTGTTTTCATCAGGGATATTGGCCTATGATTTTTTTTGTAGTATCTTTGATTTTGGAATTAGGATAATGCTGGCTTCATAAATTAGCTTGGCAGTTTTCCCTCTTACTGAATTTTTAGTAAAAGTTTGAGAAGGATAGATGTTACTTTTTGTTTGTTAAAACTCCCTCTTGCCCAACAGCTTTGTCTCAGTGTATAGAGCATCGGCTTTTGGACTGAAGGGTCCCAGGTTTGATTCTTATCAAGGGCATATGCCTTGGTTGCGGGCATATCCCCAGTAGGGGGTGATCAGGAGGCAGCTGATCAATGGTTCTCTCTCATTGATGTTTCTAACTCTCTATCCTTCTCCCTTACTCTCTGTAAAAAACATCAAAAAACATATTTTTAAAAAACTCCGCCTTGAAGTGATCTTGTCCAGGACTTTTTTTATTGAAGGTTTTTTAAAAATTATTGCTTCAATTTCATTATTTGTAATTGGTCTGCTCAGATTTTCTGTTTCTTCCTGTTTTAGTTTTGGGAGATTGTATGTTTCTAGGAATTTATCCATGTCTTTCAACTTGTCCCATTTGTCTTGAATATATTTTTTCCTAAAATATTTTTATAACCCTTTGGATTCCTATGGTATCAGTATTTACTAGTACTTCTCCTCTTTCATTTCTGATTTTATTTATTTGGGTCCTCTCTCTTTTTTTTCTCTGAGTCTGGTTAAAGGTTTATCAATTGTCTTTATCTCTTCAAAGGGACAGCTCTTGGTTTTATTGATCTTTTAAACTGTTTTTTATTCTATTTTGTTTATTTCTGCTGTGATCATTATTATTACCTTCTTTCTACGTACTTTTATCTTTTCTTGTTGTCCTTTTTCTAGTTTATTTAGATTAAATGTTGTATTTTTATTTTATTTTTTTCTTACTTTTTAAAATCTATTTTTATTGATTTCAGAGAAGAAGGGAGAAAAAGAGAAAGATAGAAGCATCCATTCTGAGAGAGAATCATGGATCAGCATCTTCCTGCATGCCCTCTACTAGGGACTGAGCCTTGCACAGGCATATGCCTTGACCAGAAATTGAACCTTGACCTCAACCACTGACCCACATCAGCCGGGCAATATTTTTCTTATATCTTGAGATAGGCCTGTAGTAATATGAACTTCCCTCTTAGGACTGTTTTTGCAATGGCCTGTAAGCTATTGGCTATTATTTTTTTATTTTCATTTGTTTCAAGATATATTTTGATTTCTGCTTGTTTTCATAGTTAACCTGTTGATTGTTAGTGACATTTTTTTTACCCTCCATGTGTTTGTTTGTTTTTCAATATTTTTTGTTTTCTAGTTTAATACCATTATGGTCAGAGAAGATGCTTTATATTATTTCAAACTTTTTACATTCGTTGAGACTTGTTTTGTGCCCTAACATATGGTCTAACGTAGAAAATGATCCAAGTGCACTTGAAATAATGTATATTCTGCTCCTTTAGTGCAGTGGTTGGCAAACTACAGCTCATGAGCCACATGAGGCATGCGGTTTGCCGCTCTGTTGACTAATGAGTTTGCCGACCACTTCTGTAGGATGAAGTACTCTTAATGTGTCAATTAACAACATCTGATCTAGTATGTCATTTAAGGCCACTGTTTTCTTACTGATTTTCTATATAGAAGATCCGACCATTAATTTTAATGGGGTTTTAAAAATCCCCTACTATGACTGTAGTACTGTTGATCTCTCTCTTTTCATGTCCATCAAGATATGCTTCATATATTTAGGTTCTCCTATTTTGGTTGTCTAAATTTTTTAAAGTGTTACATCCTCTTGTTGGATTAGTCCCTTTATCATTATGTAGCGCCCTTCTTTGTCTCATTATATACATGAACATGGAAAACAGTGTTGACATTGTGGAGGAGTGGGGGTCGGTAGAGGTGGAATAGTGTATAGGGGGGGTAAATGGTGAAAAATAAAATAATAAAAGCGAATAGTCTATTTTTTTCTGATGTAAGTATTGCCACCCCAGCTTTGTTTACATTTACATGAAATACTTTTTTCATCCCTTTACTTTCAGTCTGTGTGTGTGTCTTTTGTTCTGAGGTGGACCTCTTGGAGGTAGAGTATACATGGCTCTTCTCATCCATTCAGCTACCCTGTTTTTTTGATTGGTGCATTTAAACCATTTCCATTTAAAATGATTATTAATACATATGTTTTATTGCCATTTTAGTCTTTATAACTATGTTCCTTTCCCCACCCCATCTTTCTTCTTCTTAAGGAACACCCTTTAATAATTCTTGTAATGCTGGTTTTGTGGTAACAAACTCTTAACTTTTTCTATTTTGGAAAACTCTATTTCTTCTTCAATTTTAAATGATACCCTTGCTGGTTTAATTAGTCTTGGTTTTAGGTCTCCACTTTTCATCACTTTGAATAATCTATACCAATCTCTCTGGCCTGAAATGTTTCTGTTGATAAATCAGCTGACAGGTTTTGTTTGTTTATTTTTTTAGAGGTTACTTGCAAGTAACAAACTGTCTTTTTCTTGCTGCTTTTAAGATTATCTCTTTGTCTTCAAGCTTCAGCATTTTAGTTATAATGTCTCTTGGTGTTGACCTCTTTAAGTCCATCTTATTTTGGATTTTCTGAACTTCCTGGACTTGTGTGTATTTCCTTCACTAGCTTAAGGAAGTTTTCAGTGATCATTTATTCAAATAGGTCCTCAATGCCTTGTTCTCTCTCTTTTCTTATTTGTATCCCTGTGATTCAGATGTTATTGTGCTTCATGTTGTCCCAAAAGTCCCTTAAACTATCCTTATTATTAAAAATACATTTTTTTTCTTTTTGCTGCTCTGATTGGGTATTTTATGCTACCCTGTCTTCCAAGTCACTGATTTGATCTTCTCCTTTACATAACCTACTGTTTATTCCTTTTAGTGAGTTCTTCATTCAGATATTGTATTCTTCCTTTCTGACTTTCTTTTTATGGTTTCTATTCCATTTTTTATACTTTTGATGTTCCCAATAAGTTCTTTGAGCATCCTTATAATAATTTTTTAAACTCTATAGCTGGTAGATTGTTTGGCTTCATTTTATTTAGCTCTTGTTCTGAAGATTTCTCTTATTGTTTCATTTGGAACACTTTTCATTGTCTCTCCATTTTGGCTACTTCTTTGTGTTTGTTTCTGTATATTAGGTGTGGTAGGATGGCCTTATATAGTAGATGTTCTTTGGGACCCATGATGTAGTCTTTTTGATCACTTGAGGTGGGATCTCCAAGAATGTGGGAGAATGGTCACTTTTCGTGGGTTATATGATTCCTCTTGCTGAAATTGAACCTTGATTGCTGTTAGCCCATTCATCAGCAGGCTGACTTTGAGGATTCACCCCAACCACAGTGTACAACCTGCTGTGCAGGTGCGAACTACACAAAGCCTCAACAGGCATCTTGCCTGCTGAGATCTCCCTTTGGATGTGGCACTTGTGGAGCTAACTGGATCCTGCTATGATGTTTTTTGAAGCTCACCACTGGGTGTGTTATTAGTAGGGCCTCTTGGGAGGGATTAAGATGCAAGTCCATGTCAGACACTGCCTTCCTCTGGCCCTGCACAACCATTTTAGAGCTACAATGTGATATGCAGTTTCTGGCTGTCTCTACTGTGCCTGGGTGTGTGTAGGAAATACCAAGCTGAATTGCAAGATGGGCTACCACTAACACCAACCCTGGGACAAGTTAGTAAAAGGCTGAAGGCACTCTGATATTGGCCTCTTCCTGCCTTTGCTCCCAGATTGCCTGTTAGTTTCAGTCCCTGAAAGAGCTCCTGGTGGTACTAGAGTTGCAAGAAATAGGTTTTCAGTGAGTCACCAGGTAGGTGTGAGTGGTGTTCACCAGACTGATACAAGTTCAAACTTGTTTCAAACTTGGGTTTGAGGCCACTCAGAAAAAGTTCCAGGATATACCAAAGCTAGCTTCCACCTACTAGATGTCCCCAAACATTTGTTGTTGGATAGGATCTTAGGGAGTAATCAGAGTGAAGACAGCAGTTTATCAGGACCAAACTGACCAATATTTAGGCTGTGTGAAGGAAGGGCTCTACACTGGTCAAGTGCACTAGGGAAAAATGTTCCATTTCCTAGAACCATACAACTCAGTCTATTCTTTGATTCTTCCCAGAACTCATGGAGTAGCCCAGGTTCATAGGGTGGGGCCACCAGCAGTCCCGAGAGTTAGTGAGCTGAAAGTTTGGAGGGTGGGGTTAGTGGATCTCGGTGTTGGGGAAGCACTGGTTAAGTTCATGGGGAAAATAGGGAAATGATCCCCATCCCAGAACATACAACTCAGTCACTGACACCATCTGAGTCTGCCCAGACCTGTACATCCTGGGCTCAGGCAACTTCCTCCTCCACAGGGTGTGAGCTCTGAAGGGTGGGGTTACATTGAGTCCAGAGAGTGGGCTATTGCATTTCACCAGGCTAATCTTCTAGAAAGAGGAGTGCCCTACTCAAGAAAGATAGTGTCTGCTGTTTGGGACAAAGCCACTCCTAGTAACTGTCTCTTCGGCTCTCTCTCCAGAGCCATAAACCACAATCTCTCCACATAGTACTTTGGTCTGCTCCACAGTCCTTCTGTCAGAGCTCAGGGTGAGTTGTTGCAAATGAGATTTTGTGCACTGACCCTTTAAGAAGGTGACTGGTTCTCTAGCAGTTTCTTATCACTCACTGGTGGACAGAATCTCTGCTTCCCTGATGATTTTTACAGACGGATATTATGTGGATGCCTCTTCATGGCTCTGGTGCTCTGGGATGGGGCTCCATCCTTGGGTTGAGATTCCTCACTCCTCAGGAATCTGAGCTATCCCTCTAGATTCTCAGCTGCTGCCTGTGGGAATGGGGCCAGACCTTTTCATGTCTCTTCCCTTCCTACCAGTCTCAATGTGGCTTCTTTAAATCCTTGGTTGTAAGACCTGTTCAGCTCATCTGCAGTTGGTTTTCCCATAATTTAGTTATAATTCCAATCTTACCTCAAAATGCCTTTTTTAAATGTTGCAATTTGTAATGTATTTCTATTTAAATATATAGATTAACTAATGAAAAAAACACTAAGACTTCAATAAATAAATGGACAAAAGGACATGAAGAGGCATGAATATGTCATAAAAATGATAAAATAAAAATATGAAAAAAATGTTTCATTTCACTTGAAATTAAAATGTGTTATTTTTCATTGAATGAAATCTATATAACAAACTCACTTCTTTATAATTCATTTCATTTTAATTTACCAAACAACGATTGCTTTATTTGACCTTTAAGTTATTCAGTCATTAAATATTAAGTGTCTACTATGTAGCAGGCACTATGCATAAGATATTTACTTATAGTCTTCATCTGGATCAGCACTATACACACACACACACACACACACACACACACACACACACACACACTCACATGCAGGTACTATAGCAATCACTAGGGTTATAATAATAAACGTAGTGACATAGTCTTTTCACTTTTGAAGCTAAGGATTCAGCACTGTGTTTGGCATAGCACCAGAAGAATTGAATTGTACACTTGAATGGCTTCCTGATGGTGAACTACATTAAAATGAAGTTTTAAAATAAGAATGAACAGGTTTGACAACAGGAAAATTCTTCCATAGACAGTTTGGTTCCGTTCCTCATAACTTCTCTTTTCATTGAGAACTGCAGACCTATGGTGACTGCTGTGTGAGCCCTCTTCTTTATAATGCTCTGTCTGCATTGTGCTCTATTTTCTGGTTCCTCAGATGAACTTAGTAAGCACAATTTAACACAGAAAAAGGCTCATTAACCTTGCCTTACAAAGTGGTGTTGCTGAATTGCTATTTAGTTTTAAAATAATTTTCAGGCCTTGCTATTAATCTTATTTGCATCATGTTGATTTTGCTCTATCCATTTTGTTCTTTGAGAGCAACAGCTGTAGCTATTCATAATGTTTTATTGGCTGTATACATAAATCTGAAGTGCATTTTTTAAACTGTGACATCTGCATCACTGCTTGTTTGCTTGCTATCTGGCATCCTAGAACTTCTGGGGCATCTGACATGGTACCTTTCAGAACTCTCTTCCTGCTTTGTCCATACATCATAAGTTCTTTACCTTTAGTTGATCTTAAAAGGAAATAACTGAAATTGGAAGCAACCATTTTCCAAAAAATAATGTGCTTCTATAATATTAGGTAAAATTTATTATCCAGACATATTGTATATTAACATATATCAAAGACATTCATGTTCTTTGTCGTAACTTAATTTGGGATATGCAAATATAGTGATATTTTTCTAGAGGAGTATCTTTGTAGCATCATCTATACCAGTGATCGGCAAACCGTGGCTCTCTAGCCATATGCAGCTCTTTGGCCCCTTGAGTCTGGCTCTTCCCCAAAATACCATGGGCTGGGCGAGTCTATTTTGAAGAAGTGGTGTTAGAAGAAGTTTAAGTTTAAAAAATTTGGCTCTCAAAAGAAATTTCAATCATTGTACTGTTGATATTTGACTCTGCTGACTAATGAGTTTGCCGACCACTGATCTATACTAAGATACAGGTGAAACAAGTAAGGTTGGCCAGTGGGGCAGGACTGTGGGTGGTTGGCAGATGTGGGATAAGACCAGGAATATGTGAGTTCAGGCATTCCTGGAGGCCAAAAGTCATAGTCAGGACAAGCAATGGGAAAAGAGTCTAGAAACCCTAGTTAGGTGTAAGAGTTGAGTAGTAATTGCAGATGCCTGGTTCACAGTATATGTTCAACAAATCATTGTTGAATGAATTAGTAAGTAGTTGAATTTAACCAAGTTTGTGAGATAGAGAAGTTAAAAAAGTAAGAGGAAAAAAGGTTTGGTCTGATATTATCAACATTATGGAGTTTGAGGCAGCATGGCTATTCTCCAGGAACAATGAAATGCATTCTGCTCATAGGAATGGAGCTATGAGCAGAATGCATTTCATTGTTCCTGGAGAATGGCCATGCTGCTTCAAACTCCATAATGTTGATAATATCAGACCAAACCTTTTTGGCCTATTTTATTCTTCCAGTTGTATATCATTGGCAGCTCTAAGTCCTAGGTGAATAATTATAGCTGGAGAAAGTCAAAGGCCTGCAGGTGCATCCTGAGCTCCATTGGAATAGGGGCAGAGGTGTTAGGATTATGGGGAGGTTCTTACATTATCATTGCATATGAACATTCTCACTTCCCAGTGGTGTTTTATATATAACAGTGGAATATGTCCCATTTGTTAGCCAAATGATCTCAACTATCAAGGGCAGCCTATCATGTGCATCTGCTTCTAGGCAGTAAGATAACCAAACCAAGGTTTATGGAAACTTTTTCTAGCCAGGGGATATGCTAAAGTGAAGCTCCTGGTTTCAGGTGCCATCTTAACATAAGTAACCAGAGTTCCTTTCATGTGAGGGTGGTGAAGGCTGGAATTAGAACATAATCCTGCCTCATATATCTCTAGATAGTCAGAGGGTCTCACCTACTCCTATCATAGGGTATTTATATCTTTACTAGAGGCCTGGTGTATGAATTTGTGCACAGGTGGGCTCCTGATGGCTGTGGTGCCAGGGACACAATTGGCCTTCTGGGCAGGCAGTGGGATGCCCTTGCCAGCCCAGGATCCTGATCTAACCCACTGAGGTTTGTGCCTTTTGTTGGAAGTCACCTGGCACCATTTTTATATCCTTTCTTCTTCATGGAGCACCTAGGGAGGGGAAGTGGCCACGATGACCAAGCCTGACTTCTAGGAGGCTGGCAGTGCTGTAGGGATTGTGCTCGTGGCGCTGGTCTGTCAGTGCCTGGCCCATTCTCTGGCTATTGGACCTACTGTAGGACTACTGAAGGAGTGGCTACTGCCAGGCTGGTGGGCCCCAGGATGTGTCTGTCAGCTGAATAGCACTCCCACTGTGGGAATGCACTAACCACAAAGGGGCAGCTCCTGTGTTGAGCATCTGCCCCCCTGGTGGTCAGTGCATGTCATAGCAACCAGTCATTTTGGTCATTCTGGTCATTCGGTCACTTAGGCTTCTATAATAATAAAAGCATAATATACTAATTAGACCAGACATCCTTCCAATGACCTTCCAGATAAAGCCGGGGCTGAAAAGGACAATGCAGCTACTATGGTTGCCTCAGGCCGAGGCAAGCCACCATAGCTGTGAGGGCATATCCCCTTTCACCTTTTTTGTGCATTGGGCCTCTAGTTTACATATATAGATACTAGAGGCCCAGTGCATGAAACCATGCATGGGTGGGTCCCTCGGCCTGGCAGGCAATCAGGGTGGTGAGAGGTTGGCCAGGGGAGTGGGATCATGAGTGATTGGCAGGTCAGAGTGGGGAGGGGGCATGGGAAGTTGGCCAGTCTCCCTGATTGGAGCCCATGGGACCAACTGGGGAGAAGGACTGTGGGAAGTTGGCTGGCCCAGGGGAGGGGCTGCAAGAGGTTGGCTGTGGGAGCACACTGACCACCAGGGGCCAGCTCCTGCATTGAGTATCTGCCCGCTGGTAACCAGTGTGTATCATAGTGACCAGTCAACCAGTCATTCAGTTGCTTTAGGCTTTGATATATATAGATGTTATCCTTTGTTCCTCCTTCAGCAGGTAGAACTAAATCATTAGTGGTATAGGTAAGCGGCTGCTTCATTCTGTAAATTACCTTTTGGTCAGGTTTTAACCATATTCTAATCAAATCAGTTTTTAATGGGAAAATATTGATGTGTTTTAAAAACAAATCTTGAAATGTTTGCCTGTTTTTTAAAAGCATTACTTGCAAGTATCTAGGTTTAATAAATACTAATAGTTCTATATGAGTCTATGCTCACTACACTAACTTTAATTTTTTTCTATAAATAAGGGAATTTTGAAAAACACTGTAACTTTTCCAGTGTGATCCTTCTAAAACCAATGGGGACTGATACCTTCAATAATTATATTCATTATTTTTTTCAGGAAAAAAATATATAAAGAAGTCCTCACTGGGCCAATACAGCAAAGACAGAAAATACACATTTTCAAAGTAGTTAACTCTCTGGCTAAATGTGTGAAGGGAAAACCTAATTTACCCATATTGGAAGGATGTATATTTTGAAACAAATGCTTCTTTTGGAAGCTGTGTCAAATTAGTTGGCCATGGATTGAACAGAATAATAGGGAATGCACTTGTATAAAACCCAGCTGCTGTCTCTAATATTTTGTAATGAACTGCTTTTTGTATATTATAATGATGACACTAACCAACTTAAAGAATGGCATGTGCTGTGAGAATGTGTCTGCAGGAGTGAGGCTGGGTTACTTTGATCTCCCACACTCTAGAGCCCAACCCATCCTTGGATCTCTTGCATATATTTGTGTAAACTTGATATAGTTTGTGACCAAGTAACAGAGTCAAGACAACTGGTAGAGAAAGTTCAAATCCATGACTTTGGTCTATTTAGTCTTGCATTCAAATACACTGAGCTACTCATTCACACATCACTGAGCATCACAAATGTGTATACAAGTGTGTACACAAATGTGTATTAGTTACCAAAAGTCACAAATAATAATTCCCTCTATTATTATGTCTTGACTACTGCCCATTGCATAAAAGTTTCAGGTCATATCATCATATGACTAGGTTATGCTGAAATGTACTGGATTTATATAACATGGCCAGTGACTTATTTTTCCAATCACTAACAATAGTCACTGATTAGAGTGCTTATTCTATCCTGTTCATGGTTATAGATTTTTATAAGAAAATGTGATAATGTGTACAATCCTTTTGTTGTTCTTTATATTTAAGACAAGGAATATGATGCCTATCTCTCTTACACAAAAGTGGATCAAGATACTTTAGACTGTGAAAATCTTGAAGAAGAGCAGTTTGCTCTTGAAATACTGCCAGATGTCCTAGAAAAACATTATGGATATAAACTATTCATCCCAGAAAGAGACCTGATTCCAAGTGGAAGTAAGTACTATCAAGTTTTCTATTTTAAAAGTTTGGTTTCTTTAGGTAGTTATATAGAGGATTCAAACATTACAGCCAAGTATTTAGGTAGTTCTTTCTCACAGAAAATTTTATTAAATTCAAATTTCTCCCCAGTGATTGTGTTCTGACTTTCCAACATCCACATTTTCAAAGGCACCTTCACTTATATTTCAGATATAGTTTTAAGTTGTGCCTTAATAATATATTTTATTATATTGCCTTTGTGTTCTGAAAAAAATGATACTCCTTAAAAAATAGTCTATAAAAGTCAGCTAAAGTATTTTCAATATATTTTTATTCCAAAGCTGGTCTTTTGTCATTGTGCTTCTACATATACATGCAATCAATTGTCACTAGTAACTCTGAATTTATGCCTTGTTATTCATTTTCAGATTTATAGAAAATCCACTTAAATAGGTATGTGAGACCACTGGGAATTATACTTTCACTGTATATTTAAATTATTTTTAAGAAGTTGTGGATTATGTTGGCTTGGATGATACTTTAAAATTATATTACATGTTGAAAACTATTTTGAGCTTTCAGAATAAATTTGGGTCCAAGTAAAAATATATGTTTTATTCCTGTTAATATTCAGAATGTTTACAGGGTAAAGTATATGGGAAATACAGAAAAGCCTAAGATATGGTCCTACCCCCTCAAAGATCTTAAAATGCCATTAAGGGAAATAAAAGTGCTAAAATTAAAGTACATGTGAGTTTATGTTAATAACTTTGATATGGGAAAACTGAAATGTAACCACAAATCAGAATATGGTTATTTATATACTTGTTTTTTTCTTTAATGTATTTTTATTGATTTCGGAGACGAAGGGAGAAATAGACACATCAATGATGAGATAGAATCATTAATTGGCTGCCTCCTGCATGCCCACTACTGGAGAAGGAGCCCACAACCCGGCATGTGCCCTGACTGTGGATGGAACCATGACCTCCTGTTTCATACATTGATGCTAAACTACTGAGCCACACCAACTGGATAATTTATACACTTGTCATAACATAACTAAAACGGTTATATTTTCAATACTTCACAGTATATAAAATATTTTCAAATACATAATTTTACTTCATTGTTACAATAACCCTATATAGAGAGAAAGCAGGCACTGTCCTCTTACAGATGAGAAAATAAGGCCCCAAAGAATTTTCAGATTAGGTAGCTGGTAAACTTTAGAGCTGGAATTAGAGTCTCAGTATGTTTGCCTCTGGTTCTCACTTCACTAGATCATGCTATTACTCAATAACATTTATTCAGATTATCAGCAGTCCACAGTGGTCACTAAACTGATAGGAGACAAATGGCAATAACTGAGTTCTGGTTGTTCATCTATTTTCTCAGAACGCAAATATGTCTATGTATATGTGCATGTGTGTATGTGAGTATGCGTATTTACATGTTCATAGAAAAGAATAAAGAAAACAGTATTTACCAGTCCATTACTTTCCTGAAGCACAAATGAAAGAATTCCCCAAACTTCTTAACATGGCCCTTTGCTTTTGTCTTTCTGTAATTTTCTTCATTTTGATGATTTGACATACCACTTCTATACTGATCAAGCGTCGATGAACATGCTGATATTCCAGACATTTTTTTATTCTTCTGTATCTCTCTCCCAAATCTGGTGTCTATTGCATTTATCCATTCTCACTTCTACCATGCTAGCATTGGCCTTATTGACCTCATTTTTATAATATTGATTACTCTCTCTACCTTCCCTATTTGTCCTTTCATCTATCTAGTCCCATTAATATGTATATATCCTTGATCATATCACTCCCCTATTTTACATTCTTACGTTGTTCACCATTTCCTATAGAATCCTAGCTAATAAAAGAGTAATATGCAAATTGACCGTACCTTTGCTACACCCAATAAAACAAGCCCATAAGCCATGCCCACTGGCCAATCAGAAAAGATATGCAAATTAACACCCAACCAAGATGGCTGCTGCCCATGGCAGTACAATTGCTGGGTTCCCAAGGCCAGAAAAAGCCTTGGGGTGGGCTTGGGCAGGGGCTGGGGCAGGGGCAGGGCCAGCCAGCAGATCCACCCCATACCAGGGCAATCTGCTGGGTTCCCAAGGCTTGGGGGAAAAGCCTCTTAGAAGAGGCTTCCCCCACCCCCCAGCCTTGGTGCAGGCTTCTGCCAGGGCTGGGGCAGGGCCCCAGTGATCAGCTGGATTGCAAGGCAACCACTGACTGGGGTTCTCCTGACCTTGGGCAGCTTGGGGGTGAGCTGTCATTAGGACATTGCCTGAGGGCTCCCAGTATGTGAGAGGGGCAGGTTGGGCTGAGGGACCTCCCACCCCCAGTACATGAATTTCATGCACTGGGCCCCTAGTAAAATTTATAACTTTTATCTAAGTACTCCTATAGTCTGCTGTCAACTCAGATTTATTTTCCAAAATTATCTCCCACCATTTCTCCTACTTGTATCTTCCACTGTAGTCAAACTGTGCCTTTGATATACATTATGTGTATCTGCAATGCTTTTGTTCATGTTAGTCTTTTATACCTTTATAAATCCTACTAATCTTTCTCCAAATAACTGCCTCTGTGATAAGTCAATAATTTCTCTAGCCCTTCACTTGTTTGACTATAAATTTTGTACTCTTTTGATATTTTGTATTATTTTGTGTATATTTCCATCTATTTATGTCAGCAATATTGCAAGCTCCATGAGGGCAGGGACTCTATCTCATTTATCCTCATGCCCCTGTCTTCATCTAGCTTATTAGTTGAGTTCATTGGATACTTCATAGATGCTTATTGATTTTATTTGAACAGTGTTGATTTAAGACAGGAAGAAATAATAAGAATAAAATATGTAAGGGTTTACATTTTTCATTGTTTTATATTTTAGTTTTCAATTACAGTTTACATTCAATAATAATCTTTATTAATTTGAAGTGTACAGCATAGATTTGTGCATGTCAGTATATGAAAGACATTTTTCTTTAACAAAGTGAATATGAAAGGGCTTTCTACTGAAAGAAAAATACTGTGAGTAATTCATAAGGATGTCATTAGTCCTTAAAACAGGCTGATGAATACATTATTTTACTTTTTTCTGATATTTGTAAAATTATCTACAAGGGGCTGATTAATCATTGATAAAATTTTAAATACTTATTTACTATTTTTTGCTTAATTTATTAGATTACTATGTAGTTTCTTTTATGCAAGAGCAACTTATTAAATGTAGAAATTTGGTAAAATCTATTTTAGAGTGATATAGCTTAAATTACATTAAAATAACATCATTACCAAGCAGAATTTACATTCAATGTCAAGTCATCTTCAGTAGAACTCGACGTGGTACCAGTCTTTCTGCCTTCTTGAATTCCAAAATTGGTAGTCCCACAATAGCCAGTGTTTATCAACCCCACCAAGTGAATAAAAATGGCAGTCTTTATGTATGAACATTTCATCATCATCTCTATTCTGAACTAGAAAACAATGCTTCACCATTATATGTTAGAAAGGGAAATGAGGACAACAGGAGATCCACTCTACCTGAGACTCAGTAGATGACACTTTCTTATTGTTAGAGAAGCACCTATTTGTACATGGCTGAGAATGAAACCAGAGAGTATGATGGGGAGAGAGATGCATTTCAAAGTTATGTCCTCTTAATGCTCCCAGATAGTCTATTTTGATGACTTGAAAAATCAATTGAATCAACCTACTATGTCAATTTGTCCAAATAGGCTGTAAAATATTTTACACCTCATTGAGTCAGCTGATTGTTTGGCTGAGTTGATTGAAATTAATTAGTATTTTTGCCATATCATAGACAAGTCTGAACATTATTCTTGACCATAGGATGTGAAGCTAAAATAAGCTGTATTTCTTATCTCAAAACTGTAATAGTTGATAACATTAACAAACTATCTAAAAGATAAGAGGAGGTTGCCATGGCCGGTTGGCTCAGTTGGTTGGAGCATCATCACATACCAAAAGGTTGTGGGTTCAATCCCCAGTCAGAAGTGACCAATCCATGTTTCTCTTTCACATGAATGTTTCCCTCTCTTTTTCTTTCTCCCTTCCTCTCTTTCTAAAAAATTCAATAAAACAAAAAAGCATCCTCAGGTGAGGATTAAAAATTAAATGATAGGAGGCTATCACCTACTATACATTGGCATTTAAATAATTTAACATAGAGACACCCAATAAGATGCCATCAGAATGAGCAGAGATTTTATATTTCATAGCAATAATTTTAGCTTTTTGAGATTATGCAACCATCAAATTGAGCAGGGTCTTGTATTCTGTATACTCAGTGGTGGGCAGAGAGACGTCTTTTACAAGTAAACCATTGAGACAACTATACAATTTTTAGATACAACCACTGAAGGCTGTTTGACATTAATCCTTCCTTCCTGAACAGGGAAATTCATGTTCTCTGAATTCCAATTTTGGAGTGTAACCTGCAGAAGTTTTTAAAGAGGTTCTTTGACAATTTTTCTTTTCCATCAACATTTCAGAGCTGGCTGAGCAGTCATCATGTCATGATTAACGAGTTTTTCCTTGGCATTTTTAGCATGCATTCAGGAAGTCAATGAAGTATATGAATAACATATTTGATTTACACATGAATGATATAGTAGAACATTTTGGACTTGGTGTATGTATGTTATTAAAGAAGCTTCTGTGGTCTGTACTTTCACTAATTGGTACAGGTTTAACAGGTTATGCTATATAAATATAGACACATTCCTGTGTGTGTGTGGGGGGGGACTAGTTATAATATTATAAGCTATGTATGTCCCTCACATATCATTTAAAACATGTTGATCTAAGACTACTCCTTCCTCCAAAAGCTATCAATGAGGCATTTGAGAATTGTAACGGCAAACTTTTTAATATTCTTGACCTATGAAAATAATTTTCTATGAATCAAATTAATGAAGTCTATGAAATAAACCCATCCATATTTAATGCCTTTAGTTTCCTTTGTACCACTCTCATAGTATTCCAACTAAAAATCATTAACACCAAAAATCATTAACCTTTCCAATGTATACAATTTTAAAAGCACATGAGTGGTGAATGGGTCTCCCTTCCTCTCTCTCTCTCTCTCTCTCTCTCTCTCTCTCTCTCTCTCTCTCTTCCAAGAGTTCTCAAAATGCTTCAAAAAATCATGGCACTTTCCAAGGTGAGGTCCTAGTGTCTGTACCTTTCTCACATGGCCTACTAGGGAAGTGCCCTTTGGTCATCAGGAACCAGCAGAGTTGGGAGGATTTGACATAAGTATTTTCTCTTAATGCTAAAACTAAAAATCTTCAGATCTGGACATTATTTTCCTGGCAGTAACCAACCTTTCCATTCTTGGGCCTGTGGCCAGGATCTTTCTTACGTTTTCTCAGGCTTGGTGCCTGAAAGTGGCAAGAATCCCTACTTTTCAGTAAAAGTTTGGTCTGTCTCTTCCCAGGCTAGAAACATCTGTCCCGAGAATAGCAAAAGCAACTTTGTTGCTAACAGGCATCTGAATGCCAGAAATGATAGGCAACTAAAAGACAGCCTATTTTTTTTTTTTAAAAAACGGCCTACTCAGAACTGCCTAGCAACACAAACTTGAGAAGTAGAGTTGTTTTTTTTTTTTTTTTACCCCTGCAGCTGTTGGGTTTTGTGGTGTAAAGTATCCTACACAGAGCACATTGTGTTCATGGGGCCTAGTGAATCCTAGAGGAATGAACAGATGTGCTCTGAAGCTGACATATGACCAACAGAACCCAGCTGTGCTACTTAGATTCTGAGATTGGGGACATTTTTGGATGAGTACCATTTAGGCTCTTGAGCCCATAATATCTCAGTGTTTCTGCAAAGATTTAAGAACATGAAAATCTAAAAGTTTATTAAATTGGGCTGAGGGTTACTAATTAGATTGAGAAAATAGTATATTCTAAGACTGAGAAAAAAACCAACCCAAATCTATAACTTTTTTTGGTCTTTAAGAAAAACTAGTTAAATGCTTAAATGTACATATGCAATAACTTAACAATTATAAATTGAGCAAGTTCTGGCTGAATATTTTGGGAAAATCTAAATATGTCCAAGTGGACATTGAATGGAAAAAAAATACTTCTAAGGATTTAACCTCAATTTCTCCTTTTATTCATAGGAAGAGTATGGGGACTCCATCTGAGTTATTCATGAATTATTGCATCTGGAAAGGATACTAGTGAAGTAAAATATTATCATGCATATGGTTTATTGCTATGTCTATTGAAATTATATTTATGAATTTGGCTTAAGTATCAAATTGTCTTTCCATTTGTTTTCATGTTCAATTTTTCTGATAGTTTCCCTGAAGAATATTAGTACCCCTTCAGTAATTTAAAGAAAACGTAAATAATGTCTGATTACATTCTTTATTTTTCTAGACTTTCCTTACTAGTCCAATATTCAGTTCTTTAATGCTTAGCACTAGCCATGTGATTGTGCTGACAATTAAATTACAAGTGACTGGAGAATGTGTCTGGTGTCAAATCATCCCCAGTCACTTCTGAAATGAAGCATGCAAAAAATGTGCCTGGTCCTGTAGTACTCATTGCCAGTAGTTCCTCTAATAGCTGGACATATTGGACACCATTCAAGTAAATTGCGGTCAGGGAGTAATAAAATCTTTTCCCAGACAATCTGACATCTGTAACCTAAAAACTGTGAGATAAGGGTAACATGAACAATCATTTAACATATTGTGTGCAGTTTACTCACTTGAAATAAAATAAAATATGTCCACCATTCCCTTTATGTTAGAGTCCAAAGAGAGGAAACTGTACTCCATTGTACACAGGAATGTACTGAGGTTAGTGGACTAAGATGTGTCATCAAAGTTTGAAGTAAAGGAAAAATCCATTGTTTAGAATTTCAAT
Organism: Antrozous pallidus; assembly: GCA_027563665.1. NCBI lineage: Eukaryota > Metazoa > Chordata > Mammalia > Chiroptera > Vespertilionidae > Antrozous > Antrozous pallidus. The sequence goes on along the minus strand of CM050509.1, from coordinate 68,724,534 downwards.
CAGACAAACTTACTGTTTAGGTAGCACTAAGAACAGGCACCTTTGAACAAAAAGTGTAGGAGAACAGGCTAAATGTGTCTTAACTACTAAAGGAACCACAGAAAAAACTGTATAAGGACCAATTTACTAAGATTGCACTCATTGGAGTTAGTATATCTACACCTTTCTAGGATATGAAAGTAATGGAGAAAAAGATGGGTAAAGACATTTTACAAACTCTTAGCTATTCTCAACGTTCTTTTTCTTTCAATATTCTCCAAATTTGTTCCTTTTCCTACCTCTACTCTTGGTGAGGAAGTCAAGAGGGAAGAGAAATAATTTAGAGAAGTAGAAACATTCCAGAGTAGATTCTGTCCACTAACATGCTCTTCCACCCACCCACATGTTAAATGCAATAGCAAACGTAAAGGATTCACTTCCAGAAATGTAACCTCCAAAGTAAAAACTGTAAATAAATATAATTTCCTACAGTCACAAGGACTCAGCAAATCCATATTAACTGTTGATTAACCTATTAATTGGAAACAAAACACCTGCCAAAATATTTATCCCAGCAAATTATCTGTGAATTATCAAGCCAAGGACTTGGCGAGGGAGGGGACATAGAAGGTTTTTGTAGGGTTAGTAATATCATACAATGTTTAGAAAGTGCTCTCCTCACATCACACACACTTAGCTAAGTAAAAATTCTATTGCCTCAATTTCTGTGGCAGACAACACAGACAGAATCTTACCAAAGGGAGAATCATAGCTCCAAAGGTTTAGTAACATCAGCCAAGATAAAGATTCAGGTTGTAAACCTGTGTGTAAGTCTTTCAGTAGCTTAGCATTAAAATCATTGTTGAAAATGCAGATAGTATTTTTAGTGAGACTACATTATAAAGTATTTCACTGTAATCCTCTAGTTATACCAGAGATCTATTTTTCCAAATATATAGTGCTAAATCATACATTTTACTTTGATACATTGCAAACCTATATTATTTTGCTAGTTTCTACACTCAGGTATAGTTGGGTAGCCATCTCAGCCACTGTCAGAAATTGTCTTGGTTTTAAGTGTTGGCATATTAACCCATAAGTTTTATAAGTATCACTATTGATAGCTTATCAATTAACTAATGACCACCAAAAATTAATGGAGTGTTATCTGTTCTGATGCATCCTGTCTACTCTAATGATTTGTCTGTTTAACTGATAGTGCTATACAGAACTGCAGGCATAGGCATATAGAACTACTATTATATGAACCTGGCAAATTAATAAATTATGTCTTTGTCTACAGTCTTTTAACACTTTAATGTGCTAACTGTCCCTAATAAAGACCCTGACATAAATAGAGTGTTAACATAAAACATAATTTACAAAGTTGCTAAATGATTAGTTTGATGAATCAAATAGTTTGTAGGAAGTAGCAAGATCACATGGAAATTCATGCTATACAGTGTTTTACTCCCTTGTACTTCTGCTTATATCTGTAGCAGACTGAGAGCCTGAGATTTAGGGGTATACTGAGTTCTTTTGGAAAAGTACTATATACATCTCATTAGAAAAATTTATTGGGCCTGCCATTATGTCTGCTTTAATTTTGTTTCTGTATTTTTTCATAGAGTATATTTTTGGCTTTGTTAATAAGTGTCTTATTTTCAACTCACTTTTCTATATATAATCCTACTTTTCTAAATGCACTGGAATTTTATTCAGCTATTCCTGGAAGTGATTTTAAAATTGAATTTGCTTTTGATAAGGTGTTAGGTAGTCACTTTCCTTGTTTCTTACAAGCACTGGTGCTACTGACATATTTCTTCACTTCTCTAGTAGATGTACATCCTAAGGACAATGCATAGTGACAGTGCATTTTTTCTAAAGTATTTTTTTCTAATTTGCTGTCAAGAGGAACAGTATACCACAGATAAAAGAAAAATATTATTGGCAAGTGGACTTAGACGTGAAAAATGAATTTATATCAACTTAAAACTTATCAAAAGGAATTATTTCTTTACCAAATTATTAAAATCACAAATAGGTTAAGTGTAATTAGCTTTGTTTAATATCTAATAATCTAATGTGGTTTCAGGGCCTTATCTAGAGAAGCAGGAGGCTATCAGACACAATTCCCTTAGTTTATTCTGTTATTGTAAGTTACTTTAATGACCTTTAATTTAAGGGATATTTTATATTTTTGTAGAAAAGAAGAGTATTTTAAGAAATTCCTGTTACTCATTTGCTAAATTTGCCTGAATAACTCAGGCCAAGGTATAGCAAATATTCATGTGTGCTGTGGATTTAGTAATTTGGAGGGGGACATTTCTTTATGATTTCTTCATAACAAGCTTTCTAAAATGGTCTCAGGAGGTTTCTAAAACATCGCTAACAAAAACACAGCCCATGGATAACACCATTGCCTGTCAGAGACCACACTAGCATGGATGAGCAATTTCTTAACTCGATATGACTTTTTGCTCAGTTTATTTAGAACTTTTCTAAGCCTATACACTCTGATTGATCTCTAATTCAGGAACAGCAAACTTTCTCTGTAAAGATACAGATAGTAAATATTGTAGGCTTTGTGGTTTATATATGGCCTCTGTTACAATATTCTTATTTTTCTTCTTTTGAAACACTTTAAAAATCATTCTTAGCTCACAGCTGTACAAAAGCGGTACATAATCCTAATGGATTAGGCTCCAATTCAGTCATAGGAAGCAGACATGCAACCCCGCGGTAAGGAGGAAATTATTTTGGGAACTTGCTAAATAGAAGCCAGCAACAAATCCTTGTCTGAAGATTACCAAGTGAAAAATATTAACTCTACCTCTTTGTTCTCATGCTAATTCACTTTTGATTTTCCATGCTGGCTAAGTTGTTTTTTAGAAAGATAAAGAGAAGGAAAGAAAGACTTAGGAAGAAACAGAAGGAGGAAGGGGGCAAAGGGATATAGGAAAAAGAGTTAAGATGGAAAAATAGAAAGAAATAGTGAGAAAGAAAGCAGAGTGAAAAACAGGGAGAGTCAGAATATAAAAGCTAAGGTACAGTCTCTTCTTTTCCTTAGAGCCAGGCAGATCTTAAAGCACCTCCCCAGCTGCTTTCAAACACTGAGATTGTTGCCCAGCCACTGATCACCATCCCAAGAAGTGAAATGTGGGCTTCACATCTGAAAACTTACATTTGGTTTTTCACCAAGTAAAATGGAACATGAAATTTTGGGCCCAAGCAAATGGCTCATGTTTTCTTTGGGTCATTTCAGCTGTGTCTACTCAGGGAAAATTTTGAGGTACTAACTGATTCCAGTGCATATGATTATATACATATATATATATATATATATATATATATATATATATATATGTATATATATATATCAAACCAGGATAATTCAGACCTTTTTTTTCCCCACAGGAAGTTTGCAGCCGGAATAATCTGGATGGTTGCCTCAACTCTCCACTAGGCTTTGCCAGGATAAGCACAGCAAGAGTAGTGTACAGGAGACAGGGACAACTCCCTCTCTCTAAGGTTTCCTTCAACACCCACACCATGTGCAGCCAAGCATAGTGGGATCTGTCCTCACAGGCATTCATTCTTGGAGCAAAAGCAATTTCTGTCTAATGAGTCTCAACTCCCCCCCCCACACACACACACACAAATCCTAAATGTTGCATTATCCTTAGCTATCAAATGGAAAAATATAACAGACAGGTGAAGGAATAACAGAATTAGTTGGGAAAAATTATACCCTGTTCAACTTCCTATTTGATAATGAGGATAGCAAAGGTAAAATTAATTATTTACCAATAAAATTAATTAGTATATATGTGGATGTTTTCTCTAATTATTGTGAACACCTGGGTTGTATTTTTTTCTTTAAGTGATAGATACATGTATAGATATATATTTTGTTTTTAACAGTATAGTTAAAAATAAATTAAACTACGCCTCAGCATATAGAAATAGTGATTTTCTTAGAGGCAAGAAGATGTCCTTCATAAAGGTATAGTTTATGTTAGAGAGGTTTGTACAGATAATTTTTAAAAAAATAAATGAAAAACTACAATTAATGATGGAAGAACACTCTTCAGATTAACTCCTTGGTAAATTATTTTAAAAGGATTCTTCTATAAAATTAACCATTAGCTAATAATGTACCTGGTAAAACTGTATTTTCATGGACTCCTGCACTTATATCATAATTCTGGTTTTGGTTTTGTGTTTTCTTTTGTTGTTGTTTGGAGGAAAGGTGAAAAGAATAATGGGAAAATGCATGATAGTTTATTTTACTGTTTCTTACAGATACAACTTCTAATGATGAAGTTTCCCACATAACTTCTTTATTTTTGGGGAGCAGAAAGAAAGGAATAAATGAAGAGTCAGAGATGTTGATGAATTGTGATAATATTTTTCCACGTTAGTGAAACTTTCTACCTTGCCGTCTAATCTGTTTCACCAGTTCTCTAAATGATAATTACTGAGTTATAACTTCCCTGTTGCTACTTGTGTAGTGTTTTTTTGTTTTGTTCTTTTGTTTTGTTTTTACTATTTGCAGATTTTAATGCTGATTTCTCGCTGAATACATAATCTCTAAAATAAAATGCTTACATAAAATGCTTATAATTAAGAGGGGTTTTTCCCCACTTAATAATTGCTTTAGCTTCTCAGAAATAGACATTGTAACTACTGCATAAGAAAGTGCTAAAATGTATTAAGTAAAAATCCAAAACAGTGGTAACAATTAATTGAAAATGGGTAATTCTATGTATATATCTTTAAAAGTTCCTTGTTTATTGGTAGGGTGTGTAAAAAGTTTGCTCATTTTCACTTGTGAAAGTGTTTTTGCTGCCAAGTGGTGGAAGTAAACACTGGGAAAGAGAGATCATCTGCAAAGTATGCATCTGTAAAATAAGTTTCTCTTTTCAAATGGCTTATACTGGGCTGTGTGATGGTCCCACACTATGTACTGGACATGACTCTTTGAAAGCAGTTTGTAACCTTGGACAGATTTACAATCACAGATGTTGCAATGCTTCTGTAAGCACTGTTTCTGCTAGAGGACACTGCACATTAGACAAGATCTTGTGCACTGCTTAGTAAAGACAGCTCTCTGTTGTAGCACCCGTGTCCAAATTTCCATTTATTAACACATGTGTGTTTCCCATTTTGGCGGAAAAGACTTTGGGAAGGATGCTTGCAAAAAGATTATTCCATGGTATAGATAAATTTCAAGTTGAGTGTTTTTCTACCATGGAAAGGCCATAACATAATCACTTCATTCTCAGAATTGCTCCACAAACTAGCACTAAAACTTCCTTCTCAGTTGATAGATTCTTCCTCTATTTCTGCTCATTCCATACCACCTCCCACTTTCAAATCCACCACTCTTTCTTCATCTGAAAAAAAGATTAACTGGTTCAAAATTCATGGGCACATACATACCACTTCCCTATCTCTGGATTTTAAGGGTAAAATGGAGAACCTAAAGTTGCAAGTAACAGAAAATATTTGAAGAAACAAGCTATGATTCTAGATTTTCCACCATTTCTGTCACAGTATGTTTGAAGTAGTTCATATACATAGAACCCCTCCCTATTTGTTATGCAGTTGAAAAATAGGGGGGAAAGCAAAAAAACCCAACAAAACAAAACAAATACAGTGACTCTTCAGTCATTAAAAAAGTTCCGTTTTTCTTTTTATCAAGTGATTGATTGCTTGTTTAGTTAGAGTATAAGCCTGGAAGCCTGCTTTAAATTAAATGATCAAATAAATAAAAATAACTGAAATATACCTAAGCTCTGAAGAAGTCAGATTTAATATTCACCAACAAAACACCGTTAAGTAATGAAGGGCAAAAAAAAAGAAGAGTATTTTAAACAGGTGTGTTTTTTTTTAATTGAGAGAATAAGGGAGAGAGAGAAACATTGATGCGAGAGAGAAACATTGATCAGTTTCTTCCCATATATGTCCCAAACGGGAATCAAACCCACAACCTGGGTATATGCTCTGACTGGGAATGAAACCTGCCACCTCTTGGTATCCAGGAAAATGCTGAAATGAAGCAACACTGGCCAGGTCTAAGCACACATTTGTTTTTGTTTGTTTTTCATTTTTCTTTTTAAGGAAATGGGCTTTCTGAGTGTGCAATACAGCAAAAGAGAATATGATGTACAGTGAAAGACTGGATCTTTACTATACTAAAGTGCAAACCTAATCCTTTAAAGACTGGAAATGCCTTTGTTTTACTCTTTCTCTCTTTCTGTGATTTGTAGCATACATTGAAGATCTCACAAGATGTGTTGAGCAAAGCAGAAGACTTATTATCGTGCTAACATCAAACTATATTCTCAGACGAGGATGGAGTATTTTTGAATTGGAAAGCAGACTCCATAACATGCTGGTCAGTGGAGAAATCAAAGTGATTTTGATTGAGTGTACAGAATTAAAAGGGAGGGTGAATTACCAGGAAGTGGAATCACTAAAGCACAGCATCAAATTACTGTCACTAATCAAGTGGAAGGGACCCAAAAGCAGCAAATTAAATTCTAAGTTTTGGAAGCACTTAGTATATGAAATGCCCATCAGGAAAAATGAAGTGCTTTCTCGATGCCACATTATGGACTCTGAAGAACAAGGATTTTTTGGAGAATTCCAACCCATACCTTCTATTGCCATGACCAGTACTGCATCCTCACTGGTATCATCTCAAGCTGATCTCCCTGATTTCCACCATTCAGATTCAATGCAAATGAGGCACTGTTGCAGAAGTTATAAACACGAGATGCCAACAAGCACCTTGTCTGTACCTTCCTTAAGCAACCACCACACTTACTGTAACCTGTCTCTGAAGCTACTCAGTGGACAACTACCCCTTAATAATCCCCTGGAAGATACCCAGGGATTTCAAAGAAACAGTTCCATGCTACATTTTTCATCCAAAGAGCTTAGCTTCACCAGTGATATTTGGTAGTGAAGAACCTTACATACTGAGAAAAGCCATGGAGAATTTATGTTATAACAAGCATAAAGTACACCTAACACTGAGGTGCTGAAAAAGTGTTGGAATAAAAAGGCACAGAAATTGCTTTTGTACTTCAATTTTTTCTACATTCCCAGAACACTGGGGGAAGAAAGACCTGCTTTTGTAGTATAGTACCTTGTTCCAATATACAGTTTTAATTTCTCCTGGAAAATGTTACTCCCATTGTTTTAGAGTAGGTTTTATGATACCACTTGAACTGCAAGCTTTGTAGATGAGCTAACTTTGACATATATAGTATAAGAATGTTTCACTATCTATATGGTATTTGAAACAGGGAAAATTTAAAGACTTTTATTGAACTTGAAAATTCTGAATTACCCTTAAGATGAAAGAAGAACTTCTATAAAGTAGCTGGAAATCAGTAATTATCAACAAGGAAGTACTGAGGAACCCCAATTGGAAGACTGTTTGGAGAGGAGGATCAGTTAATGAAAAATGTGATAGAAGCAGAATTTCTTCAACATAATAGACAATTTCTGTAGACTAAATCAATAGATCATAAAGACAGTTGTGACATAGTTTCTTTTATTGTCTAAAGTTTTTCATGTCTCCCTTTTCCCAAATTGACACTCCCCAAAACCATTCCCACCCCTGGCAAGCCCCCACAGCACCAGTGTCTGTATCCATAGGTTATGCTAATATGCATGCATACAATTCCTTTGGTTGCTCTCTAACCCCTCTCCCCTACAATTTGTCTCTACATCAGTCTATTCTTGTTCATCAAATTATGTTGATCATTATATCCCACATATGAGTGAGATCATGTGATATTTATATTTCTCCAACTGGTTTATTTCACTCAGCATAATGTTCTCCAGTTCCATCCATGTTGTTACAAATGGTAAAAGTTCCTTCTTTTTTATAGTGGCATAGTATTCCATTGTTTAGATGTACCACAGTTTTGTGATCCACTCATCTGCTGATGGACACTGAAGCTGCTTCTAAATCTTAGCTATTGTGAATTGTGTTGCTATGAACATAGTGGTGCATATATACTTTCTGATCAGTGTTTCTAATTTCTTGGAATATAGTCCTAGGAGGAATAAACTTTTCTGTACTCAGAAAACTTCAAGATATTGAGAAAAGAGAGAGAGGAAGACACAAACAAATAGAAGAACATACCATGTTCATGGATTGGTAGAATCAACATCATTAAAATGTCCATACTCCCCAAAGCAATCTATAAATTCAATTCAATCCCCATTAAAATACCAATGGCAAATTTCAAAGATCTAGAACAAATTCTCCGAAAATTCATCTGGAATAAAAAATGACCCCGAATAGCCACAGAAATCCTGAGAAAGAAGAACAAAGTTGGAAGGATCACAATACCAGATATCAGGCTATATTACCAAGCCACAGTTCTCAAAACTGCCTGGTACTGGCACAAAAACAGACGAATAGAAACATAGACCGATGGAACAGAACAGAGAACCCAGAAATTGATCCAAGCCATTATGTTCAATTAATATTTGATGAAGGAGGCAAAAGAATACAATGGAGTCAACATAGTCTCGTTAATAAATGGTGCTGAAAAATTTGGACAGATACATGTAAAAAAAGAAAAAGAAAAGAAACTAGATCACCAACTTACATCATACACAAAAACAAACTCAAAATAGCTAAAGAACTTGAATGTAAGACAGGAAATCATAAAAATCCTACAACACGCCATAGGCAGCAAAATAGCAGATATATATCTCAACAATATCTTTACAGACACAGTTCCTAGGGTAATGGAGACTAAGGAGAAAATAAACAAATGTGACATAGTTTTATTAGGCAAGCACATATTCAGTAGGCAAACAGGTAGGTAAATAACCTGCATTTCCTAAGCAACTGAATAGACAGGCTGTCAGGTCTTTTAGAATGCTTTTGAACAACCTTATGACTTTCTAGCCTGTTTTTAACATTTTAAAAAATTGAAACACATTTTAAAGTGTGTATTTTATTGTTTGCTAACAAATTCACATTTAGATTCCCCCCAAATAACCTCTCAACCTTCTATAAGCTTTATAAGAAGATGTATCTTCCTACTTTTATCAGTGTCATTGGAGTTTGAATTTAAATAAATATTGACTGCATGTATCTGCAATACAAAATAAGTAAAACAAAAATAAATAGATGAAGTGCTAAATAATTCAAGTTTACTGGTGGTAGAGCAGCAATTGCAGTGATTCTCATCTAAAATGTAGTTGTGAAATACACTGTTCTGTACATATACAATATCTGCTTGGTGATGTGTCCAAGGTTCCTGTAGAATTATCTCTATCCTGGTTCTTCAAAGAGTATATTTTGTAGATAAACTTCTCCACCCTCACATTGTGATTGTGACTGTATTCTACTAGAAAATTCCTGTGAATAATCTAAAATATTATGAATTTTCTGTAAGGAATGTTCCTCGATTTTCATATTTGTTATGGATTACTACTTTATATTCTATCCAATTAATCCATTTTGGTGTGTTCTCCAATGAGATGCCCATGAGGGTCAATTGTTAACCAAGCTTGATTCTGGAAATATTTTTGAATCATGTTTTAGAAAAACATAAGCAAGGAAAAATGTACTTGGTGTGTAAAAATTAATTTGTCCAGCCATTTTAACTGAAACTCAAATGTATAACAGAACATTAGATAATGTTTTGATTATGTTTTCAATCTCTTTATAACATCGACTCCTGCGGTCCATAGGTTTTGTTCAAAATACTTGTTTATCTGTTGCTTTACTATAGCAAGCTGTTTAAAAGATACATTATGTACCAAGAGTATGTGAACACTTAGCAGTGGTACATATTCATTTCACAGTGAGACAATTAGTTGTTCCTTTGAAATGTCCTATTCAACACATACAGGTGTTTCATACTGAGAAAGGTGATTTTGCTTCTGTACAAACTATAGGTTTTTTCAAAATGGATATTTATTAGCACTTAACTGCTTCCCAAATGTTTTCAAGTTGTATTTGCTCTCATTGTTCTTTAATGATATGTGTAATTACTAAGTCAATAACTTGCATGGAATGAGTACTATATGTTTAAGTGAACAATTGTACTTTTTATTATTTTGTTTTACACAGAAGTCTAAAAAAATTCAAAAAGAATGTTAAGTAGGATTTTTAAACTAATAGTTCTGTATTGAGCATGCCAGTTCTGAAAATATAACATGGGTCTCTCTGCTTCCTTTATTTACAATTATTAAACATGGGTAGCAATTTGAGTTGGCTGACCACAATGTGTCCTTTCACAGTTAGTATGTACTTAAAAAAACAACAACAGAGCATTCACACTTGTGCTGGTGAACTTGAAAATAAACCTTTTCTATCATTTTCAGAAACCAGTGTATACGCTATCCATAAAAGTCTATTTCTAGATAGTAATTCAAAATTTGATTTTCATCTGAGATTTTTAAACCATATAGCCCATAATGGTGTAATAAATATTTAGTATAGAAAGTGGTGTACTCTACCAGTGTCTTTCACAGTGAGAAAATTTTTCTTCTCAATTTTTCATTGAAATGGATTATGAAAATTTTGAAAAATACCGGCACAACCATTTCTCATACATTCATTACAAGTTGATTTAGCTCATCCACCAACAGCATACATAGTTTAAAATTTAGGTGATTTTAAGGTGAAATTTTCTAAAAATATCTGAAATTATGAGACAAATAAGAAATTCACAACTCAACACTCAGGGAGATGGGCAACATGTACATGGTTTTAATTTGCCAAAATACAAAATCTGGCAGGTTTGGTAAACTATTGAGACTCAAAGGTATCTGGGTAGTTCTTAAATAGAAGTAAGAAGACATCTGGCCCACTCTAAGCCATAATTCGATTAGATACAAAGCTGTTTGGCTTTCAATCACTTTAACTTAACAAATGGGTACAACGGCACTTGAGGAACTCTCATAAAGATTGAATCTAGGGTATTATCATGTGAAAAGACAATATTTTGTTTGAGGATCAGTGGATAGCACTGGGGATTTAAAGCAGGAACCAGGCTGCAATGAGAGGAGAAACAGTTAAGTTGTGAAAGAGAAGTTTATGGAAGAGTTTCAAAAGGTCATGCACATAAGTAGTATCCTATAAATTAATTCTGTAACAAGTAGGAAAATGGCAGGAGTGAAGAAGAATGAAATTCTTCCAAGAGAAGGAAAGAGACTCCCTGACACACTTGATGATTAAAGGACTTACAAGATTAAACAATTACCCATTTAAAGCATTTACTATCCTTTGACATTTTACTTTTAAATAAATTGATTGGTGTTGCCTAAAAAATCAAGCAATGACCAAGGAAAATATCCTGAAAATTTTGCATATAAACCTTTATATTCCTATATTTATTTCCCAAGGTGTGGTAGCGAATTGACAAAACCAAGTGATATTAAGACAGAAAATAGTTCTTTAGTGACCACTAAAGTTTGAAAATTTGTAATTTTTGTTGCTGTTTTCTGAGAGATAATTTAACGTTGAAAACAGTATGACTCAAATTTCTCTATTACTCATGCACTTTTGTTCTAAGATGTTTGATAGGAGGTCACAGTGTTGGATATTAATGCTCTCTGATGAATGTTCAGGATGCTTGGTAAACAATAATGATTTGATTCAAGTACTTTCACTTCAAAGTTATATTTTTTAGAACTGAAATTAGTCATAGGCAATTTAAGAAGGTTATTCAGCACTTTATATAATTCCTGGGAGATCAGAACTTGTAAAGTTACCTATATCCATCTAAATTTGTCTTCTCAAGTGTTTGATCAAACACATTTTCTCCAGATGGTACTAATGACAATCATGAATATTTATTGAGTAGCACTGTATAATGTCCACTACATAAAGTATAATGTAATTTTTTAAATTGAAGTCCCTGTTTTTGAATAGCTTACAGATCATGTGCATTAATAAAGGGGTATTTGCAAAACACATTCTAACATAGGAAAATTAATATTACATATGCAGAGTAGATAAGTGAGGTGGGATGATTCACTCTTGAACAAGAGGTAAGTTTGGAATTGAGGGAATAGTTGTGAAGTATGGTGCTTTTGAAATGCAGAGAACTGCACATGTGAAGACTGATGAGAAACTAAGCAAGTCCTATTATCTGAAAATAAGCATATTTGGATACCAAGATGAGAAAACTGTGTGAGAGTACAATAAAGTATGGCTGGGAGAGATGCTGGAACATTCACCTTGTATCAGATGAAGAAAGAATCAGACAGGAGTAGGGAGAGTTTAGTAACAGGTAAAATATTTGAGAGACTATTTCACAATACATGTATTCATTGATAAGAGATGAGGGTGACAACCTGGATGGTCTCAGGAAAAAGGTAAATCTGAGGAGGAAGAGAAATATGCAGGATGTGTTGATGTGAAAAGTGGAAAATGACTTAAAGTATGTGAAAGACTTATATACTGAAAATTACGAAATATTAAAAGAGATTGAAAAAGACAACAAAATAGAAAAATATCCCATGTTCTTGGATTGAAAGAATAAGCATAGTTAAAATGGCCATATTATCCAAAGCAATAGACAGATTTAAGGCAATCCACATAAAAATCCCAATGTAATTAGGGAAAAAATAGGACAAGAGATCATCAGATTTGTATGGAACCACAAAAGACCCCTGAATAGCTAAAGCAATCCTGAAAAAAAAAGAACAAAGCTGGAGGTATCACACTACCTGTGTCAAATTATACTCCATAGTGAAACTGAAAACATCATGATATTGGTAGAGAAACAGACATGCAAATCTATGGAACAGAATAGAGAGCCCAACTATAAAACCACATGTATATAGACAGATAATTTTCAACAAAGGAGCCATAAATGAAGTGAAGTAAAGATAGATTCTTCAATACTAGTAAATGGTGTGGGAAAAAAAATAAAAAACTGGGAGAGAAACCAAGATGGCGGCATAGGTAAACACCTAGGCTTTTGCCCCATACCACAATTTTGAAAATACAACTAAGGGATATAACGGACATTGTCCAGAACCACGGGAGGGCTGGCTGACTGGAAGATCTGAAACTAGAGGGACATAGACGTGCACACAGATAATCAGTCTTTGCAAAGCCCAAGTAAGGTGGGAGACTCGCACATGCGAGAGAACAGGGTGTCTAAACACCTGGCAGGGGTGCTCTAGTGGAAAGGAAACAAAAAATCCAGGCTGCGCTGAACCAACCCAGTTCAGTTTGCACTCAAAGTCCGGGAGAGCCAGGCCCTTATAGGGAGAATCTGGATTGCGGGCGGAATCCCAGGGAAAGAGCCATAGGTGAGTTCAGGAGTTGTGCATGCAAGTGTGCACAGAGAGAACAATTGGGGCTGCTGGCACCTTCTGGCAGGAGAGGGGAGCTACGGCCAGAGGCAGAGCTCCAGGAGTGCACGTGAGTGCTAGTGGTGAGGGCATACTGTTTTATGTGAGGCTGGCATCTGGCAGGAGGGAGAAGGTGTTCCGACTGCACTGAATCCAGGTGCCAGGTGAAAATCTGAGATTTCAGATTCATTGGGGACTTGATGGTCTGGTGGCAGGCGAAACTCGAGGGAGCCTTTCTCACAGAGGTCCTTGCAGTGATTGCCTGCGGATGCTAGGACCCGGTGACCTCCTGGGACATGGCTGACTGGAAGCCAAGGCTGACAGCTCCACCCTGAAACACCACTCCACCCAGAAACTTTGCCCCATCCAAACTGAGCAAAGAAACTTTGGCAAGTTTGCAATTCCTGCCGCATAAAGCTGTCTCCTAGAGTAGACACAGCTAATCCTCACAGCCAGTTGGCCTGGAGGTCAATTCCTCCCAGTGATACCAACAACAAACAAGACTTATCTGCAACAAGGCTGTCCACACAGTCCACAAAGGGGTGCACCAAGAGTGTCCACCTCAGGTAACAGGGGAGGCCGAGGCACCCAGCACACAAAGCTACCCTACCAACTCAGGGAAGCAGTGAAAATTGGGAGAGAAAAAAAACAGATCGTGAATGAAAGAAATGGAGGAGAACAGATGACTGGATGTAGAGTTCAAAACCATGGTTATAAGGTTTTTCAAGAGGCTCCTAGAAAAGGCCGATAAGCTTAGCAAGAACCTCGAGGATATGAGCAAGACCCTTAAGGAGATGAGCGAGACCCTCATGGATATGAAAAAGGACCAACTAGAAACTAAACATACACTGACTGAAATAAAAAAAAATATTTTATAGAAACCCAACAGTAGACTAGAGGAACACAAGAATCAAGTCAAAGATTGGAAATACCAAGAGGCCAAAAACTGGAAAAGAAAAGTAAAGAAAAGAATAGAAAACAAAAGAAAAGAAAAGAAAGAAAAGAAAAGAAATGAAGAGAAAAGAGAAAAGAAAAGGAAAAAGAAAAAAGAATCCAAAAATTTGAGGATAGTGTAAGAAGCCTCTGGGGCAATTTCAAATGTACCAACATCAGAATTATGGGGGTGCCAGAAGAAGAGAGAGCAAGATATTGAAAACCTATTTGAAGTAATAATGACTGAAAACTTCTCCCACCTGATGAAAGAAATAGACTTACAAGTCCAGAAAGTGCACAGAACCCCAAGCAAAATGAATCCAAAGAGGACCACACCAAGACACATCATAATTAAAATGCCAAGAGCAAAAGACAAAGAGAGAATATTAAAAGCGCAAGAGAAAAATACTAAATTACCTACAAGGGAGCACCCATACGATTGTCAGCTGATTTCTCAACAGAAACAATGTAGGCAAGACAGGAGTGGCAAGAAATTTTCAAAGTGATGAATAGCAAGAACCTACAACCAAGATTACTCTACCCAGCAAAGCTATCATTCAGAATTGAAGGTCAGATAAAGAGCTTCACAGATAATAAGAAGTTAAAGGAGTTCACCAACACCAAACCAGTATTATATGAAATGCTGAAATGTATTCTTTAAGAACAAGAAAAAGGAGAAAAGGTGGCTGCTTCAAACTAGAGCATGGATGGAACTGGAGAACACGATCCTAAGTGAGATAGATAAGCCAGTCTAAAAACAATAAGTATCACATGAACTCAGTCATTTATGGAATATAATGAGCAACATAAACTGATGAACAAAAATAGATCCAGAGACAGAAAAGTATTGACTGTCAAAACTCAGAGGGATGATAGGGGAGGGTGGGGGTAAGGGGAAGAGATCAACCAGAGGACATGTATGCACACATATAAGCCTAAACAATGGACACAGACATCAGGGGCGTGAGGGCATAAGTGGTGACGGGGGGAGGGGGAATGGGAAAGGGTAATGGGTGATGAGGCACATATGTAATACCTTAATCAGTAAAGAAATTTAAAAAATAAAAAATAAAAGTAAAAACAACAACAACAAAAAAAAAACTGGAAAGCCACATGCAAATGAATGAAACTGGATTACACTTTGTCCCCATGTACAAAAATTAATTCAACATGGATCAAAGTCCTAAACATAAAACCTGAAAATATAAGTCACATGGAAGAAAATATAGGTAGCAAACGTATGGATCTTGGCCATAAAAAACATTTTATAGACTTGACTGGAGGGAAGGGAGGTAAAGGCAAAAATAAATGAATGAGACTATATCAAACCTAAGAGCTGTTGCATGGCAAAAGAAATGGACAACAAAACAAAGAGACTGACAATCAGATGGGAGATGATATTTGTGAATAGTAGCTCCACAAAAAAGGTTTAATTTCCAAAATATATAAAGAACTCAGAAAACTCAACACTGAACAAATAATCGAATCAAAAAGTGGGCAGAGGACCTGAAAATATACCTCTCCCAAGAAGACATATGAACAGCCAATCCTATCACATATGTACTACTATTAAATCTAAGGTATACAGCAAAAAAATGAATATATTAAAAAATAAATAAAATAAATAAAAGAGGTGGGGCACAGACCCACACCCGTTAACGTTGCAGGGGCATGAACTCTCATCCCTTCTGAGGAAGGTCTCCTGCCTCCATGGCTGCTTCATTTCCCACGCACAGCACTGATTGGGACCCAGGTTGCAGGTAGAGAGTCAGCCAGCAACAGCTGCTCTATATCTAAATTCTGTCTACTACCAGGAATGCTCAGGCCCTACTCAAGAATGCAAGTAATCCTTTCCACTAATATTTACAGGGTAAACTAAGACTTCTGCTTGAGTATTAAAATGGACAGTAAAATAGTAATCCAGTTTTCAGATTAATTTAAATTGGCCTAGTGAAATAAGTGAATACTCAAGAAGATTTAAGTGTACTGGACAAAAAGCTGTTCCTAAATCATTAACTAAAATATATATTAGCAGTTCATCTCCCTGTAAAATTGCCTAACATCCAAAAAACCTAATGCAGTCATATTTGTATGCAAAAATTAAAATGTAAAATTACCAAGACTGCAATCTAAAATTTCCAAAAGCCCCCATTAATCAAAAAAGGGGGGGCAGTGGGGTAATATCATGTAAGGAAAAATATCCTGTAAGTAAAATACATCAAGAAAATTCTTACTCCAGTAAAGTAAATACCATTTGTAAAACCAACTGCAGGACACCCATGAAAAAACACACATGGTATCAAAATAAGCCAAAGGAAAATTATGTAGGCGAAAGTAAAGAATCCCAACTCTAATTTGCAGAGAGAATCCCTTTGTTAACTTTTGGTCGAGATTGTGTTGTGTGTTTTCAGAGAACAACTCCAAGACCATGTAGGTTCCTGCGACTGTGAGGAACTGATGGATCTGTTCTGGTCAAAAGGATGGTCCAGAGAAGGAGGACACTGATGGCACCTTGCCATGCTAGCAGTCGGCAGCTGTGCATGTCTGCAGGCAGCCCAGGACCAAACCAGAGAGGATGGATCTTGCATTGCCATGATGTGTCCACCATCTGGATACCATTGCTGACATGTACACATAAAGAATTATTTGACACTGAAACTGGGACTCAGACAGTTGGACATTGAAACTGAGACTGAAATACTTTTTGTTCTTATACATTTATTTCTAGTATGTAGAAGTAGGATATTTTTGAAGAAAAGAAACAGGGGAGAGTGATTGATATAGAGGCAGGGAGGCATTGAACAGGCTGTCAAGACACAGGGG
The DNA here is from genome assembly GCA_027563665.1 of Antrozous pallidus. NCBI lineage: Eukaryota > Metazoa > Chordata > Mammalia > Chiroptera > Vespertilionidae > Antrozous > Antrozous pallidus. The sequence goes on along the minus strand of CM050509.1, from coordinate 68,707,443 downwards.
GAAGGCTTGGGTGAATGGGAGCTGGATGCTGGGGGAGATCAACCGAAGGACTTGTATGCATGCATATGAGCATAACCAATGAATGAAAGACACTGGGGTGGGGAGGGGGTGGGTGGGGACATGTGCTGGGGTGTAGGGGAGGCTGGGGTGAGGATAATGGGGAGGGGGAAAGGAAAACATGTACTACTATTAAATATAAGTTATACTGCAATAAAATCAATAAAAATATATTAAATTGAAAGAAAAAAGAAAGATACATCTAGAAAATTCTTACTCCAGAAAATAACTTCCATTTGCAAAGCCAACAGCAGGACACCCATCAAAAAACACACATGGTGTCAAAATAAGCCAAAGGAAAATCATTTAGGCAAAAATAAAAAGAATCCCAAGTCTAATTTGCAGAGAGGATCCCTTTGTTAACTTTTGGTCGAGAATATGTATGTGTGTTTTCAGAGAACAACTCCAAGACCATGTGGGTTCCTGTGACAGTGAGGAACTGATAGGTCTGTTCCAGTCATGAGGATGGTCCAGAGATGGTGACACTGAGGACACCTGGCCATGTTAGCAGTGCATGGCTGCAGGCGGCCCAGGACCAATCCAGAGAAGATGGATCTTGCATTGGCACGATGTGTCCATCATCTGGATACCATTGCTGACAAGTACACATAAGGAACTATTTGACATTGAAACTGGGACTCAGAACAGTTGGACATTGAAACTGAGACTGAAACATTTTTTGTTCTTATACATTTATTTCTAGTATGCAGAAGCAAGATATTTATGAAGAAAAGAAACTGGGGAGAGTGATTGATATAGAAGCAGGGAGGCGTTGAACAGGCTGTCAAGCTACAGGGGGAAGGCTGGGGAGGGTGGGTTATGGATGCTGTGGGAGATCAACCAAAGTACTTGTATGTATGCATATGAGCATAACCAATGAATGAAAGACACTGGCGCAGGGAGGAGGTCAGATGGGGACATGTGCTGGGGGGTATGGGTGGCTGGAGGGAGGATATTTGGAGAGGAAAGGAAAACATATGTACTACTATTAAATCTAAGTTATACTGCAAAAAAATTAAAAGTAATAATTTTAAAAAATTAAAAAATAAAAGAGTGATATCTAATTGAGCCACACCACAGCACACCCATCAGCCAATCAGGAGCAAATTATGCAAATAAACCCTAACCAAGATGGCTGCCAACACTGAGAGCAGGAGGGAGGCTTGGGTTTCCCCAGCAATGGAGGAAGGCAAGCTTTCTGCCTGCCATTGCTGGCCTAGGCTTTCACTCAATGCTACAAAGTTTCAATTATAGAAGATACATAATCCCAACAGAAATGGTGGCAACCATGGAACTGGAGAGAGCAGAGGCCAGGGTTGCCTGGGTAATGGAGGAAGCCAAACTTCTGCAGCTGTGGCCAGCCTAGGACTCCACTTCAGACTACCATGTTTCAATTATAGACAGTAAATGTCCCAACAGAAATGGCTGCCACCACGGAGAAAGCAGAATGGCTTGGCTCCACTCCAATCTACAAAGTTTCAATTGTAGAAAATAAATTAATCCCAAATCCCAGGGCCTCTGCTAGGGTCAATGGGGGGCATGGCCGGCCTGCAAACCACCACAGACCTCTGGCCCAGGCTGTCCCACACCCCAAGGGAACCCCAACCCTGATCCTGAACACCCTTCAGGACTAACCAGCTGGCCCCTCCCATGCATCAGGCCTCTATTCTAGCTAATAAAAGAGTAATATGCAGATTTACCATAACTCCAACACACAAGATGGCTGCCCCATGTGGTCAAAGATCCTTCCCCCAAATGGACATAAGATGGCCACCACAAGATGGCCAGCAGGGGTGGGCAGTTGGGAGGGACAGACCTGCAAGAGAGGGTAGTTGGAGGCAATCAAGCCTGCATGGGAGGGCAGTTATGAGTGACCAGTCCTGCAGAGGGAAGTTGGGGGAAATAGGCTGGCAGGGGAGCAGTTAGACATCAATCAGGCTGGCAGGGTAGTGGTTAAGGGGTGATCACGCTGGCAGGCAGAAGCAGTTTAGGGTAATAAGGAAGGCAGGCAGGTGAGCAGTTTGGAGCCAACATTCCTGGATTGTGAGAAGGATGTCCGACTGCCCATTTAGGCCACATCCCACTTGGATCAGGCCTAAACGGGCAGTCAGACATCCCTCGAGGGGTCCCAGATTGAGAGGGTACAGGCTATGCTGAGGGACAACCGTTCCAACCCCATGCATGAATTTCGTGAACCAGGCTTCTAGTAAATATATATAAAAATATGTTCAATCTCACTGGCCATTAGGGAAATGCAAACCAAAACTACCATGAGATAGCACTTCAGACCTGTTAGAGTGGCCATTATAGAAAAGGTAAGCAATAAAAAGTGTTGGAGAGGTTCTGGGAAAAAAAAGAATCCTTATGCCCTTCTGGTGGGAATGTAAACTGATACAACCACTATAAAAATAAGTTTTGCAGACAAAAAATTGTCTAGCACTACCATATAACCTATCAACCTTTCTCCTGGATATTTACCTTAAAAACTCAAAATCATAAAAAAAAAACCCTCAAAATCATGTATTCACAAAAGTATCTGAACTTCTATGTTTATTGAAACATTATTCACAGTGGCCAAGACATGGAAACAATCAAAGTGGCCTGCAATAGAGGACTGGAAAAAATAAGTTGTGGTATATATGCACAATGGAGTATTACTTATCCATGAAAAAGGATGAAATAGCACAATTTACAACAACATGGGTGGACCTTGAGAACATCATGGTAAGCGAAATAAGTCAGACAGAAAAAGCTAAGAATCATTTGATTTCATTCATATGGGATATAAAACTGAAACTTAGGAATACAAACAGCAGAGTGATGGTTGTCAGAGGGAAGGGGGTGAGGGGAAAGGGGGATTCTAATATGAGGTGACAGGAGATTTGACTTTGGGTGGTTGTCATATGGTGTAGCTCTTGTAACATAAACATTCACACAAGAGACCTATATGTTCATGTTAACCAATGTCACCCCAATCAATTTAACAAATTTTAAAAAGAGGAAAATGAAAAAAAAAAACTAGTCAGTAAAGATTCTAATGATCAAGAAAGTTAGTTGCATCAAAGGAATTAATTTAGAATATTTAACATACTTTATTAACTGAAAATCCTGACACTGTATGGGCAAGAATAGAGACAACACAATGGTAGGTGTATTTGCTACTAGAAATACCCCTGAAGCCTTTGGAAGAGAGTAATTGTAAGGAAAGGCAAAATGCTTCTTCATATCAGGTCTGAAATAAACAATTACATTTATTCCATTGAATAAAATTTCAGATTCTCAGGTAAGTAATTGATGGTGTTTGGTCCAATGCTATTTATTTTTTAAAATTTCTTTACTGATTAAGGTATTACATATGTGTCCTTACCCCCTATTGCCCCTCCGCCTCCCACTCATGCCCTCATGTCCCTGTTGTCTGAGTCCATTGGTTAGGCTTATATGCATGCATACAATTTTTTTTTGGTTGCAATGGTATTTAAATGTCTGGTCTTATTTGGGAGTAAACAATTGTTTTCTTAAAATAGAGGCATTGAAGTCATTCAATTATTGGACACTTCAGGGGACAATTATCCCAGGAGTTTGTTACAATTGTAAAATAGAAAAGCTGGACAAAGTTCACAAAGAACAAAAAAGAATATGTTACAATGTACTAGCTTGGTGAGGAGGCACAGAGAGCACACTTGTGAAGAGAATAAATAATTGATAACCAACCACATAAGACCTGAACCCAAGGAACCCACTATTCACCAAAATTGAAGGCAGAATTATTACAATATTAAAATTATGATGTAAACTTTGTAAAGGACACTGTATTAGTAAGAGTGGGTTACTGTTAAGGACAATAACCCAAATCCTGCAGCTTAACACAATAAAAATGTAATGCTTGCTCACATCGTTGTATAATGATGAGGATTGAAAGTGGTTATGGGGAGAGGACACACCTATTAAGAAACTTGATTTTGGGGAGTGTTTGTTGGCGAGTTGGGAGACAGCTGGGTTTTGGAGAAGTAGGGGAACTGCCAGATTAGCCTCCCCTAACCAAACAGCCCTGGTGCAACTGGGTTCTCTAGAGGAGCCACCGGAACAGAGGTGGACTGCGCCATCTTGAAGGCGCATGAAAATATAGAACTATAATACCCATTGGATGGCTGAGACCCCCAGAACACCAGTTCATAGTTGGCGCAGAAGCAGATTCTGAGGAACCCTATGCTCCACAAGTGAAAGGTCAGATTTCACCTGGGGTTAGGGGAGCTTGCAAAGCAGGAAGATGCGAGCCTGGAAAAAAAAACAAAAAAGTCCGTGGCTGTTGGAGCTGGTAAACCTGGAAGAGGACCCTCGGAGCTGGTGGCAGACGGGAGTTCTAAAAAGCACCCCATTTGGACCTGACAGAGAAGGCCAGCCTAACAATTTTGGGAGGGTGCTGGCTGCCAAACCCAAAGGGGAAAGGGGTTTCGCGCAGACATACAAGCGGAACTTGAGTTTGCGTGCTTGCATCTTTTCCTCTCCTAATCCGAGTATCTCAATGCAAAGCCAGGAACGTGGGATCCCCTGATGGGGGATAACTTGGGAGACCAAAGTAGTGAGCTGTGTTTCTGGAGGCTGGGGATCAGAATAGGTGGTCACCATTAGAGAGGCAGCTGCGGGGCAGCCCATTCCCACAAATCAGTATTGAATACCACTGAGATAGCGGAATTTCAGTTCAGACTAGAGAGGACCAATAGACCCGGAGGTCAATCCAAAAACACTGCCACCCAGGGTCTGAATCACAAATTGGCTCTTGTGTAACACAAATTAAGGAATCAATTTCATTTCTACTACTATTTAACTTTTTTAAGTGCCATTTTATTTCATCTTTATTCTACTTTAGGATTAGTGTTATACAGTCTATTTTCATCTACCCTTTAGTATCTTTTTTACTCTACCTCAACTTCACTCTTATGCCACCACTCCCTTGCTAACCTTTCCCTAGTTAGTGTCTTGTTCCCCTTACACTTTTTCTGGTTTAGATTTTCTTTATTCTCTCTTTTTACCCCCTGTTAAAATTTCACCCCACTTTTATATCTAATCTCCAAACACCTGCTCCAAGTCCGTACACACCTTTTGCTTCTCTGACTTCACTAACCTAAATTGTTTTTTTCTCTCTGTCCTACTGATATTGTCTACCTGACTGTTGATTATATTGATATTTCATGCATGTTTGTGAGATTGGTTTGCTTATTCTTTTCCTTTAACTTGTTTGGTGGGTTATTTGGATTTTTTTTTATTTTGATGTTGTTTGAATTGGTTTTTTGATACATTGATGCTTCTGTGTTCCCTGAGCTCCCTTGATATCAGTTGT